>CM040120.1:156760526-158219398 GCA_022559845.1 Amorphophallus konjac | reverse complement strand
GTCCTGGCTTGTGGGCCGAGTGGGCCAGGGAAGGTACTGCTACGACGGTGGCTCCTGGAGGGACATTCCCTGGGAAGGCGACGTGATGGTTCGCCTGGTGGAAGGCGAGGCGGGTGGCCCGGGGGTGATTGTTGATTGTTGTCCACGAGCTGTCTCTTCTGTTCCTGCAGCGTATGACTCGGCGAGAACGGCTAGTGCGATCAGCCCCGACCTCTGATTGACGCGAGACTAGCGCCGTTGGAAAGCTATTTCAGAGAGCTACGACCCTAGGCTAGAGAAGAAATTTTGTCTATCTCTATAATGGCCTTGGTCGAATTTACAACCTGCTGATTCACAGAACCAGATCTGACAGGATAGATTTGAATCTGCCTGAGAATGGGGTTTGACCGAAGGAAAAACGTCGGATCTGGAGGCGGGAACTTTTATGGGAGATAAAGGGAGAAGTAAGGAAGACGCCATTATTTTTTGTGGATTTTCTAAAGGTGGTTTGACAGGGGAAATGGATTTTATGGTGGTCAGGGGTCAGATTTGGACTACACAAGATAGAACAGATTTTGGCCTAAGTTTTAAATTTCCAGAGGGGTAAATGAAATTATAAATTCGTGAAAAACATTGTGGAGGTTAGTTTTGGTGGTCAAAACACCCAGTCGAAGTTTCAGAGCTATCTGAATTTGGGAAGGGGGTCAAAAAGGGGAAGAATTGGGTTGGTGGAACAGAGATCTACATAGAAGGCCGATTGCTAGGGGTGGAAAGATAGAATTGGGAAAAATAGCTAAAGTCGGTTAAATGACCTGGATTTTTTTTGTGGAGGATGGGGAGGACGTGGGGGACTCACCCTCCAATTTTGGGTAAGACCTGAGCTCCGGATGGAGAGCTAAAAATCAGCCTTTACTATTCTATCCAGGGGTGGACAGAACTCCGAAGACGCGGTAGTGGCGGGGCGATGGCGGCGGCGGTGCTGAGCTTCTCACTCAGAAAGGGGGTAGAAGAGAGGCTTCAAACCTTAGAAGACGGAGGCTTCACACCTCTACAAGGGGGAGAGAGAAGAGAGGAGGAGGGCGCAAATGGCCTCTTTGCACAATTTCTCACAAATTCATTCATTAATTCCATCAAAATGAGAAATACATGGTATTTATATGAAATACAAAATGACCTAAACAATCCTCAGATCCAATTTAGGTGAGGGGCATATAAGGGATAGAACATATTTAATTCTCCCATGTGTTTACACAAAATAAAAAATCCTATTCTAAGGGGGGCGCCCCCTTGACCATTAAGGAGAGAATATGGACTTTTTATACCCTTTGTCCCCTTGAATGGTCCAAGCCTTCTAGAAGACCACCTTGGACATTTGACCATCCCCACATGGTCCCTATGGCTTAGGTGGACCAATGGGAGAGAGGATGAGGAGCCCCCGCTGGACCTACGAGACTTTTGCAGATAAACCCAAAGACTTCTAAGGACTAACAAATTGGCTTATAAAGCCTTACAATTACAAACCCAATAATGCAAGGGTATAAATACAAACAAAAGGACACAAATAAAAAGGTTAGTGCCCGGTGTTGATTCCCATCACCTCGAACTCGGGGAAGACAAAAGTGTGGGTATCTGGATGCCACAACTCAATCAGTTCTACTAATGATTCCCAGTTCCACCTCATGCTGCTGATGCGCTTCGCCATGATGACCAATCGGATCAGATGCCATTGGTGCATGAATACCCTCATGGTGGGCGTGATTGTCGCCATCTAATCATGGAGCCAGTCATTACGGCGGGCCTGTCTTGCCCCAGGAAAAGTAGGCACATGTTGCACCGCTTAGAAGGAATAAGAGAGAAGTAAAACAAAAATTAATAAACAGGTGAAATCCTGTCAAATACAGAAACAAAAAAAGAACAAAAAAAGAGAACAAAAAATTGCATTTATGTCACATAAACCATACCTTGCCTTGCTTCACGAGGTTGCTCAAGTGGCCGGGCACATCAGAAAGAACACTAAGTTCATGGCCTCCTGACGGGGTGGAAGAAGACGCCATGCCCGATCTCCTCCTTAGAACTGCTCCTCTGGCTTCAAGTTGATGTTTAATGGTGGAGTAGGAATGCCCTGGCCGGCTCTTTTGTAGTCCAAGAGTCCTACCCAGCTCAGGCTCTCGCATTGGTTTGGGATAAGAGCAGGAGGGCGACCAAGTCGATGGCAGCCCATCCCAAAGGTGGGCGACCACAAGTCTGGCCGCCCAGACCATGGGAAGGGCTAGCAATCTGGCCGCCCTCATCCCCCACTTGTGAACAATGCATCCTTGCTATGTATGGTCCAAAGGTTCATTAAATGAAATATGCTTATTATTCCACTATTATTATCATTTATGAACTTTACTAACGTGTGTTAATACAGCTGCAGATCTCCACAACTATGGGACCAGAGGGCGATGCAGCCCCACTACCTTTGCATTATGGGTAGAACGCCAGAGGCTAATAGCTTCGGGCGTATAAACTCTGAGTTCCTCTTTAATAAAAAACATGAAGAGTTTATACTCCTTAAGCTATTCGATGGCCGCCTGCTGCCTAAACCCGAGATGACGGACTTCCAAATTCTCGACTATGCTTAAGTACAATGTGGAACGATGGACCCCCACCGGGATCCGGACCACGTCTGTCGCCAAGTATGGGATGACAGACTTCTTGAACTCTTGACCGATTGGTTCGGAGGCAGGCAAATAAACCCTCCAGCTTTGCATTAGATATGCCTTTTTACTTTAAACCCAGCATGCATCATATAGGCCCTTTTAGCCCCATTTGAAAAAAATAATAATAAATATATGTGCATGAAAAGACAAAAAAATGCATGCATCTCATCTTGGGAGCCATGACGCAGAGGTAGGGAAGCCGCGTTGCTTTGACCAACCCGTGGACCTTTGGCCCCCGCATTTTATTTTCCGAGTCTCTCGATTTTGCTAAGTTTACACGAATGAGTCTACGTGATTCCACTCCGATTTGACCAGCGAAAGATGTGTTTTATGCAAGACCATTTTGAGTATTTCATGATTCAACGAGTCATTGAATTCCCATATCCTGATTCTTTTATTTACCCTTGTTTTAGGCCTTGTATCTCCTTGAGCACTGGATTGCGTTCGTCCCTTCAAGTCCCGCAGCGCCATGCTAGGGGGTCCCATGCGACTGCAGATACAAGTCCTCTTAGATTAATTGTCCTTCCTCTCCTGTGCCAATGACTTACTTGATTACTTAATGCTCATGCGACCCTGCGTGAAGCCTATTTTCTGTTGAGTATATCCAAGTGATTTTGATGATAACAAAACCCAGGTCATGTGTTCTCTCACGTGTTACCTATTAATAATCAAGTTCGACTTTCATACGCATTCAAAGCCTAATTTCATCATGCACTATGTTTAAATGCTTAATCCCTTCCAAATGCATAAATCCATCTTGTTTTTTTTAAACCGCCCAGGCTAAGCTTAACTCACTCGTTTTGATTGGAACAAGATGTAGCCATAAACTAATTCACTAACGTATTTTGATTCATTGACTAACCTTTTTATTTTTGCAGGAACTCTAGCCAGCGGTCGACCGCCAGCCAGGGTCGATCGATCGGTTTTCCCAGCAATGAACGACCCAATTACTGTAAAATTTTGGTCGACCGCCCCATTCTACCAGTCGACTGCCAGTCTCGAAAAGCCCCTATTTTTAACTTTGTTTTCTCAACGTGGGAAGCCTCTCTTATTAGAGTTGTTTAATCCCAAAGCCACCAAACTTCCCATGATTTGTGGATCTAGTTCCTTGCTTGTCTCTTGACCATTCAAGAGTTATAAAGACATCTATTTGGGGCTTGTAACCCTAATCAATCCAAGCAGGCTAAAGGAGGCTATCAAGGGGAGATTTAGTACTGTAGCCGTGAACAGTGCTCTGGGGAGGAAGTTCTTCATCCATCTTCAAGTGATTCAAACCACATCTGGAGCATATCAACCCCAACTCAAGTGGAGATCAAGCTGCATCCAAAACCTTCATCATCAATTAAGGGGGAGCTTGAATCTGAAGTTTTGTTTTTGTGTCTTCCATTCGATTTCTATTTCAGATTCAAGTGTGTGTTCTTGTAATATCTGAATACTTGTGTGTCTGTGTGTGGATCTACGTAGATCCGTGTGTGTGTTTATTTCTTTACATCTCTTTGTGATTCGGTGTTTGTTCACCTTCGTGGGAGTTCTGAACTCCTCACGTGTGTGTGTGTCTGTGTTTTGATCTTGTTACCCTTTACAAGATAGTGTGGGAATCCTCACAGATCGTGAGGGGTGGACGTAGGTTGCCGTTGTTGCATCCGAACCACCTAAAAATCTCTATCTATTGTGTGGTTTGATCCTTTTCATCTATCCCCATTCTGTGCAGCTTACACTTAGTTTATTTTGATTGTCTTGTTGAGTTAGTTCTAGCATAATCTTTCATTCTCATATCAACTCTTCGATATATAAAAAGGTGGGTTCAGATCGATAAGGCAAACCTTGTTAGGAAGATAACATCTTGCGTGAGTTGAATCTCTGGATTCTCACCTCCGCCATCATACCTAAGATCGGTTGAGTGAGATAGATTCTATTAGATCTCTTAGTTTTCATTTAATTCTGGATTTCATCTCAGCCATTATTCACAACTGTTTAAATTGGGCAAAAGGTTGTTAAAAGTTTGTATATACCCAATTCACCCTCATCTTGGGTGTCATTGATCGCGAGACTTCAATTGGTGTCAAAGCTAAGGCTCTATTTCTTTCAGATCTAACGATCTAGAGTAAGATCCAGATCAATGGAAAACAAGGGTATGATGCCGACACTAAGTAAATCTCCACAGGCCGAAATCGGTGCCTCTTAGCCATCTTCTTGCAGTTCTTGTGGCCTTGCCCTCACCATCCGGCCATGGCCGCCGACGTGGAGGGGGATCCTTTCCCAGCCGCCCCCCCTTCCTTCCTGCCGGTCAGGGCTTAGCCGAATGCCGACGCTCCTTTGCGTAAGTTCTTGTTGATTCCTCTAGGAAGGAGAAGGTGGCGATCCCTGTCAAGGCACCGGGGTTCACTGATCGGGGAGAACCGGTCATTTTCTTCTCGAAAGAGGATGTGGAGGTCTCCCTTCAGTCCCTCACCTTTGCCATTGTTACTAAATGTTCTTACGGGAGGCCAGCCATTCCGGAACTCAATACTTGCTTGGTGCAGAGGTTAGCTCTTCGCTTAGACTTTGTTATCAGCAGGTTAAATCAGAGGCATCTCCTTCTTCGTTTCGACGGTGAGGCAGATTTCTTGAAGTGTTTGATGTAGAAGAACCTATATGTTAAAGGTTTCTTGTTCTGATTCTTTCGGTGGACTCAGGAATTCGACTTTGATTCCGACCCCCTAATGGCCCCTGTCTAGATTAGTTTCCCTCTTCTTCCGGTTAATATCTACCATGAGGATTGCATGAGATTGATTGCCGGCAACTTTGGAACTGTCCTTCGGATCCACGAAAGAACTCTCGCCATGACAGACACAACAGAGGCTTTGGCTTGTGTAGGATTGGATCTCGCTGCCCAGCGCAAGGAGCGTCTATGGATTGATCAGGATGGCCATGGTTTCTGGCATGCTGTATGCTATCATCATGTGCCCCATCTTTGTTCTACCTGTCATAAGATTGGCCATGCTGCTAGTAGCTACAGGAAGAATCAGGGCAGAGCTAATCCTCCTCCAGTCTTACCAAGGACTCAAGATAAGAGTACAAGGGAAACCTTTAAGCTGCGCCATGTTGACCCCCCACCTATTCGACACTTGGCTTCTCAGGAGAATAGATTTACTGTTTTGCAAGATGTTGAGGAAGGAATTGACATTGACCCTGTTACTTCGGGTCAGATGAGGAGGGATAATTTTTGGGGTCAGCCATGTAGCAGTAAACAAAGCTTTGATCATGTGATCTCTGGTGGGCACCCAAATGGGTCTGGTCCTCATTTTGAAGATGGTCAGCTATCCTGTTCTGATGGGTGTCATCAACATGCTGATGTGGAGCTCCATTCAAGCCAAAATGCCTTATCTAATTCTGATGGTGGTCTTCCAAAACTACATCCCCAGAAGGTCAGTCTAGGAGCTCAGGGTGACTGTTGTGTAGTTAGGACCGAGCCTAGTCTGATTGCAGAGGGTGCTGAGGCTGTCCTTACTGAAGGGCCACAAGTTCAGAGGTTAGGGGTAGAGGAACTATTAAATTCATAGAAGCTTCTTGAGGTGGGAAATTCTGTTACTGACAAGGCCAAACTAGACAACTCTCTCATGCAAATTGCTGGTTGGGGCAGGGGTGTTCATGCTGGGCGGGCTCCTACTGATGGGGGAATGATTACACGATATAGAGCTAGATCGGTGGATGATGAAAAACGTGAAGGTCTATGATCAGTTCCATCCTTATATGGAATATTAGAGGCGTAGGGAATCCTGGTTCTCGGAGATGCCTTAAGAGACTTGTTCATTGCCATAAAATTTTGCTAGTAGCCATTAGTGAGCCTATGCTGGATGTTGGGAAAGCTTTGAAGCTGGGCAGATTTCTTAAATTGCATAATTTTGCTGTTAATTCTTCTACTGATTCCAAAGTCTGGGTGTTTTGGCAAGACCGTTTTAATTTGGAGGTTTTCTATTCCTCGTCTCAGCAAATTACCTTGGGCGTTAAGAAGGGAGGCATCCTCTAAAGTCTATATTCTTTTGTGTATGCCTCTTGTGATCTCGATGTTAGATTGGACTTGTTTAATGACTTAGTCTCTATTGTTGCCTCTGCCTCTGTTCTTTGGGTGGTTGGTGGAGATTTCAACTGTGTAATGAGGCCCTCGGAAAATTTGGGTGGAGCCATCCCCTCCTTGGTCTCCATGGCCGAGTTTAATGCCTTTGCTTGCTCGGCAGGGCTGATTGATGCTAGTTATTCAGCGGTGCCTCTGACCTGGAACAATAATCGCACAGGGGCAGCTAATATTCGAGCTAGACTTGATAGAGTTTTTCTCAATAGTCTTTGTCAATATGAGATGCCTCAGCTGTTAGTTAAGCACCTTGTGAGAGGCCCTTCAGATCATACTCCGTTGCTACTGTCTTTTATAAGTCCTTCTCCTAGCCCTTCCAGATTTATTTTCCAAAAGACGTGGTGTACTCACAATTCCTTTAGTGAAGTAGTTGCAGATGCTTGGAATCAGTGTATGGTGGATCACCCCAATGCCATGGTTAGATTATCTACCAAGCTGAAGGCTGTTAAATCATCCCTGTGCAAGTGGAACAGGGAAGTGTTTGGTGGCATTACTCAGAATGTCAGGTTAGCTGAGCTCGAGGTGGAACAGAAACAATTATCTTTTGATCTTATTGCATCCACTGAAAATAGATGTAGTTTAATGCTACAAATGCCACCCTCCGTCAGGCTTTACATATGGAAGAAGTCTTCTGGCATCAAAAGTCTCGCATTGACTGGATTGAGAGTGGGGACATGAGCACATCATTTTATCATTCGATTGCTCAATGCAAGCGAAGAAGGGGCTTTATCAGAAGACTGAAATTGGGTGATTCAGACCAATGGTGTAAAGACCAGGATATTCTCCATTCTCAGGCAGTTATGTATTTCAGTAACCTATTCACCTCGGATGAGCACTCCATTGACTTGTCCATGTTGGACTGTATCCCTCAATCTATCTCTGAAGAGCAGAACTGCCTTTTGTGCTCTATTCCAGATGAAAGTGAGATCCGTGCAGCAGTGTGGGCCTTGAAAGGTTCTACCTCCCCTGGACCTAATGGGTTTTTAGGAGATTTTTATGTGGCTGCATGGGGGATTATAGGTAATGATGTTATTGAAGCAGTGCAATATTTCTTTACGGGATTTCCAATTCCCAGAGGTACGGCATCTTCTATTATTGTCTTAGTTCCCAAGGTGCAGGAACCCAAGTCTTTTAATGATTTCTGGCCTATAAGTTTGTGTAATTTTTCCTAGAAGATAATCTCCTCCATTTTTTCCAAGCGGTTAGCCCCTATTTTGCCTCACATAATTTCTAATGAGCAAGGGGCTTTTGTCCAAGGCCGCAACATCATCGACAATATAGCCCTAGCCAGACAGCTTGTGAAGGACATCGATAGGAAAATAAGGGGGCATAATGCTATTGTCAAGTTGGATATGGCCAAGGCGTATGATAGAATGGAGTGGGACTTTCTCTTGGCGGTCATGAGGAAACTTGGTTTTAGTACAAGATTTACTTCTTACATTGGCATGCTCCTATCTAATTGCTGGTTTTCAGTTAACTTCAATGGTGTTATGGCAGGCTTCTTCAAGTCCAATAGAGGCATGGGGCAGGGGGACCCCCTGGCTCCGTATTTGTTTATATTAGCTTCTGAAGTGCTCAGTAGGGGGTTGACAGAACTATTTTAGTCAGGTAATCTGAGGGGATATCATAGGCCTAGGAATCTTATCCAAGTTACCCACCTTTTGTATGCGGATGATACTCTCATTTTTATGAATGCTAGTAAGCAAAACCTCCTTTTATTTCAGCAGTTTGTTGCTAGATATGAGAACAGCTCAGGTCAGAAAGTAAATGTTGGCAAGAGCAGCGTTATTGTTTCTGACAAAGCTCCCCACTCTCTTAAGCACTCCATACATATGCTGACTGGCTTTAGGATTCAATCAGCTTGCTTATGCTATCTTGGTATCTCTATGAAGAAAGGGAGATACAAGTGTTCAGATTTTAAATACATTGTTGATAGGGTTCAAAAGAAGCTAGAGGGGTGGCAGTCCAAATTTCTCTCTCAGGCTGGGAGAGTTGTTCTTATCAACTCTATACTCCGAAGTATTCCTATATAGCTGGCTTCAGCTTGTTTCATCCTCGAGTCTGTCATCAATGCCATTGATAAACTTTGTGCAAATTTCTTCTGGCAGGGTTATGAGAGTTTAATGCGTCGCCACTGGATTTCTTGGCATTGCATCCAAAAGCCTAGGTTGGAAGGGGGCTTGGGTATAAGGGACCTCAATCAGGTCCAGGTTTCCCTGGCTACTAAAAGCCTGTGGACTACAGGGTTCTTCTCTCTAGTCTCTTTATGCCCGGCAGAGGTTTATTAAAACTTCTCTATATGATTGTTCTAGGCCTTTCCCGGCTGGTATGCCTCTTGGTAATTTTTAGCAGGCTAAGAACCTCATCATCGACTACTCTAGGTGGATGATCGGGGATGGCAATGGAACTGATTTTTGGAAGGATAATTGGACTAGGATGGGGCCACTTATTTGCACTGTCCAGTCTACTGATCCTAGTAGAGTTCAAGAATTGGCCAGGCTGTCAGTCAGGGAGGTTCTACAAGATCCTCATCATGCTGCCAGGTCTCTCCTAAGTAGTACTCAGTGCTTACCTAATATCCAATTGAGCAGCAAACCTGATCATTGCATCTGGACAGGTTCAACTGGTGGTGTATTCAATGTAAGGTCTACTTACAAACTCCTGAGGTCTACTGAAATAGTCAGGCGACCGTGGTCCAAGCTCTGGCATTCTAGTATTGCTCCTCGAGCAGCCAACTTTTTCTGGAAATTGATCCATCGTGCTGTTCCTGTTGACTCCAGGGTGGCGGATTGTGGCATCCCTTTAGCTTCTAAATGTATCTGCTGCAACTCTCCATCTCAAGAAGATTTGGATCATCTTTTCATTAAGGGGGAGTTGGCAGCCATGCTATGGAATTGGGTCTACCCTCTAATAATTTCTAAGGTTAATCTGACCAAGCATTTGACCATCTGTTGCTGGAGCATCTTGGCTGTCTCTCGTCTGCGGTCTGCCTATAGTTTTGCTGCTATGTATGCCATTGTCCTGATGTTATGGGAGATTTGGAAGGCTCGATGCTCTGTTAAGTTTGAAAATATTGCCTTTAGTGTAGCTTACATCAAGAGAAAAATCATTGCTACCATTTCTCATGTGTTGGACAAGCTTTCCTTCTCCTCCATACTCTCTGCTGAACAGATGAGTATCCTGGCACAGTTTCAACTATTTCCTAGGATCACTCCTAAGCGGCCAGTTTTAGTGGTCTGTAGGCTGGCTCCTGTCCACTTCACTCTGCATATTGATGGAGCGGGAACCCGGGTATATGTGGAGGTGGAAGCTGTGTTCGGGACCCTGCTGGCAACATAATTGTAAGCTTTGGCTTTAATTATGGTGTTGGAAGCAGTTTATTAGCTGAAGCAAGGGCGCTCTATGATGGTTTATCAATAGTCCATAATGGAGGTCTCAAGGTGGCTGCTATCTTTTCTGATTGTGCTCTCCTAGTGGACTCCATCCAAAGGAAAGTAGCTCCCAGCTGGGTGGTTCTCCCTTGGTGGAACAACATCCTGAATTTAATGTCGGAGTGTGGTTGCCCACTGTAGCTTGTCTACAGGGAGGGCAATCAAGTTGCTGATGCCCTGGCCTCCTATGCTTGTACCAATCATTCTAACACCATTTTTACTCATGTTAATGATCTCCCTAAATTGGTGAGGGGAGCGATTAGGATGGATAGAAGAGGATTGCCTTCCTTTCACTTTTGTAATTAGGTTCTGTGGTTCTTTGGGTATTCTTTTGGTTGCTTGTATAGACAAGGGTATGCCCCGGTGATACTATACCTTTTCACATATCAATAAAAAAGTCTGGGCCACAGTGTCAACCTAAGGGAGTGAGCACATGTTCCCCTGCTGGGGGAACATGCATTTGACCAGGGTTTTGATGCTGGGGGTCGGTGTTAAATGAAAAAAAATAACGGTATGATGCCTGAGGGTCAATCCATTCATCGTCCTCTATACTTCGATGGCTCAAATTACTCCTATTGGAAAAATAGAATGCATATTTTTCTGAGAGCCCATGAGTATGAGGTCTGGAGAGTTGTGGACAAGGGTCCTTACAAACTCTCTAGCGATGAAGAGAAATGCACACCCGAGGAAATCAAGAAATGCACTGTTAATTTTAATGCTATGAATATCATGCAATGTGCTATACATCCTAATGAGTTTTTTCGTGTATCCATGTGCAGTTCAGCGAAGGAAATGTGGGACAAGTTGTGTCTCATATATGAGGGAACTTCGGAGGTCAAAGAGACCAAGGCAAATCTGCTTGTTAGAGACTATGAGCTATTCAAAATAAAGTCTGAAGAAACCATTTCAGAGATGTTCGCAAGGTTAACTGAGATCACAAATGGTCTCAAAAGCCTTGGAAAGGAGTACACAAACTCTGATCTTGTAAGGAAGGTTCTAAGATCACTTCCATCAGCGTGGCACACAAAAGCCACAACAATTGAGGATTCGAAGAACCTGTCCACACTTTCCTTGGATGAGCTCATAGGGTCACTCAATACCTATGAGATAAATATGAAGAGAACAGCCGAGGAAGATACAAAGAAGAAGAAAGTGATTGAATTGAAAGCTCATCAATCTTATGAAGACCTTCAAGAAGAAGAATCCAGCGACGGAAGTAATGAAGAAGAAGACTTGGCCATGATAACTCACCAAGTGAGAAGATTTTTGAGAAAGAAGAGGAACTTCCAAGGCAACTTCAAAAAGGGGCAAAGGAAGCCCATTCAAACCAAGGGCGAGTCAAGCAAGCACAACAACGTCATTTTCTATGAATGCAAGAAGTCCGGACACATGAGAGGAGAGTGTCCAGATCTAAAGAGGAAGTTCAAGAATGAGAAATTCAGGAAGTCAAAAGCAATGGTCGCTACATGAAGCCACGAAGAGGAAGAGCTGTCCGAAGAAGAGCTCGGAGAGCTCATGGAAAGTCTGTGCCTCACGGCACATGAAGATGATTCGACCGAGGTAAATTATGACCCAGATTTTATTTCAAATGAACAATGGGAGTCGGAATATGAAAAATTGTATACCAAATACAAGAAAATCAGATCTGAAAATAAAATTCTCAAAAAAAAATTGATGATTTGTCACATGAAGATATTTTTGTTAAGTTTGAAAAGGTGGTACAAGAATGGTTTGAGCTAACCAAAGAAAAAGAAACTTTGCTTCAAACGATTTCACATCTTTAAAAAGCCAAAGAGGAACTATCATGTAAAATATCTGAAATTGAAAAAGTCTGTGAAAAGCTCAATAATGAAAAAGAAACTTTGACCTCATCCATTTTAGAAATTGAAAATAAAAATGTGGGTTTGAATAAGGAGGTGACTGACTTGCAGTTCACTCTCTCCAGGATTGTCAAGGGTAAACAAAATCTAGATAACTTGTTGGGAGTTAGAGTCAATTTCCAAAAGGAAGGATTGTGATATAAAACCCCTTGAGCATCTACATCCTATGTTCATGAAAAAGAAAACAACCATACTTCATGTTCCAACTCTAAGCCAAAACATGTCCAACCCAAACCACAACAATTCCAAAGAAAGTTTGCACCTATTAATTGCTATCACTATGGTAGATTTAGTCATGTTGTTACTAATTGCTGGTTCAAACAAAGCCCACCAAGAAATCATATTTTTTAGACCAAGAAAAGATATACACAGAAATGGACTAACTCCTACGGACCTAAACTAGTTTGGGTACCAAAATCAATTGCATGAGAATGTTATTTCTTGCAGATATGTCTTGAAGCCAGGGGGAGCAAATGGTACTTGGATAGCGGCTGTTCAAGGCATATGACAGGGGACAAGAAGGTGTTCTCTACACTGCAAGATAAGGATGGAGGTTCAGTTGCGTTTAGAGGCAAGGACAAAGGTAAAATTATTGGAATCGACAATATAGGTAAGAATTCTAAAATTCTTAACAAGAATGTGCTTTTGGTGAAAGGCTTAAATCACAATCTCTTGAGCATAAGCCAATTGTGTGACAAGGATTTTAAAATTATTTTTGATGAAACCCACTGCCTTGTCATAAATAAAACCTTTAATGAAATCAGATTCATCGGCAAGAGAAGCAACAATGCCTATACTATTGATCTTGATGATGTTTACGGTGATGACATGTGCTTGGTAGCAGACAATCATGAAAATGCTAGGTATGGCACCGAAGACTAGGTCATGCTAGTTTTGGAGTAATCTCCAAGTTGTCTAAACATGACTTGGTGAATGGTTTGCCAAAATTAAAATTTGAAAGTGATAAAATCTGTGAGACTTGTGCAAAAGGTAAGCAAACAAGCATATCTTTCAAAAATAAGAACATTGTTTCTACCTCCCGGCCTTTGGAATTGTTGCATCTTGATTTGTTTGGCTCAACTACGACATCCAGCCTAGGAGGGAAATCCTATGGTTTTGTGATCATTGATGATTATTCCAGATTCACTTGGGTGTTATTTCTATCCAATAAAAATGATGCATTGATGGAATTTCAAGTATTTTGTAAGAAAATCCAAAATGATAGAGGCTACCTTATCACTACCATCCAAAGTGATCATGGTGGTGAATTTGAAAATCATGAGTTCAGCAATTTCTGTGAAGAGCACGGGTATACGCACAACTTCTCATCACCAAGGACGCCCCAACAAAATGGAGTGGTGGAGAAGAAAAATAGAACATTAATAGACATGGCACAGACCATGTTAAGTGAAAATTCTCTACCAAAATACTTTTGGGCTGAGGCGGTAAGTACAACATGTTACATCTTCAGCAGGGCAATGGTGAGGCCCATTTTGAAGAAAACTCCCTATGAGCTCTACAATGGTAAGAAACTGAATATTTCCCATCTTAAACCCTTTGGATGTTCATGTTTCATCCTGAATAATGGTAAGTCCAATCTAGGTAAGTTTGATGAGAAAAGTGATAAGGGAACTTTCCTAGGCTATGCACTAAACTCTAGAGCTTATCGAGTGTTCAATAAACAGACTTTGGTTGTTGAAGAAGGTCCTCATGTGATTTTTAATGAATCTAAACTAAAATTAACCACTCAAATTGTGGATGCAGGAGAAGCCCCCAAAAATTCAACTAATGCTGGAACATCTATTGCCAAGGATGAACCACAGGTAGGAATACCCAACAAGAGTTAAGAAGATGAAAATCCTTCAATAAAAACACTGCAAGAGTAGCAAGTGCAGCACCCCGACTTGCCAAGCACCTCTACATTCTTAAAGGATCATCCAGTTGAAAACATAATCGACAATCCTCAAGATGGGGTAAGAACCAGAGCATCTCTAAGGTAAGTAGAAGAAGAGGATTTGATAGCCTTAATCTCATAGGAAGAGCCTAAGGATATCCATGAAGCTCTTCAAAATGAATCTTGGATCCAAGCTATGCATGAAGGGTTCCATCAATTCGAAAGAAACCAGGTGTGGACTCTAGTACCACGACCTAAGAATCAATCCATAATTGGAACCCCATGGGTTTTCGGAAATAAGTTAAATGATACGGGATTGGTTGTTAGGAACAAGGCCCGACTTGTGGCCAAAGGGTATAGCTAGGAGATGGGTATTGATGTTGATGAGTCTTTTGCACCGGTTGCTCGTTTAGAAGCAGTCTAGATTTTATTGTCTTATGCTTGCTCATCTAACTTCAAACTATTTCAAATGGATGTTAAATCTACATTTCTAAATGCGTATATCAAAGAGGATGTCTTTGTAGAATAATCTCTAGGTTTTGAAGACCCCAAACATCCACAACATGTGTACAAGCTCTAGAAGGCCTTGTACGGACTCAAGCAAGCACCAAGGGCATGGTATGAATGGCTCACCTCATTTTCGATTGAAAATTGTTTCAAGAGAGGTAAGGTTGATCAAACACTTTTCACAAGAAAATCAGGTAAAGATATATTAGTAGTTGATGTGTATGTGGATGACATAATTTTTGGAGCTACTAATGATGCGCTATGTGATGAATTTGCAGAAACTATGCAAGGAGTATTTGAGATGAGCTTAATGGGTGAAGTAACATTATTTCTTGGACTGCAAGTGAAGCAAACATCTGAGGGCATTTTCATAAGTCAAGCCAAGTACACAATGGAGCTTTTGAAGAAATATGGGATGGCTGAAGTAACACCTTTGTCAACTCCAATGGCTACAACCTCGAAGTTAGATAAAGATGAAATTTGTAAAACAGTAGATCCTACACTATTTCGAGGTATGATCGGATCACTACTGTATCTTACAGCATGTCATCCTGACATTCAATTCAGTGTATATCTTTGTGCCCGTTTTCAGTCATGCCCTAAGGAGTCTCATTTATCGACTGCTAAATGTATTTTTAGATACTTACTTGGCACAATAGATTTTGGCTTGTAGTTTCTCATCGGTAATTCTTTTGATTTGATTACATACACTGATGCGGATTATGCCGGATGCATTGTAGATCGTAAAAGTACTAGTGGGTACTGTCAGTTTCTTGGTGGGTGTCTAGTCTCATGGGCCTCCAAGAAATAACATTCATTAGCTCTCTCAACGGTTGAGGCTGAATATGTAGCCGCCGAAAGTTATGGAGCTCAAGTACTTTGGATCAAAAATCAATTGCTTGATTTAGATATAGAAATGAAATGTGTGTCAATCTTGTGTGATAATACCAGTGCAATCAATGTATCAAAAAACCCTGTTCAACATTCTAGGACCAAGCATATTGATATTCGTCATCACTTTCTGAGAGATCATGTAGGAAAAGGGGTCTTTGAATTGAATTTCACATTTTCACCAAACCCCTAAATCAGGATCAATTTAACAAGATAAGAAGAGAACTTGGGATGTGCAAGGGTGAAAGCATACATGCGTAGGTTTGCACTTAGGATAAGAGTTGCTTTTATAAAAATTCATATGCATCAAGGGTAGAAAAATATGCATATTGTCTCTATTTACTTTTGATACCTTGTGTGTTTTCATACACTCCGGCATGCTTGAATGTATATATTTATATAACCCTCCTTGAAAATTTTTTCTAAGGCCAGATATTCCTTGGTTAAATAATTGTGGACTCAGTGATGTCGGATCTAAGGAAACTTCTGAGGGGAAGTTAGAAACTTTCCTCAAATCTCCATGTCTCCATCTCTCTCCTTCTATCCACTTCATGACATTGGCTCAAATCTGTAGGTCGGATGATAGTCTCCCCCAAACAAAAAAAATGATGAAAAATAGAAAAGAAAAGAAAAGAATATAAAATTTGGGGTCTTGGGGGCTAGCGGTCAACCGCCGGCACTGCACCGGTCGACCGGTGGTGGCTAACCGACCCGACTGGGTCTCACCCGAGCCAACTTATAAGGGGTCCTAAAACCCCTCCTTCTCATTCCACTACTCCCATTCACTCTCCACCACTTTGCCCTAACCCTAGAACCTCTCAAATCCACCTCCCAAGCCCCTGAACCTCATCCTTCCTCCACTCGCACAAAATCTGGCGTGTTCTTCACGATTTCGGGACGAACTCCATTCGACCGTTCGTGCGCTCGTGGAGTTTCCTCCTAGGTTCCAGTGTGTGCAGAAGGTCTTTGCAAGCCCCTGGAGTGTCTGTTGATCTATCTTCATTCCCCGGGACGAGGGTCATCACTTCAAGGGTTTTTCACCAGGTTTCTAGTTCGGGATGCCGCCTAGACAAAGCTCTCGGCGTTCTGCCCAAGGGGAAGGGAGTGGCCAGAGACGTGTGGCACCGGCTCCTCCACCACAACAGACGCCTGCACCGTGTCGAGCACCTAGGCTGCCTCCTCGTCCCATTATCGACCCTCGACTGGTCGACTTCAACGAGGTGAATGAACTTTTGCCCGACTTATGTGCAGTCTTTGAGATTCAACCAGGTTGGACTGATTTCGTCACTCGATACACCCGTTATTACCCCAGTTTAGTGCAACAATTCTATGGGAATTTGATTGCAAGGAATGAGGAGTTATTTTCTGTTGTTCGACGGGTTGAGATTCAGATTACTCCTGATCTATTTGAGAGATGCTTATGAGTTGCGACTAGAGGAGCCGACTTGGTTTATGGTCATGGGGAGGTTGAGGACACATTTCTTGCTATGACCAGTTGTTAGTACGTGCGTGGTGTCAGCAATTTAATTGAATTGAATGCGAATCATTTTCCACCACTGCAGCATGTATTGCACCATATGTTTACCTCCCTCATTTATCCAAAGAGTGGCAGCAGAAATGAAGTGACAGAAGTTCATAAATTCCTATTTTACAATGTGATGAATGGCATGCAAATGAACATGGGTCGCCGCATGACGACTCTCATTGGAGCTTGTCGAACAAATATGCGGCGATCCTTGCCGTATGCTTCACAGTTGACCGGGATATTCATTCATGTTGGGATCAATTTAGCAGAATAATAGTTTATTTATGTTCGCCAGGATGATATCTATAACAAGCATAAGATCTTTACTGATATGGGATATTACTATGGTCCCGATGGTGAGTTACGTCGGGATATGCCTACTTATGGAGAAGAATTTGATAGTGAGGAAGAGCAGGAACAAGAACAGCAGCAGGATCAAGGGGATGTCCCCCCTCCAGTTCAGGTCGAGGAGCAGCCTCCTCCACCCTCACCTCATCATATGGATCCCGAGATGCCTCCTCCACCATAGTTTCATCCTGGAGAGTCCTCCACTCAAGGGGTTACACAACATTCTTGGGTGGATTACGAGACTTTTGACAGGCGGTTTACTGCGCTAGAGACTCATGTGGATACTCTTGGAGATGGACTTTCTACTCTCAGGATCGCGGTAACACTATGGGCAATGTGATTGACACCATGTCATGTCACATAGATTCCTTCTCCACTGTTCTGGATACCCTCTCCACTCAAATGGCCACACTCTCCACTCATATGACTAGCATCACCGATAGTGTTACTGATTCCAGCCAGGCCTTCCACAGCATGAACATGACACTTCTTGGCATGTCTCACCGTGATGCGGCTCGTGACCTCGCCATTAGCCATATTCGTGATAGTCTTCAGCTTCAAGATCATTCTCTTGAAGACATCCACCATCGCCTTGGTTAACAACCTCCTCCTCCAGAGGATCAGCCTCCTACCGATGCCCCATGAGGACTTGTTTTTTTCTCCTCCCTCTATGCTGCTGCCCTGCGGTCTTGTGTTACTTGGGTCCCCCTTCGTCTATCCTATCCCCTTTTGATGATGCCAATGGGGGAGAAGTAGTAGTGCAGGCTCTATATATTTATCTATGTCAGTGTGTGGTTGTGTGTTTTGCATGTTTGATCATGTGAGGATCAGGAGTTTGTTATGTTATTATGCATTTGTTTAGTCTCTTGTGTCTAGAGTCATGCATTCACTCTCGCATTAATGTACCTTGTAATGAAATGATGAATTGAATGCAACTGGTGTTTGATCTCAAATAGTTGGCTCTTGTATCTCATTTCTTTTCTAATTGGCAAATAAAGTGTTGAATGGTTTGCGTTCGCTGGATTAATGGGATGTGAGTGAAATGCCTTGATTTCGAACTTTGATCTTAATTTTCAAACATTGCTTAAAGGCACGTTCATGTATTTCAATACCCTCTTAGTTTTGTCATCATCAAAAAGGGGGAGATTGTTGAGTATATCCAGGTGATTTTGATGATAACAAAACCCAGGTCATGTGTTCTCTCACGTGCTATCGATTAACAATCAAGTTCGACTTTCATACGCATTCAAAGCCTAATTTCATCATGCACTATGTTTAAATGCTTAATCCCTTCCAAATGCATAAATCCATCTTGTTTTTTTAAACTGCCCAGGCTAAGCTTAACTCACTCATTTTGATTGGAACAAGATGTAGCCATAAACTGATTCGCTCACGTATTATGATTCATTGACTAAGCTTTTTATTTTTGTAGGAACTCCAGTCAGCGGTCGACCGCTAGCCAGGGTTGGTCGACCAATTTTCCCAGCAATGAACGGCCCATTTCCTGTAAAATTCCGGTCGACCGCCCCATGCTACCGGTCGACCGCCAGTCTCGAAAAGCCCCAATTTTTGAGTTTGTTTTCTTAACGTGGGAAGCCTCTCTTATTAGAGTTGTTTAATCCCAAAGTCACCAAACTTCCCATGATTTGTGGATCTAGTTCCTGGCTTGTCTCTTGACCATTCAAGAGTTATAAAAACATCTCTTTGGGGCTTGTAACCCTAATCAATCTAAGGAGGCTAAAGGAGGCTATCAAGGGGAGATTCAAGTGCTAGTAGTGTAGCCATGAACAGTGCTCCGGGGAGGAAGTTCTTCATCCATCTTCAAGTCATTCAAACCGCATCTGGAGCAGATCAACCCCAACTCAAGTGGAGATCAAGCTGCATCTAAAACCTTCTTCATCAACTAAGGGGGAGCTTGAATCAGAAGTTTTCTTTTTGTGTCTTCCATTTGATTTATATTTCAGATTCAAGTGTGTGTTCTTGTAATATCTGAATACTTGTGTGTGTGTGGATCTATGCAGATCCGTGTGTGTATGTGTGTGTGTGTTTATTTCTTCATATCCCTTTGTGATTCGGTGTTTGTTCACCTTCGTGGGAGTTCTGAACTCCTCACGTGTGTGTGTATTGTAGACACGCCAAAATTGACGTTATGTTGATCAAGTCTCATGTCATTATATAAACGCCCCAAGTGGACTTCAATATTCCTATAACATGAAGTTTTTCTATTTTTGTGAGTTTTATGCATTTTTCCCACATTTTTCGTGATTCACGACCTAACGAAGGGCGTTACTTTCAAAAGTCGCGACCTGTCATAGGGCGTTTCAAAAGAAGGGACGACCATAGGTGAGGGCGTCAATTCCTGGTATTATCCGTTAATTTCTGGAATTATCTATTTTCAAAATAAAAAGCATTTTATGCGTAACGTCCTACCTCAGGGCATGTTTTTAAGCAACGCCGTTACCTCAGGCGTATTCCAGGAATTTCTAAACAAAGAAAGTTTTATTTCCAAAATTAAATCCAGGAAGAAACGGCCTTTCCTAGGTCGTGTTTCGATAAACGTCCTGTGGCAGGTCGTCAATTCATAAATTGACGCCCTGGCTTGAGTCGTGTTTCATCCAGAGTCCTTCCTTTTTCCATCTTTCTCTCACAGTTCCCTACCATCCATGGGACTCTTGCTCGATCTTGATCCTTCCCTGGATGCCTCATTGCCTGTTCTTATCATTTCCTTGGTTTGATCATCCGATTGAAGCATTATAAAAGGAAATATCATTCGATCGTGAAAAAGGTTAACCGGGTTAAGCATTCAAAGCATTTGAAGTATTCAGAAGGTTGAACGCCTGCTTCCACTCCATCCCTCTGCATCAGGGGCGTGCTTCATCCATCCCTCTGCATCCGTTCAATACCTTCACGGCTTCCCTTTACTCTCGTCAGGAAGAGCAGGGCTATCGTGCTTATTTCATTTGTTTTCTAAGCATATTCATCATCAATGTCATCCTATCATTAGTTTTCTTATTGCATTACATATCAACATATCATATCCTTTCCCTAGTTCTCTTCTAGGGGTTTTAAAAAAAACAAAAAAAAAGGTGCGCACGTTGATGTCTTTTTCATCATTTCATGTTAGTTTCGGATTGATACTATAGCACTCTGGCTGATCCCTCTCTCTTTTGCTTGTTTTATTGTCTTTTTACAAGGTAATCAACTAAGAAGACCCACTTCATCGGTCGGCCAATTGAAGTTGGAGGAGGAAATCCACATCCATCCCGCATCCTAATTTCTATTAGGTACACGCGATCTCCTTTTCTTCTTATTGAGGTAACCCCTCTGGCGATCACATCATCTCCACTTTAGCACCTCGTGCTATTTTTATTGCATTCTTTTACATTATTTATCCCATTGTCATATTTAATTTCCCAAACAAAGAGCGGATTTTAATCCGATCTACAAATTGGCGATCACGGTGGGACTTCCACTGTTTTCTTTATTGATTACCATCTCCATTGGCACCCTCGTGTGCCCTTTCCCCTTGACACCCTCGTGTGTCCTTTCCCCTTAGGCACCCTCGCGTGCCCTTTCCCCTCGGTACCCTCGGTACCCTTTCCCTTGTGCCCCTCGGGCACCCTCCATTGTGCACCCTGCACACTCCTGGGATCAGTCAATTGTTGCTTATTAACGCCTTCCATAAGGGCATCTTTTGATTTAACGCCCCTCACAGGGACGTGTTTTATTGATTAACGCCCCCTTTCAGGGCGTGTGTTTATCGCATCTGCTGGCGTTTGGTTTGCTCATTATATCGTCTGATATTTAACGCCCCTCACAGGGACGTGTTTTATTGATTAACGCCCCCTTTCAGGGCGTGTGTTTATCGCATCTGCTGGCGTTTGGTTTGCTCATTATATCGTCTGATATTTAACGCCCCTCTCAAGGACGTGTTTCGTTGATTAACGCCCACTTCCAGGGCGTCTTTTACCATAACTGCTGTCTACTGTATGCTTATCATATTGTCTGTGGATTAACGCCCCTCTCAGAGGCGTTTCATTTATTATCAGCGCCTTTCATTAGGGCGTTTCTCTTTTATCATAACTACTGTCTGCTGCATGCTTATCATATTGTCTGTGGATTAACGCCCCTCTCCGAGGCGTTTTATTTCTTATCAGCGCCTATCATCAGGGCGTTTCTCTGAGTTTTGACGCCCTCCTGTGGAGGCGTCCTTTCTTTATAACGCCTCACCTAAAGGCGTGTTTTCCTACCGTCTGTGAGCCCCTCACAGAGTTTAACGACAGCCATGCTGCCGTGTCTTCATCTTGTCACGACCTACCGCAGGGCGTGTCTTTCCTCCTGCTGTGAAAACGACCTTTCCCAGGTCGTGTCTTTACTGTTTCCTTCTCACAGATACTGCTTCCTGTGTTTAGTTCTTATTCATTGCTTGGCATCTGTCTTGATATTATATTGCTGCTTGGATTATCTTGTTTGATTGGCTTGGTTGAGAGACCTCCTCTCTCTACCCTAGGATCCACACACCCTTCTTGGAATCGGGACGACCCTCCATTGAGCATTCCGTCTCTTTGGACCAGAAATCCCTTTTCCAAGACCTCCATAAGTCCCCGCACCTGTGGATTCCCTCACGGACGCCGGGCTGGTTGTACCCTTGAAGTACCTGGAGTTTAGAGAACCTATGCGTTGTTAAAGAGAGAGAAAAACTTAGTTGACCCGGAGGTTACACTTGGATCAAACTAGGTCTCATTTGGCAAAAGAGTGAACTTTCACAAATAATCCACTCTAATTCAAACATCAAACATTAAAATCTTGCGTTTCTTGTCAACCTTGTTTGCATAAACATAGTTGGGTGAGTTGATTGCTTTGTTTGGATTAAATATTTTGTGATAGTTTCTTCATTAAACACTCTCTCTCTTAAGAATGAAACTCCGATCAGGTAAAATCATCAACATGTCAGGCAACGGGTACTCTTATGATGATGAGAATGAGAACATATTTGGTCAATATGATGACCCTCTCCAGGATTCCGTTTATTATGAAGGGAACTACCTCCCTCCTCACCCCCATTATTCACAAGTTCATGTGGTTGATACCACCAATCATGAGGCGGACCCTTCGTCTCAAGTTCCATCTTCCAACACTTCGGGGAACCCTTCCCCATCCATTAATGTCACAGATTTGATCCAAGCTCTCTCCCAGTTGGATGACTCCCAGCGGCAAGCCATTCAGGCCGCCTTGAAGGGGAAATCCGTCCCTTCGTCTTCTTCTAATCCCCCTCCGGCCGTGAGTGGCCATCAGATTGTTAATGACCAGGCAGTCCTGCATCTCCCCTCCTCTCGTCCACAAACGCCTACTGCGGCCATGCCGGCCCAGCAGGCGAGCTATTCAGCGGTTAGGCATCAATCTTCCCAACCTCCTCGATTCTATGAACGCCTATACCGCATTCTTTTGCTCAGAATCAGGCCCCGGTCGAGCCCGATACCAACACTCTCTTGCTTCAGAAGCTGGCCAGCATGGAGGAGCAGCTCAAGAAGGTTACAACGACTAAGAATGCTCTGGAAATTTCTCTTCCTACGTTGCCGGTGTTCCATTTACCACCTTCTGAAATGCCGAATTTCCGGCGATATAATGGGACGGGCAACCCATTCATTCATTTAAAGGATTTCCGGTATGAGACTTCCTTTTGGCAAGACAATAAGGCCTCCCTGGCCTACTTATTCAGGCGATCTCTTGAGGGGCCAGCCCTCGAATGGTTTTATTCTTTGGAGCCAGCTGATGCCGGCGATTTTGATGTTATTCAAAGAAAATTCTTGCAAAAGTATAGAGACCGGGTGGGACCTTCCCTTTCTGTTACAGATTTAGTTGCCGAGAGAATGAAGCCCGAGGAGGACTTCATCGTATTTGCTGATAGGTGGCGGTCTATGGCCGAGAAATTGAAAGACACATTGTCGGAGTAGGAGCAAGTAAAAATGGTTATTTCTAAAGCAACTCCTCAATTCCGGCACATTTTGGCCATGAATCGGCTGACAACTATGGAAGAGCTCCATGAAAGAGCTCGTTATATACAAACACAAATGAAGGATTCGCCCATCATGGGCATGTTTGAGCCGAAGCCTCGGCTATTTAAAAAGAATACGAATGTCAACAGCGGGCCCACGACTGAAGGCACTGTCACAAATGAGCAGGTTGGCGTAGTTGGCAACCCCCATCATCAAGCTAACCTACGTCCACCACCGCCTCCACGACAGAACCCTCATTTTAACCCTACTCCACCACCCCAATTCGCACCTCAACGCTCCTTCGCTCCACCGCAAAACCAAGCCCCCCGCATAGACCTTCCAGCTCCACCACAATACCATCAAGTGCCCCCGCCAGCCAACTACGGCCAACAACAACAACGGAGACCGCCACTTGGCCCCAAAAGGGACCACTATCCTCCACTCCCTGAAAGTCTCCCCGATATTTTTAATGCCCTGATGGCTGCCAACTTGCTCGCCTTACCAAGGGAAAGAACCGTGTGGCCCGCTAATGTTGACACATCCCGTTATTGTGCCTTTCATCGCGGCCCTGGTCACAACCTGGATCGTTGCTTCCACTTCAGAGATTACATCTACGATCTAAATGACCAGGGTGACATCAATTGGGATGAGATGAGACAATTCATAGCCGCTATGAAAGAAAGAAGGGCTTCTCGGCAACAGCAAAATCAGCAACAACAGCAGCCAGCTCCGCAGCAAGATCAGCCACAGCAAGCTCCAGCACCCCAGCAGGATATGGGGATCGTCCGTAATCCATTGCCGGAGCACGCTCCTAATCAACACGTGAACCCTGTCACGTCTCTCTACGAGGTGGAGAGAGGGCAGGGATGGCACGAAGAAAACGCCTCTGTCGGGGCATTTCACCATGATCCAACTCAAAATCAGACTCCGCGCCTTTTGCGCACCCACCCTTCTTCTTCTATTCTTCAATCGGGACGTTCTCTTTTACGCCCCGTCAACCCATCTACCCCCATTAATTCTACGGCCTTGCCGGCTCGCTCCCTCCTTACCCGCTTACCACCCCCGCAACCTGCCACTCCTTCATCCACCACCAACTCTATACCTCCGCCATCCAGGCCACTCCTACTTCACTCACCGCCAGCACCCGCTACCCCCTCTACCACTCTACACCGGCAAGGGTTCCTCCGTCATCAGTTCAACCACCTTTTGTACCACGATCTCTCCTTATTCCACCACCTTCCAATGCTCCTCGCATTCGGATATCCCTCTCTTCTCCCACGCCTCCTGCGGGGGTGTCTCAGTCAAATGTTCCTCCTACACCTCCTACGGAGGTGCCCTTTTTATTGAATTCCCCTTTGATATCCCCTAGCAGGGTTTCTGCTATCAACATTCCTTCTTCTTCTTCCAACCCTCCTCCTAATGTTGCCCCGACAGAGGCGCGTCAAGGCGTAGCGCCACTCCGCAGTGGACAGATATTCCACCGTATTTTCCCACAGAGAGAGCTAGAGCCTGTGCAGGGGCCACAAGAGCAAGAGTAGGAACAAGATTCAGTGCCGGGGACTCAGTATGATTTATTAAAGCACTTGGACCGCACTCCAGCCAGAATCTCCATTCTTGAATTGATCAAGAGGTCCACCACTCATCAGCTGGCCCTGAAGGAATACCTGTAGAAAGTCATGGTCAATGAGGACCTTCCGGTTGAACAGATAATTACAGTCTTGACCCCTGCTAGCAGTCAGCCGGCAATCACATTTCATGAACATGAGTTAGCACCTCTACCGGCAAGAAAATATGCCCTATGTATTACGGTTGATATCAACAAGGTGGCTGTCAAGCAGTGTTTGGTAGACACTGGTGCATCTATCAATGTGTTGCCACCGAGCACTCTGAAGTTATGCGGTATCTCTGAGAGCCAGATTCGACCATCTACTATTACTGTCACGGCATATGACAATACAAAGAAACCCCCTCTGGGTATGATTACTCTCAAAGTCAGTTTGGGTCCAGCCACCATTACAGCATATTTTCATATTCTGGATATGGATCCGACCTTTAATGGCATTCTGGGTCGCCCTTATATTCTGCAGCTTGATGCAGTGCCCTCTACAAACCATCAGTGCCTCAAGTTTCCACACAAGGGCCGCATTATCAAGGTGACCAGCGTGCCGATCTTGCCAGAGGAAGACATTCATGTAGCTTCATCAGTTCCTTCCATATGGCCTGCCAACAAGCCGTTATTATCTGTGCTGGACCTTCCCCGTCCACAGCCGATGCTATCTGAGACTGTTACCACAGTTGCTATGACACCCCGGCCTTCTAAGGGGAAGAAGAAAAAGAACATGATTAAAACCCCTGGTTGGAACATTCTATTAAAAATGGGATATCAAGACGGCAAAGGCCTGGGTATCAATTGTCAGGGCAGGATTAGGCCCATTAAGCCTCAAAAGATGATTGCACGAGGGGGCTTAGGCTACAAAGCACCGGGCAAAAATGAAGGAGAGCCGTGGGCTGTTATGACGTCCACCTTCAAGCCAGATCGCCAGCCGCTCACCTGGACTTTAAAGACACATTTTGTTACCGGTGGCATTCAGAATAATGAGTAGACCACCGTCATTACTTCATTGCTTGATTGTCAAGATGTGCACGCCAGATAGTTTGCTCGTCACATTGCCCCACTGGCTACCTACGAAGGCCTGGAGTCTTTGAGGCCTGATAAAAGAAGAAAAATGGGTGATCCGGAATGTGACTGGTACAGGTGGTTTGACATGAATGACATCACAATCTCTCTGAGCCGCCTGTTCATGCCAACAGATCCAGAGTGGCCGCCGCTGATTCAAGAACTGATTGAAATGTCAGCAGTAATCACAGATAAAAGGCAGATGTTAAGTGACTACACAGATACTGGGGAGCCAGATGTCCCCTTTAAGAAGGATTTTCTGTGGACAGGCTGTGGGCCGGCCTCTTTTCTCTCACTTCCATGCATCCCACTGTTCTGGCTTCCTTATACTCTTGCTGGTTTGGTCGCGTGCCACGACCACCACCGATTACCATCAATTTTGCTCCAAACTCAGTCCAGTTCTCTTTTCCGATACCTCCTTCGCTCCTCGAGCGATTTGCTGAAATCTCCATCATGCCCCCGAGAGGGCCATCTTTGATTAAATCTTTCTCTGATCTTGCAATTTCCACTCCCCCTGCTACTCCCCCTTCACATTGCTTCCTACTGGAAAAAGAAAATAAAAATAAAGGAAAAGATAAAAACGAAAAAAAAACGCCAAATCTCCAACATTCCAATCCTCCATTTCTATTGAGGAGACCTCCTATTTTTCTCCCGAGTGCGTCCCGACCCAGGGGCCGCTCCTTCAGGATTCCTTGATCAATCTTTTCTCCCCCTCTGGTGAGGGGCCTTCCTCTGTATCACCTCCTGTATCCGCTTTTTCGTCTCCTTCCCCTGATCAAGCTAGTTGTTCCTATTCTTCCTCCTCTCCCTCTAATAATAAAAATCAGGGGATAGTTCCACATAAGAAGGCCAAGGGTAGGCAGATTCCCTGAAGATTTTTGTTGGAGTTGGCCATCAGATGCCAAGCTTGTTTAGCTCTCTCGGAGTTTGTGGAAGATCCAATTATCCTGCCAGAGTTAGAATATGAAGATGTTATTACTTCTTATGAGGGTTTGGGCGTTTATGAAATATTGAATGATGAAGACCCTATTGAAGAGGGGGACGAAAATTATGATGAATATGAGGTCGAGGCTGATGCTTTTGCTAGTGGAATGAGAAGATTCGACGAACCATCAGCCTCCGTAGAAGAACCTACCAAAGAAATTAATCTGGGTACCGAGGAAGACCCTAGGATTGTCCTCATTAGCAAGAATTTGCCGCCCTCCGAAGAGGAGGCGCTCATTTTAGTTCTTCAAGAATACAAGGATACGTTTGCTTGGAGTTATGAGGATATGCCTGGATTAGACCCTGCGCTCGTTTAACACCGCCTTACACTTAAGCCAGGGTCTGTCCCGGTCAAACAACGGTTGAGGCGTTTCCACCCTAACATGGCTTTGAAGATGAAAGAAGAGGTCGATAAGCTCCACAAAGCTAGATTTGTTAGAGTTGTCCTTTACCCCAATTGGGTGGCTAACATTGTCCCGGTTATGAAGAAAGATGGGAAGGTTCGGATTTGCATAGATTTCCGGGACCTCAACCGAGCATGTCCTAAAGATGACTTCCCCCTCCCTCATATTGATGTTCTAATTGATAATACGACAGAATTTGAGACTCTTTCTTTTATGGATGGCTTTTCAGGTTATAATCAAATTCGACTGGCTGAGGAAGATCAAGAGAAGACTTCATTCACAACACCATGGGGCACTTATTGTTATGTGGTCATGCCCTTTGGACTTAAGAATGCTGGAGCCACTTATCAGAGGGCTATGATGGCTATTTTTCACGACATGATTCACATCTATATTGAGGTGTATGTGGATGACCTGGTAGTGAAATCAAGGACAAGGATTGAGCATCCTGGGGTTCTAGCTAAGGTTCTACAGAGGTCGCGAGAATATCAATTAAAAATGAACCCCAAGAAGTGCGTATTTGACGTTTCTTCAGGGAAGTTGCTTGGATTCATTGTCAGTAAGAGGGGAATTGAAGTCGATCCCAACAAGGCGAGAGCCATTAGAGATATGCCTCCTCCCAAGAATTTGAAGGAAGCTCGAGGATTAATAGGGAGGTTGCAATTCATTCGCCGCTTCGTCTCCCAGCATTCACAAAGATGCAGGCCGTTTTATGAGCTTACCAAGCCGGGAGTTAAGTTTAATTGGGATGCCAAGTGTCAGGCAGCCTTTGACGGATTGAAGGATTATTTGGCCAATCCCCCTGTCCTGAGACCGCCAATTCCAGGTAAACCACTTATTCTGTATGTTTCAGTCCTGGATGACTCTGTAGGTGCTGTCTTGGCTCAAGTGGATGAAGAAAGTAAGGAGAGGGCAGCATACTACTTGTCTAAGCTTCTTAACCCCTGTGAGCAGAGGTACTCAGCCATGGAGAAGACTTGTGCAGCTTTGGTTTGGGTAGTTCAGAAATTAAAATATTATTTCCTAGCTCACGAGGTTCACCTCATTGCACGCATGAATCCAATCAAATTCCTCCTTGAAAAATCTGTCCTCACTGATCGATTAGCACGTTGGCAAAGCTTCCTCTCCCAGTTTGATATCACTTACATTCAACAAAAAGCTATCAAAGGTTATGCCATCGCCGAACATCTTGCTCATCACCCTCTACCTCATTTTGATCCTATCAATTCTGAGTTCCCAGATGAAGAATTAATGTCCATTAATCAACCCCTTGATCCTATGTGGACGTTACATTTTGATGGAGCTCTTAATTCTCAAGGAAGAGGGATCGGCATGGTCCTTTTAACACCTGAAGGGGTCACCATTCCATTTGCTGCTCGGCTCACTTTCCCTGTCACCAACAATATAGCCGAGTATGAAGCTCTTTTGGCCGGTCTGCAAACCGCTCATCAATATGGTGTCACCCACTTGAGGATTGTCGGTGATAGTCAACTCATTTTGCGCCAGGTGTTGGTCAAGTGCCGCACTATCAATCCTAAGCTTAAGCCTTACCAGGAACTCGCTTCAGCTTATGCCAAACTCTTTACCAAATTAATCTTCGTTCATGTCCCTCGCAGTCAGAACATTCTAGCTGATGCTCTTGCTTCTTTAGCTTCTGCTTTAGTCTTCCCCCCTGAGCGTGATTTCCATGTCCCTCTGATTCATCAGCGTGACACTCCAGCTATTAAGGATCGTGCTTTCCTTGATATTAGGGATCAGGTGCTCGAGAAGGCCAAGCAGAAAGAAACTCTTAAAGGCAAAGAGGTCATGCTTTTGGACTGGGAAGAAGAGTTGGCTGACGAAGAGAAGCCTTGGTATTACAAGATTGCCAGATACTGTAATGATCAGTCTTATCCCGAGGAAGCCACCGCAGAAGAAAAGAAAGCAATTAGAAGAGTGGCTCAACGTTATACTTTGGTTGGAGGTGTGCTCTACAGAAGAGGGCTCACCGGTGTTTTATTGAGATGCCTCGATGATGATGAATCTTGGAAAGTTGTGGAAGAGGCGCATTCTGGTGTGTGTGGTGGTCATGTGAACAGCCAGATGCTAGCTAAGAAAATCCTTAGGCTAGGTTTCTATTGGCCCACTCTAGAAGAGGATTGCTCTATCTATGTTCGTAGGTGTGTTAAGTGCCAACTGCACACCGACAAGATTCATTCTCCTGCTTCTTCGCTCCATCCTACGTCCTCCCCATGGCCTTTTTCCATGTGGGCTTTTGACATCATTGGACCTCTTGGTGATTCGAACCTCCTGACCAAACAAAAATCATTCATCCTCACGGCAACGGAGTACTTCACCAAGTGGGCGGAAGCGGAAACTTACGTGGAAATTAAAGCATCAACTGTCTGCAAATTCATCATGAAGAATATCATCACGAGGTTCGGCATCCCGAGCACCATCGTCACCGACAACGGACCTCAATTTATCTCTCAAGAGCTCAAGGAACTCTGCAGTAGGTATAACATTGCATTGCATCATTCTTCTCCCTATTATCCGCAGGGCAATGGCCAAGCAGAGGCAACTAACAAAACTTTGATCAAAATCGTTAAAAAGACGTGTGAGGCTAATAAATTTTCAGACTGGCCAGACAAGCTGGTTGAAGCTCTTTGGGCCTACTGCACTTCCATTCGCACTCCCACCGGGCAAACCCCTTTCGCCCTAACTTATGGGATGGAGGCAGTAGTCCCTTATGAGATTCTTATTCCCTCTCTGCGAGTACAATTGGATGAGGAACTTTCTATTGATGAACGTCGTGATTCACTCCTTGCCCAATTGGAACTCCTAGATGAGAAGCGTCTGGTCGCCGCTGAGCATGCGCGCGTTTATCAAAATAGGCTCTGACATTTTTACCAAAAGAAAGTAATAGAGAGAAAATTTAAAGTCGGTGAGATGGTAATCAAGAGAATTTTTGTTAAGCCGGGTGGCCCCCGCTCAAAACTCCAACCAAATTGGGAGGGACCGTTCGTTATAAAAGAAGTTTTTCCTGGCAATGCTTATAAACTAACTAATGCTGAAGGTGAAGAATTAACTCACCCTTGGAATGGTTTGTATCTTAAGAAATACTACCCCTGATTTGCCAAAATCCACAAAAAATGAATATTTTCCAAAATCCAACAAAAACAAAAATAAAATGATGATGAATATTCTTCAAAATCCAACAAAAAAATAAATATTTTCCAAAATCCAAAAAAATGGAATATTTGCCAAAATCCAAAAAAATATATAAATTACGAAAGCAAAACAAAAAAACAAAAAACAAAGAAATTTCAAAAAAAAACAAACTAAAAAGGCTTTCAAAATCATTGCCATGGCACACAAAAGATCAAGGCCCGAAAGGTCAAAATTCAGAATCCATTTATCAGTCTTGGTAACTTAAAAATGGGGTTGATTCCCGCACACACTACACGCTTTATTCTTGAACTCAGGCAGTGCAAAATCTGATGGAAAGTCAAAAACCTGACTAAAAGTGAAAGACAATACCCGTTCTTTTCTTCTTCGGTCCATAAGGGAGGAAGGGAGACCTCGAGGCAGATGCGCCAAGCCTGTCCGCCGCCCTAGTAGGTGGAAGTCAAGGCCCAAAAGGGAGCAAATGTCACAAAAAGCCCAAGTACAATTAGGTTTATTTTTCATCAATGCAAATCAATTCCAATGTGAAAGTCAAGTTATGAAAAGAAAAGCATGTCAAGAGGGCAAAGTCCCCGCAAGGAAAAACCTTGGGCGTATGCATGCATTATAAAAGGGCAAAAAAAGGCAACAAATTTCCCTACGCCAAAGACCGAACCCCAACAGGCATAGGGCAGGGGAGGTAACTTTACCTTGAGCATCCTAGAACCCCTTATGGGCTTCCCTTATATTTTCTTCCATCCTTTCTATGTGGTAAAGTCACGAACTGGCAGGATGGTCAAGACGAACTTAAGAAATTGCACTGTGCGAAATCTCGAATATAAGTCAACTTCGAGCACGTCGACTCCCTTTTAATTATTAAAGAAAGATTAATGAATCCTAGAGGGTGACCGTGTAGGGCCCGCGATCTGGATAGCCTTGTCAATCTTTTTTGAAAAATTCATATAATTCACGCCTTTCCTTAAGGCGTTTTTAATTTAATTCACGCCCTTGTGAGGGTCATCTTTATAAAATTAACGCCCTTGTTCAAGTCATCTTTTCACCAAATTCCAAGATCCTTTCAAAAGTGCACGCCGTCTGCGAGGGCGTCTTTCACCTGAGTCACGACCTAATCTAAGGCGCGTTTTCAAGAAAATAACAAAAAAAATATAGAAAAATACATTCTTCGTCCGTATGCTTGCATTCTGCCTGTGCATATTTCTTTTGTTTGCATATGTGTGCTCGCATGATGCATCTCCCCTTTTATTGGTTATTTCATTTTACCTTATTTGATTAAAGGCTTGGCCCCTTGACCCGTCATTAAGGTCAGAACATTGCCACCCTTTGCTTATTGGGCAAGGGGCCAAGTCGAACAGATGAATTAACCTGTTATATTCAAGTGAAAATCGCAGCTGCAGATACAGGGCAAAAGTAAAGCAAACACGAAGAACGTGGAAAGAAGAAAGTACACAAACACAAGGCCACAACCACACAAAATGCTCAGGTAACAAAAGAAATCTCGATCTCATATATATATACATCATGAATGTCTAAGTACAGGTGTGAGGGTGGAGGAGTACAAGTAAATCTCTCAGCTCTCGCCTCCACCCTCCTCTCTCCTACTCTCAACCTCCTCCTCGCCATCCCGAGTTGGTGCTGGTGGAGGGGGCATGGGTCCCCGAGAAGAAGCTGGAACTCGAGCCTTGCCCCCTGCCTCACTCCTCTCTCGAAGAGAAGAACCCGCAACAAAAGTGGAGCTAGTAAAGGAGTATCCCGCAGCACGAGCTCGCTCACGCCCTCGCTGGAGACGCTCCTCAGCAACTCGTAGCCGCTCCTGAACAAGGACCAGCTGCGTCCTCGAGTCTGCCAGCTGACGCTCGTGTGCTACCACCAGCTCCTGGTACCGGGCACGCTCTGACTGCTGTAGCTCGTGGTGACGGGCACGGTCCGCCAAATGCTCCTCCCGCTCTCGAGCACGCTCACGTCTCTCCATCTCAAGAGCCACCCGCAGCTCGGCCACGTCCTGAGGAAGCTCCTCTCGTCACCTCTGGGACCTCTCAAGCTCTGAGATCCGCTGGTCACGGATCGCCAACTCGGTACGTACGGCCTGAAGCTGAGTCACCTGTAAAAGGGTAAGCAAATCATCAATTCCACAATAAATGCAATAATTCAATAATTTAACGATGCATGATTGAATTACTCACATGTGAGCTCGTCGCTCGGAAGCTCTCGTCTACGTAGATAAGAGCGGCTCGAAGCTCTTCAGTCTGTCAAAATGAATTTTTATTAGTACACAATGCTATATTTAATAAATAATTGAACTGACTGAGTTTGAGTTCAGAATTTACCCGTGAGACGAGGTCCCGCTCTGCTGCCTCGGCCCGTGCAACCACTCTAGCTAGCTGCTCTGATAGCGCGGTCACCTCCGCGCTAGGTCCCCTCGAGCTAGAGGCCTCCCCTGGATCTCTCCTCACTACTCCCTGCTGGGCACGCTGCATTCATTGAGATCGTCAGTGGCTAATCATCAATAATTCAACAAAAAGATTCATTTGCATATAGAAGTAATTTAAGCACTCACCAGGGTCTCTAGGTCGGCCCGTGTGGCGGCTAGCTGGTCCTCCAGGCTGTGTAGGTGGGCCTGGGCATCTATCGCCGCTATGTCCCTCGCATCCTGCATCCATTACATGTTAGTCACATGATAGAAACATAAGTATTTGCATTCAATTTAGAAATAAGTGCATTCATACATACCCCTAAGACCCTCATCTGGGGTCGGCCGGCGTATACCTCCCAGTAGCGCCGGAGGTACTCGGAGCTGTCAGTCGCACGAGAGGTGACTCTGGTCCCGCCACGCTGCCAGTCGGCATACTGCTCCTCAAAACGTACCCTCCAGTCGATCACCTTGGTGCGACCGTGGGTCTTCTTTCCTATGCCTCAAGGCTCTCCGACCTCGATCCACTCCTGGGGCAGGCCCAGGGTCCTCATCACCAACCGGAGCCGTAACGGCTCGATCTCGCTCAGGCAGTGCAGCCACAGCTCACGCCCAAAGCGAGGTCGCCCCGATACGACCCAAGGTTGGCCCTCATCTGTCATATCCTCGTAAGGCCTCCACTGCACCTGCATTCATACATATCATTATCATTTCATCATAATCAATTCAAAAGAAATGCATATCATTCATTCATACATACCAGCGAGGGAGGGAAGTCGCGGAACTCTCTCCGTAGAACCCACAACTCGTAGTCGAGTGGGGCACCGAACATGACTGGTAACCAGCGTCGCGCCAGAGGAAAAGATCCCTCAGCTCCGGGCCGTGGGTCAACGCGCCCCATCGGCATGTATAAGTGGCTCCACACCTGCATCCATGCATTGCATTAGTAAGGCATTCACATGCATCATAATAAGAAGAAAAGAAAAAGAAAAAAAGATATGAAAATGAGAAAATTGCATACCTGAAGAAGAGGTGAGAAGCCACTGACGGTCGTCTCTCGTCCGGTACCCGTGGACAGATCAGCTATCAAATGTGCCAGCAAGGCTGCACCCCAAGCGTAAGTGCCAACTGTCTCCAGGTCCTCAAGGATGCCCAAGAAGCGGCAGTTGATGACGTCGGCTTTCGTCCCCAGCAATAATCTCCCGAGCAACAGCAGCAGGAACCTCCTCAGGTCTCGATCCGCTCTCTCATGGTCAGTCGGGTCCTGGCAGCATACCGCTCTCACCCCGTCGGTCAGCCTCTGTGCAAACTCACCTAAGGTCTCCCCTGACCTGTGCCTGGCATATCCTAAACCCATCACCGTAGTCAGGTCTGTACGGAAGATGGTCCTACACTCGCTCGGCACCACATAGACCATATCCATCTCTAGTAACCTCTGGGCCATCTCCGTGTAGTCAGGATAGGTGAACCCACTCACAGCCTCACCATCCACCCTCAACCCCGTAATCCTAGTCACATCCTCTAGGGTAGGAACCATGTGCCCCCAGGGCATCAGAAAGGACCGACTCACCCTATCCCAATGTTCCCGTAAAACCTGGATAAGTGCTAGGTCGGGTCTAAATGGCTCGATGGATAGGAAAGCCCCGAACCCCATAGCATCTACCCTAACCCTCTGGAAGTCGGGGAGACCCTAGTATGCTGCCCAGACCATGACCCATTAGATACGGGTCCTCATCAGCCCCTGCACGCATTAAAAGAGAAGAACTTTGCTCAATTGTTTGGTTAATCTTGTGTAATTGCATTTGGTTTTGCCTGGGCATTGATCTTAATGTTTTGGAAGTCACGACCCTCCTCAGGTCGTTTCTTAGTAAATTCACGCCCCTAAAGGGGGCGTTTTTCTATTAAAGTAACGTCCTGGCTGAGGGCGTTTTCATCTTTGAAACGCCTCTGTGTAGGGCGTGAACATGTTGTTAATTTCTAAAAATCCTAAAATGTTTTCAAATCACACCGTTGGCTGGGGCGTTTTCCATTTTTAGGACCGTTCAGTTTAAATGGAGAGTTATTGAAGAGACGCCCTCTGCTTTGGGCATTTCTTGTTAAATCACGCCCTGGTGAGGGGCGTGGCTTTCATGATTTTCAGATAATTCAAATAAAAATGGCAGCATGCGAAATAATTAATGAAAACATTTAATGGGCATGGAATTAATGAAAAATCATAATTTTTGAAGAAACGACATGCTTCAGGGCATTTTTCATGAAGGTTAATTAATTTTCAGAAAATAAAAGAAATTTACGCCCTGGGTCAGGGCGTTTCGTTTGTGATTAACGTCCCCATGGGAGGCGTTTCTTTTCTGAGTTGCAGGTTTCGTGCCCGAGGGCCATGAAAAATCAGGAAAAATAAAAATAAAATGAAAATAAAATAAAAAAATGGAATTGGGGAGGGGGAACCTACCTTTTTGTGTTTCTGGGGTTGTGGCCGAGGCAGTGGCCGTCTGGGCCGCCGGAGTTGACCCCGGGGAGCGACCGCCGCCGTGGGCGGTGGTCCACCGTCTTCTTCTTCTTCCTCTCCCTCTTCTTCATCTTCTTCTTCTTCTTCTCCTCCACCTTCGTCTTCTCCTCCTTCTTCTGTTGCTGCTCCTTCGGCCTCATCGCCGCCGGCAACCACCGCCGGTTCTTCAACGGCCACGATGGCGAGCTCCTCCACGGCGGGTTCCTCTTGGGCGTGGGCGGCGTCGAGGTCAACGACCTCTGGGGCGGCTACCCTCTGGCGCTTGTGTCCTCCACCGGCCATGGCTAGAGTTAGGGTAGAGGGAGTTTGAGAGAGTGAGAGAAGAGATCGAGAGAGGGAGTTCAAGAGGGGGCTTCGGTTAGGGTTTGCAGAAGGGGGGAAATGAGGACGGAAGGAGGAAGAAGAAAGGGGCCGATGACTTTTGGGTTTCGAAAAGAAGACACGCCCTAAGGGAAGGCATTTCTAATGGAATTAACGACCATGACTTGGGCGTTTTATACAAGTAGACGACGTTTATTAGGGCGTTAATTTGATTTGCATGGGGAACGATAACCGTCGTCAGACGCATTGAATGGGCGTTGATTGATGTAATGAAAGTCATCATTGCTGGCTTAGAGTAACGCCTCTACGGAGGGCGTGTTATTCTTGAGAAGTGACTAAGGAAAAGGCGTTATTTTTGATGATTCAACGATTATATTCTTTGAGATTTGAATAGATTAACGCCTTGTCTGAAGGTTTTCTTTAATTAACGCCCTTTTCTGCGGGCGTCAAATTGAAAAGGAGACGCCCTAGGATACGGCGCCTTTCAGGTGAATTTACGCCCTTTCTGGAGGCGTTATTTTCAACAGAGCGACAGGTTTTGGAGGATTTGATCTGAAGCACTGAAATTGGCTCAATCAAGGAACAATCTTTATTATTAAATTGACAAAAAGAATTACATTGTCTAATGAGCCACCTTGGGCCTGAGCTTTCTCAAAGCTGTTACATAAATTTTCCACTCTTCTTTGTCTTCATCCAGATTCTCTACAGGTTGATGCAGTTTATTGATTTTCCACAAGGCTTGGATCGTTGTGCATTCTTCGCCATCCTCGTTGCCGCTGAGATCCTATGTCTTGATTGGAGGAAGGTGAGATGGGTCTTCAAGGATTTGCCGTGGAAGCCCGAGTTGAGGAAGGCATCGATGTGAGTTGTACAAGACAAATTCCGAAGCACCTATGAGATGAAGGTCCGTCCCGGTGGAGAATCGTGCACGAAGTTCCTGCATTTTAAGTATTCCCGGGGTGCAAGTAAAGAGTTTTTTTGGCATTACCTTTAGGTGTTCCCTCCATTCCACTCTCTTCTTGATTTGAGGAATCCGGTTCGTCACTCTATTGCTTATTCCTAACAAGCCGGTTATATAGGAGAGTGGGCTCTTTGAAAAGATCCTTGACGATTGTTGGGCTTCATGGCATGGATCGAATTTGAAGTGGAGGTCAATCCAACTAGAGAATGCTAGCATGCACCCGTAGATGGGCCTTCCCATGGCCGCCGATGTGAGCCCGCTATAGAGATATGCTAGGATTGCCGGTCCAACTCTTTCTTCTTCCCATAAGCTCACCACTGCGCTCAATTGGGACTCCTCTAGAAAGTCCTCCATGGATGGGAATAGGAGTGCTCCTGCTAAGCACACCACGAAGGCTTTGGTCACTCTTTCTATCTCCTCTTCCTCTTTAGCTTGATCCGCTCTCTTGTACACCCACGAGGCGAGCTTCAAGAGGTTAATTCCTTTAGTGACCTTGATTTGGTTCACTATATTTGGGCTAGGTATCAATGAGGTTAGCAATTCATGGGAGGAGATTGGCCTTGGCATGATGGCCATCTTTTCTTCTTCTCCGTGTTTCATCCTTTTTAAGCCTAAGATCAACTCTACTTCTTCCAGCAAGATGGTGGCCTCAAATGTGGAAAATAAGAAAGTATGAGTGGAAGGATGCCATGTCTCAATCAATGCTCCTATGGCAGCCCAATCTATGTGGATTTGATCATAATGCTTGGCATGGGTTATCAACCCCAAGAGACGCCATCTAGCTACATATACCCTCATATCTGAGGTGAATTTGGAGAGGATGAGGGGCAACCATTTGATTTGGATGTATCTTCTAGCTCCTGGAAGAGTTGGGTAATCCTGTGAGAAGAAAACATAACACATGCAGTAACAAGCATAAGCATATGAAATGTAAGAGGAGAGCTTGGCAGAAGGAATAGTACAGAGCAATTAACAGAGGAATAGCTTACCTGATTCGAAGCAATTCGATTACTTATGTGCCCTTGTACTTCAGTAATTCTGGGAGTAGAGATTCTAGGTTTCTTCATCATCCTGTCCATCGCCGCTGCAGGAAGAGTTTGAGCAGCAGTTGCAACCTGCAGATGAAGAAGAATAGAAGGCTTGGACGGCTGCAGAGAGATTCGGTTGGTGTATTGAAAGAAAGCCTTCCTTTTTTTATAAGGATTTGAAGAGTCTTGAAGAGTCCCGAAGATAGAAGTTTGATTAGGTTAAAGACTGTGTTCTTGATTTAGAAACGGAGGTTCGTGTTGAATTAACGCCTTGTGTAAGGGCGTCTATTTTTGATTTGACGACTTGACCAGTGGTCGTGTTTTATTTAACGCCCTAACACGGGGCGTCTTCTTCTAAAGCTTCCGTTACTGTTTACGCCTTTGAGTACAGCGTGTTTTAAATGTTTAACGACCTATGGTCAGGCGTCTTTCATGCTGTTAACGCCCTGTTCTTAGGCGTGTTTTATTGGCTTACGGATTTTTGACCTCTCCATGTTTTTAATGAACTTAAGTGCTATTATTTTGGTAAAATTGTTTATGATTAAGCACTTATGATCATGTCATGTTCTGAATTAATGAAGGCTAATAAGTTTCAAGTGCAAAAGTTTGCAGGATTCGAGACGTTTGGACCACTCATGGGAGTAACATCTTGTCACCTTGTATCTGTTTCTTGTAAGCATTATTATTATATGATATCTACACTATTATAGTATGTCAAGGACCTTGTGGTTCTGATGAACCTGAAATTTGAGTTCCCCTTCGTCAAAAACGATGATGATTTCAGAAAAGTCTTGATCACACGGATAGGCCGTTGAGTTGTTAAAGGTTTGGGACGATGGTTCCACTTTCTGAGTTGATGCGCGGACAAACGGGCTTCGGCTTAGTGTTAGCTCAGAGATGTAGATTCTTGACTAGATCTAAATGGCTTAGCAATATTATCCTTGATTATTTTCTATTTTAGTTTGTTTTAATCTTTCTTTTAGCCCAGCATGCATCATGTAGGACTTTGAGTTTCATGCTGAAAATCTTCATATTATGGCAATAATGAAGTTCACTCGCTCTTGATTGAGTTGACATGAGATATTCCACTTCAAATCAAGTACTTCATTCTATTTGAAGCCGTTCAGGCTGATTCCTTGAAAGTGTCCCTTTTGTTGGATCTCTATCCCAATTCTCTTTATTTTTTTGCAAAATTTACCTTGGTTGTAGCACGTCCACGTTGGCTGGTAATCCCTCTCCAATGGTCTTTCCCTGTCGTGCCCACGCGCACACCCTTTATTTACTTAGTTTAAATCTCCTTTTATCCAACAAATCGATGTTTCCTTGGAACCACTCAGAGTTGTTTCACTCAAAATCTTGAAAAGATTTCAAATGCTTAATGTTCTGAGGCGTGTCACATCACACCTTGGCGTCTCCTTATCAGTTCATTCCACTTCATTCCTTTCGTTACACTTCATTCCATTTCTGTCTCACTCCCTTGCAAAGCAGACGCCAAGGCGGGGTAGCTGTAGACACGCCAAAATTGACGTTATGTTGATCAAGTCTCATGTCATTATATAAACGCCCCAAGTGGACTTCAATATTCCTATAACATGAAGTTTTTCTATTTTTGTGAGTTTTATGCATTTTTCCCACATTTTTCGTGATTCACGACCTAACGAAGGGCGTTACTTTCAAAAGTCGTGACCTGTCATAGGGCGTTTCAAAAGAAGGGACGACCATAGGTGAGGGCGTCAATTCCTGGTATTATCCGTTAATTTCTGGAATTATCTATTTTCAAAATAAAAAGCATTTTATGCGTAACGTCCTACCTCAGGGCGTGTTTTTAAGCAACGCCGTTACCTCAGGCGTATTCCAGGAATTTCTAAACAAAGAAAGTTTTATTTCCAAAATTAAATCCAGGAAGAAACGGCCTTTCCTAGGTCGTGTTTCGATAAACGTCCTGTGGCAGGTCGTCAATTCATAAATTGACGCCCTGGCTTGAGTCGTGTTTCATCCAGAGTCCTTCCTTTTTCCATCTTTCCCTCACAGTTCCCTACCATCCATGGGACTCTTGCTCGATCTTGATCCTTCCCTAGATGCCTCATTGCCTGTTCTTATCATTTCCTTGGTTTGATCATCCGATTGAAGCATTATAAAAGGAAATATCATTCGATCGTGAAAAAGGTTAACCGGGTTAAGCATTCAAAGCATTTGAAGTATTCAGAAGGTTGAACGCCTGCTTCCACTCCATCCCTCTGCATCAGGGGCGTGCTTCATCCATCCCTCTGCATCCGTTCAATACCTTCACGGCTTCCCTTTACTCTCGTCAGGAAGAGCAGGGCTATCGTGCTTATTTCATTTGTTTTCTAAGCATATTCATCATCACTGTCATCCTATCATTAGTTTTCTTATTGCATTACATATCAACATATCATATCCTTTCCCTAGTTCTCTTCTAGGGGTTTTAAAAAAAACCAAAAAAAAAGGTGTGCACGTTGATGTCTTTTTCATCATTTCATGTTAGTTTTGGATTGATACTATAGCACTCTGGCTAATCCCTCTCTCTTTTGCTTGTTTTCATTGTCTTTTTACAAGGTAATCAACTAAGAAGACCCACTTCATCGGCCGGCCGATTGAAGTTGGAGGAGGAAATCCACATCCATCCCGCATCCTAATTTCCATCAGGTACACGCGATCTCCTTTTCTTCTTATTGAGGTAACCCCTCTGGCGATCACATCATCTCCACTTTAGCACCTCGTGCTATTTTTATTGCATTCTTTTGCATTATTTATCCCATTGTCATATTTAATTTCCCAAACAAAGAGCGGATTTTAATCCGATCTACATGTATGTGTTTTGATCTTGTAACCCTTTACAAGATAGTGTGGGAATCCTCACAGATCATGAGGGGTGGACGTAGGTTTCTGTTGTTGCATCCGAACCACCTAAAAATCACTATCTATTATGTGGCTTGATCCTTTTCATCTATCCCCATTTTGTGCAGCTTACACTTAGTTTATTTTGATTGTCTTGTTGAGTTAGATCTAACATAATCTATCATTCTCATATCAACTCTTCGATATATAAAAAGATGGGATCAGATCGACAAGGTAAACCTTGTAAGGAAGATAACATCTTGCGTGAGTTGAATCTCCGGATTCTCACCTCCACCATCGTAACTAAGATCGGTTGAGTGAGATAGATTCTATTAGATTTCTTAGTTTTAATTTAATTTTGGATTTCATCTCAGCCATTATTCACAACTGTTTAAATTGGGAAAAAGGTTGTTAAAAGTTTGCATACACCCAATTCACCCCCCTCTTGGGTGTCATTGATCGTGGGACTTCATTTTCCGCTCAAGAATCTCCTTGAGCGTGTTGCCCTCATTAGGCTTGTTTCTTTTCTGAAACACCCATTTATCAGTCCGCCGGGCTCCCTTGCAAAACGGGCGTTCCGGAGGGGCATTTGTAGACGCCTAATTTCTGACATCCCGCAGATCTCCAGTGGACCTTCGTGTGAATGACGCACAATTATTGTACCTAGTTTATCATTGTTCCTAGCGTTAAAGACCAGCCCATAGCAATAGAGCTATTGGGCCTCGTCCATTCGAGGTGCCCAAGGACCATTGTCTCGGCTGCAAGAGAGCTGGCCACCCTTGATCCTGGGAGGCCAGGTCGATGGCCGCCCTCCTCTGCTGGGTGGCCATCAGTCTGGCTGCCCTCCCCTTCAAGAAGGCCAAGTAGATGGCCACCCTCCTATTTTACTTGGTCAGAGAACGTGGCTTAGATCGTGAGCACATTCTCCCCCCCTGTTTTGGCACGATTTTTCCCACGATTTCATGCACTCTGACCTCAATGACAAAACCACCAATCTCCAGAGGGAGAGGGGGGAATTTTGGCATTTTGGAACTTGGGGAGTCGAGTGATTGGGTGGAGGGAGTTTGCCTACAGAGGTTCGCTCAGACGGTGAAGATGGAGTTGCGCCTAGTATCCTTCCTCCTTCATCCTCGATCCTGGTTTGAACTCCAGCACCCCCCATCATTTTCCTCTTGCATCACGGCGTCTTGGTAAGTACACTCTGCATATCATAATCTTCCCATCCCCTACACTTAGAGGTTTTCTTTTTCCAAAACAAACGGGAAGGTGGGTGGTCGAGAGTCTCGGGCATCCCTCCTTCCCACCACCCCCACGTAACTCCACCGCCACTATTCCTGTTATATTAACTTGCATTAGAGTAGATACTGCATTTCCCGTTACTAATGGTATTCTTCTGTTTTCTTCTTTGAGCTTCATTGTTTACAGGAATTCAACATCAAGGGACTACGTCGGGCGCCTTGCCCTTGGCCGACCAAGGACGAGGAAGAGGGACCCCACCTTCTGCCTGTTTTAACATCTCCCCGCGATCATCATTCCTGTGAGGTTCAGGTAAACACCTCTGGCAATCACAATTACTTAATCTTTAATTTATTCTTCTGTAGGTACTCATGGCCCAGGAAGGTTGATGAGACAACCACGCAAGGCACATCTCCAAACCCTCCCTACTCCGACAAGACAAATCCCAGAGCCTACAGTGACCTTTATGGCGCGGTGGGTCTCCAGTCCCCACCAGATACCCATAATTGTCTGGTTAGTCAGACGGAGCTCACCTCGGGCTTTGGACCACTCTAGTCTCAAAGCCCGAACACATTGTCACACACGTGACTGGCACGCCCTCGCACAATAAAACCAATAAAAAGACACCACGATATTTTATTATTATTTTGAGTGCGTCCAACACCTTTATAGCATAGTGGGTCTCTAGTCCCGACCCGGTACCCACCATCGTCTGGTTAGTCAGATGAAGCGCACTTTGGGTTCCAGACCATCCCAGTCTTGGAACTCGAACACATTGTCACACACGTGACTGGCACGCCCTCGCACGATAAAATCGATAAAAGATACAAGAATATTTTATTATTATTCTGAGTACGTCCAACATGCCCCCGCGAGGAGCCCTAGATCCCCATCGTCGATGTCGCTACTCTCTCCCACTCTAACATTCACGGGTTTCAGAGCATTTTCGTGGGTCCCATGTTACGTTTCATAAATAAAGTAGAAATGTTCTAAATTACATATCGTTGGATCTCTAAATAATAAATAATAAATTTCTTTTTTAGATGTCGTGATATTTTATATTGAGTGATATTTTATCCTATTAGAAAAAATAAATGAATGAGAAAAAATGACGAATGAATGAATGAAAAAATGGTGAAAATGGAAATAAAAAGTTAAAAGAAAGAGAAAAAATGGCAGCAAATAAAAAAAAAGAAAATTGAAAATTTTGTGCCCCCTAACCCCTCCTCCTCTCCCCTTTCCCCCTTCCTCCTCTCGATCTCCCTCTCCTCTCTGACGATCTCACCCCCTCTCAATCTCTCCCCCTCTCTCTCTCACCCATCCGCCCTCTTTCTCACCCTCCTTCTTCCCCAGCACCGGTGACGGGCGGAGCTACCCAGGGATGAGGGCAGGCGGGCGGTGGAGTGGCGAGGGCGGGCCCGCGCGACAGAGCTACCCAGGGATGCCGTTAAGGGGCAAGCGGAGGTAGCACCAGCAGCTTGGGCGCAGCGGCGGCAGTGAGCTTAGGCGGACACCCCCCCACCGTAGGTATTCCCCTCTCTCCCTCACATGTTCGTCCCCCTCCCGCCCTCTCTCACTCAAGCAGACACACGCACGGCTCGACCCCCTCTCCCTGCACCCGCACAGACATAGGGAGGGGCAGGGGCTCGCCCCCCTCTCCCTACTCATGCCCTCTCTCACTCTCACACACACAGAGACACAGGGAGGGGGAGGGGCTCGGCCCCCTCTCCCTGCTCCCACCCTCTCTCACTCTCACTCTCACACACACAGACACAAGGAGGGGGAGGGGCCACACACAGACACAGGGAGGAGAAGGGGCTCGGCCCCCTCTCCCTGCTCCCGCCCTCTCTCACTCTCACTCTCACACACAGACACAGGGAGGGTGATGGGAGGGGAGGGGAAGGGCCACACACAAACATAGGGAGGGGGAGGGGCTCGGCCTTGTTGGGTCTGGGGCAATGGGAATCAAGAGGGTGATGAATTGATTAGCCCTCAAAAAATAATTTCCAAGTAATAAGATTAACAGATGAACGATGGATGGATAACAATTAATTCCTATGCGCCTAGATGAACAAGGGACAAGATATAGCAATTTGGATTACGCTCTCAATGCTCATTCACGTGTGATTGTTAATCATGTGAGTATGTGTGTGTATGAAACACTGTCCCAAAACCACAAATAGCGAAGAACAATAATTGAGGAATTGCAAACCAAAAGCAAACCACGAGGCATAGAGATTTTTAAGTGGTTCGGCCACACACCTTTGTGCACCTACGTCCACCCCTCACCAAACCGGTGAGGATTCTAATATCTTGCAAAGACCCTTACAAGATAGCACACACAGAGCAACGCTCCAACACACACGCAGGGCGACGCCTGCACACATGCACGGGAGAAAACTCCCAACCACACATGGGGATAAATCCCCAAACACACACATGGAGTTCCTCCGCACAGAACGACGCATACGCGTCAACACAAACACTCGGAGATCAAATCTCCGAATACCCACACAAAATATTCTTTCAGAAATGGATGAAGTATTCAAAAATGGATACAATAAGCCCAAAACAACTTCTAAAGACTGAACCAAAGAACATATATGAAATGTAAAGTTCCCCCTTCTCAATACAATGTGTCTCTTCTTTGTTCGTAGATGAATGATCACAAAGTCAGCATCATCTTGTTCCTCTCCTCGATCCACTCATCTTTTCCTTCTATCACGAGCTTCAAAGATGCATGGATGTAGATGATATCCCCTTGCCAAGAGCTTCTTCGTTGCTTTCCCCCTTTTTATTCACCTACAAGATAGAACATAAGCACATTAGGGTTCTATATTCAAAAATTTGGAGTTCACACATATATATATAACATAGAGTGATCAAAGGATTCATAAAACTCTCCTAAAGCATGTTAGAAACACCCCCATAAGTCTAGGAACTTTTTGGGGGTAAAATGGTAAAGTTTCAAGGTCAAAAGAATGGGTTTAGAAGTCTTCTGATAATCCCGTGCCAGAATGGGTCTACCCCTAAGGTCGACCCCCTCATTTTCTGCTATAAAAATAGGCCAGACAGAGGTCTAGCTGAAGGGGGTCGACCCCTTTAACTGGCTAGTCTGTTTGCTATGCAGACAGACCACAGCCCAGGGAGGGTTGACCCCAAGGGTCAACCCCTTCCCTGCAGGGTCTGGAAAAAGTAGTTTAAGCCCCTTTAAGCCATTAAACTCCAATGGTATAAATGTGATCAAAGTTTCTTTGATTCTGGAGGATTCATACTGAAGATTTAAACCTGCAAAACACAAAAAGACCATTTTAGTACGAGCATTAAAATCAAATGACCCTCTCCTTTATAACTAGCATTTCTTAAATGAAAGTACACAAGCTCACTACACTAAGCTTCACAATACAACATGTAGCTCAAACAAGAACGTAATCTTCCCAATGTCATGATCTCAAGAGTGGGATTTGAGTTCAAGATATGAAAGGCTATCAATTTCACATTTCAACCAAGTCATGCCTACCAACTTGTATTGACAAAACCAAAGATATGAACTTATCATGCTACCATGAAAACCCAATCAAGCTATTTTCACACATTCCATCTTCTAGAAATTCTTTCACTCATATCAAATGAAGCTCAACAAAGTATACTGATATCATGATGAATCTCATATTCAACTTGTCATTCCAAAGCTGTTAAACATCTGAAACTCCCGAAGCATAGGGCAATTCCATACACCATAGCAAGAAAATAAGAATGTTCAAGCACATGAACTTGGAAGCTACAATAATGTACCACTAAAAAATCTTTTGACACATAGTAAAGAAACATTTTGTAATCATCAAAATCACACACTCAACAATCTCCCCCATTTTAATGATGACAGAATGTTATGCATTATTGCTCTCTCCCCCTTTGACATATTCTGAAATGGGGATCATTATGGAGAATTCATGATGGGAGCAAAATCATACAACATGAGACCAAAATGATAGGAAAACTGGAAGCACAAAATCAGAATAGATCGAAATCAGACTTGCAAACCTCAACAATGTAGATCCTTTAGTCATGAACTGAACTTATTGCAAACTTCAAGATGCCAAGTTTGATTGCAAAGACTATGCACATGGAACATGCAAAATGCTATGCACAGGACAAAATTGAATGGACATTCAATACTTTTTCACTGAGTGTTAAATGCACCTCTACACATAAAAACTACCTCTCCCCCTTTGTCATTGACAAAAACAAACCTTGAGGAGGGAGGGTTGAATGCAATTGATAGGAAATAAGCATACAAGCAATCTTTATAGACATACAAATACACATATAGATAAGGTAGATCTCCCTTAGGGAGTGGGATAAGAAAAGTGCAAATGATTGAAAAACCATAAATATTGCATGTGCCATAACTAAGAGGGTTGTGCTTGTAGAAATAGTTTGTATTACCATGTATATAGGCAAATTCACAATATATGCCCAAAATTGAAACACCGTGAAGTGCATGTGCTCAAAAGTGTGCAATGAATCTCAAACATAAAGATACATAGAATTTATAAATAACACTGAAGAGGCGTGATCTCGCGCTGGTCCTGAGCTGAGGAGATGATCACCGGATAGTTAACTGCAAGGAAGGGAAACAGATCAGGGGGCCCAGGGATGGTTCCCTGGGGCAAACCCTCTGATGCTTAAGTCAGTAGAGCAATGGTGGAAGCTATGTAGGGAGGAGGAAGGAGATGCACGAGATCCCTCTACACCAAGGTGGTGAAGTGGTTCCTGCTCAGGGAGTTTAGGCATATGTTTTGCCCTTACCTTTCGTTGGAGGGAGTCCCAGGTTTAAATACTGCACTGGCCTCATGAGTCCCGTAAGCTGAGGGGTTTTAGGCGAGAGTTACGTCCTCAACGTGGGCTCTTTACATCCTCATCGTGGGATCTTTATAGCCTTGAGGGATCATGGGTCCCTTATCCTCATAATCTCCTACTTATAAAGGGTTCTCAACGGCAGTATGGATAAGCGTTCGTTGGTTGACTCGAGCATGAGGGGTGCCAACCCTGTCCGGGTGATAGGCATAGCTCGGGTGAAGATAGGTCAGAGTGGGCATTATGCGCCTGCCTTTATCTCGGCGAGGGGATAGATCCGACGTGGGTCTTTCTCTGACCTGACCGATGTTCGGGCCTTCCGAGCCTAAGGGCCGCCAAGGAAGGTTGTGATCCCGAATGATCTTATTGGGCTTTTTAGCCTAAGTGGGCCCTGCGGGGCTGTCACTTGGATGAGCTGGGCCTCGTTTGGTTCTGATGAACCTAGTGTGGCTGTTCTTTCGATGGGCTACAGAAATCCCCCTCTCCACTTGTCCCCCTCCTACTCCCGAGCCTTGGTAGGCTCGGAAGAGTAGCCGTTAGGGTTTTGGATCAGCGTGGCTCGGGTGGGTGGAGATCTGGCGGTGTTAAGATGCCACGTGTCATGGTCACCTGGGCCCATAATAATGATAATCTTGACGGATTTGAAATGAAGGGGCCCCCTTTTTCTCGGAGGTCGGAACGGCGCGCCGCCTCCCGCGTGGGGATAAAGGTGTTGGATGCTTGTTATCATTCCAGACTCCCTCTGTCTTTAGGGTGTGGCTCGCCTTCGTGCTTGCTTTAGGCTCTTTGATGCGTCGCGAGGACACGATAGAAGAGTAGAGGCTTGCGGCGGCGTTCGCGGAGATAACCGCAGAGGAAGTCCGGTGGCTTCCTCTTCCTCCGGAATCTTCGAGGTCCCGAGAGCGTCTTTCTTTAAGCTCTTCTCAGGATTCAATGGTGGATCAGCGTCCGGATGCTGAAGAGTGGGAGGATGAGCCGGTGGTGAAGGCGGCGGTTCCAAGCTGCAGTGAACTGGGGGAGGCGGAGGTGAGAAGGCTGGAGCACCAGTTTCGCCCACCCCACAAGTTTTGTAGACGAGCTTGGACTCTCGTACAGGCCATATCTATACCTTCCTTCTGTCGTGGAAAGGTGGGTTCCGTCTTCCCTTCGAGCCTTTTGTTCTTAAGCTTGTCATTTTTTTTCAGTTGGCGCCCATTCAGTTGGTAGCCAATTCCTATGTTCTCCTTTCCTCCTTTCGCATCCTCTACCGCCAATGCGGGGTTCCTCCTTCCTTGGACCTCTTTCACTATTTTTTCAAGTTGAAGGTGCATCCGTCAGCCAGGAAGGGTTTCTATTTTATCCAGGCGAGGTGGAATAGGAGCTGCATCTCCTTGGCTGCGAAGGATTCTTCGCATAAGGGGTGGAAAACTCAATTCTTCTGGGTGGGGATCTGCTCAGTGGAGGAGACCTGGAGGTGTCCTGTAATCCCCAATTTCTATCCGAATATCCCTCCCAGGTAGGACGAGTTCCCGCCACACGTGGAGGAGTACGCGACTATCTTGCTGAAGCGCCGCCAGTCCACAGAAGAGCTGGGTACTCCAGAGAACATCGAGCAGTGTCTTCTTTCGCGGCTGCATCCGTCAGGTTCAGGTGCCACAAATTAGACTCTTCTTCGGATGTTGAGACCATTTTTTCTTTTTCTGACGATATCTTTCTTCTGTGCAGACACCAGGCAACCGACTTTGGAGGAGACCACAGAGGTGATCGATCTCGGTAATGACTCGGCCACCGACGAGCCGCGATCTCCCGAGGGGTGCACCCGAGCCTGAGGTAAGGGAAAGAGGGCGGCCCAGGAGGGGTCTTCCAAGCCACGGGGGGCCAAGCACAAGGATCCCGTGGAGGGCATGATATAAGATTCCGTGAAGGCCAAGAAGGGGGCCAGGAAGGCCAGATCCATCTCTGTCGTCGAGGGCGGCTCTAGCTCGACGGCTCTCCCCTCTTCTGAGCGAGACAGGGCCGACCTTGTTAGGTCGGCTCTTCCATCTGCCGAGCAAGAGAGGGCCGAGGAGGTTGGAGCTGCTCTTGCAGTTGGTGATGATGTTGGTTCGGCTCTCCCCTCAGTCGGAGCCGAGGGGGCCGAGGCTGCTTCTGTGATTGGCAGCGGCGTTGGCCCGGCTCTCCCCTCGGTCGAAGCCGAGGGGGACGTGGATGAGGCAGGTGACGCTGGGGCCACGACCGAGATTCGGGTGGGCGATGCTCCAGGTGGCGGTGCAGGTGCCGAACCGATCCAGGTCGGAGGGTCGCTGGAAAATCCGACCGAGGCACAAGGGGCGACTGAGGCCGCGTCTCTGTCTGGGCCGACCAGTGGGATACCAACTGAAGGGGGGATCTCCACTCCGGCGGCCTTGGAGAGGCTTGGCATCCAGGGCCCTTTGTATCAGGTGTGTCGCGGCATAACTACGGAGGTGAGGGGGGAAAGCAGGCAGCACTCCCCGTCCGTAGCCCTAGAGGCAGTTATGGAGGGCGGGTTGGTCCTGGCCCAGATGGGGGCCACTCTGACGGAAGCATATGCTCGATTGGCGTTAGAGCGGGCGACCCTGGCCTGGACCCTCGGTGGGTCTGACAGGAAGTTGGCTCAGCTTGTCGAGGAGCGTGATGGGCTTCGGCGGGAGCTTTCCTCAGTTAGGGAACTGGTACGGTCGAGCCAGGTGGAGGCCTGGGCACTAACTGAGCAGCTAGCTAAGGCCCGCAAATCGCTCGAGAGGAAGAGCAGGCTTCTTGAAGAGGAGCACCTTGTTCGCGTCGAGCTGGATGGCCGGTGGGAGGCCGAGTGCTCCGAGTTGGTGGACCGGGCGAAGGAAGCTGAGCGCCTTCGGGGGGAGGTCGAGGCCGATCGAGCCGAGGCGGAGAAGCTGGTGGCGGAGGCCGAGGAGCGGACGGATGAGGCCGAGCGGAAAATAGCCGAGGCGGAGCGGGAGAAGGCCGAGCTCGTGGGTAGGATGGGATTGGCCGGGGCGGAGGTGCTTGAGCAGGACAAATGCTTGGAGGCCTACCGGGTCGACCTTATGGAGGCTGCCCTCCCCTACTACGAGTCAGCGCTTCACCGAGGCATCCGCAAGGGGTTCAAGCAGGGCTACGACTGGGCCGTATCTTATGCCGAGGAGCAGGCATCCGGGATAATTGAATTCCTGTCCGGATAATGTTACGACTCGGATCTGCCATCCTCTGACTCCTCTGCTTCAGCGTCGAAGGAATAAGATCAGGAGGGCTCTTCACCCGAGGGGTCGCCAGCTTCGGATGTCTCGGGAGGGCACACAACTGAGACAGTTCCCATGCCGGTGGGGTCAATGCCAGGGTCGATCATCGCCGAGGGTGCCGTGGGAAAATCACCTGAGCCTTCCACTTCTGAGCTTCAAGGTGGGCGAGAGGCCTAATGTATCTGCTTTGCTTCCCCTTTTTGTATGTCTTTTTCTTTTTGAAGAAAAAACTTTCTCTGTTCTATAGGAAAATAGATAAGGTAATAGCATTATGACGAAGACTTAACTGTTCCGTATCGCTATTGCCGTATTTGGTTCAGCGTATCTGTAGCAGTTGGAAAGTGCCGATACTTTCTGCGTGGTTTTTGCGCGATGGTTGACCGAGCCTCTGACAGGGTGTCTTTTCGTTTTCTCATGCTTTGAATGTTTGGCCGCTTCGTGTGTCCTGCTGGGGTGAAAATAAGGAGTTTTGAGGTGACCGTTCGTAGGAAGAGGTCCCTTTGGCATGTTTTCGAGGGGAGAATCATTTAAGGCAAATAGCCTCCCTTCGCCTATAAAAGGTCTGAAGGGCGTCCCTTCCTCTCCACGGCTTAGGGTTTTCCTCAACAGTCTTTTCTCATTCCTTCTTCACGTAGCGCTATGCCAATATATTCGAAACATGGAAGATACTCTAGAAGATGAGGCTACCGATGATGGAGGGCAGAGAGTCCTTGCTGCTTCGGGTTTAAAGAGGGTTCGACGGCCGGCGGGCAGGTTTAAAGAAAGTTCGACGTGTGGAGGCACGTCGTCTTCTTTTTATCGGTTCTGGCAGCGCTTACGGGGGGGGGAGATGGTGGACGGATGGGGGCATCAGGCATCCCTATCGCCCGTCCCTTCCTACTCGCTCCACGGAGGGGAGGAGGAAGTCAAATATGCTCCCTCCTTTCCGAGCTTTCCCCTGCCTCCTCGTCCAGCTCTGCTGGTTTCTTTTTCCCTCTTCTGCTCTTCTCATCATTTCATTCACTCTTCGGAGGGTGCCTGCACTCTCTTCCTTCCAAAGAGTTGGCAGATTGGTGGGGAGGATGCCTTCATATGCGTTCCCTCTTCCGCTTCCTCCATCTCTGTCAACTTGGAAGGTAGCCTTCTCCTTCCTAATCTCTCTGTCACCTTTGTTCCGAGCTACCCAACCAACGGGGTCGATTACCCTTTATCCGAGCCAGTTTCTGCACAAGGCAGAGTCAGTGGCTGGACGCAGGAAGGTCAACCGAGTCAGCCGAGCGATGGGCTCGTACGGCGGCGCTAGATGGATTTTTTACTTTTTTGACATGTATTTTCTTGGCTTCGGCCTTTTTGATGTACAAGCGAGTTGTTTGAATAAAGGAAAAGGAAAACTTTTTGTTTTATTCCATGTTGCTTACATAATGTTCGGTATTCAAAAGTAGAACTTGCGTAGTGTAGTCACGTTCCAGGTCCGAGGGATGGGCTCTCCTTCCATCGTAGATAACCGGTATGCTCCTTTCGCGAGCGTCTCGATCACGCGGTAGGGGCCTTCCCAATTAGGGGATAGCTTGCCCGCCGCCTCAAGTGGTCGAGAGGCTTCGGCTTTCCTGAGAACGAAATCTCCCGGTTGAAAGTGTCTATCTCAGACTTTGGCGTTGTAGTATCGAGTGAGGCGGCGCTGGTATTCCGTTGCTCGGATGCCGGTAATCTCTCGAAGTTCATCTGTTAGGTCGAGGTTTTTGAGCAGTTTCTGATCGTTTGCCTCAGGAGAGAAACAGATGACTCGAAGGGAGGGATTAGCAATCTCTAATGGGATGATGGCCTCTGCACCGTACACCAACTGAAAAGGACTTTTACCGATTGCCATTCTGGGAGTCGTTCTGTGTGACCAAAGTACGTTCGGCAATTCCTCAAGCCAGCTGCCCTTGGCTTTGTTGAGCCTGGTCTTGATGCCTTTTAAGATAGTCTTATTGGCACTTTCGACCAGCCCATTAACTTGAGGGTGGGCGATCGAGGTGAAGTGATTGCAAATGCCTAGGTCGGCACATCTGTCTCGAAAATAATGAGAATCAAATTGCGGACCATTATCACTTACTATCACCTGGGGGATGCCGTAACAACATATGATCGACTTCCAGATGAAATTCCAGACGATTGTCTCAGTGATCCTTGCTCTGGCTTCGACCTCGATCCATTTGGTGAAGTAGTCGATGGCGACGATTATGAACTTCTTCTGGGCCTGGGCCGTGGGGAATGGCCCAAAGATGTCGATTCCCCAGCGAGCGAAAGGATATGGCTCGGCTAAGGTGATGAGCTCTAATGCTGGCTGATGGACCAAGTGGTCAAATCGCTGGCATTGGTCACAGTTGTTGGTTTTAATGTGTCTCTTCTTTTGCAAGATGGGCTATGATGCCAACTATGAGCAAATAATGAGCCAAGTAATGAAATCAATCAACCTATGAACATGCGAATCATGAACCTCGGCAACCAACACAAGCTCTAGCATGGGCATGCTATCTCAATCAAGACTAAGCTAAGCAAATAAAGAAAAACACACGCCGGAGCGTGGAATAAGGAATAAAGGGAAAACACACCGTATAGGTGGAACAAGCAAAGTAAAGAAGAGATATGATGAAAGAGAAAGCTAATGCCCAAACTAAGGAAAGATGTGATCGCCACCAAGGTAGAAACAAGTCAAAGACCTGATAAATACCTTTGAATAGGAGGATGATACACCCGCCCATGGGAGAGAGAACAACTAGGAAACTGCAGCTCCGTCAGATGTAACGGTCGAAGAAAGATGCGCCACAGCAAGTGCGACGGTCTTACGATAAACCGCTACAAGACTCTAACGTGCCTGTGCCAGACCGTCAGAGCTTCTGCAGAATAAGAAGCTGGGAATGTTTTGATCTCCAAGCTTTCCAGCCAGCCAGAGAGCTTGGGCCTCATGATATGGACTCTGTAAACCTGAAAAAGAGTGTAGAACACAAGAAAAACAACCCAGATTAGCCCTTAGACAAAGTAGTATCAATAAATCCAAGAAACTTAAGAACATGCAAAAGGAATGGGAAATACCGGATATGTTGTTTTTTAACCCCTCTGGGGCATTTTAAAAGATGGGAGGATGTTTTTAATGAATGCAGCAAGTGCAAGAATGTGGGAGATGGAGAGGGACAATGCTATGATGTTTGAAAAGAGAGAAAAGACACTAAGAACACAGCTTGACTGAACTAAACCCTTGGAAACGATACTCCCTTAACATTGGAAGTAGATGGACGTGGGAAGCAACTCTCCTTGGTTGGTTCTAGCTCCAGGATGCGGCAGCACTTCGACGCGAACTCCAGATGTCTCCTCTTCAAGCCATGAAGTCAAGGGTTCTATTTATAGACCCTTAAAGTCTAAGTTCGAATTAGGATAATCCAGCTACAAAGTAGGACGTTTCTTAGCAAACTCTTGAAGATAATACTCCCAAGAGTCCACAGAACCAAACAGAAGCTTCTTAGGATGAGTATCGAGAGAGAAACCCTCCAACCAAACTCTTAGCTCGATCACGGAAATAGCAGAGCAAAGGCCAGGCTTGTCAGGACTCTCTGTTGGATGTAACGGCCGCACGATAGACTGCCACACTAATGTAACGCTCCAGTCTTGACCGTCACACAACCCTATCCACTATAAGATAAGAACAACGGGAGAAGTTCACGAACGTAGGACTCTAGATGAATGTAACGGTCAAGGGTAGATGCGTCACAATCAATGTAACGGCTACACGATAAACCGTCACACTCGACGGATAGACAAAACAAAAGCTTGAAAGGAAGCCCCAAGCTTAAGGACTCTGGAAGGATGTAATGCACCATGGTCGATGCGTTAGAGGACTGTAACGCCCCATCAAAGGACCGTTAGAGATAATAGAGTTCAAATGAAAATGAGAGCTTGCTAAGCTTCGTCCAGCAGAAAGGGATAAAGAACCAGACCCAACCAAGGAGATATGACTCATGAAATAGACCTCAAATTGACAAAGAAGACTCAGTAAAGGTGCACAACTCGGAGCATCATATAAAATGAACAAGGAGATGACCCGACTTATCGGTCATAAAACGGGTGTCAACAGATGCCCCTCCTTAACGTCCTCTTTGTAGGGGAGCGAGCGGAGGTGAAGCGAAAGCGAAAATGGAACATGGAGATGGAGCATAGATGAAGCGAAGTGACTAAAAAGTGGGCGTTAAGGTAAACGACACCCGTTTTCAACCAACAAGCGATAGGAATTTTCCAGAAAGCTTCGAACTAATCACAAGGAAAGGTAACCAAAGGACACATGTCTGGAGGAACTAAAAACTAAGGAAAAGAAAACACGGCCAGCGGCCGGAGCAACGGAAAGGAAAGAGACGATTAACTAAACTCCAGACAGGAATCTTCAGCTAACCAAATCAAGTGAGTAGACCGAAGGAAACCTTCCAATTCAGAGAGGAATGACTCTCCTTATTCGAGATCATTAAACACAAAGTTATTCACCATTACTGAGACACATGGATAGATGAAGGTTCATGAATGCTCAAAGGATGCATATGATGCATGCTGGGCTAAAGGAAAAGAAATCATTAAAACGAAATGCAAAGAAAGAATAAAATAACAAGATACTCGAGAATAGTATTGGTAGACCGGAGAAACCAGTGTCAGGACACCATCTGCAACCACAGCGTGCAAGATAGAACCATCGTCCCCAAACTTTTCCAACCTGACGGCCTATCCAACGATTAATCATGTGTACTTAGATCATCATCATTTTTGTTTAAGGGGAACATCAGATCCCAGAACACATGAATGACCAGCCGATCCTCGAGATAGTATATCATACATAACATATAATAATTAATAAAGGGACAAAGGAATCGGGATACAATACCTAACCTACCTTCCTGGCGAGCGGTGAAGCATGATGACTTAAATTTTGCAACAACAAAAAAGGGTTAGCCATCAACAATATAAATCATAGAACCAGGCATAACCATCAATAAACATGAATTGCGTAGATAAGATAATCATATAAGCATGAATTTTCTGACAAACAAAGCATCATCATCCATCAAACATTCTGAAGCATGTAACGGTCTAGTAAGGGTGCGTTGGACGTTCCTGACGGATCCTCCTTGGGCCGTCAGAGTCTGGCGGTTCACATCCTTCAAGACATCGTTTCAAATGACCTAACGGTCTACAAAGGACGCGTCAGAGCAGTGTGATGGTCTCACGATAGACCGTCACATTACTTGAGCGTTCAAAAAAAAAATCGAACGGTAGTTTCCTCCATTCGCTTACAAACGCCCAAAGGAACCAAAACCTCAACACCAAAACTCTAAACCCACGACCACCTCATCCACCGGAGCAATGGCTGGCGATGAGCCGTCCCAGCTACCGAAGAAGAGAGAAAAAGGGAAGAAGAAGATGGCCATCCGACGGTTTCGAGCACGGGTGGATCGAGAAGGAACCCCACCGGCGACGTGCCCTCCGACGAACGAACCAATGGAGGAAGTCCCTCCAATGACCGTGGAAGAAGCTGAGGAAGCCATGGGAGGGGCCATTGGCGAGGAGGCGACCACGTCAAGGGAGAAGAAGAAGGACCGTGACCCCAAGGTAGGCTGATTTCCCCAAAAACTTCCAATTTTTAATTTTTATTTTATGAGCATGCATGTGTGTTTGGAGGGTAGAAATGGGTCTAGGGACCCCTTAGGAATGATTGTAGGCCTCCATGGCCATTTTAGGAGCCAAAAAAATGAAGGGGATAACGCCCCGTAGCAGAGAGTGTGACGGTCGTTGCAGCGACCGTCACAGGCCTGACGCACCACCCCAGGTGCGTCGTGGTGCGTCAGGGCACTGTGACGCATCTCCTCAGGGCCGTCAGAGCAACCGGAGACAGAAACAATTTTTGGGATTTTTTAGTTTTCTAATTTTTTTATTGTTTTCATTTTTATTTATGTAATGCAATGAAATTATTATTAAATGACTGACTTAATGCTTCTAATTGTGCAGGGGAAAAGGAGAACCCGGATTTCTTGGCTTCAGATACGGGCAGTGTACCAGGCATTGCCCGAGTACCAACGGGAGAGATTGGTTGAGATGGGATTCGCCGAGGTACTTAGCATTGAGGTGACGAGGACGGATACCCCGCTCTTGTACGCACTGCACAAGAGATGGGATCCGATTAGCCGGGCTTTCATCTTCCCATGGGGCCACATGATCCCCACTTTAGAAGACATGGTGAGGATCACCGGATTGCGAGTCCACGGAGCAGCAGTGATCGGGTGGACATTTGGAGATTACCGGTAGATGGCCCAAGAGCTACTGTGCTTAGATCTGATCGGGCCGGGGCACACATCATCCCAGCTCTCGAGGTCGAGACTACAGGACAGCTTGGGACCGAGAGGAGCGGCTATAGCAGTCGGCGAGCTCCCCGAGCAGCATATAGGCCGAGTGATAGAGCAGGTACACCCACGAGTGGCGGCAGAGGCAGGACAGGAGGGAGACCGAGTCCTGAGATGATTTCTGATGCTTTTGTTCGGAAAGCTACTTTTTCTGACTCGAGCCAACGTGATCAGCTGCAGGCTACTGCCACTGCTAGAAGATTTGGGCAGAGTGGGGAAGTATGCATGGGGAATGGCAGCGCTTGCCTTCCTCTTCGAGTCGTTCAGCACCACAGACCGACAGACGATGCTGGGCGGCTTCTCGCCTTTCCTACAGGTAAATGCTGAACTCTAGATGCTTTCCATATGATTATGATTCTACAAATGCAAATGATGTAATTTACTGACACTCGACCTTAAATGCAAATCTGGAGCTTCGTGTACCTCCCGGGGATTGGGCGAGGTAGTCAGCTACATCCCGAGTGGATCCCCATCGCGAGGCGGTGGGTTGTCGCGAGGGATAGTGGATCGATCAACAGGCTGACCCGGGCCATCCAGGATGATCTTGACTCATTCTCACACACAGCGGTAAGCTCCGGACTTAAACCTTTTAAATGTTTCTTAAATGCATCTAAATGGGTTTTGATTACATGTGAATGCTTCTAAATGGATTAACATGACCTATTCAGGTGAGATGGACCCCATACCGGGATGAGGGCTCCGAGGGACAGCCTTGGGTGAAGGCGTCCCTGGCATACAGCGGGCGAGACATATGGCTTCACTGCATCAACGTGATCGAGCCCTTGCACTACCGGTTGATCCTGAGGACTCGGGGACTACACCAGCCAGAGGTGACCTTCCCTCGCCGTGACGATGAACGCCCAGGCAAGTCTTCGAAGGGCATTAGCGGAGATGTGGACTGGTGCGCCCGAAAGGCCAAAATATGTGCATGATTGGAACCAAAGAGGTCGGGGGGTGAAAAACCGGGCGGACATCGACGAGACCTACCTCAAGGCTTACTCCCACCGATATGGCGACTAGGTGTTCAGAGGCACTCGACGGCCGGTATGAACTTCTAAACTCAAAACTCCGTCTATTTAAATTAATGCTTCTATATGCAATAACATATGCTTTCTAAATGCAGTTAGACCCATAGGGAAGAATAGCCGAGCTAGAGGGACTCCTTCATGCCACCATCCAGCAGCGGGACGAGTACCGGGCTGCCTTAGAGCTTTTGGTGAGTTTCTACACTTAAGACTTAAATGCTTATGATGCAAATGGCTAATTTTGACTTCTAAATGCAGCGGGCCGAGGGAGCGCAGAGGACCGGACCAGATGCACCGTTCTCCTCTTCACAGCCCGCCGGGGGACGGGCTGAGCGAGATGCAGAGTTTACTCGAGCGGTAGCTCGAGCCGAGGAGGCCGAGGCTACCCTCGCGGAGCGGGTAAGAATCTAAACCCTTAGGCTTCCTTTAGACTTAAATGCCTAATGCTTATGCAAACACCACATGCTTAATGGATTGACAATGCAAAATGCAAAAATGCAGGTGAGAGAGCTGACAGCAGCGGTAGCCGAGGCTGCCCATCTACGGGCGGAGGTTGCCAGACTGAGCGTAGGAGAGACTCGTTGGCGTACGGATGATGAGGAGGTGGAGCGACTTAGAGCTGACGCTGCGCATTTGAGGGGGGAGCGAGATCAGTTCCGAGTGCAGACCATCGAGATGAAGGGCGTGATTGCGGGTATGAAAGAGGCCCTTCGACTTTTAGGGAAGAAGTCGGGGACTAGCAGCAGGAGCCAGAGCGTTGCACCCAGTAGTGGATTCCGAGACTACTTCATCGGCTCCTCCGGCCATCGGAGGAATGAGGAGGCAGACCGGAGATGACATCGGGGGAAGGAGAGCAGCGTCCAGGAGCCACCAGCAAAGCGACATGAGGGTACTGGCGATAGTGACGGCCCGGAAGATAGATCGGCCGAGTGACTTGTATTTCTTTCTTCTTTGACACCCATACTTGTACATGACTTTATGTGAATGAAATGGAATGAAATGAAAATAAATGCAAATCTTTTTGTGTTTTTATTTTTTTCATGTGTATGAATGAATGGATAAATACGAGTATGAATGTGAAAACACGTGTGGGTTGAAGTGTGAATGAATGGGTGAAAAATAAATGCGTGGATGGGAATGTACATGAATGGGGATAAAGTGTAAGACTGGCAGGTCAGACCAAAGGGAGAAGGGAACGAACAAAAACCTACAGCAGAAGGTGTGACGGTCTAGTGTAGGAGTGTTAGACCCATGTAACGCACCACGATCAGGCCGTCAGAGACGACAGAGGGTGGACTGAAAATTGTATAGCAGGAAATGTGACGGTCCACTGATGGAGCGTCAGAATCAAGTGACGGTCATAGACTAGACCGTCAAACATGACATAACGATATTGGGCTAAAACTGTATAGTAGGAAATGTGACGGTCCAGAGATGGAGCGTCAGAGATCTGTAACGGTCTAGGATTAGACCGTTAGACACGACAGAGCAAAACTGAGCTAAAGAGGTGTAGCAAAAAATGTGACGGTCCCAAGATGGAGCGTCAGAATGATGTGACGGTCTTATGATAGACCGTCAGAGAACAAACTATACTCCGACACAGATTCTACCGTGAGAGCCCAAACACGGGGTAAGGAGACCTTAATCCACACTATAACCATCCTAGGCTTAGGATAAGGCTTTCTAACCCCAATCTTATCGTTCTAGCACCAAAATCAAGCTTTTATAAGCTAGGAACAAGCCCAAAAATCACAGCTTTCATTAATTCTCTGCTACAAGGGTTGAGAACTCCATCAAAGGGCAAGTAACATCATGAAGAGAAGCTTCGGAGCGATGGGCATGGAGGAGAGAGTCTATACCGGCCCTAAAGCAGCCAAGAAAGAGCATGGCGAGTTGCAAAGGTTGACATACATCCCCAAGCATCTTAGTTCACGTGCTCAAAGAGTGGTAAGTTCCAATTGACTTCAAAAGTTCATCAATTTCTGCACTTTCCTATACCACTTATGATTCTCCTTTCTTCTTCTTCTTTCTTAGCCTCTTCTTGGTCCAAGGTGTTACTCCAACTTAAAGTGGGTGGCTCCCATGGTCAAAGAACTCCCTTTAGAAGTTTTATCCATCCTTAGGGCATGGTACCTCCAACCTTTGTTAGTTTTAGCCAAGAACTTCCAGAAATTGTCTTTAGATTGGGCAAGCATTTCAGCCCTTATAGAGTTATGGCATCCACAAACACACACCTTCCTCTTCCCTTCCTTTGAAGCTACAGTCCTATTGGAGGAGGTAGAGACTTGCCTAGCCCTTGCTAAGACTAAAGTAGGGGACAAAGATCTAGTGTGCCATACGGTCAAACGTTTGACCCATCCTTGATCTTAAGTGATTTCATACACAACCCAACGGATGTAAGGACCATGATCAGCCCAAACCATATTCACTTGATACTGATGGCTCAATGGATAGTCTCTCATTATAAGAATAAGTGGGACAGATATGAAGTCATAACCAAAGCCGTGTCAATTTGCTTATGCGGAGTCTTCCTTTTTACTACCACCGACCACCTCCTAGATATCCAAAACCTTAGCATCAGCAGCGGATTGTGGCGCGGTTTGTCTATTTCTCAAGCGGTCCTTTCATTCCTTATGAAGGACTTAGTTCAGCTTGCTTAGGAGGACTTCTTTTCGGCTCTATGATACTCCTTGAGTGTTGGATGTGCATGAGAATCAAATTCCAACCCAAGGAAGACATACCCTCAACCAGCCGGATCTTGGGGAGCCACCCCTTGTTCTTTATTGGAGGTGCCTTCGATTTCTCTTCACAGGTTGAGTGCAAGACGGTAGACAAGAAAACGCGAGATGAATGACGCCTCTTCCTCAACACTTTGCTAATAGAGAAGTTCATGATGCGACCAAGAGTTTTTCGGAGCACCTTGCTTAGAGTACCACGGCGACCAGGCCTTGATCTACAGTTAGTGGGGAACACTACCTTGGCGATCTACAACCCACACCGGTGCTATCTTCAGATTGGACTACCTCGAACCGAAGTTCCTGCACTATCACACTACCCTATCCTTCTCGCTAGGAAGATGGGGACCGGGGAAGATGAAAGAGCGATCCGAAACGCACTGACCATGTGGGAGGTCAGTAAAGTGCGCCCGTGGAAAGAAGAAGTGGAAGAGGACGACGAGGGACGCTATATCTACGTGAAAGAATGGCTCAAGATCCGCCCTCTTGCGGATAGAAAATTGAATGTAGCTTGAGATTTCTTATGATGTTTCTGAACTTGAAGTTTTATCAATCAATTTTAAGTATTATTGAACTCAATGGAATGATATAGGAGTGCCCTATTTGATGGAATCATGAGTTTGTTGCTTGGCTTGGCTTGAAAGCAGAGTTTCTGGAATCTGTAACGGTCCTACATAGGGCCGTCACAACAGTCTGACGGTCTTACGATGAGCCGTCAGAAGGAGTGAACTCAGAAAACTGAATTTCTATTCTCTGTAGAATGTAACGGTCATAGATAGACCGTTAGAGGGAAGTGACGGTCGATCAAGGATGCGTTAGAGAGGGTTTGCTGAGAGCCAATGGATTTCAAAGTTCAGAGGGCTGTGACGGTCAAAGGGTGACCGTTACAAGGTTGTGACGGTCTGATGCTAGTGCGTTACAGACCTGAACCTGGAATTTTGTAATCTTGGGTTTGAACCTGCGTTCTGCACACACTTAGACACGAAACAAGTTAGATCTGTTCTTAGACTCAACCCCTTGCCTAAAGCAAGTTTAGAATTTGACCATTTCTTGATATTTGATCAAGGGGTGGAGCCTTATTAAATAGGTGAAGAATATAAGAAACAATGCAACGCATGCAATGCATATGATGGTATTTTTAGGAATTTTTGCAATCATTTAGATATTTGTGAGTGTTTGAAAATATCTGGTGTTTTTGGGTTTCGAAATATATGATTTTTTTGGATTTTAAAATATATGATTTTTTTTAGATTTTGAGATATATGATTTTTTTGGATTTGGAGATATATGATTTTTTTGGATTTTGAAATATATGATTTTTATGGATTTCTGAATATATGATTGTTTGGATTTTTGGATTTTTATTTTTTTGGATTTTTGAATTTTGATTTTATTGCATTTTTGGATTTTTATTTTTATTTGGATTTTGAGATATATATTTTTTTTTGGATTTTTGAATTTTGAAATATATGATTTTTTTTGGATTTTGAGATATATGATTTTTGGGATTTTGTGAGATATGATTTTTTTGGATTTTTGAATATATGATTTTTTAGATATTTGAATTTTGATTTTTTTGGATTTTTAAATTTTGATTTTTTTTTTGGATTTTGAGATATATGATTTTTTTCTATTTTGATCTTGAAAAACCATTGCCTCCCTAGGAAGGAGGGTCCTCCCAATTCCGTTCAGAGTTTCCGAGGTTGGCGTGTAATGGAGGTGACAACCCCTGGCCAGGGCCTAATTCGCGTGACGGTATCTCTGCCAAGGCTATACCCATGGTACTTGTCTTAGTCCTGAAAAGGAAAAATAGAACACGGGGATAAGCTTAGGCCAGATATAGAAGTTTTTAGGACTTGAGTTCCTCTCCAGTCAACCTATTCAGAGAATTGGTCTGTTGTACCAGGGCTTTTACGTCCGTCATCGAACCTTTGTCCACTCTAGGCATGCATACGACCGGGCTCATAGCGTCCCGCGGGGAAACTGTACTGCCACTCTTGCCATGCCTAGCTCTCATTATTTTTCTTTTGGAGCTTTGGAATTGATAATCGATGGACTTTCGAGATAGACTTTTACTTTCGTTAAGAAGATTGCTCCTTTTCTTTGCTCTTTTCCTTTTCCATGTGGCGTCAGGTCATAACGGACTGCCCCTATTTGAGACCTCCTCTCTTCAAGGTGCCTAGATTGGTCATCGCCTCCTTATTCACCTCTTGCCCCTGGATTTAGCCGAAGAAAGAGACGGACAGGGACTTTTGACTTTCCACCCCAAAGCATGGCCAAGGATAAATGTGTCTACAAAGTGGGAAACCCGACCAGGGATGTCATGTAGTGTGTGATTGCCGTACTCGGGGTCCCCTTTCTTACGAGGAAGGGAAAGGACACCTCGCTACCGGGGTGGCACTGGTTTAGATTCTAAGGAAAGAAACGCTTAAGGTACAACCCATTCCAAGCGTGAGAGAGCTCCTCACCTTCTACATTCACTAAGTGGTAAGTATTCCCTGGATAAGCCTCTTTCACACCAGTTAGGTTGTAATTTAGACCTAGGACCTGCAGACCGAATGAATTTGCGTTTCAAAACCATATCACCTTTTTGAAATTTACGCTCAATTACCTTCTTTTGAAAATAACGTGAAACTCTCTTTTGATAAACATATACGTGATCGGCCGCATTCATCCTCTTCTCGTCTAAGAGTTCTAGCTGGACAAGCAACGTCTCTCGACGTTCATCGAGATTAAGTTCCTTATCGAGCTGTACCCTCAGGGAAGGGATCAAAATCTCATGTGGGAGTACCGCCTCCATCCCGTAAGTAAGAGCATAGGGAGTTTGCCCCGTAGGAGTACGAACGGAGGTGCGGTAAGCCCATAGAGCTTCCACTAATCTTTCTAGCCAATCAGAAAAACTTATGAGATTCGCATGTTTTCTTTATGATTTTGAGAAGGGTTTTGTTAGTGGCTTCGGCCTGACCGTTGCCTTGTGGGTAATATGGAGATGAGTGATGCAATGTGATATTGAACTTCTTACATAGGTCCTTGAGCTCTTGGGAGACGAACTGGGGTCCGTTGTCGGTGACAATTCTGCTTGGCACTTCGAACCGCAAGATAATGTTCTTCATGATGAAGTGACACACCGTGGTAGCTTTAATCTATGCGTACGCTTCGGCTCCAGCCCACTTGGTGAAGTACTCAGTGGCGGTAAGGATGAATGATTTTTGCTTGATCTGAGAATTAGGATCACCGAGCGGGCCGACAATGTCGAAAGCCCACTTAGAGAACGGCCAAGGAGTAGATAGAGGATGAAGAGATGAAGCTAGAGCATGAATTTTATCAGCATGGAGTTGGCATTTAAGACGCCTCTGGACATAGAGGGGGCAATCTTCCTCTAAAGTGGGCCAATAATAGCCCTTCCCAAGGATCTTCTTCGCTAGAGCCTGGCCATTAACATGACCTCCACACTCACTAGAATGGGCTGCTTCGGCCACCTTCCAAGCTTCATTATCGTCCAAACATCTCATGAGCATCCCGTTAGTAGCGCGCATGTATAGTTCTCCAGCAATGATTGTATACCTTGAGGCGACTCTTCTTATTGACTTGCGCTGCTCAGTATTTGCCTCTTCCGGGAACGATCCATCTTTGCAAAACAACATAATTTCATGATACCAGGGCAACTCTTCCACTTCCAGGATCTTTTCTAACTCTGTCAAAGATACTTCCTTCAACTCTTGCTTCTCAGCCCTCACCTCTACAGTCTTCCTAAGGTTGACATACCAAGGATCCTGAAGAGAAGGTGCGTCCAATCTCTGAACGACGATAGTCTCTATACTCCGACTGAGAGGGAAAGATAGAGAGGAAGCGAGGGATGCTAAAGCATCGGCTAGAATGTTCTGAGACCGGGGAGTATGGATGTAGATCAACTCTGGAATTGCCTAGCAAGGAGCGTGACCAAATCTTGATATGGTTTGAGCTTAGGGTCACGGGTGCGGTAAGTGGACAGAACTTGCCGCAGGACAAGCTGAGAATCCCCTACGATATTCAAGTAATGCGCGCCTAGAAGGTAGGTGTGCTTCAATCCAGCTAGGAGAGCCTCATACTCGGCGATATTGTTGGTAGCAGGAAATTGAAGTTGATAAGTAAAAGGAATCATCACTCCTTCCGGAGTGAGCAGAACAGCGCCTGTCCCTCGGCCTTGAGAATTGAGTGCACCGTCGAAGTGCAGTTACCAGAACGGATGATGAGTCAGGAAAGAAAGATGCTCATCAGAGAAGTCATCCTGAATAGAATCCGTGCAGGGAATCGGGACATGGGCAAGATGCTCATCGATGGCGTATCCTTTGACCGCCTTCTGAACGATAAACGTGATATCAAACTGAGATAGGAAGCTCTGCCAGCGAGATAACCTACTAGAGAGGACATGCTTTTCTAAGAGATAGCGGATCGGGTCCATTCTAGAGATCAGCCTAATTGGGTGGGCAAGGAAGTAGTGTTTGAGCTTCTGAGCTACCCACACTAAGGCGGCACAACTCTTCTCCATAGCGGTGTATTTAGCCTCGACCGGGTTGAACAATTTGGAGAGGTAATAAGCTGCCTGCTCTCTTCCTTCATCATCTACTTGTGCTAAGACCGCCCCTAAATAGTCCTCAATAACCGAGATGTATATAATAAGGGGTTTCCCAGGGACAGGAGGTTGCAAAACCGGGGGATTGGATAGATATTCCTTTAGGTCCTCGTAGGCCTTTTGACAATCTTGATTCCATTCAAATTTGACTCCCACCTTTAGCAATTCATAAAACGGGCGGCACCTCTGAGAATGTTGGGATATGAATCTTCTGATGAATTGCAATCTACCAATCAGTCCTCGAAGTTCCGTAATATTCTTTGGCGGAGGCATATCCATGATAGCCTTTGCTTTATTAGGATCAATTTGGATCCCCCATTTGCTAACTATAAAGCCCAGCAACTTCCCTGAAGAGACTCCAAAAATACACTTCTTCGGATTCATTTTCAGCTTGTACTACCTAGCTCTCTGCAGCACCTTAGCCAGGATAGAGGGGTGTTCTTCTTTGGTTCTTGATTTCAGCAAGATGTCATCCATGTAGGCTTCCATGTAAATGTGCATCATGTCATGGAAAATGGCCATCATTGCCCTCTGATAGGTAGCACCTACGTTCTTTAGACCGAACGGCATAACCACGTAGCAGTACGTGCCCCAGGGCATGGTGAAGGAAGTTTTCTCTTGATCCTCCGGAGCGAGATGAATCTGATTATAACTTGAGTAACCATCCATGAATGACAAAGCTTCATACCCGGCGGTGTTATAGACCAGGACCTGTATGTGAGGCATGGGGAAATCATGTTTGGGGCATGCTTTATTAAGATCCCCGAAATCGATGCAAATATGCACTTTTCCATCCTTCTTGATAACAGGGACTATGTTTGCCACCCACTGGGGATATAAGACAACTCTAATGAACCTGGCCTTGTATAACTTATCAACTTCTTTTTTGATCCTTAAGGCCATGTGGGGGTGAAATCTTCTCGACCTCTATTTTACGGATGTTGCCCCTGGCTTAAGTACGAGTCGGTGTTCCACTAAAGAGGGGTCAAGACCCTGCATGTCCTCATAAGACCAGGCAAAAGAATCACTATACTCCATTAGAACCTTGACTAGATCTTCTTCCACTTGCGGAGGGAGATTAGCGGCAATAATGATGGGCCTTGGGTCTTCTTCAGTTCCCAAATTTATTTCCTTCGTAGGTTCATCCACTGCTGATGATGGCTCGTCGAATCTCTTTAATCCTTGCGCATACAGATCGACAGTGTTATCTACGTTGCTGTCCTCATCATCAATCGGGTCTTTCTCATCCAAGACTTCATAGACACCAAGTCCGTCATCGCTCCACACCCCTTCTATTTCCTCTTCGTCCTCTATCATGATTGCCGTGGCGAAAAACTCTAGACACTTCAAAAGAGCATGACATCGCTGAGCCAGATCCTGCAAGAACCTATCAGGAATGGATTTGGAAGGACGCGCAAGCGGGGGCGGCTCAAGATCGGAAGGATTGGATGACCTAGAAGATGACCCTACTTCTCTAGTTCTAATCGACCCTACTTCCCTAGACTCGACAGACCCTACGCCTAACCTAGGAGAAAGGAAATCTAGTGGAAAGGAAGGAGCAGGGGACTCGTGCCCCTGGGAGGAGGATGGAGACAAGATAGCGTAATCTTCCACCAAAATCACTGTTTCAAATTTGACATTTTTTTTGGAGATCAGTGGAGATCATATAGCAGGATGGAGGAGGAGGAAGTTGCATGGGGAACAAATCGGGGAAGATGCAATCGAAGAATGGATCAGAGGATCGAAACCACATCTCATGGAGTGGGGTGGTGGAGGAAGGAGGAGTGAATAGAGTTGACAGATCAATGTGTGGGTAGTGCCTACATGCACATGGAACAAACAAGATTTCGGGTGATCTTTCCGTGAAATACGGATCCACCATAATCGGGGGTGAACGGGGAATGGGCTCCAATTGTTGAAATAGAGATGCGAGACGGGAGGGAGACCAAGAAATGATAATGGGCGAGCTCCCCTTTTTCTATAGACGGCCAGGTGGCTTTGTCTTCCATTGAACGAGCCGCACTTCCTGACTCTCCTTCTGACCATAACTATCAGGCTCGCTGAACATTCTGGCAAACGACTGACTGAAATATGGCATATCATCAACAAGCCCTTTTGGTAGCAGAGGTGGACTAGCAACTATGCAAGCTGTATCTTTCTTTTCTGATTGCACTGGTGGTGGATTCAGTGTACCCGGCTGGAGGGGTCCTTTTATAAAGTGTTGGCGGTAGTCCTATGTAAGTGGCCCTGAGTCTCCCATCATTGAGAGTGCGGACTCTCGATAACCGAGACCTCTCCGGCTCATTTTTCTTCCTTTGGGTACTGGCTTAGTTTGCCCTTGTAACTGCGCACCGAGGCCAGCTTTAATATGATACCCAACCCTTGGAATCTCAAATCTTGGGTTTCACTTTGATATTGACGGGTGTAGCGACGGGCTTGCGTGGTGTATAAGCCCAAGGGAAATCCAGATCCAGTAGCGAAATAACGGGCCGGCTGCTGGGCCATAATGTGGGCAAAATTTTCTCTGAAATAACTTTGACAGACTGGACCGTGGATGAGCTTTTTATCTTAACCACCGTCCCTTGAAAAGGGAACTTGAGACATTGGTGCGCGGTGGAGGGCACTGTTGAGTCTTGTTGAATCTTTACATGTTTTGATGATGACAACACTATAAGTCTTAGTGGTGTTCAAAAATATTTCTCTGTGAAAAATTAACAAAAATATTTTTCTGTGAAAGTGAACAAAGAATATTTTTCTGTGAAGAATAAACCTTCATTTCACTTCAGGTATTTTCAGGGACTGTCTTCGTGTTGGTTGGAACTTCGTCATGTTTGTGTATAACACCTCGTGTTGTACTGTTTGCCTTCGTGTCGTTTTAGTTTTAGTACTGTTTGTGTTTTCAATACGCCGTGTCGTCCTTTCGTACCTCGTGTTGTGTTAAGTTGTATGCTGATTCACTTCGTGCTGATTCTTCTGAAGCAGCTCGAATTGGTCTGATGAACTTCGAGTTGCTTCTGTATAAACCTCGTGTCATTAGCACTTAGTTGCTCATCTCGAGTCAGTCCTCTATGTTTGCTCTTGTGTCTTCGTGTCAATTACTGTAGTTCCTCGAGTTGTTCTTCTGCTTCCACAGTTTCATCACGTGTTGTTGAAGACGTGTCTATCTCATGTCTTCGTGTCATGTTTCGTAGACCTCGTGTCCTTCTCGCCTTGACCACACTCCGTGTCAATTCCTGTGTTTCGTCTTCATGTTGGTTTCAACTCGTGTCGGTTTCTGTTTTCATCTTCGTGTTGTTTTCAACTCGTGTCGATTTCTATTTTCATCTTCGTGTAGTTTTCAACTTATGTCGGTTTCTGTTTTCATCTTCGTGTTGTCTTCAACTCGTGACGGTTTCTGTTCTTTATCTTCGTGTCGTGGTCAGCCCGTGTCGCCTCGTCTTCGAGTCGTTCATTCGAGCTATTGTGTGCTCGAGTTATTTTTCTTGTATTTTCAAGTGTTGTTTCACTACGTGTCTTCGTGTTGTCTTTTGTATTCGTGTCTTCGTGTTGTCTTTGTATTCGTGTCTTCGTGTTTCTTTTGTATTTGTATCTCCGTGTTGCTTCCTTCTATTTTCGTCCTGGTCTCTTCTGATCGCGTGTCTTTCTATTGCTTCACTCTGTGTTATCTTCTTCTCACCTCATGCTGTCTTCATCTGACTTCGTGTCGTCTTCGTTGTTGTGTTAGCTGTGTTCTCGTGTACTTCGTGTCGTTCTCGTGTTATCTCGTGCTAAACTGATGAGGACATCACTCGCGATTCCCTATGGCTTGGCACTTCCCTCCCACCCGGGAGCAGCTAGGAGGCCGTCTCTGTTCTAGAGTGGATCTCAGAATCTTTTCCTAGGTCACTATGTGATTTTCCCCTTTCATTACCATGTACTTTTGTCTTTTATTTGAGTCTTGTACCTAGGTTTTTAATTAATTGTCCTTAGTTGAGTCATATGAGTCTTTGTGCTTGTTAATGGGCCTTTACCACTGGGCTAGGCCCATGGGCGCACCCCCCCTTCCCCTTGGCTTTTGTGTTAGTATGTGAAGTGTTGAGGACCTATTTGTAAAAGGGATTTCCCTATAAATAGGGCCCCAACCCCTCCCCTTATGGTTAATGAAAAATTATTGAAAGTTGCATCCACTTGAGTCTATCTCTCTCTCTCACTCTAATTCTCTCTCTCTCTCTCTCTCTCTCTCTCTCTCTCTCTCTCTCTCTCTCTAGTTCGAATCCCATCTCTCTCCTTACCCTTGCCACCTCATTTGCCACCTCAGCAAGCCTCTTCACCTCCCAAGACCCCCATTACTTCACCATTAACAATCCCTCCTCCCCAAGCACCCTTTCACCTTCCCAAGGCAGCCCTCCCCCTTCCCTAAGCAACCTTCCACCTCCCAAGGACTCTTTCCCCTCCCCAAGAAGCCCCTTCACCTCCCTAGGTCGACCACCCCACTCCCCCCTTCCTCCCAAATTCGTCCACCATCCATCCACCCCCATCCATTGCTTAGGCCGCACCCTCCACCCACACACACACCCTTGCTGCATCCACCTTCTTCACCCCCCCCCCCTGCAGATTTCGACCACTCCTCCCCTCCTCATCCCTCTACACTCCACACAAGAGCCCCACCACTCCCCTTGGCCGCACCTCACCCACTTTCAATCACCCAAGAAGTCTTCTTCCCCGTCCTCCTAGTTTCAGCTTCGTGTGCAGGCCGACTTGCAGATCAACCTCCAGTTGCAGCGACGACCACAGCTCCATCCTGGTGCTGCTGAGGGCGTATCCTACATCCCTGGAAAGAGCTCCAAGTCAGCTTCGAAGGCGAGGTGGTTTCACCTCGTTCTGAGATCGGAGCTGCTGGCTAGGGCGATTCTCCCACAGTCGCGCAGGGAGGACTCCATCCCACACCAGAACCGACAAGAACAGGGTGCCACGATCAACCAAGGCTGAACCAGGCTCGGGTTTCTTCATCAAAGTTCTGCTCCTCTCCGTCCCCTTTCAGGATCAGGAAGCGGTTCGCCATTTGGACTCCGTGGGACAGAGTTACGAATTTTCTCCCTCACACTGTCCAGGTCAGTTTTCTCTGGCTGCATCAACCAGAGTTCACTCTTCCCAGGACCCACGTCACCACCGAACTGGGATCGTCGCCCCACCACTTCCTGCTGTTAGCTACTTCAACCATGAAGACAACGCCGCTGGTTTGGTGCCATTCGGAGTTCGGGAGAGCTCACCACAGTGTCTGCAACCTACTGCTACAGAACAGGTCCGGCCAGAGACCACAATTGCTGCCTCGGTCCAGTCACAGGTGTCGCCAGTCTCCGACTCCAGAGGCCGTCAAAAAATTCAGACATCACCAGCATCAAGTCAGGGAACTCCAGGAGGTGGAATCGTCGTAATCGGAGTCCGGGCTAGCTCGGGACGGCGGCAACAGCGGCTTCCCTTCCAGAAGTCCAACCGGCTGCATCAACTTCCTTAGTTCTCTTCTACCCGCTTTGGCCCATCCTCCCCTCCCCGCTTGGCTGGCTGAAAGCCCCACCCTGTGAGGTGGTAGTGTTTGGAATGTAAAATCATTAACCCCCACCCCGAGAACCCCCCTCCTGCGTGAGGTGTAGTTGTGTAATCAAATTCTCGCAGGTGAAGCCTCACCGACGCAGTGTGCGGGGAACACACTTCCCCGCTCGCCCTCGTCTTCGAGCGAAGTCGGCTTCCTCAAGCCGGCTAGGTGAGCCTCTAAAACCTTGCTCCGTCATTTCTGTTCATTTCATATCCGTATCATTAGTCCGCTGGTCGGTGAGGAAGAGAGCTCGATCCCGGATCCACCTTTGCCGTGTGGTCACCGTGGCTAGTGAGTGAGTGTCCTAGTGCTCCAAGGCACCCCGGCCGCCCGTGATTGTGGGCCTTCAACCTTTGGGAGGGACAACTTAGCAAGTGCTGGTCCTCTAACCGGCTAGGGGCTAGACCCACTATTCTACTCGGCATCACCGAGTCACCTAGGGAATCGGGTGCGCGCGGTGTTCGGCGTTTTATGCTTGATCTCTTATTTGTGTGTTCTTGCGAATTTAGTCCAAGGGTCTCATTTCATCTTGCTGCATTTGGTGTCACATCAATTGGTATCAGAGCAAGTTTTAGACTTGTCTCTACAAGCCTAGGTCCAAGGGCCATTGCATCCCGCCTTGTCTTAATTTTGCATGTCCACCCGTAGAGGTACCATATACCGGGCTGATCCTTCTAATTCCAACCCACCCATGGATCCCAATCTCCAAGGCAACCAAAATGACCCTAGAGGAACTCCCCAAAATCCTATGGAACGGATAGAGGCTGCCATTCTAGCCCTCACGGAGCAAATGAATGGGGTAGTCACTCGATTGGATAGGATTGAGGAAGCTAGGACCCCCCCTAGAAACATTCCCCATAGGGCCCCACCACCCCGGGTTGAGCATGAAAGGGAGGACCTTGAGAATGACTACTACCCCGAGAATGAGAGGCCCCGTCCACATAGAGCTTTGGAGAGGCGACTAAGGGATGACCCGGATGATTACCTACTTAGGATGATCAAAGTGGATGCCCCTAATTTTGATGGGTCACATAACCCACATGTGTACCTAGAATGGGAGAGTGCTATGGATCAATACTTCGAGTGGTACCACATGACCGAGGAAAGAAAGGTTAGGCTAGCCAAAATGCACCTTACTAAATTGGCCAAGACCTATTGGATGAGTGTTGAAACTAGGAAGAGAATTAGGAGGGAGGAACCCATTCAAACATGGGAGGACATGAAAGCCCAATTAAGGTTCAAATACCTTCCCCACTCCTACACCCAAACACTCTTAGATGAATGGCAATGCCTCACCCAAGAAGGAAAGTCCGTGGTAGAGTATATAGAATTGTTTGACTCCTATCTTCTTAAATGTGGAGTACATGAGGAGTTAGCCGTCACCCTATCACGATTTAGAAATGGCCTCCATCCAAACATAAAAAGGGAGTTAATTATGAGGGATGTGGATTCCCTTGAAATGGCTTACCAAATAGCTCGGGATACGGAGAGGTTCTTTAGGAATTCAAGGTTCACACCTTCCCGTCCGTTTGAGCCTAGGAACACGGGTCCACGACCCAATCTTCCACCATTGTTGAAGACTCCTACTCCTAGTGGGAATACCCCCACCCGGACCAACCCACAACCAACCAACCCTCCCCCTACTAAAACCACTCCACCCAATCCCTATCCCCGAAGAGAGGAAATCTCCAAAGGGAAGGCCCCAGAGAATAGTTCGATTAAGTGTTTTCGGTGTCATGGTTATGGCCATATAGCCACCCAATGCCCCTCCAAGGGGATGTCCAATCTTGTCATGGAGAGCATACCCACTACCTCCCAAGAATCTCATGAGAATGTGGAGGAGTACGAGGCTGCCATAGGGTGGGAAGATGAGTACGAGGAGCAATTCATTGAAGAGGGTGTAGAAGATGACCACCAAACAGCCCACCTTGGGGTAATAAGATGCACTCTTACCCAACCCCAAGAGGAGGATTGGCGTAGGACCTCCATCTTCCATACTTTCATAAAAATTGGGAATCATGTTAGGAAGATCATCTTAGACAATGGGAGTTGTGTAAATGCCGTGTCCCCGGACACCGTCAAACTCCTTGGGCTTACCCCAACACCCCACCCCAAACCCTACCGTGTGTCATGGATCAACAACCACTCCCTCCCCGTCAGCACATGTTGTCTTATTCCCATCACCTTCTCATCCTACCAAGGGCAAATTTGGTGTGATATCATACCTATGGCCGTAGGAAGCATCCTACTTGGGAGACCTTGGATATACGATGTAGATGCTACTATCTATGGGAAGACGAACACATGCACCTTTGTGCACGAGGGGAAGGTCATCCGCCTCAACCCATCCCCACCCCGAAAGGAACCACCCACTAAGGGGATTCCTCCCATGCCCTCACCAAGCTCCAAGGGCCCGCCTACACCCACACAATCAACCTCCCAAAACTCCATCCCCGAAGTTCCCACCGGGCCGATCAAAGGCCTCCACCTCATCACTAGAAAGGAGTTAGAAGAGGAAGTTGCCCAAGGAACCCCCGTGTGCGCTGTTGTCCTTTGTTTAGGAGAGTCAACACCATCCAACCCCCATCCCGTGGAAGTATACCCACTCCTTGAAGAGTTCAAGGATGTGTTTCCCGATGAACTACCGGACCAACTACCTCCCATGAGGGATGTTCAGCATGCCATAGATTTTGTCCCGGGAGCCTCCCTTCCAAATCTACCACACTATCGCCTCAACCCCACCGAACATGCTGAGTTAAGGAGGCAAGTAGAAGAGCTTGTTAGAAAAGGCTTTCTCAGGCTTAGCAAAAGCCCCTGCGCCGTCCCCGCTCTTCTCACACCAAAGAAAGATGGGACATGGCGAATGTGTGTCGATAGTAGGGCCATCAACAAGATCACCGTCAAATATAGGTTCCCTATACCTAGACTTGACGATATGCTTGACATGCTTGCGGGAGCCACCATTTTTTCCAAGATAGATCTCAAAAGTGGCTACCACCAAGTGAGGATAAGGCCCGGGGATGAATGGAAAACAGCCTTTAAGACCAAAGATGGACTCTATGAATGGCTGGTGATGCCTTTTGGGCTTTCCAATGCCCCAAGCACATTTATGCGCCTCATGACCGAGGCCCTCAGGCCCTACCTTGGGGTTTTCCTTGTAGTCTATTTCGATGACATCCTCATCTACAGCCAGTCCAAGGAAGCCCACCTCAACCACGTCAGGCAGGTCTGCACCACCCTTAGGAAGGAAAGCCTCTTTGCCAATCTAGGAAAATGTCATTTCATGACAGATTCCATTACCTTCCTTGGGTATGTTGTCTCCACCAAAGGTGTATCTATGGACCCCGAAAAAGTCCAAGCCATCATTGACTGGCCGGAGCCCCGCACTCTCCATGAAGTCCGAAGCTTCCATGGCTTAGCCACTTTCTACCGAAGGTTCATCCGTGGGTTTAGCACCATCACAGCCCCAATCACAGATTGCCTCAAAAAGGGAACCTTTGTATGGACTAAATCAGCTACTAAGGCCTTCCAGGAACTCAAGAATAGGATGACCCAAGCCCCGGTTTTATGCCTCCCGGACTTCTCCAAAGTCTTTGAAGTAACTTGTGATGCTTCTGGGGTAGGAATTGGTGGGATCCTCAGCCAAGAGGGACATCCCGTGGCTTACTTTAGCGAGAAGTTGTGTGATGCCAGGCTCAAATATACAACCTATGACAAAGAATTCTATGCGGTGGTGCAATCCCTCCGCCATTGGAGGCACTACCTCCTACCCAAAGAATTTGTCATATTCTCCGATCATGAGGCTCTAAAATACCTCAACTCGCAACAGAAATTGAATGCTCGGCATGCTAGATGGGTCGAGTACATCCAGGCCTACACATTTGTGATCAAACATAAGGCCGGGAGTGAGAATCGCGCTGCGGATGCTCTTAGCAGGAGGGTCTCCCTATTAGCCACCGTCCGGGTAGAAGTCATAGGCTTCGACCGAATGAGGGAAGAATACCCGACTTGTCCCGAATTTGGGCCCATCCACACCCACCTGACCACCCACTCCTCCCAAGAACACCATGGCTTTATTTTAGAGGATGGGTTCCTCTTCAAAGGGCATCGGCTTTGCATCCCTAGGACTTCGCTAAGGGATTTATTGGTTTGGGAGTTACATGCTGGGGGCTTAGCTGGACATTTTGGGGTACACAAAACTATTGGCCTGGTTGAGGGGCAGTTCTATTGGCCCAGCCTCAAGAGGGATGTGGCCAAAATTGTGGGGCAATGCCGCACATGTGCGACTGCCAAGCAAGTCAAACAAAACACTGGCCTATACACCCCTCTACCCGTTCCCGATCGGCCATGGCAGGACCTAAGTATGGACTTCGTGTTAGGGCTACCCCGAACCCGGAGAAAGCATGACTCCATCTTTGTGGTCGTGGACAGATTCTCAAAAATGGCCCATTTCATCCCCTGTTCAAAGACCTCTGATGCTTCCCACGTGGCCCGTCTATTCTTTGATGAGGTGGTTCGTCTCCATGGCCTACCCAAGACCATCATCTCTGACAGGGACGTCAAATTCACTAGTTATTTCTGGAAAACCCTTTGGCACCTAATGGGGACCTTACTTAAATTTTCCACAGCCTATCACCCCCAAACTGATGGCCAAACGGAGGTCGTCAATCGGAGTCTGGGGAATCTTCTTCGATGTCTTGTTGAGGACCGTCCTGGAAATTGGGATCTCATTCTGCCCCAAGCCGAGTTTGCATATAATAATTCCACCAGTAGGTCCATAGGCATGAGTCCCTTTGAAGCTGTGCATGGTTACAAGCCTAGGAAGCCTACTGATCTCATTCCCCTACCCCCTCATGCTAGGGTGTCTATCACTGCTGAGTCATTTGCCCAACACCTTAGAGAGTTGCATGAGGAAATTCGCAAGAACATCAACAAGAGTAATGAGATCTACAAAAGATCAGCTGATTCCCACCGTCGCCACCAGGAATTCCAGATAGGTGATTTTGTGATGGTGAGAACGGAGAGGTTGTTCCCTGGGAATGCCTCAAAGTTGAGACCACGTGGGGCTGGCCCCTTCCAGGTGCTGAGACGACTTGGCACCAATGCTTATGTATTGGACCTTCCCGAAAAATATGGAGTAAGCCCCACATTCAATGTGGCGGACCTGGTGCCCTACAGGGGCCCCGCGGTGACACCTAGTGAGGATATCCAGCCAGACCCATCCTTTGAGAGTAACCCCACACCACAGAGAGAACCACCCGACTTGAGGAACCAGCGTGATAAAGTGGAGCGGATATTAGATGAACAGATCACCAACACAAGGAGCAAGGCTTATGAGCGCTATCTAGTCCGGTGGAAGGGACGACCACCCTCGGACGATGCCTGGGTGAGCAGGGAAGATCTCCAGCAGCTAGATCCTGATCTGTTGGAGCGGTACCGCAGCAGGGAGAGCCTCTACTCGACAGAGTCGAGCTTTTCCCAGCCCGGGGGAATTGATGAGGACATCACTCGCGATTCCCTATGGCTTGGCACTTCCCTCCCACCCGGGAGCAGCTAGGAGGCCGTCTCTGTTCTAGAGTGGATCTCAGAATCTTTTCCTAGGTCACTATGTGATTTTCCCCTTTCATTACCATGTACTTTTGTCTTTTATTTGAGTCTTGTACCTAGGTTTTTAATTAATTGTCCTTAGTTGAGTCATATGAGTCTTTGTGCTTGTTAATGGGCCTTTACCACTGGGCTAGGCCCATGGGCGCACCCCCCCTTCCCCTTGGCTTTTGTGTTAGTATGTGAAGTGTTGAGGACCTATTTGTAAAAGGGATTTCCCTATAAATAGGGCCCCAACCCCTCCCCTTATGGTTAATGAAAAATTATTGAAAGTTGCATCCACTTGAGTCTATCTCTCTCTCTCACTCTAATTCTCTCTCTCTCTCTCTCTCTCTCTCTCTCTCTCTAGTTCGAATCCCATCTCTCTCCTTACCCTTGCCACCTCAGCAAGCCTCTTCACCTCCCAAGACCCCCATTACTTCACCATTAACAATCCCTCCTCCCCAAGCACCCTTTCACCTTCCCAAGGCAGCCCTCCCCCTTCCCTAAGCAACCTTCCACCTCCCAAGGACTCTTTCCCCTCCCCAAGAAGCCCCTTCACCTCCCTAGGTCGACCACCCCACTCCCCCCTTCCTCCCAAATTCGTCCACCATCCATCCACCCCCATCCATTGCTTAGGCCGCACCCTCCACCCACACACACACCCTTGCTGCATCCACCTTCTTCACCCCCCCCCTGCAGATTTCGACCACTCCTCCCCTCCTCATCCCTCTACACTCCACACAAGAGCCCCACCACTCCCCTTGGCCGCACCTCACCCACTTTCAATCACCCAAGAAGTCTTCTTCCCCGTCCTCCTAGTTTCAGCTTCGTGTGCAGGCCGACTTGCAGATCAACCTCCAGTTGCAGCGACGACCACAGCTCCATCCTGGTGCTGCTGAGGGCGTATCCTACATCCCTGGAAAGAGCTCCAAGTCAGCTTCGAAGGCGAGGTGGTTTCACCTCGTTCTGAGATCGGAGCTGCTGGCTAGGGCGATTCTCCCACAGTCGCGCAGGGAGGACTCCATCCCACACCAGAACCGACAAGAACAGGGTGCCACGATCAACCAAGGCTGAACCAGGCTCGGGTTTCTTCATCAAAGTTCTGCTCCTCTCCGTCCCCTTTCAGGATCAGGAAGCGGTTCGCCATTTGGACTCCGTGGGACAGAGTTACGAATTTTCTCCCTCACAGTGTCCAGGTCAGTTTTCTCTGGCTGCATCAACCAGAGTTCACTCTTCCCAGGACCCATGTCACCACCGAACTGGGATCGTCGCCCCACCACTTCCTGCTGTTAGCTACTTCAACCACGAAGACAACGCCGCTGGTTTGGTGCCATTCGGAGTTCGGGAGAGCTCACCACAGTGTCTGCAACCTACTGCTACAGAACAGGTCCGGCCAGAGACCACAATTGCTGCCTCGGTCCAGTCACAGGTGTCGCCAGTCTCCGACTCCAGAGGCCGTCAAAAAATTCAGACATCACCAGCATCAAGTCAGGGAACTCCAGGAGGTGGAATCGTCGTAATCGGAGTCCGGGCTAGCTCGGGACGGCGGCAACAGCGGCTTCCCTTCCAGAAGTCCAACCGGCTGCATCAACTTCCTTAGTTCTCTTCTACCCGCTTTGGCCCATCCTCCCCTCCCCGCTTGGCTGGCTGAAAGCCCCACCCTGTGAGGTGGTAGTGTTTGGAATGTAAAATCATTAACCCCCACCCCGAGAACCCCCCTCCTGCGTGAGGTGTAGTTGTGTAATCAAATTCTCGCAGGTGAAGCCTCACCGACGCAGTGTGCGGGGAACACACTTCCCCGCTCGCCCTCGTCTTCGAGCGAAGTCGGCTTCCTCAAGCCGGCTAGGTGAGCCTCTAAAACCTTGCTCCGTCATTTCTGTTCATTTCATATCCGTATCATTAGTCCGCTTGTCGGTGAGGAAGAGAGCTCGATCCCGGATCCACCTTTGCCGTGTGGTCACCGTGGCTAGTGAGTGAGTGTCCTAGTGCTCCAAGGCACCCCGGCAGCCCGTGATTGTGGGCCTTCAACCTTTGGGAGGGACAACTTAGCAAGTGCTGGTCCTCTAACCGGCTAGGGGCTAGACCCACTATTCTACTCGGCATCACCGAGTCACCTAGGGAATCGGGTGCGCGCGGTGTTCGGCGTTTTATGCTTGATCTCTTATTTGTGTGTTCTTGCGAATTTAGTCCAAGGGTCTCATTTCATCTTGCTGCATTTGGTGTCACATCATAAACTCATCTAACGTACCTCGTGTCTGTCACAGTATAGTGCACCTCGTTTTGTTATCATATATCTCGTGCAGTTCTTTGTTCTTATGGCCAACCAACTTATCTCAGCTACATATAGCGAACCTTGAGCATTAATGTAATTAATCTGCTTGCAGGGATTCGAGGAAGATTACTCCTCAGTGTCTGGGCAGCACGTGATCCAATGCTAGAGGAACCAATCCGATAAGGACACGTGGCAAGAAGGTTCTGGATCAAGCGTGGGAGGCACACGCATTCTGAACCGGATCTGCTACTGCTACTGATATAAATAGAAACCTTCGTCTTCAGATGGAGAATGATCGAAAAAGAGAAAGATATAGAAGAAAGAGCAGAAAAGCAGAGAGTCCTTCCATCCAGAAAAACGAGAGAAAGAAGAGAAGAAAAAGAGAGAGTAGAAACTGAAGGAGAAAGAAGAAGAAGAAAAGAAGAGGAGAGAGAGCCTTACTGAGGATCTGATCAGTCTGTTCGTGGATCAAATCCAGAACGACTATGCTCATTGAGAGCTATATATCTTGCGTTTTATTTCCAGCTTCTGTCGCTGTCATTTTCATGTTTTCTTATTTTTCCTTTTGCTACCTTGTTTAGTCTTGTTCTTCCGATTGCCCTGTTGGGGATCGGGTTTCTCCTGGTGGTACAGGAGAAGGGAGATCTGATCTCCAGGTTGCAAGTGGCAGGTTGTCACTTGAGGGTTCCCTCTGGTTTAGAGGAAGGGAGGCTTGTCCTCCGGTCCTTAGCTTGTGGCTTGCAAGTCAAGGGGTCCCTCCGGGTGGAGGAAGAGAGGTCTTAGACCTCTGGTTTGCTAGTGACGGGGAGTCACTGGTGCGTTCCCTCCTAGTCTGGAGGAAGAGAGGCTAGGCCTCTGGTGGGTTGCCGGCAGTAGGTTGCTACTGGCTGGTTCACTGGTAGTGGGACTGCTTCCAGTGGAGTTCTCTCTTGGTATAGAGGAAGAGAGACGTGAGTCTCTGGTTTCTAGTGACCGTGGGTTGCTAGTGGTTCCCTCCGAGTAGGAGGAAGAGGGGAGGTTGTTCCCCTGGGTAAGCTGTGTATCAGCGTTTGTTGGCAAGCTGTGTTGCCCAGCTGTTAGTGAAGCCACACTCAGTTTGAGTGTGGGGTGGATGTAGGTCTGGAGGACCGAACCACCTAAAAATCCCCGTTCCGTGTGCTTGTTTTTCTCTTCTGGGCTTGGATATTCGGTAGATGCTTGTTTAGGCCGATCCTTCCCTATCCTCCAAGCAGTTCGTTCTGCGGTTAGTGTTTGACCATTGTGCTCTAATTCAGAAACTCCTGTTTGAGATCTAAACTTAATTTTTAATCCTTAATTTTTAACGGGTAAAGGTCCATTCACCCCCCTCTGGACCTATCAATTGGTATCAGAGCGGTTCCCTATATCTCCAGATTCAACGATCTGTAGGGGATCCTGCTGGTCTGATAGGTGCATTTCTGTTTTGGTCTTACTGCTTGGTTTTACTCCTGAACTGATTTCAATGAAGCACCCACCGATCTTTAGTGGTTCTGGATTTAAGTTGTGGCTTAGAAGTCTGCGTACCTATGTTAAACAACGTGATCCGGATATGTGGAAGTTGATTTCACATGGTCCACACAAACTGCCAAAGAAAATGTCTAAATGGACTGACAATGATAGATACGTATGTGATCAAAACAAGAAGGCTATGGAAATTCTGAAGGCTGCCACTGACAAAGCTTTACATTCATGTTTTTATCATTGCAGGTCAGCCACTGAAATTTTGGACCAACTGAAAATAGCCTTCGAGTCAAAGAAGGACGCCTGCATGATGGCCAATGGGACTGATCATAGCAACAATCAAAGTAATGAAGAGGACAATGATGATCAGGTAAACCCTTTTCAACATTATACTATGGATGATTGGGAAAATAGCTATGCTGACTTGTTGGGGCTATATGAAAATTTAAAAAGAGAACATAAGAAACTGAGAAAGGGTACTAGGTTAACCAGTGCAAATTCCTCTTCATGTCAAAACTGTTTAAAATTGGATCAAACAAATGATGCTTCCATAGCTGAGATTCGTAAGCTTGAGAGTCAAATTAAATTGTTAAAGAAAAAGAATCAAGAATCTGTTAATTCAGAACTGAATGAACTTAAATCTGAAAATGACTCTCTCAGGAAAATCATTGAAGAAAATGTTCAGAAAATTAAAAACCTTGAACAAGAAAACAAACTGCTAACTGAAAAATCTGAATCTAATCAACAATTTGAACCACCGTGTGAAGATCAGATTTTAATAAATGAATTGGTCCAGAATGACAAGCTCAAGGGAGAAATTGAAAAATTGAAAATGTTGAACAGTAGTATGTCTGAGAGACTTCTAACCTTAGAAAAAGGAAAAACTGTTTGCATTGAAGATTCTGATAAACTGAGCAATCTGGAAAATGAAATTGAGGACTATAAAATCACAAACAAGGTGCTAAGTGAATGTGTAAACTGCAATGAACAAGAGATTGCCAGTTATGAAATACACATTGTTTCTCTGGAAAATGAAATAGAAGACTTGAAGAAATCCTTGTCAAAATTTATGGAAGGACAAGAAAATCTAGACAGATTGTTAGGTGTTAAAGTCAATTTTCAAAAAGAAGGGTTGGGCTATAACTCAACAAAGAAAAAGAGTTTTGAAAATAAGATTCAAACTTCTGCTGTTTCAGATGTTGCATCTGCTAGCCTAGCCAGTCCTTCTGTATTTCAATTCACTGCTCAAAGAAGTCTGAAGACAACTGTAGAACAAAAAGGGAAGAACAAAGTGGATTCTACTACATACATGCATCCTGACTTTAAATCCCATGCTAACAAGAAACCTATGTCATGCCTTAATTGTCATAAAGCTGGTCATCAAATGCATGAATGCAAACTGAAAGGAAAAGATGACATGAATACTAGTAAAATGCATGTTAGGAAAACTCATGACAGAAATCATGAGGTTCAGAAAAAGAAAATGTCATGTTACTACTGCCACAGAATTGGCCATTTGATGCATGAATGTAGATTGATGGAAAAAGATGATATGGATGCTAGGAAATATCGTGATAGAAATCCTGATGTTCATTCAAAGAAAAGGGAATGTTCCCATTGTGGTAGATTAGGCCACACCCTTGCTCAATGTTGGTTTACTAATGGAAAGAAAAAACCACTCCCACATCATGCTAAATTTTATGCTAACCAACATGCTCTTAATATCAACAAAACTACTTCTCCGAATCAACATGTCAGATGTTTTAATTGTAACAAGCTTGGGCATAAGGTCACTGAATGTTGGGCAAGATCTTATAGGAGAGAGTCTCCTTTCTGCTCCCATTGTGGGAAGCATGGCCATGCAGTCAAGGACTGCTGGCATGCTCAGGGTAGAAAACTCAATTCTAAAACTGTTAATCTCCCTGCGAATAAAAATACATTTGGTAGAAATGTCTTTAGAGGCAAGCACAATGAGTGCTTCAAATGTGGGAAGCCAGGTCACAGGATTGCAACTTGTTGGCTGGCAGGATATCAAAACCAAACTGGTTTTGGCAAACAGAATGTTTATTCTGTTAACAAGGAGTCTCATGTTTATGCACATAGGATTCTTGCTAACAAGGATATGCATAAATCAGTACTGAAAGCTGCTGCTCCTTGCTATCAAGTTAAAAATGTGCTGAGGAAACTTGCTAGAAGTAATACTGTCATGTCAGGACCCAAGACTTCTTGGGTACCTGTTTGTGCAAAATAACTTTGCTTTGCAGGTGTGCCTTGGATGGAATAAAGGGGTAATAAACCAGGGCACATAAAAAGACCCCATGTCTGAATGCTCCAGGTAAATTTACTGCTTCCCTCCTAATCTGAATTCAATCTCCAATCCATCAGAATGATGTTTGTTGTTGTTCATATAAACTGCCTATTTTGGACTAGACAGAATTATCATGATTAGAACAACCTCTCTAGTCTGCCATGCCCGTTGATTATCATGTTTGACCACTATGATATATCAAATAGTAAGCTATCAAAAGGCAGGGAAATTTGTCCTGAGGTGCTTACTATGTGTGAGGTGGTCTTTCAGACCAAGTGCTCTGCCTAGTACCATGGGTCTTTCTGCTGATCAGGGGAGCCTGTATGTGCATGATTCACAAACTCACATGTTTAATTTTCATGGCAAACACTGCATTCAATAAATAATTAATACTTCCAAGAGTCGTGTGTGAGATGTCCTTGAGTGGGCTGAAAAGGAGTTTGACAGGCCATTTGGTTTCTGAAGAATTTTGTCAGCCGATGCAGTTAATGTGGTGTTAAGATTTGTCATCTCATGAGGTTACAGTTTATTGCCCAAGAGCTTCTCTGGATGTGAGATAGAACTTCTTCAAGAATATTATATTTGTAAGCGTCCTTGGTACTTAATGTCTTGAGTGATCTCTCACTTGTTGGCTTGCTCATAGGAGTGCTGCTCATCTCATCTCTCTCCATTCAGTCTGCCACCTTCTTATCTCTCTCCTATCACTTTTGGTTCAGAAATTCTCTCAAAGAAATTTTTTTTCTCTTACAGTCTTCTTGCTCTTATCAGATGTGATCTGTATACCTTCAACCACCCAATAGCTAGTGTAACAACTTACACCTGTTAATAAAGAACTTCAATGTATGGGGGTTATATTTGGTCCTTGATCCTTCTAAGTTATCCTCTCAAGTGTTGGTCAACATATTATAAAACTTCCTGTTAAATGAGAAAAACTTGTTGAGGATCTCGATTTAACTGAAACTTATGTGAAGAGAGCTGTGAGATAAAAATTGTGTTAAGTAAGATATCTGTCTTTTGTCTAAAATCATAAGAAGTGCCACCAGGGAATACGCCATTCTTTGTGGCAGAGCAATGGCTTTTGTGGAGAAATAGACACTCTAGATCAGAGAAGTCCAGAGTTTCTGTCATGATACAACTAGCTATCTCTGTATAGAAATGTTAAAATAATAAAAAAAGGGAAAAGTCAACAAAGAAAAATTTCATTGGCTTTGATTGGCATAAAGGTAGTCCGTCCTGAGTAACCAGGGTTTCTGGTGTCTGATAAACATGTCTCCTTGTGTAAAAAGGGACTATTCTACCTTGTGCTCAACAAATTGGTTGACCCTGTATGCCTTCTCTTGGCCATTAAATGAACAAATGAAATCTGCTTGACATCGATGTGTTATTTCTTTTCTTGACAAACATAAGGAGTAATTTAATCGTGACTCTCTCTAGGTTAAGCAACTTTAACAGCTAATTTTGTGATCATGTTGATTTAATATCTTGAGGTAACTGACCATGGAATTTGGAAGAATATAACTAGTCCATATATTGAAGGGCAAACTTTAACAGGCAATGGCTGTGTTACATCATGACTGAGGGTAGTTTGGGTATTTCCAGAAAAAATTTGATAAGAGTGAAAAGCAACCCGACAAAACCCTTCTTGTTTCACACGCCTTCATCTACAAACCCTCATTTCCCCTTTCCGTTTCCTATTCATCTTCGTGCCGCTCCACCTTGAGTGTTCCTTCAAACTCATCTCTATCTTTTCCCGCTCACTTCCTTTCCCCACAGAGATCTCTTCCTCTCTTGGGTCTAGCTTCACTTCCAGTAGCAACCGGCAAGAGAGAGTTGATACTCTAGGAGTCTTGGCAAATGGATCAGCAAGCATCCGCCGCTCAGGTTGAAAGGAAGAGGAAAGGAAAGGAAACTGCTGAGGAGCCTCCGTCCAAGCAGCAACGTTGTCTAGAATCAGAAGCTGCTGCGGGAATGTCTTCAGAGCAAGGTACCAGGCCTTCCCAGTCTACCGTATTTTTAGAGAGTGGTAAAATCATTCCTCCGAGGATAGTTGATTTCGGTGACGAATCCATGGTCCTGAAGTTTCCAGAACTCTTGAAGATCTTCGAGTTTCAGGAATGGAGGAAATTTTTGGAAGATCACAGGGTATTCTACCCTAGCCTGGTGATGTAATTTTACAACAACTTGTTGTTGAGCCGAGATAAGTCTGCATTGATTTTGACTGTTAAAGGGGTTGAGATAACAGTGACATGCAACTCTCTCCATGAAGCTCTAAGTATTCCAGAAAAGGGAGAGGTGGAGAGAGGGTACAGATACAGTCTGCATGAGGCGTTTTCAGTTATTACTGGTAAACCCAGTAACATTCTTGACAAGGGGCAAGTGAAGCTGAAAGCTTTCCAAACCTCGTCATTTCCTCCTCTTCACAAGATCCTTCAAAACATAATTGCTTCTATAGTCACACCACAGACTGGAGCTAGGGGTAGAATCACAGACACACAGAGGTTTCTACTGTTTTGTCTGATTCAGAATGTAAAGATATGTTTGCCAGAAATCATTTTTACTGTCATGAAGGGATGTATTGGATCCAAGAGACACCTTCCCTATGCCGCCCATCTGACAGACATCTTCAAGTTTTCAGAGATTTGCTTGGATGGAGAGGCTGCATCTGAAATTAAGGCCCGAAACATATTTAATATGAATTTTGTTTCAGTGTTTTTGGGCTTGGAGAGCTCTTCAATGGTAGGGCAAGTTAAGGCCCAGAAAGACAAGGAATCACAAACTCAGGGGGAGCATCTGGAACAATCTCAAGACTTAGCTCAAACTGGTGTGCAATTAGTTTCTGAGATTACTGTACAAGATACACCAGCTGAACAACCACAGTCTATTACGTCTGCTGCATTCACTGAAGTATCTTTTTTTTTCAGAGGCTAGTTGAGGTTGCATCTGAAGAAATCAGGTTGTCTGAAGAAAGTATTCAGACTGATCTAGATGCAAATATTGATGGTCTGTTTGATTCTTTTGGGAAGACATCTGAAGAGGTGATATTGCCCGTGGAACAGCCAGCTAAAGAGCAAGAAAGTACTGATCAAGAACTTGCTGATTTTGTTAATGTGATTCTAAGAGAGACTGTAGAGAAAAGCTTGGAAGAGGCTACCAACTTGGTTACATCTGAAAGTCTTGAACAGGCACCTGTTGACAGCCCTGCAGATCATGATCTCATGGAAGATAGAGGGGATAACAGTCAAGAAAAAGTTCTTGTCATAGAATTGGATACATAATCTTCAAATGAGGAAGAGGAACCTGAAATTATAGTTCCTATCAAAGACACACAAGCTGAAGTTGAAGATCAGGCTCCAGCAATAGACAACCAACCGCCAGTGCAAGAATTTTTTGGTACACCTCTAGGTCCACCTAGACTTCTATCTGCACAGGCGCCCACCTTTGAATCTGCTCGGGCACCCAACATTGAAGAACTCCTCATAAACTTGACTCAGCAGATGCAGAAACAAGATAAGAAATTAGATGATCTGCTCAAATATGTCACTCTCAACATCAATCAAGTACACTCCAGGCTACTGAAGCTTGAGATATCTCTCCTCACTGAATGGAAAAGGTTCCTACTCAACAAAAAGGCTTCAGATGATGCCAACAGATCCTTGATGCAAGGTTTGCAGGAGGTTTGTTCAAAGATAGCAAAAGCACTGCGTGAGTTACAAGATGTTCAAATTTCCTCCTTCAAACAATCTACCAACATTATAGATCACTGCTTTGAGATCAGAACATCTTTAGAAGTTTTGAAGAAGTCATCCAGTGCCCTAGGTCCAGGTGTTCAGCAGATCTATGATAAATTGGTCACCTTCTTAACAGAAATGACAATTCTGACTGACAGATATGAAACTGTTAATATTCGCCAAGACGACATCATTTCTGAAGTGGCACATGTCAGAAGCGCTGTGGTGTATTGGCTAGCTGAACTTTCAAATGACCTAAAGGAATTTCAGTCTATCTTGGGTTCAGCACCTGGTCAAGCTTCTTCTAGCAGAACTCCACCTCAAGAATATACCTCTGCTTCTTCAAGGGGGAGACCACCACATGGCAAGCCGCGTGGCCCTTCTAGCAGACATGCCAGACTTTTTTCTTGAAAAGACATTGCTCTATATCTTGTTGCCCATTTTGAGGCTCTCTCTCACACTCTTGGACTTATTAATTAAATTTCATATCATTTGCATTGTTGCATCCTTATTGTTTCCTTCTTTTTGATGATGACAAAGGGGGAGAAATCAGGCCTTTGCTAGCTCGTTGAGAATGTTTGTTATTCATTGAGAATGGTTATTTGACACTTTAAAAATGTTTAATAATGGTGCTAATGTTTGTTTAGCCTTGGAAAGGCTGAAATTATTTTTTTCTGTAAAGACTCAAGACTCATAGTGTTGCCATCCATCAAAAAGGGGGAGATTGTTGAGTCTTGTTGAATCTTTACATGTTTTGATGATGACAACACTATAAGTCTTAGTGGTGTTCAAAAATATTTCTCTGTGAAAAATTAACAAAAATATTTTTCTGTGAAAGTGAACAAAGAATATTTTTCTGTGAAGAATAAACCTTCATTTCACTTCAGGTATTTTCAGGGACTGTCTTCGTGTTGGTTGGAACTTCGTCATGTTTGTGTATAACACCTCGTGTTGTACTGTTTGCCTTCGTGTCATTTTAGTTTTAGTACTGTTTGTGTTTTCAACACGCCGTGTCGTCCTTTCGTACCTCGTGTTGTGTTAAGTTGTGTGCTGATTGACTTCGTGCTGATTCTTCTGAAGCAGCTCGAATTGGTCTGATGAACTTCGAGTTGCTTCTGTATGAACCTCGTGTCGTTAGCACTTAGTTGCTCATCTCGAGTCAGTCCTCTATGTTTGCTCTTGTGTCTTCGTGTCAATTACTGTAGTTCCACGAGTTGTTCTTCTGCTTCCACCGTTTCATCACGTGTTGTTGAAGACGTGTCTATCTCATGTCTTCGTGTCGTGTTTCCTAGACCTCGTGTCCTTCTCGCCTTGACCACACTCCGTGTCAATTCCTGTGTTTCGTCTTCGTGTTGGTTTCAACTCGTGTCGGTTTCTGTTTTCATCTTCGTGTTGTTTTTAACTCGTGTCGGTTTCTGTTTTCATCTTCGTGTTATTTTCAACTCGTGTCGATTTCTGTTTTCATCTTCGTGTTGTCTTCAACTCGTGACGGTTTCTGTTATTTGTCTTCGTGTCGTGGTCAGCCCGTGTCGCCTCGTCTTTGAGTCGTTCATTCGAGCTATTGTGTGCTCGAGTTGTTTTTCTTGTATTTTCAAGTGTTGTTTCACTATGTGTCTTCGTGTTGTCTTTTGCATTCGTGTCTTCGTGTTGTCTTTGTATTCGTGTCTTCATGTTTCTTTTGTATTTGTATCTCCGTGTTGCTTCCTTCTATTTTCATCCTGGTCTCTTCTGATCGCGTGTCTTTCTATTGCTTCACTCTGTGTTATCTTCTTCTCACCTCATGCTGTCTTCATCTGACTTCGTGTCATCTTCATTATTGTGTTAGCTATGTTCTCGTGTACTTCGTGTCGTTCTCGGGTTATCTCGTGCTAAACTCATCTAACGTACCTCGTGTCAGTCACAGTATAGTGCACCTCGTTTTGTTATCATATATCTCGTGCAGTTCTTTGTTCCTATGGCCAACCAACTTATCTCAGCTACATATAGCGAACCCTGAGCATTAATGTAATTAATCTGCTTGCAGGGATCCGAGGAAGATTACTCCTCAGTGTCTGGGCAGCACGTGATCCAATGCTAGAGGAACCAATCCGATAAGGACACGTGGCAAGAAGGTTCTGGATCAAGCGTGGGAGGCACACGCATTCTGAACCGGATCTGCTGCTGCTACTGATATAAATAGAAACCTTCGTCTTCAGATGGAGAATGATCGAAAAAGAGAAAGATATAGAAGAAAGAGCAGAAAAGTAGAGAGTCCTTCGATCCAAAAAAATGAGAGAAAGAAGAGAAGAAAAAGAGAGAGCAGAAACTGAAGGAGAAAGAAGAAGAAGAAAAGAAGAGGAGAGAGAGCCTTACTGAGGATCTGATCAGTCTGTTCGTGGATCAAATCCAGAACGACTATGCTCATTGAGAGCTATATATCTTACGTTTTATTTCCAGCTTCTGTCACTGTCATTTTCATGTTTTCTTATTTTTCCTTTTGCTACCTTGTTTAGTCTTGTTCTTCCGATTGCCCTGTTGGGGATCGGGTTTCTCCTGGTGGTACAGGAGAAGGGAGATCTGATCTCCAAGTTGCAAGTGGCAGGTTGTCACTTGAGGCTTCCCTCTGGTTTAGAGGAAGGGAGGCTTGTCCTCCGGTCCTTGACTTGTGGCTTGCAAGTCAAGGGGTCCCTCCGGGTGGAGGAAGAGAGGTCTTAGACCTCTGGTTTGCTAGTGACGGGGAGTCACTGGTGGGTTCCCTCCTGGTCTGGAGGAAGAGAGGCTAGGCCTCTGGTGGGTTGCCGGTAGTAGGTTGCTACTGGCTGGTTCACTAGTAGTGGGACTGCTTCCAGTGGGGTTCCCTCTTGGTATAGAGGAAGAGAGACGTGAGTCTCTAGTTTCTAGTGACCGTGGGTTGCTAGTGGTTCCCTCCGAGTAGGAGGAAGAGGGGAGGTTGTTCCCATGGGTAAGCTGTGTATCAGGGTTTGTTGGCAAGCTGTGTTGCCCAGCTGTTAGTGAAGCCACACTCAGTTTGAGTGTGGGGTGGATGTAGGTCTGGAGGACCGAACCACCTAAAAATCCCCATGCCGTGTGCTTATTTTTCTCTTCTGAGCTTGGATATTTGGTAGATGCTTGTTTAGGCCGATCCTTCCCTATCCTCCAAGCAGTTCGTTCTGCGGTTAGTGTTTGACCATTGTGCTCTAATTCGGAAACTCCTATTTGAGATCTAAACTTAATTTTTAATCCTTAATTTTTAACGGGTAAAGGTCCATTCACCCCCCTCTGGACCTATCAGGCACGACACTGAGAGTGTCGATCCACAGATGACCCAAGATAGCTTTGAACATGGGGTCGATATCCAGCACATAGAATTCAATGGGCATGGTGAGAGGCCCAAGCTCGGCTTGAATAGTAACAATCCCGTGACATGCCCTCCGAGAATTGTCATAAGCAGCTATAGTAGTGGGGGTCGGGCGCAGAAGTTCTTCTGACAGATTGCAGGCCCTAAGAGTGCTGAGCGGGCACACATTAATAGATGCCCCTATATCAACTAATGCCGCATCAATGCTGATTTTATTCAAGATAACAGTGATGCAAAGCGGCATTTGCCGAGCTTCTGGTGGTGCTAGCTCGGTTTCAGAGAAGGTTATAGCTGGTCCTTTAGAAATAGTCGCCAATGCCGTAGGTAAACTGTCGACTGCCACGTCTTCACTAACCATCATCTTCTGAAGGAAGTTTCTGAGAGCATCTTGGTGAAGGGTAGATCTTTTGATAAGCTCCAGTACGGATATCTTAGCGGGAACCCGATCCAAGTGATGCAACAGATCGTATTGGGTTCCTGGTAACGGCTCGGCTTCTTCCTGCTCAGCAGCCGGTTGGGAAGACTGGGGATTGGAGGTGGAAGGATAATTGCAGTGAAACATGCGCCCGCTCTGCAAGGTGAAGTTATAGGCTGCCGCGGCCTCGGATGGGCTCAAGATCAGTGACTTAATAGGCCCGGTAGGGTGGATGAGTGGTGCGGAAGAGGGTGTGGTGGAAAGGATGATGGGTTAGGGGTTGATGGTAGCGGGTGCGAGCGGAAGTGGGGAGATAAAAGTAGGCGGAGGTGTAATGAGTGGAGGGTTAGATGGAGGTGCGGTGATAGCGGGGGTGAGTAATGTGTAGGAGACGGGCGGTGGAGTCCGAATAGATGAAAGGACAAACGGTGTAGCAGGCGGAGGAGGGTTTTGGTATGTAAGGATGGTAGGAGCGGAGGGAGTGTGTAAGTTGTGGTGAAGGGCCATGACTAGCGGCATAGAGCTGTCATCATCAAAGGATCACCCGTCATCAGGGGATGGGGGTTGAACTACATTGACCTGCGCCGGTGCCGGTGGCTGAGGCTGTGGAGCGGGAAGATGGTTCGGCATTGGGTTCTGATGGATCCCCAAGTCTTGAACTGACTGCTGTTGTTATTGCGGCTGCTGCTGCGGCTACGGTGCATGTTGTTGCTACACTTGCTTCCTCAGCGGCTGCCTTCTTTTCTCTTTAATTTCTGTAATGGCCCTGTGCATTTCGGCCCAATCAATCCTTTGTCCTTCATGGATGTCATAGACCAAATCCCTGAACTGAAAACACCCATCAATAGTATGTCAAAGCTGCATGTGGAACATACAGTACTTTGTCTGATCAACGGCCGGGTTCCAGTTGGGCCGTTCCGGAGGGAGTTGTATAGCACTAACTGACATGAGAGCTGAGAAGATATCCGTGAGGGTTTCTGGCAGAGGTGGGTACTGTGCTCTTTTAGGAGCCAGGCGCTTGTTGTTGTTGTTGTAGCCATTGGGTGGAGGGACATTATGGTATTGCGAAGGCTGTGGATGTTGTTGTGGAGCGGTAAAGGTATTTTGTGGAGTGGCAAACGTAGGCGGAGGGTTTTGTGGAATGGTTGGGAAGTTTTGTGGAGCGGGGTTTTGAGGAGTGCGGGGGTTTTACGGAAAGAGAAAAGCTACGGCTTGGAAAGGGAAGGTAACGGCTTGAACTTGTTCGTTGGCTTGAACCCCCTCGGTGACAGGCCCTTGAGATTTCTTGTGGTATTTTGGCTTTTGGTTCTCAAAGAGCGAGTGGATGGGAGAGTCTTTGAACTGCGTTTGAATGAACCGCGCCCGGATATAGAGTTGGTGCATGTTGGCTATATCATTCATCGCCAAGATGTTTCGAAAGGGCGGGGTAGCATTTGAGATCAGAAGCTTGACCTTCTCTTCCTCCGGAATATGGCCTTGCACCCTGGCGGCCATCTGCCTCCATATGTCAGTGTAAGTTGCAAACTCCTCATCAGGCTTCATTTTCTCGGCCACCAAGTCTGTGAAAGAATATTCTAGACCGACCCCGTCTTGAAACCGTTGGATGAACTTGTCTTTCACTATTTTGAAGCTCCCGGCATCTTCTAGCGGCAAGGAATAGAACCATTCCAGTGCAACACCATCCAATGATTGGCAGAACAAATATGCCATGAGGCGATCATCATACTGAAATTGGGCAGATTCATATAAAAAGTCCCTCACATGAATAAAGGGATTGTCGTTCCGTCATACTTGCGGTAATTAGGGAGCTTGGATTGCGGAGGGAATCGGATGTTTTGGAAGCTGGGGACTGGAACATTTACCAAGGATTGTGGGCCAACCCGCTTTTGGAGGAAATCAATCTGTTGTTGCATGGCGGCCCACTTATCAAGTAGTTCTTGCTCCCTGGATGGAGTAGGGGTAGTGAGAGACGAAGGTTGAAATTGAGGAGCAGAAGGATGGATTGTTGTAGGAGGTGAAGGCCCATAAGAAGGAGCAGAAGGATAAACAGCCAAGGTAGGGAGCCCATAAGAAGGATATTGGGTCGAAGACGGACCCAGATTAGAATGGACTTGGGTAACCCCTTGCTGAGGGTGCAAGAAATCTAAAGGGCCAACAAGGACTTGTGGCACCGATGGGCTGGGCATGTGATGATCCACCTGGACAAAACAAGGGAGAGTAGACTTTCCCTTATCAGAAAATTGCTAGGCCGAAGCGGAAGATTGGCCCGTTTCCATACCAGAAAAGGTGATGGTCCGAGGTTGGACCGGAGTAAGATCAATTGGAGTAGGGTTGGATGGAGGGCCCACCAACTCTAGACTGGTCGATGGAAAGATTAGATTGGCCTTGCGCAATCGTGGGATGTAGGGTATTGGACCCCTGCATGGCCTGATAGACAGCCTGGAGGTGGGCCGGATCCAATTGGGCCATCATTTGGAGAATGGAGCCAGCAGAAGGAGAAGAGAAGGAAGGAGTGGTTTGGCCGCCCTCCATAGGGACGGAGGATGGAAGAGGGGCAGACCCCTCTCCAGACGGGAATGAGATAACCCTAGAGGGGTTTGCAAGAAGCCCTTGAGGAAGAGAATCCTCTTGGGAACGCGGAGGATTGAAAGAAGCCATAATGGGTTCGAAGAGCGGATTGGAGTAGAATTTGGAGAAGGAATTGACCCTAGAAGATGACTCTAATGGACGAAGACAACTCCACATACAACGAAAAACCTTTAACCAAAGCAAACAACACACAACAAACACACAATGAGTGATCAAACTTAGATAACCTTGACAAAGATGCAAGTGAAAACGAGATGACAACACTTAAATTCAACCAAGTTACTTAGAAGATGCAACAAGATTTTTATGATTTCTTCCTTTAGAACCTTAGTTATTTGATTCGGATGTGCTCTCCACAAGTAGGTTCCTAATAGGAAAAGGTGTGCGGCATGGTTGACTCTAAATGTAATCACTCCTTCACCTATGCAATGTTAGACACGGGGAAGGAAAGGTACAACTGGCCCGGTGTCCGTGTGGGAATCCACGGCTCACGGGGACTTATGGAAGTCCCTGATGTGTTTTCCTGGTCGGCCCCAAGGAATAGGGAGACGAGAGGTCCACGCACCAAGGTAGGAGAATGCAACCTAATGTATGAAAATATGCATGAACCTATGTGCACCAGGGTACATGCAAATTCTAGCCTGGAATCTAGCAATCAAATATGCACATAATGATATGAATATGTAAACCAACCAAGGAGGAGACCAAAAAGCACCCAAGCATGATAATCACAGCCAAAACTACGGAAGTAAACTACACCTCGGGATGCGTACTTGTCTGGAGTATGTGACAGTCTAGACAACCTGGGTCAGAGGAGTGTGACGGTCGAAGACCAGGCCGTCACAGAAATGTAACGCATTCACAGGAGACCGTCAGAGGAGCCAGTGAACCAGAAATAGCAGAGAAATAGAAGGAAAATCTGGGGAAAAAATCAGAGCAACAAGGGCAAACAAAGGGAAGCAGGCTTAACAGAGATTCAAAGCACGATTGGCACTAGATGTCCCACCGTGATCGCCAAAAAACTGTTGGTTTTAATGTGTCCCTTCTTTTGCAAGATGGGCTATGATGCCAACTATGAGCAAATAATGAGCCAAGTAATGAAATCAATCAACCTGTGAACATGCGAATCATGAACCTAGGCAACCAACACAAGCTCTAGCATGGGCATGCTATCTCAATCAAGACTAAGTTAAGCAAATAAAGAAAAACACACGCTGGACCGTGGAATAAGGAATAAAGGGAAAACACACCGTATAGGTGGAACAAGCAAAGTAAAGAAGAGATATGATGAAAGAGAAAGCTAATGCCCAAACTAAGGAAAGATGTGATCGCCACCAAGGTAGAAACAAGTCAAAGACCTGATAAATACCTTAGAATAGGAGGATGATGCACCCGCCCACGGGAGAGAGAACAACTAGGAAATTACAGCTCCGTCAGATGTAACGGTCGAAGGAAGATGCGCCACAGCAAGTGTGACGGTCTTACGATAAACCGCTACAAGACTCTAACGCGCCTGTGCTAGACCGTCAGAGCTTCTGCAGTATAAGAAGTTAGGAATCTTTTGATCTCTAAGCTTTCCAGCTGGCCAGAGAGCTTGGGCATCGTGATATGGACTCTGTAAACCTACAAAAGTGTGTAGAACACAAGAAAAATAACCCAGATTAGCCCTTAGACAAAGTAGTATAAATAAATCCAAGAAACTTAAGAACATGCAAAAGGAAAGGGAACTATCGGGGAGGTTGTTTTTTAACCCCTCTGGGGCGTTTTAAAAGATGGGAGGATGTTTTGAATGAATGCAGCAAGTGCAAGAACGTGGGAGATGGAGAGGGACAATGCTATGATGTTTGAAAAGAGAGAAAAGACACTAAGAACACAACTTGACTAAACTAAAACCTTGGAAACGATACTCCGTGAACTTTGGAAGTAGATGGACGTGGGAAGCAACTCTCCTTGGTTGGTTCTAGCTCCAGGATGCGACATCACTTTGACGCGAACTCCAGATGTCTCCTCTTCAAGCCATGAAGTCAAGGGTTCTATTTATAGACCCTCAAAGTCTAAGTTCGAATTAGGATAATCCAGCTAGAAAGTAGGACGTTTCTTAGCAAACTCTTGAAGATAATACTCCCAAGAGTCCACAGAATCAAACGGAAGCTTCTTAGGATGAGTATCGAGAGAGAAACCCTCCAACCAAACTCTTAGTTCGATCACGGAAATAGCAGAGCAAAGGCCAGGCTTGTCAGGACTCTCTGTTGGATGTAACGGCCGCACGATAGACCGCCACACTAATGTAACACTCCAGTCTTGGACCGTCACACAACCCTATCCACTATAAGATAAGATCAACGGGAGAAGTTCGCGAACATAGGACTCTAGATGAATGTAACGGTCAAGGGTAGATGCGTCACAATCAATGTAACGGCTGCATGATAAACCGTCACACTCGACGGATAGACAAAAGATAAGCTTGAAAGGAAGCCCCAAGCTTAAGGACTCTGGAAGGATGTAATGCACCATGGTCGATGCGTTAGAGGACTGTAACGCCCCATCAAAGGACCGTTAGAGATAATAGAGTTCAAATGAAAATTAGAGCTTGCTAAGCTTCGTCCAGTGGAAAGGGATAATGAACCAGACCAAACCAAGGAGATATGACTCATGAAATAGACCTCAAATTGACCAAGAAGGCTCTGTAAAGGTGCACAACTCAGAGCATCATATAAAATGAACAAGGAGATGACCCGACTTATCGGTCATAAAATGGGTGTCAACAACAGTGTTGTGTGTATGTCGAGCAGTCACGCTGCAGAGTGGGCCACCAGTAACCTTGCCGTAGCAAGATCCTGGCGAGCGACCATCCTCCTAAATGCACTCCACACAGACCTTCATGATATTCTTGAATCGCTCGGTTGGCTTCATCAGTGTTGAGGCACTTCAGGAGGGGACCGGAGAATGATCTCCGGTAGAGAGTGCCGTCCAGAGTGACGAATCGCCGAGCTTGGTACTTCAATCTTCGGGCTTCCCAAGGGTCGGGAGGCTCTTGAGAATCTTGGAGCCACGATAGGTACGGGGTACGCCAGTCACTTGGGGAGGCCGAGTCAACAGCCAAAGGCTCTGAGTCGATGCTCGGTCGCTCCAGCTCTTCGAGGAGGACCGATCGAGTACCCTCGGGGTCAAGAGTGAAGGCGTCCGCTCAGTAGTTTTCTTCCCGAGCTATTCGGACTACCTCAAAACTCTCAAATTATTGTGCCACGGCTCTGACCAGCTGGAGATATTTGACCATCGGTGCTTCTTGAGCTTCGTAATCACTGTTGACCTGGCTAGCGACCAGCTGGGAGTCAGTGTGAATTTTGACTCGCTCAGCCCCCAGCCGTCGGGCCATACGGGCTCCCGAGATGAGAGCCTCATACTCGGAAGCGTTGTTGGAAGCCTGGAAGTTGAACTTGAAGGTGTATTGTAGCTCTGCTCCTTTGAGGGACTTCAAGAGAATTCCAACGTTGCTTCCGGCTGAGTTGGAAGATCCGTCGATGAACAGTTCCCATGTTGGCCCGGGCGCGGACGAAGATCTTTCTTCAGTCGGGATGGTGCTCTCGGTGATGAAGTCAGCGAGCGCCTGGCCTTTGATAGACGAGCGAGGCCGGTACGATATATCGTAGGCCCCAAGCATGATGGCCCACTTGACGAGGTGTCCCGAGGCTTCAGGGTGAGTGAGGACCCTGTTCAATGGTTCACCGGTTAGCACGATGATGGAGTGCCCTTGGAAATGGGGTCGGAGGCTCTTGGCCGAGGTAACCAATGCTAGCACGAGTCTCTCGGTTGCTGGGTACCTCTTTTCAGCCTCGTTGAGCACCTTGCTGGTGTAGTAGACCGGTCTCTCGACTCCCGAGTAATTTATGACTAGGACCGAGCTAATTGTCGATGGGGTAGCCGAGAGATAGAGATGCAGGGCTTCGCCTGGGACATGCTTGGACAGCACTGGAGGCGAGGTCAGAAACTCTTTAAGCTCGGTGAATGCTCTTTCGCATTCCTCATCCCATGTGAACATAGCAGATGCCAATTTGGCCCCCCTCAATAGCTTGAAGAATGGTAGGCATCGTTCGGCCGCACGGGACAGGAATTTGCTGAGCGCGGCAATGCATCCAGTAAGGCGTTGAACGTCTTTGATGCAGGTGGGCGGGCGCATGTCCAGGATGGCCTGGACCTTGTCGGGGTTGGCCACGATCCCACGCTGGGTGACTAAGAAGCCCAGGAATTTCTCGGATCTTACTCCGAGGGCACACTTGGTAGGATTGAGCTTCATATTGTACCTCAGGAGGGTGTCGAAGGTCTCAGCTAGGTCGGCGAAGTGATCCTCGACCTTGGGGGTCTTGACGAGCATGTCGTCAATATAGGCCTCGACATTTCGGTAGAGTTGTCCCTCAAACATATGGTTGACCAACCTCTGGTACGTGGCTCCAGCATTTTTCAACCCGAAAGGCATCCGGGTGTAGCAGTATACGTCGAAGTCGGTGATAAAGGCGGTCTTCTCGATGTCTTCTGGATTCATTCTGATCTGATGGTAACCTGAATAGGCATCCAAAAAATTGAGTATCTCGTTGCCCGAGGTTGAGTCAACCAGTTGGTCGATGCTCGGCAGCGGATAACAGTCTTTAGGGGTGGCCTTATTCAAGTCGGTGAAGTCCACGCATATCCGCCACTTTCCCGAAACTTTCGGCACCAAGACAACGTTGGCCAGCCACGTCGGGTACAAGATCGGTTTAAAAAGACCAATCTTTTGCCCCTTGGTGACTTGCTCCTTGATGATGGCCTGCTTCTCTGGCGCGTGCTTCCTTCTCAGTTGTTGTACGGGTTTGATGGTCGAGTGGAGGTTGAGCTTATGCATCACCGTCTCCTCTGGTATCCCGGGGAGCTGATCATCAGACCACGTAAAGACTCGGATGTACGCGGAAAGAAACTCTTTGTATTGCTGTTGGACCTCAGACGGTATGTCGGCTCCAATCTTTACTCTTAGGGTCAGGTCGTCGTTTAGGAAAACCGCTAGCAATTCGCCTCCAGGCTCGATGGTTGCGGATTTTTCCTCGACTTTTCGGGGGCCCTTGTTCTTCCCATCCGGCCTTGTGGCTTCAACCGAGATATTATAGCACCTCCTGGCCGTGGCCTGGTTACCTCGGACTTCCCCCAACCCATTTTTGGTGGGGAACTTCATCTTTTGGTGATATGTAGAAGGCACCGCTTTCGTTCGGCTAAGGATTCCTCGGCCGAAGATTACGTTGTATGCTATCATACCTTTGATCACTATGAAGTCCACCATGACCGTAATGGTTTTAGGTGGGGTGCCGAGAGTAACCGGTAGGCTTAGGGCTCCCTCGGGATAAGTGGCCTGGCCATTGAACCAGCAAAGGGGGGTCCGGATCGGGCGGAGTTTAGACGTATCCTCCCCCATCTTAAGGAAACATTCATAGGATAGTACATCAGGGGCACTTCCATTGTCAACTAGAATTTTGTCTATGTTACAATGGTTTATCGTGGCTGATATGACTAGGGCGTCATCATGCGGGGTGCTTAGCCCTTCCCGGTCTTGGTCGAAGAAGAGTATGACCTGGGGCTCACTTGGCGGGGCCCTGGGAGGCTCAATGGCTCGGCTCGCCCGCTCAGCATGACACTTTCTTCCTCGGCCACTATCTCCTCCTGATGCAGCTCCTCCAGCGATGACGTTGATATGGACCACGCGGGGGGCATTGTCGATTTCCTTTGCGGTGCCTCAGTCTTCCTTGTGCCTAGCCATGAACTGGGATAGGTGTCCTTGACAGACGAGGCGCTTGATCTCATCCTGGAGCTGGTGGCAGTCGCCGGTGTGGTGCCCGTGATCGGTGTGGAACAGGCAACGCTTGCTGCGATTACGGTTCTTTGACCTCATTGGCTCGGATTGGCGGAGGAGGCCCGAGCCTTTGATGTCCTTGTAAATCTCATAAACCGAAGTGGTTAAAGGAGTGTACTGCTCGTACTTCCGTGACGGTTCCTTGTGTTCCTCGTCTCAGTTTCATCTTTTTCCTGGACCCGAACTTGGCTCGGGTGCCCGCTTCTTGTCCCCCTCCCGACTCGAGCCGGTTGCGTCTCGGCATGCGCTGAGCACTTCTTCGCACTCGGCATGGCACAAAGCCAGAGTCACTAGCTCGGCAAGGGTCGAGGGAGGGTGAGGGACAAGTTCACGGCGGAGGTTCTCGTCGCGGGTGCCCCCGGTCAATGCGGTTATGGCCGAGGCAACATCCAGGCAGGGGATCCTGTTGACACCTTGAAAATGAGCAAGAGCAGAGACATAATTGAAAGGAAGATCAGACCAATGACGAAGTTCGTCAACCATCTGCCCGGCTGAAGCCTTTTCCCGGCCAAGCTGATGTCCGATGCCATTGTCAGTCAGACGACGGCACTGATGAAATAGCAGTCACCTGGCTGAAGTCTTTCCAGGCTAAAGCTGATGTCCAGTCTTGTCACCGTTCCGATGACGATACCAATGAAATGATGTCCGGTTTCGTCATCATTCAGATGGCAACGCCGATGAAACACCGGTCTACCGACTGATGAAAAACCTATGAATGATCTCAATAGAAACTATGTCACCAATGGAGGGCCCTTTCGGGTGCTGATGTACTTGAAGGACCAATAAGAGGCCTAGTCTAAAAGCCCTAAATGGGCCTATAAAAGTGGCACCGGGATCCCCTTGTCAAGGCCAACAGGCCGCGCCGAGAAGCTTGAGCCCCGCGCGCCGGGAGCTCCGCCTACAGTTGAGGCGCGTCGAGACGAGCCTGCCGAGAGGACACCAACGAAGGATATAAAATCCCCTCATTCGAAGAGAGAAGAGAGAGCACACAGCACACAAGGTGATCGGGGGAGATACACAGAAGAAACCTGCAACCTCGTCCACAATAAGAGAAAGAGAGCTGAAGAAGAATAGAGGGAAGAGAGAGAGAGATCTCCCAAAGCTGAGCGAAGGTGGGCAACGGGGAGGGAGAGGAGTCAATGCTCTGCCCTCCCCCCCCATTTCTATAGTTCGTCTCTTTTTTATTTCGATGGTCTCTCTTCTTTCCTCTTCTGATGTAGCATGTAATGCCGTAGCTGGTTTCACACCGATACAGTGATGTATTCCCCATGCTTCCTCATTATGTATCTCACCCAATGGATGTTATCGAATGGATAAATATGGTGGGCTGCAGTCCATCCCTGCTTTGGTTTCTCTGAAGTTCTATGCTTATCCCCCGTGTTGTCTGTCTCTTCTTAAGACTCAATAGCATGCTATCCCCCTCCCCAGGTCGATCGATCGCCTGTTTATTCGCCCGTTTCCTGAGTGCTTCTCATGCTTGCTTCCGAGCCAGGGACAGACTATCCCTTGGCCTCTGAAGCAAAGCATGGATACATAGCAATCGCCTCTCGGTCTTAGGTGTTGCATTCATGCTCATCGGCTTTGCCGAAGTCATCCCCGGGGCCAGAGACAGTCATCTCTTGGCCCCCAGATGATGGAGAGTATACTGAAATCATCCTCACGGATCATTAGGAACGCTGGTGACAGAGATACCCTAAACCGTGTTTCCCCCAAATCACTCTCCGCCTCCGGCCTTCCCTTTGAAATCCAAGCCAAAGTCAGTTGTAATCTGATGAATTGAGCTCTTTGATTTCCTAAGGCCCGTCTATCTTGGCCTGAATCACCAGGAAAACCCCTGGATCCTCAACAGATTCAAGAACAGAGTACCGTAAACCTCTGTTCTTACCCGACGCCTTCACACCTCTCGGCCCCGCATACAGTAAACTGGATGAACAGCTCTCGGCGCTATCCTTCAGGCGCCGAGAACTGCCTTGGCCTTCTAGCCTCCGCGCTGGGAACCCCTGCACCTTGGCCGCACGGGAAGCCCCCCCTTGGCTGCTTTGCATCGCGCCGGGAAGCCCATCCGGCCTTCTCCCCTGCGCCCCGGGAAACCCCCCTTTAACAATTGCCCTTTATGCCGGGAGCCTTGCACCTTGGCCGTGCCGGGAAGCTCCCTTGGCTATTTTGCATCACGCTGGGAAGCCATCCGATGGCTTTCTCCCCTGCGCACCGGGAACCCCCCACCTCCTTTTAACAATTGCTCTTCGTGCCGACAACCTCCTCTGGCCATTTGGCCCTTGCGCCGAGAGCTTACGTCCTGGCCTCTTCCCCATCGCGCCGGGAGCTCTCCATGTTGAACCCGCCGAGAACACTCACCTCTGGCATCCTTCTGACGCCGAGAGCCCTAATTACTTGGCCTCCTTGCTTGCGCTAGGAGCCTAACACCTTCACCCTTCTGCCTTGGCGCCGTGAGACCCCCTTGGCTTCCCTGCTTGCCTGCGCCGAGAACTCCACTAACGCCAGCTTCCCGACGCCCCAAATGGTGCCTTGCAAAGAACCCTTCTCGGTGCAGTGGTCTTCATGCCGAGAACCCATATATCCAGTCAAATCCGTGCCGAGAGGCTGTCCTGCCACCCAATGAGCCTCCAACACTTCTATCAAACTCACCTAGGGATGTCCATGAGTCACCAGAACTGTCCCGAGGATAAAATCAAAGGGAGTCAGACTCCCTTACTTTCCACTGATCCGTATCGGGTTTATGAGCAACCCCTTTAGCTAAGGTGAGCTCTGCCACTGCACGAGTGTCACCGGCTCCTATAAGGGAAGAATCGAACATTACCCCAGGGCATACATGTACAATGTGGGAGGTTCGCTCCCTCCTTTTTCGCGGCTTTCATCCCGGCATTCCGTGGGTGATAGCCTATTCTCCCCTGGGCATAATCCAGATTATGGGGAGATGCTGTCGAAATGTCGATAGATATTTTAACCCCGATAAGTCCCGGGAGGTGCATGTCACACGCCCCTCGTCCGGCTCAATCTTCCGGGGAATATGTATGCTGCGAGGCCCTTGGCTGGATGAGAAATATGAAAGGGGACATCTCCCCGATGATGGTCCGGATTCTGTCCCGCCATTGCGCGAACGGTGTCCTATTCCTACCCGGCACGACCCACATAAGAGATGGTCATGTCGGTGTAGTAATCTACTGTGCACTAAATTGTCTGCCCAGAATAACAATATCTTCAATATCACGCACTGTTATTTTTCTTTTATTACCGCCCCGAGCGGCCTCCTATCTTGGCGTTTAATCAAGGGTTGTCCTTCTTAGGAAGGGCGTAATTAACGTCATAGCCTTTATGGTATGACGGACTTTTGGTCCCGACTCGGACTTCACAATCGACTGACCAACTCAGATCGAGCGCATAATAAAAATTGTCACCATGGTGACTGGCACGCCAATAAATCAATAAATAAACAAATAAAATTAAATAAGATAAAATAGAGGGAAAAAAAATCCCGCGTCCACAAGTCTGGCACGCCCGGTGGGACGTAGTCTCCCTTTATCTCTACGCCAAGATAGGAGGCCCAGTGGGCCCCCCCTCAAATTTCTGATTCCGTGCTTTCTCTATTTTCAGGAAACTACAATGATGGCTGGAATCATCTCTGTACACTTTGATCAACAAGTGGTCGATGTACATGTTCGAGAGGGCTACCTTGCGGTACCACTTGCGTTCGGATCGATGCCGCCTGCTGTCGGGATGCCCAACTGCTTGGGCCTCATCTTCACTGACTTGCTCGAGATTGACAACCAGGAGCAAAAGACTGTTGTCGAGACATTGACGCAAGCTACCAACCCCAAAATGAGCCAGGCGATGCAAGATACTCCTGAGGTCGTGGCCTACTTCATCCATCACGAGGCGAAAAGGGGCGCACCCTCTGCTGCTGGAAGAAGGAGGAGATCCGACAGGAGACCCCGACCCACTACTGCGGGTCGTCAGATATCCAGCTCAGGAAAGACAATGCTGATTGGAGATGTCCGGGTAAACCTTAGTGGTCACCCGAGGGCGGTCAAGCCAGACACGATCGTCTCGATGGTGCCTACTACCAACAGGTTCCGGGTACTAGCTGCCAGGAGGGTCGACACGAAAGAGGAGGATAGAAGGCCACTGGCGCCGAAGCCGCCCAAGTTCAGGCAGATCTGGCGACCGAAGAAGATCCAGAGCTGGGTCCCAGCTCAAGAGGAAGAAAACATTGTTCATACCACTGTTGCCCGCTTCAGGGCAGGAAGCAGAAGAGAAGAAGGAAAAGACATAAGAAATGTTGTTGCTGTTCACCCCAGGGCTCGGGGTAGGAGAGATGAGGAAGAGAACGAAGGAAGAAATCTGACTACTATTCGCCCCAGGATGAGGGGCAGAAGATATCAGCAGAAGGAAGACCTAACGGTCACCCACCCCATGGCTGGGGGCAAAAGATGGGAAAGAAAGAATTATGCTTCTACTGCCAACTGCTGCCAAGATGGGAGTAGAAGGTTCAGGGAGGAAGAGGAAATGAGAATAAGCGAACCAGTCGCTGCTGCCACTCTAAGAAGACCAAGAGCTTGTGCCAGACAGGTTGATATATTCAAATACTGCAAAGCCGAGCACTTGACTGCTCAGGTGGAGAGACTGGCTTATCAGCAGAAGAGCCAGGAAAGATTGATGCTCCAACCAAAGCCACGAAGGCACAATCAAGAGGAGATGAAACAAGTGGCTCAAGACTACTTTCACTACCTGGGGAACTCCGCCCTCGGGCAGCAAATATTATCCCGTGCCTTGGGCACCATGTATGAAGAAGAAGAAGAAACCCTTCAAGAAGTGATGCTCGGAGTCTCCTCCTCCGATTCCAATGACTATGAAGAAGGCCACAGAGCCGGATATGGGAAAGAAGACCTGTACAGGGAAGAAGCTAGAGAAAGAATATCGGTCTTTGACCGGCTCAAATACCCCGATCAGATGAGAAGGAAAGTCTACAGGCAGAGGGAAAAGATGCAGATCTTTGCCTGCAATATGGCCGGGCTTGTCAAAGGGCAGGATATGTTGCCAACACAGCCAGATGAACTGCTCAGACTAGCAACCAGACCAGGCCCCGTAACGAGAAGAGGCCAGGCGGCAAAAGATAAGATGAAGACTAATGATAAAGCCTGCAAGATCACCACTATGACAGTTAATGTGTTGACAGCGGAAGACGAGGATAATCCCTTCGTCGATGATGCTGAAGGGACTTCAGAAGATCTACAGATCCCGTCAACCCTGGATCCCATGATCCAGATGATATTTAGAAGATATCAACAAGAGATCAATGCTCTCAGAAGACAGCTAAATGAGAGGCATGAAGTCACACCGGTCTCCAAGCAAGCCGAGCCTGTGGGGCAGACTGCCAGCTCAACGGAAATGGCTGCTCCATCTAATCCTCTACCGACAGATAAGGGCAAAGCACCGAGCCTACCCGTTCTGCAGCAGACGGTAGCTCAGCCCTCTGTATCTCAGACGCAGCCTGCCGCGCCGGCCTTGCGCGCAACTGTGATGACAACTCCTTACAGTCAGCAACAAGCTCACTTCTTCCCAGAAAACATGTATCCATCCATAGCCCAGAAGCTGATGATTGAAAAGATTGTGGAGATGAAGCTGTCTGAAAAGACTGGTGATGATGCTAGTACCTACGATGTGTACAGGGTACCGTATCCTCCCCAGTATGCTGCTAAGAGACTACCTCCAGGCGTCAGTAAGCCGCCGAAGTTTGAAAAATTTAATGGCCAGGGCTCTCCCAGGGAGCACATAGCTTACTATACCACAATCATGGGTGACTTGGCAGCTGATGAAGCTTATCTGCTTAAGTTCTTCGGCTCATCCCTCACCGGGATAGCCTTTGAATGGTATTCAAGCCTGCCAGCTGGGTCAGTGACCGATTGGCCTGATATGCAAAGAAAGTTCCGCGACAGATTTCACGTCATGGAAAGAGATATTACAATAGTAGAACTATATGCAACCAGGCAAAAGCAAGATGAAACAGCACTGGACTACATCAAAAGGTGGAGGAACTTAGCTATGAGATGCAGAAGACCTCCTCATCAAGAAGATGCAGTGCAAATATGTAAGCAGAGCCTCAGGAGAGAAGTACTGGAAAAGATGATTGGTGCAGATGTCAGAACATTTGACCGGCTGAACAATATAGTTGCAGAGGTCGAGACGTTCCTGTCTAAGCATACGATGGTCAATGCTCCCACTGTGCCGAAATGGAAATCTAATGATCGACGACCATCGCACTCTGAGGCCAACACCGTCGATTTCAGAACCTTCGAGCAACAGAAAGGGAAGAAGGGGGCAGATGAAGCTCCCCCGCCAGCAGACACAGCAGAAAGAAAAGATAAGGTCTCTCTGAGAAACAAAATGAGAAAGCCATACTCTTTCCCGAAAGATAAGACAGCTGCACTATTCAACTGGGCATACAAGTTCAACAAGGTAACATTGCTTGAACCAAAGAGACCCGATGACGCGGCAAAGAAAGGTGATCCACTATTCTATCAATATCACCGTGCGCTGGGGCACGCAATTGAAGATTGCTACGTCTTCAAAGATATTATGGAAGGCATGGTCAAAAAGGGCGAGCTACAGCTGGGAGATTACCAGGTAGAGCCACCTCATCCACATGAGCCTCCGGCATTAAAAATGGCCGCCAATATGATTTCAATCTACCAGCAGCTGCCTAAGGAGGCCGTTGAAGAATGTACTAGGCATACTTATGAAGTTTGCTTCCTCACCCCACTGAAGGATCAGGAAGGATGGCAGATGAAACCCATAAAGAATAGAAAGAAGACTCCCGTAGCCAATACCAATGGAGCAGTTATCCGCGGTGTCACACCAAGACCTGAACCGCCTCCAGTAAATCCAGTATGGTGCACAGCTGAGACAGGGCCAGTCATCCGGATCCCCACTCATAACCGGAGAAGACAAGTCCCCCTACCTGCACATAAGGAAGTAAGTCCTGCAGCCAAGCGTTTACAGCAGTATATTAATGGGCTCGATGAATATGAACAGAAAAAGCCCGGGCACCTGCTAGTGAAAGACTGTATACTCTGGGAACAGCTCGAAGAACTGAAAATTAAAGAGCAGTCAGAGGCAGAACAAGAAAAAGCTGAGACTGAACCCTTCTGGGGGAAGGGGACAATAAAGCCAAATTCCCAGAAAAAGAAGAGACGGCTCAAGTCCAAGAAGGCAAAGAGGGTCGTGACAGTACAATGTAACACCCTGTCGGCACTCTTTACCTCGCCCGGGGAGAATGATGGGGATGAAACATCAAATGCCCCGCTAGAAGCCAACCATGCCGAGGCCTCAACCTCAGCACATGCAACACGCTCTGGAAGAAGGTGGGGGCGCCCACCACCAGCTAATCATAACATTATGTTCAGAGGGGAACAGCCCTACTAGATTCCCAAACCGGAGGTACGAGGTGTCCAGGTTCCTCCCCCTGTCAGCTTGTACCAAGAAAAGAAGAAAGGAGGTCAAACTCAAACATTTCTGGAATTTCTGTCCAATCTGGAGAATGGGCAGTCGATACAGGCTGGGCTAGATAAAGGTAAGAGACCTCAGCAATCGGCGTCCGTAGCCTACAAGCAGAATGAGAAAGGGGAGAATAACTCTCTGACGGCACCAGGGGCCGTTGCTATAGAAGAAGCCCTCCAAGAAATCAGTCCAGAGGATGAAACCAGCACTGGGCAGCAGAGGCCGCGGGCACCACATGAACCTCCAAAACCCCGATGGGCGGAAGAAATGAGATTGTCTAATGTCAGGGTGGGCAGCCGGATCATGAAAATGCTAAAGAAGCTCCCTACCAGATTCTCCATCTGGGAGATTCTCTCTCTGAGTGAAGAGGCTCGCCAAGCAATTGTTGATGCCTTGCAGTCGCCGGCACAATATGAAGCACTCTTGACAGAAGTGAATTCTGGGCCGTCAGTTACATTCACAGAGGATGACATGCTGATTCCGAATTCCTGCCATAACAGACCGCTGTATATGAGGGGCTCCCTGAACTGTCAGCCACTGAGCAGGATACTGATAGATCTCGGGGCTGCCGTGAACATTCTCCCATACCGCATCTACCAAAAATATTACTTTGATCTGCAGCTTACCAAGGTCAGAGACATGAAAATTGCGGGATTCAACCAGAAATGTGAGACGCCCCTTGGGGTGGCTGATTTTAACCTCACATTAGGGGATCTCACTACTGTGGTACGATTCTATGTAATCGACTCCAACACCACATATAAGGCCCTGCTGGGGAGACCGTGACTGCATGAATATTAGATAGTGCCGTCCACGCTGCATTAGTGCATTAAATACTGCCATGAAGGAAAAGAAGAGAGGGTGTTTGCGGATCTACACCCCTTCGAAGTATTCGAGTGTCATATGCTCGATGCATCCTACTACACCGAGGTGTCGCAAAATTGCAAGGAAAGGGAGGCTGTGGTCAGCCAAAAAAAGTCGGCGACGAAGGCAAGAAACTGGTCTCCCTCGCCACCAAAGGGCTATATTAAAAAGCATGAGGTATCTCACATCTCTTATGCTGGTGACTTTGCTCGGATCACCCCTCCTAGCATTCACTCGGATGATATCGATGAAGAAATGAAGGAAAAGTACACACAGGTGGAGGTTCCGCAGGGTTTAGTCAAGCCCATCGCCAGCCTAGAGTACCAGACGGTGCTGCCACTGAAGACTATGGAAATCCCTCGCTTCTGCGAGCCTCCTACCATATTCTACACCGGGGAGCCGGTCGAGGAAGATGATCAAGACTGCATGGTCCCTGAAGAGGCTGTAAACCGGATGGTGCCGATTACAGGCTTGGATTATACTACCCAACGGGTTTCGCAGATGTTCTCTAAGATGCAGATGCCATCACTGCAACCTGTTGCCCAAAAGAAGGCGTTCCAGGAGCTATGGGATCTGCCTCGGGATAATAAAGAACCGAGGAAGATCACTCAGCACCCGGGATTGGGTTATACCCTTCAAGAATACTATGAAGCTGAGGTGGACGTCATCTCTGTCTCCTACCAGCATGAAGACCCTCCCGAGGTGGGATATGACAAGTACCCCTCGAAAGATGAAGAAATCATTTATCAATCCATAATGAACAATGAAGCCCCAGACAGTCAGCCGAGACGGGGACGTCTGATGAAGCAAAGAAAGATTGCTGCTGGGAAGACCTACCTTGCAAGGAGGATCTGTTCCATGCTGAAGCAAAGTTTGACACGGGAATCCCGGATGAAGACCAAGTAGCCAAAGAGCTGAGGGAATGCCTGGAGTTTGAGCGCATCATGGAAGAAGTCCGGGCTCTACAGAATGATGATCTCTCAAAGGAGTCTGCATCAGAAGAGCCTCTAAGGGCGGAAGACTCCATCTTTGAGTTTCCTACTGATCCAGTTACGTCCTCGGGGCAGACTGAACAGAATACAACAATATTGGCCGTATATGATGAGCCAACACCCGCTGATGACCAGTATGATGAAACAGAAAATCATGAAACTGAAGAAGATTATATCCCGGGAGGCTTCATTGACTTGCAAGAAGCCCCGCCCGAGGTCGAAGATAGAGGTCAGGCCACCGTCGATGAGCTTGTGGAAATAAATCTGGGGACCACAGATGAGCCAAGGCCGACGTTCCTTAGTGCACTGCTGGAGCCAGCTACCAGGGAACAGTATATACAGTTCTTGAATGAATTCCGAGACTGCTTTGCATGGACATATGATGAAATGCCAGGACTGAGTTCTGATGTGGCGCAGCACCGATTGGCAATAAACCCAGAGGCTAGCCCTGTAAAGCAGCCTTTCAGGAGAATGCGCCCTGAATTAATAAATCAGATTAACAAAGAGGTTGACAAGCTGATTGATATAGGCTTTGTTGAAGAAAATCAGTATACTACATGGTTAGCCAACATAGTGCCCGTAAAGAAGAAGAATGGGTAGATTAGAATATGTGTTGATTTCCGGGACCTTAATAAGGCTTGCCCGAAAGATGACTTTCCAGTGCCAATCACTGAAGTGATGATCGATGCGACTACTGGTCATGAGGCTCTATCATTTATGGATGGGTCATCCGGATACAACCAAATCTGGATTGCTGAGGAAGACAGAGTGCACACTGCATTCCGTACCCCGAAGGGGATATTCCACTACAAAAGGATGTCGTTTGGTCTTAAGAATGCCGGCGCTACCTACCAAAGAGCTATGACCAAGATCTTTGATGATTTGCTCTTCAAGAAAGTAGAGTGCTACATTGATGATTTGGTAGTAAAAACTAAAAGAAGAGAAGACCATTTGCAAGACCTGAGGGTAGTATTCCAGAGGCTGCGCAAATATGAACTCAAGATGAATCCCATGAAATGCGCCTTCGGCGTGTCCAGTGGAAAATTCCTCGGGTTTATTGTCTGTCATAGGGGCATTGAAATTGACCCATCCAAGATTAAGGCTATCCAGGAGCTCCCTCCACCAAGGAATCTGTCCGAGCTGAGATCTCTGCAAGGGCGTCTGGCCTATATCCGACGATTTATATCAAATCTGTCGGGAAGATGCCACCCCTTTCACAAGCTCATGATGAAAGATGTGACGTTCCTCTTGGATGATGGCTGTCAGGAAGCCTTTGAGAAGCTGAAAGAATATCTCAAGACCCCTCCGGTGCTGGGGGCACCAATTAAGGGCAGGCCCTTGATACTGTATATCACAGCCACATACTGTTCCCTGGGGGCAATGCTGGCACAGATAAATGAAGAAGGCAAAGAACAAGCCTTGTACTACCTAAGTAGGAGGATGATTAGAACCGAAGAAAGCTACAGCCACATAGAAAAGTCCTGCTTGGCACTAGTCTTTGCTGTCAAAAAGCTACGACACTATATGTTGTCACATGAAGTCAGATTGATATCTGCAGCAGATCCGCTCAAATACATATTGACTCAGCCAGTACTGAAGGGCCGGTTGGGCAAATGGGCAGTGATCCTGATGGAATTCGATATTACCTATACACCCCAGAGGGCGATAAAAGGACAGGCTGTGGCTGATTTCTTTGCAGAGCATCCTGTGCCGGAAAATGATATGCTAGGGACTGAGTTACCCGATGATGAGACACTCGAGGCCTGCCAGACCCAGTCAGTTATGTGGCAACTATTAATTGATGGAGCCTCTAGAACAGAGACAGACTCCGATGGAAAGACTAGAATACGGGCTGGAGCCGGTATTGTGCTGAAATCACCAGAAGGGGAGGTCGTGCATACTTCCTGTTCTATAAACAAGCCCTGCACCAATAATGAGGCCGAGTATGAAGCTCTGATTATCGGGCTATATATAAGCCTCAACATGGGTATCCAAATGCTTCAAGTGTTCGGGGATTCGATGTTGATAATAAAACAGATCCAAGGGGAGTTCGAAGTGCGGAAGCCAGAATTGAATCCCTACCACCAAAAAGCTGTGCGCCTCATGGCGAAATTCTACCATATTGAGCTCAAGCATGTGGGCCGTGGACACAATGCCCAGGCTGATGCACTGGCGAAGCTGGCCAGCTCACTAGCAATCCCACCAAATAAGACACTGAACATTGTCGTTATGAACCGGCGGCAAGTCCCCAGTATGCTAGAAGAGTGCCACGAAGAAGACGAAGTTGCCACCATCAGCACAGAATAAGCGTCTGATTGGAGACAGCACCTGCTGCAGTGGTTTCTACACCAACAACTGCCGCAGATAAGAGAAGAAAAGATGAAACTCCTAAGAATCAAAGACTCTTATGAGCTCAGGAATGGAATTTTATTCCGAATAATGGCAGATGAACGCAAGAAGATTCTACTCCGCTATCTGTCCACTGAGGAAGCCTGGCAAGCGATGAAAGAAACACATGCTGGGATAGCAGGTGCCCACCAGGCTGGTCCCAAGATGAAGATAGAAATCAAGAAGCTGGGCTACTATTGGCCCACCATGTTTGAAGACTGCTGTAAATTTGCAAAATCATGCCAGAAATGCCAGGAGCATGCTACTGTGCCTAGAAGGCCTCCTACAACTCTGCACCCTACAGTTCCCAGCCGGCCATTTGCACAATGGGGAACTGATGTAGTCGGGCCACTGTCGACTTCCTCGGCCGGACAAAAGTACATACTGGCCATAACAGATTACTTCTCCCGATGGGCGGAGGCTATAGCATTAAGAGAAGTGACTGGTGAATTGGTCGCCAGATTCATCAAACAGAACATTATCTTCCGGTTCGGGATCCCCAGCCGAATAATATCCGACAATGGAAGTCATTTCAGAAATCAGAAGGTCTATCGGCTTGCTGAGAAATATAAGATCGAATGGAGGACCTCCACTCCTTACAATCCACAGGCAAACGGATTGGCAGAGGCTTTTAACAAGACTCTCTGCACCTTGCTGGCCAAGGTCGTCAGTTCTAATAAGAAGGACTGGGAAGAGAAAATGTATGAAGCTCTGTGGGCATACCACACTGTCTTCAAGACACCTACAGGGTGCTCACCATACTCGCTGGTATACGGCTCAGAGGCAGTGGTCCCGCTAGAGTTGGAAGTCTCGTCACTCAGAGTGGAAGTCCAATATGGCCTGGCCCGTGGCAAACAGACCAATGCAGAAAGAAGACTAGAAGAACTGGCTGAATTGGAAGGGAAGCGCCTCCGAGCCCAGAAGAGTATCCAAATGTATCAGGCCCGCATGGCCACTGCATTCAACAAACTCGTAAGAGGACGAGAATTCAAGAAAGGCGACCTTGTCATGGTCAAGAAAAAAGAAGTCATGGCGTCCAAACCAAAAGGAAAGCTGAATGCTAACTGGGAAGGTCCTTATGTGATACAGAGGGTCTACGAAGGAGGGGCCTACGTGGTTGTTAACCATCGAGGGAAAATCCAATTCTCGGCACTCAACGGAAGACATCTAAAGCTGTATCATCCAGCACAACCAACATTCCCCGAGTAACCGGGCAGAAGCTACCATTTCTTCGTCTAGCGGCACTCCGCCCTAGTCAAGCTACCCTTTCCTTGGCCTAGCGGCACTCCGCCCTAGCCAAGCTACACCCTTTCCTTGGTCTAGCAGCACTCCGCCCTAGTCAAGCTACCCTTTCCTTGGCCTAGCTGCACTCCGCCCTAGCCAAGCTACACCCTTCCTTGGTCCAGCGGCACTCCGCCCTAGCCGAGTTACCCCTTTCCTTGGTCTAGTGGTACTCCGCCCTAGCCGAGCTACCTTTCCTTGGTCTAGCGGCACTCCGCCCTAACCAAGCTACCCCTTTCCTTGGTCTAGCGGCATTCCGCCCTAGCCGAGCTACCCCTTTTCTTGGTCTAGCGGCACTCCGCCCTAGCCAAGCTACCCCTTTCCTGGGTCTAGCGGCACTCCGCCCTAACCAAGCTACCCCTTTCCTTGGTCTAGCGGCATTCCGCCCTAGTCAAGCTACCCCTTTTCTTGGTCTAGCGGCACTCCGCCCTAGCCGAGCTACCCCTTTTCTTGGTCTAGCGGCACTCCGCCCTAGCCAAGCTACACCCTTTCCTTGGTCTAGTGGTACTCCGCCCTAGCCGAGCTACCCCTTTTCTTGGTCTAGCGGCACTCCGCCCTAGCCGAGCTACCCCTTTCCTTGGTCTAGCGGCACTCCGCCCTAACCAAGCTACCCCTTTCCTTGGTCTAGCAGCATTCTGCCCTAGCCGAAGTACCCCTTTTCTTGGTCTAGCGACACTCCGCCCTAGCCGAGCTACCCCTTTTCTTGGTCTAGCGGCACTCCGCCCTAGCCAAGCTACACCCCTTCCTTGGTCTAGTGGTACTCCGCCCTAGCCGAGCTACCCATTTCCCGGTCTAGCGGCATTCCGCCCTAGCCGAGCTACCCCTTTCCTTCGTCTAGCGGCACTCCGCCCTAACCAAGCTACCCCTTTTCTTGATCTAGCGGCACTCCGCCCTAGCTAAGCTGCCCTTTCTTCGTCTAGCGGCACTCCGCCCTAGCCGAGCTACCCCTTTCCTTGGTCTAGTGGCGCTCCGCCCTAGCCAAGCTACCCTCATCTTGAGCTGGTGGCATTCCGACCTGTCACCCTCTAAAAAAAAAGAGGAAGGAAGAAGAAAAGAACAAAAAGAAAGTAAAAAAAAATAGGGTTAAAGATAGAGATACCCCGCCAGACTTGTTCAGGCATTCTGGACAAGGGCAAAAATGGCCCAAAACCCAGCTGTAGTGAAAAACCGAAAGGGCACTGCAGGCAAAATCGGGTACCCCACCACGTGAAAACCCGAAAGGGCGCGTGGGCAAAAGTAAGATGGGGCTGGCTCCGGTAAAAACCCGAAAGGGCGCTTGGGTCGGTAATGTGGTGATTCCAAAGAAAGCCTTACCTCACACCATAAAGCTCCTCGTCGATCGACCGGCGCTTTGCCCGATCAACGATTAAACCCGTCCGGAATGGACCTTACGTCTATTCTGTTGAAGCCTTCATACATTGCTCAAGAAAAAATTCCCTCGATAGTAAGCCCACCTCGGGATAGACCTTCTGTCTGTTCTGATAAAACACTTCCACTTGTTTCTGTCTAAGACCCACCACGATGAAACCTGCCCGGTTTAGACCTTACGTCTATCCCGATGAAACCTATCCTACGACCCACCACGATGAAACCTGCCCGGTTTAGACCTTACGTCTATCCCGATGAAACCTATCCTACGTCTCACCACGATGAAACCTACTGTTGATCGATTGGCACACTGCCCGATCAACAATGAAACCCTGTCCGGTTTAGACCTAATGTGACACAATGATGCAAAGGCAGCAAACGACAATGATCCCTGGGACTTAATTCGCAACAACAATCACAAGAGTCGAGAGCAACTTGAAAGTCACCGTTACACCGCACACACTCGTTTCCCATGGTGACTCGGTGATGCCGAGTCTAGGTAGTGCAGAAAGCCCCTGGCTGGCTAGAGGGCCAGCACCACTTAGGTTATCCCTCACGAAGATAGGAAGCCCACAAGCAAGGGCAGCCGGGTGCCTTGGGGGCACTAGGACACTCCTCTCACTAAGGCCACGGTGACCACACAAGGGTGGTGGTTCCGGGATCGGGCACTCTCTCACCAACCAACGAATAAGTTTTGCAGATATTAAATGAGCAAGAGTAAAAAGCAAGGGTAGAACTCACCTGGTTGGTTTGAAGAAACCAACCCCGATCGGAGACGAGGGCGAGCGGGGAAGTGTGGTTCCCCGCACACTGCGCCGGTGAAGCTTCAGTCTGGTTTTAAGGTTACAATCACTACTCCTCATGCAGGAGGGTGAACTTGGGGTAGGGACGATTAAATACACTCAAACACTACCTCCACGCAGGGAGGGGTGGTAAGCCGGCCAGGCGGAGGAGGGAGATTCGCCGGAAGATGCGCCGGTGTAGCCGAAAAGGAAGTTCCCTGCTTGCTGTGTTGGCTGACAGCCAGTCGCTGTGGGGATCGTAGATCGCGTTCTAGAATTCTGATGAAGTCGAGACCAGCTGGGAAATCTTCGTATCTGGAACCGGGATGCTTCAGAATTTTTTCGATTTCTTCGGCTGCAGTGGCTGGTCCGGGTCGAGCTTTGAACAAGGTGGCAGCTTCTGGCCGCAACAGTTACCTGACACGAATAGTGACTTGCAGAAGTTGTCCCGGTCGCTCCCAGACACCAAATCTCGAACCGTCGAAGTTGTTGGAACCGCGGATGAACCCTCTTTGTGGGAAAACTGGTGGGGAAGCCGTCTGATGTCGGGGTGGACTGGGGGACGCCGATGAGTGGCAGTAGGTCGCTGTAGGTTCTGGGAGGCAGACCCGTCCAGTTGAGGAAGAAAAAATGAAAGCTCTGACCTCCGGATGCCGAACGCGATTCTGTATCCTGATCCAGGAAGAAGATAGGACGTGGAAGAACTTTGATGAAGAACTCTCGGCCTGAATCCTCCGCCGTTGGTCGTGGTTCAGCTTCAAATCAGGTTCAGGAACTCTGCAGAGGGAGCTCTGCGCAGTCGGGGAAGAACGACTCTCCCAGGCAGCCCCGAACTCGGAATGGTCTGAGATCACCTCGCCTGCGAAGTCGACTTGGCGCCCTTTCCAGCAATGTATGATTCGCCTTCAGACGTCGCCGTATGAACTCGTGGTGGCTTCTGCAAGTCGGACCTTCTTCTGCCACCTGCAGACTTTGGCCAAAGGAAGGGGAAAGTGGTGGAGCTAGGTTAAGGGAGTGGAGGTTAGCAATGGTGGGGGTGGTGGTGGTGATGGTAGATGGGGGAGGGGTGTTTAGGAATGGTGAGATGGGAGGATCAGGGAGTGTGGAGGTTCCAAGGGGGTGGAAGGGTGAGAGGGCCACAGCTAGGAGATGGGAGGGATGGGTCGGCCAAGGGAAGGGTGGAGGCTAGGTGGAGGGGTTGGTGCGCAAGTTGTGGGGGGGAGAGGGGTTTGAATGCCCAAGGGGTATGAATGAGGGTGTGGGGGAGTGGGAAGGTTGCTTGGGGGAGAGGGAAGGGTGCCTTGGAGGTGGGAATGGTGTATAGGGAAGTGAAGGGTTGCTTGGGAAGTGGAGGGAATTGATGGGGTATTAAGTGGCCTAGGGAAGGTGAAGGGGTGGAGGATGAGGTGGCAGCTGAGGTGGTAGGGGGAGGGGGAGGTGAAGGGGCTAGTTCGCCTAGGGGAGGAGGAAGAGAGAGAGTGGGGTTCGCCCCCTGGAGAGAGAAGAAGAGAGAGAGCAAGTGGGAGAGAGAGAGGAGCACTCAATTGGCAAATTTTCTTCAATATTTCATTCAGTCATTAGTTTCAACTGGTGGGATTGGGGTCCTATTTATAAGAATCCCACAATTCAACAAAAGTCCCTGACTCTTCGACTAATGACAACTAACCAAGGGGGAAAGGGGCGCCCCTGGGCCAAGCCCATATAACTGGGCCCATTAACCAATCTAACTGACGTAATGATAATAAACATAGGTAGAAGACTCATTAACCTAGGGACTTGACTCAAATAAAAGAAAAATTACAATGATATGACTCCAGAAAAATATGAAAATTACATAACTTGACTCAAGAAATCAAGACGAACACATTGGCGATCATCGGGACCCATGGAGGAATAGGAAGTGGTAAGCGATGTCCCCATCATACTCCTGGGGTGCAGAGAACTCGACTCTGTCGAGTGAGGGTCCTCCCTGCTGCGGTACTGCTCCAATAGGTCAGGATCCAGCTGCTGGAGATCCTCCCGACTCACCCAGGCATCGTCCGAAGGTGGCCGTCCCTTCCACCTAACCAGGTATCGCTCATACGCCTTGCTCCGCATGTTGGTGACCTGTTCATCTAATATCCGCTCCACTTCATCACGCTGGTATCTCAGGCTGGATGTAGCTCTCTGAGGTGTGGGGACGCTCTCAAGGGGTGGGGTAGGCTGGATCTCCTCACTGGGTGTCACCGTGGGACCCTTGTAGGGCACCAGGTCAGCCACATAGAAAGTGGGGCTTACTCTGTACTCTTCAGGAAGGTCCAACACATAAGTATTTGTGCTAAGGCGCCTCAACACCTGAAAGGGGCCGGCTCCACGCGACCTCAACTTTGAGACATTCTCAAGGAATAACCTCTCAGTTCTCACCATCACAAAATCACCAACTTGGAATTCTTGGTGGCGGCGGTGGGAATTTTTTTAACTTCTTATAAATCTCATTGCTCTTGTTGATGTTTTTGCGAATATCCTCATGCAACTCTCTAAGGTGTTGACTCCCAGTGGATAATGGGGGTCCTGGACAACCAAAAGTGGACCTAGCATGCCATGGTGCTACGTAGACTTTGATGGACCTAGGAGGACCGGGACATCCATAGGTGAACCTATTATGTAAAAGGGTGTTTGATGTCGGGGGTCCCGGACATCCATGAATGTTTCCTTCATGCTTAGACTTCACGATGACTAACTTTGGGGGGCCTGGACATCCAGATGTAAACCTATCATGCATCGGTCCTAGTGCGTGAGTGACGCAAATGATGTGACTAGTCTGACCACATGATGCGAAAGGTTGTGATACATGGTTTCCTATCAAGATGGTCCCATTTGTGAGTTTTGGGGGTTTCCACTCATGGGGATCGAAGCGGTTCTTGGGATGGGTCACTCCCTTATTTCCAAGGTTGATGTCACCCTTGGTATTGACTCTCATAGTGTGGGCGGAATTTCGGAATGGGTGGGTTAGGACTGACATGGTGGGTGAGGGTAGGAGGGAGTGGGTGGTGAGTGATGGGTACTTGGAAGCCCATAGAGGGTGGCCAAACAGATCAAGATGGGTTAAGGGGTGAGTGACGTGGAGGGGGGTTTCAATCCAAGTGATCGCCCTAGGGTCCCTAGCACACATAGGGAAGTGGAAGTCAGGACCCTGGTGGGACCCAATGCAATGCTCCTTGTAGGAGGGTAAGGGGGTGATGTAAGACTCATTAGGCTTGGGTAGAAATAATAGGAGTTTACTCATGCAAGGACCCTTGGTGTAAATAGAGGTGATGGTCCCGAGGGAGGAGTGTGAGAAACTAAGGTACCCCATGTGGCTTGCTTCTAAGGCCCACATGTTTGTCACCTCTATTTGTAAAAGTACACTCTTAATCAAGTCCCTCATGGCTCCCACAAAGGAGAATGATTGGTAGGTTGTGTGGAATGGAGGAGTGGGCAAAATTGGGTAATGATTCTCCATAGAGGGGTGCATGATGTGGAGGAGGAGGTTTTGCTTAAGCCACTCAATGAGAGGTTCCCCTAAAATCACAGTTCTTATGGAAGGGTGGGTGGGGGGACTTGGTTGGTCATCTGGCAACTCAAGGGGGAGGATGTTTCTAGTTAGGCTCGTTGTGGTCTCTTTGGATAAAGAGGAGCCTTCTTGACCCAACCTTTGGCATTGGGCTTCATATTCTTCCTCCCAATCTAGGGAAGCCTCATATTCCTCAATCACGATCTCATCCTTTTGGGGTGTGGGGGTTTTGCTTTCCAAAGGAATGGGAAGGTCTTTTGTGGATGGGGTGATGAAGGTTGGGGTATGGTGCACCCGGGGTGGTGAGGGTGCTTGAACTTGGGTTCGGTTTGGGAGTGGAAGAAGTGGAGACCTAAGTTGGGGTAGCATTGGGGTTGGTAGTGGAAGATGGGTGGGTCGAGGAGGATTGGGTTGATTGATTTTGGGAGGTGTGTCCCTTTTAGGGGAAGATGGAGGGGTAGTGGTGGGGACTGTGGAAGCTTGTGGGGTGTGGGTTTGATGGAGAATTTTAGGTTGGGTGATGGCCGTCATGGGCCTAGGTGGAGTGAGGGTCACTTTGGTTTGAATGGTGGTGGTGATCGGGATAGGAATCATTTGGGGTGGTGGAGTTTGGGTCCTAAGGGAAGTCTTGGGTTGACTGGGAGGAAACGGGGGAGTGGGGGTGCTCTTCGGGTTATGGTCCTCACGGTAGGAGTTGGGGAGGTATTGGAACCTAAGTTGGGTCTTCATGTCTTCCCAGGTATGGATTGGTTCTTCCCTCCTAATCCTCTTCCTAGTTTCCACACTCATCCAATAGGTCTTAGCAAGGTTGGTAAGGTGCATTTTTACGAGCCTAACTTTCCTATCTTCCGTCATAGGGTACCAACCAAAGTATCGGTCCATAGCACTCTCCCATTTTAGGTAGACATGTGGATTATGTGACCCATCAAAGTTAGGAGCCTCAACCTTAATCATCCTCAAGAGGTAGTCATCCGGGTCCTCCCGTGGTCGCCTTTCAAAATGTCTCAGTTGGCGGGGCCTCTCATACTCACGGTGGAAGTCATCCTCAAGGTCCTCCCTATCAAGTTCAACTGGTGGAGGGGGTGCCCTTTGGGCATGGTTCCTAGGTGGGGCCCTAGCTTCATCGAGTCTCTCTAGGCGGGTGGAAATCCCAGTCATTTTCTCCGAGAGGGCTTGAATGGCAGCCTCAAGTCGATCCATTTGGAGCTTGGGAAGCCTCCCTAGGGATGTTTGGGTAACCTTGGGGAATGGGATTCATGGGGGAACCGAGGTAGAGCGGTCGGCTCGGTACAAGGCACCACTACGGGTGGACATGCATACGGATGAATAAAATGCAAAGACCCTAGGACCTAGGCTTGTAGAGACAAGTCTAGAACCTGCTCTGATACCAAGTTGATGTGACACAATGATGCAAAGGCAGCAAACGACAATGATCCCTGGGACTTAATTCGCAACAACAATCACAAGAGTCGAGAGCAACTTGAAAGTCGCCGTTACACCGCACACACCCGTTTCCCGTGGTGACTCGGTGATGCCGAGTCTAGGTAGTGGAGAAAGCCCCTGGCTGGATAGAGGGCCAGCACCACTTAGGTTATCCCTCCTGAAGATAGGAAGCCCACAAGCAAGGGCAGCCGGGTGCCTTGGGGGCACTAGGACACTCCTCTCACTAAGGCCACGGTGACCACACAAGGGTGGTGGTTCCGGGATCGGGCACTCTCTCACCAACCAGCGAATAAGTTTTGTAGATATTAAATGAACAAGAGTAAAGAGCAAGGGTAGAACTCACCTGGTTGGTTTGAAGAAACCAACCCCGATCGGAGACGAGGGCGAGCGGGGAAGTGTGGTTCCCCGCACACTCCGCCGGTGAAGCTTCAGTCCGGTTTTAAGGTTACAATCACTACTCCTCGCGCATGAGGGTGAACTTGGGGTGGGGACAATTAAATACACTCAAACACTACCTCCACGCAGGGAGGGGCGGTAAGCCGGCCAGGCAGAGGAGGGAGATTTGCCGGAAGATGCGCCGGTGTAGCCGAAAAGGAAGTTCCTTGCTTGGTGTGTTGGCTGACAGCCAGTCGCTGTGGGGATAGTAGATCGCGTTCTAGAATTTGATGAAGTTGAGACTAGTTGGGAAATCTTTGTATCTGGAACCGGGATGCTTCAGAATTTTCTCGATTTCTTCGGCTGCAGTGGCTGGTCCGGGTCGAGCTTTGAACAAGGTGGCAGCTTCTGGCCGCAACAGCTACCTGACACGAACAGTGACTTGCAGAAGTTGTCCCGGCCGTTCACGGACACCAAATCTCGAACCGTCAAAGTTTTTGGAACCGTGGACGAACCCTCTTTGTGGGAAAACTGGTGGGGAAGCCGTCTGATGTCGGGGTGGACTGGGGGATGCTGATGAGTGGTAGTAGGTCGCTGCAGGTTGTGGGAGGCAGACCCGTCCAGTTGAGGAAGAAAAAATGAAAGCTCTGACCTCCGGATGCCGAACGCGATTCTGCTTCCTGATCCTGGAAGAGGATAGGACGTGGAAGAACTTTGATGAAGAACTCTCGGCCTGAATCCTCCGCCGTTGGTCGTGGTTCAGCTTCAAATCAGGTTCAGGAACTCTGCAGAGGGAGCTCTGCGCAGTCGGGGAAGAACGACTCTCCCAGACAGCCCCGAACTCGGAATGGGATGAGATCACCTCGCCTGCGAAGTAGACTTGGCGCCCTTTCCAGAAATGTATGATTCGCCTTCAGACGTCGCCGTATGAGCTCGTGGTGGCTTCTGAAAGTCGGACCTTCTCCTGCCACCTGCAGACTTTGGCCAAAGGAAGGGGAAAGTGGTGGAGCTAGGTTAAGGGAGTGGAGGTTAGCAATGGTGGGGGTGGTGGTGGTGATGGTAGATGGGGGAGGGGTGTTTAGGAATGGTGAGATGGGAGGATTAGGGAGTGTGGAGGTTCCAAGGGGGTGGAAGGGTGAGAGGGCCGCAGCTAGGAGATGGGAGGGATGGGTCGGCCAAGGGAAGGGTGGAGGCTAGGTGGAGGGGTTGGTGCGCAAGTTGTGGGGGGGAGAGGGGTTTGAATGCCCAAGGGGTATGAATGAGGGTGTGGGGGAGTGGGAAGGTTGCTTGGGGGAGAGGGAAGGGTGCCTTGGAGGTGGGAATGGTGTATGGGGAAGTGAAGGGTTGCTTGGGAAGTGGAGGGAATTGATGGGGTATTAAGTGGCCTAGGGAAGGTGAAGGGGTGCAGGATGAGGTGGCAGCTGAGGTGGCAGGGGGAGGGGGACGTGAAGGGGCTAGTTCGCCCAGGGGAGGAGGAAGAGAGAGAGTGGGGTTCACCCCCTGGAGAGAGAAGAAGAGAGAGAGCAAGTGGGAGAGAGAGAGGAGCACTCAATTGGCAAATTTTCTTCAATATTTCATTCAGTCATTAGTTTCAACTGGTGGGATTGGGGTCCTATTTATAGGAATCCCACAATTCAACAAAAGTCCCTGACTCTTAGACTAATGACAACTAACCAAGGGGGAAAGGGGCGCCCCTGGGCCAAGCCCATATAATTGGGCCCATTAACCAATCTAACTGACGTAATGATAATAAACTTAGGTAGAAGACTCATTAACCTAGGGACTTGACTCAAATAAAAGAAAAATTACAATGATATGACTCCAGAAAAATATGAAAATTACATAACTTGACTCAAGAAATCAAGACGAACACATTGGCGATCATCGGGACCCATGGAGGAATGGGAAGTGGTAAGCGATGTCCCCATCAAGACCTTACGTCTATCCCGATGAAACCTATGAAATCCTTGCATTGGTATAAACCCAATACTAATGATGAAACCTGATACTGATCGACCGGCACTTTGCCCGATCAGCGATGAAACCTTGTCCAGCTTAGACCTTACGTCTATTTCGACTAGATCTACAGGTCTCTTTACGTCCTGCCGTGATGAAACCTGCTGTTGATCGATTGGCACACTGCCCGATCTATGATGAAACCTATCCAGTTTAGACCTTCCGTCTATCCTGATGAAATCTATGAACTCCTTGCATTGGTATAGATCCAATATCGATGATGAAACCCGCCATTGATCGATCGGCATCTAGCCCAGTATCAATGATAAAACCCTATCCAGTTTTGACCCTACGTCTATCCTGATGAAACATATGAAATCCTTGCATTGGTATGAGCCAATACCAATGATGAAACCTGCTATCGATCGATTGGCACGCTGCCTGATCGACGCTAAAATCCGTCCAGGGTGGGCCTTCCGTCCGCTCTGACATAACACAACACTGCTCTTTGAATCGATTCAGACCCTCCGTCTAGATAGATCATGAAACTCTATTCCTTTGCGTTAATGTTAAACCCCACATTAACGATGAAACTCATATTTTCAGTAAACGACCTCGTGCCCGAGCTGCTATCTATATCCTCTAAATCGATTCGGACCTTTCGTCTGGATAAATCATGAAACCCTACTTCCCTTTGCATTGATGTTGACACCCACATCAATGATCGTGTATCCACAATAAACATATGGCACCATGGTCCATAGGATGAAAGTTCTGGTCCCGGAAGAGACAATGAAAAAGAAAAGAGAAAGAAAACTACAAAAAGTACATGCGCATAAATGGGGTTGAAAATAGAGATACCCCGCCAGACTTGTTCAGGCATTCTGGACAAGGGAAAAAATGGCTAAAACCCAACTGTGGTGAAAACCCGAAAGGGCACTGCAGGCAAAATCGGGTACCCCGCCACGTGAAAATCCGAAAGGACGCGTGGGCAAAAGCAAGAGGGGGCTGGCTCCGGCGAAAACCCGAAAGGGCACTTGGGTCGGTAATGTGGTAATTCAGAAGTTCCATGCCAACCGGCACGTTGCCTTCACCTCCCCTTCACTGATGAGGCCTTTCGTCGGTCATCTGGCTCTATGCCCCACCGATGACAAAGCCTTTCTGGGGTAGGCCCTGCGTCTACCCTGATGAAATCTACATACCCTCTTTTCACATGTCCCACCAACAATAAAACCCGTCACTAGTCTGATAAAGCCTAGCCAGTTCAGACCTTACGTCTGTCCTGATCAAACTCCTAAACCTTCCCTTGATCGATCGGCTCCTTGCCCGGTCAACGATGAAACCCTACCAGGATAGACCCTACGTCTATCCTGATGAAACCTACGTATTTCTTGGCAAAGTCCCACCCACCATAAAACCCGCTGGAATAGACCTTACGTCTGTCCTGACGAGACCTACACCTCTACATACGTCCCACCGTTGATCGATCGGCACCTCGCCCGATCAATGATGAAATCCTCTGTCCGGTTTAGACCCTACGTCTATACTGATGAAACCTATGAGACTCTTTGCGTTGATATAAGCCCCATATCGACGATGAAACCAACCACTGATCGACTGGCACCTCGCCCGATCAGTGATGAAACCATGTCCAATTGAAACCCTCCCAGTGTAGACCGTCTGTCTATTCCGATGAAATTTATAACTCTTTCTTTACATCGATATAAACCCAATATCGATGCTGAAACCAACTGTTGAGCGACCGGGACCTCGCCCGATCAGTGATGAAACCCTGTCAGCGTAGACCTTTCGTCTATTCTGATGAAACTTATAACACTTTCTTTGCATCGATATAAACCCAATATCGATGATGAAACTAGTTATTGATCGACCGACACCTCGCCCGATCAATGATGAAATCCTATCCAGTTCAGACCCTACGTCTGTCCTGATGAAAACCACGCGCCCTTCAATGTCCCACCTGCGATAACCTCTACCCAGTCTAGACCTTACGTCTACTCTGATGAAACTTGTAAAACTCCTTTGCATCGATATAAACCCAATATCGATGATGAAACCATGTACTGGTCGATTGGCACATTGCCCCGACTAGCTTTGAAACCTGCCCGGAATGGACCATTCGCCCGTTCCGGATAGTGCTCTGAGCCTCTTCGTTCACATTCCTGCAAACCGTCTCCCTTGCGGCACGTATGGCCAAGAAGGACGTTTGCTACCACCAACAGAATTCGGTTTAAAGCACCCCCCCGGAGGCCGTCACGCAGTGGAGTGAGTTCCCCATCCTTTCTCTGAAGGGGTGGACGCTCTCCTGCTAGGTACGGGCTATTCCCATAGGGACCGCTGAAACCGCTGCCAAATCACCGTGAAATATTGACGGTGCGATAAGTTAAGAACAAACCACATATGAGACTGGTTTAAAGAGTCCTTTCCATTGAATAAAAAGGGAATACAAGATGGGCCCCTGAGGGGAAATTGTATTACAAAAAAAAAGGGAAACAGATATTCACGGGCGCCAGAATATGTCCTCGAAGGCCAGAAGCCCTACATGCGGGGCAGCCCCCAGCTCATGAAGTCGAGCCTCCTCCTCCTGTAGCCGAGCAGACTCGTCCTGAAAGGAGGCCACCTGCCCCTCCAACAGAGCTACTTCCTCCGCAAGCTGCGGCCGAGAAGTTGTTATCTGCGGCAGTTCAGCCCGGAGGTCAGACAGTTCAGCCTCCAGGATGGTTATCCGGCTGCGCACGAACTGCTCCCGCTGCGCCAGAGACTACAGTTGGCATTGGCGCTCTTAAAGAACAGAGTCCATCTTCTCCAACTCCGATTTGCACTCCTTCCTTTGCAATTTCAAAGCTGTCAGTCTGTCAGACATAATATGCGCCAAGAAGTCCCGACGATGTATAAACTTTAACAACAATAAAACCCGCTGTGCCCATATTTCCATGGGACAGCCGATCGCCTACAGACCAGCGGTGAAACGCTCGGCTATCTCCTTCAGTCGTAGATAAGTCAGTCCGGGCTGGGACTCCACCAGCTGGCGCAGCATGTCTAGATTTTGCCAGATGAAACTCTCGGATGAAGCGAAACCAGGAGAAGGGGCTGGAGCTACTTCAAAAGTCACCTCGCCATCAATGTCTGCCCACAGTGCAACATCCGGCTGAGAGGATGAAGACGGAAAATCCGCTGAAAGAATTGGCCGGTCCCTCTCTGTGCTCTCCGGCTGAGCTGAAGATTCCTCCTCCACCGCTGTCTCGGGTGCTATGGCTTGAGCACCCGCGGAGGGAGGACCAATGAATGATGGAGCTATCTCTTCATGAGTCTTCTGAATAAGGGCTTCATCTTCAGCTACTCTTTCTGATAATGGGGGCGAAAGGTCCCTAGTTTGTGGAGGCAGAGATCCAGTCTCTATAGCCACTGTGGCAGGGACTGCTGATTCGGGCGCAATCGACATTACGGCGGCCGGTATAAAAGCGGAGCTTCTGGCTGGGTCTACTTCGGCTATGAACTCTGAGGCCCTGACAGGGATGGAAATCTCTCCTGATGATCCCAAGTCCAGTGATGTTAAGTCAGTTGAAGATTGTATTCTCACTGGCACGGGGCGAATAACCTCAAAAATTTCCATGCAAGTTGAAGGTAAAGCAGGGATGATGATCAAATCTGCAGATGAGACGTCCATAGAAACTGCGGCCGCGTCTGAACTGGTAATGACAGGGTCCTGAGGACGAAGCAGAATGATCCTCATCAATGAATGAAAGAAAATAAGTAGAGCAACAAACAAAAAGAAGCTTACCTTTAAAGTGGGGTCTATATCCTCAAAATGAGACAAAAGGGGAGAAAGTTCCATAGTTGAAGCAACAAATGGAGGGGTTATGTCAACCTCAGTGTCGAGCCCGGCAAACTCCGCTTGCAATTCCTCCTCAGAAGATAGCATCAGCAGCTTAGGAGGCTGAAAAGGCGGGAGGCCTTTTGCAAATATGGGCAAGGCTTCTGATTTCAGGATTTCCTCCTCACTGCCGCTGAAAGTCACTTCCTCCTCATTATCAGGAACGGTCTCGGAGCTACTCGAGGATATCTCCACTCTAGCTACATGCTGCGAGGTCGCTTCTAGAGCGTGTCGGGATGCAGACCGGGTGATTATGCACCTGGCCGGAATAGGGCTCCGTTTGGTTTGAGTCCTTTCACTTTCCTGTGGCTGAGGCGACTCTCCCGCTGCTATCACGGCCTCAGTCTGCTCCCTGACTATCACCTCAACAAAAGGGGAACTCTGAGAGATATAATGGAAAAGAATAAGAATAAAAGTATACAGAGAAAAGATGAGAAAGCACATTTACCCTTCTCCTCGCCAGCCGGGGTAGGAGAAGGCAGCCTCGTGTCCCTTTCCGCAGGCACTGCAACCTGCTCCTGGGTTGTATCAGATAAAGAGAAGCTCAGTCTCGAAGGACGCCTTAAAAGATCAGTAAAGAAAACAATGAAGATTGCATCTGCAAGATATTTACCGCCACTCTCGGCAGGTTCCTGCGCAGCCTCCCTCTGAGACCTGAATTCGTCAAAAGAGGGGATGTCTGGAAGAGGGGTCCCGGCGTCCGTCGCAACTAGAGCTGACTGCTAGACCCGAACAACCTTGGCCCTCTTGGCCTTGACAACTGTAGCTTTCACTACAGAAGGCTTCCTCTTCTTGGCCGGAGGCAAGGGAGTGGTCGTGGGTTCCGCTGCAGGAATTTCAAAGTAAGCAGGCTTTTCAGCTTGAGCAATAATCTTCCTGTAAAGTCCCTGCCGTTTTATGTCCGGTCTATCTATGCAAGACACAAGAAAGGCAGTCATAGTCGACAGATACAGAACATAACAATAAAAGAAAGACGCATGAACGCATAGGAAGGGTCATACCTGCTGGGCCGTCATAGAAGGTGGAAAGCAGCCAATACAGATAAGCCACCTCCTTCGAGCGGGAAGCAGCCTCCTTCACGAGCCAGCATACGTCACCTATGGTCTGGCACTTCTCCGTCAAGGCAGCTAAATCTTTATGTCCGTGGAAGTCAAGGCAATGAAACAAGCTGAGATAATCCATGCACCAGCCGTCGACACAATGAAAAGAAATGAAAAGTGGCTTATTCAGAATGCCAGCTATCAGGTTCTCTACTGACAGCCCGTGACATTCAGCAGTACAAAAAGCCAAGAAGTGTGCTGATAATATGTCTGGGTGCGGTCTTCCCTCCGCACAAACATCCTATAAGGATGAAATCTGTCCACCGGGCCCCTCCAGGGGGCTGCTGTCGGGAGAGGCTCCTCTGGGGGAAATGGATACTGCACCTCCACATGAATACTCCCTATGTGGCCCAGCTGCCTCAAGTCCTTTGTAAAAGCATCTTCATTGATCTCAGAAAATACAGGAGTGGGTATTTCAGAACCTTCCTCTTTTAAGGACCGACGCTTGGCAATATATGTGTCTGCCTCCCTCGGATGCTGTGAATAGAGCCTTTTCAGATGAACCTCATCAATTTCAAATACAGGCCCTGATTACCGCTTTAAGAAAGAGCGCTCGGCCACATCCCAAAAGGCGCCTCTGCCATCTTTATAGAAGTTAGTACGGGTATTCCACCACTTAATATATTCTGAGGTGACACGGGGAATACGATTAGAAACGGTCGGGACCCTGAAAGTTACGCCCTCTCGGCGATGAAAGAAATCCCACCATATCCGACCGTCACTGGCAATGGAGGACCCATGCTTGACACGGCTGTCCAAAGGAAACTGAGCAGCTGATGAAGGAATATGCTGATCGTAGCCAAAGTTTCTACTAAAATGGAATGGGTAATAGGGCTCCAAAATGAGCAAGCCTCCCTTCCTGAAGACCAATACACTGGGTCAGATAGCCATAGCCCACCTTACCAGTTCTGGTTCTAATATGGGCCGGGTGGCATGGGCCCCCGAAACAGGATGGACGTAAACTTCTACCTCCTCCATTCTACATTCCCTCTGAGGATCTACTAAAGGAGCCGAACCTGCTACCAAGCTCCAAAAGTGAATGCTGCCAGGAGCATCTACAGGCACCTTTGTCAACCGGCCCCTGATCTTAATCAACTGCTCTGAGAAAAGACCGGGTTCGGTGCTAGCAAACTCAATCATCCGAGGGAGCAGTGTATCTGACTGCAAAGTTCTCAGGGCCAGCTCAGGGAAAATGTTGCAAACCCAAGCATTGAAGAAATGAAATGGACCTACAGTCCGTAAGGAATAGGGAACCCGATGTCTATGCAAATCTCCCAGCGATTTGTAAACTAAACACAAAGTCGCCGGGCACAGAGACAGTCTCATCCCCCAGGCCATCTGACAGGCCAGATATATAGCCTCCGGTCTGATAGTCGTCTCGTCCCCTTGGGGGAGAGCGAAAGTGCATAGCCAGAAGGTCAGATAAGCTGCACAATGAGTAATGGGGTCAACCCCTGCTGGGTTCGCGCCATCTACACCAGCTCGGCGCAGTGAAGCCGGCAATGCCGATTTGTAACGAGGGGCTCTGATCTGCTTACCAGGAGTCGGTCCCACGAAAGGAAAGTCTGTATACTTCAAGGGACCCCCGAAGAAGTACTGTATCCACTGTCCTACACAGACTCTCAACCTGCTGCTCTTTTCCCAGGGTTGATATCCTTTAGAAGATCCCCTGCTATAGGCCAGACAAATGGTCCGATAAGCCTTCATCAAGTACCGGTATGCGTAGCCAAAAGAATATCTGCCCTCTCCATCAGAGGCGTCCTTTACAGAGTCGTCTAGACAGACCTCCTCATATGGCTCCCCATCTATAGGCAGGCCTGAAAGCTACGCAAGACTCCAAAGATCGAGAGAAGTCTCGCCTTCTGCTGTATAGAACGTATTAAACTGTGGGCAGAACACTTCAAGCATGCCGCAACATAATCCCCGAGAGATGGGATAGCGGAACTTGGAGGCAAATACACTATGATATACCCCAGCTCTAATCAGTAAAGGGGAGTATTCCTTCAAGACAAATTCTGTAAACTCCACTGCTCCTACCCTGAAGAGATGGGCGTCTGTCACTTTAGCATCTCCAAACCAGCCGGCAGCTAGCTGATATTTAAATTGAACGGCCAGACTGTTCAGAATGAATGGCTCGTCCCTGTAACCCCACTTCACAGGAGCTAGAAAAAATCCAAAGTTGGGCTTCTCCCGATGGACGCGACCGGCTGCATGGTCCCACCTTGCCGGGGTAAACTCTGGAGCCCGGGTCAGCATCTTCTTCTCCGGCTCTAATTCAGAAACGCCCAGCATGGCATTCCAGTCCCTCTGCTCACCCGGGAGATATATAGCTCAGGCGCGATAGACAGAACCCTTCATGATGTCTCTGTCAGCAAGTATTGCCGCTTCCACAGACCGAGCAAGCAGGAAATCCCTCATTCGCCTATGGTGAAGGTCTGGATAAATGGCAGCAGATGACGATCCTTCGGTAGGTCCGGACGGTAGTCGGCAGCCCTTCTGAAATCAATCCCTTCTGTGGAAGAATAGACTCCAGAAGACGGCACTGTGTCAGTCTCGGAATCAGAGGACTCGTCAACAGTGGCGATCTGGTTATAGCCGAAGCTCAGACTATTCACATTCAGCCAGTTGACTGAAGCCCGAGATATGTCCGGCTGAGCCGATGAACTCCCTCCCACAGTCATGGAAGCCTTAGCAGAAGAGTTGGAAGCCATGTCGGTGACTGCAATCAAGAAAAGATGAAAATAAGCATCGGAAAGATGAAGGAGCATGTGATGATTAAATAAATAGTTCCAATTAAATCTCGGCAGCATCTCCTCTTGTCCGAGGTCTGCCCAAGAAAAATTGGGAGTCACCCACCAAGAGGGAGTGATCCCGAGCATAAAATGGGACTCAATCCCACATAATGAACTTACCCGAGAATGAACGGGTCAAAAAGGGGGGGAGAATGAAGTAAGGCTCTCGGGGGAGCTCACCACCGCCGCCGAGATGAAGAGAGAGAAGAGATGGGTAAGAAATGAGGTAAAAACCCTCTCGGGGGGGTTAAAAAGAAGAAGAAGGAGAGGCTTCTCGGCGTGAAGAAAAGCACGCCGAGAACCCCCCATGTCGGCCGGAAGAAAGGGGCGCGCCGAGACGCCCGCGTCGAGAAGTCTACCGAAGACCTTCGCGCCGAGAACCCCGCCGAGACGGCCCGCGCCGAGAAGCCCGCACCGACAACAAGTCGCGCTGAGAAGCACCCGCGCCGAGAAGGGTCCTACCTCGCGCCGAGAAGCCCTAGGCAAGGCCAATAGGGCTCCAAAGTGCTGACAATAAAATCAGAAGATATGGAGATGAAAAACATGAAAATGAAAGATACATGTGCATAATATTGCCGCAGCAACATGATTAAGCCAAAGAACAATGTCAAAGAGAAATGGAGGAAGATACCCTCGAATGATAAAAGGCACCTGCAGACCCCGTGTCGCTTATTCTGCGCTTACGCCGCCCGCAGGTGGGGGGCATTTGTTGACACCTTGAAAATGAGCAAGGGCAGAGACAGAATTGAAAGGAAGATCAGACCAATGACAAAGTTCGTCAACCATCTACCCGGCTAAAGCCTTTTCCCGGCCAAGCTGCTGTCCGATGCCATTGTCAGTCAGACTACGACACTGATGAAATAGCAGTCACCTGGCTGAAGTCTTTCCAGGCTCAAGCTCATGTCCGGTCTTGTCACCGTTCCGGTGACGATACCAATGAAATGATGTCCGGTTTCGTCATCATTCAGATGGCAACACCGATGAAACCCCGGTCTACCGACTGATGAAAAACCTATGAATGATCTCAATAGAAACTATGTCACCAATGGAGGGCCCTTTCGGGTGCTGATGTACTTGAAGGACCAATAAGAGGCCTAGTCTAAAAGCCCTAAATGGGCCTATAAAAGTGGCACCGGGATCCCCTTTTCAAGGCCAACAGGCCGCGCCGAGAAGCTTGAGCCCCGCGTGCCGGGAGCTCCGCCTACAGTTGAGGTGCGCCGGGACGAGCCTGCCGAGAGGACACCAACGAAGGATATAAAATCCCCTCATTCGAAGAGAGAAGAGAGAGCACACAGCACACAAGGTGATCGGGGGAGATACACAGAAGAAAACTGCAACCTCGTCCACAAGAAGAGAAAGAGAGCTGAAGAAGAATAGAGGGAAGAGAGAGAGAGATCTCCCAAAGCTGAGCGAAGGTGGGTAACGGGGAGGGAGAGGAGTCAATGCTCTGCCCTCCCCCCCCCCATTTCTATAGTTCGTCTCTTTTTTATTTCGATGGTCTCTCTTCTTTCCTCTTCTGATGTAGCCTGTAATGCCGTAGCCGGTTTCACACTGATACAGTGATGTATTCCCCCTGCTTCCTCATTATGTATCTCACCCAATGGATGTTATCGAATGAATAAATATGGTGGGCTGCAGTCCATCCCTGCTTTGGTTTCTCTGAAGTTCTATGCTTATCCCCCGTGTTGTCTGTCTCTTCTTAAGACTCAATAGCATGCTATCCCCCTCCCCAGGTCGATCGATCGCCTGTTTATTCGCCCGTTTCCTGAGTGCTTCTCATGCTTGCTTCCGAGCCAGGGACAGACTATCCCTTGGACTCTGAAGCAAAGCATGGATACATAGCCATCGCCTCTCGGTCTTAGGTGTTGCATTCATGCTCATCGGCTTTGCCGAAGTCATCCCCGGGGCCAGAGACAGTCATCTCTTGGCCCCCAGATGATGGAGAGTATACTGAAATCATCCTCACGGATCATTAGGAATGCTGGTGACAGAGATACCCTAAACCGTGTTTCCCCCAAATCGCTCTCCGCCTCCGGCCTTCCCTTTGAAATCCAAGCCAAAGTCAGTTGTAATCTGATGAATTGAGCTCTTTGATTTCCTAAGGCCCGTCTATCTTGGCCTGAATCACCAGGAAAACCTCTGGATCCTCAACATATTCAAGAACAGAGTACCATAAACCTCTGTTCTTACCCGGCACCTTCACACCTCTCGGCCCCGCATACAGTAAACTGGATGAACAGCTCTCGGCGCTATCCTTCAGGCGCCGAGAACTGCCTTGGCCTTCTGGCCTCCACGCCGGGAACCCCTGCACCTTGGCCGCGCCGGGAAGCCCCCCCTGATAGGTCCAGAGGGGGGTGAATGGACCTTTACACGTTAAAAATTAAGGATTAAAAATTATGTTTAGATCTCAAACAGGAGTTTTCGAATTAGAGCACAATGGTTAAACACTAACCGCAGAACGAACTGCTTGGAGGATAGGCAAGGATCGGCCTAAACAAGCATCTACCGAATATCCAAGCCCAGAAGAGAAAAACAAGCACACGGCACGGGGATTTTTAGGTGGTTCGGTCCTCCAGACCTACATCCACCCCACACTCAAACTGAGTGTGGCTTCACTAATAGCTGGGCAACACAGCTTGCCAACAAACGCTGATACACAGCTTACCCAGGGGAACAACCTCCCCTCTTCCTCCTACTCGGAGGGAACCACTAGCAACCCACGGTCACTAGAAACCAGAGACTCACGTCTCTCTTCCTCTATACCAAGAGGAAACCCCAGTGGTAGCAGTCCCAGTACCAGTGAACCAGCCAGTAGCAACCTACTGCCGGCAACCCACCAGAGGCCTAGCCTCTCTTCCTCCAGACCAGGAGGAAACCCACCAGTGACTCCCCGTCACTAGCAAACAAGAGGTCTAAGACCTCTCTTCCTCCAACCGGAGGGACCCCTTGACTTGCAAGCCACAAGCCAAGGACCGGAGGACAAGCCTCCCTTCCTCTAAACCAGAGGGAACCCTCAAGTGACAACCTGCCACTTGCAACCTGGAGATCAGATCTCCCTTCTCCTGTACCACCAGGAGAAACCCGATCCCCAACAGGGCAATCGGAAGAACAAGACTAAACAAGGTAGCAAAAGGAAAAATAAGAAAACATGAAAATGACAGCGACAGAAGCTGGAAATAAAATGCAAGATATATAGCTCTGAATGAGCATAGTCGTTCTGGATTTGATCCACGAACAGACTGATCAGATCCTCAGTAAAGCTCTCTCTCCTCTTCTTTTCTTCTTCTTCTTTCTCCTTCAGTTTCTGCTCTCTCTTTTTCTTCTCTTCTTTCTCTCATTTTTCTGGATCGAAGGACTCTCTGCTTTTCTGCTCTTTCTTCTATATCTTTCTCTTTTTCGATCATTCTCCATCTGAAGACAAAGGTTTCTATTTATATCAGTAGCAGTAGCAGATCCGGTTCAGAATGCGTGTGCCTCCCACACTTGATCCAGAACCTTCTTGCCACGTGTCCTTATCGGATTGGTTCCTCTAGCATTGGATCACGTGCTGCCCAGACACTGAGGAGTAATCTTCCTCGGATCCCTGCAAGCAGATTAATTACATTAATGCTCAGGGTTCGCTATATGTAGCTGAGATAAGTTGGTTGGCCATAAGAACAAAGAACTGCACGAGATATATGATAACAAAACGAGGGGCACTATACTGTGACTGACACGAGGTACGTTAGATGAGTTTAGCACGAGATAACACGAGAACGACACGAAGTACACGAGAATATAGCTAACACAACAACGAAGATGACACGATGTCAGATGAAGACAGCATGAGGTGAGAAGAAGATAACACAGAGTGAAGCAATAGAAAGACACGCGATCAGAAGAGACCAGGACGAAAATAGAAGGAAGCAACACGGAGATACAAATACAAAAGAAATACGAAGACACGTAGTGAAACAACACTTGAAAACACAAGAAAAATAACTCGAGCACACAATAGCTCGAATGAACGACTCGAAGACAAGGCGACACGGGCTGACCACGACACGAAGACAAATAATAGAAACCGTCACGAGTTGAAGACAACACGAAGATGATAACAGAAACCGACACGAGTTGAAAACAACATGAAGATGAAAATAGAAACCGACACGAGTTGAAAACAACACGAAGACGAAACACAGGAATTGACACGGAGTGTGGTCAAGGCGAGAAGGACACGAGGTCTAGGAAACACGACACGAAGATATGAGATTGACACGTCTTCAACAACACGTGATGAAACGGTGGAAGTAGAGGAACAACTCGAGGAACTACAGTAATTGACACGAAGACACAAGAGCAAACATAGAGGACTGACTCGAGATGAGCAACTAAGTGCTAACGACACGAGGTTCATACAGAAGTAACTCGAAGTTCATCAGACCAATTCGAGCTGCTTCAGAAGAATCAACACGAAGTCAATCAGCACACAACTTAACACAACACGAGGTACGAAAGGACGACACGGCATGTTGAAAACATAAACAGTACTAAAACTAAAACGACACGAAGGTAAACAGTACAACACGAGGTGTTATACACAAACATGACGAAGTTCCAACCAACACGAAGATAGTCCCTGAAAATACCTGAAGTGAAATGAAGGTTTATTCTTCACAGAAAAATATTCTTTGTTCACTTTCACAGAAAAATATTTTTGTTAATTTTTCACAGAGAAATATTTTTGAACACCACTAAGACTTATAGTGTTGTCATCATCAAAACATGTAAAGATTCAACAAGACTCAACAATCTCCCCCTTTTTGATGGATGGCAACCCTATGAGTCTTGAGTCTTTGCAGAAAAAAAATAATTTCAGCCTTTCCAAGGCTAAACAAACATTAGCACCATTATTAAACATTTTTAAAGTGTCAAATAACCATTCTCAATGAATAACAAACATTCTCAACGAGCTAGCAAAGGCCTGATTTCTCCCCCTTTGTCATCATCAAAAAGAAGGAAACAATAAGGATGCAACAATGCAAATGATATGAAATTTAATTAATAAGTCCAAGAGTGTGAGAGAGAAAGCCTCAAAATGGGCAACAAGATACAGAGCATCGTCTTTTCAAGAAAAATGTCTGGCATGTCAGCTAGAAGGGCCACGCGGCCTGCCATGTGGTGGTCTCCCCCTTGGAGAAGCATAGGTATATTCTTGAGGTGGAGTTCTGCTAGAAGAAGCTTGATCAGGTGCTGAACCCAAGGTAGACTGAAATTCCTTTAGGTCATTTGACAGTTCAGCTAGCCAATACACCACAGCGCTTCTGACATGTGCCACTTCAGAAATGATGTCGTCTTGGCGAATATTAACAGTTTCATATCTGTCAGTCAGAATTGTCATTTCTGTTAAGAAGGCGACCAATTTATCATAGATCTGCTGAATACCTGGACCTAGGGCACTGGATGACTTCTTCAAAACTTCTAAAGATGTTCTGATCTCAAAGCAGTGATCTATAATGTTGGTAGATAGTTTGAAGGAGGAAATTTGAACATCTTGTAACTCACGTAGTGCTTTTGCTATCTTTGAACAAACCTCCTGCAAACCTTGCATCAAGGATCTGTTGGCATCATCTGAAGCCTTTTTGTTGAGTAGGAACCTTTTCCATTCAGTGAGGAGAGATATCTCAAACTTCAGTAGCCTGGAATGTACTTGATTGATGTTGAGAGTGACATATTTGAGCAGATCATCTAATTTCTTATCTTGTTTCAGCATCTGCTGTGTCAAGCTTATGAGGAGTTCTTCAATGTTGGGTGCCCGAGCAGATTCAATGTTGGGCGCCTATGCAGATAGAAGTCTAGGTGGACCTAGAGGTGTACCAAAAAATTCTTGCACTGGCGGTTGGTTGTCTACTGCTGGAGCCTGATCTTCAACTTCAGCTTGTGTGTCTTTGACAGGAACTACAATTTCAGGTTCCTCTTCCTCATTTGAAGATTCTGTATCCAATTCTATGACAAGAACTTTTTCTTGACTGTTATCCCCTCTATCTTCCATGAGATCATGATCTACAGGGCTGTCAACAGGTGCCTGTTCAAGACTTTCAGATGAAACCAAGTTGGTAGCCTCTTCCAAGCTTTTCTCTACAGTCTCTCTTAGAATCACATTAACAAAATCAGCAAGTTCTTGATCAGTACTTTCTTGCTCTTTAGCTGACTGTTCCACGGGTAATATCACCTCTTCAGATGTCTTCCCAAAAGAATCAAACAGACCATCAATATTTGCATCTAGATCAGTCTGAATACTTTCTTCACACAACCTGATTTCTTCAGATGCAACCTCAACTAGCCTCTGAAAGGAAAAAGATACTTCAGTGAGTGCAGCAGACGTAATAGACTGTGGTTGTTCAGCTGGTGTATCCTGTACAGCAATCTCAGAAACTAATTGCACACCAGTTTGAGCTAAGTCTTGAGATTGTTCCAGATGCTCCCCTGAGTTTGTGATTCCTTGACTTTCTGGGCCTTAACTTGCCCCACCATTGAAGAGCCCTCCAAGCCCAAAAACACTGAAACAAAATTCATATTAAATATGTTTCGGGCCTTAACTTTAGATGCAGTCTCTCCATCGAAGCAAATCTCTGAATACTTGAAGATGTCTGTCAGATGGGCGGTATAGGGAAGGTGTCTCTTGGATCCAATACATCCCTTCATGACAGTAAAAATGATTTCTGGCAAACATATCTTTACATTCTGAATCAGACAAAACAGTAGAAACCTCTGTGTGTCTGTGATTCTACCCCTAGCTCCAGTCTGTGGTGTGACTATAGAAGCAATTATGTTTTGAAGGAGTTTGTGAAGAGGAGGAAATGACGAGGTTTGGAAAGCTTTCAGCTTCACTTGCCCCTTGTCAAGAATGTTACTGGGTTTACCAGTAATAACCGAAAACGCCTCATGCAGACTGTATCTATACCCTCTCTCCACCTCTCCCTTTTCTGGAATACTTAGAGCTTCATGGAGAGAGTTGCGTGTCACTGTTATCTCAACCCCTTTAACATTCGAAATCAATGCAGACTTATCTCGGCTCAACAACAAGTTGTTGTAAAATTCCATCACCAGGCTAGGGTAGAATACCCTGTGATCTTCCAAAAATTTCCTCCATTCCTGAAACTCGAAGATCTTCAAGAGTTCTGGAAACTTCAGGACCATGGATTCATCACCGAAATCAACTATCCTCGGAGGAATGATTTTACCACTCTCTAAAAATACGGTAGTCTGGGAAGGCCTGGTACCTTGCTCTGAAGACATTCCCGCAGCAGCTTCTGATTCTAGACAACGTTGCTGCTTGGACGGAGGCTCCTCAGCAGTTTCCTTTCCTTTCCTCTTCCTTTCAACCTGAGCGGCGGATGCTTGCTGATCCATTTGCCAAGACTCCTAGAGTATCAACTCTCTGTTGCCGGTTGCTACTGGAAGTGAAGCTAGACCCAAGAGAGGAAGAGATCTCTATGGGGAAAGGAAGTGAGCGGGAAAAGTAGAGATGAGTTTGAAGGAACACTCAAGGTGGAGCGGCACGAAGATGAATAGGAAGCGGCAAGGGGAAACGAGGGTTTGTGGATGAAGGCGTGTGAAACAAGAAGGGTTTTGTCGGGTTGCTTTTCACTCTTATCAAACTTTTTCTGGAAATACCCAAACTACCCTCAGTCATGATGTAACACAGCCATTGCCTGTTAAAGTTTGCCCTTCAATATATGGACTAGTTATATTCTTCCAAATTCCATGGTCAGTTACCTCAAGATATTAAATCAACATGATCACAAAATTAGCTGTTAAAGTTGCTTAACCTAGAGAGAGTCACGATTAAATTACTCCTTATGTTTGTCAGGCAAAGAAATAACACATCGATGTCAAGCAGATTTCATTTCTTCATTTAATGGACAGGAGAAGGCATACAGGGTCAACCAATTTGTTGAGCACAAGGTAGAATAGTACCTTTTTACATAAGGAGACATGTTTATCAGACACCAGAAACCCTGGTTACTCAGGACGGACTACCTTTATGCCAATCAAAGCCAATGAAATTTTTCTTTGTTGACTTTCCCCCTTTTTTTTAATTATTTTAACATTTCTATACAGAGATAGCTAGTTGTATCATGACAGAAACTCTGGACTTCTCTGATCTAGAGTGTCTATTTCTCCACAAAAGCCATTGCTCTGCCACAAAGAATGGCGTATTCCCTGGTGGCACTTCTCATGATTTTAGACAAAAAACAGATATCTTACTTAACACAATTTTTATCTCACAACTCTCTTCACATAAGTTTCAGTTAAATCGAGATCCTCAACAAGTTTTTCTCATTTAACAGGAAGTTTTATAATATGTTGACCAACACTTGAGAGGATAACTTAGAAGGATCAAGGACCAAATATAACCCCCATACATTGAAGTTCTTTATTAACAGGTGTAAGTTGTTACACTAGATATTGGGTGGTTTAAGGTATACAGATCACATCTGATAAGAGCAAGAAGACTGTAAGAAAAAAAATTTCTTTGAGAGAATTTCTGAACCAAAAGTGATAGGAGAGAGATAAGAAGGTGGCAGACTGAATGGAGAGAGATGAGATGAGCAGCACTCCTATCAGCAAGCCAACAAGTGAGAGATCACTCAAGACATTAAGTACCAAGGACGCTTACAAATATAACATTCTTGAACAAGTTCTGTCTCACATCCAGAGAAGCTCTTGGGCAATAAACTGCAACCTCGTGAGATGACAGATCTTAACACCACATTAACTGCATCGGCTGACAAAATTCTTTAGAAACCAAATGGCCTGTCAAACTCCTTTTCAGCCCACTCAAGGACATCTCACACACGACTCTTGGAAGTATTAATTATTTATTGAATGCAGTGTTTGCCATGAAAATTAAACATGTGAGTTTGTGAATCATGCACATACAGGCTCCCCTGATCAGCAGAAAGACCCATGGTACTAGGCGGAGCACTTGGTCTGAAAGACCACCTCACACATAGTAAGCACCTCAGGACAGATTTCCCTGCCTTTTGATAGCTTACTATTTGATATATCATAGTGGTGAAACATGATAATCAACGGGCATGGCAGACTAGAGAGGTTGTTCTAATCATGATAATTCTGTCTAGTCCAAAATAGGCAGTTTATATGAACAACAACAAACATCATTCTGATGGATTGGAGATTGAATTCAGATTAGGAGGGAAGCAGTAAATTTACCTGGAGCATTCAGACATGGGGTCTTTTTATGTGCTCTGGTTTATTACCCCTTTATTCCATCCAAGGCACACCTGCAAAGCAAAATTATTTTGCACAAACAGGTACCAAGAAGTCTTGGGTCCTGACATGACAATATTACTTCTAGCAAGTTTCCTCAGCACATTTTTAACTTGATAGCAAGGAGCAGCAACTTTCAGTACTGATTTATGCATATCCTTGTTAGCATGAATCCTATGTGCATAAACATGAGACTCCTTGTTAACAGAATAAACATTCTGTTTGCCAAAACCAGTTTGGTTTTGATATCCTGCCAGCCAACAGGTTGCAATCCTGTGACCTGGCTTCCCACATTTGAAGCACTCATTGTGCTTGCCTCTAAAGACATTTCTACCAAATGCATTTTTATTCGCAGGGAGATTAACAGTTTTAGAATTGAGTTTTCTACCCTGAGCATGCCAGTAGTCCTTGACTGCATGGCCATGCTTCCCACAATGGGAGCAGAAAGGAGACTCTCTCCTATAAGATCTTGCCCAACATTCAGTGACCTTATGCCCAAGCTTGTTACAATTAAAACATCTGACATGCTGGTTCGGAGAAGCAGTTTTGTTGATATTAAGAGCATGTTGGTTAGCATAAAATTTAGCATGATGTGGGAGTGGTTTTTTCTTTCCATTAGCAAACCAACATTGAGCAAGGGTGTGGCCTAATCTACCACAATGCGAACATTCCCTTTTCTTTGAATGAACATCAAAATTTCTATCACGATATTTTCTAGCATCCATATCATCTTTTTCCATCAATCTACATTCATGGATCAAATGGCCAATTCTATGGCAGTAGTAACATGACATTTTCTTTTTCTGAACCTTATGATTTCTGTCATGAGTTTTCCTAACATGCATTTTACTAGTATTCATGTCATCTTTTCCTTTCAGTTTGCATTCATGCATTTGATGACCAGCTTTATGACAATTAAGGCATGACATAGGTTTCTTGTTAGCATGGGATTTAAAGTCAGGATGCATGTATGTAGTAGAATCCACTTTGTTCTTCCCTTTTTGTTCTACAGTTGTCTTCAGACTTCTTTGAGCAGTGAATTGAAATACAGAAGGACTGGCTAGGCTAGCAGATGCAACATCTGAAACAGCAGAAGTTTGAATCTTATTTTCAAAACTCGTTTTCTTTGTTGAGTTATAGCCCAACCCTTCTTTTTGAAAATTGACTTTAACACCTAACAATCTGTCCAGATTTTCTTGTCCTTCCACAAATTTTGACAAGGATTTCTTCAAGTCTTCTATTTCATTTTCCAGAGAAACAATGTGTATTTCATAACTGGCAATCTCTTGTTCATTGCAGTTTACACATTCACTTAGCACCTTGTTTGCGATTTTATAGTCCTCAATTTCATTTTCCAGATTGCTCAGTTTATCAGAATCTTCAATGCAAACAATTTTTCCTTTTTCTAAGGTTAGAAGTCTATCAGACATACTACTGTTCAACATTTTCAATTTTTGAATTTCTCCCTTGAGCTTGTCATTCTGGACCAATTCATTTATTAAAATCTGATCTTCACACGGTGGTTCAAATTATTGATTAGATTCAGATTTTTCAGTTAGCAGTTTATTTTCTTGTTCAAGGTTTTTAATTTTCTGAACATTTTCTTCAATGATTTTCCTGAGAGAGTCATTTTCAGATTTAAGTTCATTCAGTTCTGAATTAACAGATTCTTGATTCTTTTTCTTTAACAATTTAATTTGACTCTCAAGCTTACGAATCTCAGCTATGGAAGCATCATTTGTTTGTTCCAATTTTAAACAGTTTTGACATGAAGAGGAATTTGCACTGGTTAACCTAGTACCCTTTCTCAGTTTCTTATGTTCTCTTTTTAAATTTTCATATAGCCCCAACAAGTCAGCATAGCTATTTTCCCAATCATCCATAGTATAATGTTGAAAAGGGTTTACCTGATCATCATTGTCCTCTTCATTACTTTGATTGGTGCTGTGATCAGTCCCATTGGCCATCATGCAGGCGTCCTTCTTTGACTCAAAGGCTATTTTCAGTTGGTCCAAAATTTCAGTGGCTGACCTGCAATGATAAAAACATGAATGTAAAGCTTTGTCAGTGGCAGCCTTCAGAATTTCCATAGCCTTCTCGTTTTGATCACACATGTCTCTATCATTGTCAGTCCACTTGGACATTTTCTTTGGCAGTTTGTGTGGACCATGTGAAATCAACTTCCACATATCCGGATCATGTTGTTTAACATAGGTACGCAGACTTCTAAGCCACAACTTAAATCCAGAACCACTAAAGATCGGTGGGTGCTTCATTGAAATCAGTTCAGGAGAAAAACCAAGCAGTAAGACCAAAACAGAAATGCACCTATCAGACCAGCAGGATCCCCTACAGATCGTTGAATCTGGAGATATAGGGAACCGCTCTGATACCAATTGATAGGTTCAGAGGGGGGTGAATGGACCTTTACCCATTAAAAATTAAGGATTAAAAATTAAGTTAAGATCTCAAACAGGAGTTTCCGAATTAGAGCACAATGGTCAAACACTAACCGCAGAACGAACTGCTTGGAGGATAGAGAAGGATCGGCCTAAACAAGCATCTACCGAATATCCAAGCCCAGAAGAGAAAAACAAGCACACGGCACGGGGATTTTTAGGTGGTTCGGTCCTCCAGACCTACATCCACCCCACACTCAAACTAAGTGTGGCTTCACTAACAGTTGGGCAACACAGCTTACCAACAAACGCTGATACACAGCTTACCCAGGGGAACAACCTCCCCTCTTCCTCCTACTCGGAGGGAACCACTAGCAACCCACGGTCACTAGAAACCAGAGACTCACGTCTCTCTTCCTCTATACCAAGAGGGAACCCCACTGGTAGCAGTCCCACTATCGGTGAACCAGCCAGTAGCAACCTACTACCGGCAACCCACCAGAGGCCTAGCCTCTCTTCCTCCAGACCAGGAGGGAACCCACCAGTGACTCCCCGTCACTAGCAAACTAGAGGTCTAAGACCTCTCTTCCTCCAACCGGAGGGACCCCTTGACTTGCAAGCCACAAGCTAAGGACCGGAGGACAAGCCTCCCTTCCTCTAAACCAGAGGGAACCCTCAAGTGACAACCTGCCACTTGCAACCTGGAGATCAGATCTCCCTTCTCCTGTACCACCAGGAGAAACCCGATCCCCAATAGGGCAATCGAAAGAACAAGACTAAACAAGGTAGCAAAAGGAAAAATAAGAAAACATGAAAATGACAGCGACAGAAGCTGGAAATAAAATGCAAGATATATAGCTCTCAATGAGCATAGTCGTTCTGGATTTGATCCACGAACAGACTGATCAGATCCTCAGTAAAGCTCTCTCTCCTCTTCTTTTCTTCTTCTTCTTTCTCCTTCAGTTTCTACTCTCTCTTTTTCTTCTCTTCTTTCTCTCATTTTTCTGGATCGAAGGACTCTCTGCTTTTCTGCTCTTTCTTCTATATCTTTCTCTTTTTCGATCATTCTCCATCTGAAGACGAAGGTTTCTATTTATATCAGCAGCTGTAGCAGATCCGGTTCAGAATGCGTGTGCCTCCCACGCTTGATCCAGAACCTTCTTGCCACGTGTCCTTATCGGATTGGTTCCTCTAGCATTGGATCACGTGCTGCCCAGACACTGAGGAGTAATCTTCCTCGGATCCCTGCAAGCAGATTAATTACATTAATGCTCAGGGTTCGCTATATGTAGCTGAGATAAGTTGGTTGGCCATAAGAATAAAGAACTGCACGAGATATATGATAACAAAACGAGGGGCACTATACTGTGACTGACACAAGGTACGTTAGATGAGTTTAGCACGAGATAACACGAGAACGACATGAAGTACACGAGAATATAGCTAACACAACAACGAAGATGACACGAAGTCAGATGAAGATAGCATGAGGTGAGAAGAAGATAACACAGAGTGAAGCAATAGAAAGACACGCGATCAGAAGAGACCAGGACGAAAATAGAAGGAAGCAACACGGAGATACAAATACAAAAGAAACACGAAGACACGTAGTGAAACAACACTTGAAAACACAAGAAAAACAACTCGAGCACACAATAGCTCCAATGAACGACTCGAAGACTAGGTGACACGGGCTGACCACGACACGAAGACAAATAACAGAAACCGTCACGAGTTGAAGACAACACGAAGATGAAAACAGAAACGGACACGAGTTGAAAACAACACGAAGATGAAAACAGAAACCGACATGAGTTAAAAATAACACGAAGATGAAACACAAGAATTGACACGGAGTGTGGTCAAGGCAAGAAGGACACGAGGTCTAGGAAACACGACACGAAGACATGAGATAGACACGTCTTCAACAACACGTGATGAAACGGTGGAAGCAGAGGAACAACTCGAGGAACTACAGTAATTGACACGAAGTCACAAGAGCAAACATAGAGGACTGACTCGAGATGAGCAACTAAGTGCTAACGACACGAGGTTCATACAGAAGCAACTCGAAGTTCATCAGACCAATTCGAGCTGCTTCAGAAGAATCAGCACGAAGTCAATCAGCACACAACTTAACACAACACGAGGTACGAAAGGACGACACGGCGTGTTGAAAACACAAACAGTACTAAAACTAAAACGACACGAAGGCAAACAGTACAACACGAGGTGTTATACACAAACATGACAAAGTTCCAACCAACACGAAGACAGTCCCTGAAAATACCTGATGTGAAATGAAGGTTTATTCTTCACAGAAAAATATTCTTTGTTCACTTTCACAGAAAAATATTTTTGTTAATTTTTCACAGAGAAATATTTTTGAACACCACTAAGACTTATAGTGTTGTCATCATCAAAACATGTAAAGATTCAACAAGACTCAACACCCCCTTGGCTGCTTTGCATCGCGTCGGGAAGCCCATCCGGCCTTCTCCCCTGCGCGCCGGGAAACCCCCCTTTAACAATTGCCCTTCGCGCCTGGAGCCTTGCACCTTGGCCGCGCCAGGAAGCTCCCTTGGCTTTTTTGCATCGCGCTGGGAAGCCATCCGATGGCTTTCTCCCCTACACGCCGGGAACCCCCCCCCCCTTTTAACAATTGCTCTTCGCGCCGACAACCTCCTCTGGCCATTTGGCCCTTGCGCCGAGAGCTTACGTCCTGGCCTCTTCCCCATCGCGCCGGGAGCTCTCCATGTTGAACCCGCCGAGAACACTCACCTCTGGCATCCTTCTGACGTCGAGAGCCCTAATTACCTGGCCTCCTTGCTTACGCCGGGAGCCTAACACCTTCACCCTTCTACCTTGGCGCCGTGAGACCCCCTTGGCTTCCCTGCTTGCCTGCGCCGAGAACTCCACTAACGCCAGCTTCCCGGCGCCCCAAATGGTGCCTTGCAAAGAAGCCTTCTCGGTGCAGTGGTCTTCATGCCGAGAACCCATATATCCAATCAAATCCGTGCCGAGAGGCTGTCCTGCCACCCAATGAGCCTCCAACACTTCTATCAAACTCACCTAGGGATGTCCATGAGTCACCAGAACTGTCCCGAGGATAAAATCAAAGGGAGTCAGACTCCCTTACTTTCCACTGATCCGTATCGGGTTTATGATCAACCCCTTTAGCTAAGGTGAGCTCTGCCACTGCACGAGTGTCATCGGCACCTATAAGGGAAGAATCGAACATTACCCCAGGGCATACATGTACAATGTGGGAGGTTCGCTCCCTCCTTTTTCGCGGCTTTCATCCCGGCATTCCGTGGGTGATAGCCTATTCTCCCCTGGGCATAATCCAGATTATGGGGAGATGCTGTCGAAATGTCGATAGATATTTAAACCCCGATAAGTCCCGGGAGGTGCACGTCACACGCCCCTCGTCTGGCTCAATCTTCCGGGGAATATGTATGCTGCGAGGCCCTTGGCTGGATGAGAAATATGAAAGGGGACATCTCCCCGATGATGGTCCGGATTCCGTCCCGCCATTGCGCGAACGGTGTCCTATTCCTACCCGGCATGACCCACATAAGAGATGGTCATGTCGGTGTAGTAATTGTAGCAACCCATATAAAATTAAAAGAAATAAATTTAGATAAATTGAAATAAAGTGAACAAATGAAAAAGGTTGAAACAAGAAGAACAAAGCCCTGATGAAATTAACGCCTTGGAGCAAGGCGCTACTTGACAAGAAACGCCCTCACCTAAGGCGTGTTTTTGAGAAAGGACGCCCACATTTCAAGGCGTCAGATCTTAAACAACCAAAATTACATAAAAAGGCAAGTATTTGAAACACCCTTTGCTTGGACGCGTTTCCACAAGAAACGACGCATGCCAAGGCGTCAATTTAAAATTCGACGCCCTAGAATAAGGCGTTAATTCCATTCCAGTTTCGTTCGAGCCGGGAACTTATCCAGGGTAAGTTGATAACTATGAGAAAGAGTTCGAATGTAGTAATAACTCTAATATAGAAGTGTTACTTCCAATCAAACACTAACCTTATTAGGATTTCCAAATCCTATAAATACCTTGAAGGATCGAACCCTAGAAAGCTATTTGGTCGATCGTCTCTGCTACGGTAGGTAAAGAACTAACAGTTCTTCCTTTGGTTTTCCTTCTCTTCCGATAGGATAGTACGAAGAATAAATTTTCTTCCACTTACAGGTTGAGGAGCTCTTAATCTACTGAAGAACGTGGGTTCTTCAACTTCTCCTTCAGTTTCTTCTTCCGGTGAGCACTCTGTACAAACAGAGTATCGTCTCTTCACCAGATCCTTCACGTTTCATCAAAAGGTAGGATTTTCTCAGGGATTGTAGCCCAAACTAGCATATTAATATATATAACATCATCCGTTAATACCTGCATATAGGTTTCATGCGTTTCGGTTAGTTTCTAAAGAGTTTTGAAATAGACGCCCTTATCAAGGACGCTACATTAAAAGACACGACCACGACTAGGTCGTTAATTTAATAGTTGACGCCCTGCACACGGACGTCAATTTCTCTTAATTAATAAACACCATGTTTAAAAATTATATATCAATGCAAACATGATTCTAGATTAATGCATGATCAATCTCTTGTAATCCTGCTATTTTTCTGGTCCTGACCCTATAACATGTTTTCCTGAAATTTCATTGTCTCGAAACTTGTAAACTTGTGAATTAACGACCTTGTCCAGGTCGTCTTTTCTTGAACTGATGCCCCATACCAGGGCGCCTTCTGTAAACTAACGCCCCTGTCCAGGGCGTGTTTCATTAAAATTTCCAGATTTATAATATTCTGCAAAACTAGAAATATTGAAAGGACGACTGCTGTACACGTCGTCAAATCTAATATAAACGCCCCTGATTAAGGCGTTAATTACATGAAAAATGACTTTACCAAAGTCGCTACTTTCTGCATTACTGATTTTTCCTGGTTACTGTTATCCGAGGGATTCATTACATATATTTATATATAGGCACTATTACTCTACTTCGTGAGTATAGTCCTATGTTTTCTACGATGTTTTATCGTTACCCCTCAATTCTCATTGACATACAAGCTCTCCATTGGACATTCCGTTCCTTTGGACTAGCGAGTTAATCATAGAGACCTCCGTAAGACTCCTCGCCGCCTTGGATTCCCTCAAGGCCGACTGAGCTGGTTGTACCATAAAAACCCATTATACAATCTTTGCCATGTCCCTCTATAGAAACATGGTAATACCGGCCCTCATGTCATGCCATGGGTATGATATGAGTATTATCTTAATGAACGGGGAAGAATATGACGTTGTTATGATGTTCTTGTGAACCCCAATTCTATATCAACATTGTTATGATGTTCTTGTAGACCCCAATTCTATATTAAACTTGATGTTCTTATGAACCTCAATTCTATATTAAGAATGAGGACGTCTTGCCATTGAGGTGCTATTCATATGGACCTCAATTCTATATAAAAGAGTGTCTCTACTTACTTATCATGGTACCCGAGTTAAGGGAACCAACTCCACCTAATTTTATCGATAATCGTGATTGTACCGTTATTATCACCTATCTATGTCAAGTATCATATTTTGGACTCTATTCTTTCAGAGTCTATCCTACATGTCTACAAGCTTTATCCTTGAAATTCCTTATTGGCTATATACAAAAGTGGATGTTAAAATACATGACTAATGCCTGCGCATATAGGGCCCGATCTGGTCCTAGGAGGAGCACCCGAAAGTACTTGTGCCCATGCGAGTTGATTGATCACGGTATTGGCATTATACCGAAGTGCATGACTAGCTTGATTGAACATTCCACAAATCTTGTACTTGACTTGATATTACATAACTTGCGTGGCCCGAAAAAAGGGTAATTACTTGCGTGCTTGAACGTGATAGCCAAATTTCATCTTGACATGATAAAGTACTTGCTTGAATATCTTGAGGTCATTTGATATAAGTTCTTGAAAGTTCATGACTAGTCCTTCCTGTTATCTTATTGTTATATCCTCTTTCTATCTTGTCGTTTTATGCGAGCATGCATAGCTATAGTACATTCATGAAAGATGTAACTACTTAAACCCCTTGCTAGTTCCTGAGATATAATTTCCTACTGAGCATTCGCTCACTCTGTGTTTCCCTTACTTTTCAGGTAGGTCCGACGACGAGGGAAGTCAATCGGATGGGGAGAATCAAGAGTGAAAGAGCTAGAGCTTTTCCAAGTGTCATCTAGTCTTTTATATATTTCTTGAGTCAAATGTGTACTTTTCTTTTTTTTTGAATAGAGTATTGGGTTTGTAATAGACTATTTATTATGAAGAAATAAATGGATTGGGTTATCTTTACTTTTGCGCATCTCTGTCTTTGTGTCGAATACACTTCTACTCTGATTGACATGATTGATATAAACTCGTTACGCATCTCCGGGTATCTTCCGCTCTCGGGGCGTGACAGTTTTTGTGGTATCAGAGCCTAGGGTATTCAATTCCTAGGAAACCCAAGTCCAAGGATAGGTTTTAACCCTTTAACCAGTGAGATTGGGTAGAACCAAGGGTTAAAGTTAACATTGAATGCTAGTCTTTAAAATACAAATCACGTATTAATCTAGTTATTATAATTGTAGGATAATGGCTGCCGAACGTGCTCAATGGTGCAACATGCAGCGTACACTGCAAGGCATGACTCAAGTGCTGCAACAAGTAACACAAGGAGGTGGACAACGAGCAGGAAGTCTCCACCAGACTTTCAAGAACATGAACCCGCCCAAGTTCACGGGTTCTACTGATCCAGATGACGCTGAACACTGGATTAGGGAAACAGAACGGATATTCCGTGTTATGCAATGCACGATCAAGATAAGGTCTTATTAACTACTTTTCAGTTAGAAAGGGATGCTAGATGCTGGTGGGATTCAATAGAAGCTACAATAAATCAAGATCAGGTTACGTGGGAGGAATTCGTTGAACACTTCAATGCAAAATATTTCTCAGACCGAGTTCAGGAAAAGAAGGCTGCAGAATTTGCTGCATTAAAGCAACGATCTTTGTCAGTAGCCGAGTATGAGGCCCAATTCTCTAGATTATCTCGGTATGCTAAGCATCTAGTTAGCACCGAGAAAATGAAAGCTAGGAGGTTTCTTAATGGGCTCAGGCCCCAAGCTATTACTCAACTGGCGCCGATGGACATTCAAGTCTACTCGGAGATAGTACGCCGGGCTCAACTATTAGAAGATGCCACGGAACTGTCTGATAGGATTCGTGGTAAGGATAAGAAGGAACAAGTTACAGGTTCGGGTTCCTTTAAACCCAACTTCAAGAAAAGGCCTAGCAATGGAGGAGCATCCTCACAAGACCAAAAGTTCAAGAAGACCAAGCCCTTCTCTATCACCACTACCTCTTCAAATACAGTGTGCAAACATTGTGATAAAGCGGGTCATAGAGCAAAAGAATGCTGGAGGAAACTTGGAGCATGTCTCCATTGTGGGAGTCGTGAGCATCGGATTCCCGATTGCCCACTACTAAATAACCAAGCCACTGACGGAAAGCGCCCGGTAACCAAGAATGCTCGTCTTCATGCAATCAAGGAGACCGAGCAAGAAGAAGAAGGCGGCTTAGTAGAAGGTACATTGAAAGTTTGTTCCAAGAATGCATATGTCTTAATTGATACTGGTGCATCGTATTCTATTATTTCTAAGAAGTTTGCTGACCCATTACCCCTAGAACCGGAATGAATAAAGTTAGTTTTGTCTACTCCTCTGGGTGATGAGACTGATATTACACATCATTACCAAAACTGTGAAGTATTGGTTCAGGGTAGAAATCTCCCTATTGATCTCATATGTTTAGATCTGAAAGAGTATGATGTTATACTATGAGCAGATTGGTTATCCAAGTATCAAGCAACGGTTGATTGCCGCAATAGCAAGGTTACATTCAAGGAATTTCCAGAACTAATCTTTACTAGCCCCAAGGGTCGGAGCAGATCCCCTCTTATTTCAGCTCTCCGAGCTAGCAAGCTCATCAGGAAAGGATGTGCATCTTTCCTTGCCTTTGTCACAGTTAAAGAAGCTAAGGAAGCTAAGCTAGAAGACATTCCAGTGGTACAGGAATTTCCGGACGTGTTTCCGGAAGATTTGCCGGGATTACCCCCGCAAAGAGAAGTGGCCTTCACCATTGACTTAGTCCCTGGTGCTGGTCCGAATTCAAAGGCACCTTATAGGATGTCACCTGCTGAACTCAAGGAGTTAAAAGAGCAATTGATGGAACTCATTAAGAAAGGATTCATTAGACCAAGTACTTCCCCGTGGGGAGCGCATGTATTATTTGTAAAGAAGAAAGACGGATCCATGAGGTTATGCATCGACTATCGACAGTTGAATCATCTCACTATCAAGAACAAGTATCCACTGCCGAGAATCGATGAATTGTTTGATCAAATTTCAGGATCCAAGTACTTTTCCAAAATTGATCTTAGGTCAAGATATCACCAACTAAGAATCAAGGACGAGGATATTCATAAAACCGCATTCAGAAGCAGGTATGGCCATTATGAATTTGTTGTTATGTCTTTCGGACTAACGAATGTCCCTGCTGCCTTTATGAAGTTAATGAATAGTATATTCAGGCCTTATTTGGATCAATTCGTGGTGGTCTTTATTGATGATATATTGATTTATTCCAAGACCAAGGAAGAGCATGAGGAACATTTGAGGATTGCATTACAAATATTGAGGACAAACCAATTATATGCAAAACTTAGCAAGTGTGAATTCTGGCTTGAAGAAGTGACTTTTCTCAGACATGTTATATCAAAGGATGGCTTGTCTGTAGACCCATCAAAGGTTGAAGCTGTAAGGAACTGGGAAAGACCGACCAATGCTAACGAGATCCGAAGTTTCTTAGATCTTGCCGGCTATTACAGGCGATTCATCAAGGATTTCTCTAAAATCGCCGTGCCACTTACGAGGTTAACTCGCAAGGAGATCCGTTACGAATGGAGTGAGGAATGTGAAAGAACCTTCCAAACTCTCAAGGATCATCTTACTACAGCTCCTATCTTAGCATTGCCAATTGAAAGAGAAAAGTTCGAGGTATACACTGATGCTTCTGGCATTGGCCTCGGATGTGTTCTAATGCAACAAGGGAAGGTTATAGCCTACTCTTCTCGTCAATTAAAGAAGCATGAAGAGAACTACCCCGTTCATGACTTAGAATTGGCCGCGGTAGTATTTGCACTCAAAATATGGAGACATTATCTTTATGGAGTACAGTTTACTGTATACTCCGATCACAAGAGTCTCAAATATCTTTTCTCACAGAATGAGTTAAATATGAGGCAAAGATGATGGCTGGAATATCTCAAGGACTTCGACTTCAATATACAATATCATCCCGGAAAGGGTAATCATGTAGCAGATGCCCTTAGTCGAAAGCCGAGAGCACTGTTATCCAATTATATGATTCAAGAATGGAAATTACTGGAGCAATTCTCTGAACTCAATATAAGCATGGACACAGACCCTAGATGTGTCACATTATCTCATATAAGCATACAGTCAGACCTATTAACTGAAATACAAGCACTTCAAGATAATGACCCAATGTTAGTAGAGATCAAAGGCAAACTGGAAGGACAATCGGATTTCCAAATAACTTGTGAAGGAAGATTAATATTCAGGAATAGAACTTGCATACCGGATTGTCCCGAGGTAAAGAAGAAGATCTTAGATGAAGCTCATAGGTCAAGGTATACGATTCATCCAGGATCTACCAAAATGTACCAAGATGTAAAAAGAAATTTTTGGTGGCCCAACATAAAAAGAGAAATAGCGGACTACGTATTACGCTGTCTCACGTGCCAACAAGTCAAGGCGGAACACCAAAAGCCTGCTGGAAAACTACATCCTCTAGATATCCCTAAATGGAAGTGGGAGGATATTGGTATGGATTTCATCATGGGTTTATCTAAATCAAAAAGAGGACATGATGGAATATGGGTTATCATTGACCGATTGACTAAATCAGCGCATTTCTTGCCAATCAAGAGTCGATGGTCAGTTGATGTCTTAGCTGCACTATACATCAAGGAAATAGTCAGATTACATGGTATTCCTGTTTCAATCGTGTCTGACAGAGATCCCCGTTTTACTTCTCATTTTTGGAAAGGACTACAACAGTCGTTGGGGACGAGACTTAGCTTCAGTACAGCTTTTCATCCTCAAACGGATGGTCAGACCGAGAGAACCAATCAAGTAGTCGAGGATATGCTAAGAGCATGCATTACTGATTTTGGTGAGAACTGGCATGATCACTTGCGTCTGGTCGAATTTGCATATAATAATAGCTACCAGGTAAGTATACAAATGGCACCTTTTGAAGCCTTATACGGAAGAAGTTGTCGATCGCCCTTATGCTGGGACGAAGTTGGAGAGAAACAACTGTTAGGTCCAGACATGGTAAGGGATACTACCGAGAAGATACAATTAATCAGAGAAAGACTGCAAGTTGCTCAGTCTAGACAAAAGGCTTATGCTGACACAAGAAGGAGAGATCTTGAATTCCAAGTTGGAGATCATGTATTTCTCAAGATATCGCCTGGACGTGGAATACGAAGATTTGGTGTTAAGGGCAAGCTTACACCAAGATTTATCGGACCTTTTGAGATACTAGAAAGAGTTGGCGAGGTTGCTTATCGCATCGCATTGCCACCTCAACTGTCCGAAGTACATGATGTGTTCCACATATCTATGTTGAAGAAGTATGTGCATGATCCATCACATATTATTGAGCATGGAAATCTAGTAATCCGGAAAGATCTCACATACGAGCAGAAGCCCATAAGAATACTAGATCGAGAAGTACGAACCCTAAGGAATAAGGTTATTCCCATGCTAAAAGTACAATGGAATAAGAATTCAGAACATGAAGCTACATGGGAGACCGAGGAATCTATGAGGAAGCGATTTCTAGAATTATTTTAGAAGGTATGAACTCTACACTCTCCATATGTAAATATATGCTATGAATTTGGGGACCAAATTCTTTTAAGTGGGGGAGGGTGTAGCAACCCGTATAAAATTAAAAGAAATAAATTTAGATAAATTAAAATAAAGTGAACAAATGAAAAAGGTTGAAACAAGAAGAACAAAGCCCTGATGAAATTAATGCCTTGGAGCAAGGCGCTACTTGACAAGAAACGCCCTCACCTAAGGCGTGTTTTTGAGAAAGGACGCCCACATTTCAAGGCGTCAGATCTTAAACAACCAAAATTACATAAAAAGGCAAGTATTTGAAACGCCCTTTGCTTGGACGCGTTTCCACAAGAAACGACGCATGCCAAGGCGTCAATTTAAAATTCGATGCCCTAGAATAAGGCGTTAATTCCATTCCAGTTTCGTTCGAGCCGGGAACTTATCCAGGGCAAGTTGATAACTATGAGAAAGAGTTTGAATGTAGTAATAACTCTAATATAAAAGTGTTACTTCCAATCAAACACTAACCTTATTAGGATTTCCAAATCCTATAAATACCTTGGAGGATCGAACCCTAGAAAGCTATTTGGTCGATCGTCTCTGCTACGGTAGGTAAAGAACTAACAGTTCTTCCTTTGGTTTTCCTTCTCTTCCGATAGGATAGTATGAAGAATAAATCTTCTTCCACTTACAGGTTGAGGAGCTCTTAATCTACTGAAGAACATGGGTTCTTCAACTTCTCCTTCAGTTTCTTCTTCCGGTGAGCACTCTATACAAACAGAGTATCGTCTCTTCACCAGATCCTTCACGTTTCATCAAAAGGTAGGATTTTCTCAGGGATTGTAGCCCAAACTAGCATATTAATATATATAACATCATCCGTTAATACCTGCATATAGGTTTCATACGTTTCGGTTAGTTTCTAAAGAGTTTTGAAATAGACGCCCTTATCAAGGACGCTACATTAAAAGACACGACCACGACTAGGTCGTCAATTTAATCGTTGACGCCCTGCACACGGACGTCAATTTCTCTTAATTAATAAACACCATGTTTAAAAATTATATATCAATGCAAACATGATTCTAGATTAATGCATGATCAATCTCTTGTAATCCTGCTATTTTTCTGGTCCTGACCCTATAACATGTTTTCCTAAAATTTCATTGTCTCGAAACTTGTAAACTTGTGAATTAATCACCTTGTCCAGGTCGTCTTTTCTTGAACTGACGCCCCATACCAGGGCACCTTCTGTAAACTAACGCCCCTGTCCAGGGCGCGTTTCATTAAAATTTCAGATTTATAATATTATGCAAAACTAGAAATATTGGAAGGACGACTGCTGTACACGTCGTCAAATCTAATATAAACGCCCCTGATTAAGGCGTTAATTACATGAAAAATGACTTTACCAAAGTCGCTACTTTCTGCATTACTAATTTGTCCTGGTTACTGTTATCCGAGGGATTCATTACATATATTTTATATAGGCACTATTACTCCACTCCGTGAGTATAGTCCCATATTTTCTACGATGTTTTATCGTTACCCCTCAATTCTCATTGACATACAAGCTCTCCATTGGACATTCCGTTCCTTTGGACTAGCGAGTTAATCATAGAGACCTCCGTAAGACTCCTCGCCGCCTTTGATTCCCTCAAGGCCGACTGAGCTGGTTGTACCATAAAAACCCATTACACAATCTTTGCCATGTCCCTCTATAGAAACATGGTAATACCGGCCCTCATGTCATGCCATGGGTATGATATGAGTATTATCTTAATGAACGGGGAAGAATATGCCGTTGTTATGATGTTCTTGTGAACCCCAATTCTATATCAACATTGTTATGATATTCTTGTAGACCCCAATTCTATATTAAACTTGATGTTCTTATGAACCTCAATTCTATATTAAGAATGAGGACATCTTGCCATTGAGGTGCTATTCATATGGACCTCAATTCTATATAAAAGAGTGTCTCTACTTACTTATCAAGGTACCCGAGTTAAGGGAACCAATTCCACCTAGTTTTATCGATAATCGTGATTGTACCGTTATTATCGCCTATCTATGTCAAGTATCATATTTTTGGACTCTATTCTTTCAGAGTCTATCCTACATGTCTACAAGCTTTATCCTTGAAATTCCATATTGGCTATATACAAAAGTGGATGTTAAAATACATGACTAATGCCTGCGCATATAGGGCCCGATCTGGTCCTGGGAGGAGCACCCGAAAGTACTTGTGCCCATTGGAGTTGATTGATCACGGTATTGGCATTATACCGAAGTGCATGACTAGCTTGATTGAACATTCCACAAATCTTGTACTTGACTTGATATTACATAACTTGCGTGGCCCGAAAAAAGGGTAATTACTTGCGTGCTTGAACGTGATAGCCAAATTTCATCTTGACATGATAAAGTACTTGCTTGAATATCTTGAGGTCATTTGATATAAGTTCTTGAAAGTTCATGACTAGTCCTTCCTGTTATCTTATTGTTATATCCTCTTTCTATCTTGTCGTTTTATGCGAGCATGCATAGCTATAGTACATTCATGAAAGATGTAACTACTTAAACCCCTTGCTAGTTCCTGAGATATAATTTCCTACTGAGTGTTCGCTCACTCCGTGTTTCCCTTACTTTTCAGGTAGGTCCGACGACGAGGGAAGTCAATCGGATGGGGAGAATCAAGAGTGAAAGAGCTAGAGCTTTTCCAAGTGTCATCTAGTCTTTTATATATTTCTTGAGTCAAATGTGTACTTTTCTTTTTTTTTGAATAGAGTATTGGGTTTGTAATAGACTATTTATTATGAAGAAATAAATGGATTGGGTTATCTTTACTTTTGCGCATCTCTGTCTTTGTGTCGAATACACTTCTACTCTGATTGACATAATTGATATAAACTCGTCACGCATCTCCGGGTATCTTCCGCTCTCGGGGCGTGACAGTAATCTACTGTGCACTAAATTGTCTGCCCAGAATAATAATATCTTCAATATCACGCACTGTTATTTTTCTTTTATTACCGCCCCGAGCGGCCTCCTATCTTGGCGTTTAATCAAGGGTTGTCCTTCTTAGGAAGGGCGTAATTAACGTCATAGCCTTTATGGTATGACGGACTTTTGGTCCCGACTCGGACTTCACAATCGACTGACCAAGTCAGATCGAGCGCATAATAAAAATTGTCACCATGGTGACTGGCACACCAATAAATGAATAAATAAACAAATAAAATTAAATAAGATAAAAGAGGGGAAGAAAAATCCCGCGTCCACAGATCCTCATGGCTTCTGATTTAAATCGGGTAATGTAAGCCCGGAGTTTCTCCCATTGCACCTGTTTGAGAGCCAAAAGCCCCACTACCGACCTTGGGGGACCGCTGCCGGTGAAACTCTCCTTGAATACTCGCTCGAATTACTTGAAGTCCCAGATGGATCCGGGGGCGAGGGCCCGGAACCATGCTTGGGCGCCTTGGACCAGGGTGGTCCAAAATGCTCGACATTTGATGGCGTCGGATGCTCCATGAAGGGTCATCAGGGTGTCGAAGCTGTCGAAGTGATCGGCCGGGTCGCCCTGGCCATCATAAAGCTTGAAGGTCAGGATGGAGGTTCTGGGAGATACCTCTACCTTCAAGATATAGTCGGAGAACGGGGATTTCTCCTCGTCCTTCGTGGAAGAGACTTTCTATAGGGCGCGTAGGGCATGCTCCTGTTCTGCGAAACGCCTCTCGAATTCTCGCAGTCGGAGGGATAGCTCCGGCTGTCGCTGCACCGTCAGGCTGGGGGGGCTGTCTTGGCGTTCCCCAGGGACTTCGGTCTCTTGGTTCAGACGACGTGCCCCTGGTTTTCCCCTCTTCGGCATGGATGAGGCTTCTTGTTCCGAAGCGGGGGCTTGTGAAGGTCCTCCTAACCTGTTACGGATGATCTGCCGGCCTCGGAGGGTGAAGCGGCCTTCGGCGGTGTGCTGGGACATGTTTTCGCAGGGAAGGCTCTCCGAAGGGGCGCGTGACCTTCCATCCCTGGCTGCCTGGGTCCTCATGAGTTCCACGAGGACATCCTGTTTTGCATTGAGGGCTTGGAAGGCGTCAGTGCCGCCGTTGAGTGGTAGCCCTACCGCCGAGGGGGGAGGGGGCGGGAGCCTACCGCCGCTGGGGGAGGGGGTGGGAGCCCTACCGCTGCGGGGGGAGGGGGTGGTCTGTCAGCGGTGGTGCTGGCATTGGAGGGGAAATTTTGCGAGGCTTGAGAGGGGCCTTCTCCCGCCGCCACCATGGCCTTTCCCCTGTCACCGACGGACCTCCTCTCTGAACTTCTTCGCACCATGCTGGCTCTTTGGTCGTTTCCCACAGACGGTGCCAGATGAAGAGGCGTGATCTCGCGTTGGTCCTGAGCTGAGGAGATGATCACCGGATAGTGAACTGCAAGGAAGGAAAACAGATTAGGGGGCCCAGGGATGGTTCCCTAGGGCAAACCCTCCGATGCTTAAGTCAGTAGAGCAATAGTGGAAGCTATGTAGGGAGGAGGAGGGAGATGCACGAGATCCCTCTACACCAAGGTGGTGAAGTGGTTCCTGCTCAGGGAGTTTAGGCGTATGTTTTGCCCTTACCTTTCGTTGGAGGGAGTCCCAGGTTTAAATAGTGCACTGGCCTCATGAGTCCCGTAAGCTGAGGGGTTTCAGGCGGGAGTTATGTCCTCAACGTGGGCTCTTTACGTCCTCATCGTGGGATCTTTATAGTCTTGAGGGATCATGGGTCCCTTATCCTCATAAACTCCTGCTTATAAAGGGTTCTCAACGGCAGTATGGATAAGCGTTCGTCGGTTGACTTGAGCATGAGGGGTGCCAACCCTGTCCGGGTGATAGGCATAGCTCGAGTCAAGATAGGTCAGAGTGGGCATTGTGTGCCTGTCTTTATCCCGACGAGGGGATAGATCGGGCGTGGGTCTTTCTCTGACCTGACCGATGTTCGGGCCTTCTGAGCCTATGGGCCGCCGAGGAAGGTTGTGATCCCGAATGATCTTATTGGGCTTTTTAGCCTAAGTGGGCCCTGCGGGGCTATCACTTGGATGAGCTGGGCCTCATTTGGTCTTGATGGACCTAGTTTGGCTGCTCTTTAGATGGGATACAAAAATCTCCCTCTCGAAACACTAACTGATGTCCTTCACTCTACAGTTTCATTTTGTATTCTCAATTATCGGTAGCTTCACACAACCCCCTTTTTTTTGTTTCTAAAATTGGACTTCACCATTTTATGCGAGTCTCCTCATGTGTCTCAATGGGGATTCCCGGAGACTATGATCCATCATTCTTTTATTTTTCTTATGGAATTTGTATCACCATTTCACACAAGTTTCTTCATTTGTTTCAGTTGGGATTCCTGGTTACTAGGATCCACAACCCACTTATTCAATTTTTGTAGGGGCAAGTAGCTTTTTCCTCATGATTACTCCTGATGATCATGTAGAGCTTCTAGTATCATGTAAGTGCTAGAAAGAATTTCTAAAATCTATATGGTTAAAAGACATTATACACAAGTTTTTCAAGGTGTAGGGGTTTTGTTTCAAGTATATACTGTGAATCATGCAAGAGACATGAGATTTCTCCCCCTGAGTATATGCACTCACCATATAAGGCTTCTCCCCCTTAGTGTATGCCATGTAACACACCTAGATTGAATCAGTGCAGCATTTCTTTACCAAGGAGTGTGTAAGGCCTTAGAAACTTTCAAGAAAATGCTTTGTAAGCTTTGTACAACCAAGCATGTAAGGATTTAACAATATACTCATGCAAGATGACATGTAAGCACACATGAGTCAAAATATGCAACATGTAGATCCCAGTGTATGCAAATGTACCAATTTAAACAACATGAATCTTTTTAACTGACCAACCTACAAAACCAAGCTTTTAACCATGATCATTCAAAACTATTCAAAAACTTTTTGTCTTCTTGAAACAAGAACTTTTTCAGATTCAATTTGAAAGTAATGCAAATCAAAGGCAAACTGATTTCATTAAGAATAAATGTTTCCTCATAAGCCAAACATTCCAATTTCTAAATTTTAGTACAAGGCGGGGAACTTGATCTTAAGATCGCCTCACGCATAGTGATAGCTTCCTGACAGACTTAATCTGTCATTTCACATATCACTATTTGATATACAAAATATTCATTCATTGAAAGCTTGTATGGCTTGTGAAGTATTCAGAACATGATATGAGAACATAACAAAATCACAGAAGTAAAAATATCAAAATCACCATGATGTGACATGAACTGGGACCTAAGTGGCAAGCAAATGCAACGACTAGGCAATGTCACACAAGCGGACTCACTCGCGTTTGGCACACTCGGGTCCATAGGTGGACCGGCAATGGGGTGAGGGTCCGAGGTTGGACCGGTGGTTTCCAAGGATATGACTGACTTGAGGAGGACCCCTAGGGGCCAGGGTTGCCCAAATTCACGGGCGGTCAGCACACCGAAGGCATGGGTTGAAGGGTCACTCTCACAACTCACCCGCGGCGAGCACTCAAACATAAGCAAGTTTGGAACGGGCGCTCACTCACCGTCCGACGAAGTTAAGAAGCAATACTAATTAAGCAAGATCTACCAACAAAGGGAGAGGTCCAGAAGCTCACCTGATCAGCGTGAAGATGCCGATCCCGGCCGGAGACGATGGCGAGTGGGGAGGCGTGGGTATGCACCCGAACGCCGCGCCGGTGAAGCTTCAACCTGCTCAAACGTTTACAAAACTACACCCCATGCAAGGGGGGGAATCGTGGGGAAGGGAAGACAATGATTACATCTAAACACTATCTCCACACAGGGAGGGGCCTTCAGCCGGCCAAGCGGGGAGGGGAATTCGAGCTAGAAGTGATGAAAGGAAGCCGATGCTGAATCTGTCCACGTTCTAGAATCAGCGACGAGCAGTTGAAGACAGCACCTCTGTGACCTCTCCTGATTTTTTCTGATGACGGGACCAGTGGAGAATTCTTCTTAACTAGAATGGGAAAACGTCAGAATTTTTCCGATATCTTCTGGCACCAACGCTGGTCTGGGTGGAGGCTTGAACAGGGTGGTAGCTTCTCAGAACTGGCTGCTTCAGGTTTCCAACAGCAAGAAGAAGAGGATGCCACGACCGCTCCCGAACTCAGAATCAGGTGCCACCAGAGCAGTTGGAACCGCTGACGAGTCCTCTTCGATGAAAAACTAGCGGGGAAGCCAAACATTGTCAGAGAAGACCAGTGGGCTCTGAACTTTGATGAGAGGTCGGTGCAGACTGTGGGGAAGCAGAACCGTGCACCCGGGAGATAAAATTGATAACTCCTGGTTCTGAATGCCAAATTGAGCTCTTCTTTTTCGAGGTGAAAGAAGACTCAGAATAGAAGACGTTTGATGAAGAACTCTTGCTCCGATTCCTAGTAGGATGGCCGCTGTAGATCTTCCACTCTGGTTCGGGTCCTCTACCTGAGAAGTCTTGCGCAGTCATGGTAGATCGCATCCTCCGAATAGCTCCGATCTTGGAAGTCGGCGAGACCACCACCGTTGGAAAGCTGACAAGGAGACGCTTCCAATGATATATGGTATGCCCTCTGAAGCTTCCAGGTGAAGATGTGGCAGCCTCTGTAACTGGGCACTCCTCTACTACCTGCGGACTGAAAACTGTAGGTTGAAGATGGTGGGGGGAAATGGGGTATATGGAGGGGAAGTGGGGGTGGATGAGTGTGGGGAGAGCCCTGGCTGTGAGGGGGTCTAGGAGGGGGTGTTACAAGGTGTAAATGGTGGAGAATGGGGTCTGGAAGGTGGTGTTTGCAGTGGGTGAGAGGGGAGCTGCGAATTTGGGATGGGTGGGGGAGAGAGAAGGAGAGATCTCTCTCCAAAATTTGAAAATGGACCAATGTGGTTAATGGGGCTTTGGGGATGGGAAGGGTTGTGTTGGGAAAGGGAAGGGGTGCTTGGGGAGTGGGGAATTCTCCCTTGGGAGATGAGAGGGTGCTTAGGGAAGGGAGTTGAGTAGGTGGTGATTGGGTGGTGGACTTGGGATTTAGGGGGAGGTCTCTTGGAACTAGGGTGGAGTAATGAGGGTGGGGTAGTTGGGAGGATGAGTAATGAGGGGGAGAGAGAGAGAATTGATGATGTAGAGGAGAGAGAGGGAGGAGAGGAGAGAGAAAGTGGCGCCCTCCTCCTTGAAGAGAGATAGAGAAGAGAGAGAAGTGAGATAGAGAGAGAAGGGGAATCCACCCCAATAGAGAGAGAGAGAGAGAGAGAGAGAGAGAGGTTTGGAGAATCCACTCCAATATGACACTAGAACTCACTTGATTTAAATTGATCATAAAAGGGTTGTTACAAATGAGAGAGGGGAGGGACTATTTATAGACTCCATACTTTTCCTAAGACCAAAATAGCCCTGACAAATAAGTAAATGACCAAAGCAGTCCAAGGGAGGGGCGCCCCTGGGCCTAGCCCATTAGTTGGGCCCATTAGCCTATCAAACCAACCATATGACAACTAACATAGGAAAATGACTCACTAACCTAGGTACATGACTCAAATAAAGCGAAAATTACAATGACATGACTCAAATAATGTATGAAAATTACATGACTCGACTCAGAAAAATATGACGGACACAATGGAGCTATGCTGGCGAGCAATCGAAGCTGTGGAAAAATGTGAAGGGTGAGAGATGCCCCCATCATACCCCCGGGGTGCGAAGAACTCGACTCCGTCGAGTATGGGTCCGCCAGGGGAGAGGTCCTCCAATGCAGCTCCGGGCGAGCTACAACCTCCAAACTCAACCTCACATCCTTAGCTGGGGGATGACTCTTCATCCTCTCAAGGTGGCTCGGGCACACCCTCTTGCTGGCGATGGTACCCTGCTTGCCTAGTATTGCCTCTGTGTGCACACGTCAGACTCTCAAGCTGATATGTGGAGGTTCTCCGAGGGTGTCACTCACAAAGGTGGGGGTAGGCTCGAGGTTCTCACTGGGATCCACCGCGGTGCCTTTGAAGAGTGCTAGATCCGCCACGTGAAAAGTAGGGTATATCCCAAAATCCCATCGGTAGATCCAACCTGTAAGCCATGGTGTCAAAGTCACTCGGAACATGGAAGGTCCAAGTCCTCGTGCCCTCGGTTTGGAGATAGCCCTAGGGTAGAGCCACTCCAATGTCACCATTACCAAGTTGCCTACTTGGAATCCCAAGTGGCGCTTACGAGCTATTGCCCGCTCAATATGAACCTCACCGTTCGTTGCAAAATGCTTGCTTGGATACACATGCCATGCACTACGGGGTGGTGGGTGTGTGGAAATGTGTGTGGATAAACGTGGACCAGGACATCCATAGATGGACCTATCATGCCATGATGCCATATGAACCTTGATGAGCCTTGGTGGGCCGGGGCAACCAAATGTGGCCCTATCATGCATGGACTTCCTAACAAAGGTTGGAGGGCCGGGGCATCCGTAGGTGATCCGGTCATGCATGGGGGTGACAAATGCCGGGGGACCCGGACATCCAAGAATGCTCCTATCATGCTTAAGGATCATGATGGATGAAGGTGGACCATTACATCCGAATATGGACCACTCATGCTTCCTACTTGACATGTGGGTGATATGGATGAATGGACCCAACTTATGAATCATGTCAAGTGGTTTTGTATGCCAAGACTTATGCATTCTTGTGCCAAAGATGTCTCCTATGTGTGGGCTTTTGGACTTCCATTGGAATAGATCATAGGGATCATAAAATGAGTTACCAAGGGGGAGGAGCTCTATGTCCTCAAGGTCCTCAAAAGGTGCTAAGTCATCCCTCTTCGTGATAACTGGGCCAATGTTATTGGTGAGTGGGTTGGCCATGAGGGGAGGGCTTGGCTTTCTACCCAATATAAGAAGCTCCAAATTGAGGAGAAGGTTGGGCTCATCGGTGGGTGAGGGTAGGAAAGGGTGGGTGGTGGATAAGGTGGTTGGGTCACATAGGGGTCTAGGCTCCCATAGGAAGGGATCAAAGGGGTAGTGGAAAGGTCTTCCTAGAGGGTGGCACTCTATGTCTTCAAGGTACCCAAACGGTGAGTCATCCTCCTCCAAGATAATTGGGCCAAGGTCTCTAGTGGGTTGGCCAATTAAAGCAATTGGAATCTTGATGGGTGGGAAGTGGGCCAAGATTGGTTTCTCATCCTTGGGGAGAAAGAGGAGGATTTCACTCGTATAATGGCCACTAGTGTAGATGGAGGTGATGGAACCGGTGGCGGGGTAAGCTAGGAAAGGTCCATTAGAGTAGATGGGGCTAGACTTCAATGGTCCTATGGCTAGCATATTGGTCAGGTAGACTTGCCATTGTAAATAGTCCACTAGGTCCCCTAAGCCTTCCACAAAGTAGGAGGTTTGAAGTGTGACATGGGAAGACTGGGTGGGCACAATTTGGACTTGATATGCCAAGGGTGAGAGGTAAGGTGGTGGGGCCTTGCTTAAGCCATTGGAGTATGGACTCATTCATGGTTAGGGTGTGCGGCTCATGAGGACCCGAACTAGGAGAGGTGGGTGGAAGTGGGGGGTCTAGGATGTTCTCTATGGTGGGAGGTGAATCCGGATTGGCATCCATCTCCACTTGGGTATGTGTGTGGGCCACAACTTCCAAGGATAATGGGGTAGGATAGTCTATGGTGGGTGGAGTGATAATGGTCAGTGCATGGTACTCTCGGGGTGGTGAACATGGGTTGACTTGGGTTGGGCTTGGTCGGGGAAGTTCTTGGGTGGGAGTAGGGGTCGGGGGTGAAAGATCGGTTGGTTGAAGAGGTTTGGGTTGGGGTGCGTAGATCTTTCTAAGATCGACCCTCATTTCATCCCAAGATTCAATGGGTGCTTCCCCTTTGGCTTCTCTCAAACCTACAATGTTCACCCATTCTTTCCTAGCTTGGCGCCAGAGCAAACTCTTGGCATAGTTGACTTGGACAAGCCCTGACAGGGTAAACCTCCCAAAGTGTTGGTCTATGGACTTCTCCCATTCTAGATATATGCTAGGGCGAGATCCATCAAACACAAAGGCTTCTAATGGGCCTAAGAGTGGCAAATATGCCAAGTATGAGGTCGTCATGATAGTGGACAAGGGTGATGCATGCAATGGCCTTAGGACAAGATTTAGTAGAGACAAGTCTAGAACTTGCCCTGATACCAATTTGATGTGACTCGAACTGGGACCTAAGTGGCAAGCAAACACAACGACTAGGCAATGTCACACAAGCGCACTCACTCGCGTTTGGCACACTCGGGTCCGTAGGTGGACCGGCAATGGGGTGAGGGTCTGAGGTTGGACCGGTGATATCCAAGGATATGACTGACTTGGGGAGGACCCCTAGGGGCCAGGGTTGCCCAAATTCACGGGCGGTCAGCACGCCGAAGGCATGGGTAAAAGGGTCACTCTCACAACTCACCCGCGGCGACCACTCAAACATAAGTAAGTTTGGAACGGGCGCTCACTCACCGTCCGACGGAGTTAAGAAGCAATACTAATTAAGCAAGATATACCAACAAAGGGAGGGGTCCAGAAGCTCACCTGATCAGCGTGAAGACGCTGATCCCGGCCGGAGACGATGGCGAGCGGGGAGGCGTGGGTATGCACCCGAACGCCGCGCTAGTGAAGCTTCAACCTGCTCAAACGTTTACAAAACTACACCCCATCCAGGGGGGGGGGATCGTGGGGAAGGGAAGACAATGATTACATCCAAACACTACCTCCACATAGGGAGGGGCCTTCAGCCGGCCAAGCGGGGAGGGGAATTCGAGCTAGAAGTGATGAAAGGAAGCCGATGCCGAATCTATCCACGCTTTGGAATCAGGGACCAGCAGTTGAAGATGGCACCTCTATGACCTCTCCTGATTTTTGCTGATGACGGGACCAGTGGGGAATTCTTTGTAGCTGGAACGGGAAAACGTCTGAATTTTTTTGATTTCTTCTGGCGCCAACGCTGGTCTGGGTGGAGGCTCGAACAGGGTTGTAGCTTCTCGGAACTGGCTGCTTCAGGTTTCCAACAACAGGAAGAAGAGGATGCCACGACCGCTCCCGAACTCAGAATCAGATGCCGTCAGAGCCGTTGGAACCGTTGACGAGTCCTCTTCGAATCAAAATTGGCGGGGAAGACAAACATTGTCAGAGAAGACCAGTGGGCTCTGAACTCTTTTGAAAGGTTGGTACATACTATGGGGAAGCAGAACCGCGCACCCGGGGGAAAAATTGATAACTCTTGGTTCCGGATGCTAAATTGAGCTATGCTTTTTGGAGGTGAAATAAGACTCAGAATAGAAGACTTTTGATGAAGAAGTTTTTCTCAGATTCCCAGTAGGATGGCCGCTGTAGATCTTCTACTCTGGTTCTGGTCCTCTACCTGAGAAGTCTTGCACAGTCGTGGTAGATCGCCTCCTCCGAACAGCTCCGATCTTGGAAGTCGGCCAGACCACCACCGTTGGAAATCTGACTAGGAGACGCTTCCAATGATATATGGTATGCCCTCTGAATCTTCCAGGTGAAGACGTGGAAGCCTCTGTAACTGGGCACTCCTCTGCTGCCTGTGGACTGAAAACTATAGATTGAAGATGGTGGGGGGAAATGGGGTATATGGGAGGGGAAGTGGGGGTGGATGAGTGTGGGGAGAGCCCTGGCTGTGAGGGGGTCTAGGAGGGGGTGTTCCAAGGTGTGGATGGGGGAGAATGGGGTCTGGAAGGTGGTGTTTGCAGTGGGTGAGAGGGGAGCTGCGAATTTGGGATGGGGGGGGGGAGAGAGAAGGAGAGATCTCTATCCAAAATTTGAAAATGGACCAATGTGGTTAATGGGGCTTTGGGGATGGGAAGGGTTGTGTTGGGAAAGGGAAGGGGTGCTTGGGGAGTGGGGAATTCTCCCTTGGGAGATGAGAGGGTGCTTAGGGAAGGGAGTTGAGTAGGTGGTGATTGGGTGGTGGACTTGGGATTTGGGGGGAGGTCTCTTGGAACTAGGGTGGAGTAATGAGGGTGGGGTAGTTGGGAGGATGAGTAATGAGGGGGAGAGAGAGAGAATTGATGATGTAGAGGAGAGAGAGGGAGGAGAGGAGAGAGAAAGTGGCGCCCTCCTCCTTGAAGAGAGAGAGAGAGAAGAGAGAGAAGTGAGATAGAGAGAGAAGGGGAATCCACCCCAATAGAGAGAGAGAGAGAGAGAGAGAGAGAGAGAGAGAGAGAGAGAGAGGTTTGGAGAATCCACTCCAATATGACACTGGAACTCACTTGATTTAAATTGATCATAAAAGGGTTGTTACAAATGAGAGAGGGGAGGGACTATTTATAGACTTTATACTTTTCCTAAGACCAAAATAGCCCTGACAAATAAGTAAATGACAAAATCAGTCCAAGGGAGGGGCGCCCCTGGGCCTAGCCCATTAGTTTGGCCCATTAGCCTATCAAACCAACCATATGACAACTAACATAGGAAAATGACTCACTAACCTAGGTACATGACTCAAATAAAGGAAAAATTACAATGAGATGACTCAAATAAAGTATGAAAATTACATGACTCGACTGAGAAAAGTATGACGGACACAATGGAGCTATGCTGGCGAGCAATCGAAGCTGTGGAAACATGTGAAGGGTGAGAGATGCCCCCATCACACCAATTTTACAAAGAAGAAGCAAAGTCGAAGTTTTACCAAGTGAGTGGGCCTTGTTCCCTTTTTATTGGAACCCCTTTCATTCTTTATTTACCTCAAGGCACATCTGGATAAAAGCCAAGTCATTTGCCAAATTTAGGCACCCAATCCTTCTTGGGTCCCTGGAGGTTAGTAGCATTGCCACCAAAAACTTTCTTCGACCTTTTCATTGCCACCATATCATCATTCATCATGATCCTATAATCCTCAATAACATGTCAATTGTTTCCACAATAAAAGCATTGAGAAGGAACAACTTTACCAAAAGACTTCCTTTTATAAGCATAGGAGTTTCCAAAAACTTTCTATCTACTATTTTCAAAAGTTCTAGATTTAACAAAATTAAACTTAACATTCATTCTAGTGGCATGGAAATCATGATTTTTCAATGACCAACAGTTTTTCATAACATGCCCATACTTATCATAGTTTTTTTTTTGGCAAACATGTGACAGATTATGCAACCGGCCGAGTGCACCCCCCACCAGCAGAGGGGAGAAAGCCACTCCCCCAGATGCACAAACCGTACCCAGAAATAGATTAATAATCAAATAGCATTACATGAAATCAAGCGGGGCATACCCCGAAAGAAAGGAATGCGAGATTAGATGAATCTAATGCTCGGAAGATGGGATCTATCAAGCACTACATTGCCCCGACATGTCCTGGGCAGTTTATTAAATGTATGAAAAGTAAGACTAGAGGATGAGGAGCAGGCGTAAGGGGCAAGACAGTCCGCCACTCTGTTCGCTTCTCTATACACAGTTTTCACCGGGACAACATGAAGTTGGAGGAGCTCAGCTATAGTTCGCCACCATCGAATCGTATCCCATGAGGGTGGTGTGTTATTATGGAAAGACTGCACCAATGTAGCTGAATCAGATTGGATGGCAGAGAGACCATATCTACACTCCTTAGCCAGGCGAAGACCGTCGCACAGGGCCCTTGCTTCAGCGATAAGGCTATTGCCTATGCCATAAAAGTGTGCAAAAGCAAGGATAAAGCGGCCTGAAGAGTCTCTGATGCAGCCCCCCCCCCCCCCAAGCACCCTGGCTCCCCTTGCAAGCTCCATCAACGTTGAGGCAAAGTCCCTCGAAAGGCGGATGCCACTTCACAAGAATCGGCATCTTCATCTTAACAGCAGGACGATACCCGAAAGAAGTAATAGCCATCCATTGTTGTTCAGTAGGGGCCATATGGAATGTGATATTATTGAGAGTCAAGGACACCATGGTCTGAATCTGATAGATAATTCTGGTGGTGGGAGTCCGAACATGCTGGTATCGTAGTAAGCACCTAGCTTTCCAAATTTCCCAGAACATCTGTAGAAGACTATAGAGAGATATAAAACCAAAAGGCCAACGGATATTGCACGTATTCAAGAAGGACCAGAGCCTAGTGGTGGTGTTATCATGCAAAATAGTAGCATCGCCAACAAGGGGCATAAGCCAACGCCAGAGGGGTGAAGCAATGCCAGTCAAGATAAATAGATGGTTCAAATCATCAACCTGAGGCATGTGGCAACAAGTGCATTTGGAAACCATTGAAACACCGCATTCAGCGATGCGTGCGCCCACAGGCACCGCCCTATGAAAGACTCTCCAACAAAAAATAGCAGCTCTCCGATGGAAAGGGGAGTGTCAAAGCCTCATCATGAGAGGTCTACAGTTGCCCCTAGCTCGCACGAGGTTAGAGGCCGATCTGGCAGAGAAATCCCCCGATGAGTTGGCCGTCCAAACACGAGTGTCATTCACATCAGAGAGCTGCACACCCTCCAAGAGGGATTGGGATGGCAGAAGATTGTGGATGGGGTGGTTGGGATTTTGGAGGACCTATTTCACTGTGGCAGGAGGACCATGATAATTCTCCGTAAGAATATCACGTAGAGGGGTGTCACCCATCAAGATATCGTCCAGAAAATCAACGGAAGAGCCCTTGCCAACCACCCACCGTGAGTGATTGTTGACGACTCGAAGAGCTCTTGCAAAAGTCTCTTTGGAGATGCCACGGGGAAAGGGGTGCAGAATCGTGCTAGTGCCCACCTTGTATCTAGCACGCACATATCTCGCCCATAGGGATTCACCACTATGGACCAACCATATCAACTTAACATCCATGGAGAGCTGAACATGTAGCAGACTTCTCACGCCCAGGCCGCCCTCCACAAGGGGCTGCTGAACCACACTCCAGGATACACAATGACGATGCCGAACTCCATCAATTCCGCTCCATAGGAAAGACGCCATGGCCTTCTAGATCTGTTTAGCGATGGTCTTGGGTATGGAAGTTGCAACAGCAAGGTAGACACGTATGGAATTCAGCACCAAGTTAATAAGAGTGATTCTACTAGCTTGGGAGAGATGAGTGGATTTCCAAGAGAGCATTTTGGAATTAAGTTTGTCAATGAGGAATTTGTAATCAGAAATCATGGTTCTCCCCGGCTTGAGTGGAACACCAAGGTAATGAATGGCGCCAAGTTGGTGATGAAATCCAGTAGCATGTTTAATACTATTAACAAGATGGTCAGGCGCCGTATGAGCCACCATGAAAGAGCTTTTAGCCACATTGATCTTTTGCCCAGAGCTACTAGTGTAGGAATTCAGGAAATACATCAGCTTTCTAATGTTATTGACATCACCATTGGCAAATATAAGTGTATCATCAGCATATAAGAGGTGTGAGACCGAAGGACAATGTCAAGGGCCTGAATAAGGGTGAAGGACTCCAGTGGTATGCAGGTTAGAGGGGCCTCTGCTGAGCACCTCTTCCATGATAATGAACAATGCCGGTGCAAGAGGGTCACCCTGCCTCAGACCGCGGCTAGATTTGAAGAAGCCAGTGGGCGCACCATTAAAGATAATAGAAAACCACCAGTTAGAGGATAGCATAGCAATGTAGGAGATGAATTTGGAGATAAAGCCAAACCGCTGGAGCACAGCGAAAAGGAAGTCCCATTCAACACGATCATATGCTTTCATCATATCAATTTTGAAGAGGATATTATGACCACGCACTTTTCTTCCCAACTCCCCAACCTGCTACCTAGCCAGAGCGATATTTTCAATAATGAACCGACCTCTGACAAAGGCCCCTTGTTCCTCAGATATAATGTGCGGAAGAATATGAGAGAGCCGATCCGAGATGATCCTGGAGATAATTTTGTAACAGAAATTACAGAGACTGACGAGTCTGTAATCCCCAAAAGCTGTAGGGCTGGAGACCTTAGGAATCAAGGCAATGAGGGTCGAAGTAAGCCCTCTAGGCCGCGGCATACCGAGGAAAAAAACCCAAATAGAAGCTACAACATTGTCCTCAATAATGTCCCATCATGGGGTGAAGAAAATACCAGTAAAACCATCAGGCCCAGGTGCTCCATTGCCATTCATATTCCACACAGCCCGTCAGACCTCCTCTACAGTAGGGGTCCTGCATAGATGCTGATTCTGACCATCAGAAATAACAGGAGGGATGACATCAAGGAGGGAGTTTTCAATGACATGGTCACTTGAAGTGAGAAGGGCCTTAAAGAAACTTGCCGCCTCCCTCTAAAGAATTTCCAGGTCTTGACACCACTCACCATTGATCTTTAGTTTATAAATGTCACTTCTCTGTCTGTTACTTTGGACAACGATATGGTAAAATGCAGTGTTACGATCACCATTTTGCAGCCAATCCATCCGCCCCTTTTGAGCCCAGAATTGTTCCTCACAGTGAAGCGCTTTCCGGATCCTGGCATTAGCTTCATTGAGGGCTACCCGCGTAGTTTCAGTAGGATTCTTGTCAAAAGCTTCCTGCATAGCTAAAACTTATGTTTCTGCCCGGTGGATATTAGTTTTAATGTCACCAAAGACAGCTTTGTTCCAATGTTGTAGCGCCTTCGTGACTGCCTTGAGCTTGGTCTGCAGAATAACATAAGGATTATGATGTGGAATATCCTCCCCTGTCCAAATGTTCGACACCAGATCCTTAAAGGAGGCATGTTGAGTCCACATGGACTGACAAATAAATCGTGAGGGTCACCGAGTAACATCCTGAACTCCAAGAAGTAACGGAGCATGGTCCGATGGACCTCTGGGCAAGTGTTGAACTAAGAGGCCAGGGAAAGTAAGTTGCACAATGTTAGTCAAGAAAGCCCAGTCTAGACGAGCCTTAATCGCTGCATTGCCTAAACGGTTATTAGACCAGGTAAATTGGCTACCCCTGAACCCAAGGTCCAAAAGACCCACCGCAGAGGAAAAGGCATTAAAATCCGTCATAGATTGAATATTAGAAAGGATCCCACCTACTTTATCTGATGGGCATGCAATACAATTAAAATCTCCCCCGATAAGCCAAGGCGTGGTAATTTGATTAGAGAAGTCCAGAAGGCTGTCGAAGTGCTCCCTACGAATACGAGGGTCGCAATCAGCATAGATAGCCATAATGTAACAAAATATGGAGTCCCCACATTGTATAGAAGCAGTAATATGCCGAGGAGAAGAGCTAATAATAGAAATCTTACTATCTCCCCGCCAAAGCAACCAAATCTTTGAATCTGGGCCCGAGTTCCCTGTAAAGAAGTCCAAGTGAAAAATACGGCAAAGATCTAGCGGCCTGTCCAGGGAAGCCTTTGGTTCAGAGATAGCCATAATAGGTGGATGAAATTTGGAAACCATATCTTTCAGAGCCCGTTTAGTAGGTAGATTGTAGACGGCTCTAGCATTCTAGAAAAGCAATGGAAAAATCATGATGATGAATAGCTTGAAGTAGCACCGGCAGCATTCCGCTGAGATCTCGTAAGAACCCCAGGTTTTTGGGAAACACCCCCTTCCTTGGTAATAACAACATGTGGAATGGAAATATTCTCTATACTCGCTAGTTCAGTTGCCAAACTTTGATGATTTTGAGAGGATCGATGAGGATTCGGACCATCGGTACCTGAGTCCGCCGCAAGCCACACGATCCCGTCACTCGCTGGCGGTAGTTGCACTGGTTGGTTAAGCAAAGGAGCAGCATACGTATCAGAGGTAGCAGCGTTCACAACATGCAGACTGACGGACCCATCACCCGCCAGCGGCAGGTGCATCGGTTGGGTAGGCAAAGGATCAGCAGGCACATCTCGGGTGATAGCTTTCGAACCAAGCAATATGCATTCATGATCCGATGAGTGCATTTCAGCATCATTAAAAGAACAACTATTATAATCCATCACAGATGGTTGAGCAGTACCATCGCCGGATGTAGGGTGTAGTACATCCCGTCATTCCAAACAAAAACTAGGTAAAGTCGGCTGGATAGAGACAACACCCTCTTGAATTATAGCCATAAGATCGCTACCAGTAATCTCCTGAGCAGGTTCTTGAATACTGGGGTCCTTCAGATCAGACAGACACCCAGGGCCCTCTTCCTTTCTGCGCCAGACTTTAGAATTCTGGGGCACGTTCTCTTTCCCCAACTCCTCAACGAAAGAATCCTTTGGACATGCAGCCACACTAGGCCTACCTTTCTATTTCTTCTGGCATTCGCGATCCTGGTGGCCAAATTTATGATAGAAATGGCAAAGAGCAGGCACACGATGATAGTTAATCTTTTGCCAAAACCCATCGTCCCCACACCCAATCCAAATCCATTCCGGTCTGGGTTTAGATATATCTAACTCCACATAAGCCAATGCTTCTTGCGTCTGTGTCAGCGCCAAGGTAGGCTCATGTATACGAAGAACCGGTCCCAAGTTGGCATCTATGGAGGTAATATAATGCTTATAGTAAAAGTTAACAAGCAACATGGGAAACCCCACCCAGATCGGTAAAAGTGTAGGATCAGTAGAGAAGTTGATGGTAGGCGTCCATCTAAAGAAATGATAGAGTAAACAATTTATATAAAGACTTTGACGTAGAAATACCTGCAGGAAATCCTCCTCAGACTCAAACCAGAACGGCAAGTGCCTAGGGTTGAGAACACTAACAATAAAATCTTTCTTTAATAAAAGCAGTTGCGACAAGCACGCCTTCAACTCCGGAATAGGGCAACGCCCATATGAGCACCGCACGATGATCGCCCACTGTAGAGAAGCAATCGATCGGTTGACCTCATCGCGAGAAAGGAACATGGCTGGTTCTCCCGAATCTGTGAAGCTCGGCGCCTTAATCCCAATCGAGATAACCGGCGGAGGTTTCGTAGCAGCGATGACTTGGGCATAAGATCTTGGGGCACCCGTCACCGCGGCAGGTTCACCACCCACGTCGTCCGCCCCAGGCGAAGCAGCATCCATTCTCCATACTTATCATAGTGAGAACAATAAGGGGAAGTAGTTCTACGGAATGATTTTTTATTATGAGCATGAGTTTTTTCGTAAAACTTTCCCTTAGAGGATGGAAACCTTTGAGCTTGAAAAACATGGTTATCACTGAATTTTCTTTAAAAATTAGATTTAGCATGCATAGCATGAAGATCATCGTGTTGCTTCACAAAACAAGAAGTATTTCTCTATTTCTTGAAAGCATATTTATTTTCACATGCACGTTGGTAATCCTTTTTCATGACATTACAATCACCCATGACATGGCCAAACATTCCACAATAAAAGCATTCAACATTAGAATTCAATTTCTATGATATATTTGGCATAGAGGATTTTGTGTTGACATTTTTCTTTTTCTCAAATCTATTTTCAGAAATTTTCATTTGTGCAATAGGAGGAGGTGTCTTGGAAGTGCTAGGAATATTGAGAGCATGAACAAAAGAAGTTTTCAATTTTGATTGAAAAGACATTTTTTTGACGGGGGTGTATCTAAGACCGTCGTTTTGAAAGTTCACCTTTAAACCTAACACCTTGTCCAAATTTTCTTTTCCCTTCACAAATCTAGACAAGTCATCTTTTAATCTTTACACTTCTTCTTTTAGAGTAGAAATATGCAATTCAACACTTGTCATTTCTTTTTCGCATGCAGACACTTTTTCACTTAGCAAGTAATTCACAGATTTGAAGTTTGCATTTTCATCCATGACTTCCTTGTTTTCAGCATTTATGGATTGCAATTTTTCAGTTAGTTTTTTAAGAACTTTTTTGATTTCAACAAGTTTTTAACTCTTTGCAAGTAATTGTTCATTCTCAGATTTCAACAAGGAATTTTCTTTTTCAAGTTTATCAAAACTTTTCAAGTTACCTTCAAGAAGAGAAATATGAATTAACATGGCGTTGTTGTTCTTTTTAAGCTCTTCATTTTCACTCATGATGCTTTTGCTATCAATTTTAGTGTCAAGAAGTTTTTCAAATAATTTCTCATCATCAGATAAAGATGCTAGCTTGTTCTTAAGACATTCTTCATTCTTCTCAAGCATGAAAATTTTAGACAACAAAGTTTTGTATTGTACATGCAGATCATGGCACTCATTTTCAGAAGCAAGGGAAGTATTAGTTTGTCTAGACATTTCAATATCTTCATTCATACAAGAAATCTCATCCGAAAATAATTTAACTTTGGATTCAAGAAGTTCATTTTGATTTTCTAGATTTTCAATTTGTGACTCCAAAGTTTTACAGTTTTGACAAGAAGGATGAGCATGCACAATGTCTTCAATTTTTGATTCTAGCAATTTGCAATTTTCACAAGGAAGATTATCATGCACATTCTGATTAATTTTGTTTTTCAATATTTTATTTTCAGACATGAGTTTCTTGCATTTGTCATAGATTTCAGCATATGCCAAAGATCTTCGGAGTCAGAATTTACCTCATCTGAATTTTCGTCACCATGAGCCATTAAGCATGGATCCATTACTTCTTCTTCATACTTTCACGCCAACTCGTCCCAAAGGTCTCTTGCCGACCTGCACATTGGAATTTGTGAAAGTATATTGGACTCAATGGCATTCATGAGAAAATTTAATGATCTAAGATTCATTGCATTTTCCTTGACATGAATATCGTCCCATTTGTTATGTTCAGTAAGAAGTTTGTATGGACCTTCACTTATCACCTTCCAAATATTGGGTTCTTGCAAACCAAGATAAACACACATCCTATTTCTCCAAGAAATAAAATTACAACCATTAAAGCATGGAGGACAAGAGGTTGAACTGATTTCGGCCATTTTGCTCAAGGTTGTCGTTACCTAGGATCACTCTATAGATTGTGAGATCTCAAGATAAATAGAGCCGAGGCTGTGATACCAATTGTTGGGTCCGGGGCAATGGCAATCAAGAGGGGGGGTGAATTGATTGGCCCTCAAAAAATAATTTTCAAGCAATATTAATAGATGAACGATGGATAGATAAACAATTAATTCGTATGCGCCTAGATGAACAAGGAACGAGATATAGCAATTTGGATTATGCTCTCAATGCTCATTCACGTGTGATTGTTAATCATGTGAGTATGTGTGTGTATGAAACGCTCTGCCAAAACCACAAATAGAGAAAAATAATAATAGAGGAATTGCAAACAATAAGCAAACCACGGGGCACGGACATTTTTAGGTGGTTCGGCCATACAGCTTTGTGCGCCTACATCCACCCCTCACCAAATCGGTGAGGATTCCACTATCTTGCAAAGACCCTTACAACACAGCACACACGGAGCAACGCTCCAACACACACGCAAGGCGATGCCTGCACACACACAAGGAGAAAGCTCCCAACCACACACGGGGATAAATCTCCAAACACACACACGGAGTTCCTCCGCATAGAACGATGCACACGCATCAACACAAACACTCGAAAATCAAATCTCGGAACAACCACACAGAATATTCTTTCAGAAATGGAAGAAGTATTCAGAAATGGATACAATAAGCCCAAAACAACTTCTAAAGACTGAACCAAAAAACATATATGAAATGTAAAGCTCCCCTTTCTCAAAACGATCCGGCTGTTCTTTGTTCATCGACGAATGATCTTGAAGTCGACATCATCTTGTTCCTCTCCTCGATCCACTCATCTTTTCCTTCTATAACAATGACGCGGCGCGGGACTCGAGACATCATAGGATCAGAGTTGTATTAGAGTCATTTTTATTTTTATTATGTATTTTTATTTTATTTAAGTCTTACTTGATGGTCATGAGTTGGTAGGATTAAAATTTTAATTTTCATATTTTATTGGGTTCATTTCGAGCGAATATCGAGTCTTTTTATTTTTGTGTAATTTTTGGGGTGAATTTCGCACTATTTTGTGAGTCTAGGGATATTTGAGTCACAGGAAGGTAAAATAGGGTTAGGGTTAGCCTGACTCCTATAAATAGTCATGTAAACCAACTTTTCTAATTAATTATGAATTACAGCTGTGAATTTTATAGTAAATTCTTTATCTCTGAGATGGAGAAGACAGTGCCTTGAGAGGAGGCAAACCCTAGGTGGTCCCTGTGAAGGGGAGGGTGCGAAGCCTACACTCCCACCTCTATCCTCTGGCCGGGTGAGATGCCCAGCCCCTCCGCCTCCCCTCCTTCCAAGTGTCGCCCCCTCATCTCCATATTCTCTCCCTGCTACTTTGTTCTGTCTACCCAGAAAATAACACCAAGTTGCAGTGATGTTTGAGGCCTGTCCGATGCGAATCTGGAGCTGATAAATTTTACAGGGCTGCTGCTTCAAGTCACGTCCGTTCCAACATTGGTTTAACGTCGATCAGAGTTCTAGGTCGCCGACAACAATTCTTCCCGTGAAGTCACGCACTATTGCCTGTCTGCGCTAGATAGAACTCGTCCCTCTTATTGGGAATTTTCTACAGGCTGCCCTATATCGACTGTGGGCCGGAGATTTAGAGGCATTGTGTGTCTCTCTATCTTCTTTCTAGCGTTACCAACCCTGCCCCGTTCCGACCTCCATGCTGTTCGTGGCATCAGATCTCGTGGGACTACGCAGGTCGACCTGTGTTGTTCAGCGTCAGAACCAGTTGCGACTTGCAGAGGATTTTTTGGCTTCCACGGCAAGAATCAGTGCACGCCCTTTTGCCGAGAAGTCCTCTTACGAGTCTGATACTCACCGCCGCTGACGATATCTCGTTCTGACGTTGGAGTTGATTTTGGCGGGTATTTTTGTCGGCACACGCAAATTTGCTTCTACCATTCCGGACTGCAGGACAACCCCCGCCCACCACCTGTTCGATGATGGTTCCAACTGAACCTTCTCACTGCACGTCGGCACCGTTGCACATCAAAAGTGGTGCTCGAGACATCAGAGGATCAGAGTTGTATCAGAGTCATTTTTAGTTTTATTATGTATTTTTATTTTATTTGAGTCTTCCTTGATGGTCATGAGTTGGTAGGATTAAAATTTTAATTTTCATATTTTATTGGGTTCATTTCGAGCGAATATCGAGTCTTTTTATTTTTGTGTAATTGTTGGTGCGAATTTTGCACTCTTTTGTTAGTCTAGGGATATTTGAGTCATAGGAAGGTAAATAGGGTTAGGGTCATCCTGACTCCTATAAATAGCCATGTAAACCAACTTTTCTAATTAATGTTGAATTACAGCTGCTAATTTTACAGTAAATTCTTTGTCTCTCAGATGGAGAAGACAGTGCCTTGAGAGGAGGTAAACCCTAGGTGGTCCCTGTAAAGGGGAGGGTGCGAAGCCTACACTCCCACCTCTATCCCCTGGCCAGGTAAGACGCCCAGCCCCTCCGCCTCCCCTCCTTCCAAGCGTCGCCCCCTCATCTCCATATTCTCTCTCTGCTGCTCTGTTCTGTCTGCCCAGAAAATGTCACAAAGTTGCGGCAATGTTTGAGGCATGTCCGATGCGAATCTGGAGCTGATAAATTTTGCAGGGCTGTTGCTTCAAGTCACGACTGTTCCAACTTTGGTTTCACGTCGATCGAAGTTCTGGGTCGCCGACAACAATTCTTCCCGTGAAGTCGCGCACTGCTGCCCGTCTGTGCGAGACAGAACTCATCCCTCGTCTTGGGAATTTTCTATAGGCTGCCCTATATCGACTTTGGGCCTGAGATTTGGAGGAATTCTGCATCTCTCTATCTTCTTTCCAGCTCCACCAACCCCGCCCCGTTCCGACCTCCGTGCTTGTTGACACCCGTTTTAGCCCACAAGTTGAGTCATTTCTGTTATTCATCATTTTTGATGCCCCGAATGAGCCATTATTTTGGAGCTTCCTTGGATGGATTTCGAGCCCATTTTTATCATTTCATATCATTTGAGTCTTGGAGATCATGATTTCCTAGAGCCCTGGAGCTTATCTTATCAAATTCCGGCTTCCAAGTCAACTTACGGCCCATTTAGGCCGGCTTCCCTCAAGTAATCGGCTCTCTCCCACTGTGCAGTCTTGAAAGTGGTCCTTTTTCATCTCTTTCTATTCCCTTCTTTAAAACATTATCTTCACCAAAGTTGTTCCTCTTTCAAAGGTCTACAATTTCTTCTTCTACGCCGTTGACCAGTTCCACCCCGATTATGAGCTATTCGCATTTTTCTGGCGTGCTGTGCTGTTCACCTATGTCCCAGAATTTTTCTCTCTGTTCTAGCCCCATTTTCTCCCTCTTATAATCCTTTTCTCAACTTGCTTTCGTCATAAAAGTTGTTTCTCTCTCAGTTGTCTACAATTTCTTCTTCTATCACTTTCGCTAGTTCTGCCCCATTTGAGAGATACACTTCAATTTCTAAAGTCGCTCGTAGTCTGCCAAGAATTTTTCTTCATCGGTGTGAAGGTCTAGTGTTGGTGCGTCAGAGCACATGTGACGGTCTAGTATAGATGCGTCAGAGAACTGTGACAGTCCTATACTAGACCGTCACAGTCAAACTTGTCCGAAATCATCCCGTTCGACCCCAGAGCGTGACGGACCTACCCTAGGCCGTTACATAACTCTGACGGTCCTGCGATAGACCGTTACACACAACCGAGAGTCCAATTTGTGCTGGACTCTGCCCCGAAAACTATGTGGCGGGCCTATCTTGCAGAGCCCATAACTTCTTCAATTCTTATCCAAATTGATCTCCATTTTTTCCTACTTCTAGCCCTTTGTATTATCTTGAATTTAGTTCATAGAAATCAAATTTCATTGGCTATATCTCTCGGGATCTGGGTCGCAAGATCAGGATTTAAGCATCCTAGTACAACTAAAACTATGATTTCCAGTACGACATGGCTACCTTCCAAGAGCCATATCTTCTCGAATCCTCCTCCGAATTGATCCTCATTTGTTCCTATCTCTCGTCCTTAGTATTATCTCGAGTTTGATCCAAAGAACTTGATTTATCTTAGACTATATCTTCGGGAATCGTGATAAAAAGATGGGGCTTTCTGCAAAACTCTATAAAAACTGCTCAGTTCGCAGTTGCAAAGGGGGGCTCTTTCTTGGTTCGGGGCGAAGCCATGCTGCAACTTCAACTCAGAACTTCAACCTTGGCTTCAAGAGGGAAGTATTAGCTTTCAATTCCATCCTTTTGGACTTGATTTCATGGTCTACACTCTTAGTACTCCTCTCCTCAAAATCACAAATCATCACAGTTTTCTGCACTTTTCTGCTACATATGCACTTTTCCCCGTTTTGCATCAATGATTTCTCTCTATTCTCTCAATAAAATCTCGTGATTTCAAATCCTATGCATGCACAACACACCCACCTATTATGTCCACCCTTCCAAAGGGGTTAAAAACCTCCCCCCGGTGCGTTCTCCCTTAATTTCTACCCATATTTTATCACTCTGGGATTGATACTACACATGCATGTTCTAATGGATTTTTTGTCCTTGTTTTGGCTTTGTTTTACAGGAGAGCATGAACATAACGCGAGGCCTTCTTCATCTAGCCAGCTGGAAGGAGAAGAGGTTTGATTCCAAAAGTTCCCTGCACCCCGTTTCAAGCGCGATCAAGTCTTTAAGTTCCAAGGTACACGACGTCGTTCCTCTCCTTTCTTCATCCTTTGGCGTTGTTGGAACCTTGGTGGCGATCACGGTTAGTATTTCTCATCCCTTCATCCCCCTTGTCTTTGATTCACTTGTTTATGCATGTATGTATTTAAAGGGGGTGGGATTGGAATCTAATTAAAACAATTTACAGTTTTTTGGCGATCACGGTGGGACCCCAATGCCCATCACACTTGTTTTCATTCTCTTTTGTAGGTTGGGTGGGTGCATGTTCATGTTTAGGTGATATTACCTCCATTCTCCCACTATTTTTGGTGTTTTACGGGCTCTGGTTGTATGACGGTCTTATGGTAGACCGTCATGGTCATGTAACGGTCATTTGGTAGACCGTTACAGATTCTGGCAGTCCTGTACGCATGCTCACAGGGCCGTGTTCGTCGGGGCATAACTTTTGATCCTGATGTCTGATTGCACTGGTTTTTCTTCCGTTGGATAGCCCTTTGTATTGTCTTTCCATACATATATCATTTGCATTATTTGGTTTACATTTGCATATTCTAATATTGTCCAACGTTTTGAGTTTTGTGTATAAGTTTTGTAGGCAGGCTCAGGGACAGGTTCACAGGTACATCTTTACTCAGTGATTTGACTACCTTCTCGGTGTCTGATTGCACTGATGTTTGTTCCATTGGATAGTCCTTTGTATTATCTTTCCATCCATATCTTATTTGCACCATTTGGGTCTCATTTTCTTAGTTAAAAATTGTCACCATTTTACCATTTTGTGCATAAAATCTGCATGTGGTCTGCGCACAGGTTCATGGGGGCAACTTTGCTCAGTGATTTGATTGACCTCCCGGGGTCAGATTGATCTGTTCTTGGGCCAGTTGTGTAGAACTTTGCATTTTCTTTCCATCCATATACTATTTATCTTAGTTGGATCAAGTTTGCATAGTTTAATCTAGTCTTGATTTTCTAGTTTTAAACTAGAATTTGCATGCACTCCGGTGCACATAGGGCCATACATTGCATATCATAGTTGCATTTTCTACCTTGGTAAGTGATCCTCTCGGCTCCATATTCCTTGGAGTTGACTAGGTGATCTTATCCGGGACCTCCATAAGTCCCCGTGAGCTGTGGATTCTCACACGGACACTGGGCCGGTTGTACCTTTCCACCCCTTAGGCTTGCATTTGCATAAGTGTGAGGGAGTTAACCTTAGTCAACCCAAAGTTTGGACCTTATTCCCATAGGATTCCTATCTTGAGGGAATTATTATTAATTCAAATCATTAAAAGGTCTATTAAATCCCTAAAATAGTTCCCATCATATCAACTTGTTTGACTTGGGTGAAAACTCTCACATTACATTGTTTGTTTTGTTTGGGCTTGTCCAAGCCCATTAGTGGTGTTTTGTGTTGTATCGACATCTTTCGTCGTTGTTAGGCCCACTTAGGTTACCCCATTTTGTATGTCTATTATCTAGTCCATTGTCCCGTGGTCCATTGTCCATTCGTCCTTGCATTAGTGGGTCAGCCCCCCTTGTTCTCAAGCCCATTAAGCGCTTGCTTTCCCATTTGTATTGTCCTTGATCTCCTTGTATTAAGTCTCCACTTGCCCTCATGGAGCATCATTCCAACCCCTTGTATCATTCTTTTTCCCAATATTCCTCCTATTCTCGTGCGGAATCCTCTTCCCACGCGGGACCATCTTCCTGTGGTACTTCTGACCCATCTGAAGAGCAAGCTAATCTCATGGCCCATCTTTCAAGCCTTGTTCGCCAAATGGATCCAACCCAGGCCCAACGTCTTATTGCATCTCATCTTAATGGGCCTCCTTCTCTTAATGGGCCTCATCATCTTAATGGGCCCCATTCTCCTAATGGGCCTTATTTTTCTAATGGGACTCATTCTTCTTCTCCTTATGTTGCCAGCCCAATGGGTCCTTATGCTCATGCTTCTTCTAGGCCTACATATCCTTCCATTCCCGAATGGGCTCTTCTTCTTCTCAGCCCGGATCCTCTTATCCGGCCCATTACCATCATACTGGTCCGAATTCACATCCTCTTACTCAAGCTGGCCCATATTCTTCTCGATCTCTCCCTACCCAAGAGATGATTGCTCAAACCCAACGCAAGCTTGATGAGCTTCAAGGTCGGATCGATCCCAAATCCTATTTAAGTGTTCAGTTCGCTTTCCAAGGTCTTCGGCTCCCACATCCATCACAAATTCCCACATATCACCGTTATAGTAGAGTTGGTGACCCGTATGTGAACTTGAGGGAGTTTGTTTATGAGTCGGCCAAATTTTCGCATGACCAACGCTTGATGACCTATCTATTTGTTCTGTCGTTGGAAGGCCTGGCTCGGGATTGGTTCTTCTCTCTTCCGCAAGAGCAAGTTGTGAGTTTTCATGCCGTTCAAGAAAAGTTTATTCAACAGTATCAAGACCAGGTTGGGCCCAAGTATTCTATGGTGGATCTGGCCCATGAGATGATGAAGCCCGACGAGGAGTTCTGCACCTTTGTTGACCGTTGGCGTCGCTTGGCCGCGCAAGTCCCGGGGCACATTCCGGAGGGAGAGCAAATCAAGATGCTGATATCCAATGCCACGCCCGAGTATCGGTTTATCTTAGCCCTCAATGACATCACCTCTTGGCAACAACTTTACAGCCGAGCCCAATTCATTCGCCAACAAATCCAAGATTACCTTGACCCCGAGTCTCCACCATCAACCTCCACATATCAACATTCACCCTCCACGTGCCAACCCTATGCTCCCATGAGTCAGCCTTCCACCACATATCCCTCCACGAGCCAACCCCTCGCCTATACATACCTATACGCCTCCGCATATCAACCTTCCATGAGTCAGCCTCCTGCGTCCGCATACCCATCTTCGTCTCCACCCTTGGTCAAGGTCACACCACATCCCGAGCAGGTGGATGCCTTCTACATACCTCTCCACTCCATTCCACATATGCCTTCACCAAATCCTTCCTCTGCCGGCCAACCACTATTGCCTACGCAACATTCACTTCCATCTCCACAACCTTCTCCAACACCTCATACCCCTCGGCATCCGCCTTGCCCGAAGCGGGCTCCTTATCCTCCGTTGTCGGAGTGCTTTATCGATATTTTTAAGGCTTTGATGGCTGCTCACGCGTTGTCGCTCTCTCCGTCTGTGCCTTGCCAAACCGCGGTGGGGAATATGCTTCAATATTGTGATTTTCACCGCCAGCAAGGGCATTTCGTTGAGGATTGTCCTGAGTTCCGAGAGTATGTTTATGACCTGGAAGATAATAAAAGGATTAATTGGGCTGTTATGCGTAAAGTTGTTTTAGATCTCCACAGCAAGCAGCAGTAACAAGAAGCACCACCCAAGCAGCTGTCTCCATCTCTACAAGGCTAGGTGCACCCCAGTGATTCTTTATCTAGCATTGAACCCGCTCCATCACCTACTACCTCACCTACTCTATTACCTTCGCTATCTCCTATCCAATCTCCGCAACCTCAACAAACCCAAGCCTCTGCTCAGGCTACTGCCACCTCCTCTTCTTCTACTCCTTCCACCACTACTTCCACCCCCAATGTCGTTTGGCGCATTGTGTCAATACGTCGACGGTGGGTGCCACAACCCCCTTCTTCACCCTTGCCATGTCCACTACCTCCATCGACCACATCACCATCTCTGCCATCCTCTCAATCGCCTACACCATCTTCACCACCCTCACCATTGCCTAAACCTCCATCACCCCCGCCATCACCTTTGACCGAGCCTGAGCAAATTTCACCTTTGCTGCCCTCGCCCGAGCAAGTCATACCTCCACCCTTACCTTTTCCTCCACCTAAACACACCATACCCGTTGAAACCCCCGCATCTTCTGAACCTACTCCTATCCCCATTCTTCCACCTATTTCCACCCCACGGAGCGGGTGTGCGTTACCCATGGTGCCCCTTGGGTCTAATCCCCAGGGAGACAATAAGCCAAGTCAGGATGATTCGGTGCCAGCCGTGCATTTCAAGATCCAAGACTTCATTTGCCGAATGCCGATCCGCATCTTGGTCCCTGGTTATTTTGGGGATGTTGAGCCTACACTCCTAGTGAAGACGGTTGACAAGAAGAGTTCCCTTGAGTTGATGTTAGTTTCTTCCCGAGCAAGGCCGGTGGCAATCTCTTTACTCGCCAGATAGTTCACCGTTGATGCTATTATTTCTCCTCGCTCTATTGCCATTTGGATGACAGGCCAAGAAGGGTTCTCTACCCGTGTTGTGCTAACGCATACGGCCGCCAAGCAAATTATGGGTTCTATGTTCAAGTGGCAATTGGCCGTATCTTCTACACTTTTCGGGGATATTCTGCACTTGTTACGCAATCTTCCTCGGTTTATTAGCAAGCCGGCCATGTCAACACCATGTATTACTCTCCCTCAGCTTCACCCGTCTCTTCTAGCAAGGGAGTTACGCTTCAAGTCTGATTGCCGAGTGGAGCTGCCAAATCTCATGCTACTTGTGCCAAGTAACAAGACTCCATGGTTTTATGATATTCAGCATTATGAGGAGTTAGTTGTTCAAGAATGTCCGTCTACTATTGTTAGCGCCGGGTGTCTAGGGGCAACTGCCCTGATGAAGCTGCATATTCATAGCCGGGTCAGGCCCTCTGTCAGATGGGCCCGTTATTTAAGGAGACACTGCAGAATAATAGGCCTGAAGGTCCAACCCCGCGCCAAGCAGGTCCATTTCAAGCCATTTTCAGCTAAGAGGAGACGACGATGTAGGCTTAAGAGCCATCAGTTGTGCATTCAGGGGTCCGCCTCTTCCTCCCTTTCTTTTCATTCATCCTTCTTTCTACTCACTTCCCACCCTTGGGTGGTGTGCCTTCTTCCATCTGATCCTATTTCCATCATTTTCGTGCGTCCCCATTCCTCTCCTTGTTCACTGGATCCTCCAGATTTTCTCTCCTCTCATGATTCTTTGCCCCGGCCTATGTCATCCTTCCATCCCAATCTCGGGACATCACCTGATTCTTCTTCCCCGGGACTTCCGAGTGTTACCTCTGATTCTTCCCCAGGACTTCTAGGTGTTGCTTCTGATCCTTTTCTGGCCCTACCGGATGACTACTACTCTCCTTCTCCGGCCATGTCGAATGATCATTCTCCGTCTTCCTCATCTTCACAGCAATCCTCTCACTGTCTTTCTATTCTCTCCTCTTCTCCCTTTCGGGGTCTTCGCCCTTTCTCTTGCTGCTTTCGAGGCTTTAGTCCGCCTGGATCTAAGCTAATCTGATTTCTTCTATATCTGGTTCCTTGTTATCAAGGTCTCTGTGCCTTAACGAGAGAGTTCTAGCCCTCAGATCTCTTCCTTTTTATCCTCCTTCGTCTAGTTTGGTGTCTATCGCTCCTCCATGTCAAGGAATCTTTCAATCCCTTTGCTATCCTCTCCTTTTTGTCCTGTCAAGCAAGGAAAATAAAGCTCGCACTCCTCAAACCTCGATGGTTAATATCACTCTACGGATTTACAAAGGTATTTTTATTTTGTGCAAGAATATGTTATCATTGCTATTACTCTTATTACTCTTGCACATGCTTATAACATTGGTTCCTCGACATGGTTAAGTGGCTTTTAGAAATCTACTTAGTTCATTTAGAATGAGTTCGCTTCTACAGCATCCTTAGGCTGGTGATAACTCCGCGCTGGGAGTCTAGTTCTTTCCCTGATTGTTGAGGGTGACCTTTTAGCATGGGTTTTTCAAACACTACACGGCAAGTCATAGTCGATCCCTCTAAGGCACACCGTTGCTGCTTTGGCCATACTTTGGGTATGCACAAAGGTCGTTTTCTCTTCTCTGCTCAGCCAAGTGTAGGGGCAAGAGATGGATGGATGAGATGACCAACCTAGGCGCTCCCCAATGCGAGAGAGGTCTCAAATAGGGATAGTCTTGACCCTCAAAAGTGAGCTTTCATACTATATTTGGCCAATAAGGGCTGTCAAATGAAAATCATATATGAAAATCAAAAGAAAATTATGAATCAAAGGCATGGCAAGAGTGGCAGTATAGTTCCCCGCGGGACATCATGAGCCCGATCGCATGCGTGCCTAGTAAATATGGGTCTCAAAATCAAAGACAGAAAGCCCCGGCGCAACAGACCTACTCTTTGAGGGGTAGTGGCCTAGAAGGGATTCAAGTCCTGACATCTCCCATCCTACATAAGGCTTGTCTCTAATTATTCTTCCACTTCTCCCTCTAAGGCTAGGTTATATCCCGGGTATGGCCTTAGTAGGGGTATCGTTCTTTAGAGGCAGTTGGTTGTGGTAAGCCACCCTCACATGTACACCCTGCTCAAGGGAAGTCTTTAATGAGAGGGGAGGGATGGCGATCCCTAGCCAGTAGTTCGAGCCTGTCTTTGGGTGCTGCGGATTGTTATTTCAAAATACCAAAAAAATGAGATATTGTCAAAAATCCAAAAAATGAGATATTTTCTAAATCCAAAAAAATGAGATATTTTTAAAATCTAAAAAAATGAGATATTGTCAAAAATCCCAAAAAATTGAGATATTGTTCAAAATCAAAAAAATGAGATTCTAAAAAAATGAAATATTGTTCAAAAAATAATCAAATATTTTCAAAATCCAAAAAATCAAGAAAATTGAAAAATCAAAAAATTATTATCTTTTACATCTTATTTTGAGAATAGATACATAATCTGTTTACTAAGTGTGCAGGTTGCAGGTACTCAGGCATTTCTTGCTATATCTTTTTGCTCTGTCTCCTGTCCACATCTTCTAATCTGTTTCCTTCTTCAAAACTCTCGATCTATTCTGAAGCTTATGTCCTTCTCAGCTTTTGTTTGCAATGATCATATTTCTATGAGAGGACTTTACCTCACGATTATGAACCTGACGGTTCTGCTTCATTCTGATCTTGGATTTTGATTGAACGGCGTATTTGTTTATGTCCTTTATCCCGCCGTGTCCTTATCTCGCCGTGTCTATGTCCCACCGTGTTGCCCCGCACATGTTATTTTGTTCTTCACCACGTGTTGTTAGTTGTCTTGCATATGTTGTTAGTCATCCTTCTATATCTCGTGTGTTGTCCCAACCGTGTGGTCATCCCTCATGTTCTTGTCCCAACCGTGTGTTATCTCACTGCATTGTTGTCTTGTCCCCCACGTTCATCTTGCATACGTGTGGTTTGTTCATGCCATTGCATATGTGCTTGTTCGTCTTATTGTGTTGTTTTCCATTCGTTTGATCGTTATGGTATGTTGTGTTGTCGGTCGTTCAGTTGAGCGGTATGTTATCATCATTATGTTCATGCTTGTTTATCATGTTCATTCATATTGTTGTTGTCTTATTTGAAAATCCATAAAAATCAGAAAAATCAGAAAATCTAAAAAAAAGATGTCGTTTCGCTTGGCAGGTAAGTCAGGTATGGCTCTCTATCCCTTCTCATTGTTGCATTACTATATGGTATTTACGTTATTATAGCCTCTCAAGGACCGGCTGGTTGGCCGTGTGTTCTGGGATCTGATGTTCCCCTTTAACAAAAATGATGATGATCTAAGAGCATACGGTTAATCGTTGGATAAGCTGCTCGGTTAAGTCGGGTGGGGGACGATAGACACTGTCTCGCACGCCATGGTTGCAAGAAGACTCTTGACCTCATTTTGGCTCAATCTAGCAATATTATCCTTGAGTACTTTCTATTTTATCTTTCTTTGCATTCGTTTTAATGATTTCTTTATTTTAGCCCAGCATGCATCATGTCATTTTGAGCATTCATGCCTCGTGATCCATTCAACGATTTCTCAACAGTAATGGTTAATTGCACCTCAGTTCTGTTGGGTAAGAGATTCTTTATTCCACTCTGAATTCAAACGATTTCTCTGATCTTGCCGCTTGGTCTAGTTGGCCAGCGTGATTCCTGTCTGATTTTTTTCTCAGTCTTATCTCTCATTTTCCAGCTCTTATGATGTGTTCCTGTCGACCCACTCATTCTCCATGGATTGTGTCCCTGATGAGGTTGGTCGTGTTTTCTTTCCTTTCTTAGTTAGTTCTCCAGACATGTCTCATCCTTGTCATCCATTCCAGGTGGTTAGTTCGGTGTTTTTGGGAGAATTCATGTCGCTTGTTGGTTGTGACGGGTGTCTTTTTGCCTTGATGCCCGCTTATCAGTTCTCTCCGCTTCATCTCTGCTTCATCTCCATTTCACGTCGCTATCGCTTTCGCTCCATCTCCTTTCCATTTCACCTCCGCACAACTTTTGCTCGTTCCCTTGCAAAGCGGACATCAAGGAGTGGCATCTTTTGACACCGTTTTAGCCCACAAGTTTAGTCATTTCTCTTATTCATCATTTTTGATGTCCCGAATTAGCCATTATTTTGGAGCTTCCTTGGATGGATTTTGAGCCCATTTTCATCATTTCATATCCTTTGAGTCTTGGAGATCATGATTTCCTAGAGCCCTGGAGCTTATCTTATCAAATTCTGGCTTCCAAGTCAACTTACGGCCCATTTAGGCCGGCTTCCCTCAAGTAATCGGCTCTCTCCCACTGTGCAGTCCTGAAAGTGATCCTTTTTCAACTCCTTCTATTCCTTTTTTCAAAACATTGTCTTCACCAAAGTTGTTCCTCTTTCAAAGATCTACAATTTCCTTTTCTACGTTGTTGACCAGTTCTGCCCCGATTGTGAGCTATTCGCATTTTTCTGGCGTACTGTGTTGTTCACCTATGTCCCATAATTTTCCTCTCTATTCAAGCCCCATTTTCTCCCTCTTATGGTCATTTTAACAACTTGCTTTCTTCATGAAAGTTGTTCCTCTCTCCGTTATCTACAATTTCTTCTTCTATCACTTTCGCTAGTTCTGCCCCATTTGAGAGAGACACTTCAATTTCTAAAGTCATGCGTAGTCTGCCCAGAATTTTCCTTCATCAGCGTGAAAGTCTAGTGTAGGTGTGTCAGAGTACATGTGACGGTCTAGTATAGATGTGTCAGAGCACTGTGACGGTCCTATACTAGACCGTCATAGTCAAACTTATCCGAAATCGTCCCGTTCGACCCCCAGAGCGTGACGGACCTACCCTAGGCCGTTACATAACTCTGACGGTCCAACGATAGATCGTTACACACAACCGAGAGTCCAATTTGTGCTGGACTCTGCCCCGAAAACTGTGCGGCAGGCCTATCTTGCAGAGCCCATACCATCTTCAATTTTTTCCCAAATTGATCCCCATTTTTTCCTACTTCTAGCCCTTTGTATTATCTTGAATTTGGTTCATAGAAATCAAATTTTCATTGGTTATATCTTTCGGGATCTGGGTCGCAATATCAGGATTCAAGCATCCTAGTACAACTAAAACTCTGATTTCCAATACGATGGGGCTACCTTCCAAGAGCCATATCTTCTCAAATCCTCCTCTGAATTGATCCTCGTTTGTTCCTATCTCTTGTCCTTAGTATTATCTCGATTTTGATCTAGAGAACTTGATTTATCTTGGACTATATCTCCAAGAATCGTGATAAGAAGATGAGGCTTTTTGCAAAACTCTATAAAAACTGCTTAGTTCGCAGTTGCAAAGGGGGGCTCTTTCTTGGTTCGGGGCGAAGCCATGCTGCAACTCCAACTTATAACTTCGACATTGGCTTGAAGAGGGAAGTATTAGCTTTCAATTCCATCCTTTTGGGATTGATTTCATGGTCTACACTCTTAGTCCTCCTCTCCTCAAAATCATAAATCATCATAGTTTTCTGCACTTTTCTGCTACATATGTACTTTTCCCCATTTTGCATCAATGATTTCTCTCTATTCTCTCAATCAAATCTCGTGATTTTAAATCCTATGCATGCACAACACACCCACCTATTATTTCCACCCTTCCAAAGGGGTTAAAAACCTCCCCCCGGTGCGTTCTCCCTTAATTTCTACCATTATTTTATCACTTCGAGATTGATACTACACATGCATGTTCTAATGGGTTTTTTGTCCTTGTTTTGGCTTTATTTTGTAGGAGAGCATGAACACAACGTGAGGCCTTCTTCATCTAGCCGACTGGAAGGAGAAGAGGTTTGATTCCACAAGTTCCCCGCACCCCGTTTCAAGCGTGATCAAGTCTTTAAGTTCCAAGGTACACGGCGTCGTTCCTCTCCTTTCTTCATCCTTTGGCGTTGTTGGAACCTTGGTGGCGATCATGGTTAGTATTTCTTATCCCTTCATCCCCCTTGTCTTTGATTCACTTATTTATGCATGTATGTATTTAAAGGGGGCGGGATTGGAATCTAATTAAAGGAATCTACAGTGCTGTGCGTGGCATCAGATCTCGTGGGACTGCGCAGGCCGACCTGCGTGGTTAAGCGTCAAAACCAGTTGTGACTTGCAAAGGAGTTTTCGGCTTCCACGGTAAGAATCAATGCACGCCCTTTTACCGAGACGTCCTCCTACGAGTCTGCTACTCAGCGCCGCTAACGGTATCTCATTCGGACGTCGGAGTTGATTTTGGCGAGTATTTTTGTTAGCACACGAAGATTTGCTTCTACCATTCCAGGCTGCAGGACAACCCCCGCCCACCACCTGTTCGACGATGGTTCCAGCTGAACCTTCTCACTGCACGTCGGCACCGTTGTGCATCAAAAGTGGTACTCGAGACATCAGAGTATCAGAGTTGTATTAGAGTCATTTTTATTTTTATTATGCATTTTTATTTTATTTGAGTCTTCCTTGATGGTCATGAGTTGGTACGATTAAAATTTTAATTTTCATATTTTATTGGGTTCATTTCGAGCGAATATCGAGTCTTTTTATTTTTGTGTAGTTTTTGGTGCGAATTTTGCACTATTGTGTGAGTCTAGGGATATTTGAGTCATAGGAAGGTAAAATAGGGTTAGGGTTATCCTGACTCCTATAAATAGCCATGTAAAGCCACTTTTCTAATTAATGGTGAATTACAGCTGCTAATTTTACAGTAAATTCTTTGTCTCTGAGATGGAGAAGACAATGCCTTGAGAGGAGGCAAACCCTAGGTGGTCCCAATGAAGGGGAGGGTGCGAAGCCTACACTCCCACCTATATCCTCTGGCCGGTTAAGACGCCCGGCCCCTCCGCCACCCCTCCTTCCAAGCGTCGCCCCCTCATCTCTGTATTCTCTCCCTGCTGCTCTGTTCTATTTGCCTGGAAAATGACACCAAGTTGTAGTGATGTTTGAGGCCTGTCCGATGCGAATCTGGAGCTGATAAATTTTGCAGGGCTGTTGCTTCAAGTCATGACCGTTCCAACTTTGGTTTCACGTCGATCGGAGTTCTAGATCGCCGCCAACAATTCTTCTCGTGAAGTCGCGCACTGCTGCCCGTCTGCCCGAGACATAACTTGTCCCTCTTCTAGCGAATTTTCTACAGGCTATCCTATATCGACTTTGGGCCTGAGATTTAGAGGCATTGTGCGTCTCTCTGTCTTCTTTCCAGTGCCACTAACTCCGCCTCGTTCCGACCTCCGTGTTGTTCATGACATCAGATCTCGTGGGACTGCATAGGCCAACCTGCGTGGTTCAGTGTCAGAACCAGTTGCGACTTGCAAAGGATTTTTCAGCTTCCACTTCAAGAATCAGTGCACGCCCTTTTGCCGAGAGGTCCTCCTGCAAGTCTGCTACTCACCACCGCTGATGGTATCTCGTTCTGACGTCGTAGTTGTTTTGGCGGGTATTTTTGTCAGCACGCGCAGATTTGCTTCTACCATTCCGGGCTGCAGGACAACCCCCGCCCACCACCTGTTCGACGATGGTTCCAGCTGAACCTTCTCACTGCACGTCGGCATCGTTCCGCATCACAAGTGGTATCAGAGCCTGGTTCCAGCTTGTTCCTACAAGCCGGGTCTTGAATAAGAAGGTATGCTTCCCCCTCCGGTAATCTCTACAGCACTCCTACCAAATGGCACCATCACCGAGCTCAACTTCCATGAGATGGAGTCATGGAATTGGATCTCCCCGGTTATCATCGAGGCCATTTCCAAGACCGGTGAGATTGTTCGTGATGGCGATCAAGTTTTTGTGGAGTTCCAAAGGAGGATCGGTCGGGTCCTATATTTTGATGGTGCATGGTGTCAAGTTGGCACATTAGCAGGCCCGTGCATAATACTCAGGAAGTCTTGGCTAGACGAGAGGGATGCCACCATCGACCCAGAGCGGCGTACTTGCCGAGTGCATCCCCCGGCCCGCATCTACCGGAAGTCTTCACATTCTACAATATGCTGCTCTCTCCACCAACTAAAGAAGAAAAGTCACAGCATATTGAAGCCTATGAAGCCCCTCCAGCATCGATCGATGCATGTGACGAAGCTGGAGGCCAACTCATGGCCGATGCACACCCAGATGAAGTACTATCAACCCCCGCTATATTACCAGCCGACCCCCCGGATGAAGTATTGTTTGCCCCCGATGTTTTACCAGCCACCCCTGCGCTGCCCTCCGTCGTCAATCTGCTGGTCGCCACCGAGCCACCTTCTGTACCTCTCCTCGCAGCAACTTCTCTGTCTGCTACATCATTTGTCAATGCGATTTGGATGGACTTCTGCAAGGCGCTTGGGCAGCAGCTTCCCGAGTTTTTTCTGATCGTCATCCAAGCCAAGCATTCCACCCACCCACCGGCGATCATCTTCCTCATACTCCAGCACTTCAAAACTCGAGGATGAGTTTTTTTGAACCGGGGGAGATTGACGCGGCGCGGGACTCGAGACATCAGAGGATCAGAGTTGTATCAGAGTCATTTTTATTTTTATTATGTATTTTTATTTTATTTGAGTCTTACTTGATGGTCATGAGTTGGTAGGATTAAAATGTTAATTTTCATATTTTAATGGGTTCATTTCGAGTGAATATCGAGTCTTTTTATTTGTGTAATTTTTGTGCGAATTTTACACTATTTTGTGAGTGTAGGGATATTTGTGTCATAGGAAAGAAAAAATAGGGTTAGGGTTAGCCTGGCTCCTATAAATAGTCGTGTAAACCCACTTTTCTAAATAATGATTAATTATAGGTGCGAATTTTACAGTAAATTCTTTGTCTCTGAGGTGGAGAAGACAGTGCCTTGAGAGGCGGCAAACCCTAGGTGGTCCCTGTGAAGGGGAGGGTGCGAAGCCTACACTACCACCTCTATCCTCTGGCCGGGTGAGACGCCCAGCCCCTCTGACTCCCCTCCGTCCAAGCGTCGCCCCCTCATCTTCATATTCTCTCCCTGCTGCTCTGTTCTGTCAGCCCAGAAAATGACACCAAGTTGCTGCGATGTTTGAGGCCTGTCCGATGCGAATCTGGAGCTGATAAATTTTGCATTGCTGGTAATTTAATTCATGACCGTTCCAACGTTGGTTTCACGTCGATCGGAGTTCTGGGTCGCCGGCAACAATTCTTCCCGTGAAGTCGAGCATTATTGCCCGACTGCGTAACACAAAACTCATCCCTCTTCTTGCGAATTTTCTATAGGCTGCCCTATATAGACTTTGGGCCTGAGATTTGGAGGCATTGTGCGTCTCTCTGTCTTCTTTCCAGCGCCACCAACCCCGCCCTGTTCCAACCTTCGTGTTGTGCGTGACATCAGATCTCGTGGGACTACGCAGGCCAACCTGCATGGTTCAGCGTCAAAACCAGTTGCGACTTGTAGAGGATTTTTCGGCTTCCACGGCAAGAATCAATGCATGCCCAGTTTCCGAGACGTCCTCCTGTGAGTCTGCTACTCACCGCCGCTGACGGTATCTCGTTCTGACATCGGAGTTGATTTTGGCGGGTATTTTTGTCAGCACGCGCAGATTTGCTTCTACCATTCCGGGCTGCAGGACAACCCTCGCCCACCACATGTTCGACGATGGTTCCAGCTGAACCTTCTCACTGCACATTGGCACCGTTACGCATCACACGAGCTTCAAAGATGCATGGATGTAGATGATATCCCGTTGCCAAGAGCTTCTTCATTGCTTTCCCGCTTTTTCTTCACCAACAGGATAGAACATAAGCACATTAGGGTTCTATATTCACAAATTCGAAGTTCACATATATATATATATAACAAAGAGTGAACAAAAGACTCATAAAACCCTCCTAAAGCATGTTAAAAACATCCCCATAAGTCTAGGAACCTTTGGGGGGTAAAATGGTAAAGTTTCAAGGTCAAAAGAATGGGTTTAGAAGTCTTCCGAAAATCCTATGCCAGAATGGGTCGACCCCTGGGGTCGACCCCTTCATCTTCTGCTACAAAAACAGCCCAGACAGAAGTCTGGCAGAAGGGCGTCGACCCCTTTAACTTGTTGGTCTATCTGCTGTGCAGACAGACCACAGCCCAGGGAGGGTCGACACCAGGGGTGGACCCCTTCCCTGTAGGGTCTGAAAAAAGCAGTTTAAGCCCCTTTAAGCCATTAAACTCCAATGGTATAAGTTTGATCAAACTTTCTTTGATTCCAGAGAGTTCATACTGAAGATTTAAACCTGTAAAAAACAAAAATACCATTTTAGTATGAGCATTAAAATCAAATGACCCTCTCCTTTGTAACTAGCATTTCTTAAATGAAAGTACACAAGCTCACTACACTGAGCTTCACAATACAACATGTAGCTCAAACAAGAACGTAATCTTCCCAATGTCATGATCTCAAGAGTGGGATTTGAGTTCAAGATATGAAAGGCTATCAATTTAACATTTCAACCAAGCCATGCATTCCAACTTGTATTGACAAAACCAAAGATATGAAGTTATCATGCTACCATGAAAACCCAATCAAGGTATTTTCACACATTCCATCTTCTAGAAAAGCTTTCACACATATCAAATGAAGCTCAACAAAGTACATTGATATCATGATGAAGCTCATATTCAACTTGTCATTCCAAAGCTGTTAAACATTCGAAACTCCACAAGCATAGGACAATTCCATACACCATAGCAAGAAAACAAGGATGTTCAACCACATGAACTTGGAAGCCACAATAATCCACCACTAAAAAATCTTTTGACACATAGTAAAGAAATGTTTTGTAATTATCAAAATCACACACTCAACATGCCCCCTCTCCATGCTCCTGCCCTCTCTCACTCTCACTCTCACACACAGACACACGCACACACTGACACAAGGAGTGTGGGAGGGTGATGGGAGGGGAGGGGAGGGGCCACACACAGACATAGGGAGGGGGAAGGGCTCAGTCCCCTCTCCCTGCTCTCGCCCTCTCTCACTCTCACTCTCACACACAAACACATGCATACAGAGACATAGGGAGGGTAGGAGGATGATGGGAGGGGTGGAGAGGGGGATGAGGGGAATGTGTATGTGAATTAATTTTTTTGACAGGTGTGGATGCCGATATGAATGTGTATCTGAATACGGATATGATTTTTTTTCCAGAAGATGATTTCGATGCCAATGTGTGTGTGTGAATGTGGACGTGAAAGTGGATGTGGATATGAATGTGTATGTGAATGTGGATGCGAATTTTTGCTTGCAGGTGATGATGCCAATGTGAATGTGTGTGAATGTCGACGGGAAGGGGATGTGGATATAAATGTGTGTGCGTAAATGTGGATATGACCTTTTTTTTTATTTTTGTCCATTCAGGACTTTTGTTATGATATATGTTATTAGTATGCTTGGATACTAATGACATATATCAAACACAAAGTCTTGAATTGTCTTGTTGGACAGTCTATGGATATTTGATCACTTAGTGTTGTTTATTGTGTGTGCTTCATGATTATCTTAAAATTTCGATAGCATCTTCCCTCTCTTCTCCAATATACCAGCTAATTTAGACTGCTCTTGTGGTCACTTGCATTTTATGTGAGTGGTCGTTAGAGGAATGTTAAAATTAGTAAATTATGGTGGTATATTGGAGAAGTGTGGGGAGATACTGCCAAACTTTTAAGATAATCGTGAAGCACATATAATAAACAACACCGAACGATCAAATATCCATAGATGGGCATTTTATTTGTTGTTGGTACCCCATGAATATTGTGGATATAGATGTATATGTGAATAAACATGATGTACAAATGTGGAAACTAGTCAATTTTTAGGGTATATGCTGTCAAACTTTTTATAGAAGTTTAATATGACATATTAATATGATTTTTTTAATTTGTTAGGTAAATATGGCTAGACTTGATCGTTCATGGATGAATCGCAGAGTAGTTGATGGAGTGGTGTCAGAGAAGTTTAAGGATGGAGTTGATAGTTTTATTCAGTTTACATTGGGGCATCCAACAATAGTGGACCAGCGTGGTTACATCTGATGTCCTTGTTTACTTTCTGAAAACAAGATATTTATTTCACTATAGGATGTGCAACATCATTTATATGGGAAAAGGTTCACGAAAGGTTATATGAATTGGGTGTGTCATGGTGAGGACGTCTGGTCATATGAGCCCGCTAATATTGCAGGCACAAGTACCTATGCAGATAAGGTAATCGATGTTGATGGTCTTAGCTTTAATGTACAAGGTGAACACGTGTAAAATGAAGAACCACCAAATAAGATGGCTAAAAGATTTTATCAGTTACTTCAGGATGCTAATGAGCCGCTGTGGCATGGTTGTGAAAATCACACTCGGTTGTCTGCTGTCTCATAGTTGTTGGATTTAAAATTCAAATTTCACCTTAATGGGAGTTGTTTTAACCGCATGCTCCTCCTTATCAAGAGTATGATGTCTTGAGATGAGAAGCTACCTAAAAAAATTTATCGTGCAAAGAAGATGGTCAATGAGTTAGGGCTTAGATACCAAAAAATAGATACATGCCCTAATCACTGTATGCTATATTATCAAGATAATGTAAATAAAAGATCATGTGATATTTGTCAGCATGATAGATTTAAACCTAAGAGAGGGGACAATTCAAAGCAGAAGGATGTGCCATACAAGTCACTGTGATACTTTCCTCTCACGCCTATTGACACCCGTTTTTAGCTCGCAAGTTGAGTTATTTCTCTTATTCATCAATTTTGATGTCCCGAATTACCCACTATTTTGGAGTCTTTCTTGGACGGATTTAGAGCACATTTTCATTATTCCCTAGCCTTTGGACTTTGGAGATCATGATTTCTTAGAGCCCTGGAGCTTATTTTATCAACTTACGGCCTTCCAAGTCGACTTGCGGCCCATTTAGGTCGACTTTCCATCAAGCATTCGGCAACTTTCACTGCGCAATCCTGAAAATGGCACTTTTTCATCCCCTTATGTTCCTCTATTCAAAATTTTCTATTCACTAAAGTTGTTTGTCTTTCAAATCCCTACAATTCCTTCTTCTACACCATTAGCCAGCTCTCCACCGATTTCAAGTTATTTACATTTTTCTGGTAGGCTGCGCTATTCACATGCGTCCCAGCATTTCCCTCTCAGTTCTGGCCCCATTTTCTCCCTCTTCCTCTCATTTTCTCATCTTTCTCTCTTCATGAAAGTTGTTCATCGTTTTGTTATCTACAATTTCCTCTTCTACATGTTTCTCTAATTCTACACCGTTTTTGAGATATGATATAATTTCTAAAGTCACGCAAAGTCTATCCAGAAATTTTCCTCCAGCAGCCTAGCGGTCATTTGCTAGACCGCTAGAACATAAAAAACGGCCATTCACTAGACCAGTTTCTGCAAACTTGTCCAAAATCGCCCCGTTTCACCCATGGAGCCTTGTGATCACCCCCTAGACCGTTTGCCATCCCCTTGCGGTCCTTCCTAGACCGTTTTCATCCGTATGCGGCCGTGCGGTAGACCGTTTGCCAGACAGAGAGTCATAAACTTCTGGAACTTCGATTTCTTCACCATGGGACTCTTTGAAACCCTTGTATGATCCACTTTCGAGAGAGATAAGCCTCAATTTTGGTTTCTATTGATTTGGGACTCTTCTCACCACTATTATCTTGAGATTTATGCATCTATATCCCCGAAATTGGGTGTTTATCTCGGATCTATCTCCAGAAGTTTCATGCTCATATTTAAAGCACCCAGTTCACATGTTGCGAGAGGGGGCTTTTTCTTGGTTCGAGGCGAAGCCATGCTGCAACGTCATCCCGTCTCTTCTACCCTGGCCTGAAGAGAGAAGTAGTAGCTTTCCATTCCATCTTTCTGGACTTAATTTGGTTGTGTATACTCTTAGTTCTCCTCCTCTCAATTTCATAAATTATCACAGTTTTCTGCACTTTCTGCTACACCTGCACTTTTGCACGTTTTGCATCAACGATTTCTCCCTATTTTTCACATCTTATCTCATGATTTCAACTCTCATGCATCCACAATACACACACCTATCTTTTGCACCCTTCCACAGGGGTTAAAAACCTCCCTCCGGTGAGTTTGCCCTTAATTTCTACCCCTATTTTATCACTACAGGATTGATACTACACTTCATGATCTAATGGGTTTTTTCTCTTGTGTTTTGATCTTTTTTTTATAGGAAAGGATGATATGAACGTGAGGTCCTCTTCTTCTAGCCGGCTAGAAGATGAGGAGGTGTAATCCACAATGTTCCCCGCACCCCATTGTCATGTGCGATCAAGTCTTCTTCTTTTTCCAAGGTACACGGCGTCGTCCCTTCATCTCTTCATCTCTTGGCATTGTTAACCCTTTGTGGCGATCACGGTATGTCATCCTCATCTATTAATTGCCCTTTGTTCATTATCTTCCATGCTTGTTCATGCACATATGTTATACTAGCATAGTTAGTTTAAAGGGGTGGGGTAGAACAATTAAACAGTCTACAATTTTTTGACGATCACGGTGGGACACGTAGTGCCCATTACGTTTGTTTTCATGCTCTTTTTTAAGTTGGGTGTGGGTTTGTGTATGTTTAGATAGCTTTTCCTTCATTTTCCCACTTTTCTGGGCATTTTCAGGTCTATCCGAGCCTTGCGGTCACCTCCAGGACCACTAGGAACCCCAAGCGGTCATCACAGGACTGCCAGGGCCTTTCTGGTAGCGAAACGGTCATTTGGTAGGCCGCAAGGGACAAGAAACGGTCATTTGATAGACCACTCGTGGATTCTGACAATTCTGCGCGCGTGCTCATAGGGCCCTATTCGTTGATGCATAACTTTTGTTCTCGGGGTCCAATTGCGCTGATTTCTGTTCCATTGGATAGCCCTTTGTATTATCCTTCCATCCATCTACTATTTGCATTATTTGGGTCACATTTGTATTGTCTAATATTATCATAAATTTTGAGTTTTCTGCATAAAGTCTGCAGGCAGGCACAGGGACAGGTTTACAAGTACGTCTTTGCCTAGTGATTTAATTAACCTCCAGAGGTCGGACGGCCTTGTTCTTAGGCACATTGGATAGCCCTTTATATTGTATTACCATCCATATCTTATTTGCATCATTTGGGCTACATTTGCATAGTTAAAAACTGTCTCCATTTTTTCATTTTGTGCATAAAATCTACATGCAGGTTCAGGGGCAGATTCAGAGGTACATTTTGCATTGATGATTTCATTGCCTTCCGCACCCTGATTGTGTTGTTTTATGGTCCTGCCTTGTTGTCCTACGTATTATTTTTATTTTCATATATTGTTTGCACTCATATCATTGTGTTTGTATAATTAAATCTTGCCCTCATTTTTCACTTTTATGCTAGATTTTTTGCATGCACTCTGGTGCACATAGGGCCATGCATTGCATATCATAGTCGCATTCCTACCTTGGTAAGTGATCCTCTTGCCTCCATATTCCTTGGGGTCGACTAGATGATCTTATTCGGGACCTCCGTAGTCCCCGTGAGCCGTGGATTCTCACACGGACGCCGGGCCGGTTGTACCTTTTCCACCCCTTAGGCTTGCATTTGCATACGTGTGAGGGAATTAACCTTAGTCAACCTAAAGTTTGAACCTTATTCCCATAGGATTCCTATCTTGAGGGAATTATTCTAAATTCAAATCATTAAAAGGTCTATTAAAAATCCTAAAATATTTCCCATTATATTAACTTGTTTGGCTTGGGTGAAAACTCTCGCATTGCATTGTCTGTGTTGTTTGGGCTTGTCCAGGCCCATTAGTGGTATTTGTGTTGCATTTCCATCATCATCCACATGTTTTGATTGTTGATAGGCCTATTTAGGTTAGCCCATTTTATGTGTTCATTGTCTGGTCCATTGTCTAGTCCCATTCTCCCTTGGTCTTTACATTAGTGGGTTAGTCCCCCTTATTTTCAAGCCCATTAAGCCATTTGCTTCCCCACCTGTATTTCCTTGATCTCCTTGTATTAAGTCTCCATTTGCTATCATGGAGCATCATTCCAACCCCTTATATCATTCTTCTTCCCAATCTTCTTCCTATTCCCGCGTGGAATCCTCTTCCCACGCGGGCCCATCTTCCCGTGGTCCTTCTGATCCATCAGAGGAACAAGCTAATCTCACGACCCATCTATCATGCCTTGTTCGCCAAATGGACCCGGCCCAGGCCCAACGTCTAATTGCATCTCATCTTCATGGGACTCCTTCTCTTAATGGGCCTTCTTCTCTCATTAATGGTCCTCATCATCTTAACGGGCCCCATTCTCCTAATGGGCCTTCCTACATTAATGGGCCTCCATCTTCTACCCATGTTGCTGCTAGCCCGATTGGTCCTTATGCTCATGCTTCTTCCAGGCCTGCATATCCCTCTATTCCCGGAATGAGCCCTTCTTCTTTTAAGCCCAGATCTTCTTATCCGGCCCACTATCATCCTGGTTCAAATTCACAATCTCTTGCTCAAGTTGGCTTGCATTTTTCTCGATCTCTCCCTACCCAGGAGATGATTGCTCAAACCTAATGCCAGCTTGATGAACTTCAAAGCCAAATTGATCCCAAGTCCTCCATAAGTGTTCCATTCACTTTCCAAAATCTTCAGCTCCCGCCATCTTTACAAATTCCCGCATATCGTCGTTATGGTGGAGTCGGTGACCCGTATGTGCACTTAAAGGAGTTCGTTTATGAGTCGGCCCAATTTCGACATGACCAATGTTTGATGGCCTATCTATTTGGTCTATCTTTCGAAGGCCCGGCTCGGGATTGGGTCTTCTCATTACCGTAAGAGCAGATTGTGAATTTTCAAGTTGTCTAAGAGAAGTTTATTCAGCAATTTCAGGACCAGGTTGGGCCCAAGTTCTTTGTTGTGGATCTGGCCCATGAGAAGATGAAGCCCGGAGAGGAGTTCTGCACCTTTGCCGACCGTTGGCGCCATCTCGCCGCGCAAGTCCTGGGGCCCATTCCGGCGGGAGAGCAAATCAAGATGCTTATTTCAAATTCAATGCATGAAATATCGGTTTATCTTAGCCCTCAACGACATTACCTCTTGGCAGCAACTCTATAGTAGAGCCCGCTTCATTCGCCAAAAAATCCAAGGTTTCCTTGACCCCGAGTCTCCATCATCCACCTTCACTTACACCTCACCCTCCACAAGCCAACTTAGTGCTCCCTTGAGTCAGCCCGCCATGAGTCAGTCATATGCCACATTCACCTCCGCATATCAAACCTCCGCATATCAAACCTCCACATATCAACCCTCCACGAGTCAGCCTTCCACTTCTCCACATCCGTCGCCACCCCTGGTCAAGGTCACACCACACCCCGAGCAAGTAGTTGCCGTCTATATACCCCCTCATCCCACTCCACGTATGCCTTCACCAAATCTCTCTGCCGCCGGCCAAGCACTATTACCTACGCAACCTTCACTTCCGTCTCCACAACCTTCTCCACCACCTCATACACCTCGGCATCCACCTTGCCCGAAGTGGGCTCCTTGTCCTCTATTGCCGGAGTGTTTTACTGATATTTTTTGGGATTTAATGACCACTCATGCGTTGCCGCTCTCTCCAGTTGTGCCTTGCTGACCCGCGGTTGGGAATATGCTTCGGTTCTATAAATTTCACCGCCAGCAGGGGCATTTGGTTGAGGATTGCCCCGAATTCTAGGATTATATTCATGACTTGGAAGCCAGGAAAAGGATTGAGTGGGCCGCTATTCACAAAGTCATTCTACATCTTCACAGCGAGCAGCAGCAACAAGGAGCATTGCCTAAGCAACAGTCACCATTTCAAGACCAGGGGCACCCCTATGAAGCTTCATCTAGCACCATGCCCGCTCTGTCACCTACTCCATCACATGTTCCCTCACCTATGCCTTTGCCTACCTCGTTGCTTACCTCATCACCATCTTCATCTCCACCTACCCCATCACCTTCACCATCTCCACAACCTCTACCAACCCAAGCCTCTGCTCAGGCTAGTGCCGCCCTTTCCTCCTCCATTGCCATTACCACCACTTCCACTCCTAATGCCGCCGAGCGGGTCATGCCGATACGCACACGGTGGGCGTCGCGACCCTCCTCTTCACCGTCTCCAACACCGTTACCATTGCCTAACCCTCCCTCACTGTCACCACTTCCTCTCTCATCTTCTCCATCCCCATCACCATCCCCATCACCATCCCTATTGCCTAACCATTCACTACCTCCGCCGCCTTCATTACCTCCATCACCATCTCCGTCATCTTCACCGCCTTCTCCACCTCCATCATCTCTGCCCGAACAAGAGCAAGCTTCACCACTATCCCTACCTACACCTCTACTTACGTCCGACCCTTTCACCTTCACTTTGCCTCTTCCACCTACCCCTTTGCCCACACCCATGCCTGTCATTGCCACTATTCCTATGCCACTTTCTACCCCGCCTTCCAAGCATTCTACCTCCAGTCCACCTATTTCCACCCCACAGAGCGGGTGCACGGTACCTTTGGTGCCCCTCGGGTCTGGTCCCCAGGGAGACAATGAGTCAAGTCAGGATGATTCAGTGCCGGCTATGCATTTCAAGCTTCAAGATTTTATCTTCCGGATGCCAATCCGCATCCTGATCCTGTGGATGCACTTTCGGGACATTGCTCATTTTTATTAGTTTATTCATCCTTTTGTTCATTTATTCGGTTTATTAGTGCGAGGGCGTGCCAGTCACCTAGGTGATGATTTATGCGGGCTTGTAAGAAGCCCATGGTGCGCTCGATCTGACTAATTAGACAATTATGTGTATAGTGTCAGAACTGAGAACCCGTCGTACCATAAAGTCTACGAAGTTAATTACATCCCCTCGGAGAGGAGAAAACCCTTGATTAATCACTGGAAAAGGGGGCCCTACGGCCTGAGATTCATAATAACGGAAGCGAGAGCAAAAACCTCAGATCAGATTACGTTTAAACAAACCCCGCGTTGGGGTGTAAACGTTCATAGATGCGTGCATGTCGGTCATTGGCGGACCATTTCTTGTTCGGACGGAAGTCTGCATTTGTAGCGTGAGAGACTGTGACAAACCGTAGAAATGTCTGACATGAGTACGGCAAGTTTAATGCAAGTGCGGGATTAGATCCTGGTATATATGTCAGTCACTAACGGACCATTCATTGTTCGGACGAGAGTCCGCATTTGAAGCATCGAAGACAACTACAAAGCCATACTGATGTCTACCGTAAGTACGGCAAGTTTAATGTGGGTGCGGGATTGGATCCCGGTAGAGGTGGGTCAAGCTGATGAACTATCAGCCCAAGATGTGCCCAGATCATGACCATGTCGGGGATTCCGAGGTCCACGTCTAATACCATGGGGCATCGTTGCTTTTCTCTTCACGCACAGTCCGGGGAAGCGAATTGTTAAGTGTGAAGCCGAACTCTCCAATAGCACCCCTTGTAGAGGTTTCCGGGGGCGGAGCCCCCGGAAGAAAATTTTGATTATAACAGGGGTGATATTATCTTTTGTTTTATCCAGTAGCGCCCAGTCTTTTCTTTTATTTGGTTAATCATTCTTTCTCTTTTAGGCACGCCGGTTAAGGGAAATGCCAAGAGTAGAGAGGGGCGCGTCGGCTATAGAGACTACAAGGGGCGTGCCAGTGAAGAGAAGCCCAGGGGGGTGAGTCGAATTAGGCCCCAAGAGAGGGGGTGCGCCAGGCAAGTGGAGCACAAGGGGGCGCGTCGGTTAATGCCAAGAAGAGGGGAGGCGCGCCGGTTTCGGGTTCAAAGTTCATAGGATGGGTAAAATGGCACGAAGGGGGCGCGTCGGATTAGGCCCCTTGGGGTTGAAATGGATTATAAGTGTAGGGCTTAAATGGAGCGGGGGGCTACCGCGCCGGAAAATGGCGCGTCGGTTTAGGGGCGCGCCAGATTACGGCAGGTTTGGTTGATTTGGGTTTCAATGAAAGGCCAAGTGATTTTCTTGGAACTTTGATGTTAATTAAGAGGATTACAGAGTGTATTCAGGTCCCAAATATCTTGCAGACATGGCAGGTCTAGACTTATGTGAGGTTCTTACTCGAGCAGGGTCCAAAGTAGACTTATAGTTGAAAATTCATCCAATTCAGACTAAGTGTTCAGTCAAAAATTGGGCAGCACCTCCCCATGACCAGAGGGTTGCGGGGGTGAAGTGGAGACAGTCCCACAGCATCTGGGGTACGCTCCTTAAAGTCGGGAGTGCCAAACAGTGACCGACAGACTTCAATGGAGGGAAAGCCAGAGGGCTAGCCTACGAGGGGCACCAACACTCCACGAGTTGAAGATATGATTGAAAGGGACAAATGTTTGCCCAGTAGGGCCATGAATGTTCATCCTTTTGTGGGTTCCTTAGAAGGCCATGCTATGGAAAAGTGAGCTTTAAAGACCCTGGATGAGTGGGAGACTTAAAGTAGAAGAGGATGGAGGCTAAACAAAACATCGTGTTTGCCAAAACTCTCTTTTATTCATCCATAAGCAAAAGGAAGAACAAAATACAGGAGGGGATCTACCCCAAAGCAGAAGGAAAAGTGTTTGAGGGAAAGAAAGAAGATACATGAACGAGGAGGGGGAACAGAACACGAGCCCTTCCCTGTAAGCTCACCTCTCACTGGACTCTCCTCTCTTCACCTCACCTCTCAGGCGTGGGGACGAAGCTCTCTTCTCTCTTTTCCTTCTTCTCTTCTTTCTCTGGCTCGTTCTCTCTCAAGCTCCTTCCTGGTGGGTGGTGGAAAACCCCTCCAGCCGTGGCCGTTCAAGAGGGAGTTCTCCCCTCCTTTCTTCTTTCTTTTTTTTCTCTTCTCCTTCTACAACCCTGAACCGTCGATCCTCCCCGGGAGAGCCCCCTCCCTCCTTTTCTTCTTCTTTTGCCTCCCTTTTCTTCCGCTGACCTCAATCGTGGAGGACGTAGGGGAGGGTTATCTGGGGAAACAAACCTCCCAAAGCTTCTTCATTTCTCCGACCAAAAACTATGGCCAGTCGATAGAGGAGTTGGTAGCAGACTCTTCTGACTTCCAGAGCTCGGCTGACGGATTATTGGGATGCTGTCGGGAGACTTCTCTGCTTCATGCAACTCACGGTCCATCTGTCTGCGGGAAACAGGGGGCCGAAAGCAGGATGGGACGGCTTTGGGCTAAACCGGCGTGGGTTTATGCACGCCGGATTAACAATACAAAGAGGGGGGGGGCGCCAGTTTAAGGGCCATACAATGGGGCACGCCGGTTTACAGCAAGAGGGAGGCCATGAAGGCACTCCGGTTTAAGGGGCTTGTAAGGGGCACGCCGGTTTACAATCAAATGGGAAGGGGGCGCGCCAGTTTATGGGGTGCGCCGGTTTAAGTGATGGCCGCACCAGTTTGGGCTTCATCCCGAGGTCTCGGCCATTCAGACGACGTTTTGTATTCCCGGAATGCTCCAGTTACAGAGCACTGCCTCTGCGGTGTTTGGTTTGAAGCCTCTAGGCCCCAGTTCAGGACTCAGAGTGATTTCCAGCACATGTCGAACCCGTGTCCGAGTTCTCGGGTCTTCTTTCAATTTGGGCTTCGGCATAGCCGGTTGGGGAGTCGTGGCCTAATCTTCTTCTTGAGGGGCTTCCTTACCAGATAGCGAATCGCCAAACGTGCTCCCGTTCTGATTGGGCAAGGTATGGGGTTTATTCGACATTTTTGTCTTCGACTTGCTCTCAGATGCGGTGACGTAAGTGCCATGTCATTTTTTGATGTCCATAGATCCCTGGCTATTTTGGGGATGATCAGCCTGCACTTCCCACGATGGTTGCCAAGAGGAGCTCTCTCACATTAGCACCAGTTTCTTCAAGAGTGAGACTGGTGGCAATCTCTTTGCTTGCCGGAGAATTCACTGCTGATGCTATTATTACCTCTCACTCCGTCGCAGTTCAGGTAGCTGGCCAAGAGGGGTTCTCCACCCGGATTGTGCTAACTCAGACGGCCGCCACGCAGGTCATGCACCCTTTTCAAAGGGCAATTGTCCGTATCTTCTATATTCTCTAAGGACATTCTGCACATCTTATGCAATCTCCCTCGGTTCATTAGCAAGCCGGCCACGTCAACGCCGTGCATTGATCTCCCTGAGTTCGGTCCTTCTCTTCTGTCAAGGGAGTTATGGTTCAAGACTTAACACCGAGTGGAGTTACCGAACCTCATGCATCTAGTGCCAAGTAACAAGACTACATGGTTTCATGTTGTTTATCACTCTGAAGGGTTACTTGTCCAAGAATGTCCATCTACTGTTGTTAGCATCGGGTGTCTAGGGGCAACCGCCCTAGTGAGGCTGCATGTTCATAGTCGGGCCAGGTCGTCTACTATATGGGCTCGCTATTTGGGAAGATATTGCAAGGCAAGGTGCCCAAGGATTCGAGCCCACGCCAGGTAGGTCTATTACAAGCCAGTTTCAGCTAAGAAGATATGGCGGCGCAAGTTCAAGGGCCATCAATTATGCATTCAGGGATCCACCTTTTCCTCCCCTTCTTTTCATTCATCCTTTCTCTTGCTAGGCTCCCACCATTGGGTGATGTATCTTCCCACTTCAAATCCTACTGCCATCATCTTCTCCTCTCTTCCCAAGTCCGTAAACCCCCCTTCCTCTTCTTCCCATCCAGATTCTCTGGATTTTCCCTCCTCCAACAATTCTAGGCCTCGGCCTATGCCCTCTCATCATCTCGATCTTGGGACATCTTCTTATTCTTCTCCTCCGGTATCTTCGGGTTCTAATTTTCCTTCCCCGAGCCTATCGTGTGATTCTCGTTCTCCTTCCCTGACCTTGTTGGGTGTCTCTAATTTTCTTTCCCTGACTCTGTCGGGTGGTCCTCATTCTTCTTCTCCGACCCTGCCGGATGTCCACAACTCTTCTTCTCCGACCACGTCGGATAATTACTCATCTTTTCCACCATCTTCATAGCAATCCTTTCATTGTCTTTCCATTCTTTCCTCTTCACCATTTCATGGTCATTACCCTTTTTCTTGCTTCTTTCGAGGCTTTAGCCCACCTTGATATCAGTTAATCTTCGTTTCGTCTGTATCTTGTTCCTTTTTATTTGGGTCTCTGTACCTTAACGAGGGTGTTCTGGACCTCATCTCTCTTCCTTTTTATCCTTCTTCGTCCAGTTTGATGTCTGCCGCTCTTTCATGTCGAGGAATCTTGAAATCTTGTTATCCTCTCATCTTTGTCCTGTCAAGCAAGGAATATGAAGCTCGATGATCAAGCTCTCGCTTCAAGATGCTATTTCCACGCTATGTATTTTCAAGGTATCTTTATTTTGTGCAAGAATATGCTTTCATTTCCATTACTCTTATTATTGTTCATGTGCATTGTTATAATGTTGTTTCCTCCACACGGTTGAGTGGCTTTAGAAGAAGTTTGCTTATTTTAGTCAAGAAAGAGTTCGCTTCTACAGTATTCTTAGGCTGGTGATAGCCTCGCGCTGGGAGTCTAGTTTCATTCCCCGATCGTTGAGGGTGACCTTTTGTATGGGTTTTCACACACTACACGGTAAGCCATAGCCGATTCCTCTGAGGTACACCATTGCTGCTTTGGCCATACTTTGGCTATGCACGAAGGTCTTTTCTTTTCTCTGCTTGGCCAAGTGCAGGGGAAAGAGATGGATGGATGAGATAACCAACCTAAGCGCTCCCTAATACAAGAGAGGTCTCAAATAGGGGCAGTCTTGACCCTCAAAAATGAGCTTTCATGCAATATCTAGCCAATAAGGGCTCTCGAAATCAATATAAAAATCAATATGCAAAATTATGACTCAAAGGCATGGCAAAGAGTGGCAGTACAGTTCCCCGCGGCACGTCATGAGCCCGGTCGCATGCGTGCCCGATAAATATGAGTCTCAAAATCAAAGACACAAAGCCCCGGCGCAACAGACTGTATCTTTGAAGGGTAGTGCCCTGGAAGGAATTCGAGTCTTGATGTCTCCCACCCTGCATAAACCTTGTCTCCAATTTTTCTTCTGCTTCTCCCTCTAAGGCTGGGTTGAATCCCGGGTATGGCTTTAGTAGGGGCACCGTTCTTTAGAGGCAGTTGGTTGTGGCAAGCCACCCTCACATACAAGCCCTACTTAAGGGAAGCCTTTCATGAGAGGGGTAGGAACGACGATCCTTGGCCAACAGTTTGAGCCCGTCTTGAGTGCTGCGGATGAGTATTTCATAAGGTCCAAAAAAAATCAAATATTGTTCAAAACCAAAAAAAATCAAATATTATTAAAAATCCAAAAAAATCAGAAAAATCCAAAAATCCAAAAATATTTGTCTTTTGTTCCTTTCTATCTATTTGTTTTGAGGACAGATACATAATCCGTTTGCTCAGTGTGCATGTTGCAGGTATTCAAGTCCTCTCTTCTATCTTTCGCTTTGCCTCCTGTTCATATTTTCTAATCTATTCTCTTCTTCAATCTACTCTCTCGATCTGTTCTGAAGTTCATGTCCTTCTCAGCTTATTTAGCATGTTCATATCTCCAGGAGAGGGCTTTGCCTCACGATTACGAACCTAGCGGCTCAGCTTCATCTGATCTTGGGCTTTGATTGAAGAGCATATTTTGTCATGTCTTATGTCCCGCCGTATCCTTATCATTTGTGTCTGTCCCTTCGTGTTGTCATCACACGTATTGTTATGACCCTCCGTGTTTTCATTCTTTCATCCCACTATGTTTTCGTCCTATTGTGTCACCATGCCATGTGTTGTTGTTATCATCCCACACATATGTTGTCCGTATCTTTTGTCTCCCATGGTATTGCCATCCCACGTGTCTTTGTCCCACTGCGAGTGTTGTCCCATCGTGTGTGTGTGTTGTCTTGCCCTACCGTGTTCCTCATTCCCACGCATGCCTCTTGTTTGTTCATGTCATATCTTGCATATGTTGCTTGTTCGTTCATTCTTCGTTAAGTTATGTTGTGTTGTCTGTCGTTCAGTTGATCGTTATGTTATCTTCGTTATGTTCATGCTTTTTTGTTCATGTCATGTTGATCATGGTTGTCTTATATATGAAAATCCATAAAAATTTGAAAATTCAAAAAGGGAAAAAAATGTTGTTTCACTTGGCAGGTAAGTCAGGTATGGCTCTCTATCCCTTCTCATTGTTGCATTACTATATGGTATCTTCCTTATTATAGCCTCTCATGGACCGGATGGTTTACCGTGTGTTCTGGGATCTGATGTTTCCCTTTAAAAAAAATGATGGTGATCTAGGAGCATATGGTTAATCGTTGGATAAGCCATTAGTTTGAGCCGGGTGGGGGATGATGGACTCTGTCTCGCATACCGTGGTTGCAGAAGACTCTTGACCCTGTATTGGCTCAGTCTAGCAATAATAACCTTTGAGTACTTTCTATTTTATCTTTCTTTGCATTCATTTTGATGATTTCTTTATTTTAGCCCAGCATGCATCATGTCATTTTTGAGTGTTCACGCCTCGTGATCCTCTCAAGGTTTCTCCTTAGCAATGGTTGATTGCGCTTAATTTCTCTTGGATAAGAGATTCTCATTCCACTCCGAATTTGAACATCTTCTCTGATCTTCCCGCTCAGTCTGGTTGGCTAGCGTGATTCCTGTCTGGATTTCATCTCAATTTTATCTTTCCTTTTCCAGCTGTTCAGTTGTGTTCCTTCCGATACCCTCATTGTCCGTGGATTGTGTCCCCGATGAGGTTGGTCATGTTTCTTTCCTTTTCTTTAGTTTAATTCTCCATACATGTCTCATTCTTGTCAATCGTTCCTTGCGGTTAGTTTGGTATTTTCGAGAGAATTCATGTCGTTTGTTGGTCATGACGGGTGTCTTTTTCCTTGATACCCGCTTTTCAGTTCTCTCTGCTTCATCTCCATTTCTTGTTGCTGTCGCTTTCACTCCATCTCCTTTCCATTTCAGCTCCACGTCACTTTCGCTCGTTCCCTTGCAAAGCGGACATCAAGGAGGGGCATCTGTTGACACCCGTTTTTTGCCCGCAAGTTGAGTTATTTCTCTTATTCATCAATTTTGATGTTCCAAATTATCCATTGCTTTGGAGTCTTCCTTGGACGGATTTTGAGCTCATTTTCATTGTTCCCTAGCCTTTGGACTTTAGAGATCATCATTTCTTAGAGCCCTTCAGCTTATTTTATCAACTTCCGACGTTCCAAGTCGACTTGCGGCCCATTTAGGTCGACTTTCCATCAAGCATTCGGCTACTTTTACTCCGTAGTCCTAAAAATAGCCCTTTTTCATCCCATTTCGTCCCTCTATTCAAAATGTGATTTCATCAAAGTTGTTCATCTTTCAAATCCCTACAATTCCTTCTTCTTTGCCTTTGGCTAATTCTCCACAAATTTCCAGATATTCATGTTTTTTTGACAGGCTGCGCTATTCACGTGCATCCCAACATTTCCCTCTATGTTCTTACCCCATTTTCTCTCTCTTCCTCTCATTTTCTCATCTTTCTCTCTTCATGAAAGTTTTTTATTCTTTTGTTATCTATAATTTATTCTTCTACCACTTTTTCTAATTCAGCACCATTTTCGAGATATGATCTGATTCCAAAGTCACATAAAGTCTATCCAGAAATTTTCCTCCAGCAGCCAAGCAATCATTTGCTACACCGCTAGGACAAAAAAAATGCCATTCACTAGACCTTTTCCCCTAAACTTGTCTGAAATTGCCCTGTTTCACCCCTGGAGCCTTGCGGTCACCCCCTAGACTGTTTGCCATCCCCTTGCAGTCCTTCCTAGACCGTTTTCATCCGTATGCGGCCGTGCGATAGACCGTTTGCCAGACAGAGAGTCCTAAACATCCTGAACTCTGATTCTTTCGGTGTGGGACTCTTTGGAACCCTTCTTCGATCCACTTTCGAGGGAGATAAGCCTCAACCTCGGTTTCTATTGATTTGGGACTCTTCCCACAACTATTATCTTAAGGTTTATGCATCTATATCCCCGAAATTGGGTATTTATCTCGGATCTATCTCCAGAAGTTTCCTGCTCCTATTTAAAGCACCCAGTTTACAGGTTGCGAGGGGGGGCTCTTTCTTTATTTGGGGTGAAGCCATGCTGCAACGTCATCCCGTCTCTTCTACCTTGGCTTGAAGAGGGAAGTATTAACTTTCCATTCCATCTTTCTGAGCTTAATTTGGTTGTCTATACTCTTAGTTCTCCTCCTCTCAATTTCACAAATCATCATAGTTTTCTACAATTTCTGCTACACCTGCACTTTTGCACTTTTTGCATCAACGATTTCTCCCTATTCTTTGCATCTTATCTCATGATTTCAACTCTCATGCATCCACAATACATACACCTATCTTTTTGCACCCTTCCAGAGTGGTTAAAAACCTCCCCCCGGTGAGTTTGCCCTTAATTTCTACCCCTATTTTATCACTGCGGGATTGATACTACACTTCATGATCTAATGGATTTTTTCTCTTGTGTTTTGATCATTGTTTTGCAGGAGAGCATGATATGAATGTGAGGCCCTCTTCTTCTAGCAGGCTGGAAGATGAAGAGGTGTAATCCAGAAAGTTCCCCGCACCCCATTGTCAAGTGCGATCAAGTCTTCTTCTTTTTCCAAGGTACACGGAGCCGTCCCTTCATCTCTTCATCTCTTGGCGTTGTTAACCTTTGGTGGCGATCACGGTATGTCTTCCTCATCTATTCATCGCCCTTTGTTCATTATCTTCCATGCTTGTTCATGCTCATATGTTATACTAGCATAGTTAGTTTAAAGGGGTGGGGTAGAACTATTAAACAATCTACAACGCCCAGATTGCAACGGATGTATATGTCGTCAAAGATAGCTCGGCATATGATATGACACACGGAAAGAGTACATCGTGTAGATGATATAATGAGCCATCCCGCCGATGGTGAAGCTTGGGCTCATTTCAATCGTATGTATACTACTTTTGCTCATGAGCCACGGAATGTTAGGTTGGGTTTATGCACAGATGGCTTCAACCCATTTGGAGGTTCAGTGGCTTCTTACTCATGTTGGCCAGTGTTCATGTCGCCATACGACCTTCCGCCGGGCATGTGCATGAAGCGAGAGAACCTTTTCTTAACTTTGGTGATTCCATGTCCAAAAAATCGAGGAAAAAATTTAGACATGCATCTCAGGTCACTGATTGATGAGTTGATAAAACTATGGAATGATGGAGTTGTTACTTATGATGTGTATAGAAAATAAAATTTCATTATGAAGGCTGCATTGATGTGGACAATAAGTGACTTCCCTGCATATGGAATGCTATCTGACTGGAGCACACATGGGAGGTTGGCATGTTCTTCTTGTATGGCTGATACCAAATCATTTGTCCTGAAATTGGTAAGAAACCATGCTGGTTTGATTGTCATCGACGGTTTCTACTAATTGACCATCCTTTCCGAAGGCAAAAGGACTCATTCATTAAGAACACAGTGGAAATGGATGAAGCAGACTTGCAATGCCAGTCTAGTCGACAAATGGCGGCACATGTGCCAAACATACCAGATATAGTGCAATTTTCGGGTAGTACACGACATCTTCGTGGATTTGGAGAGGATCACAACTAGGTGAAGAAAAGTATCTTCTGAGAATTGTCTTACTAGTCAGCCCTTTTCATACGGCACAACCTGGACGTCATGCATGTTCAGAAGAATGTCTTTGATAATGTGTTCAACACCATCATGAACATGAAAGCCAAAATAAAGGACAATGCCAAGGTGCGAGTGGACTTGAATATACTTTGCAAATGACCAGAGCTGGAATTGCAGCAGGTATGGGGAAAAGTTGTGCAACCTAAAGTAGCTTACGTGTTGAAAGACACACAGATCAATGAACTGTGCTAGTGGCTGAAGCAATTAAGATTCCCTGATGGATATGTGTCTAACATTGCCCGTTGTGTGAATGTCAATGAGCGAAAAATATATGGATTGAAAAGTCATGACTGCCATGTGTTCATAGAGAGACTTCTGCCCATTGCATTCTGTGGCATATTGCCAAAGCCTATATGGGGAGCATTGACCAAGTTGAGTCATTTTTCAGGATTCTATGTACATCAGAACTCAAACTTAGGGACATGCAAACTATCGAATAGAATGTGGTCACGACGGTATACAAGTTGGAGAAGATATTTCTTCTGTGTTCTTCGATTCCATGGAGCACCTGATTATCCATTTGCCATACGAGGCCAATGTTGGAGGACCGGTACAATTTTGATTGATGTATCAATTTGAGAGGTAATCATTATGTATTTATAATTTATTTCACACTTGTTACATGTCTCTGTCATTGTCACTGTATGTCATTGTCATATGAATTGTTGTCGTAGGTGTATATATGACCTAAAAATGAAGGTTCGCAACAAGGCTAAAGTAGAGGGTTCGATTATCGGGGCATATATTATTGAAGAAATTTTAAACTTATGTTCGATATACTTCGAACCGAAAATTCAAACTCGCCGTACTCGACCTCCACGTATTGATAATGGAGGAGAGGTGGGCGCGTCCGACCGGTTGTCCATATTTAATTTTCTAGGACGTGCATTCAGACGCTGTTCGAATCGCATATTAGAGGACATAGAGTTGTTGGCCGCAGAGATATATGTTCTCGTGAACTGTGCTGAGATTGAACCTTATGTTGAGTAAGTCCTCAACTCCGTAGGTGCTAAAATTTATATGTTGCTTGACGTTCTTCCTTCCATTTACGGTGATGTTGGATTCATCATTGCAGACAATTTGATTCAGAATTAATTATGCAATGTCCACGCCTCAATGACATGGAGGTTCAAAAGGAACGAGAGAGATCTTTTGCCAGATGGCTTAAAGCTCAAGTGCCGAAGTTAAGTTCCACAAAGCTTGAGGTGTTTGCCTGATTTTAATGTAATGTGGTTTATATTCATAGGTTGAAGAATGTTATGTTACTAATGAAAGAGTCTGGGTGATAAGTTATGGACCTTCGAAGGTCGCGCATACCTATCCAGGATTTTTTGTGAATGGTTATAGATTTCACACCAGAGATTATGGATGAAATAAGTCTATGATGAATAGCGGCGTATGCGTGAAGGGTAGTACATACAATGCAAATGAACTTTATTACTATGGTATTATTGAGGAGGTCATAGAATTACAGTATCTCGAACAAGACAACCATATATTTCTTTTTAAGTGTCATTGGTTTGACCCTAATTCAGTTCGAAACGATGCAATATATGGGATTATCATTGTCAAACATAGATCTAAATTGAATACCTATGAGCTGTTCATTTTGGCCGCACAAGCCTAGCAAGTGTATTATTCAAGTTATTCATCGTCCAAGAATAAAGATTGGTGGGCAGTCTGTAGGGTAAAACCAAGGCTTGTGCCTAATTATGAGTTTGATCTGACTGAAGCTGTCTCAGAGGATTCTAGTGCCAAATTTTTTCAATCAGACAAGGGTGACACTGTAGAGTTGGTTGCTTCTAATCGTCATCTAATCGAATCTGACGAGCCACTTTGGTTGTCTATAGAGGACGAAGTGGAAAAAGTCGATCCAACTGAGCTAAATGAAGTAATTGATGGGCAGGAGTCCTCTGAGGAGCAAGAGTATGAATCTAGTGAGAATGAGGAAGATGACAAAGATGAGGCTGAGTTTGATATATCTTCAGCATCAGAAGATGAAATAGATAATGATTGAATATTTTGTAAGAAATTTAACATATATGCACTTCTTATCATTATTACATACCACCTCTCCTTGTAATTAGTTCTGGACTAATATGCACTACTTCTATTGTTGTCAATAATTAGATGGTTCGAGGAGGTCGTACCGGGACTTCAAGGAGACGTGGCTGTGGGAGAGGTTTTACTGATATGTTTATTTAAACTCTTAGGTAAATAAGTAGTGTTTATGTACTTTGTTTTGCTCACGACGTTTCATGTTTATAGGTCCGAATGCCTCCACACCAATTACACCGCCCCCACCACCTGTTATTTGTATGCTTATTTAAATTCTTAGATAAATGAGTAGTGATTATGCACTTTATTTTGCTCATGATATTTTATGTCTCTGCACCAGTTACACAGAGTACACCGCCCCCACCAACTATTGTTGGTATGTTTATTTAAATTCTTAGATAAATGAGTAGTGATTATGCACTTTATTTTGCTCACTTCTTAACACATCCAAAAAACCTTACACTTTGGTGGTTTGTTCCGATGACAAAAGGCATGAGGTACAAATAGGGTCTCTATTTCTGCATTAGAAGGATAATATCATTCATTTAATTTTCATAAGAAGAGAGAAGCAAAAAAAGGAAAGAAGGAAAAGAAGAAGAAGAAAGGGAAAAAAAGGGGGAAAGGAGAATGGGGAGTAAATCGGCCAAGCCCCCATTTGCTTTAATCGGCCAAGTCCCTATGGCCCTTGAATCTTATATAATTGTTGATTAATATGCATTAATTTTATTGTTCTTAATAAAGAGATGGTCCGAGGAGGTCGTAGTGGGAGTGGGAGGAGACAGGGTAGTGGGCAGAGATCTACTCCCTCCTCTTAGGCGTCTACTTCGAGCACATGTATATCTATTCTCTGATTTAGCTATATAAGTGTATTAATTATATATCAGCTTATAACATTTATTTATTACAGGTCCGAGTGTCTACTCGTGCCCTGCACATGAGACGTCGCCACCACCGCAACTGGCAAGTATGTCTATCTTGAAAATGCAATGAAATGTTGTGTGATTATATGTTATGCGTATGATGTATAATTCTTACAGGTCCCAGTGCCCTCCCACCGGCTGTTCAGGGCACACTCCCACGAACTCCCGCTTCAGGTATGTATATTTTAATCTCTAACAAAATATTCTTTGATTATATTGCATTTGCTTATGATATCTAATTCTTACAGGTCCTAATGCCCTCTCACCAGCTGTACAGGGCACACTCCCACTACCTCCCGCTTCAGGTATGTATATTTTAATCACTAGCAAAATATTCTTTGATTATATTCTATTTGCTTATGATATCTAATTCTTACAGGTCCTAGTGCCCTCCCACCAGCTGTGCAGCGCACACTCCCACCATCTCCTACTTCAGGTATGTATATTTTAATCTCTAAAAAAATATTCTTTGATTATATTCCATTTGCTTATGACATTTAATTCTTTCAGGTCCTAGTGCCCTCCCACAAGCTATGCAGGGCACACCCCTACGACCACCCACTTCAGGTATGTATATTTTAATCTCCAGCAAAATATTCTTTGATTATATTCTATTTGCTTATGACATTTGATTCTTACAGGTCCCAGTGCCCCTATCGGCTCCTCCACTCAGCCGTTACAGTCCCTCGGCAGTACACACGAGGGCGAGGGAGCCGGGGCCCATGATGGACGTACGCCGTGCTTGATCTCCGGGTAATGCCAACTATTTTAACATTTATTATTTATCCTTTAACTATCTAACACCAATTATTTTAACATTTGTAATTGCAGTCATAAATTAGAACCTAGCGAGGTTGTCCGTTATTCTATGAGACTAGTAACTACACATCTTCCCGAGCGAGCATTGTCTTTCAAAGAATTTTCGATGGGTGTCCGAGATTTATTGTTCGACATGTTCATAATAAGTAATTTAATCATTTAATTCACGTATTTTCCAAACTCAATTTACAACAGTATACTAACCCATATAACTTAATTTATTTACAGCGTACTTATCAGTTCACAAGTTCCCAGGACGCAGCGAGATGCCGTTATGTCTGGGAGGCTACTGTGCAGACAAATTACCAAAAGAATTTGTATAAGGTCAAAAAAAAGGCTCAAAAAATTGCTCGTGGGAGTCAAGATCGACAGTTGTGGAAGGAGCACCACCCTCCTTGGATGACGCTGGAGTATTGGGATGCTATATGTGACAAATGGGCCGAGCCCAAGTGGATAGAAAAGTCCCAAAAAGCCGCAACAAACATGATGGCACAACCAGACGCAAATCTGCATACTAGTGGGTTCGTCTCTTTCGGGACTCAAAAAACTAAATTGATAAGTAATCTTTAAAATTATCTTCTGATATTTTATTCATATATATAACATTTTTTTACTATGAAATGTAAAACAGGCCGTGGAGCACAATCGAGCTCCTTCGTTCCGGGAGGTGTTCGATAAAACACATAAAAAGAAGGAGATGGACCAATTTGTCAGTGACAAAGCCCGCTTAGTAGTGGTAAGTTTATATCTCTAGACAAGTTTTTCTTTAATTTTTTATTTTCATTTAAATATGATCCATTCATATGAAATTTACAAGTTTTTGTATTCAATTTGTAGGAAACATATAGCAGATAGTTGACAGAGACGTATGGGGAGGAAGGGGCACAGTAGCCGGAGTTAGATCTGGCCGCATGGGTGGCAGGAGTTGGCGTACTGAAGAAAGGATAGCTATATGGTTTTGGGCAGAGCCTAGAGACTGGCCTGGTGATATCATCATGTGCGAGTTCAGGCGCTGCCCTGACCAGTAGCAGTGCCTTTAGTACACCCCCACCCAGCACCAGCTCTTATCTCAGCGACGGAATCCAAATCGTCCTATCGAAGATGTCTAATTTGCAACGACAGTTGTAGCAGATGAGGGCAGATGTGTCAAGCCAGGAGGGGCGCATGTTGCAGTCAATCGCTGGCCTCCTCTCCCAGGGGGGCCTTCTTCCTCATGGGTCCACAACCACGGCACAGCCCCCTCAAGTGAGTGTTTATTATATTTTTATTTTGGTAGAATTACTCAATTCTAAAATCAATGAACACATGAATATAGATTCAAAATAACAAGACCCTAGGGGTTCGGGGTTCATGGTGAGTGTTTATTATATTTTTTAAAACTAAATAATTATATTTTAAATAATTCTATTCTTCATCATGGAAACCTGGTTTGAGCCCGGCACTCAAATTACTCATTTCAAAACTAAGTTAGTTTTCAAAATAAAATTAGTTCAAAAGATTTAAGATAATTAGGGCTTAAGGATTTTAAAATGTAAAATAGTAGCCTGATCGACGTGCGCATCATTCCAACAGGATCTAGGTGGTAAAAATGACTTGTGAGAGCTGACGGAATTCAAATCGGATACCCGGTTTGAGCCCAGCGCTCAAATTGCTCAATTCAAAACTAAGTTTTCAAAACTAACTTAGTTTTTGAGCAATTCAGATAATTAGGGGTTTGGGGGTTCAAATTGTAAAATACTAATCTGATCGACGTGCCAATTGTTCCAATACGATCTGGGAGGTAAAAGTGACTTGTGAGAGCTGACGGAATCCAAATCAGATACCCGGTTTAGATTCAGCGCTCAAATTACTCAATTCAAAACTAAGTTAGTTTTCAAAACTAACTTAGTTCAAAATAATTCAGATAATTAGGGGTTTAAAATCTAAAATATCAGTCTGATCGGCGTGACGATCGTTCCAACACGACTTGGGAGGTAAAAGTGACTTATGAGAGCCGACAGAATCAAAATCGGATACCCAGTTTGAGCCCGATGCTTAGAAGTGCATTCTTCAAATGCACTTTGTTTCAAATCAAAGAAGTTAGGTTCAGGGGTCCAAAATCTAAAATATCGGTTTGATTCGCATGTCTATCATTCCAACACGACCTGAGAGGTTAAAGTGACTTGTGAGAGCTGACGAAATCCAAATTAGATACCCGGTTTGAGCCTTATGCTCAGAAGTGAATTCTTCAAATGCACTTAGTTTAAAATTAAAGAAGTTAGGTTCGGGGGTCCAAAATCTAAAATATTAGTCTGATTGGCATGCCGATCATTCCAATATGACCTGGGAGGTAAAAGTGACTTGTGAGAGCCGACAGAATCCAAATTTGATACCCGATTTGAGCCCGACGCTCAGAAGTGTATTCTTCAAATGCACTTAGTTTAAAATTAAAGAAGTTGGGTTCGGGGGTCCAAAATCTAAAATATTAGTCTGATTGGCATGCCGATCATTCCAATATGACCTGTGAGGTAAAAGTGACTTGTGAGAGTTGATAGAATCCAAATTGGATACCCGATTTGAGTCCGACGCTCAGAAGTGTATTCTTCAAATACACTTAGTTTAAAATTAAAGAAGTTGGGTTCGGGGGTCCAAAATCTAAAATATTGGTCGGATTGGCGTGCTGATCATTCCAACACGACCTGGGAGGTAAAAGTGACTTGTGAGAGCTGACGGAATCCAAATCGGATACCCGGTTTGAGCCCGATGCTCAGAAGTGCATTCTTCAAAAGCACTTAGTTTAAAATCAAAGAAGTTTGGTTCGGGGGTCCAAAATCTAAAATATCGGTCTGATTGGCATGCCGATCATTCCAACATGACTTAGGAGGTAAAAGTGACTTGTAAGAGTTGATGGAATTCAATTCGCATACCCGGTTTGAGCCCGACGCTCAGAAGTGCATTCTTCAAATGCAGTTAGTTTAAAATTAAAGAAGTTGGGTTCGGAGGTCAAAAACATAAAATATTAGTCTGATTGGTATGTCGATCATTCCAACTTGACCTGGGAGGTAAAAGTGACTTGTGAGAGCTGGCGGAATCCAAATCGGATACCTAGTTTGAGCCCAATGCTCAGAAGCGCATTCTTCAAATGCACTTAGTTTAAAATCAAAGAAGTTAGGTTCGGGGGTCCAAGATTTATCTTATTTGAATTTATATAATCAATTAAAATATTTAATTTATCTACTAAGTAGTTTTTTTTATTTATGAATGCATATTTAATGTTATTATTTTTTTCATATAGGATCCTCTAGCGAGTGGCAAAGGAGGAGAAGAGCAGGATGAGGAGGATGAGGAAATGGAGGATGCGGAGGGTATTTCTTGATTTTTTTATTATTATAAAATTGAGAATTGTTATTATGTTTCATTTCTTGTATGTCCTTTGTTTTACTTGTGATGTATAGGTTTTATGTTTTTTTATGTATTTTTTTTAAAAGTAAAATACATTTTTTGACAGAGTTTCCGACAGATACATCGGAACATTCCGACGGAATCACTAACGAAAGACTATTTTAGTCAGAAATTATATATATTTTTAATTATTTTATAACGACAATCTCCGATGAAATTTTTGACGTAACTTCTACCGTCGGAACTTTCCGACGTAATTTTCGATGGATATGTCAGAAAATGCGAACGGAATCATCGACGAAATAATATTTCCGTCAAAAATAATATACATTTTTAATTATTTTAAGGCGACAATCGTCGACAGAATTTTTGACAGAGGGAATTATGTTGGCACTTTCCGACGGAATCGCAAACATAATATATATTTTTAATTATTTTAAGGCGACAATCGCCGACAAAATTTTTGACGGAGGGAATTACATCGAAATTTTCTGACAGAATCGTGGACGGATATATATCTTTCAGAAAAATGAGATTGCGACAATTACCGACGGAATTTCCATCTACTATTAGTCTGTCAAAAATTTCTGACGGAATTCTGATGTAAAATGGGTCTGTCGAAATTTTTTGACAATAAATAACCGACGAACAAGATCCATCAAAAATCCGTCGAAACTGTTGTTTCCGACGGATTTCAGACAGATTTCGGACGGATCTTGCCCGTCGAAAACACAGCCATTTCTTGTGGTGTAAAATTAAGTGTAAGGTGATGAATAAGGGTCGATCCCACGAGGCGGAAGATTCTTTTATTAAGTTGGAAACCCTTGTATTTTGAGATCAAAATTATGGAGTGAGTTTTGAAAAATGAAAAAAAAATAACATTGCTTGAAATAAAATCTAACTAAAGAAATTTGAAGGGTTGGGGAAGAAAAAATTGGAAGAGATGGAGAGAAAAAGAAGCACTTGCACAAATGAAATTTTTTATTACTAAGAAGAAAATTACAAAGTCTATATAAATTACAACCGAAGTAACTAAGAGAAAAGGGAAAGAAAGTAGAGCCAGAGTATGAAGAAAGCCGCCGTCTCCTCCTTGCCGAACCTTGTAGAGGATCGCTCCGCCTTGAAGGAGAATGCCGCCGTGAAAGGAAGTTGATGAAGAAGCCACCGTTGTCCACGCCATCGAGCCTTTGAACGCCGCCCCGCCTTGGATTGTACTCTGCTGTGAAAGGGAGATTATAGAGGAGAGATCTTGAAGAGAAGAAGAAGACGATGTGTAGAATAATAATGGCTAGCTAATGGAGGTTTAAGAGGTGAGAATGATGAGGGCAAGAGAAAGAGGAAGAAAGGCACTCTATCTATGTGAAGGGAGAGGGAACGAGAGAGAGAGACGTGAGGGTGCACTAGGGCTAGAAGGAGGAGAGAGGAGAGGGGCGAACTAGGCAAGAGGAAGAAGAAGATGGAGGAGAGAGGAGGGGGCGCACTAGGGTTAGGGCTTGGAAGACAAAAAGGGAAAATTGTAAGCTAAAAAAACGAAGAACTCCTTTCCCTAGATTTTAGTGGGCTATTTATAGGTGAAATAAGTTAAATGGAGGGTGGAGATGGTGTTATAAGGTGATGGAGGGCTGAGATTAGAAGGGAAAGAGATGAAGGATGGGGAGAGAAGAGAGGGCGCCCCCTTCTTGGGCTAGGGTTTGGGCGCCCCCCTTGGGTTTCCTAAGTGAGCGGAGATCCTCCTACTATTTTCTCTCCTCACCAATTTAAACCTTTCCTTTATCTTTTTCTCCCAAAAAATAGATGGCGGTTGCTCCTTTGACTTGGTCAAAAGGGTAGGGGCGCCCTAGGGCATCCCCTGCTTTGGTCTTTTGCCTACTTTACCCCTAGTTCTTCTATCAATTGTCTTGGACGTCCTGCACATGCAAATTTATTTTTAGTCCATAAAAATTATTGCATTGTGCATATAAATCATGAATGCTTACAATTATGCAATGGAAAATTAATTCTCATGACCCTCAACTCTTTTTCATTGAATAATTATCCATAAATTAAGTTAATTTGCGCGAAAGGCACGATTTATGTGAAGTTGAGGTTAGCTGTAAAATATGCATAATTGTCTAATTATGTGCATGTGAAATGGTGTGTTTGTCATCGATTATTGTACAAATATAATCACTTTTCACTATCTCACTGCCTCCTTGCTTTTATAGCTTGCTATCCTGGCTCTTGTAGCCTGCTATCCCGCTATTTCTGGCTCTCGTACCCTACTATTCCGCTATCTCTGGCTCTTGTAGCTTGCTATCTCTAGCTTAGCCTGCTAACTCTGCCTCTCGTAGCTTGCTATTCCGCTATCTCTGGTTCTTGTAGCATACTATCTCTAGCTTGGCCTACTAACTTTGGCTCTCGTAGCCTGCTATTACGCTATTTCTGGTTCACGTATCCTGCTATTCCACTGTCTTTGGCTCTCGTAGCCTGCTATCCTGCTGTTCCTGGCTCTTACAGCCTATTACCCCGCTGTTTCTGGTTCTCGCTGCCTTCTATCCCCCTATTTCTGGCTTTTACAGCCTACTACCCTGCTATCTATGGCTCTTGCAGCCTACTATCCCGCCACTTTCTGGCTCTGGCAGCCTGCTATACTGCTACCTTTCAGCTTTTATAGCCCGCCTCCCTGTTATTTGTCGGGTTTCACAGCCCGCTTTCCTATTACCATTGGGCTTAGACCTTCAGTCAAGGCCCGCTGCCCTTCAGCCTAGATAGAGCGTCGAAGCCCTCTATCCTCATATCTCTCAGCTTAGACGTTCCATCAAAACCCACTATCTCGCAACCCATTGGCTTAGGCCTATCTCAATAATCTCCATCATGTCCCACCGTGATATTCGGTACAACTCAATGGTTTAGGCCTCCCCTCGAAGCCTACTATCCCTCTATCCATTGGCTTACACAGCCTACTCTCCTGCTATGTACTGGCTTTCACGTCCCCCTTCATTACTACCTTCCGACTTTCACCACCCGCTTTCGTGCTATCTACCAGCTTTCACAGCCTACCCTCCAAATTTTAGCCCGCTACCCTTCTGTTTGGCAGAGCTTGCTCTCCCACTCTCGGGCTAGTCCTCCCGTCAAAACCCACTATTCACTTCCGATTGAGACATCCTGTCAAGGCCTGTCATCTCATCTCTGACCCAGACTTACCATCTGAATAAAATGACCCTCGTTGGTTAATGTCAACCCCTTCGTCCCACCTGGAACCATCGCTATGGATAAAACCCTTTTCCTCTCGCTTTGGCATTAATGTTTTTACTTACTCTCAAATGACTAACTTGCAGGTATTCGCATCGAGCAGAATGATGATATATGGGATATACATATATAATATTGATATATACATACATATATATATATATATATATATATATATATATATATATATATATATATAATCTCCTGCATGCTTCTGATTCTGAATGCTTGCTCGCCTTACTTGCATGCTTGCCCATAATATAGTTTAATCCTCCTCTTTAAAATCTTCTAGGAGTGTGCTTCCTTGCTAAATAACGCGGCCCCGATTCTAGATATGTATGCATCATGTCATATACCAAGGAATTAAAAATTAATTTTTGGTTAGTGCATCCGTCATGGGGAAGAGTCATAACTATGTTGATAGCGTAGCTCATGAAATACACCCAGACAAAACTCTCACACTCTGCACACAATGTGAGCAATGGTCCTTAGACATAGGGACATTAGAAATTCTTCCTAACACTTCATGGATGCTTGAATTTCTACACTCGCACGAAGGGAGATCGTGAGGAAAAAGTTGCCTGCCCCCTTCTTTATAAAAAAAATGAGTGATGATGATAAGTGGAATGCGACTCAAGGATGTCGGGAATCTCCACTTAAACAAATGAGGAAACTGGCGTGAAATGGTGAAGCAAACTCCACAATAAAATCACCATAAGGGAATGCGGATCCAAGAAGCCAAGAATCCCTATTGAGACAAATGAGGAGACTCGCGCGGCATGATGAAGCAAGCCCAGTCGTAATAAGGGATGAATCATAGTAGCCAGGAATCTACATTGAGACAAATGAGGAGACTCACGCTTAATGGTGAAGTCCAAAATTAAGAATAAACAAGGGGGTTGTGTGAAGCTACCAAAAAATTGAGAACCCCAACTGTATATGTACACGCTAGAGTAGTACTGTAGTGTTATTTAGAACATCTGCGTGTTCCTATGTCTAGGATTCACTGCTCATATACTCGCACTATCACACCACGAAGGAATAGTCTAGGGTGTAGATTGTGGTTTACGCTATGCATATATTCTATGCGGTGTCCTCTTTACGAATGCATATCTCCCTTAGTCGTGCTTCGTGGGCCTCACTCTGTCCATGAATCATGGGCATTGTTCCTGTTCTATCCTCTATAGAGGGGAACTGTCCTATATATCTATTATATGCTTGCTGATGATGAATGCCTGCATGCTTGCATGAATAAAAATAAAGAATAAGAAGACATACATACAACACTTTCAAACAGGGATGCACCCGCAAGCCCCGCTCACTCCTCCCTCATTCGCGCCACCTATGGGTGGGGGCATTTGTTGACACATGAAAACTAATATTAATATATTTTATTTTTACTATTCCATATTTTGCAGATAAGAAGAAGAAATAAGGTAAAATGGACTGAAGTCAATAGATGGGCCAAATGAGTGCTCAAATGGGCCAAGCTAATGGGTTAAATGGGCCAAACAAAGCCCCAATATGACCACACCGGCTCACCCGGTGGCTAGCTCACCTGGCGGCCAGCTGATCCGACAGCCAGGGGTGCTTCTTGCTACTGTGCCAGTTCCCTTCGCATTGTGCCGCCGTGCCAAGCCCATTCCCTTCTCTATAAAACAAGCCCATTTGATCACAAGCTGGCACGCCCGGTGGGACCCAATCTCCCTTCATCTTTTTGCCAAGGTAGAAGGTCCCGTGGCCTTCCCCAAATATTGATTGCTTTCTCCTTCTATTTTGAAGGAAACAATGGCTTGCGAACTTGCTGGACTTACCTTCGGCCCCCAAATGGTCCCTGCACATGCTAAGCACGAGTACCTGGCGGTGCCCACTGTGTTTGGAACTCTGCCACAAAAACCCCAATTTTCTTGGAGTTGCCTTCGTCGGCCTGCTGCGGGTCAAGAAAGAAGAAGATGACAGGACTGTTACGGCCAAGGCCATGACTCCTTCTATGGCAAGCGCTCCCCGGAGGGCTACTCTACCCCACCGCATCATCTCTTGCTTTGTCTACCATGTGGACTACTGTGCTATCCCATCTAGTGACAAAGCATCCGGGGGGAGGAAGGAGAATCAAAGAAGAATGGCCGCTGCTGTTCCCCGAGGCCGACTCTCAACTTCTAGGAAGTCTGTTACGATTGGGGGCATTCGAGTGTATTTGAACGGCCGCAGTGTTGAAGTTTTGCTGGACTGCATTGTCTCGGTAGTATCTACACACAATGACTTCTAGGCACTAGCAAGCCAGAAGGCCAATCTGGACAAGGACATCCGGGGGAAGCTGGCCCTCTAGCTACCAAGATTCAAACAAGTTTGGGTTCCCATGAGGACCCAGGTTCCGGCTCTGACCCCGCAGAGTGCAAATCTGACTGCTAAAGGCCCCGGGAAAGGGAGCAATAAAGCTGCATCAAAGAAAGAAGCGGTCGAGCTAGTGGCCTCTCCGCCCCCGCATAGGGTCTGTGCCAGGCAGGCCAATGTTTTCCAACGATCGACAGGAGCGAACAGTGCTACTCGATTGTCAATGCCCTCTTATATGCCGTCGAGTCAAGACAAACTGCCACCCCCTGCCCTCTCTCCAAGGCGCAGTCAAAAAGAAATGACCGCAGTGGTCAGCAATTACTTCCATGGCTTGGGAAGTTCTTCCCTAGGTCAACAGCGACTGCTCTGCGCTGTCGGCATCGAAGAAAAAGAAGAGGAAAAAGAAATAGGAAGGAAGGAGTCACTCATGCACATCAATGAACATGAAGAGGGCTTGGAAGCCGAGTACTCTGAAGCTTCCCCACAACAGGAAGAGGGGAAAAGAATATCAGTATTTGAAAGGTTGGCCTTCCCCGATCAAACCAAAAGGAGAGTCTGGAGACAAAGGAAAAGAATACAAGTCTTCGCTTGCAACATGGCAGGGGTGACCAAGAGATATGAGGTCCTACTCGAAGAGCTAAAAGAATTGGCCAAGCTAGGTGAAAGGCCTAGGCCAGTAACAACGAAAAGCCAAGTTACGAACGAGATACTCAGAGTAGCCAAAGGAAAGCAAGACATCATCACTTTGACTGCCAATGTGGTAACTTCTCAAGAAGAAGAGATTCCTCTGCCAGCTTCGTCCGAAGGTCTCTCGAGCAAAGCATTCGAGAGTACTCTCACTGTGGCAGCACTAGATCCAGTTGTCTTAATGATGCTGCAAAAATATCGATAAGAGATTGAGGCTTTAAAAAAGTAGCTGAATGAAAAGACTGAACAAGCTCCTGTCCCTTGGCAGTGGGACATGCATCCCGAATCATCTCGGAGAGCTCCTTGCCATGTCGATGCTACACCTCCAACTACTTCTCAAGCAACAAGCCATGGCAAGGCCTCTCTACAGCCGCACTGCATGGAGCCACCATTGGCGCAGTCGGCGCTCCCACAAATACAGTAGTTGCTACCATTGATACCGCTGACACCTCAAGTCGCGGCTCTAACCACTACTTCTACGCAATAGCCTGCGCATCTCCAACCAGGATCGGTGGACCCAACCATGGTGAATAAATCAATGCTGCAACAACTAAGTGAAATGAAGCTGGCCGAGAGGATAGATGGTGATTTCAGCACTTTTGATGTATATAAGGTGTCGTATCCACCGCAGTATGCTGCAAAAAGGTTCCACCTGGCATCAACAAACCGCCCAACTTTGAATAGTTCTATGGGCAGGGCTCTCCTAAGGAGCATATTGCTTATTATATGACAATGATGGGCGATCTAGCAGCAAATGAAGCCTACTTGCTAAAATTCTTTGGGTCCTAACTGACAGGCATGGCTTTTGAATGGTATTCAAATCTGCCAGTTGGCTCTATTAGTGACTGGATAGCTATGCAATGGAAGTTCCGGGAATGGTTTCATGTTGCTGAAAGGGAGGTCACAGTGGCCGAGCTATACGCCTCCAGGTAGAGACATGATGAAATAGCCCTAGAGTATATTAAAAGATGACAGAATCTCAGTATGAGACGGAGCCGGCCGCCACATCCAGAAGATGCAGTGCAAATCTGCAAGCAAAACTTAAGGCGGGAGATCCTCGGGAAGATGATCGGAATTGAAATCTGGTCTTTTGACTGATTTAATAATGTGGTCGCGGAGATTGAAGCCTTCATCTCCAGCTCACCCTCTGCTCCAACTACTGCAAGTCAGACTTTCTCTATTCTGAGGGTTCTCTCTCTCCTCCGTCCCACTCCCACCCCCGTTCTCGCTTGGAGCCTCCCCCGTGCTGGGTGGCCGCCGGCCATGGCCGGCGCTGGGGGAAGCCATTGGCCTCCCTCTTTTGCCCCTACTGTCCTTCCACTGTCCACTATCCCCAGTGTTGTTCCTGCCTCTACCGCCATGCCCTCTCCCTTCGCCCATCCTGTAACTCGACACGTAAGTGCCTTCCATCTTATGCTTCATGTTGCGGATGGCGCTGCGACCGTCCCCTCTTGCCATGCAGCCTCCTCTGACGATCTGCTCCCTTCTGCTGGTGCTCCTCCGGCCTTTGCTACTCTGTTGCCCCCCTAGTCGGTCTTTTGCCGTCGCTCGTCTCTGTCTTCGGTGGTGCTCATCCGACTTCTGCCTCTCTCGCTCTCCATGCTACTGGTGGTGCTCTCTACCTGACGTTAGTTGGTCCTGCTAGACCCGTGTCTCATGTGGAAGTTGCCTCCCCCCTTCTGTAGGTTGCTGCAAGCGGAGCTGTGGCCGTGCCCTCCTCACTTGGGTCACCCTCTACCCTTATTGCCTCCTCTAGCGGTCCTTGCTCTGACCATGGTGTCCCCTCACCCTCAGTTGGTGTCCTGTTCGCAGACGGTGGCGCTCACCCTCCTTCAACCCCTCACGCACACCCTTCTACTAGTGGTGCTCCGTCACCGACATCCATGGGCGTTGGTGATCACACGGCTGGCTCTGCTCTTGCTTGCACCCATGCTTCTGGGCCTGCGTTGGCTTCTCCCTCGTTGCCTGCTAGTGTCCCTACCGCAATGCCCTCGGGTGGAGGTGTCCGCCTGCCTGCGGTTGGTGGGGGTGGCTCTATATGGCCTGTTGTGGGAGCGCTGGCCTCCTCCCCTCCTCCTGTAGTTGGCCCCTCATTCGCCCAGATAGTGTTGCAGTCTATCATGCCTCCGGCCCTCTGCCTTGCCATTCATCCCCCTGCCCAGACAGATTCAAGAGAACATGCTGTCTTCTTCTCCCTCGATGAGGTCAAGGAGTCCTGCAAGCCCCTTCAATATGCTATCATCACCAGAACCCCACACGATCGTGCTCCGTTTTAGGATATCAGAGGGCACATGGCACTCAATTTTTCCCTCAAGTAGGACTTCATCATAAGTGGGCTGGATGGTCGCCAACTTCTCATCCAGTTCCAGAACATTCATGACTATCTTCAGGTTCTTCTTAAAGAAACCGTATATGTGCATGGCCAGATCTTCAGGTTCTTCAAATGGTCCATTGATTTTTGCCCTATTGCTGACTCTTCGATCATTCCAGTTTGGCTGGAGTTGCCCGGCCTCTCGGCCAATTTTTACAATGATGCTTAGATCCATTCAATCACCGGGAGCATTGGGCCTGTTCTTATGGTTGACAGGAACACATCTTGCTTACTCAAGACTCATGCTGCAAGAGTTTGTGTTCAGTTGGATGTTTCCAAGTCCCTTTCGATTCGTTTTTGGGTTGGTATTGAGGGTGGCGGCACCTGGCAGCCCATTGTCTTTCCAGATCCTTCGTTGTTCTGTCGGGGTTGTAAGCATCTTGGCCATCACTTGGACAAGTGTAAGAAGGTTTCCCTTCCAGCTGGTGGGTTAGATGGCTCAAGTCTTGGAGGTCTGGTGAGACTTGTTCATCACCCTGCTGTGAAGGGCCCTACACTAGCGTCCAGCTCGGTTTGGTGGCCTATCCCTGCTGGTTTCCATGTTCCCTTTGTTGCTCCCCAAGTGCTTGCTATTTTGGCCTCTGATCTACATGCTACTCCTTCGTCTCTCCATGTTCAGGCCACCCCTCCTGCTACCTTGCATGTTATGCCTCCTTACCCTACCCTCCCTTGAGGTTACTGCCGTTCGTGCACCCTCCGCTGCTCCTACAGTGCTTGCGGTTTCGACGGAATCACGATGCCTGGCCCAACATCGATGCCTAAACCCCCTATGTCTGGCACTGCGTCGACGCAAGCGGCTATGGTGCAGGCCTCCCCGTCTGTCTCTGCCATGCCAACGCCTTCTACTCCTGCTCCTCTTGTGTCTCCTGCACCTTTCATGATCCTCCAGCCTCTTGTGGCAGACTTAGTGTCTATTGGGGCTACTTTGGGTCCCTTGCCTGCTGTGTCCTTAGGCCATCCCCAGCCTTCTGCTTTAGGGGCCACGTTGCCTCTCCTCTTCCTCCAACTGTTGCTGCTGCGGTGGGCAGCAGCCCCGCTGAGTGTCTGGCTGGTGTTCCTTTGGTTGCAGCCCCCTTGGGCCAGCAGCTTTCAGCCGTTGCTTCGCCCCCTATGGTGACCGGCCCTGGCCTTTCTTCCCCTGCTAGGTATGCTCCGGCAGTGGTTGACTTCTCCTTGGCGGGAGTCGACTCTGGCCTCTCCACCTATGTGCTGGGGCTCTGCCAGCCAGGGCATGTTGCTTCTGTTGCTGTGGGTCTATCTCCCCCTTCGGTTGTGGACCGTTGTTCCTCTTCTATTGGCGTTTAGGGTTCAGGAGCTGGCCTCCCCTCATCAGATGGGGCCTTGGCTCCCTCTATGGGCGTCTCCTCCTCTGCACCGCCAGGCCCTATCTTCGGTTGTGGGCTTAACGCTGCCAAGCATACATCATCACATGAGACATCATCAATATAAATGGTGTACACATTGTTGTTTCTTTTTCCAATGAGTTTAATTTTATTTGTGATTTTATTCATGACAAGGTGTTATAGTCGGACAATTCCCCAGCAAAACACCTAGAAATAAGAGTTCAGGAATTTCCTCAAACACCTTCAAGGCATGGGCTATCTAGCCCCTCTGGCAACCCAGTGGGCCCGACCAACGGCCCTAACCCGCTAGCCAGGGGATACGGCGGCATTAGCAATCAGTCGGGACCACTCCCGACCCCTCAGTTGCAGACTTTGTCCGCATTCTATACAACCACCCGGGCCAAACCGGGGGGCGCCTCTACTACAAGCCAAGCCACGCGGCACTCAGTGAAGAGGCCATGGGCCTATCCCCGAGATGCCTTCTTTCAACCTTCCAAGGTCAAAGGGGGACCTAACTAAGTCAACCACATGCTTTGGAGGCTCGCGGCATGTGTATACGACTCACACACGGGTTGTTGTGCCCCTGTGGTTTTGATGATTGGTTTTGATGTGAGTTACACAATGTAAGTCACCTTGCTGTTAATCAGTCATCTAATCAGATCGTAATGCAATCTTTCATATGTTCAGTCATTCTGCTGTTCAGTCAGTTTATCAGATCTTAAAGCATTGCATTTGATGTTCAGTCAAACTATCTGTTGCATTTCTCTACTTGTGGAAGTCTACTTGTGGAAGTCTGCACATTGCACAGCATGCAGCAACTCCAAGTCTACACACTGCATTGCATGCGAGACTTCAAGTCTATACATCGCACAGCTTGCAAGACTTCAAAGACTGTACACTGCACAGCATGCAAGTCCTCCAAGCCTATACATTGCATAGACTGCAGGCATTAGAAGTGTGTACATTGCATGAGCATAGTCAGAGCACTCAAGTCTGTACATTCGCCACCATGCATTAAGTCTCAAAGTCTGTACATAGTTAGATGATTGGATTGCTACTTATGATGAATTGCAAGAATCTTATGATCAGTTAAGAAAATAATACAAACATTTAAAGAAGAATAGTAGATCAGACAGTTTGAATTCTCCATGTACAAATTGTGCTGAACTGAAAAATGTTCATGATGCTTGTATGTCTGATATTTAAATGTTGAAGAAACAAATTTCATTGCTGAAAATTGAGAATCAAGATCATGTAAAAGAAATCTCTGAACTTTAGAAGAAGCTTAGCCTAACTTGTCATGATTCTGTTCAGAGTAAAGAATTGATGAAAAATTTTGAAAGTGTGAACTCAGATTTAGACAAGCTGAAGTCTGAAAAAGATTCCCTCAGAAAATTCTCCAAAGAAAATGAAGAAAAATTAGAGAAACTTAAACGAGAGAATGATTTGTTGATTGAGAAATTTGAAGCCATAAAATCTGTAAACATGGAGTTACAGAAAAAGGATGAAAAACAGTAAAGAGAAATGAAGGAATTTGAAAATAGAAGAAAGCAAGAAGTCAATTCAGAAGATCAGCTTCTAATAAATGAATTGGTTCAAAATGATAAGCTTAAAGAAGAAGTTGAAAAATTAAAATTGTTAAAAAGTGCCATGTCTGAAAGACTTCTTACATTGGAGAAAGGGAAAATGATCTCTACAAATGAAACTGAAAAAGTAGAAGATCCGAGAAAGGAGATCGAAGAATATAAAATAGCCAACAAGGTTTTGAATGAAGCTGTCAATTGCAGTGAACAAGAGACTACAAGTTATGAGTTACACATTGCCTCTCTTGAAAATGAAATCCAAGACTTGAGGAACTCTTTGTCTAAGTTTGTGAGTGGGCAAGAAAACCTAGACAAGCTACTAAGTGTAAAAATCAATGTCAGGAAGGAAGGGTTAAGTTACAACAATGTCAATAAAAAGGCTCTTAAAGACAAGCTAATGACATCGTTTGTCACTTCATCAAATGTAGCCACCACCTCAAAAGATAAACAGCTCACTGTTCAGAAAATGCAGAAACAAACTGACTTTCAGAAACAAGCTGAAAAAGTGAAAAGGAATGATCATGTGAAGAGCAAGCAAAGAAGCACTCATGTTTATGTTGTGCATGTGACACATAACCTAAACACACACACACAAGCACACAAAAAGAAAATGTCATGCCACTATTGTCATAAATCTGGTCATTTGATGCATGACTACAGGTTGATGGAGAAAGATGATATGAGTGCCAGCATAATGAATGCTAGGAAATTTCATGAGAAAAATTCTTCATCTCAGAAAAAGAAAATTGAATATTTTCACTGTGGCAAATTAGGACACACAATTGCTCACTGCTGGTTTGCAAGTGGTAAGAAAACATCTCATTCATATCATGCTAAATTCCCTGCAAGCCAGCATATTTTTAATAAGAACAAATTTGTTTCAAAGAACCAGCACATCATTTGCTTTAACTACAACAAAACTGGTCACAAGGCCTCTGAATGCTGGTCAGGTTTCTTCAGAAGAAATTCTCTCAAATGCTCTCACTGTAGAAAGCATGGCCATACAGTCAAGGACTGTTGGCATATTCGGGGTAGGAATGGGAATTTCAAACATGCTAAATTCTCTGTAAATAGAAATGATTTTGGTGGGAATAAATTTGCATTTACAAGAAAGATTTCTACATGTTTTGAGTGTGGGAAAAATGGCCATACAGTCAAGGACTGTTGGCATATTCAGAAGAATTCTGTTAACTCCCATGCTGTCAAATTCCCTGTAAAACAATTTGCAAAACTTTCATGCTATAACTATGGAAAGCCAGGTCACAGGGTTGCAACCTGTTGGCTGGCAGGATACCAAAGCAAGACTAATTTTGGTAAATAGAATTTTAATTCTGTTAACAAAAATTTTCATGCATATGCACATAGAATTCATGCTAATAAGAATGTGCATAAATCAAATCAAAAATCTACTGCTTCTTGCCATGATTATGGCAAATCTGGACATTTGATGGATGGTTATCCTCTGATGAAATTTGATGATCATCAAGTTAAAAATGTGCTGAGAAAATCTGGTAGGAGTGATACTGTCATGTCAGGACCCAAGACTTCTTGGGTGTCTATTTATGCAAAATAGTTTGCTAACTTGCAGGTGTGCCTTGGAAGCTGATTAATAAAGAGGAGATTAATCCAAGGCACTCAAGAATGAAAACCCCTTCCTGAACTTTTCAGGTAAATTTCTTGCACTTCCTGTTTTTAGTTTTACTGCATAGCACATTAAATATGTTTTCGCATATTCATTCATCATCTCTCATTTGCATTATTTTCTGATCATGCACTTGTTGAGTGTTCTGTGCAAATATGAGATTAAAAGGGTTGTCTGCATCTGATGCATACATATGCCAATTGCAGTTGTTTGATAATTGTTGATATGCATAATCTCTGAAAATAAATTACATTCTGAAAAATTTGAAAAGCTGAAATTTGATCCATGCATGCTTCCCATGTTGAATTATCATGCATGACCACTATGGTATATCAAAGAGTAAGCTACCAAAACGTAGGAAAATCTATCTGGAGGTTCTTACTATATGTGAGGTGGTCTTTTAGACCAAGTGCTCCGCCTAGTACCATGGGTCATTTTACTTAGTAGGGCAGTCTGAATGAGCATGAGTCACATTGTCATATGTTCAGTCTTCATGGCAAACACTGCAAGTCCTTGCATACATATAGTGCATTGCATTTCCTTACATTGAAAAATGCCAAAAAGAGTGATTGAATGCATATTGTCAGGGGGAGTCAATGTATAGCATACATATTGTCAAATGCATACACTTAGGTCAAAATTCATTGCATGTTAATCTTGAAAATACTGAAGCATTCCTGACCTCCTGATATCTTGCTTGATGTGCATAACCTTTTCCTCATTGATTTTAATTGACAAACCTTGATCATATCTGAAAACGATGAGCTTCAAAAACACTCATTCTTGAAGACCTCTTCCATCAGTCATTCATGAAGATTTCAATGGGACATCTCTCGTTCATAAATCTAAAAACACTTGAACTAGGAATCTTCTATTATACGATTTTATGAATGTCTGAAATAACTCAGCTGGTTTAAGTTTAATGTATTCATTGAAGTTTGACTTTAAATCTCTTAAAAAATATCTGAATCATGTTTTAATAAACTTCAACCAACTGTTTCATGCTGAGTCTTGTAAAAACTTCTGGAATCTGCACTATTGAATTCATGGCTTTATATGGTTAAGTACTTGAAATTTGTATTATTTTGAAGCAAATGAGCTCTATGAAATGTCATAAGGGTAAATAATTATCAGAGCAATGACTTTGGTCACTGAGAAATCATGTCCAAAGGATTGTGTCATGAGGTGCCATAGTTAACTCTGCTTAAAAATGATTGTTAAATCTGACAGAGCAATGGCATGCATACTGAGAAATACATCTCACTCATCAAAGAAATGAAATGGGGTATCTCATGAGGTGTAAATGTTAACTCTGTTGATAAAGCATGACTGTTAGTCACACTAAGTGCTTAGGGATATTGGCGTTTGATCAACGTATAGCCTCTAGTTACAAGGTGTGCACTGAACTAGAGTGCTCTGGAAATATGTAGTATGAAAATTTGTTGAACAAATTGCAATACTTGAATATTGATGCAAAAGCTAAATTTCTATAATCCTAGATAAATTCACATGACTTCATAATTGCTTGATCTCAATACTAGTGAATGTAATTCCTAAAGAAGTCAGTAAATTTGATTGTGTAAGAGAAAGGGAGGTTAATCAAGATATACATATGAGGGCTTGGTTTACTTTTATTAAACTATGATTTTAGATATAAATATAGAATTTTATTGACAAACTTTGCATACATCATGTTTAAACAATGTTGTTCAATAAAGTTCATTCGTAAGCCCTTATAATTGAAGACTTTGAAAAATTCTGTTATTGATTTATGAGATTGGTATCTCCTTGAAAATATGGCTGAATTTCTTGTGTTTGGAGCTTATTTAAAAATCTGTTATTTGAAACTCTTCTGCTCACTATCCTTGATTCATTGACATGAACTTATCCCTGAATGCCACTATTGTCCCCCTCTCATCCATATCATAAGACTCCATTTATTCAGGGTGAGCTTCCTTGTCATATTGAATCATGTTCATATCAATTGTGATCCTATATTCATATTTTTAGGGGGAGGTATTACATTTTTTGGTACATCTGCATCTCTGCATTCATATCTCATTAGGGGGAGAAATTGGCTGAGTCATAAATATGCTTTAACTTCTCAAACTATTTTCTTTTTGATGAAGTCAAAGGGGGAGAATAGTTTGAGTCATCAGAATGACTCACTGTGTTGACAGTGTTGCCATCATCAAAAAGGGGGAGATTATTGTGCCCCTGTGATTTTGATGATTCGTTTCGATGTGAGTTAAACACTGTGAGTCACCTTGCTATTATTCAGTCATCTTATCAGATCATAATGCAGTCTTTCATATGTTCAGTCATTCTGCTGTTCAGCCAATTTATCAGATCATAAAGTATTACATTTGATGTTCAGTCAAACTATCTGTTGCATTTCTCTGCTTGTGGAAGTCTGCTTGTGGAAGCCTGCACATTGCACAGCATGCAGCAACTCCAAGTCTACACACTGCATTGCATGCGAGACTTCAAGTCTATTCATCGCACAGCTTGCAACACTTCAAAGTCTGTACACTGCACAGCATGTAAGTCCTCCAAGCCTATACATTGCATAGACTGCAGGCATTAGAAGTGTGTACATTGCATGAGCATAGTCAGAGCACTCAAGTCTGTACATTCACCACCATGCATTAAGTCTCAAAGTCTGTACAGCCTTTTGCATTGGACTTAAAGTCTATTCATTGGCAAGTCTGTACATCGGCCTGTTCATGCATTCAGAATGTCTGTACATTGGGCTATCACTTGAAGTATGTACATCGTCCGTCAGCATTTAGAAGTCTATACATTCTTGGCTGGTTCAGCGTCTCATGCAGCGTCTTATGCCAAGTCTATACATCGTCCATCTGCATTTAGAAGTCTATACATTCTTGGTTGGTTCAGCGTCTCATGCAGCGTCTTATGACAAGTCTATACATCATCCGTCAGCATTTAGAAGTCTATACATTCTTGGCTGATTCAGCGTCTCATGCAGCGTCTTATGCCAAGTCTATACATCGTCCGTCATCATTTAGAAGTCTATACATTCTTGGCTGGTTCAGTGTCTCATGCAGAGTCTCATGCAAGTCTATACACTCGCATGCTAGCCAGTTTGCTAAGTCTATACATTGCAGCATGTTCGTGTTCTAGCTTTCAAAGTCTAGACATTGTCTGCCCTGCAGTACACTAAGTCCACACATTCGCACTGTAGCTTGCACGAAGTAAAGTCTGTACATTAGACTATCAGGTAAAGTCTATACATCCTTTTGTTGGAACTGTGCAAGTCTGTACATCGCTGCTTTGCCAAAGTCTATACATCGTGCTGGCTCAAGTCTGTACAGCCTTTCTTCTGGAAAGTCTACACATCGTGAAGTCTATACATTCGTTGCCTTGCATTGCATCAAGTCTTAACAGCCTTTCTTTTGGCAAGTCCACACATTGTAAAGTCTATACAGCCAGTGTCTGCGTTGCCTTGCATTTCATCAAGTCTACACATCGTAGCATGCATGCATAGTAAAGTCTATACATTGCTGCATTGCAAGAGATCAAGTCTGCACACTGCATCGGTTGTTCATGCATTGCACATCATCAAGTCTGTACACTGGCAGTAGCAATGCTCGCACAACACTATGTCCATACATTGCACAAGTCTGAACATTGGTATCTTTACCTAGGTTCAAGTATGTACATCATCCATCTGAGGAAGATTGATCATGTCTATACATTGTGTGCATCTAGCTGCTAAGTCTGTACATCCCTTGACTGCATGCCTGAGCATCCCTTGTCGTTGTGCATACTTAGTTTGATGCTAAGAGTCTATACATTGCATCGCATGCATTACCTAAAGTCTATACATCAATTTGCTTTTTATCATGCATGCATTATAGCAAGTATAAACATTGTTCTGCCATGCACGCAATCAAAGTATGTACATCCTTATGGCTGCATACATCAACTCTATACATCATCTTCTAGCGTGCACACTAGGTCCATACAATCATACTACATCATGTCTGTACACGCTTCAGTCTTGCATGTATGAAGTCTGTACATGGGTCTAGCTCTGCATTCATATAGTCTGTACAGTCAGTGTGTTGCTCGAACCAAGTCTACACATTGTCTCAGCACACACACGCAAAGTCTGTACACTGCATCTGGCAGTCTGCACAGTAAGTCTATACAACGTCCCACGGCAGTACTGCAATGTCTATACATCGCTGGTAGCCAGCACTGCAATGTCTAAACATTGCGTCCCACAGCCTGCATATCATGTCTATACTCCAGCTCCTGTCGCAAAGTCTGTACATTACGTCCCACTGCACGCAGCAAGTCTATACATCGCTGGCAGCCTGCACGCTAAGTCTGTACATTGCATGCACACTGCATTGTTAAGTCTATACATTGCTGCTTGATTGAACTATGTACAGCCTGTGTTGATTCAGCTGATCGACTGAACTCTTCATTAAACATGTAGAGTATGGGCATGTGATCCGAGGCTGGCACCTGGCACGTGATCCAAGATGCTGAGAAGTCGCCACATGGACTGAAGCTAGGGTAGGAATCGTGGAGGGCATTAGCCATGCACATGCCCTAGCTACTGCTGCTATAAATGCGAAGCTTCTTCCTCAGAAGAAGACTGATCGAAAAGAGGAGAGTGTGATAGAAGAAAGTGAGAGCAGCAGAGAAACAGAAGAAGAAAAAGAAGAGCAGCAGAGTGAGAGAAGCATCAGAAGAAAAAGAGAGAGGGATAGAGCTCGTGAGCATTAAGAGAAAAAGAAAGATAGTGAGAGAGAAGAGAAGAGGAAGAGGAGCTTACCTGAAGATCATTCCTACTGGAAGTTGGATCAGATCCACTCCAGTCAGCTCCTGCGAGAGCCACATTATGATTTCATTTTCCAGCTTTCTGATAGTTGTACTTTTCGTTTATTGTTTTTCTTTTTAATTGTGATCATTGTTCTTCTGACTCTCTGGATTGTGGTCGGGTTCCTCGTGTGGACTCAAGAGAAGGGAGATCTGATCTCCGGTTTGCTGGTGACTGTGTGTCATCAGTGGTTCCTTCTTGGTCTGGAGGAAGAGAGGTCTGTGACCTCTGGTTTGCTGGTGACAGGGAGTCACTGGTGGGTTCCCTCCTGGTCTGGAGGAAGAGAGACCTAGTCTCTGGTTCCAAGTGGCTGGGAGTCACTTGGGCTGTCCCTCCGGTCTAGAGGAAGAGGGGAGGTTGTTCCCCTGCTCAAGCTGTTTGGCAGCACCTATTGCAGACTGAGTCTGCGGTTTCTAGCTTGTTCTAGTGGAAGCCTCACTCCGGTTGGGAGTGAGGGGTGGACGTAGGTCTGTGGACCGAACCACCTAAAAAATTATCTGTGCAGTGGTTTGATTGCCTTGCTTTGCTTCCGCTAGATGATTGCTTAGGCGGGCTCCATGTGTTTGTTCATGAGTTCAATTGAATTAGTTTTATTCTGGGACTGTGTCTAGCATCCAGGTTTTAATTTGGGCATTATTGGTAGAGGGATACATTCACCCCCCTCTGTATCCGGGCCTAGCACCCTATCAATTGGTATCAGAGCGGTGTCTGTATAGAAGGTCCAGCGACCTACAAATCTGATCCTGCAGTCTTAGGTGCTAATTTACTTTTGGTGCATCAATATTCCTGTTGCATTAAATCTGATCTGTTTCCATGGGTGATCCACCAGTTTTCAACGGCTCCAATTTTAATGTCAGTCTGAAAAATTATGCTATATCAGTTAATCCTGATCTCTGGAAGTTAATTTCACACGGTCCTCATAAATTACCAAAGAAAAAGTTCAAATGGACTGACAGTCACAGATCAATGTATGAAGAGAATCAGATAGCTATGAATCTAATGAAGGCAGCTACTGATAAGGCTTTACATTCCTACTTTCATGATTGCAGCTCTGCTAAAGACATTCTAGATATGCTGAAGCGAGCTCAGAAGAGAAGTGAAGACAGCTGCATCATGGCTAACAGAAGCAATCAAAGTGGCAGCCAAAATGAAGAAGATGATGATGAAGAGGTAAATCCCTTCGAGAACTTTTCATTAGATGATTGGATTGCTGCTTATGATGAATTGCAAGAATCTTATGATCAGTTAAGAAAATAATACAAACATTTGAAGAAGAATAGTAGATCAGACAGTTTGAATTCTCCATGTAAAAATTGTGTTGAACTGAAAAATGTTCATGATGCTTGTATGTCTGATATTCAAATGTTGAAGAAACAAAATTCATTGCTGAAAATTGAGAATGAAGATCATGTAAAAGAAATCTCTGAACTTGAGAAGAAGCTTAGCCTAACTTGTCATGATTCTGTTCAGAGTAAAGAATTGATGAAAAATTTCAAAAGTGTGAACTCAGATTTAGACAAGCTGAAGTCTGAAAAAGATTCACTCAAAAAATTCTCCAAAGAAAATGAAGCAAAATTAGAGAAACTTAAACGAGAGAATGATTTGCTGATTGAGAAATTTGAAGCCATAAAATCTGTAAACATGGAGTTACAGAAAAAGGATGAAAAATAACAAAGAGAAATGAAGGAATTTGAAAATAGAAGAAAGCAAGAAGTCAATTCAGAAGATTAGCTTCTAATAAATGAATTGGTTCAAAATGATAAGCTTAAAGAAGAAGTTGAAAAATTAAAATTGTTAAACAGTGCCATGTCTGAAAGACTTCTTACATTGGAGAAAGGGAAAATGATCTCTACAAATGAAATTGAAAAAGTAGAAGATCTGAGAAAGGAGATCGAAGAATATAAAATAGCCAACAAGGTTTTGAATGAAGTTGTCAATTGCAGTGAACAAGAGACTGCAAGTTATGAGTTACACATTGCCTCTCTTGAAAATGAAATCCAAGACTTGAGGAACTCTTTGTCTAAGTTTGTGAGTGGGCAAGAAAACCTAGACAAGCTACTAGGTATAAAAATCAATGTCAGGAATGAAGGGTTAGGTTACAATAATGTCAATAAAAAGGCTCTTAAAGATAAGCTAATGACATCGTTTGTCACTTCATAAAATGTAGCCACCACCTCAAAAGATAAACAGCCCACTGTTCAGAAAATGCAGAAACAAACTGACTTTCAGAAACAAGCTGAAAAAGTGAAAAGGAATGATCATGTGAAGAGCAAGCAAAGAAACACTCATGTTTATGCTGTGCATGTGACACATAACCTAAACACACACACATATGCACACAAAAAGAAAATGTCATGCCACTATTGTCATAAATCTGGTCATCTGATGCATGACTGCAGGTTGATGGAGAAAGATGATATGAGTGCCAGCATAATGAATGCTAGGAAATTTCATGAGAAAAATTCTTCATCTCAGAAAAAGAAAATTGAATGTTTTCACTGTGGCAAATTAGGACACACAATTGCTCACTGCTGGTTTGCAAGTGGTAAGAAAACATCTCATTCATATCATGCTAAATTCCCTGCAAGCCAGCATATTTTTAATAAGAACAAATCTGTTTCAAAGAACCAGCACATCATTTGCTTTAACTACAACAAAACTGGTCACAAGGCCTCTGAATGCTGGTCAGGTTCCTTCAGAAGAAATTCTCTCAAATGCTCTCACTGTAGAAAGCATGGCCATACAGTCAAGGACTGTTGGCATATTCAGGGTAGGAATGGGAATTTCAAACATGCTAAATTCTCTGCAAATAGAAATGATTTTGGTGGGAATAAATTTACATTTAGAAGAAAGATTTCTACATATTTTGTGTGTGGAAAAATGGCCATACAGTCAAGGACTGTTAGCATATTTAGAAGAATTCTGTTAACTCCCATGCTGTCAAATTCCCTGTAAAACAATTTGCAAAATGTTCATGCTATAACTGTGGAAAGCCAGGTCACAGGGCTGCAACCTGTTGGCTGGCAGGATACCAAAGCAAGACTAGTTTTGGTAAACAGAATTTTAATTCTGTTAACAAAAATTTTCGTGCATATGCACATAGAATTCATGCTAAGAAGAATGTGCATAAATCAAATCAGAAATCTGCTACTTCTTGCCATCATTATGGCAAATCTGGACATTTGATGAATGGTTATCCTATGATAAAATTTGATGATCATCAAGTTAAAAATGTGCTGAGAAAACCTGCTAGGAGTGATATTGTCATGTCAGGACCCAAGACATCTTCGGTGTCTATTTGTGCAAAATAGTTTGCTAACTTGCAGGTGTGCCTTGGAAGCTGATTAATAAAGAGGGTATTAATCCAAGGCACTCAATAATGAAAACCCCTTCCTGAACTTTTCAGGTAAATTTCTTGCACTTCCTGTTTTTAGTTTTACTGCATAGCACATTAAATCTATTTTCGCATATTCATTCATCATCTGCCATTTGCATTATTTTCTGATCATGCACTTGCTGAGTGTTCTGTGCAAATATGAGATTAAAAGGGTTGTCTCCATCTGATGCATACATATGCCAATTGCAGTAGTTTGATAATTGTTGATATGCATAATCTCTGAAAACAAATTGTATTTGGAAAAATCTAAAAAGCTGAAATTTGATCCATGCATGCTGCCCATGTTGAATTATCATGCATGACCACTATGGTATATCAAAGAGTAAGCTACCAAAAGGCAGGAAAATCTGTCAGGAGGTTCTTACTATGTGTGAGGTGGTCTTTTAGACCAAGTGCTCCGCCTAGTACCATGGGTCATTTTACTTAGTAGGGCAGTCTGAATGAGCATGAGTCACATTGTCATATGTTCAGTCTTCATGGCAAACACTGCATGTCCTTGTATACATATAGTGCATTGCATTTCCTTACATTGAAAAATGCCAAAAAGAGTGATTGAATGCATATTGTCAGGGGGAGTCAATGCATAGCATACAGATTGTCAAATGCATACACTTAGGTCAAAATTCATTGCATGTTAATCTTGAAAATCCTGAAGTATGCCTGACCTCCTGATATCTTGCGTGATGTGCATAACCTTTTCCTCATTGATTTTAATTGACAAACCTTAATCATATCTGAAAACGATGAGCTTCAAAAAGACTCATTCTTGAAGACCTCTTCCATTAGTCATTCATGAAGATTTCAATGGGACATCTCTCGTTCATAAATCTGAAAACACTTGAACTAGAAATCTTCTATTATACGATTTTATGAATGTCTAAAATAACTCAGCTGGTTTAAGTTTAATGTATTCATTTAAGTTTGTCTTTAAATCTCTTAAAAAATATCTGAATCATGTTTTAATAAACGTCAACCAACTGTTTCATGCTGAGTCTTGTAAAAACTTCTGGAATCTGCACTATTGAATTCATGGCTTTATGTGGTTAAGTACATGAAATTTATATTGTTTTGAAGCAAATGATCTCTATGAAATGTCAGAAGGGTAAATAATTGTCAGCGCAATGACTTTGGTCACTGAGAAACCATGTCCAAAGGATTGTGTCATGAGGTGCCATAGTTAACTCTCCTTAAAAATGATTGTTAAATCTGGCAGAGCAATGGCATGCATACTGAGAAATACATCTCACTCGTCAAAAAAATGAAATGAGGTATGTCATGAGGTGTAAATGTTAACTCTGTTGATAAAGCATGACTGTTAGTCACACTAAGTGCTTAGGGATATTGGCGTTTGATCAACGTATATCCTCTAGTTACAAGGTGTGCACTGAACTAGAGTGCTCTGGAAATATGTACTATGAAAATTTGCTGAACAAATTGCAATACTTGAATATTGATGCAAAAGTTAAATTGCTATAATCCTAGACAAATTCACATGACTTCATAATTGCTTGATCTCAATACTAGTGAATGTAATTCCTAAAGAAGTCAGTAAATTTGATTGTGTAAGAGAAAGGGAGGTTAATCAAGATATAAATATGAGGGCTTGGTTTACTTTTATTAAACTGTGATTTTAGATATAAATATAGAATTTTATTGACAAACTTTACAAACATCATGTTTAAACCATGATGTTCAATAAAGTTCATTCATAAGCCTTTATAACGGAAGACTTTGAAAAGTTCTGTTATTGACTTATGAGATTGGTATCTCCTTGAAAATCTGACTGAATTTCTTATGTTTGGAGCTTATTTAAAAATCTGTTATTTGAAACTCTTCTGCTCATTGTCCTTGTTTCATTGACCTGAACATATCCTTGAATGCCACTATTGTCTCCCTCTCATCCATATCATAAGACTCCATTTATTCAGGGGGAGCTTGCTTGTCATATTGAATCATGTTCATATCAATTGTGATCCTGTATTCATATTTTTTGGGGGAGGTATTGCATTTCTTGGTACATCTGCATCTCTGCATTCATATCTCTTCAGGGGGAGAAATTGACTGAGTTATAAATATGCTTTAACTTCTCAAACTATTTTCTTTTTGATGAAGTCAAAGGTGGAAAATAGTTTGAGTCATCAGAATGACTCACATCATCAGAATGACTCACTGTGTTGACAGTGTTGCCATCATCAACAAGGGGGAGATTGTTGTGCCCCTGTGGTTTTGATGATTGGTTTTGATGTGAGTTAAACACTGTGAGTCACCTTGCTGTTATTCAGTCATCTTATCAGATCATAATGCAGTCTTTCATATGTTCAGTCATTCTGTTGTTCAGTCAGTTTATCAGATCATAAAGCATAGCATTTGATGTTCAGTCAAACTATCTGTTGCATTTCTCTGCTTGTGGAAGTCTGCTTGTGGAAGTCTGCACATTACACAGCATGCAGCAACTCCAAGTCTACACATTGCATTGCATGGGAGACTTCAAGTCTATACATCGCACAACTTGCAAGACTTCAAAGTCTGTACACTGCACAGCATGCAAGTCCTCCAAGCCTATACATTGCATAGATTGCAGGCATTAGAAGTGTGTACATTACATGAGCATAGTCAGAGCACTCAAGTCTGTACATTCGCCACCATGCATTAAGTCTCAAAGTCTGTACAGCCTTTTGCATTGGACTTAAAGTCTATTCATTGGCAAGTCTGTACATCGGCCTGTTCATGCATTCAGAAAGTCTGTACAATGGGCTATCACTTGAAGTGTGTACATCGTCCGTCAGCATTTAAAATTCTATACATTCTTGGCTGGTTCAGCGTCCCATGCAGTGTCTTATGCCAAGTCTATACATCATCCGTCAGCATTTAGAAGTCTATACATTCTTGCTTGGTTCAGCGTCTCATGCAGCGTCTTATGACAAGTCTATACATCGTCCGTCAGCATTTAGAAGTCTATACATTATTGGCTGGTTCATCGTCTCATGCAGCGTCTTATGCCAAGTCTATACATCGTCCGTCAGCATTTAGAAGTCTATACATTCTTGGCTGGTTCAGCGTCTCATGCAGAGTCTCATGCAAGTCTATACACTCGCATGCTAGCCAGTTTGCTAAGTCTATACATTGCAGCATGTTCGTGTTCTAGCTTTCAAAGTCTAGACATTGTCTGCCCTGCAGTACACTAAGTCCACACATTAGCACTGTAGCTTGCACGAAGTAAAGTCTGTACGTTGGACTATCAGGTAAAGTCTATACATCCATTTGCTGGAACTGTGCAAGTCTGTACATCGTTGCTTTGCCAAAGTCTATACATCGTGTTGGCTCAAGTCTGTACAACCTTTCTTCTAGCAAGTCCAAACATCGTGAAGTCTATACATTCGTTGCCTTGCATTGCATCAAGTCTGTACATCCTTTCTTTTGGCAAGTCCACACATTGTACAGTCTATACAGCCAGTGTCTACGTTGCCTTGCATTTCATCAAGTCTACACATCCTAGCATGCACGTATAGTAAAGTCTATACATTGTTGCATTGCAAGAGATCAAGTCTGCACACTGCATCGGTTGTTCATGCATTACACATCAACAAGTCTGTACACTGGCAGCAGCAATGCTCGCACAACACTAAGTCCATACATTGCACAAGTCTGAACATTGGTATCTTTACCTACGTTCAAGTCTGTACATCATCCATCTGTTGAAGATTGATCATGTCTATACATTGTGTGCATCTAGCTGCTAAGTCTGTACATCCCTTGACTGCATGCTTGAGCATCCCTTGTCATTGTGCATACTTAGTTAGATGCTAAGAGTCTATACATTGCATCGCATGCATTACCTAAAGTCTACAGTGCTAATGCACTACCTAAAGCAAGTGCCTCCTCTCAGCTCCCCTGAGCTCATACCCTCAGCCTAAACCTCATCCCAAGGCCTCCCGGCCAGTTACTCAGGCCATTCGACAACCCGGGGTGTGTCTGGCATTTACTTGGACACCTTATGAGCGGCGACTATGACTCGACAACGTCAGCCCCCCATGGGCTTATTCCAGCATCCTAGAACCCCGTGTCCCATAAAGGACACCCTCAGACGTTTAAAGAAGAACCCCGGGGGCCATCCCTCGGGGTTGCGGCTCGTCCAGGGCTGGTCTGCACCCCCAGGAAGGGCGAACTCCCCAGGGGCCCCACGGCCTTCCCCAGTCCCGATTTCGTGCAAGATCCGCCGTACTGTGCGTAGAAGGATTCGATGACGAGGAACTCGCCAACGAGAGCTCGGGATCGTGCAAGTCTCACGTCAACTCCCGTGTTCTTCGTACACACACGGCCGGTCAACCCGTATCCTCCCAGTATCCTTATTGTATCCTCCCATAAGTCTTGTCCTTTTCTTCTTAGTCAAATTAGGAAGAAAATAACCAAAAAACCTAATTTTTATAGGGGTGGGTCCGCCCCCTCTCCCTCCTCTACCCAGTCCGCTGTGGACGCACTTTTTATTTAACAATTATTTTATTCGCTTGTTGGTTTATTAAGTGCGTGGGCATGCCAGTCACAAAGTGATGATTTATTCAGGCTCCGAAGAGCCCATGGTGCGCTCGATCTGACATCGTCAGACGATTGTATGGTTCGTGTCGGGACCAGATCCCGTCATGCCCTAAAGGTCATGACGTCATTTACATCCACCATACGAGGGAACACCCTTGATTGGTGGCCAAAATTAGGGGCCCTACGGCCGAAAGAAATAATATTAACTGCGCGAGAAAGAGACAGGAATAAATCACACTAAAGTCTGCATCAGGATACGAGCCATTAGCCATGTCTGTCACTCGTGGACCCTTTTCATATTCGGACACGGGTCCGTGATAGAAACGCGATGAAAAATCGGGGCGAATCCGTTCAAATGTCTGCCGAATGCACGGCAATTTTAATAGCGGCTCGGAAGGGCTCCGGGGCGAGAAACGAATCCAATCTGATTGGAATGTCGGCCCAAGACTAGGTCGGGGCTTGGCTGCGTCAGGATGATTCCCAAGACTCGGGCCCGGCCTGAGAGGGCGGCATTATTGTTCCTTCTGCGTCGAGTCGCGGAGAGAGGGGGCTGCAATGTGGAATTATTAATACCTTATATTATTTTATCATTATTGTTCCTGCTACTCCATTGCTTATTCCTCTTTCATATCTGTTCCGGGTGATTTCCCTCATCTTGCTTACTGTCATTATTACTCTTTTTTATTAATATTGTCACTTATTTCATTCATTTTTTTTATACGGATTTGTTCAGGTTTATTTATTCATCATGATTTTTATTGGCTTGTTAGTTCTGCCATTATATGCCCATATGTGCATATATACATGTATTTTTTTCTTTGGGGGGAGAGTTGGCCCTTGGCGGGTTAAAAGGGGACTAAAGGGGGGGTGTACCGCTGAAGAAAGGTGGGCAGAAAAGTGTGTCGGCGAAGGGTTGAAGATGTGTGCCGTTGAAGGGCTTAAGGGGGGGGTGCCGCTGGAGGGCTGAAGGAGGTGTACTGCTAGGGCGCTGGCTGGAGAGTGTACCGGCAAGGGGTATGGGGGGGGCATGCCGATGAGGGCGTCCCAAGGTGTACCAGTGAAGGGAGAAGAGGATGCACCGGGGAAGGCACCAAGGAGAGTGTGCCGGCGAAGGTAGAAGAGGGTGCGCCGCGGAAGGCACCAAGGAGAGTGTGCCGGCGAAGGTAGAAGAGGATGCACCTGGGAAGGCACCAAGAAGAGTATGCCGGCGAAGGTAGAAGAGGGTGTGCCGGGTGAACTCAAAGTATGTACATCGCCTGCTAGAGTCTTCACATTATCTATTGGCTACAATTCAAAGTCTGTGCATTGGCTGCTAGCACACACATAGAGTCTGTACGTTGTCCATGTACTGTAACTCAAAGTCTGTACACTGGTTGCTAGCACACATGAAGTCTGTACGTGCCTCAGCCCAAAGTCTATGAATTGGCTGGACGCTGCGACACGAAGTCTGTACATCGGCTGGTTGCTGCACACAAAGCCTGTACATTCATCAGCTCAAAGTCTGTACATTGGCTGGTTTATCGGCTCAAAGTCTATACATTGGCTGGTCACTGCAGCACAAAGTCTGTACATTCATCAGCCCAAAGTCTGTATATTCATCAGCCCAAAGTCTATACATTGGCTGCATTCATCAGCTCAAAGTCAGCACATTGGATGGTTCCTGCAATACAATGTCTGTACATCGGCTGGCTACATGCACACAAAGTCTGTACGCCCATCAACCGAAAGTCTATACACTGGCTGGTTGCTGCAACATCAAGTCTGTACATCAGATGGCTGCATGGATACAAAGTCTATACGTCCATCAGCTCAAAGTCTGTACATTGTCTGTGCAACCAGCACATAAGGTCTATACATCCTTCAGCTCAAAGTCTATACATTGTCCATTTGCTGCAGCTCAAAGTCTATACGTTGGCCAGCTCAAATTCTATACATTGTCTATTTGATGCAGCTCAAAGTCTATATGCTGGCCAGCTCAAAGTCTGTGCATTGTCCATTTGCTGCAGCTCAAAGTCTATACATTGGCCAGCTCAAGGTCTATACGTTGTCCATTTGATGCAGCTCAAAGTCTATACGTTGGCCAGCTCAAAGTCTATACATTGTCCATTGGTTGCAGCTCAAAGTCTATACGTTGGCCAGCTCAAAGTCTGTACGTTGTCCATTGGCTGCAGCTCAAACTCTATACGTTGGCCAGCTCAAAGTCTGTACGTTGTCCATTGGCTACAGCTCAAAGTCTGTACGTTGCTTGTTGCTGTGTTCGTGCATCAATCTGCCAAGTCTATACATTGTGTTCCACTTCGGAGGGTGAGAGGAGTGTGCCGCTGAAGGGCCGAGAAGGTGTGTCATTGAAGGGCTGTTAGAGCGTACCCCTGAAGGAAGGTTAGAGGTGTATCGGCCAACGAGGGTGGAGGGCGTACTAGCGAAGGTTGGGACAGACGCGCCGATGAAGGCCCACTCCTCTGTTACTTGTTTTTAAGGCTTTTCTTTTCTGCTTTTCTTTGATTTTTTGCGTAGTTTTATACAAATCTTTTCTCCTTCTTCTTGCAATCTGTTGTTGCTCTATTTATTTGTTGCTTTTGTTGTCTTTTGGTGTATATTTATTATCCCATTTGTTTGTTGCATCCTTTTTCCTTTTAACGTCTTGTTACTTTCTAACAAAAATTCGGTAGCATCTCCCCTTGACCCGAGCGTAAGGGAGATAAAGGGAACGCGCCCACATGGAGTGGCGGAACCCGACAACTGGAGGTGGGCGCCCGAGGGCGGCAACACCTTAATAAAACCTCAGAAAACACAGGGAAAACAGTGAGCCGAACACCTCTAAGACTGAACAGGGTGTATGGGGGGTTAGCCAAGGCGTGCTGGCCAAGGACGAGCACAGGGTGCTTGAGGGGTGTACCGGGCTAGGGAGAGGCAAGGTGTGCCGCTGGGGCACCAAGGGGGAGTGTACCGCTGGGGGCTACTATGGGTGTGTCGGCCAAGACGCCGGAATGGTGTGCCGCTGGGGAAAAGTGCAAGTGCACCAGACTGGGCTCCAAAAGGGTTGGTCTGCTAACGGGGCGGGGTGTTAGACCGATCAAACCCACAGGGACTTCCGGCAAGAGGAAAAAAAGGTTCAAAGGGGCAGACATAGGTGAAGGCACTGGGCTTTACAGGGGGAGGTTTGTGACCTCAAACCATTCAAGATGATGCCACATCCGGAGGGAACCGTCGGCATGAGGGATGAACACAAACACCGAAAAGTAAAGGGAAAGACGATCAAACGCATTGTGGCTCAAAACCAACGAGACAAATAGACAACCCACTGAGGGGGGGACGATCTTCATTCATGGGGGAGCAAAGGGCCGTAGCCGTCCGCATGCATTACAAAACACGCCCGAGCTAAAGCTACGGGCAAGAAAGAAAACCAAAGAACAAAAGAACAGAGAAGGAGAAAACAAAGAACAAAAGAAGAGGAGGTGTTGGGGATCGAGGGAGGGACGACCGTCCACTGCTCTTTCCCCCACCTTCCCCTGCTACATCAAGCCCTCTCTCTCTCTCTTACTCTCTTCTCTTTGCCTGGTGGTTGTCGGAAGACTCCACGTCGGAGTCCTCTCCCTTCTCTTCTCTCTTCTCCTTCTTCTCGTAGGTGGCTTTGTGTCTCTTCATCTCTTCTCCCTGTGTGCTTCTTCTCTGTGTATTGGCCTCCTTCGTGTGTGGGGTCTGTCTTCTCTTCGCCGGGATGGGAGTGGTTTTATACCCCCAGCAGTGGGAGCCCTCGAGCACGGCAGTCGGAGGTGGGAAGTGCTAGGCCATCATGGGGTTTGACTTCCCCCGTCCTGGGTGTCAGGGGAGTAGCCTGCGTGGCCCAACCTCCGGTTGACACCTCGGACAGCTCACTGCACACCGAAGATCCGTAGGGCATGGGCATCACGTCGTTCGGCCGTTGAAATGCCTTAACGTTGTGCCGCTGGCGGGCTCAAGAAGTGTGCCGCTGGGAGGGCCAAAGGTCGTGCCGCTGAAGGGCTGCCCAAGCGTGCGGTTGAAGGGGGCAAAAGGCGTGCCGTTGAGGGCCAAAGGGGACGTGCCGCTGAAGCCCCGAATGGGCGTGCCGCTGGAGCCCCAAATGGGCGTGCCGCTGAAGGCCAGGGGTTGTGCCGCTGAAGGGTGTGCCGCTGAGTAGGGCAAGGGGCGTGCCGTTGAACAGGGCAGGGGGTGTGCCGCTGAAGCCCCAAGGGCGTGCCGCTGAAGGCCGTTGGGGGCGTGCCGCTGAAGGGCTAAATGGGCGGTTCTGAGCCCGTTGTGAGCGCGAGTTGTGGCCCCTTTGATTTTCTCCGAGGTCCATGGATTGTGGGGCTCTTGGTGGTTGATTTTCTCCGAGGTCTATGAGAGCCTGCATGATCCAGTGTGAAGAGAACAAGGAGAAAAAGAGAAGAAGAGCAGAGTGTGAAAGCAGAAGAGAAAGAAGAGAAAGAGAGAAGAAGCAGAAGAGAAAGAAGAGAGAGAGTGAAGGAGTTCGTTCCTCAGATCTTTGGTTCAAAACCAGATCTGAGTTTGCTTAATTGTTTGAGCTTCATTCCCTGCAAGGATATATTTTGTGCTTTATCAAATACAGCTTTCAGTCGCTGTTTGTTTCATCTTTTGTGTTTCTCTTTTAAACTTTTCTTCAAGCTGTTAGTCAGCAGAGCAAGCTGTGATGCTCAGCGGGCGAGGTGGGTACCTCGGACAGTAAGCTGTGATGCTCAACGGGATAGCAAGCTGTGATGCTCAGCGGATGGCAAGCTGTGAGGCCCAGCTGATGTAGGCAAGCTGTGATGCCCAGCCGTTCAAGCTGTGAGTTAGCGGGAAGCCACACTCGGGTTTGAGTGTGGGGTGGACGTAGGTCTGCGGACCGAACCACCTAAAAATCCTCTGGTCTACTATGGGTTGATTTCTTATTTTGATTTCGCTAGATGAATGCATAGGCACGATTGGCTTTTTATATCTAGCGAGAGACAGGTTTGCACACCGTACGTTTGCATACAGATCATTTGATTTCGGCTCCAGAAGAGCAGTGAATTCCTTATAGTTTACATGGATTAGATCTGGAGTTTAATTCATTCCTTTAGGCTTTAATTCCGCAGTTCTGAGCATTAGATTTTAATTGGGCAAAACCTTTTAAGGGGAGATTCATTCACCCCCCTCTGAATCCAATGCACCGAACCCAACACTTGGTATCAGAGCGGGTTGCTGTTCATAGGATCTAACAATCCGTAGCAGATCCTGCATCTTTCGTGGTGCATTTCAGAGTGGGTTTCTTGAGCTCGTGTTCTGCTTCACTGACTTAGTGCCTTGCGTTGCTTATCTGGTTGTGGTGCATTTCTTGTCAATTGTTCTGTGCGCTGAATCTGTTTGCCATCTGTCATGGCTCGTCCTCTGGTTTATGATGGTTCTAATTTGACATCATGGTTAGGCGGCCTATGTGTTTACATAGACTCAATTGATCCAAAGTTGTGGAGTCTTATTTCAAAAGGCCCACATAAGCTCCCACAGGATCATACCAAATGGTCGCATAAGGAGAAAGTGAAAAACAATGAAAATAGTATGGTCCTAAACATTTTAAAAGCCTCAGTTAATGACAATCTGACTTTTCTTGTCGCAGGATGTACATCTGGAAAAGAGATATATGACAGAGTCATTTCTGCGCATAACCAACAAGATGATACTTGCATGATGGCTGACCGGAGAGATGATCATGAGGAAAATGCATCCAAGGTAAGCTCTGAATCCGAAGAAATCTCGATTGATGATTTATGGGATATAAATGAGGAACTGTCTGATAGATGTGAAAAATTAAAATCTGAAAATAGAAAAATGAGAAAAGAAATGATTCATGATATCACTTGCCTAAAAGCTGAGTTGAATAATTTGAAATCTGAAAATGAGAACCTCAGAACCAAACTCATTAGAGAAGATTCTTGCAATGCATGTGTAGTTTTAAGAGACTTGATAAATGATCTTGATTCTGATGATAATCTTCAAAAGGATTTAATCAAATCTCTGAAAGAAGAAAATAAATCATTGCTAGAAAAGAAAACTTAAGCTGAAGAATTTGAAAACAAGCTGGTTGAAGAAAATAGGTACCTCAAGGATCAAAATAAAAAGTTAATGGTTCTGAATACTGTTCTCTCTGAAAAATGGCTTGCAATAGAAAGAGATAGGTCAGTGACTCCTTCTCTGGAAGGTGAATTTGAAAGACTAAAAGAAATACTGACTGTCTATGAAAAGGAGAAAGCTGATTCAGAAAGTCTTATTGTCTCCTTAAAAAATGAAATCCTTAAATTGAAGAAGACTTCATCTAAGTCTTTTCAGAATGAAAAATTAGTGAGAGATTTAGAATGTGTCAGCTCTAAATTGGAAGAATTGAAATCTGAAAATGAAAAACTCAACAATCAGTCCAAAGAATTTGAACACAAATCAATGAATCTTGAAAAAGAAAATAGACTGATTTCTGAGAAATTTGAGGCTGAAAAAGCATTGAATCTAGAGCTTCAGAAAAATCTCAACAAACCTCAATCTGAGAAACAACAGGAAATGTTTTATGAATGTCAGTTCTCCTTAGACGATTGGATGCCTGATAATGAACTCCTAGAGCAAAACAGTAAACTGAAAGAGGAAATTAATAAGCTGAAACACCTAAACTCAGTAATGTCTGAGAGGCTAATCACTTTAGAAAAAGGGAAGAGTGTAAACCTGGTGAGCTCTAGTGAGTTGCTGAATGCTGAACAAGAAATTGCAAACATAAAGACCATCAATCAGATGTTAAACGAAAAGGCTGTGTGCTATGAAGATAAAATTGCTAACTATGAACTTCATGTCTCTAAACTGCAATCTAAAATTTCAAGTTTGACTAAATCTTTGGCTAAATTTGTGAGTGGAAAAGAAAATTTGGATAAGCTCCTTGGTAGCAAAATTAATTTCCAGCACGAGGGTATGGGCTTTAACCCAGCTAATAAAAAGGGGTTTGACAGTAAGCTTCACACTTCATTTGTGCATAGTTCTGAGTAAACCAGCACATCTAGTGTACCTATCTTTCGATTCAGTGCTTAAAAAAACCAAAAATCCACTGTCAGTCCCAAAACTGAAGAACAAACTCAAAAACTGAAAAAGAATGAAAATTCACAGAAAAAGGACAAAGATGCTCCTGTTGGTACAAAGATTGCTGCACGCAAGTCACATGATCTCTCACACACTCATACTAAAAGGGGGTCATGTTATTATTGTGGGAAATTTGGTCATGAGATGGCTGAGTGTTTTGTGATGAAGAAGGATGATCTGAAATTTAACAGAATTCATGCTAGGAATTCTCAGGTTAAGAAATCTTCTTTAGCTCAGAATAAAAGAATTCAGTGCTTTTACTGTCACAGAATTGGTCATCTTATGCACAATTGTAAGCTAAAGAAACATGATGATTTCAATGCTAGAAAATTGCATGATAGAACTGTTCAGACTAAAAATCATGCAAGTCATAAGAAGAAAATTCAATGTTATTGTTGTGACAAGCTAGGCCACACTGGAGCCCACTGCTGGGATAAACAGGGAAATAAACTTAATTTTGAATTTGTCAAATTCTCTGCAAATAAAAATGTTTTTGGTAGGAATAAAGCTATTTTTAAAGAAAAGATTCTTGCATGTTTTGAATGTGGAAAGTATGGTCACTCTATGAATAATTGCTACCTGGTGGATTATGATGATAATGGTGCTAAAAGATCATCCAGAACACATGTAAGAGTTAACTCGGGACCCAAGGTTGTTTGGGTCCCTACAGGATCAAAATGATCAAAATGTTGCAGGTGTGCCTTAGAATGAACAAAGAGGGGTAATTTAGCCAAGGCACTCAAAAAGGAAAACCCCAGGATTCTACTCCTCAGGTCAGTTCTGAACACCGTTTAAATTCCATCATCTGAAAATTACTTGTTTGAGATGGTTGAGCATCATGTTGATCTGATTTGTGTTTAATCGAAACTTTCTGAAAATTTGAAATGAACTTGATGCATTTGATAGTTTCTCTCTCTGATTGAACAAGCATTAATTCTCCTTGAGCATAAACTTTAAAATCATGAGCAGTGCTTTAATTGCATGTCATGCACTTTGTCAGGGGGAGTTTGACTGATGTTGCATTTGAAGAGTAGTGCATGTCATAAAATTTGAAAAACCTAAAAGGATATTCCATTGCATCTAGACAGGGGGAGCATTCTTGTTTGATCACTTCTTCACCTCTTGAACTCCTTCTGTCTAGCAATCTTATCCATTCTCTTGGCAAATGTGTGGTTCACTTGAATTCACTGCTGTCTCCACTTGTGTAGCTGTTCTGTCTGTACTCCAGACTCAGCTATTGATTTCTAAACTGCACTGTTCTAATGTTCAACCCCTGTCTCATCATAATTGCTTTCTGCTATTCTCTCAATAAAAATGCTTTGTTGACTCCACTGATTTGCTGCAATGTCAATGTTGATTTATCTGAATGAGGAAAGATTTTAGTTAGTGCACCCTAATCATAAATCAGAAATATTCTAAAAAGAAGAATCTTCTATTATACTGGCGTAAGAATGTCTGATGAATCAAATTGATTTAAGACTAATGTATTCATTAAGTTTTGATCTAAAAGACTTGAAAGTATCTGAATCATTTGTTTAATAAATCTTAACCAACTATCTCGTGTAATTTCATGCAAAACCTTCTGAAATCTGAAATTTTAAAACCATGGCTTTCCTTGGTTAAGATACATGTAGTTGGTATTGTTCTTAAACTTTTCAGTGATCTGAGAAATGTCTGTATAATCTGAACATACTTGAAAGAAATCTTAGTCAGAGCAATGACTTTGGTCACAGAGAAACTGGATTCTCTATCAAAGAAATAGAGCAAGCCCATGTCATGAAGTGCCATAGTTACCTCTCTTATAAAAAAATGTTTGAAAATCTGGAAGAGCAATGGCATGGTTGTGTTGAGTAACTGGGGATTCTGGCCTCTGATCAAGGTGTCTCCTCATGTAAAAAGACACTCCAAATTGCTAACTCTGTTCTCTTTGAGAGGCAATATGGTTGTCACACTGAGTAACTGGGTCACTTCACCTAAGACGTGTTGTGCCTCACGTAAAAAAGGTATTGACTTAACCAAACTTGCTCAAGAAATAAGTGCTGATCAATAGAAACTTTTGAAAAACTAAAGACAAAGTCAGACACATTTATCTCTGTTTAATCTCAATACTATCTTGTGTAACTTCCAAAGGAGTCATTGAATTTTAATTCAGTAAGATGAAGGGAGATTAAACATGAATATCAGATGAGTTTTTGTTTGGTTCATTTCTATTAAAAGATGTTTCAGATATGAGTAACGAATTTTTTTGATAAACTTTGGATTCATCATTCTTAAATCATGATAGTAAGTTGAAGATCATTCATAATCTATTATAATTGAAGAGTCTGAAATCCGTTTATCAAGATTTATGAATTTGGTGTGCTGATAAAAATCCTTCTTCCTCATCCATTCATTGGCATCTGAATCAAATGCACTGTCCTTACAGATTGAGGTATTGCTTGATTATCCCTGTGCTTTTGTTGATATCTCCTTTCATCATAATTGGTTTCAGCCTTCAGAACTTTTCTGATCTTTATTCTCAAAGGGGGATATTATTGCCAAAGGGGGAGACTGGCATTCAATCATTGCATGCATATTTGTATTTCTCATCTCAAACTATTTTCTTTTTGATGAAGTCAAAGGGGGAGAATAGTTTGACATGAGTCAGTGTGACTCATAGTGTTGCCATCATCAAAAAGGGGGAGATTGTTGTGCCCCTATGATTTTGATGATAGCAAACATTATGAGTCAGCATTGTATATCATGAACATCTCTGTCTAAATGAAAGTCCTGCTTGAGCATATAGGAAGTCAGTGCATTCGGCTATTTCATGCATACAACAAGTCTGTACAATCGTTTATTCATATACAGTGTCTTGCACGCAAAGTCTACACATGGTGCATTCATGCATACAAAGTCTATACACTCTGTTGCATACAGATGTCATGTACTCAAAGTCCATACATGCACGCACACACAAAGTCTATACATTGCATGAACGCACACACAAGTCTATACATCCATAGCAAGTCTGCACATTCCTTTTTAGCAAGTCTGTTCACTATTTCAGCATGCACACAAAGTCTGCACATGGTGGCTTTGATGCTGCATCAAGTCTATACATTGTTGCATCATGTGCTTCATGCATATAAAGTCTGTATATAGTTGTACCTAGATTGCATTAGTCAAGTCTGTACATCGCCCTAGATTACATTCGTCAAGTCTATACATGATGCATTGGTTCTTAAGTGCTAGGCAGCAAGTCTATAAATTGGGTGCTGCATGCTCACCAAGTCCATACACTAGCAAGTCTGCACATTGCTTGTAGACTGCACAAAGTCTGCACATTCGTTGTTGTAAAAGTCTGTACATTCCTTGTTGTTATGTCCATGCGTCATGTTAGCAAGTCTGCACATTGTTGCACGCTAAGTCTGTATACTAATAGCATGTCAGTGCATTCATCTTTCAATGTGCATACTTCACCACATGCATATGCAAAGTCTGCACAGTGCGCACCGTCTCACTTAGCGTCTCATGCTAAGTCTATACATCGTCTGCCAGCAACTGCATCATGCTCTGTCTCACTTAGCGTCTCATGCTAAGTCTGTACATTGTTTACACTCCACACGACATGAAGTCGGTGCAGCCTTGTCTTGCATGCATAAGTCAAGTATGTACATCATTTAGTTGCACGCCACAGAGTTGAGCAAGTCTACACATTCCTTTTGGTTGCCTTGATGACCACCAAGTCTATACATTGCATATGTTGATGCATCACTCAAAGTCTATACATTGCATGAACGCACACACAAGTCTATACATCCGTTTTCCTTGCTTCATGCAGCGTCTCGTGCAAGTATGTACATCGTCTGCCTGCACACAGTGCCTTAGCAAGTCTATACATTGTGCATTCAGGTTTACGTGTTAAGCACAGAATGTCTGTACATCGTTTGTACACTGCACGCAAGTCTGTACACTCGTGCTGGCCTATCTGTGAATTCACTCTGAATGTATATACTTATGCATAATGCAAACTGCATCTCATGCACTTAAAGTCTATACACTCTCTCCTGCACACCTGTTGTCAGCTTCGCATCCATTCAAGAGTCTGCACACTTGGTCTGCTTCACAAGCACCCAAGTCTATACACTCTTTATGTCTGCATCACATGCACTCAAAGGCTGTATACTTGTGAATGTAATGTTTGTACATTCATTCTCATTGTACACACTTTCTCTTATATGCACACTGCATCTAGTGCATCAAGTCTGTATAGGCCATGACTCATTTAACGTACAGAATCGATGCATTCAGTTCTTCATGTCAGTTAAGTCTCTACTGATAATAGTATGTTATTACAGAGCTACTACCCGAGGAGGTTAATGATGCACGTGATCCAAGAATAGAAGATGGCTCTGATCGTGACACGTGGAACCACTGTGCTGAAATGCTGCCACGTTGACTGAGGCCACTGGGCGGGAATCATGGAGACCACACGCCCTATCTGTGCTGCTGCTATATAAAGAGGACTTCTCCATCTGGAGAAGACTGATCGGAGCAGAGGAGAGTGTGACTGAAGCAGAGAAGGAAATGAGAGCCTGCACGATCCAGTGTGAAGAGAACAAGAAGAAAACAGAAGAAGAGTAGAGTGTGAAAGCAGAAGAGAAAGAAGAGAAAGAGAGAAGAAGCAGAAGAGAAAGAAGAGAGAGAGAGAGAAGGAGTTCGTTCCTCAGATCTTTGGTTCAAAACCAGATCTGAGTTTGCTCAATTGTTTGAGCTTCATTCCCTGCAGGGATATATTTTGTTGTTTATCGAATACAGCTTTCAGTCGCTGTTTGTTTCATCTTTTGTGTTTCTCTTTTAAACTTTTCTTCAAGCGGTTAGTCAGTAGAGCAAGTTGTGATGCTCAGCGGGCAAGGTGGATACCTCGGACAACAAGCTGTGATGCTCAGTGGGATAGCAAGCTGTGATGCTCAGTGGATGGTAAGCTGTGATGCCCAGCCGTTCAAGCTGTGAGTTAGCGGGAAGCCACACCCGGGTTTGAGTGTGGGGTGGACGTAGGTCTGCGGACCGAACCACCTAAAAATCCTCTTGTCTATGGTTGGTTGATTTCTTATTTTGATTTCGCTAGATGAATGCATAGGCACGATTGGCTTTTTATATCTAGTGAGAGACAGGTTTGCACACCGTACGTTTGCATACAGATCATTTGATTTCGGCTCTAGAAGAGCAGTGAATTCCTTATAGTTTACATGGATTAGATCTGGAGTTTAATTCATTCCTTTAGGCTTTAATTCTTCAGTTCTGAGCATTAGATTTTAATTGGGCAAAGCCTTTTAAGGGGAGATTCATTCACCCCCCTCTGAATCCAACGCACCGAACCCAACAGATGTTGTCCAAGATTATGTTAAGTGAGATCATTATAATTTGGATCATGGTTTGGTTATGTGCTATTTAATGAATGAAGCAGTTTCTATTTATGGTGATGTGTGATCTTTTAGTTTTAACATATCATGTCTAGAATAAACATATTATTATTAAAATTACTCGTTTCTACTGCCAGTCCCGATATTCTACATCGGGGCGTGACAGTTTGGTGGTATCAGAGCCTAGGTTTCTAATATTCCTACGTTATTTAGGTTCTAGGATTCTAAGTGTTTGTCGTAGAACCTATACCCTTGTTATGAGTCAAAGGACCAAACCTAGTGAGAATTTGGGTAGAGACTTGGTTTGAGTGAATAATCAACTCTAAACTCTTTCTCTTAAATGAACTTAAGATAAATTATTTTTGTGTAGGACGTTCCGATGGCAGCTGAGCGTGCACAGTGGCGGGACATGCAGCGGATGGTCCAAGGACTTACGCGGGCTTTACAACAAGTGGCCCAAGGTGGAGCGGCAAATCATGGTGCTGGCGATCTACACAGGAATTTTCGTGGGATGAATCCCCCACGTTTTGGAGGTTCAACTGATCCCGATGAAGCCGAACACCGGCCTAAGGAGATGGAGAGAATTTTTGAAGTTATGCAATGCAGCGACCTGGAGCGTGTGCTTTTAACAACCTTCCAGTTGGAATGGGATGCTAGGACTTGGTGGGAGTGGGTAAAGGCGACCCTCGGTGACAGACAAATTTCGTGGAAGGAATTTGAAGAATTCTTCAATAGCAAGTACTTTTCTCACAGAATCCAAGAGAAGAAAGCGGCGGAGTTTGCTGCTCTGAAGCAGCGAAGTCTATCTGTAGCGGAGTACGAAGCTCAATTTTTTAGACTCTCTCGTTATGCTACTCATTTGATTTCTACAGAGAAGATGAAGGCGAAACGTTTTCTAAATGGGCTGAAGTTGCATTATATTAACCAGTTGGCACCAATGGAGATTCAAACTTATGCAGAGATGGTAAGAAAAGCCCAAGTTTTAGAGGATACCTTAGAAATGATGGAGAAATTCCGTGGGAAGAATGTTAAAAAGGAGCAACCTACTGGTTCTGGGAGTGCTAAACCCGGGAATAACAAGAAGAGGCCCAATGGCGGGTCTGGTTCATGGAAGGGGAAAATGCCAAAGAATGAAGACAAGAAGCCTGGCCCGATTGTTCCATTTAAGGGCGTATGCAAGTATTGTGACCACCCCGGTCACAAGATGGAAGAGTGCTGGCGCAAGCTGGGCGCCTGTTTGCGTTGCGGGAGTAGGGATCACCGCATTCCAGAATGTCCTCTCTTATCCGAGCAAGCTACCCTGACTAAACCTCAAGGCGGCAAGAAGCAGTAGGGCAAGCTCCAGGCCCTACAAGAGGAGGATGTAGGCACCACAGAGGAGGGTGGACTTATGGAAGGTACTCTCATTGTTCAAGGAAAGCCAGCTTTTGTTCTTTTCGATACCGGTGCTACTCATTCATTTGTTTCTCTGAGTTTTGCTATGACCTTAGTTGTGAAGCCGATTTTGATGAATTCCCCCTTAAAGATATCAACTCCTATTGGTTCTAGATCAGCGATTAAATATTTTTATCCTTCTAGAGAGATTATGGTTAATGAACAGAATTTACCGGCTGATTTAGTATGCATGGATATGAAAGATTATGATGTAATTCTAGGAGTGGATTGGTTGGCTAAGTATGAGGCCAATGTTCATTGTACTTCCAGCTCTGTGTCTTTTTTTAGACACCATGGACTTTCTTTTATAGGGGTTAGGCACCATAGATCTGTGCCACTTATCTCGACCATCCGAGCCGATAAGTTGATGAGGAGAGGATGTCAGGCATTTTTAGCCTTTGTTTATGTGACCCCTGAGAAGAAGATAGAGATTAAGAACATTCCTGTTATCTGAGATTTTTCGGATGTTTTTCTTGAGGAATTGCCAGGTCTTCCACCAGAGAGGGAAGTTGTGTTTTCTATTGATCTAATTCCTGGCGCGACCCCTATTTTTAAGGCTCCATATCGTATGTCTCCTGCGGAACTGAGGGAATTAAAGCAGCAGTTAATGGAATTACTTGAGAAGGGGTTTATTCATCCAAGTACATCCCCGTGGGGCGCTCTAGTGTTATTTGTAAGGAAGAATGATGGCTCGATGAGGTTGTGTATTGATTATCGACAACTGAACCAGTTGACTATAAAGAATAAATATCCATTGCCGAGGATTGGTTAGTTATTTGATCAGATAGCAGGAACTCAGTATTTCTCTAAGATTGATCTTCGATCAGACTATCATCAGTTGTATAAGACATCTTTTCGTAGCAGGTATGGGCACTTTAAATTTATTGTAATGCCTTTTGGACTAACGAATGCACCTGCAGCTTTCATGCAGTTGATGAACGATGTTTTCCGGCCCTATCTGGATCAATGGGTCGTAGTGTTTATTGATGACATTCTGATTTATTCCAAGAGCGAGGAAGAACATGTTGAACATTTGAGGATGACGTTACAATTATTGAGAGACCATCAGTTATACGCCAAGTTTAGCAAGTGTGAATTTTGGCAACATGAGGTGTCCTTTCTAGGGCATATCATTACGAAATAAGGTATTTCTGTTGATCCGTCGAAGGTAGAAGCAGTTAAAGATTGGGACAGGCCTACTAGTGTAATAGAAGTTAGAAGCTTCCTAGGCTTGGCAGGATATTATCGAAGGTTTATTAAAGATTTCTCCAAGATTGAAGTACCCTTAACAAGATTAACCCGCAAGGAGAATAAGTTTGATTGGACGGAAGATTGTGAGAAAGGCTTCCAGACTTTGAAGGAATGTTTAACTATTGCCCTTGTTTTAGCTTTATCATCAGGAGAAGGAGGCTTCGTGGTGTACACCGATGCTTCAGGAATTGGGTTAGGTTGCGTACTGATGCAGCACGGGAAAGTGATATCCTATTCTTCTAGGCAGTTGAGAAAGCATGAGGAGAATTATCATGTCCATGACTTTGAGCTAGCAGTCGTAGTTTTTGCCTTGAAGATATGGAGCCATTATTTATATGGAGATACATTCACAGTATTTTTAGATTACAAGAGTTTGAAGTATTTATTTTCTCATAAAGAGCTCAATATGAGGCAGAGAAGATGGTTCGAGTATCTAAAGGATTTCGACTTCTCCATAGAATATCATCCCGGGAAGGGTAATGTGGTGGCGAATGCCCTAAGCCGCAAGCCAATGGCTAAATTGTCAAGTCTCATGATGCAAGAATGGAAGCTGTTGGAGCAATTAACCGGGTTGGATACTAATGTTGACATGGATCGAGTCATGATTGCTCAGATTCAGCTTAAACCAGAATTATTGGCAGAAATCAAGTCCTTGCAAGACAATGACCCAGAGTTGGTAGAAATCAAGGAGAGCTTAAGTAGGAGACCGAATTTCATGATAGCTGACGATGGCAGACTGTTATTTCAGGGAAGGACTTGTGTTCCTGATGTGGCCGAAGCTAAGAACAAGATCCTCGAGGAAGCTCATAGATCTTGATATACCATTCATCCTGGAGGTACGAAGATGTTTAAGGACTTGAAGGGATCTTTATGGTGGCCAAATATGAAAATGGAAATTGCAGAATTTGTGAGCAGATGCTTGGTGTGTCAGCAAGTTAAGGTCGAGCATTTCAGACCTGCAGGGAAGTTGAAACCACTAGACATACCTCAATAGAAGTGGGAGAATATTGGTATAGATTTCATTATGGGTCTCCTTAGGACTCGTAGCGGATTTGATGCAATTTGGGTGATCATCGACAGATTGACAAAGTCCGCTCATTTCTTATCCATTAAATCTAAGTGGACTGTTGATGTTCTAGCAGCTTTAAAACTGAAGGAAGTGGTACGACTCCATGGTATTCCGGTTAGTATTGTGCCTGATAGAGACCCCAGATTCACTTCACATTTTTGGAAAGGATTGCAAGAATCTTTGGGAACCTGTCTGAACTTTAGTACTGCTTTTCATCCACAAACAGATGGACAGACGGAAAGAACCAACCAGATAGTGGAAGATATGTTGAGAGCCTGCATGATTGATTTTGCAGGCAGTTGGAGTGATCACTTGGCCTTGATTGAATTTGCTTATAACAATAGTTATCAGTCCAGCATTCAGATGGCTCCGTTTGAAGCTCTGTATGGAAGAAGCTGTCGATCTCCATTATGTTGGAACGAGGTTGGTGAGAAGCAATGGCTGGGGCCAGACCTTATTTCTAATCATCAAATAATATTCGTATTATTAGAGACCGATTACAAGTAGCACAATCGAGACAGAAGAGTTATGCAGACCACGGAAGGAGGGACTTGGAATTTCAAGTTGGTGAACATGTGTTTTTGAAAGTTTCCCCTACGAGAGGAATCCGAAGATTTGGCATTCAAGGCAAGCTAAGTCCCAGATATGTCGGTCCATTCGAGATTTTGAAAGAGTAGGGGAGGTTGCGTACCGTCTGGCACTACCACCTCAGTTATCTGGAGTACACAATGTCTTCCATGTGTTGATGTTGAGAAAATATGTATATGACCCTACTCATGTCATTCAGCATGCGGATCTTGAGTTAAAGGAAGATTTGACTTATGAAGAGAGACATGTTAAGATTCTGGATAGTAAGCAGCAATAGCTCATGAACCGGTCCATACCTATGGTCAAGGTGCAATGGAGTCGGCGTGGAACTGAAGAAGCTACTTGGGAGTCAGAAGATACCATGCGAAAGCAGTATCCCGACTTGTTATAGGTGAGTTGTTCCACTCCCCATCGTGTTGAAGTGTAGTGCATTTGGAGGACCAAATTCTTTGAAGTGGGGGAGGGTGTAATACCCCGATTTATTAACAAATAAAAATTTCTAGAAAATTTATAAGAAATTAATTTGAAAATCCTTAATAAATAGAATAAGTTAAATTTTGACTATTTCGTAAAAATCTGGAAAATTTAGAATCTTGTAGAGGATAAAATGTTTAATAGTAGTATCTTCTGTGACCGACCCAAATAAAATTCACAATCAGGCCAAATCAACTTATTAAGGCCCAAATCCACACTTAATCTAATTGGACCTTAAAACCTGAAATTTGAGCCCAATACCCGATCATTTAGGCTGAGACCAGATCCAAATGGAAGGCTAAGATGAGGAGATCATTTCTCCTCTTAGTTCTCCCCGAAACCCTAGCCCTAGAAAGTGAATTTTGGTTAAGAAGGAGGTGGCTAACCCTATCTGCGCGATTCGCGCACGTCCAACTTGATTAGACTCTATCTCCTCGAATAGAAGACTCTAGACCTTGTGTGACCTATAAAAATGACCCTCAGGAACCCTATTTTCGTTTGGGTGCTGTGGCGGTCGACGACGATCGTGGACGAGGGCGGATTCCGGTGATCACCGGCGAGGTGTTCTTAGCGTGTCATCGTCCCTCTTGTTCTTTATTCCTCCGTTTAAGGTAGGTTATAACAAGCCAAACCCTAAGTATTATATATGATTAGAACCAGCATCGAGAGCCCTTTCTATTGAATGCAAAGCCCTAAAAGTTACTTAGTATCATGCGGGAATTTTAGGGTTTAGTAGAAGCATGTCATATCTAGGGTTATACTTGTTCCATCTCGTTTAAGTAGGGATTGCAGGCACTAAAGATTAAATTGAGCATGCTTTATTGTAAAACTTTTCGTGCTCTTTCTTTGGAATCCAAAAGCCCTAATTTTTATGCTCTGTGCTATGCGTATTTAGCAATTCTTTGTAACCCTAGCCAACTCACCGAAGGCGGGCAGGGCGAAAGGGGAACTTGAGCATTTTTGACTTGTACGATCTCGCTATAGACCGCCCAACCAAGTTAGGCAGCATGTTACTGACCGTTTATGTTCTCTGGTTCGTGTTATGTTTCTGGGAAGAGCGGCTTAACCTAGACCGCCATTCTGTCAGGCGGCCAGTTATTGACCGTTCGTCTTCTCCAGCGGCTCATTACAGACCGCTCATCTCCAGAAGGTCTTCTGACCTGAGGGGGATAAACGGCCTATCGTGCGACCGCCGAGGAGGATGACAGGTCCAAATTGGACCGCCATCTTTACAAAACTTATTAAGTTATATTTTTCACATGATTTATGATAGTAAATTAATGGTTAAATGTAAGTAAGCAACATGCATAAAACCTCTGGAAAATTATAACAGTAATGATTATAAATCTTGCTGATTTATTCATCTTGACCTTGGATCATCTTTTTCAATGTTAATATTAATCGTGCTTCATTATTAAATTGAAAATTTTATTAGGGTTGTATGACAGTCGTTCTACTCCGGTAGGATTGACTGACCGTCTCACTGGTTTCTGATGTTTCGTTAACCCTATTTCCTTGTAATGTTGGGACTCTCCGTCGGATATTCCTTCCGTCGGACTAGGACCTTCATTACGGGACCTCCGTAAGCCCCCGCGAGCTTGGGATTCCCACTAGGACGCCGGGCAGGTTGTACCATCAAGACCTGAACCTGCGTACGTGATCGAATCGATTGGACTATCGTATTGTGAGTCACGGCTCGACTTGGACCCTCTGAGAGTTGCGCGGCCCGAAAGGGACCGTTCATCCTATTAGGTGGTCCATAATGAACCGTACATCCCTGGCCAAGTGCCACTTACATTGATCATTTAACCTTGATCTATCTTCGACCAATTTGTGTTTGGATCGACCTAATATGCTCTAGGTTGACCAGTGGAGACTGGGCTGGACCCTGGTTCAGTTCTGCCCCACTTATGGCAGCCCGGAGCCTGTTTGGGTAGACTTCTAGTTGTTTAAGTGGAACAGACCTACTGGAACCGCCCATGTTATAGTGCGGATCTTATTGGACCGTCTGTCTGTTGGACGGCCCTATATGGACCGTTTATCTTGTTCTTGGGCTTCCAGCTCTACTAGTCTTGAGCGGCCCATTTTCAACCGTTCAATTACTCGCACGGCCCTACATGGACCGTGTATCCTTGACTTCGGTATGACTAGTCCTAAGCCATCTCTGTCCTGAACGGTTCAGCTTAGATCGTGCATTGCTTGAGCGGCCCTGTTATGACCGCTTATCATCCAGAAGTAATTTCCATCATTTTTCGTGTTGAATCCAAGGACCTGATTAGTTCTTGATAACTTGAACTTTCCAGACATGATGTCTACTTCAACTTACCCTTGAAACTTGGTAAGTTCCATATCTTGGAGTTTTGGCCATTTAACTTGATTAATGTCTAGACATAACTTGGGATCTTGGATCCAACAAATCAATGCCAATGCATCATAAGGGCCCGGTCTTGTCCTTGGAGGAGCGCCCGAAAAGTACTTGTGTCCCGGGGAGTTTGAATGACATGGTGAGGCATTGCACCGAGTGCATGACTAGTGTGATGTCTAAGACAATAATATCTTACTTGAATTCTCTTGACTTGGTTAAATTTTGCTTGTTGGCCAAATTCCCAGTTATATCATGTTCTTGCCTTCTTTTCATTATTTTGTTGCATAGTTATTTCCTTCCGTTCTTTATTTACGCGCTCAAACATGCAATTCAATTGGTTAATTACTTAAACTTGCATGTTATTGCCTACTGAGCATTCGCTCACCTAGTTTCCCCTTTTTCAAGTAGCTCAGGTGAGGACTCGCAATCTGATGGGAACGGGCAAGAGTGACGACCGTGGAGTGAACATGATAGAAGCCTGTGAAGCTAGTTCTAGTTGTGGAGTCTATTTGCATTTAAGAGTATTTTGGAAGAGTTGTAATTTGAAGTTAGCCAATGTAATAGTGTTGAGTGGATGTTGTCCAAGATTATGTTGAGTGAGATCGTTGTAATTTGGATCATGGTTTGGTTATGTGCTATTTAATGAATGAAGCAGTTTCTATTTATGGTGATGTGTGATCTTTTAGTTTTAACATATCATGTCTAGAATAAACATATTATTATTAAAATTACTTGTTTCTACTGCCAGTCCTGATATTCCGCATCGGGGCGTGACAAATCTCTTGATAGCTACAAGACCCCAAGAGATATATGCATGAAGGCAATTTGTAAAACACTGAGTCCTCAAGCAGTGAAGTGAATTCAAATTGCCATGTATTACCAATACATGAACTCAGATCAACTCAAATACATGAAGGATGAATTAAGCCCAATGCAACAAAAGTGAATGAAGGTGTGTTGAGCATATTGAATTTCAAACCACCCCTAGAAATATATGCATAGTCAACCCTATCTATGAGGACCACTTCAAACACAGTTAAGGCAACCAAGGCTCCAATTGATTAAAGGCAATTTGCATATCAAGCCTGCACTAACCACTAACAATATAGTCCAATTAATCTAAAGCCAATGCATAATAACCATACCAACATTGATACAGTCCAAACAAGCTGGATTTCAGTTAGCCATTGATCTAACCAATACTTCAAATGGAGTCCAAACTGAATTCACACATTCCAACCATTATCAGATTATCATTAAACAACCAGCTGAATAACAAAGTGAGAACCAAGGCTCAAAGAGCCAGGGGTCGACCCATGGGGTTGACCCTTGCAAAGCGAAATAGAAAAATTGCTATTGGTAGTCCAATGCAAATTGAAATCACATCAAGGGCATTCCAAAGCAACTCAATCAAATTTTCATGTTAGCCAAGATCAGTTCATAAGCTTGAATTATAAATGTAGTTCAGGGCAAACACGAGGATATATCCATGAAGGACCATTGTATTTGAACCACCTGCAAAGTAAGATTTCATCATGTTAGCTTGTTTATCATGAAGACGTCAGTAATCATGAACTCACAATATTTTCACTTTAGAGCAAACATAAAACACACAATATATTAGAATCATCAAAATCATTGTCAAAGATAAGGAGGGGCATAGAACCCAACACCCACAATCGTCTGCGCACTCGCACCCGTGGAACCGCCTCGATCCATGTGTCACCCGACCTCTCGAGCCCACGTGCCACGTCCCGGTGACGCTTCCCCGGACAACCCTTGGTTCCATAGGTGATTGTCGAGAAATCGACTGGCATGCCCGCACCCTGCCCGGCTAACCTAGGCCTCAGTATTTTCATGCCAATCGACCCTTCTCGGCTTTCCTTAAAAGGAGAGTGCCCGATACCGCCATGAGAGGCCTACGGCCCCGAAGGCGGATACCCGAGATACATCAAACTCTCATATTTTCCTCCCCCGCTGTATTCCTACCTTCACCCGGTCATCGACATAAAAAGAAAAAAAACCCGTAACAGAGAGGATGGCACACCCGGTGGGACGTCTCCCGTCTTCCTTCTTTTTGCTAAAGAAATGGTGCAGACACACGCCGCAATACACGCCGGTGGACAAGCACACACTAGGGCCCGGATAGCTCGCAGAGCACGTGGACGCATCGGCCAAGCCATCATCCTTATTTTACATTTTTTTGGCCATGTTGGGCCCTATGTTAATCCATGTTGGACAATTGTATTACTATATGGCAAATCGGCTAGGATAGGTAATGGGCTAGAGTTAATGGGTTTTGGGCCTTAATTGGGCCAAAAGGGGTTCATTGTGAACAAGTCCAAGGGCTAGGTGTGCTAGGTATGAAAGGGGTTAATAGGAAGATGCCTTGGTGGCTAGTGGAAGGGGGCGCCCCCCCTTTCTTGGTGCAAGGGGAGTCAGCCACCTACCAAATGTTAACTCCCCTCCCTTAATTTTGTAAGTTAGGTGGCTCCTTGCCCCCCCCCCCCCTTGGTCTCCCCCTCTCCCCTTGGTCAAGGGGGCGCACCCCCTCTCCCTCCCCTCTCTCCCACTCAATTCCCAGCCCCCTCCCCTTGCCATTCTCTATATAATGATGTGTATAGTGAGTGTCATGTGAGAAGTTAATGAAGAATTCATGTGAAAAAAAGTTGGAAAATTGCCCAAGGCCAAGTGCGCCCCTCTCCCTCCTCTCTCCACCCATTGCAGCAGAGATTGCAGCTCCTCTGAGGTGTGATACCTCCATATCAATCCTCTCTTCAGTGCTAAGCTCGCTGCCGCCGTTGCACCACCGCTGCCATACCGTCGAAGTTCTGTCGAACCTTGGACAATAGCCCAGTGTCAGAATTCTTCCTCCCAAACCCCAAATCAGATTGATCTGAGATTTTGAGGGTAAGTTCCCTACGTGATTACCCTCCTCCACAAAAATGTTCATGCCCTAATTCATCCTTTTGCCCCCCTTTCCACCCACATTTCCCTAGAACTACACAGCCTGCCCCAGTGTAGATCTATGTTCCAGCAAGCTACCTCTTCACCCCTTTCACCCCCTTTCCGATCTTAGATTTAGTTGAAATTTGAACTGGGAGTTCTATCCACCAAAGCCTTCTTCCCCAATTTTTTTTTGTGATTTTATGAATTTTCTATCCCATCCAAAAAACCACTGCTATTTCCTAAATCTGTTCTACCCCCTGCAGTCCAGATTCGACCCCTGTCCACCATAAAATCCCTTTCACCTCCAACCACGTCCCCAAAATCCCAAAATATTTGTGTGTCATCCTCACATTCCCCTCTCTTAGCCATAAAATTTCCAACACCCAGATCCATCGTCTACCCTCCAGTCAAACCAAGTTCTCAGGCAGATCCACTTTCTGCCTTGTCTGATCTGGTTCTGTGAGCCAATCTGTTGTAAATTCAGCCACGGAGCATACAAAGAGATTAAAATTCCAATGACAACATGGGGTTGTAGATCTCTGAGAGAGCTTTCTAGCGGCACTAGTCTCACGTCGTTCTGAGCTCAGGTCTGATCGCAGCAACTATTCTTGCCGGATCGCCCAGTATTGTGACAGCAGAACAGGTTCGTAGGCAGCAAGCAACATCGTTCCCAGTCGGGCTGCCTCACCTTCCACAAGGTGAACTAGCATGTCCCCCTCCTAGGGATCGTCCCTCTAGGAGTCCCCACCACATCGGTACCACTCCTGGCCCGATCGGCCCTCCGACCAGGACGTGGGCCCCACGTTCGTTGGCACGCGTTACTACCAGAGCTGTCCAAATCGCTGCCCGTCAACCCGAACCTACTACTCCCGGGTCCCACATTGTAGCCCTTTACCTCCCTACGTGGAGTGGGCAGTAATATTCATTGCTTTAATTTAATTATTTACTCTTCCGAGAGTATAAAGTTCGACCGGGGTCATCTTCCCCACGCCCGGTAGCGTGGAGGTATCGTGTCCGCTCCTCTCTTTGCATTTTGCTTATTTCATATGTATTCTATTGCCGCTGCGTGAGTGATAGGTTAATCTAGCCTGATATTTTTATCACTGCTGCGAGAGAGAGTGAAATCCGTCCTGTGACCCGATCCGGGCACGAAAGAGAGTTGACTACCCGATACATTGCCGTTTTCTCAACCGCGCAGATACCACGTTTCCCTCGCATAGAGACGTCTGCGAGCTAGAGTCCCAGGTTCGCTGTCCGTCCCGCATCAAATTGGTATCAGAGCGAAGGTTGAGTCTAGGGTAGTCGTTGTTTAAAAAAAGAGAAAAAAAAAGTTTCTAAGTCTAGGTGTTGCATTTGCATTCATCTATCCGGTATATCAAAAGGTGTTCCCGGAATGATAGGTTACGCCTATCGGGAAGGTAGCACACTTGCGTGAGTGCGACCTTCGGATCAAACCTCCGCCACGTATCAGATATGGGTTGAGTCTAGATTTGTAGGTGAGCCTGCATGTCCAACTACCCATCCGCCCATGGCCGTTCCCCGAGACCATGCGTCCGAATGGTCATCCCTGGTGGCCCAATTGAATGCTTTCATGGCCCGACCCCCAGGTTTCACCCCTATCATTTCTACTGCCACTCTACCCATTGGGTCCACAACGGAACTAGATTTCATCTACATGAAGTCGGATAATTGTGTTTCTCTGGATATCGTTGAGTCCCTCTCCACGACTGGCGAGATTTTCCACGAGGGTGATTTAGCCTTTGTCGAGTTCCAAAGGATGAACGGTTCCGATTTTTACTTCGATGGTGCATGGTGCAAAACTGGTACACTTGTTGGCCCATGCATCATTTTAGAGCAAAATTGGTTGGAAGAAAGGAGAGCGACCTTTGACCGTGATAGGAGGACCTGTACCTTATACCCACCTCACATACCCGGCAAGTTCATCTTCCACGACGGCACACAGCCGACCACCTCCGTGTCACCAACCACCTAGCCCCAGCGGCCCGTTCCGCCTCTAGACTCACGCCCACCACCTCTCCCGGAGCCCACCCATGTGGCCCCCTGTAGTGGGATTAGCCATTTCTCCGACCCGTGTCATTTACATTCCCCTACCATAGAGGACACACATACCGAGGATGTCCCACCCTTGCTTATTCTAGTGAGTTATGAGGCTAACCAAGAGTTGGACGAGGAGTACCTCGCTGATGTTTTGGGGTTAGAGAGTGATCCAATAGAGGGCCAGGGACTGTTAGTCACCGCAATCCCACCGGTCATCTCGGACCTGTTTGTCCCGCCCACTTTATCCTCAATGGACCCCACCATCCCACTTCTACCCGTCTCCCCTACGGTAGCGCAGCCACTAGTGACTACCGTACCACTGTCGATGCCCTATGTTGACACGGTATGGTTGGATTTCTGCCATGCATATGAGAGACAGTATCTGGACTTTCTTTTTGTCATGCTTCACACTAGACGTCCGGATTATATTCCCATCACCCGCCTCCTGATCCTCCAGCACTTTCATACCCGAGGGCGAGTCTTCTCAAACTGGCGACGGTTGATGAGGGATGAAACTCACGGCATCAAGTTGTGTGTTAGCTTATCCGTAGACTTGGTATATGTAGATGGTGTCCGTCATTTTTTACCGAGTCGTCCCTTGTGTTTGTGTCTCTTTGTCGTCAGTCATAGTAGCACTATGAGTGTCTAGGTTTGCCTAGGGTCATTTATGGACTAGGGTCATGTGTGAGTCCGTGTCTTTCTTTATATGTCCAGTTTGTCAAGATTGTCGAGTGCATAGTGAGTCCGCATGTGTCGAGCATATTAGGAGTTGCATAGTCGGTCTCATGTTCGCTCGCGTTGTCAGTCCCTTTCAAGTGTGAGATAAGTCAGATATAATGCGTACGTTGTAGACTTGTCAGCATATGGGATCAGCTCTACATCAATGTCTCGGATCTAGTCACCCATAGGGACTCAGTGGTGATTCCTAGTGAGTCTTCAAGCCGCCTCCTCCCCTTTGTGAGTGACCCCACCCCGGAGTGTCCACCACTAGCCTCATTCTCACCGTAGCATGTGCATATCGAATATATACGGGATGAGCAGGTGACGATTACTTGGAGTGGAGCGTACTCCGCGCTACCAGGTATGGTGATAGATTCGCAGGAGCCACACGAGCTGCCATACCCCTTACTCGACGGGGTCGAGTTCTTCCCACCCTGGGAGAATTGGTGTGGACACACGCCGTAATATACGCCGGTGCACAAGGACACACCGGGGCCCGGTTAGCTCACGGAGGACGTGGACACATCAGCCAAGCCATCATCCTTATTTCACATTTTTTTGGCCATGTTGGGCCCTATTTTAGTCCATGTTGGACAATTGTATTACTATATGGCAAATGGGCTAGGATAGGTAATGGGCTAGAGTTAATGGGTTTTTGGCCTTAATTGGGCCAAAAGGGGTTCAATGTGAACAAGTCCAAGGGCTAGGTGTGCTAGGTATGAAAGGGGTGAATGGGAAGATGCCTTGGTGGCTAGTGGAAGGGGGCGCCCCCCCTTTCTTGGTCCAAGGGGAGACAGCCACCTACCAAATGTTGACTCCCCGCCCTTAATTTTGTCAGTTAGGTGGCTCCTTGTCCCCCCCTTGGTCTCCCCCTCTCCCCTTGGTCAAGGGGGCGCACCCCCTCTCCCTCCCCTCTCTCCCATGCAATTCCCAGCCCCCTCCCCTTGCCATTCTCTATATAATGATGTGTATAGTGTCTTGTGAGAAGTTAATGAAGAATTAATGTCAAAAAAAGTTGGAAAATTGCCCAAGAAGGCCAAGTGCACCCCTCTCCCTCCTCTCTCCACCCATTGGAGAAGAGATTGCAGCTCCTCTGAGGTGTGATACCTCCATATCAATCCTCTCTTGAGTGTGAATCTCGCAGCCACTGGTGCCATCGAGCCGCCGTTGCACCACCGCCGCCATACCGTCGAAGTTCTGTCCAACCCTGGAAAGCAGCCCAGTGTCAGAATTCTTCCTCCCAATCCCAAGATCAGATTGATCTGAGATTTTCAGGGTAAGTTCCCCACGTGATTACCCTCCTCCACAAAACTTTTCATGCCCTAATTCATCCGTTTGCCCCCCGTTCCTTCCACGTTTCCCTAGAACTACACATCCTACCCCAGTGCAGATCTGTGTTCTAGGAAGCTACCTCTTCGCTACTTTTACCCCCTTTCCAATTTTAGATTGAGCTGAATTTTGAACTGGGAGTTCTTTCCACCAAATCCTTCTTCCCCAATTTTTTTTGTGATTTTATAAATTTTCTATCCCATCCAAAAAATCACTGCTATTTCCCAAATCTGTTCTGCCCCTTGCAGTCCAGATTTGACCCCTGTTTACCATAAAATCCCTTTCACCTCTTAAACCACGTCCCAAAAATCCCAAAATATTTGTGTGTCATCCTCACATTCCCCTCTCTCAGCCATAAAACTTCCAGCACCCAGATCCATCGTCTACTTTCTGGTCAAACCGAGTTCTCAGGCAGATCCACTTTCTGCCTTGTCTGATCTGGTTATGTGAGCCAGTCTGTTGTAAATTCAGCCATGGAGCATACAGAGAGATTAAAATCCATGTGACAACATGCGGTTGTATATCTCTTAGAGAGCTTTCCAACGATGCTAGTCTCACGTCGTTCTGAGCTCAGGTCTGATCGCAGCACTTGTTCTTGCCGGATCGCGCGGTGTTGTGACAGCAGAACAAGTTTGTGGGCAGCAAGCAACATCTTTCCCAGTCTGGCCGCCTCGCCTTCCACAAGGTGAACCAGCCCATCCCCCTCCTCGGGATCTTCCCTCCAGGAGTCTCCAATGCAGCGGTACCACTCCCGGCCTGATCGGTCCTCCGACCCGGACGTGGGCCCCACGTTTGTTGGCATGCGTTACCGTCGGAGCTGTCCAAGTCAAGCAGCGGAGCCAGCCAAGCCCTCCCAGAACCACCGCCAGGCATTTTTGGGGACTAATCCCTCGACCTCATTCTTGTATGATGAGGGCAAGAGCACCTCCGCGCCAGCACCAGTCTAGCCATCAGGCTCCCAAGTAAGTCAAAAAAAAATAACAAAAAAACAACACAAAAATAGGGTTAAAAATAGAGATGCCCCGGTAGACCCAGTCACGCTCATCGCAAAGAGGGCAATTGGGGGCAAGAAGGCCAGCAACCTAGCTAAGGCAAAAATCCAGAAGGGCACCTCAGGCAAAATAAGGAATCCCCTCAACGTGAAAACTCGCAAGGCCGTGTCGGAAAAAGCTAAAGGGGGTTGGCTCTGGCAAAAATCCGAAAGGGTGGTCGAGCCGATAATGAGAAAATCTTCCTCTCCCCACCAGTCAGGGTGGCCTTCCGCCCATTCCCCAATAGACCGTACGTCTCCCCAGACATCGGCTGCCAATTAGCCCATACTACCAGGTTATTAACCCGTTGATCTCCAGTCAGCCTTATATCACCCTACTTAGCCCACTCTAGTGTCGGCCCTCGCTCCGTCGTGGCAAACTAATAAGTTCCAGTGTCTGCGTGACATCTCAGTCACCATTCCGTCCAACCCCAGTCTCAACCTATTTTCCCAACTTTTATCCTTCTGCACTAATACATCCCACATCTCCTTCAAATCCAGAACTCCCCGAGTCTCAGTATGCACCCAGTTCTCCCTGCAACCCCTGACCCTCCGGCTATAGCTTCTGTCACCGCCTGCCAAGACAAGATGGCCCCCAGCACCATAATTTGAGACCCTGTTACCCACGTCCTCCAGTTCTAGGTTACGTGTCACGCCCCGAGCGCGGAAGGTACCCGGCGATGCGCGACGAGTTTATATCAATCATGTCAATCAGAGTAGTAGTGTATTCGACACAAAGACAGAGTGCGCAAATATAAAGATAACCCAATCCATTAATTCCTTTAATAAGAATATGTATATTACAAACCCTTGAAAATACTAGACTCAATAAAATAAAAATACAACGCTTGACTCAAGAAAAATAGAGAAAAGACAGGACTAATTGATGCTTGAGTAGCTCTAACTCTTTCACTCTTGACCATCCCCTTCAGATTGAGTTCCCTCATCGTCAGACTTACCTGAAAAGTATGGAAACACTGAGTGAGCGAATGCTCAGTAGGAAATTATATCTCAAGAACTACCAATGGGTTTAAGTAATTACATCTTTCATGAATGCACTATAGCTATGCATGCTCGCAAAACGACAAGATAGAGAGAGTGTATAACAATAAGATAGCGATGAACTTTCAAGAACTTATATCAAAAGATATCAAGATATTCAAGCAAGTAGACTCATCATGTTATGTTGGAATTTGGCTATCATGGTTCAAGCACGCAGATATGCAATTACCCTTTTTCGGGTCACGCAAGTCATGTAATATCAAGTCAAGTACAAGTACAAGATTTGTGGAATGTTCAATCATGCTAGTCATGCACTTCGGTATAATGCCAATACCGTGATCAATCAACTCCCATGGGCACAAGTACTTTCGGGTGCTCCTCCTAGGACCAGATCGGGCCCTATATGCGCAGGCACTAATCATGCATTTTAACATCCACTCTTGTCTATAGCCAATATGAAATTTTAAGGATAAAGCTTGTAGACATATAGGATAGACTTTGAAAGAATAGAGTCCAAAAATATGACACTTGACATAGTTAGGCGATAATAACGGTACAATCATGATTATCGATAAAACTAGGTGGAATTGGTTCCCTAACTTTGGTACCATGACAAACAAGTATGGACATTCTTTATATAGAATTGAGGTCCACAAGAACATCAAGTTTAATATAGAATTGAGGTCTACAAGAACATCATAACAATGTTGCTATAGAATTGCGGTTTACAAGAACATCATAATAATGTCATGCTTTACCCCGTTCATTAAGATAATTCTCATATCATACACATGGCATGACATGAGGGCCGGTATACCATGTTTCTATAGAGTGACATGGCAAAGATTGTGTAATGGGTTTTTATGGTACAACCAGCTCAGTCGGCCTTGAGGGAATCCAAGGCTCGAGGAGTCTTACGGAGGTCTCTATGACTAACTCGCTAGTCCAAAGGAACGGAATGTCCAATGGAGAGCTTGTATGTCAATGAGAGTTAGTGGGTAAACGATAAAACATCATGAAACATGGGACTATATTCACGGACTGGAATATAGTGCCGATATATATAGATATATATATACATAAGAAACCCTCGGTTAACAGTAACAGTGTAAAATAGTGTCACAGGAAAATAGCGACTTAATCTAAGTCATTACTTATCAAATTAACGCCTTCTATAGGGGCGTTTATTTACAAATTTGACGACTTCTACATCAGTCGTCCCTTCAATATTTCTATTCTGCAGAAAATCAATATTCTGGAATTTTAACAAAAACGCGCCCTGGACAAGGGCGTTACTTTTCAATTAGCGCCCTGGTCTGGGGCGTCAGTTTAGTAGGAGACGACCTAGACAAGGTCTTGAATTCAAGAATTTACCAATTTTTAGATAATAAAATTTCAGGAAAAAGGGTACATGATCATGACAGGAAAAATAGCAGGATTTCACAGGTATACTCATGCAATATATTAGATTCATTGTTACATAGATATTAAATTTTAAACTTGGGTATTTATTATTTACATGCAATTGACGACTTCTGGGAAGGGCGTCAAAACAATGATTAGCGCCCTAGTGTGGGTCGCTTCTTTAAATTGTTGCCCTTGTCAAGGGCGTTTCTTTTTGAAATTACATAGAAACCATCTGAAACCACAATAAAACTATATGCATGCACGACCGATGATATTATTAAGATCTTAAGCTAGTTTGGGCTACGATCTTGAGAAAACCTACCTGATGATCTGTGTGAAGACTCGGTTAAGATTTGTGAAGAGAAAAGGACTCTCTGTTAGCAACAGAGTCTTCTGATTACTAGAGGAAGAAGAAGAAGATGATGATGAAGAACTTCACGTCCTTCCACTATATGGGCATTCCTTCTAGATGCAGGCAACCTACAGTAGAATAAGATGAAGAACAATTAATATTCTTCATAACTAAAATCGTAGACAGGGGAAGAAGAACATTACCTGTTCTTCACGTACGCAGCAGCAGAGCTTCCTTCGGCCAACATCTCGCTAGGGTTCGACAGAGAGGGTTATTTATAAGGTTTTTGGAATCCTAATAGAGTTAGAATTTGATTAAGGGTAGTATTCCCTTGATAGAGTCCTTACTATATTCTATCCTCGATGTAGTTATCCAGAACTTGCTCTGGATAGTCTCCTGGGTCGATCGAAACTCGAACAGAATTGACGTCTTTAGTAAGGGCGTTGAATTTAAATTGACGCCTTTGACAATGTCGTTTCTTGTGAAAAACGCGCCCAGGTGGAGGGCGTTACATTTACTTCCCTTTTTTTTATTATTTTGGCCGTTTGATAATTGACGCCTTATTGTTTGGGCGTCCCTTTTTAATTAGCGCCTTATCTAGAGGCGTTTCTTAATTAAGTAGCGCCTTGACCAAAGGCGTTATTTACATTCTGTCGTTTTATTTATTCTTTTTGATGTTTCTCATTCATTTATTTAATACTTTATCAAATTTGATTAATTTTGTATTTTTATTTCCTTTTATATTTTTTTATCCGTTTGAGGATGAAAAGTTGTACTAAAGTTAAGTCTCGTCCCCAGTGAATGTTGTAAACCCTTCCAAAAGTGAGAAGTAAAATGGGGGTCTCTGTCAGACACGATTGAGACATGTACTCCATGTAACCTGACTATCTCTTTAAGGTATAATGCAGCAAGAACATCAACTGACCATCGGCTCTTTATTGGCAAGAAATACGCTGATTTGGTCAATCGATCAATAATAACCCATATTCTGTCATGTCCTCCTTTTGATTTAGATAAACCCATGATGAAATCCATACTAATATTCTCCCACTTCCATTTGGGAATATCTAGAGAATGTAATTTTCCAGCAGGCTTTTGCTGTTCCGCCTTGACCTGTTGGCAAGTGAGACAGCGTGATACATAGTCTGCTATTTCCCTTTTCATGTTGGGCCACCAAAAATTCCTCTTCACATCTTGGTACATTTTGGTCGATCCTAGATGAATCGTGTACCTTGATCTATGAGCTTCATCTAAGATCTTCTTCTTTAACTCGGGACAATCCGGTATGCAAGTTCTATTCCTGAACATTAATCTTCCATCTGGTGTTAATTTGAAATCAGGTTGTTCTTCCATTTTGCCCTTGATTTCCACTAGTACGGGGTCACTACCTTGAAGTCCTTGTATTTTGGATAGCAAGTCTGGCTGTATGCTCATATGGGATAAGGTGACACACCTACTGTCCTTGTCCATGCTTATATTAAGTTTAGAGAATTGTTCTAGCAACTTCCACTCCTGAATCATACAATTTGCTAATATTGCTCTCGACTTTCGACTGAGGGCATCGGCTACAGGATTACCCTTTCCAGGATGATATTGTATAGTGAAGTCAAAGTCCTTAAGATATTCTAGCCAACGTCTGCCTCATATTCAATTACTTCTGAGAGAAGAGATACTTAAGACTCTTATGGTCAGAGTATACATTAAACTGCACTCTGTACAGATAATGTCTCCATATCTTCAGTGCAAATACTACCGTAGCCAATTCTAAATCATGAACTGGGTAGTTCTCCTCGTGCTTCTTCAATTGGCGAGAAGAATAAGCTATAACCTTTCCTTCTTGCATTAGAACATATCCGAGGCCAATGCCATAAGCATCAGTGTATACCTCGAATTTCGCTCCTTCCATTGGTAACGCTAAGACCGGAGCTGTAGTTAGATGATCCTTGAGATTTTGGAAGCTTCTTTCACATTCCTCACTCCATTCATAATGGATCTCCTTGCGAGTTAGTCTAGTGAGTGGTACGGCTATCTTGGAGAAATCTTTGATGAATCGCCGATAGTAGCCCGCAAGACCTAAGAAACTTCAGATCTCGCTAGCATTGGTCGGGTCTTTCCCAATTTCTTACAGCTTCCACTTTTGATGGATCTACAGACAAGCTATCTTTTGATATAACATGTCCGAGAAAAGTCACTTCTTCGAGCCAGAACTCACACTTACTGAGCTTTGCATATAATTGGTTTGTCCTCAATGTTTGTAATGAAATCCTTAAATGCTCCTCGTGCTCTTCCTTAGTCTTGGAATATATTAATATATCATCTATAAAAACCACCACGAATTGATCCAAATAAGGCCTGAATATACTATTCATTAACTGCATAAAGGCAGCAGGGGCATTTATTAGTCCAAAAGGTATAACAACAAATTCATAATGGCCATACCTGCTTCTGAATGCGGTCTTATGAATATCATCATCCTTGATTCTTAGTTGGTGATATCCTGACCTGAGATCAATTTTGGAAAAATACTTGGATCCTAAAATTTGATCAAATAATTCATCGATTCTCGGCAGTGGATACTTATTCTTGATAGTGAGATGATTCAACTATCGATAGTCGATACATAACCTCATGGATCCATCCTTCTTCTTCACAAATAGTACAAGCGCTCCCCACGGGGAAGTACTCGGTCTAATGAATCCTTTCTTAAGAAGTTCCATCAATTGCTCCTTTAACTCCTTGAGTTCGGCAGGGGACATCTTATAAGGTACCTTAGAAACAAGTCCAGCACCAGGGACCAAGTCGATGGTGAAGGCCACTTCTCTCTGTGGGGGTAATCCAGGCAAATCTTCTGGAAACACGTCCGGAAATTCTTGCACAACGGGAATATCTTCTATCTTAGTTTCCTTAGTCTCCTTAATGGTGACAAAAGCAAGGAAAGATACACATCCTTTTCTTATTAGCTTGCTAGCTTGGAGAGCCGAAATAAGAGGTGACTCGCTCCGACTCTTAGGGCTAGAATAGACTAGTTCTAGAAAGTCCTTAAAAGTAACCTTGCTATTGCGGCAATCGACTGTTGCCTGGTATGTGGATAACCAATCCGCTCCCAGTATGACATCATACTCCTTTAGATCTAAACATATGAGATCGATAGGAAGATTTCTTCCTATTACCAAGACTTCACAGTTTTGATAATGGTGAGTAATATCGGTTTCGTTTCCGAGAGGAGTAGATAAATTTATTTTCATCCATTCTGGTTCCATAGGTAGTGGGTTAGCAAACTTCTTGGAAATAAAATAATGTGATGCACCCGTATCAAATAAGACATGTGCATACTTGGAACAAACTTTCAGTGCACCTTCTACGAGTCCACCTTCATCTTGTTCAGTCTCCTTAATCGCGTGAAGACGAGTGTTCTTGGTTACCGGGCGCTTTCCGTCACCGGTTTGATCATTAAGTAATGGGCGATCGGGAATCCGATGCTCACGGCTCCCGCAACGGAGACATGCTCCAAGTTTCCTCCAGCACTCTTCGGCTTTATGACCAGCCTTGTCACAATGCTTGCATATTATATTTGAAGGTGTAGTAGTGATAGAGAAGGGCTTGGTCTTCTTAATTTTTTGGTCTTGAGAAGAAGTACCTCCAGTGCTAGGCCTCTTCTTGAAGTTGGGTTTAAAGGAACCCGAACTTGTAACTTGTTCTTTCTTATCCTTCCCACGGATTCTATCTGATAGCTCCGTGGCATCTTCTAACAATTGAGCTCGACGTACTATCTCTGAGTAGACCTGAATATCCATTGGCGCCAGCTGGGTAATATATTGGGGCCTGAGCCCATTAAGGAACCTCCTAGCTTTCATCTTCTCGGTGCTAACTAAGTGCTTAGCATACTGCGACAATCTAGAGAATTGTGCCTCGTACTCCGCTACCGATAATGACCGTTGCTTGAGTGCGACAAATTCGGTAGCTTTCTTTTCTTGGACTCGGTCTGAAAAATATTTATTGTTGAAATGTTTAACAAATTCTTCCCAAGTAATTTGGTCCGGATTTATAGTGGCTCCGACTGCCTCCCACCAGCATCTGGCATCTCTCTCTAACTGAAAAGTAGCTAATAAGACTTTCTCTTGATCCGTGCATTGCATAACACGGAGTATACGCTCCGTCTCCCTGATCCAGTGCTCTGCGTCGTCTGGATCAGTAGATCCCATTAATTTGGGAGGGTTCATGTTTTTAAAGTTCTGGTGGAGACTCCCGGTTCGCTGTGCACCTCCATGGGCTACATGTTGCAGCACCTGGATCGTTCCTTGGAGTGTACGCTGCATGTTGCGCCATTGAGCACGTTCGGCAGCCATTATCCTACAATTACAATAGCTATATCAGTGTGCAATTTCGTTAAGAGCTCTTAAAATTTTCCATGTTAACTCCACCCTTGGTTCTACCCAATCTCACTGGTTAATGGTTTAAACCTATCCTTGGACTTGGGTTTCCTATGAATTGAACACCCTAGGCTCTGATACCACAAAAACTGTCACGCCCCGAGCGCAGAAGGTACCCGGAGATGCGCGACGAGTTTATATCAATCATGTCAATCAGAGTAGTAGTGTATTCGACACAAAGACAGAGTGTGCAAATATAAAGATAACCCAATCCATTAATTCCTTTAATAAGAATATGTCTATTACAAACCCTTGCAAATACTAGACTCAATAAAATAAAAATACAACGCTTGACTAAAAAAAAATAGAGAAAAGACAGGACTAATTGACGCTTGAGTAGCTCTAACTCTTTCACTCTTGACCATCCCCTTCAGATTGAGTTCCCTCATCGTCGGACTTACCTGAAAAGTATGGAAACACTGAGTGAGCGAACGCTCAGTAGGAAATTATATCTCAAGAACTACCAATGGGTTTAAGTAATTACATCTTTCATGAATGCACTATAGCTATGCATGCTCGCAAAACGATAAGATAGAGAGAGTGTATAACAATAAGATAGCGATGAACTTTCAAGAACTTATATCAAAAGATATCAAGATATTCAAGCAAGTAGACTCATCATGTTATGTTGGAATTTAGCTATCATGGTTCAAGCACGCAGGTATGCAATTACCCTTTTTCGGGTCACGCAAGTCATGTAATATCAAGTCAAGTACAAGTACAAGATTTGTGGAATGTTCAATCAAGCTAGTCATGCACTTCGGTATAATGCCAATACCGTGATCAATCAACTCCCATGGGCACAAGTACTTTCGGGTGCTCCTCCCAGGACCAGATCGGGCCCTATATGCGCAGGCATTAATCATATATTTTAACATCCACTCTTGTGTATAGCCAATATGACATTTCAAGGATAAAGCTTGTAGACATGTAGGATAGACTTTGAAAGAATAGAGTCCAAAAATATGACACTTGACATAGTTAGGCGATAATAACGGTACAATCACGATTATCGATAAAACTAGGTGGAATTGGTTCCCTAACTTAGGTACCATGACAAACAAGTATGGACATTCTTTATATAGAATTGAGGTCCACAAGAACATCAAGTTTAATATAGAATTGGGGTCTACAAGAGCATCATAACAATGTTGTTATAGAATTAGGGTTTACAAGAACATCATAACAATGTCATGCTTTACCCCGTTCATTAAGATAATTCTCATATCATACACATGGCATGACATGAGGGCCGGTATACCATGTTTCTATAGAGTGACATGGCAAAGATTGTGTAATGGGTTTTTATGGTACAACCAGCTCAGTCGGCCTTGAGGGAATCCAAGGCTCGAGGAGTCTTACGGAGGTCTCTATGACTAACTCGCTAGTCCAAAGGAACGGAATGTCCAATGGAGAGCTTGTATGTCAATGAGAGTTAGTGGGTAAACAATAAAACATCATGAAACATGCGACTATATTCACGGACTGGAATATAGTGCCGATATATATAGATATATATATACATATGAAACCCTCGGTTAACAGTAACAGTGTAAAATAGTGTCACAGGAAAATAGCGACTTAATCTAAGTCATTACTTATCAAATTAACACCTTCTATAGGGGCGTTTATTTACAAATTTGACGACTTGTACATCAGTCGTCCCTTCAATATTTCTATTCTGCAGAAAATCAATATTCTGGAATTTTAACAAAAACGCGCCCTGGACAGGGGCGTTACTTTTCAATTAGCGCCCTGGTCTGGGGCGTCAGTTCAGTAGGAGACGACCTAGACAAGGTCGTGAATTCAAGAATTTACCAATTTTCAGATAATAAAATTTCAGGAAAAGGGGTGCATGATCATGACAGGAATAATAGCAGGATTTCACAGGTATACTCATGCAATATATTAGATTCATTGTTACATAGATATTAAATTTTAAACGTGGGTATATATTATTTACATGCAATTGACGACTTCTGGGAAGGGCGTCAAAACAATGATTAGCGCCCTAGTGTGGGTTGCTTCTTTAAGTTAGCGCCCTTGTCAAGCGCGTTTCTTTTTTAAATTACATAGAAACCATCTGAAACCACAATAAAACTATATGCATGCACGACCGATGATATTATTAAGATCTTAAGCTAGTTTGGGCTACGATCTTGAGAAAACCTACCTGATGATCTGTGTGAAGACTCGGTTAAGATTTGTGAAGAGAAAAGGACTCTCTGTTAGCAACAGAGTCTTCTGATTACCGGAGGAAGAAGAAGAAGATGATGATGAAGAACTTCACGTCCTTCCACTATATGGACGTTCCTTCTAGATGCAGGCAACCTACAGGAGAATAAGATGAAGAACAATTAATATTCTTCATAACTAAAATCGTAGACAGGGGAAGAAGAACATTACCTGTTCTTCACGTACGCAGCAGCAGAGCTTCCTTCGGCCAACAGCTCGCTAGGGTTTGATAGAGAGGGTTATTTATAAGGTTTTGGGAATCCTAATAGAGTTAGAGATTGATTAAGGGTAGTATTCCCTTGATAGAGTCCTTACTATATTCTATCCTCGACGTAGTTATCCAGAAGTTGTTCTGGATAGTCTCTGGGTCGATCGAAACTCGAACAGAATTGACGTCTTTAGTAAGGGCGTTGAATTTAAATTGACACCTTTGACAATGTCGTTTCTTATGAAAAACGCGCCCAGGTGGAGGGCGTTACATTTACTTCCCTTTTTTTTTATTATTTTGGCCGTTTGATAATTGACGCCTTATTGTTTGGGCGTCCCTTTTTAATTAGCGCCTTATCTAGAGGCGTTTCTTAATTAAGTAGCGCCTTGACCAAAGGCGTTATTTCCATTCTGTCGTTTTATTTATTCTTTTTGATGTTTCTCATTCATTTATTTAATACTTTATAAAATTTGATTAATTTGGGGTTTTTATTTCCTTTTATATTTTTTTTCCAGGGTTGCTACATTACGTCCCCTGATAACAGCACGCTACGGACGGCAACCACAAGGTTCTCAAAAAAAAGAGAAAGGAATGGGGTTAAAAATGGAGATACCCCGGCGGTCTCAGTCAACTACTATCCCAGATTTACTGAGGGGAAAAACTGTCATTAACCCAACTGGGTGAAAACCCGAAAGGGCGCCTCAGGCAAAATTGGGTAACCCCTCGTTGCGAAAATCTGAAAGGGGGCACTGGAAAAAGTAAAAGGGGGCCAGCTCTGGCGAAAACCCACAAGGGTGGTAGAGCTGGTAAAGAGAATAAGAAAAAAAATCTCTCTCTCTTCCTCCCTACTTTTCGCTGATAAGTGCCATCGACCGTGACGTCCCCCTGACGTCAAGCTCGACATCACCGCATAGTTAGGTGGGCCAACACACCCCTGAGGGTCGGCCAGTCGCCAGCTCCCAGCTCTAGTCCTGGCTAAAACGCCTTTACAGGCCAGCCGCCAGCTCCCAGCTCCAATCCCGGCTACAACGCCTTCATAGGCCAGTCGCCAGCTCCGAGGTCCAAACCTAGCTACAATGCCTTTGCAGGCCAGTCGCCAGCTCCCAGCTCCAGTCCCAACTAAAATGCCTTTACAGTCCAACCGCCAGCTCCCAGCCCCAGTCTTGGCTACAACGCCTTTACAGGCCAGCCGCCAGCTCCCTGCTCCAGTCCCGACTATAACGCCTTCACAAGCACGCCGCCAGCTCCCAGTTCTAGTTCCCAGCTACAAGGCCTTTACAGGCCAGCCGCCAGCTCTCAGCTCCAGTCCCCGACTATAGCACCTTCACAGGCACGCCGCCAGCTCCCAGTTCTAGTTCTCGGCCACAACACCTTTACAGGCCAGCCGCCAGCTCCCAGTTCTAGTTCCCGGGTACAACACCTTTACAGGCAAGCCGCTAGCCCCCAGTTCTAGTTCCCGGCCACAATGCCTGCACAGGCTGGTCCCCTAGTTCCCAACTATAATTTTTTGGCTATAGCGCCTTTACAGGCCAGCTGCCCGGCCCTTATCCCCAGCCTCAGGCTACAACACCTGCGTAGTCCCGTCAGTCGGCTCCAGTTCTGAACACTATCCCTAGATACAAGCTCAGTTCCCGTACAAGTTCCGATTTTGGACCCGGTGCTCATTCCCCAGTTCCCAGCACTCTATTTTCAAAACCCACTACCCAACCTCCAGTTACACCATTCTCCACACTCAGCCCCAGTACACCTGCATTCGACAGTGGGTATACCCAGTCCCCCGTCTCCTCTACCTATACATAGTCGAAAGAATAAGCACGACGAACAGTAAGTGGTCGCCAGTCTATACACACAACGTCGGCCCACCAGAGAAAGGAGGGGGCAATCTAGTGAATAACAAAAAAATCCCTCAAGTTCATCATTAACACCCTATAAAAAGGAGCCCAATACATGCCTTTAGGGTGACAAAATCCGTGTAGTCCGGATGATACAAGATAAAAAGGGGAAAAAGAAGTACAATCAAGCCTCAGGCTCGGTCCCCTCCAGTGCCGTAAAGCGAGAGTCGGCAGCCGCAAGCTCCGCCTCCAAGGTCGACAAAAGTTGAGCGTTGGCCTCGACAGTCGTCTCGGTCGCCTGCCACTCAGCCCGGGTGCACTCGACTGCTGACCTTCGCTCCTCCAAGGCCTCGACCTGGCTCTCTGCTTCTCCCAACAGCGCGGCGTGGTCTTGAGACACCAACGCGGCCGCCTCAGCATGGCCCCTCTATTCCGTCACGGCCGACACGAGCTGAGCCCTCCGCTCCTGTGCCTCTCGGATGGCTGCCAGTCTTTGAGTCCTCTGCTCCTGAGCCTCACAGAGCCATAGGTACTCTGCCCATATCCTAGCTAACCCGGACATCCACAGCTCGCGGGAGAAGCCGAGCCTGTGGTATCCCCGGGTGCACTCCCTCAGACATTGTCTCAAACCTTGCGGAGAAGGAAGGGGGTCACCCTGCAAGTAGCCCTGGGCTCATTGAAGCAGGGCCGCCCCCACGCTCAAGTCCAGTAACGGCTAGGGCGGGGACGCAGACATAGGCCACTCAATCCCTATGTCCTGGGGGAGGTCAACTGACGCAGCCAGCACTCCAATAGAGCCTGCATAACCTCAACAAGCATGCAAGGAAGTGAATAATGCATGAAAAACTTCCTATGATAAATGAGGCAGAAAACCTAGGAAAAGGTAGGTTTTCATTCCTTACCCAGGGCAACTCTCGCAACGCTAGTGACGTCTTCCTCCGGGGTGGGAGAAGGCAACCTCTCCTCCCTATCGATAGTGCCACCCACTAGGGTCGGAGAGGGCAGTGACTCCTCTACGGCCCGGTCACCTCCAGCAACCACAAGAAGGACGGGAGACTCTTCCCGATCACCCTCGCGTGAAGCCAACGGGTGCTCCGCTCTGGACTCCAGCAATGTACACAACACAAAGACATTTTTACCCCACCGTAAAGCATAAATCAATGCTAAGTGGGAAGGGGCAAAACCCCCAGGTACCTCTAGGGGTAGCCTCCATCCCATCCCCCTCGGCAGGGGAGGCCCCAGAAGAGGAAGTGCTCGAGCTTGAACCTTCCTCTATCTCTATAGCTAAACTACTGCTACCAGAAGAGCTCGACAAAGCCTCCGACAAACTCCCGGAAGTGGCCGGATTAGAGGCCTTTACAAGTTAGTAAAGCGGACGAGGTTACCACATAATCTAACCTCACACAAAAATGATTCTCCAATCAAGAGTTTCGAGCCAGAAACTCACCAGCCAGGGCACTCCCCTCGGAGACCCCCTTAATATCAATGATCTCCTCATCACCCCCAGCCGAAGCCACCATAACAGGTTCCCCCTCTGTGGTTCTGGTCATATCGCGGGGAAGCTCGCCCTCCTCCAGAGGGGAAGAAGCACCTGCAGCCGACACCAACAAAATCTTGACACGAAAGGACAACATAGCGAGTACTATAAGCAATGAAGCTCTCAGTAACATACCTAAAGGTCTCATACTAGAGGACCTGACTAACACAACGGTGCAAGCAGACACCACTGTTGGTAAAGAAGCAAGGGGCATCTCTGCTAGTAGCTGCGGCAACAAGCCAGGCGTGTCCCTAGTAATAGACAAGATCGAAGTATCCGCAATTCTCGGCTCTACGTCGAAGGAGGGGAGGGTCACCGATGGGCCAGTATTGACTAACTCTTTGATCATCTCCAGAGTAGCAGTCGCGTCCTCACCTACCAAATAACAACACAAGCACAGTCAACAACTCCAGCCTAACAACTGCGCGACAATGGAAGGGCAATCCCCACCATAGCAATTCAACACTTACCCCGAGTATCCTTGGTCGCTGCCGGCTCCTGCCCCCCAGCTGGCAGAGGCACTTCTCCCTGTGCCTCAGAAGAAGCCCCGGTCTCTAACATCTTAGCCACTCTTGCATGATACCGACAATTACGTCAGTCTCCAAAACCAAACATATCCGTGACAAGGATGTGCCTGGTCCCTGAAGTCTCTACCTGGCTGGGTGCTCTTTGGAGCCTTCCATGACTCAAAGTCGAGAAAAGTCTCAATGTTAGGGTCAGCCTCGTCCATTAAATGGAGGAATCCCTCCACATCAATTATGCATTTGACCCCGCCGTCAGATAACGGGTCGACCTCCTGGGGCGGCGAGAAAGACATGTCTGCCCCAGTCTCTAGCAGAGCTACAAGACACAAATCCATCAATATGGGGTTAGTCAACCATCATGGCTAAACCAACAAGAAATCAAAAGGCAGACACAGTGTAGCACCCCGTATAAAAAAATTATTATTATCAATATTTTTTCAAATAAAAATAAAATAAAATAAAATAATATTAGATAAACTATTTAGGTAGTTTATGTAAGAAGTAGGAACATGAAGTTATCATATATAAAGGTTATTCACTTAACAAGTGGCTTCCTAGTGTAGTTGGTTAAGTAGCTTGCCTTCCAATCTAATGACTAGGGTTCAAATCTTAGCATCCACCATGTATCTACCCTTTTTGCCAAATGATTATATGATATAAGCTAATCTTGCACTTACGAATTGGGCCATGGGTTAGATGTCCAAACAATTGTCTCTTATCTCTCCAGCCTATCTCTTATCTCTCCAGCCTGTACAAGCTGTAAAGACTCATTATTTCAGATCTTGTCCCCTATCCGTTCATACTAGACCCTATAACATCCCCTTTTGCTACCCCCATTCCCATTCTAGGCTAGCTGAGGTTGGGGCAAAGCTTTGCTAGAGGGGTTCTGCTGCTACGAACTTCACAGAGGTAGGTGTTCTCAACTTTTAACTAAATTAGTAGCTAATCTAGGATGATTAGTCTAGGCCTTTAGTATTAGGCTCATTTCCATGCGATTTTACTGTTTTTGAAGTATGTGTTGACTTAAGTCTAGGATGATTAGTATGCCTTAGCTTCACACCTAAGATAATTAGCACGTATTAACTTTATACCCAGAATAATTAGCAAGTATTAGCAAGTATTAGTCTCATATCTAGAATGATTAACATGTGTTGGCTTAAATCTAGGATGATTAGCATGCATTAGCTTCATACTTGAAATGATTAGCATGTATTAGCTTTATATCTAAAATAATTAGTAAGTATTAGCAAGTATTAACAAGCACTAGTAAGTATTAGTCTCATACCTAGAATAATTAGCATGTGTTAGCTTAAATCTACGACGATTGGTATGTATTAGCTAATATCTATATTTGATATAGTTCATGCTTTAGTAAAGGGCCTGTCATTTGTCAATTTCTGTGAAACTAAAACTACCATGTTAAAATAGTTATATAAGAGAAACTAAAGCCTGAAAATAGTGAAAGAAGAAATTGTAGTCAAGAGGATGAAAAATGTGGAAAAAGACCAAGTTGAAAGAGGCCAAGTGGAAAAGGACCCAGTTGAAAGCACAATGAAATGATATTGAAAATATAGGGTTATAAGAAGGAGAATAATGAAAAATCTAGAGAGAATGAGAATGTGTGCAAGAAGAGAAAGTCGTAGATTGGAAGGTTAGGAAGAAGTTTCATGAAGAGTGCAGAGAGAGAAAATGAGAGGAAGAAGGTGAAAAATGTGAAAAAACGAGATCTATAGGCGTAGGTGAACAGTTACTGAGTAAAAAATCAGAACCATAGAAAATTAATTATAACTTAAAAACTAAGAAGAATTGGAGGATATGGTAAAATAAGAAAATCTGTATCTACAAGAGGGGAAGAACTTTTGTGAAGAACTCAGAGTGAAAGGAGAATTGGAAGGGCATGAAAACTAGGGAACAAAACTGATGAGTCGACTCTGCCTGATGGATGAGTTGACGCAGTACTGTTCATATGAACTGATGAGTCAACCCTGTGAGCTGGAAATTGAACTGATGAGTCGACGCAGCCTGATGGATGAGTTGACGCAGTACTGTTCATATGAACTGATGAGTCAACCCTGTGAGCTGAAAATTGAACTGATGAGTCGACGCTGCCTGATGGATGAGTTGACGCAGTACTGTTCATATGAATTGATGAGTCAACCCTGTGAGCTGGAAATTGAACTGATGAGTCGACGCAGCCTGATGGATGAGTTGACGCAGTACTATTCATATGAACTGATGAGTCAACCCTGTGAGCTGGAAATTGAACTGATGAGTCGACGCAGCCTGATGGATGAGTTGACGCAGTACTGTTCATATGAACTGATGAGTCGACCCTGCCTATGAAAATGAACTGGTGAGTCGACCCTGCCTATGAAAATGAACTGATGAGTCGACCCTGCCAACAGATTTGAACTAATGAGTCGACCCTGCCTATGAAAATGAACTGATGAGTCGACCCTGCAAACAGATTTGAACTAATGAGTCGACCCTGCCAATGAAAATGAACTGATGAGTTGACCCTACCTGTGAAAATGAACTGATGAGTCGACCCTGCCAGTTCATCGCGTTGACGCGGCGAACTGATGAGTTGACGCGGTGAACTGATGAGTTGACGCGGTGAACTGATGAGTTGACGCGATGAGCTGATGAGTTGATGCAATGAACTATTGAGTCGACCCGGCTAGCTCATTACGTTAACGTGATCATTAGGCTTTCACTTTTGCCATCTCCACTGATAGATGGCAGCCGGAGAGGTGATTTTGAACTCCTGACAGGGTCCTCTGAACCCTGTATAATTCCCAGGAAGGGCATCCTACAGTAAGGATGTCATTTCTAAAATTGTCAGGTGGCCCATAAGGCACCTCTCTTATCTAGTTTTTCCGTGTATCAAACGTTACTGGTTTCCACTCCTAGTTCATCCCTACACATCAATGCGCCCTTGGATTCCATTCCATAATTCCACCTTATATATCATACTGGTCAAACCTTGAAATTTTACATTGGCTATAAATGAGAGTGGATGTCAACATACATGATAAATGCTGTGCATATAGGGCCCGGTCTGGTCCTGGGGGGAGCACCCGAAGGTACTTGTGCCCATGGGAGTTTATTGACCATGGTGTTTGGCATTGCACCGAAGTACTTGCTTACTAGACTTTAGACATTCCACTCATTCTCATGATATTACTTGATTGATTGACTTGAGACCCGCAAAAGGGTAAAAGTGCTTACTTGAATGCATTATAAATAGCCAATTCTAGTTATACACTTGAAACTACTTTCCTTACTATTACTAGCTTGAATAACATGTTTCTACTCAGTTACTAGCTTGAATAACATGTTGCTATTTAGTTATCACTGACTTGACATCATTTACTATCACTTGCCACTGCTGCTTGAAATTGTGAAATCTATATACTCTCACTTTCTACTTCCGTCGATTTTATAATTCTTTGATATCTATCTGTCTGCATGCATAGGTTACGTACATTAAATGAATGTGTAATTCACTTAAAGCATGTTAAAATTTGAGATGTAAATCCTACTGAGTGATTCGCTCATCAAGTTGTTTTCTAACCTTTCCAGGAAATTCAGATATCAGTCAGAACTCGGGAGGGAATGAGTCGGAGTGATGAGTGTAAAAATAGAGTTATCTTGTTATCTTGTAAATTGTGCTTGTGTAAATGGTGTTATTGTAATTTCATTTATGTCAGTCATATCAAGTTATGTCAGATGTCAGCTGTATTAGTCCAATAATTGTAATAAGGGCTTGAAGCCTAGTAGTTGGACTTGGATATGTATGTAATTGCCATTGGGTTAGTTGTTACAATTGTCAGCTCATCCTAATTGTATTAACTTCGAGTTAAATCTTAGTCAATTGCGCACTCTGATATTTACAAGATTGACACGATCTATATAGACGCGTCACGCCTCCGGATAATCTTCCGCGCTCGGGGCGTGACACACAGTACTTACTCAGAGTCGGCTCTGCCTCAACATGTCCGCCAACCGCGGGTCCCTGAGAGGACTCGCTAGTCTCCCCTGCTCCAGTTTTTACCTGGGGATGCTTTTGTCGGGGCTGGAGATCCCCGTCCCCATCCCCAGAAGATGTCCCTGTAGAAGGGTGATCCTCATCCGTCGGAGAGCCTGCCAATAAACAACCACATAAACCGCCTCAGTCATATAAAGCAACAAAGCAGAGGTAACAGACTCTAGAAGAAGTCTTACTTGTGGCCACAAAGGGTGTTAACGGCAGAGGAACCAGCTGCTCTAGCTTCAAACCCACAACCCGTGCAGCCTTCGTGACCGCCTCCTTCAAATCCCTGAGGGTATAGGCGCACTCAATAAGGGACACGAGCTCCATGGGCCCAGCCAACCCGATCGCATGGGCAATGTGATGCCTCCTATCATCGATCGCTGTGTCCGCAAAGCTCCCCTCAGGGAGCACTCGATCCAGGGAGCCCTTCTTCCCGAACCCGCCGTCAGCCAGGAATTAAGTCCACCAACTCCTCAGTGCCCTCGGTCCGGATGTCCCAGCTCTAGTACCTCTGGACGCCGATCGTGCCTGCTTGAGCGGGTTCAGTGCCCCGCCGCCGCCTCATCCCACTGACGTCGAACCCCGGCTGCCCCGAGGCACCTACTGGGCCAGCCGCTCTACCTCCCGACAAATTCGAGAAAGGTGAGTCCACAAGTACTCATCGTCCAACGAAATGGGAGGTAGATCCTCCATCAAGAGTCGATCCTCCTTGGCTTTCCGAATCACGAGGCCTTCTACCGATACAGGTGGCTGTGCTCAAACCACCACCTGGTGTAATGGACGTCGAATCATCCCCTCTGTCTCGGCCCAGGTGTCGACAGTCGCTCAAGCTCACGACGACAGTAGAAGTCCCACCACGCTGTCGCTAGCAAGTCGGTGTCCCAGCCTCTGTACTGTCGGCCGCTAGAGGGAACTCCTGGTTCGGCGGGATCCTTGGTGGTACCCAAAGTTCCGCCTGAACTTGTGTGGGTAATATGGCTCTAGGAAGCTCATCAGGGACCGGTGTAGCGTCAGTACCGCCAGCCGGGTGCTCATCACCCACTCTGTGTACAGTGCCACATCTGGCTCCCGCTGATAGGGAAGGGCACAGGCCGCCCCACCATCTGAAGGCACCAAAGTCAAATGGGAGTCTCTAACGACACTGTCAAAAGGTAGCCCCTCCTCTCCCCTGCTCGGAAAGTAGGACAGAACTCTCCTGGCCCCCTCCAACTGCGCAACAGCATCTCCATCCGGCTGCCCGGTGAGGTTAAACATCAGGGGTGCCGCCTGGTTCGCCATTGACCCTCGGGCCACTAGCCCCTAAAACAGCAAGCCAGCCAACACACTGAGGTAGTGGGTCGGTAGGAGCAGGCTCCTCTCACGTGGCGACGAGTGCACAGCCAACACCCCCAGTCCCTGATAGATGTTGGCGAGAGCCGCTAGGGCTAAGGCTAGCCTCCGCCCCTCTACCAGTAGGCACGCAGGCCACAACAACTCCACCATCAGTAGGCCGTCCTCCCTGTACGGGACCACAAACATCGCCAGCCAGTGTGCCATGTACGCAGCTAGATGGGTAACGTCCAGCAATCTATGGGGGTTCCACCCCTCCTGTGGCGCGTAGATGTACCTTGTGTATGTCCGGAACTGCAGCTCCACCTCTGTGTACTCCTCCCACAGAGTCTGATCTCTCACTAACTCCTGGTAAAAGCAGAAGAGCCCATTGTAGTAGTGGCAAACCCATACATTCAATGGCACCCTGTGAGTCTGCGCAGCTCTCTCTCTCCCGACCAGGGCTAAGTCCCTCCAGGTCTTCAGCAAGTACCGATAACTGTAAGGAACTCGGTATCTTCCATGTCCATCTGTGTGACTACGGTGAAGATCATCCAGCACAACCTCCTATTATCCTTCGCCGTTGATCGGCAGCCCAGAAATCCTGAATAAGTACCGCAAGTCGAGTGTGGTCTCTCCCTCAGCCGTCGCTACTATGTTCCACCGACGGTTGAAGCACCCTACCAAACCTTGCAAAATCCCCGTGTAGCAGGGATATCCATATAAGGCCGCAGTCACAGCATATCTGATGTCGGCCCTGTCCAGCAGCACCCTATAATGGTGTACTATGCCCATCAGCCACTCGGTAGCTCCCTGGCGGTACCTGTGCGAAGGAATCACCGCCCAGCGACCATACCAACTAACAACAGTGTGCCGCAGAACTCTGGACAAAAGACTGTGATTGTCGAAGCCCTCCCCGTCATACTGTAACCCAGACGGCTCTAGCACCAGCCCTGTACTACCTTCTGTCTCTACCCGATGATGGCCATGCAAGTCCCAGGAAGCGGGGCCCATCGGTCCGACCCAGATTCCAAACTGATCTGCTCCGCTGAAGAAGCCCAGGCACTGAGCACTGGGAAACTGACACTGTCACCAGTAGCCTTTGGAAAAGCTCGAAAAGCCACGGAGAATGATCCCCTATAGGTTGTCCCTACCCGCCAAAATCGCCCGCTCCAATCGACGGAGTGCTCCAGTAACTCAAGAATCCCCCTCCTCCATGCTTGGTGGAACAAAGTTTCTGATGAACTCAAACAAGTGGCGGTCCAAGGAAAACTCCACCGGATAGTCCCCACTGTGATCATAGGTGTAGATCCCACCCGCCACCAAGACCCGGCCCAACTCTACAACCCCAACTCCACTGCCGCACTCGCCAACAGGGCCCTCTGCTACTACTGTATGCCTCGAATCGAGCTGCTCCACGCCAGCCGTAGTGATAAGCGACGGGCCCAAGGGAAGCATGGTCCGCTCTGTCCTCCTCACCCAGTGATCCTCTTCCCGAGCCACTCGCCTCGGGACCCTCTCATCTCTGCCGAATCGTGCCATCGCTGCAAGACAAGATACACAAAGACAGTCAGCACACCAGAAAGTCAATATACACAATGCAACAAAACAAAGACATATGAAGTGTCAAAATACAACTACAATAATCCAAAAAGAGGAGTTCACGAGCCGTGCGCCCTCGTCTCTGCCTCCGGCGCACGACCCGTGGGGGGCATTTGTTGTACTCAGACAATTCCCCAGCAAAACATCGAGAAATAAGAGTTTGAGAATTTCTTCGAACACCCTCAAGGCATGGGCTATCCAGCCCCTTTGGCAACCCAGTGGGCCAGACCAACTGCCCCAACCCGCTAGCCAGGGCATACGGTGGCATTAGCAATCAGTCGGGACCACTACCGACCCCCCAGTTGTGGACTTTGTCCGCATTCTATACAACCACCCGGGCCAACCTGGGGGGCACCCCGACTACAAGCCAAGCCACACGGCACTCAGCAAAGAGGCCAAGGGCCTATCTCTGAGACGCATTCTTTCAACCTTCCAAGGTCAAAGGGGGACCTAACTAAGTCAACCACAGGCTTTGGAGGCCCGCAGCATGTGTATACGGCTCACACACGGGTGCCGGGTTTTTCCCAGAATACCTTGTGGGCGCATATGTCCCAGCCCTTCTACAACAAACCGTGGGTCAACCCGCGGCTCTAGCACACTAGTTGGGTTCCACAACAACCCCCCAGCAAGTCGGGACCGCTCTCGACCCTCATACACACGGCGACGAGCCGTTTAGACTTAGCTCTCGGGCCAACTCGAGGTTACTCTGCCAACCGGCCATGCAACATAGCACACATCACGAGGCCGGGCCCATATACCCAAAGTGCCTCCTCTTAGCTCCTTCGAGCTCATACCCTTAGCCTAAAGCTCATCCCAAGGCTTCCCGGCCAGTTACTCAGGCCGTTGGACAACCCGGGGTGTGTCGGGCATTTACCCAGACACCTTGCGAGCGGAGACTACGACTCTACAACGTCAACCCCCATGGGCTGATTCCAGCATCCTAGAACCCCGTGTCCCCTAAAGGACACCCTCAGACAATGGAAGAAGACCCTCAGGGGCCATCCCTCGGGGTTGCAGGTCGTCCGGGGTTGGTACGCCCCAGGGCGCGGTCGCGCCTCCAGGGAGGGCGAACTCCCCGGGGGCCGCGCCCTCTTCCCAGCCCAGAGGCCCCACAGCCTTCCCCAGTCCCAGTTTCATGCAAGATCCGCCGTACTATGCGTAGAAGGTTTTGATGACGAGGAACTCGCCAAGGAGAGCTCGGGATCGTGCAAGTCTCACGTCAACTCCTATGTTCTTCGTACACACGCGGCCGGTCAACCCGTATCCTCCTAGTATCCTTGTTGTATCCTCTAAAAGTCTTATCCTTTTCTTCTTAGTCAAATTAGGATAAAAATAACCAAAAAAAAACTAAGTTTTATATGGGTGGGGCCGCCCCCTCTCCCTCCTCTACCCAGTTCGCCTAAACCCCCTGGGGAGGGGGTTTAGGCGGACCAGCCTGCCTCCTCAGGCTGGTCCGCCTAAACCCCATTACAAAAAAAAAGTTTTTTTAATTAAAAAACACCCAGCCCGGTCTGCCTAAACCCCCTGGGGGAGGGGGTTTAGGCAGACCAGCTTGCCTCCTTAGGCTAGTCCGCCTAAACTCCATCAAAACCAAAAAAAAAGTGAAAAAAATTTTTTAACAAAAAACTCCCACCGTGGAGGGTTTAGGCGGACCAGGCCAGCCCTCTGGGCTGGTCCGCCTAAACCCCCCCCTGGGAGGGGTTTAGGAGGACTAGACTTGCCCCGTGGGCTGGTCTGCCTAAACCCTATCTCCTAAACAAAAAATATATATTTTTTAGGGGTTTACCCGGACCAAGTTGAACCCTCAACTTGGTCCGTCAAAACCCTTCCCTGCCCCTTCAACTTCCTATAAATTCCACCCCATAGAAGCTCAAGGGGCACAAGGAAGTAGGAAGGCACAGACATACAGAGCAACGAACAGGCAGACACACACATGGACATATGGACAGACCGACACAGGAAGCCCGACCTAACTGTCGTACCCTCGGACTCTCGAGGCTTTCGACAAGGGTCGGGAATGTGAGGAATGAAGCGTGCACGCGTGGTGGTTGGTTGACTTGTTAGATCGGCTCACGCACGTCGAGGGTATATCATATGTACTCCCCTCATACGGCGTCTAGCCATCTTACACGGGTCCACCTCTGCCATGTGTAAAGCGTCATGCCCGACACGGAAACAGGTGCTCACTGCTCATCCCGAGCTGACCGCCAACTGCTCTGACTAATGACTCGAGTTAGCCAGAATCCTGGCCTGGGAGTAATTCACCCAGGGCCGGCCCTAACTCACCAACACGATGACATTCACATTCCGACGCTCAGAGCCGACCGCTCATCTTCGAGCCGCATCCAACATCCGCTGAGCAACAGCCCCTGACCGACCGCGCCTCCCGGTAATTGGGCTTGCCTCGATTCCTCACAGAGGACCTCTGCAAAACACGCGGATATCCACTTTATTATGTATTGACTCGGGGACCGACCCACGCGTCAGAATTCTCCCGCGGCTTGCGCCAGCTGTACTCTAGCCTTCTTGGCCCATTTGTAAAGCCTATGGGGCTCTCATATAGCATAAAGCCAGTTGAATGCAAGTGCCCGCATGTGGGCCCCAGCTTTCCACCTACACCACTCGACACACGTGCCTAATGCCTCTGACCTCAGCCAACACCCCCCAGACAAAAGCGCACTCACAGCTACGAAATGCTCTCGACCCTCCACCCATGGCTTCAGACACATATAGGCTTCTCTTCAGCACGGAACGAAGGTGTTCGGATTCAATCCGATGTAAATAAACACCAATTGCTTGCGGTCGGTGGGGAAAGATGTCCAGTACATGATTCCCACAATCGCCTACGCACTCGCACCCATGGAACCCCCACGATCCATGTGTCGCCCGACCTCTCGAGCCCACGTGCCGCGTCCCCGGTCAACCCTTGGTTCCATAGGTGCTTGTCGAGAAATCGACCGGCACGCCCGCACCATGTCCGGCTAACCGGGGCCCTTGTATTTTCATGCCAGTCGACCCTTCTCGACTTTCCATAAAAGGAGAGTGCCCGGTACTGCCGTGAGAGCCCTACGGCCACGGAGGAGGATACCCGAGATACATCAAACTCTCGTATTTTCCACCCCCGTTGTATTCCTACCTTCACCCGGTCATCGGCATAAAAAGAAAAAAAACCCGCAACACAAGGCAATGGGTTTCATCAAAAATAATTTTAAAACCCTTGTCACATAATTGGCTTATACTCAATAAGTTGTGATTAAAACCCTTCACTAAAAGTACATTTTCAAATAGGGTTTTAGAATTCTTACCTACGTTGCCAAAACTAATGATTTTACCTTTATCCTTTCCTCCAAAGGCAACTGAGCCTCCTTCCTTGTCTCGCAGCATAGAGAACACCTTCCTGTCCCCTGTCATATGTCTTGAGTAACCGTTGTCTAGGTACCATTTGCTCTCCTTGGCTTCAAGGCATATCTGCAAGATGCAACATTCTCATCCAATTATTTTTGATACCCAAACTAATTTGGGTCCATAAGAGTTAGTCCAATTCTGCACATATCTTTTTCCGATCCAAATAGCATGATTTCTTGGAGTGTTTTGTTTGAACCAACAATTGGCAATAATATGACCAAATCTACCACAATGGAAGCAATTGACATTTGAAAATCTTATTTGGAGTTTGTGTGGTTTAGGTTGGACATGTGTTGGCTTTGTGTGTGAGCATGAGACACAATTATTTTTTTTTCATGGACAAAAGATGTTGTTATCTTGTGCTCAAAGGATTTTTTGCTTTGGGGAACGTATCACAATCCTTCTTTCTGGAAGTTAACTTTAACTCCCAACACGTTATCTAGGTTTTGTTTCCCTTTCATAAACCTAAAAAGAGTGAACTACAAGTCAGTCACTTCTTTATTCAAACTCACATTTTTATTTTCAAGTTCTGAAATTGAGGATGTCAAACGTTCTTTTTCATTTTTTAATTTTTCAAAAACTTTTTCTATTTCAGACATTTTACATTGTAACTCTTCTTTGGTTTTCTCAATGTCTGAAATTGTTTGTAACAGACTTTCTTTCTCTTTTCTTAATTCAAACCATTCATGTTCAAGTTTTTTAAATTTAACAGAAGAACCCTCATGAGTTAAATCTTTGATTTTCTTCTTGAGAGTTTTATTTTCTAACCTTATTTTTTATATATTTTTCACATAATTTTTCATAGTCCGATTCTCATTGTTCATTTGAAATAAAGTCAGGGTCAGAGTTTACCTCAGCTGAGCCTTCTTCATGTGCCATAAGGCATAGACTCTCCATGAGCTCCTCCAGCTCTTCTTCGAACTATTCGTCCTCTTCGTCGCTCCACGTGGCGATCATGGCTTTCGGCTTCTTGAACTTCTCCTTCTTGAATTTTCTTTTCAAATCCGGGCACTCTCCTCTCATGTGCCCGGGCTTCTTGCATTCATAGCAGATGACATTATTGGGCTTGCTCGGCTCCCCCTTGGTTTGAGCCGGCCTTTTTTGCCCTTTTCTAAAATTTCCTTGAAAGTTTTTCTACTTTCTCATAAATTTCTTCACTTGGCCGGTTAGTATGGCCAAGTCTTCTTCCTCGTCAGTCCCATCGGTGGACTCCTCTTCTTGGGAGTCATCATCATGTTTGTTGGCTTTCAGAGCCTCCGTTTTCTTCTTCTTGGACTCCTCCTCCACAGTTCTCTTAATATTTATCTCATAGGTCATGAGTGACCTTATGAGCTCATCCAATGAGAGTACGGATAGATTCTTGGAATCCTCAATGACTGTGGCCTTGGTGTGCCACGCAAGTGGAAGATATGTTAACACCTTCCTCACCAGTTCAGAGTTGGTATATTCTTTTTCAAGACCTTTGAGACCATTGGTGATCTCTGTTAGTCTTGCAAACATTTCAGAGATAGTTTCTTTAGGCTTCATCTTGAAGAGTTCATAATCACTGACCAGTAGGTTTGCCTTTGTCTCTTTCACTTCTGAGGTTCCTTCAAAGATGAGTCACAATTTGTCCCACATTTCTTTTGCAGAACTGCACATAGAAACACGAGAAAACTCATTAGGGTGAATGGCACATTGCATGATATTCATGGCATTAAAATTTACAGTAGATTTCTTAATATCTTCATGTGTCAACTTGTCCGCATTAGTAGGAAGGTCATAAGGACCCTTGTCCACAACCCTCCAGATCTCATACTCTTGGGCTCTTAAAAAAATATGCATTCTATTTTTCCAGTATTAATAGTTTTAGCCATTGAAGAAAGGACAGACATCATCCCCTTGTTGGCCATTGATCTGGATCTATCTTTAGATCATTAGATATGTGAAAATTAGAGCCCTGGCTCTGATACCAATTGAAGTCCCACGATCAATGATACCCAAGAGAGGGGGTGAATTGGGTGATTACAGATTTTAAACATCTTTTACCTGATTTAAACAGATATGATGAAATAGTAACTTAGAAATGTAGATCTGTTACAATACAGATTAGATCTATCAAAATCAATCACCACGATAGTTCTTCGGTACTAGGAGGAGGTATGAATCGAAAGATCCTACTCATGCAAAGTGTTATTGTTTTGACAAGACTAACCTTGTCAATTCAAACCCACCTTTCGATATACCAAAAATCTATTATAGAAAAGATTGATTATGCTAGATCTGAAATACAAAACGTGGAAGAATTAATACGCACTAACAATCACACAGAATGGGGGTAGATGAAAAGGACCAAACCACACAATAGATAGTGATTTTTAGGTGGTTCAGATGCAACGCCGACAACCTACGTTCACGCCTCACGATCCCTAAGGATTCACACACTATCTTGTAAAGGATTACAAGATAAAAACCACACACAGGGATCTGGGTAGATCCACACACACACACACGTGCAGATCTGAAAGGATCCACCCACAAAAACACACTAGATGTTCAAAAATTTAGAACAAGAAGTCACTTGAAGCTCAAGAAAAAATAGAAAAAGAATATAAAGGAAAGAGCTCAGATCTAGGTTCCCCCTTTGATGAAAGTTGCAGATCTTGAGGCAAGGTTTGATTCTCCACTTGATTTCCACTTGAATGGCTTCAAAATGATCTTCAAATGCTTGGAGCTTGATGAAGAATTGCTGGATGAAGTATTGTTCATGCAGGGCTACTTTGGTAACGGGTTAAGGTGGGTTAGGGTGCGTTAATCAGGGTCGGGTGATTTATTCTCTGTTTGATACTTTTTTCCTTAACCCGGGTCGGATAGGGTTAAAGTGGATTAACTCATTCCACTTAAATAGGTGGCATGGGTTACTCCACCCTGGTTAGGGCCACTTTGGCAATGGGTTGGGTTAAGGGCGGGTGAGCCACCCTAGGTAGGCCACCCGCCCTTAACCCAACCCGTTATCAAAGTGGCCTACAATGTTTGAAGCAGCCTTCTTTCTCCCTTGATAGCCTTCCTTTGATCTCCTTACATGATTAGGGTTCTTTGCCCTAAAGATGTGTTTTTATAACACTTGGGATGGTTATGGGACATGCCAAGATAGAGATCCACGTTTCCTAGCAGATTAGGGGGCTTTGGGACTCAAAAGTCCAAACGAGATGGCTGCCCACGTTGTGGAAATGCAAAGTCAACAATTGCTGCTTCGAAGGGATCAATCGACCGAAGTACAGTGGTCGGTCGACCGATCACTGGGTGAAACAAGACGGTTCAATTCTGGGAGAATCGATCGACCGATCTTGGGCCATCGGTCGACCAAACTCTGTAACTCTACAGAGTTCCTAAATTCTGGGTAAATTGGTCAACCGACCAAGTGCGTTTGGTCGATCGAAATCTAGAGAACCTACAAAATTGATTTGTTAGCCCAATAAAAGATATCCATATGACATAGGCATTGTATGCCCATCTTGATGCATTCATTTTACGTTCATTAGACTTATCAAGGGCATTTTGGAAGTTTTGAACCAATGAGCATTTCCCATGTTGGAATTAGGCCTTATTTTCATCCTTTTGTTTTGCTCTTGCAAGTATGTATGACACGGGACGGAAAACACGTCCAGGGTTTTGTTATCATCAAAATCACCTGGAGAAACTCAATAATCTCCCCCTTTTTGATGATGACAAAACTCTATAACATTAAATGCATTAGCGTGCCATTAACAACAAGTTGAATCTTGAAATCAACGCATTACATCCTTGCAAGCTCCCACATGGTTCTTGTACATGGCGGAGTTCACACTCACGCATAGTGCAAGATTTCAGACGGGCGGACCGGTCTTTCATCCAACACCATTTGATATACATAGAACCAATTGGGGAATGATCAAAATAACCCGCAAAGCAATCCATTTACAATGAACCATCTATCAAGCCAAACCAAATCAATCCATTCATTCATATTTTCCAGATTCACATGAAAGTGAAGAACACACATTTATGTCCAATATCGAGTGCATTTCATTCATTCCAAGGTCATTACATATTACATTGACACTGACTGACATAAAATGACTCCTGGACACATGGATGCAAAGCACACAAAATGCAAATGCAAAAGACTCATACATAAAATGCAAGGACTCACAAATGGCAAATGGCAAACACGCATACAAACATTTGGACACGCATGCATAGTCTATATAAACCTATACTACCTACTTCTCCCCCTTCGACATCATCAAAAGAGGGGATGAGATACAAGAAAAATAGACCAAAAGAACTCAAAGACCGAAGGACAATCACTGAGGAGGTGGAGGGCCTTGGCCAGGCGGAGGTAGATGGTGGATAATGGAGTTAAGGATATCATCTTGAGCCATCAAGTGGTGTTGGATGCCGACGAGAGAGCGGTTGGTGGTGTGAAAAGCTTGGCGATTGTCCGCATGGCTAGCACCCAAGGTTGCCATCTGCTAACTGAGGGTATCCAAGGTTTGGGAGAAGGAGTCGATCCGGCCAGACATTGATTCAACGACAGTGCCAAAGGTGGTAAAATATGTCTCAATGTTACTCCCAAAGTTGGAGAGTTGCTTCCCAAAGGTATCCACAGAAGTTTCTAACCTAGTGAGACGCCTCTCAACTCCCTCTAAATCTGCCCAAGAGGGCTCTCTAGCACCTTGCGAGGATGACTCCCTATGATGGAACTATGGTGGCATCTCCGGATCTATATGCTGTGGAGGAGGAGGAGGAGGCTACTCCTCTGCCTGAACTGGAGGTGGGGCTTGCCCTTGATCTTATTGTTGTCCTTGCTGTTCTTCTTCCTCATCTTCTGTGTCTTCGCCATAAACTCTCACATCTCTATATATATCACCATCTGGACCCCAATAATAGCCAAAGGATGTAGAGAGCTTGTGTTTATTGTAGATTTCATCTTGCCTTAATTGAATGGACATTACATCTGCCAAGCTGATCCCAGCAAAAATAAATACTACTGTCAACTATGATGCATAAGGCAAAGATCGCCGTCGTTGTGTACGGCATGACCCAATCAAATCTATCATTAGGCGACCCATGTTGACTAGTAATCCATTCAGAACATAGAAAAACAAGAACTTGTGCATTCTGTAACTGCATCTCTACTACCCCCCTTAGGATAGATGAGGGTGGTAAACATATGGTGCAATATATGCTGCAATGGAGGAAATGTAACGCCCAGGAATTTTCTAGGAATTTTTTAGAATCTAAATATAATTATTAAGCATTTAAAAAGGCTTCATGGGTTATTGAATGAATTGTTGGCTAATTAAATGAATTTAAAAGCCTTATAGTAACCAAATAAGTCAGCCCACTTAAATTGGGCCCATAGACCAATTTCTAAGGCCTTTAGGTCCAAGCCCATTACTAGAAACATAATTTGGGTAATTTAAAGATTTAAAATGAGATAAATAGGGGATAAAAGAAAAATCCAAAATTTTTGGATTAAACGCCAGATGGCGACCTATCGCAAGATCGCCTCTTCCAAGAAGCAGTACAAGGACGACCGCTACTTCGTTCTGAAAATGTGAGTTGAAGAAACGTGGAAAACTTAGATTTTTCCCATCCCAATCCCTATGATTCGAAGCTACCTGGCGTATGAACATAGTCTAAGACTCTTGGGGATCGATCCAACCCCAAACTAGGACTCCTAGATGGATCTAAATCCTCAAACCCTAGCCGAACTCTATAAATAAAGACTAGATTCGACCTGCCCAAACCCTTGTTTTGGCTCGCGTATTTCGAAGGTAAAGAGACGTCTTCTCAGGTTAGTCCTTTAGAATAATTTCTTCTCCTATGTTTTGTCTAACACATCTTCAAATCTCGTGCTAGGAGGTAAAGCCATTAGAGAGCTAGAAGTCCCAGAAGTTGCTGTTTCTCTGTAGTCTGCACAGAAATTAGTGTGTCTATCCAAGGAAGATGTGAAGGTTAGAAGTCCTAATCGAGGTAATCTCATGTCCATCCTTTAGAATAAGTTATTCTCCTTTATATCTTCTACCTACCCACCAAATTTCATGAATTTAGGTCAGGGGTTTAAAGAGTTAGAAGGCTAGGAAGTCATCGGTTCCACGGAGGACGCGCAAGAGCCAGCATCGACTTCCAGCCCAGAATTTGAAGTTTAGAATCTTACCCAGAGGTAGGTTATCTCATGATTGGCACAAACATCAAGTTAGGAGTAAAATCTCTTTGATTTCATGCAATTTTATGCTTCCTACGTGTCATATTTCATGTTTTATCACGATTGCGCACTTAGGTTTTTATTGCATGCATATCCCTAAACCTTAAGGGCGACTTTGATAATGGAATAGAATAAGGGGGTTAGGATAAGGGTGGGTAAGGTATCCATGGGTTTAGATTGTTCCACTTTGATATGGTGTCTTATCTTAGGTTGGGTTAAAGAGAATAAGGAGACTTTATTCCAGTGAATTTGATAAGCTGCCTGGAATTAGATTGGAGTAATATTTTGCATACCTATTTTTCCCTCTCTTTTTGAGTAGATGAGGATCTTAAGTCCACCATTTTTTTATGACCCATTATAGGCCAATCCAAAACCCACGCCCCCTAAGCTGACTAGTTGCTTCATAATGTTGACATTTTTACATGCCAACATTAATGAATGTAAAGTAGTTAAAATAGGATCTACAGTGATATATGGTTGTGGATTTATGTTTTTCTTTCTGTCTCTACTTGTCAAGGCCACATATATGATGTATCAATAGTACTTCTCAGAGCTTGTTGTCACTAAACTCTGTTGCTCTCTTTTTTATGCCATCATTTTGTCCCAGCAAGTAAAGAACCTAGTTATAAAAAAACTTAATTTTAGATCAATTTAGTGGCTGCATATATGTTGGTTTCACAAACTAATATATTTGGATGAGACTCCTACGAAAACTTATTTGAAAAAGAGACAAATGATGGGCAAGGCTCGTAATTGACCGTGAAGTCCCGCTATCAATGGCACCCAAGAGGGGGGGTGAATTGGGTGATAACAAAATTTTAACAAAGCTATACTCAATTTTAAGATTATGTGAGAACACTATAGAACACGTGTAATATAGAATAGATCTATCAAAATCAATCACTCCAATAACCCTTGGTACTAGGCGGAGTTGGCAAATCCGTTGATTCACTCAACGCAAACTGTTATCTTTCCGGCAACAGTAACCTAGTCAGTCCGAATCCAGCTTTTGATATACCGAGGATCTATTTGAAAGTGATCAGAAAATCTAGATCTAATAGATGCAATTAATCTAATTCCACAAGCATGCACAGAAGAGGGATAGGAGAAAAGGAACAAACCACAATGAGACAGCGATTTTTAGGTGGTTCGAATGCCACAACGGCAACCTACGTCCACCCCTCACCGACAGTGGAGATCCACACACTATCTTGTAAAGAGAGACAAGATCGAACACACACACACACACACGTTAGGAGGTGAAGGCTCCCACGTAGATGTAAAAGACACCTAACCACACACACACAAAAACAAACAGACTTAACTGCACACACACACGGATCTACGAAGATCCACACACACACGGAATGGTTTTAGAATTACAAAACAAGCACACTTGAAGCATAGAAAGATTAAGAATGGAAACACAAAAGAAAAGGCTTGATTGATGCTCCCCCTTAGTTGATGAAGAGTTTCTTGGATGCAGCTAGAACTCCACTTGGCTTGGGATCGATCTCCTTCAGATATGGCTTGATCTTCACTTGAGGATGGATAAAGAAATGTGAAGAACTTCCATCCGGAGCACTATTCACATCTACAGTGCTAGCTCCCTTCTCTCCCCTTTGGTAGCCTCCTTAATTCCTCTTAGAGCATTAGGGTTTCTTACCCCAAGGAGATGGTTTTATAACTCTTGAATGGTCAAGAGACAACCCAGGAACCAGATCCATAAAACCTTGAAGGCTTGGTGGCTTTGGGATTAAACAATACCAAGAGGAGATGCTTCTTTCGAGATGGACAAAAGTCAACATTTATGGGCTTATCGGGGCTGGCGGTCGACCTGTAGAGGCCAGCGGTCGACCGCTCTGAGAATTCCAGTAGCCATTTGGCTGCTGGAAAAATTGGTCAACCGCTAGGGGTCTGGCGGTCGACCGCCAGTTTTACAGGTTCCCTTCTTTCAATTATGTGATTTCAGGTCGACCGCCAATGGTCTAGAGGTCGACTAGAAAACTCCAATCCTGCAAAATCCAAGTGTTAGCCCACCAAAAAAAAAATGTCCATGAGTTCAATGCTTGAAATGAGCTTGTGTTATGGTTGATTACAAGTTCGCTTAGGCTCGTTTTAACACATGGGAGGATTCATGAACACTAAACTGAAATGGGATGGAATTTGATGGTTTATAGCATAAAACTTAGTTCTAATACATGGCACGTAGGAGATAAATATCTTGGGTTTTGTTATCATCAAAATCACTCAGATATGCTCAACAATCTCCCCCTTTTTGATGATGACAAAAGCTAGGCATTTAAAATCACGTGTTCAAACCATTGTGCCTTTGAGCAAGTTTTCAAACCGAGGTCAATCACATTTTGAAAATTAGTTGAAAATCAATCAATTTTGAAACGTTGAACTCAATGTTTGAAATGCATTCAACACGTCCATTTCAGCATGACACATCACTTCCAACACAAACAATTCAACATATTTGCCAAATTGAAAAGAAGTGAGAGAGGAGAGAGCCAATCGTGTAAAGCCAATGAGTGCATTCTTCCATTCATTCTCATTAGTTCAATATAGGGTACACTGAATGCAAGGGGTGAAAATGGACTCAACACACGAAGGAATGGAACCACTAATGCAATACAACCAACATGCTCAAACTACAATGCAGAGACAAACATACATGCAGTCAGGCAAACACACATAGCATATATATATATATATAAGCCTAATAGTGACTTATCCCCCTTTGACATCAACAAAAAGGAGAGAGAAGGGATACAAAAGGTGGACAAAAGTGACACGAGTGACCCAAGAACAGCTACACATTAGGGTGATCCTCCACTTCCTCGCCATGAACACCATCCGAGGCACCAACATCATGGGGGGCGCCAGCAGGAGCAGGAGGAGGAGGAAGATGATCCTCAAGGCCATGGAGAATCTCATCATGATGAAGAAGCTGGCGACGGATGCTAAGAAGGGACTAGTTGTTGAGACAGAAGGCTTCACGGTTATCTTCATGGCTGGCATAGAGAGTGGCCATGTGGGTAGAAAGATCATCCAGAGCGTGGGTGAAGGAGTCTATTCGTCCAATCATGGTATCCATAAAAGTGTCCAAACGCCCAAGGGAGGAGTCAATCCGGGTTTCCATGCCTAAAAGACGCCTATCTAGAGTCTCATAGTCCCCCCAAGTAGGATGCCCATCACCCTGAGTGGAAGACTCCCCATGAAAGTACTGCGGTGGTGGAGGAAGATCCTCGGGTGGAGGCACATCTGCGGGCTATACTTGTGCAGGTGCATCTTGGTGATCTTGTTGTTGTTCCTGTTCTTCCTCTTCTTCACTGTCATCCTCTTCCCCATAAATTGGGACGGCACGACGAAGCTCACCATTTGCAGCACGATAATATCCCATATCAGAGAAAATCTTGTGCTTATTATAAATGTCATCCTGTCGGACCAGAACAAACTGCTCACCCTCTAATGGGACTCCAACAAAGGTGAAAACTCCAGTGAGTTGAGAAGCATAGGGCAGGGACCTCCGTAAATGAGTACAGCATCGCCCTTTCAATTGAGTCATAAGCCATCCCATATCAACTATATCGCCATTCATAACATGATAGAACAGGAAATGGTGCACCTCAGTGACTTCATCTCGGCTGCCACTCTTTGGATAAATGAGTGTAGTAAACATGTGATGGAGGACCCGTTGCAGTGCAGGAAAGTGGTTGGCATTGAGCTCAATTAGATCACTCACACCACGCACAAACTCACAGCTCGTCATGGCAATAAAACTTTCCTCAACTGCACCATGCCCAAAGCTCATATCTACACCATTGGAAGAAACACCTAGGGCACAGTTGAATAATTCTGGAGTAATACGGATCTCAATGCCCTAAACCATGGTGTACAACCTCCCATTTCTGTCAACCAAATTACCATAGAAATGTTGTACTAGATACGGATAGTAGCAGTTGTATCTAGTGACAAAATCAATCCATCCTAGTTGCATTGAGAAAACTGTATAAATGTCGGGCAGGATTTCATTCATCTCCTCAAAATCGACAAGACGGGGGTCGATGATAGTTCTTGGAGGTAACCTGGGTGCCGGAGCCTATGGTGGTGGTGCGGCCGGAGCTTCACGTCTTCGAGCACTAGGTTCCCCTTGGAGAAGACGCCGAGTACTCCTTCTAGGTGGCATTTTAGACTCAAAACCTGGAGATGATCCTCTTGAAAGGTAGAACCTCTACCTTGGGATGGAGATAGAGACACCTGGAAGGACTATGAACACCTTCTTCATGCTCTGGAACTCAGGGAAGGGTGACACGAGCGCACAAATGCCGGCAAGGTGTCATTCCGAAATGGAGAACAATCGGCCGGATCGTGTGCGGAGAGAGGAGATGGGGGGTTTTTAGGGCTTAGAAGATGAGAGTGATCGAGATGTGCTAGGGTTAGGGGGGAGTAAGGAAGATAGAATGGAATGCAATAGAATGAGGAAAGGAGGGAGAAAACCCCCTCAAGTTGCGGTTCAGACGCGGCTGAACCGGCCCGGTTCACCGCTGGCGGTCGACCGGCACGAAGCCAACGGTCAACCGCTGGGGCAAAGAAACCCCATTCTTGACCCCGAGAGAGAATGTGTCTAGCCAGTGACCTCCAGAGATAAAAGTGGGCTCCATGACCTTGTGACATCCCCCATTTATACAAAATCACCTTTTCCTTTTTTTATTCTTTTTCTTTTTTTTTATATCACCTTTTCCCTTTTTTTGTTGAACCACGGATGGTATCAATCATGAGTCGACTACGGAATCCCTTGATTAGAGACTTCTTAGAACACTAGATCACTAGTCCACATTTATTTATCAAGGAATATTCAGTCTTAGGAATATGTCAAGGAAGAAGTGTGTATATATATAAGTACAAGCACACATGCTAGGTATTGTCATACACAATAGAAATAAAACACACACAATGCATGCATCTCACATAATCTACCCAAAAGAAATCAACCTAGTGGAGAGCTAAGTATGTATGCCCTCACCCTTGTACATGCCAAGTTCTCTCCTAATTTTATTGAATTGATCATGATTTAGGGGTTTTGTGAAGATGTCAGCCAGTTGGTTGAGTGTATCAATAAACTTGAACTCAAAGACCCCTTTGCCTACATGATCTCTCAGAAAATGATGCCGAATGTCAATGTGTTTGGTTCTGGAGTGTTGAACATGATTTTTTGATAGATTAATTACACTCGTATTATCACATAAGATCGGCACACAATCTACTTCAACATTCAAATCAAGCAATTGATTTTTGATCCAAAGTACTTGCGCTCCACAACTTCCGGCGGCTACATATTCAGCCTCGGCCGTTGAGAGAGCTACTGAATGTTGTTTCTTGGAGGCCCATGAAACTAGGCACCCGCCAAGAAATTGACAGTATCCACTTGTACTTTTACGATCAACAATGCACCCGGCCTAATCCGCATCGGTATAAGCAATTAAATCAAAAGAACTACCGATGGGAAACCACAAGCCAAAATTTATTGTGCCAATTAGGTATCTAAGAATGCGTTTAACATCTGATAAGTGAGATTCTTTAAGGCATGATTGAAAACGGGCACAAAGACATACACTGAATTGAATCTCAGGATGGAAAGCTGTAAGGTACAGTAGTGATCTGACCATACCTCGAAACAGTGTAGAATCTACTATTTTACCATTTTCATCCTTATCCAGCTTTGTGGTGGTGGCCATGGGAGTTGGTATGGGTTTTGCTTCCGCCATCCCGTATTTCTTCAGCAGTTCCATAGTATATTTGGCTTGATTGATGAAGATTCCTTCTGAAGTTTGTTTCACCTGCAATCCAAGGAAGAAAGTCAGCTCCCCCATTAAGCTCATCTCGAATTCTCCTTGCATATTTTTTATAGATTCATCGCATAAAGCATTGTTAGTAGCTCCAAAAATAATGTCATCCACATACACTTGAACAACTAAAATGTCTTTACCTGATTTTCTTGTGAAAAGTGTTTGATCAACCTTACCTCTCTTGAAGTCATTTTCAACCAGAAATGAGGTAATCCGTTCATACCATGCCCTTGGTGCTTGTTTTAGTCCGTACAGGGCCTTTTGGAGCTTATACACATATCGTGGATGTTTGGAATCTTCAAAACCTGGAGGCTGCTCTACAAAAATATCCTCCTTGATATAGCCGTTAAGAAATACAGATTTAACATCCATTTGAAATAATTTAAAGTTCAAAAAGCAAGCATAGGACAGTAAGATCCGGACTGCTTCAAGTCTAGCAACCGGTGCAAAGGACTCATCAAAATCAATCCCCATTTCCTGGCTATACCCCTTGGCTACAAGCCGGGCCTTATTCCTAACAACCAATCCCGCATCATTTAGCTTGTTTCTGAAAACCCAACGAGTTCCAATAGTGAGATGGTTCTTAGGACGTGGCACGAGAGTCCACAACTCATTTCTTTCAAATTGGTGCAACTCTTCATGTATAGCCTGAGTCCATGATTCATTTTGAAGAGCTTCATGAATGTCCTTGGGCTCTTCTTGTGAAAGTAAGGTCATCAAATCTTCCTCTTCTACTTGCCTTAGAGAGGACCTTATTTTCACTCCATCCTCCAAATTACCTATGATGTTCGCAACTAGATGATCCTTTAGAAATGTGGAAGAACTGGGTAAGTCAGGATGCTACACTTGTGGTTCTTGCAGTGTCTCAAGTGTAGGATCTTCATCTTCTTCACTCTTGCTTGAGATTACTTTCAATGCCTTATCCTTAGCTCCGACATTAGTTGAGTTCCTAGGAGCTTCATCTGTATCTATGGTAGAAGAAATTTGATTTGTCAATTTTGATTCTGATTCATCAAAAATAACATGAGGACTTTCTTCAACGACTAAAGTCCTTTTATTGAATAATCGGTAAGCTCTAGAATTAAGTGCATAACCTAGGAAGATTCCTTTGTCACTCTTTTTCATCAAACTTACCCAGGTTGGACTTACCATTGTTCAAAATGCAGCAAGGGCATCCAAAGGGTTTAAGATAGGATATGTTTGGTTTCTTACCCTTGTAGAGTTCATATGGAGTTTTCTTCAGAATGGGCCTTACCATTGCCCTGTTGATGATGTAGCATGTTGTACTTACTGTCTCAGCCCAAAAAAATTTAGGTAGAGACTTCTCACTTAGCATGGTCCGGGCCATGTCTATCAACATTCTATTTTTTCTCTCCATTACTCCATTTTGCTAGGGCATCCTTGGTGATGAGAAGTTGTGTGTGTACCCCTGATCTTCACAGAAATTGCTGAATTCATGATTTTTGAATTCACCACCATGATCACTCTAGATGGTGGTGATGAGGTAGCCTCTATCATTTTGGATTTTCCTGCAAAACACTTGAAACTCCGTCAAGGCATCACTTTTATTGGCTAAAAATAACACCCATGTAAATCTAGAGTAATCATCAACAATTACAAATCCAAAAGATTTACCCCTTAGGCTGGATATCCTAGTGGGACCAAATAAATTAATATGCAACAATTCTAGAGGCCGGGAGGTAGAAACAATATTTTTATTTTTGAAAGAACTACGTGTTTGCTTACCTTTTGTGCAAGCCTCACAGATTCTATCGCTTTCAAATTTTAACTTTGGCAAACCATTTACCAAGTCATGTCTAGACAACTTGGAGATCACTCCAAAACTAGCATGACCTAGTCTTCGGTGCCATAGCCATGCATTCTCATGGTTGTTAGCTACCAAACACACATCATCACATGAAACATCATCAAGATCAATAGTATACACATTGTTGTTCCTTTTATCAATAAAACTGATTTCATTTGAAATTTTACTCATGACAAGGCAGTGGGTTTCATCAAAAACTATATTAAAACCCTTGTCACACAACTGACTTATGCTCAGCAGATTATGATTCAATCCTTTCACCAAAAGGACATTTGTAATCAAGGTTTCAGAATTATTACCTATGTTTCCAATTCCGATGATTTTACCTTTGTTCTTTCCACCAAAAGCAACTGAACCTCCTTCCTTTTCTTGCAGCTTGGAAAACACCTTCTTGTCCCCTGTCATACGCCTTGAACAGCCACTGTCCAAATACCATTTGCTCCCCCTGGCTTCAAGAAATAACTGCAAGAAACAAAAATCTCATGCAATTATTTTTGGTACCCAAACAAGTTTGGGTCCATAGGAGTTAGTCCAACTTTTTGCGGGTGTTCTCTTTATCCATGGAGCATGATATTTAGGTGTGCTTTGTTTAAACCAGTAGTTAGAAATTACATGACCAAATCTACCACAATGGAAGCAATTAACATGTGAGAATGTTCTTTGATATCTATGTGGTTTAGGCTGAACATGTTGGGGCTTGGTGTGAGAACATGAAGCACAGTAAATTCCTTTCTCATGAACGTGAGATGTGGTGATCTTATGTTCAAGAGATTTTTTAGTCTGGGATATGTACCCCAATCCTTCTCTCTGGAAGTTAACTTTAACTCCCAAAATGTTGTCTAGGTTTTGTTTCCCTTTAACAAAACTAGAAAAGTGGACTTGTAGCAACCCTGATAAAATAGAAGGGGATAGATAAATCAAAATAGATTAAAAGATTAAGTAAATAAACGATAAAACCGAAAATGAAAAAAAAAATTAAACCCTGAGGAAAATAACGCCGTAGATAAAGGCGCTACTTGATAAGAAACGCCCTCACCTAAGGCGTGTTTTTGAGAAAGGACGCCCACATTTCAAGGCGTCAAATCTTAAACAACCAAAATTACATAAAAAGGCAAGTAATTGTAACGCCCTTTGCTTGGACGCGTTTCAACAATAAACGACGCATGTCAAGGCGTCAATTTAAATTCGACGCCCTTACCTAGGACGTTAATTCAGTTTCTGTTCCGTTCGAACTAGGAACTTATCCAGGGTAAGTTGATAACTATGAGAAAGAGTTCGATTGTAGTAATAACTCTAATATGGAAGTGTTACTTCCAATCAAACACTCACCCCGTTAGGATTCTAGAAATCCTATAAATACCCTAAACATTCGAACCCTAAAGCTATTTTGGTCGAGGTTCTGCTGCTGTGTAAGTAATTAACAGCTCTTCTTCCCTGCCTCCGGTCACCGTATGAGGAATACTAATGTTCTTCATATCTTTCTTGTAGGTTGCCTACATCAAGAAGAAGCTATTCTAGGTTGAAGTACGTACAGAACTTCAAGCTTCATCTGCATCAACTTCTCTCTTCTCCTGTCATCACTATTGCTGTTAGAAGTTCAGAGCATCGTTTCCATTAAAACCTTCACGATCCTCTTCCAGGTCTTCACAAAGGTAGGTTTTCTCAGGGATTGTAGCCCAAACTAGCATATTAATAATTATAACATCATCCGTTAATACATGCATATAGATTTCATGCGTTTTGATTAGTTTCTAAAGAGTTTTTGAAAGAAACGTCCCTATCAAGGGCGCTAAATTACAAGAAACGACCATGACTAGGTCGTCAATTTCATATTTGACGCCCTGCACACGGACGTCAATTTCTTTTAATTACTAAATACCATGTTTAAAAATTATATATCAATTCAAACATGATTCTAGATTAATGCATGTTCAATCTTTTGTAATCTTGCTATTTTTCTGGTCCTGACCCTATATCATGTTTCCTGAAATTTCATCGTCTCGAAATTGTAAAATTGTGAATTAACGACCTTGTCTGGGTTATCTTTTATTGAACTGACGCCCCATACCAGGGCGCTTTCTGTAAACTAACGCCCCTGTCCAGGGCGTGTTTTATGAAAATTTCCAGATTTTTAATATTCTGCAAAATTAGAAATATTGAAAGGACGACTTCTATACATGTCGTCAAATTTAATATAAACGCCCCTGATTAAGGCGTTAATTTCATGAAAAATGACTTTACCAAAGTCGCTATTTTCTGCATTACTGATTTTTCCTGATTACTGTTATCTGAGGGTTTCATTATACATACATACATATACATTGGCACTATTACTCCACTCCGTGAGTATAGTCCCATGTTTTCTACGATTATTTATCGCATTACACACTCAATTCTCATTGACATACAAGCTCTCCATTGGACATTCCGTTCCTTTGGACTAGAAAGTTAGTCATAGAGACCTCCGTAAGACTCCTCGCCGCCTTGGATTCCCTCAAGGCCGACTGAGCTGGTTGTACCCTAAAAACCCATTACACAATCTTTGCCATGTCCCTCTATAGAAACATGGTAATACCGGCCCTCATGTCATGCCATGGGTATGATATGAGAATTATCTTAATGAACGGGGAAGAATACACCGTTGTTATGATGTTCTTGTAAACCCCAATTCTATATCAACATTGTTATGATGTTCTTGTAGACCCCAATTCTATATTAAACTTGATGTTCTTGTGAACCTCAATTCTATATTAAGAATGAGGACGTCTTGCCATTGAGGTGCTATTCATATGGACCTCAATTCTATATAAAAGAGTGTCTCTACTTACTTATCATGGTACCCGAGTTAAGGGAACCAATTCCATCTAGTTTTATCGAAAGTGCGATTGTACCGTTATTATCGCCGATTGGTGTCAAAAGTCATATTTTTGGACTCTAATCTCTCAAAGTTGTCTTACATGACTACAAGCTTGCTTATTGAAATTCCATGATGGCTATACACAAAAATGTGGATGTTAAAAATACATGACTAATGCCTGCGCATATAGGGCCCGATCTGGTCCTGGGAGGAGCACCCGAAAGTACTTGTGCCCATGTGAGTTGATTGATCACGGTATTGGCATTATACCGAAGTGCATGACTAGCTTGATTGAACATTCCACAAATCTTGTACTTGACTTGATATTACATGACTTGCGTGGCCCGAAAAAGGGTAATTACTTGCGTACTTGAACGTGATAGCCAAATTTCATCTTGACATGATAAAGTACTTGCTTGAATATCTTGAGGTCATTTGATATAAGTTCTTGAAAGGTTCATTACTAGTTCTCCCTGTTATCTTATTGTTATATCCTCTTTCTATCTTGTCGTTTTAGGCGAGCATGCATAGCTATAGTGCATTCATGAAAGATGTAACTACTTAAACCCCTTGCTAGTTCCTGAGATATAATTTCCTACTGAGCGTTCGCTCACTCCGTGTTTCCCTTACTTTTCAGGTAGGTCCGACGATGAGGAAAGTCAATCGGATGGGGAGAATCAAGAGTGAAAGAGCTAGAGCTTTTCCAAGTGTCATCTAGTCTTTTATATATTTCTTGAGTCAAATGTGTACTTTTCTTTTCTTTTTTTTTTGAATAGAGTATTGGGTTTGTAATAGACTATTTATTATGAAGAAATAAATGGATTGGGTTATCTTTACTTTTGCGCATCTCTGTCTTTGTGTCGAATACACTACTACTCTGATTGACATGATTGATATAAACTCGTCACGCATCTCCGGGTATCTTCCGCTCTCGGGGCGTGACAGTTTTTGTGGTATCAGAGCCTAGGGTATTCAATTCCTAGGAAAAATCCAAGTCCATGGATAGGTTTTAACCCTTTAACCAGTGAGATTGGGTAGAACCAAGGGTTAAAGTTAACATAGAATGCTAGTCTTTAAAATACAAATCACGTATTAATCTAGTTATTATAATTGTAGGATAATGGCTGCCGAACGTGCCCAATGGCGCAACATGCAGCGTACGCTTCAAGGCATGACTCAAGTGCTGCAACAAGTAGCACAAGGAGGTGGACAACGAGCAGGAAGTCTCCATCAGACTTTCAAGAACATGAACCCGCCCAAGTTCACGGGTTCTACTGATCCGGATGACGCTGAACACTGGATTAGGGAAACAGAACGTATCTTCCGTGTCATGCAATGCACGGACCAGGATAAAATTTTGTTAGCTACCTTTCAGCTAGAAAGGGATGCTAGATGCTGGTGGGAATCAATAGAGGCTACTCTAAATCAAGACCAAGTTACATGGGCGGAATTCGTTGAACACTTCAACGCAAAATATTTTTCAGACCGAGTGCAGGAAAAGAAAGCTGCAGAATTTACTGCACTGAAGCAATGATCCTTGTCAGTGGCCGAGTATGAGGCCCAATTCTCTAGATTGTCTCGGTATGCTAAGCACTTAGTTAGCACCGAGAAGATGAAAGCTAGGAGGTTCCTAAACGGGCTCAGGCCCCAATATATTACCCAACTGGCACCGATGGACATTCAGGTCTATTCAGAGATAGTACACCGCGCACAACTGTTAGAAGATGCCACAGAACTATCTGATAGGATTCGTGGTAAGGATAAGAAGGAACAAGTTACAGGATCGGGTTCCTTTAAACCCATCTTCATGAAGAGGCCTAGCAATGGAGGTATTTCCTCGCAAGATCAGAAGTTTAAGAAGACCAAGCCCTTCTCTATCACCACTACCCCATCAAACACAGTGTGCAAACATTGTGACAAAGCAGGCCATAGAGCAGAAGAATGCTGGAGTAAACTAGGAGCATGTCTCCGTTGTGGGAGTCGTGAGCATCGGATTCCCAATTGCCCATTACTTAACGATCAAGCCGATGTCGGGAAACGCCCGGTAACCAAGAATGCGCGTCTTCACGCAATCAAGGAGACCGAACAAGAAGAAGAAGGCGGACTAGTGGAAGGTACATTGAAAGTTTGTTCCAAGAATGCATATGTCTTAATTGATACTGGTGCATCACATTCTATTATTTCTAAGAAGTTCGCTGACCCATTACCCCTAGAACCGGAATGGATGAAATTAGTTTTGTCTACTCCTCTGGGTGACGAGACTGATATTACACATCATTACCAAAACTGTGAAGTATTGGTTCAGGGTAGAAATCTCCCTATCGATCTCATATGTTTAGATCTGAAGGAGTATGATGTCATACTAGGAGCAGATTGATTATCCAAGTATCAGGCAACGGTTGATTGCCGCAATAGCAAGGTTACATTCAAGGAATTTCCAGAATTAATCTTCACTAGCCCTAAGAGTCGAAGCAAATCCCCTTTTATTTCGACTCTCCGAGCTAGCAAGCTCATCAGGAAAGGATGTGTATCTTTCCTTGCATTTATCACAGTTAAGAAGCTAAGGAAACTAAGCTAGAAGACATTCCAGTAGTGCAAGAATTTCCAGACGTATTTTCGGAAGATTTGCCTGGATTACCCCCACAAAGAGAAGTGGCCTTCACCATTGACTTAGTCCCTGGTGCTGGTCCAATTTCAAAGGCACCTTATAGAATGTCACCTGTTGAACTCAAGGAGTTAAAGGAGCAATTGATGGAACTCATTAAGAAAGGATTCATTAGACCAAGTACTTCCCCGTGGGGAGCACCTGTACTGTTTGTAAGAAAGAAAGATAGATCCATGAGGCTATGCATCGACTATCGACAGTTGAATCATCTCACTATCAAGAACAAGTATCCACTGCCGAGAATCGATGAATTATTTGACCAAATATCTGGATCCAAGTATTTCTCAAAGATTGATCTCAGGTCGGGATATCATCAATTAAGGATCAAAGATGATGACATTCATAAGACCGCATTCAGAAGCAGGTATGGCCATTATGAATTCGTTGTTATGCCTTTTGGACTAACAAATACCCCTGCTGCCTTTATGCAGTTAATGAATAGCATATTCAGGCCTTATTTGGATCAATGCGTGGTGGTCTTTATTGATGATATATTGATTTATTCTAAGACCAAGGAAGAGCATGAGGAGCTTTTAAGGATTGCATTACAAATATTGAGGACAAATCAATTATATGTAAAACTCAGCAAGTGTGAATTCTGGCTTGAAGAAGTAACTTTTCTCGGACATGTTATATCAAAGGATGGCTTATCAGTAGATCCATCAAAAGTTGAAGCTGTAATAAATTGGGAAAGACCGACCAATGCTAGCGAAATCTGAAGTTTCTTAGGTCTTGCTGGCTATTACAGACGATTCATCAAAGATTTCTCTAAGATCGCCATGCCCCTTATGAGGATAACTCGCAAGGAGATCCGTTACGAATGGAGTGAGGAATGTGAAAGAAGCTTCCAAACTCTCAAGGATCATCTTACTACAGCTCCTGTCTTAGCTTTACCAGTGGAAGGAGAGAAATTCGAGGTATACACTGATGCTTCTGGCATTGGCCTCGGATGTGTTCTAATGCAACAAGGAAAGGTTATAGCTTACTCTTCTCGTCAATTGAAGAAGCATGAAGAGAACTACCCCGTCCATGACTTAGAATTGGCCGCGGTAGTATTTGCACTGAAGATATGGAGACATTATCTCTATAGAGTGTAGTTTACTGTATACTCCGATCACAAGAGTCTCAAATATCTTTTCTCACAGAAGGAACTGAACATGAGGTAAAGACGTTGGCTAGAATATCTCAAAGACTTCGACTTCAATATACAATATCATCCCGGAAAGGGTAATCATGTAGCAGATGCCCTTAGTCGAAAGCCGAGAGCACTGTTAGCCAATTGTATGATTCAAGAATGGAAATTACTGGAGCAATTCTCTGAACTCAATATAGGCATGGACACAGACCCTAGATGTGTCACATTATCTCATATAAGCATACAGTCAGACCTATTAACTGAAATACAAGCACTTCAAGATAATGACCCAATGTTAGTAGAGATCAAAGGCAAACTGGAAGGACAATCGGATTTCCAAATAACTTCTGAAGGAAGATTAATATTCAGGAATAGAACTTGCATACCGGATTGTCCCGAGGTAAAGAAGAAGATCTTAGATGAAGCTCATAGATCAAGGTACATGATTCATCCTGGATCTACAAAAATGTATCAAGATGTGAAACGAAATTATTGGTGGCCCAACATGAAAAGGGAAATAGCGGACCACGTGTCGCGCTGTCTCACGTGCCAACAAGTCAAGGCAGAACACCAAAAGCCTGTTGGAAAACTACATCCCCTAGATATTCCTAGGTGGAAGTGGGAGGATATTGGCATGGATTTCATCATGGGTCTATCTAAATCAAAGGGAGGACATGATGGAATATGGGTTATTATTGATCGATTGACTAAATCAGCACATTTCTTACCGATCAAGAGCCGATGGTCAATTGATGTTCTGGCTGCATTGTATATCAAGGAGATAGTTAGATTACATGGTATTCCTATTTCAATCTTGTCTGACAGAGATCCCCGTTTTACTTCTCATTTTTGGAAGGGACTATAACATTCGTTGGGAACGAGACTTAACTTTAGTACAGCTTTTCACCCTCAAACGGATGGTCAGACCAAGAGAACCAATCAAGTAGTCGAAGATATGCTAAGAGCATGCATTATTGATTTTGGTGGAAACTGGCGCGATCACTTGCCTCTGGTCGAATTTGCATACAATAATAGCTACCAGGCAAGTATACAAATGGCACCTTTCGAAGCCTTATATGGAAGGAGTTGCCGATCACCCTTATGCTGGGACGAAGTTGGAGAGAAACAACTGTTAGGTCCAGACATGGTAAGGGATACTACCGAGAAGATACAAATAATCAGAGAAAGACTGCAAGTTGCTCAATCTAGACAAAAGGCTTATGCTGACACAAGAAGGAGAGATCTTGAATTCCAAGTTGGAGATCATGTATTTCTCAAGATATCGCCTGGACGTGGAATACGGAGATTTGGTGTTAAAGTCAAGCTTACACCAAGATTCATCGGACCCTTCGAGATACTAGAAAGAGTTGGCGAGGTTGCTTATCGCATCGCATTGCCACCTCAACTGTCCGAAGTACATGATGTGTTCCACATATCTATGTTAAAGAAGTATGTGCATGATTCATCACATATTATTGAGCATGGAAATCTAGTAATCCAGAAAGATCTCACATACGAGCAGAAGCCCATAAGAATACTAGATCGAGAAGTACGTACCCTAAGGAATAAGGTTATTCCCATGCTAAAAGTATAATGGAATAAGAATTCAGAACATGAAGCTACATGGGAGACCGAGGAATCTATGAGGAAACGATTTCCAGAATTATTCTAGAAGGTATGTACTCTACACTCTCTATATAAATATATGCTACGGAATTTGGGGACCAAATTCTTTTTAAGTAGGGGAGGGTGTAGCAACCCTGATAAAATAAAAGGGGATAGATAAATCAAAATAGATTAAAAGATTAAGTAAATAAACGATAAAATCGAAAATGGAAAAAAAAAATTAAACCCTGAGGAAAATAACGTCGCAGATAAAGGCGCTACTTGACAAGAAATGCCCTCACCTAAGGCGTGTTTTTGAGAAAGGACGCCCACATTTCAAGGCGTCAAATCTTAAACAACCAAAATTACATAAAAAGGCAAGTAATTGTAACGCCCTTTGCTTGGACGCGTTTCAACAATAAACGACGCATGCCAAGGCGTCAATTTAAATTTGACGCCCTTACCTAGGACGTTAATTCAGTTTCTGTTCCGTTCGAACCAGGAACTTATCCAGGGTAAGTTGATAACTATGAGAAAGAGTTCGAATGTAGTAATAACTCTAATATGGAAGTGTTACTTCCAATCAAACACCCACCCCGTTAGGATTCTAGAAATCCTATAAATACCCTAAACATTCGAACCCTAAAGCTATTTTGGTCGAGGTTCTGCTGCTGTGTAAGTAATTAACAGCTCTTCTTCCCTGCCTCCGGTCACCGTATGAAGAATACTAATGTTCTTCATATCTTTCCTGTAGGTTGCCTACATCAAGAAGAAGCTATTCTAGGTTGAAGTACGTACAGAACTTTAAGCTTCATCTGCATCAACTTCTCTCTTCTCATGTCATCACTGTTGCTGTTAGAAGTTTAGAGCATCGTTTCCATTAAAACCTTCACGATCCTCTTCCAGGTCTTCACAAAGGTAGGTTTTCTCAGGGATTGTAGCCCAAACTAGCATATTAATAATTATAACATCATCGTTAATACATGCATATAGATTTCATGCGTTTTGATTAGTTTCTAAAGAGTTTTTGAAAGAAACGCCCCTATCAAGGGCGCTAAATTACAAGAAACGACCATGACTAGGTCGTCAATTTCATATTTGACGCCCTGCACACGGACGTCAATTTCTTTTAATTACTAAATACCATGTTTAAAAATTATATATCAATTCAAACATGATTCTAGATTAATGCATGATCAATCTCTTGTAATCCTGCTATTTTTCTGGTCCTGACCCTATATCATGTTTCTTGAAATTTCATCATCTCAAAATTGTAAAATTGTGAATTAACGACCTTGTCCAGGTCGTCTTTTATTGAACTGACGCCCCATACCAGGGCGCTTTCTGTAAACTAACGCCCCTGTCCAGCGTGTTTTATGAAAATTTCCAGATTTTTAATATTCTGCAAAATTAGAAATATTGAAAGGATGACTTCTATACATGTCGTCAAATTTAATATAAACGCCCCTGATTAAGGCGTTAATTTCATGAAAAATGACTTTACCAAAGTCGTTATTTTCTGCACTACTGATTTTTCCTGATTACTGTTATCCGAGGGTTTCATTATACATACATACATATACATTGGCACTATTACTCCACTCCGTGAGTATAGTCCCATGTTTTCTACGATGATTTATCGCATTACACACTCAATTCTCATTGACATACAAGCTCTCCATGGGACATTCCGTTCCTTTGGACTAGCAAGTTAGTCATAGAGACCTCCGTAAGACTCCTCGCCGCCTTGGATTCCCTCAAGGCCGACTGAGCTAGTTGTACCCTAAAAACCCATTACACAATCTTTGCCATGTCCCTCTATAGAAACATGGTAATACCGGCCCTCATGTCATGCCATGGGTATGATATGAGAATTATCTTAATGAACGGGGAAGAATATGCCGTTGTTATGATGTTCTTGTAAACCCCAATTCTATATCAACATTGTTATGATGTTCTTGTAGACCCCAATTCTATTTTAAACTTGATGTTCTTATGAACCTCAATTCTATATTAAGAATGAGGACGTCTTGCCATTGAGGTGCTATTCATATGGACCTTAATTCTATATAAAAGAGTGTCTCTACTTACTTATCATGGTACCCGAGTTAAGGGAACCAATTCCACCTAGTTTTATCGAAAGTGCGATTGTACCGTTATTATCGCCCATTGGTGTCAAAAGTCATATTTTTGGACTCTAATCTCTCAAAGTTGTCTTACATGACTACAAGCTTGCTTATTGAAATTCCATGATGGCTATACACAAAAATGTGGATGTTAAAAATACATGACTAATGCCTGCGCATATAGGGCCCGATCTGGTCCTGGGAAGAGCACCCGAAAGTACTTGTGCCCATGGGAGTTGATTGATCACGGTATTGGCATTATACCGAAGTGCATGACTAGCTTGATTGAACATTCCACAAATCTTGTACTTGACTTGATATTACATGACTTGCGTGGCCCGAAAAAGGGTAATTACTTGCGTACTTGAACGTGATAGCCAAATTTCATCTTGACATGATAAAGTACTTGCTTGAATATCTTGAGGTCATTTGATATAAGTTCTTGAAAGGTTCATGACTAGTTCTCCCTGTTATCTTATTGTTATATCATCTTTCTATCTTGTCGTTTTATGCGAGCATGCATAGCTATAGTGCATTCATGAAAGATGTAACTACTTAAACCCCTTGCTAGTTCCTGAGATATAATTTCCTACTAAGCGTTCGCTCACTCCGTATTTCCCTTACTTTTCAGGTAGGTCCGACGATGAGGAAAGTCAATCGGATGGGGAGAATCAAGAGTGAAAGAGCTAGAGCTTTTCCAAGTTTCATCTAGTCTTTTATATATTTCTTGAGTCAAATGTGTACTTTTCTTTTCTTTCTTTTTTTGAATAGAGTATTGAGTTTGTAATAGACTATTTATCATGAAGAAATAAATGGATTGGGTTATCTTTACTTTTGCGCATCTCTGTCTTTGTGTCGAATACATTACTACTCTGATTGACATGATTGATATAAACTCGTCACGCATCTCCGGGTATCTTTCGCTCTCGGGGCGTGACAGGACTGCAAGTCAGTCACTTCTTTATTCAAGCTCACATTTTCATTTTTGATTTCTAACATGGAAGATGTTAGAATTTCTTTTTCACCCTTGAGCTTTTCACACAAATTTTCAATTTCAGAAATTTAGCATGAAAGTTCCTCTTTGACTTCATCAAGATCTGAAATAGTTTGAAGCAATGTTTCTTTTTCCTCAGATAGCTCAAACCATTCTTGTTCCAGTTTCTCAAATCTAACATAAATATCATCATGGGTTGACTCATCAATCTTTTTCTTGAGATTTTTATTTTCAGATTTAATTTTTCTATATTTAGTATACAGCTTTTCATATTCTGACTCTCACTGTTCATTTGAAATAAAATCTGGGTCAGAATTTACCTCGGTTGAGTCATCTTCATGTGCCATGAGGCACAGGCTTTCCACCAGCTCTTGAATCTCCTCGTCGGACGGTTCGTCCTGTTCGTCACTCCATGTGGCAACCATGGCCTTGGGCTTTCTGAATTTATCCTTCTTGAATTTCTTCTTCAGATCTGGGCACTCTCCTCTCATGTGCCCGGGTTTCTTGCATTCATAGCATATAATGCTACTTGGTTTGCTTGGTTCACCCTTAGTTTGAGTGGGCTTCCTTTGTTCCCTTCTGAAGTTGCCTTGAAAATTCCTCTTCCTTCTCAAGAATTTCCTCACTTAGCGAGTGATCATTGCCAAGTCTTCTTCTTCATTGCTTCCCTCGCTAGATTCCTCTTCTTGAAAGTCATCACCAGATTGATGAGCTTTCAATCCCACGACTTTCTTCTTCTTCGTATCTTCCTCGGTTGTTCTCTTCATATTTATCTCATAGGTCATGAGTGACCCTATGAGCTCATCCAAGGACAGTGTGGATAGATTTTTGGAATCTTCGATCACGATGTGATGCGACATGCCTAAGGATGATGATGGATCAAGGCCCTTGCTGGTAGAGTGCCAGCAGGGCTTGGGTTGCCCTCTCGAAGGTACGAGGCCCACACTTAAGGGGCTGGCCGGGTGCCAATTGGGGCACTAGGTCCCTCTCTCACGCAGCCCATGGTGACAGCTCGTAAGTGGATCACACGGGGTCGGGCGCTCACGCTCTTGCTCAACGGAGCAATACCACAGATATTAGCTGAACAAGTACTAATGATGGAGCAAAGTCTAGAGCTTACCCTGGTTGGTTTGAAGAAACCAACCCCGTTCGGAGACGAGGGCGAGTGGGGAAGTGTGGGTTCCCCGCACACTGCGCCGATGAAGCTTGATCATGTTTATTAGTTACAATCACTACGCCTCACACAGGAGGGTGGACTTGGGGTGGGGATTTCAGTATTACAAATCAAACACTACCTCCGCACAGGGAGGGGCGTTAAGCCAGCCAGGCGGGGAGGGGAGAGTCACTGAAACCCAAGAGAAGGAACCGATACCGAGTCTGCCTGCTCGCTGTGATAGGTGACAGACAGTCAGTGTTAAGGACGTAGATCTCAGTCTGGAATTTTTCTGATGACGAGACCAGCGGGGAACTCTTCGTAACTGGAGCCAAAATGCCTCAGAGTTTTTTTGATATCTTCTGATGCCGAGGCTGGTCTTGGTGGAGGCTCGAACAGAGTGACAGAATCTGGGACTGGCAGCTTCAGATCTCCAACAGCAGGTTGCAGAGAGCGCCCCGATAGCATCCAGACTCTGAATCACGAACCACCTGAGTTGCTGGAACCGTGGACGAGTCCTCTTCGCAACAAAACTGACGGGGAAGCCGAATGATTCCGGAGAAGACTGGGGGACTCTGAATGGTGGTGACAGGTGGATGCAGACTGTGGGAAGCAGTTCTGTGTATCCGAGGGAGAAAAATGATAACTTTGGCTCACAGACGCCGATCGAAGTTCTGCTTCTTGATTCTGAAAATAGACTGGACGAGGAAGAACTTTGCATCAGAACTCTTGGCCTGATTCTTCCATGGTTCGTCGTGGTACAGCTCCAATTCTGGTTCAGGTACTCTGTAGGGGCCTCTGTGCAGTCGGGGGAGATCAGACCTCCCGGGCAGCACGGAGCTCGGAAGGGGATGAGACCACCGCCGTTGCGAAGCTGACTGGGAGAGCTTTCCGTCGATGTAGGCCACTCCCCCAGGAGATCCGGGATGGGGCCTGAGGCGGTGCTGCAACAGGCTGTTGATCTGCGGGTCTTCAGCTGCACGCAGAATGGAAGAGAGAAATGGTGGAGGGGTGGTTTCTTTGGTGGACGGGGGTAGGGGATATGGGTCCTTTGGTGGCGGGGAGGGGTTCGGGAGGTGGAAAGAGGTGGTGAGGGAGGAGGCCAGAGGCGAGCTAGCAGGGGGAGGGGTGGGTGCGCAAATGGCCAAGGGGGGGAGGAGGTGAGGAGATTGGGGCGCAAGTCACTTGGGGGAATGGGGAGGGCTCCTCTTGATTAGGGTGGTGGGTTAATGGAAGGGTTTAATGGTGGTCTAGGGAATGGGAAGGGGTTGCTTTGGGGATGGGGAGGAGTGCCTAGGAGAAGGGAGTCTCCCTTGGGAAGGTGAAAGGGTGTATGGGGAATGGGAAGGGTTGCTTGGGGAAGTGGAGGTATTAAGGGGAGTTATGGCTCTTGGGGAGGTGAAAGGGTGGGGGAGTGAGGTGGCTGATGACGTGGCAAAAGGGGGGGGGGAAGGTGAAGGGGCAGGTTCGCCCAAGGGAGAGAGAGAGAGAGAAGAGGAGAGAGAAAGGGGTTCGCCCCCTATAGAGAGAGAGAGAGATAGAGAGAGCTAGAGAGAGAGAGAGGAAGATAATTCAAGTGGCTAAACTTTCTTCAATACTTCATTAGCTTCTCCAAGTGGGGATTGGGGTCCTATTTATAGGAATCCCAACTTTTACAAAAAGTCCCTGAGAAAAGTACTAATAATAGATAACCGAAGGAGCTGGGGAAGGGAAAGGGCGCCCCTGGGCCAGGCCCATCTAAATGGGCCCAGAAGCCACTCAATCCCAACATGATGAACATGAAATTAGACACATAACATAATAACCTAGGGACCTGACTCAAAACAAAGGGGAAATTACATCAAAATGACTCAAGAAAGATATGAAAATTACATAGCTAGACTCAGAAAATCAAGATGAACATAATGGCGAGCATCAGGACCCTTGGAGAAATGGGAAGTGGTAAGCGATGTCCCCATCATACTCCCGGGGTGCAGAGAACTCGACTCTGTCGAGTAAAGATCCATCGTATGCGGAGGATGCCACGGCGGGGTTGCCCTCAAGTCCACCAAAGGTAGCTGGTCCTTTCACCAAGCGAGGTAGTGCCCATACCCTTTGCTCCAGATGACAGTGACCTGTTCATACAATATCCGCTCCAATTGCTCACGTCGGCCCCTCTGGGCTGGTGGAACTCTCTCATGGGTGGTGGCTCTCTCAAGGGGTGGAGGAAGCTCAATTTCCTCACTAGGTGTCACCGTGGGACCTCTATATGGCACCAAGTCAACCACGTTGAATGTGGGACTTACTCCGTACTCCTCGGGGAGGTCCAACACGTAAGCATTTGTGCCGATCTGCCTCAGAACTTGGAAGGGACCTGATCCATGCGACCTCAGTTTGGAGACATTCCCAGGGAAAAGTCTCTCAATTCTCACCATCACAAAGTTACCTATACGAAATTCCTGGTGGCGTCGGTGGGAATCGGCCGATTTCTTATACACCTCATTGCTTTTGTTGATGTGTTTGCGGATGGTGCCATGCAGTGTCATGAATGACGATCCCCTAGAGATGAAGGGAGGGCCCGGACAACCAAATGCAGTCCTATCAAGTGTTAGATTGGTTTTGACGGTCTTAGGAGGACCAGGGCATCCATGAATTGACCTATCATGCTTAGAAGCCATGTGGACCTTGATGCACTTAGGTGGACTGGGGCAGCCACAAGTGGCCTAATCATGCATGAGATGGATGAAGAGTGGGGGAGGACCAGCTTGTCCAAATGTAAACCTGTCGTGCACTGGACCTAGTGTGTATGTGACACAAATGACGTGACTAGCCTTACCACATGATGCAAAATGTTGTGACACATGCATTCCTATCACGATGGTCCCATCTTTAGGTGGGGGTTGATTTGGGGGTTTCCACTCATGGGGGTCGAAGGGGTCCAAGAAAGTGGACATCTTGGGATTGGTCAATTCCTCATTTCCTAGGTGGATGTCACCCATGGTCATGGCTCTCATAGTGTGGGCTAAGTTTTGGAATGGGTGGGTTAGGTTTAACATGGTGGGTGAGGGTAGGCGAGAGTGGGTGGTGAGTGATGAGTACTCGGAAGCCCATAGGAAGTGGCCAAAAGGTTCGAGATGGGTTAGGGGGTGGGTGATATGGAGGTGGTCTTTAATCCAAGTGAACGTCCTAGGGTCCCTAGTACACATAGGGAAGTGGGAATCATGAACCTGGTGGGACCTATCGTAATGCTCCTTGCAAAGGGACGAGGGGTAGGGAAAGATGTAGGAGGGCAAGGAGGTGGGTTGGTAAAGAAGGGCTAGTGGGAAGGGATCATGTGGATCTAGGAGGACTTGGGTTGAGGAGATTGAGGCTTCTTCCCATCCTAGACCTGGAGCACTCCAAAGCATACACTCCCTAGTGTGGGCTAGGCACTTGTCTCCTAATGGGGTAAGTACCAAAGCGGATTCCCTAGGTTGAGTGCCCTTTTCTTGTGGTAGGGGGTTGGTGTAAAACTTATCGGGCTTGGGTAGAAACAATACGAGCTCACTCATGCCAGGACCCTTGGTGTAAATGGAGATGATGGACCTGATAGAGGGGTGTGAGAAACTAAGGTACCCCGTATCACTCACTCCTAAGGCCAGCATGTTTGTCACCTCTATTTGCCTTAGTATGCCTTTAATCAACTCCCTCATGGCTCCTACAAAGCAAAACGAATGATAGGTTGTGTGGAATGGTAGGGTGGGCTCGATTGGGTTATGGTTATCCATGGAGGGGCGCATGATGTGGAGGAGGAGGTCTTGCTTAAGCCACTCAATGAGGGGTTCCCCAAGAATCACAATTCTCACGGAGGGAGGGGTGGGGGAACTTGGTTGGTCATCATGTAACTCATGAGGGAGGGTGTACCCAGTTAGGCTCACTGTGGTCTCTTTGGATAAAGATGAGCCTTCTTGACCCAACCCTTGGCATTGGGCTTCATATTCTTCCTCCCAATCTAGGGGAGCCTCATATTCTTCGGTCACCTCCTTAAGTTCCTTTTGGAAAGGGGTGGGAGGAGGATTTGTGGAGGCTTGTGGGGTGTGGGTTTGATGAAGAACTTTGGGTTGGGGAATGGTGAGCCATGATGCTTCTTCCACATGGGATGGGCACTTCTCTGCCTAACCCATGACATTGTGACTCGTATTCTTTTTCACAATCGGGGGATGCCTCATGTACTTCAATTACAATCTTATCCCTTTGGGGTGTGGGGGTCTTACTCTCTAAGGGAATGGGAAGGTCTTTTGGGGATGGGGTGATGAAGGTTGGGGCATGGTGCACCCGGGGTGGTGAAGTTTGAACCCTAAGGGAGGTGTTGGGTTGACTGGGAGGGAAAGGGGGAGTGGGAGTGCTCCTCGGGTTATGGTTCTCAAGGTAGGAGTGGGAAGGTCGGGGAGCGTAGATCTTCCTAAGCTCGATCTTCATCTCTTCCCACGATCCTACGGGTTCTTGCCTCCAAATCCTTCTTAAGCGCACTATGCATTCCCACACCTTCTTGGCTTGTCCCCGAAGGCGCCCTGTGGCCCTGCGAACTCTAGCGTGTCCATAGACCCTAGTCCTATCAAAGTGTTTATCCATGGTAGCCTCCCACTTTAGGTAGGCATTAGGACTAGATCCGTCAAAACTAAGGTCCCCTTCTAGGATGATGTCTATGAGGAGGGGGTCAATCGGGCTCTTGGGGAAGGCCGTGTTGAGGGGACTTAACCAATGTGGAGTGTACATGATGATGCACTGGGTGGCCCGATAAAGACTCTAAATGCGAATGCGCCCTAGGACCAACTTGTAGAGAGACAAGTTGTGAACTTGCTCTGATACCACTTGATGCGACACGCCTAAGGATGATGATGGATCAAGGCCCTTGCTGGTAGAGTGCCAGAAGGGCTTGGGTTGCCCTCCCGAAGGTACGAGGCCCACACTTAAGGGGCTGGCCGGGTGCCAATTGGGGCACTAGGTCCCTCTCTCATGCAGCCCACGGTGACCGCTCGTAAGTGGATCACACGGGGTCGGGCGCTCACGCTCTTGCTCAACGGAGCAATACCATGGATATTAGCTAAACAAGTACTAATGATGGAGCAAAGTCTAGAGCTTACCCTGGTTAGTTTGAAGAAACCAACCCCGTTCGGAGACGAGGGCGAGCGGGGAAGTGTGGGTTCCCCGCACACTGCGCCGATGAAGCTTGATCCTGTTTATTAGTTACAATCACTACGCCTCACACAGGAGGGTGGACTTGGGGTGGGGATTTCAGTATTAAAAATCAAACACTACCTTCGCACAGGGAGGGGCGTTAAGCCTGCCAGGCGGGGAGGGGAGAGTCACTGAAACCCAAGAGAAGGAACCGATACCGAGTCTGCCTGCTCGCTGTGATAGGTGACAGATAGTCAGTGTTGAGGCCGTAGATCTCAGTCTGGAATTTTTCTGATGAAGAGACCAGAGGGGTACTCTTCGTAACTGGAGCCAGAATGCCTCAGAATTTTGTTGAATTCTTCTGATGCCGAGGCTGATCTTGGTGGAGGCTCGAACAGAGTGACAGAATCTGGGACTGGCAGCTTCAGATCTCCAACAGCAGGTTGCAGAGAACGCCCCGATAGCTTCCAGACTTCAAATCACGAACCGCCAGAATTACTGGAACCGTGGACGAGTCCTCTTCGTAACAAAACTAACGGGGAAGCTGAATGATGCCAGAGAAGACTGGGGGACTCTGAATCGTGGTGACAGGTCGATGAAGACTGTGGGAAGCAGATCCGTGTAGCCGAGGGAGAAAAATGATAACTTTGGCTCACGGACGCTGATCGAAGTTTTGCTTCCTGATTCTGAAAATAGACTAGACGAGGAAGAACTTTGCAGAAGAACTCTTGGCCTGATTCTTCCGTGGTTTGTCGTTGTACAGCTCCTATTCTGGTTCAGGTACTCTGCAGGGGTAACTCTGCACAGTCGGGGGAGATCGGAACTCCCGGGCACCACAGAGCTCGGAAGGGGATGAGACCACCGCCGTTGCGAAGCTGACTGGGAGAGCTTTCCGTCGATGTAGGCCACGCACCCAGGAAATCCGGGATGGCGCCTGAGGCGGTGCTGCAACAGGCTGTTGATCTGCTGGTCTTCAGCTGCACGCAGAATGGAAGAGAGAAATGGTGGAGGGGTGGTTTCTTTGGTGGACGGGGGTAGGGGATATGGGTCCTTTGGTGGTGGGGAGGGGTTCGGGAGGTGGAAAGAGGTGGTGAGGGAGGAGGCCAGAGGCGGAGCTAGTAGGGGGAGGGGTGGGTGCGCAAATGGCCAAGGGGGGGAGGAGGTGAGGAGATGGGGGCGCAAGTCACTTGGGGGAATGGGGAGGGCTCCTCTTGATTAGGGTGGTGGGTTAATGGAAGGGTTTAATGGTGGTCTAGGGAATGGGAAGGGGTTGCTTTGGGGATGGGGAGGAGTGCCTAGGAGAAGGGAGTCTCCCTTGGGAAGGTGAAAGGGTGTATGGGGAATGGGAAGGGTTGCTTGGGGAAGTGGAGGTATTAAGGGGAGTTATGGCTATTGGGGAGGTGAAAGGGTGGGGGAGTGAGGTGGCTGATGACGTGGCAAAAGGGGGGGGAAGGTGAAGGGGCGGGTTCGCCCAAGGGAGAGAGAGAGAGAGAAGAGTGGAGAGAAAGGGGTTCGCCCCCTGTAGAGAGAGATAGAGAGAGCTAGAGAGAGAGAGGAAGACAATTCAAGTGGCTAAACTTTCTTCAATACTTCATTAGCTTCTCCAAGTGGGGATTGGGGTCCTATTTATAGGAATCCCAACTTTTACAAAAAAGTCCCTGAGAAAAGTACTAATTACAGATAACCGAAGGATCTGGGGAAGGGAAAGGGCGCCCCTGGGCAAGGCCCATCTAAATGGGCCCAGAAGCCACTCAATCCCAAAATGATGAACATGAAATTAGACACATACCATAAAAACCTAGGGACCTGACTCAAAACAAAGGGAAATTTACATCAAAATGACTCAAGAAAGATATGAAAATTACATAGCTAGACTCAGAAAATCAAGATGAACATAATGGCGAGCATCAGGACCCTTGGAGAAATGGGAAGTGGTAAGTGATGTCCCCATCACGGTGGCTTTTGTGTGCCACGCGGAAGGCAGTGACCTCAGAACCTTCCTCACAAGGTCGGAGTTCGTGTACTCCTTCCCAAGGCTTTTGAGACCATTCATGATCTCAGTTAGCCTTGCGAACATTTCAGAAATTGTTTCTTCGGGCTTCATTTTGAACAGCTCGTAATCGCTAACGATTAGGTTGGCCTTGGTTTCTTTAACCTCCGAGGTTCCTTCATATATGAGACGTAGCTTGTCCCACAATTCTTTGGCTGAGCTGCACATAGAAACACGAGAGAACTCAGTAGGATGAATAGTACATTGCATAATATTCATGGCATTGAAATTTATAGTGCATTTTTTAACTTCCTCGGGTGTCCATTTCTCTTCATCATCCCTGAGTTTGTGTGGACCCTTGTCCACAACTCTCCAGATCTCATACTCCTGGGCTCTTAAGAAAACATGCATCATATTTTTCCAATAGGAATAATTTAAGCCATCGAAGTAAAGAGGACGATGAATTGAATGACCCTCAGGCATCATTCCCTTGTTTGCCATTGATCTGGATCACACTCTAGATCGTTAGATCTCAAAAGATAGAGCCTTAGCTCTGATACCAATTGAAGTCCCGCTATCAATGGCACCCAAGAGGGGGGTGAATTGAGTGATAACAAAATTTTAACAAAGCTATACTCAATTTTAAGATTATATGAGAACACTATAGAGCAAGTGCAATATAGAATAGATCTATCAAAAACAATCACTCCAATAACCCTTGGTACTAGGCAGAGTTGGCAAATCCGTAGATTCACTCAACGCAAACTGTTATCTTTCTGGCAAGAGTAACCTTGTCAGTCCGAATCCAGCTTTTGATATATCGAGGATCTATTTGAAAGTGATCAGAAAATCTAGATCTAATAGATGCAATTAATCTAATTCCACAAGTATGCGCAAAAGAGGGACAGAAGAAAAGGAACAAATCACAATGAGACAGCGGTTTTTAGGTGGTTCGGATGCCACAACAGCAACCTACGTCTACCCATCACCGACAGTGAGGATATACACACTATCTTGTAAAGAGATACGAGATCGAACACTCACACACACACATTAGGAGGTGAAGGCTCCCACGAAGGTGTAAAAGACACCTAACCACACACACACAAAAACAAACAGACTTAACGGCACACACACACGGATCTACGAAGATCCACACACACACGACATGGTTTTAGAATTACAAAACAAGCACACTTGAAGCTGAGAAAGATTAAGAATGAAAACACGAAAGAAAAGGCTTGATTGATGCTCCCCCTTAGTTGATGAAGAGTTTCTTGGATGCAGCTTGAAATCCACTTGGCTTGGGATCGATCTCCTTCAGATATGGCTTGATCTTCACTTGAGGATGGATGAATAAATGTGAAGAACTTCCTTCCAGAGCACTGTTCACATCTACAGTGCTAGCTCCCTTCTCTCTCCTTTGGTAGCCTCCTTAATTCCTCTTAGAGCATTAGGGTTTCTTACCCCAAGGAGATGGTTTTATAACTCTTGAATGGTCAAGAGACAACCCAGAAACCATATCCACAAAACCTGGAAGGTTTTGTGGCTTTGGGATTAAACAATACCAAGAGGAGATGCTTCTTTCGAGATAGACAAAAGTCAACATTTATGGGCTTATCGGGGCTGGCGGTCGACCTACAGAGGCCAGCGGTCGACCGCTCTAAGAATTCCTGTAGGCATTTGGCTGCTGGAAAAATCGGTCAACCGCTAGGGGTCTGGCGGTCGATTGCCAGTTTTACAGTTCCCTTCTTTCAATTCTGTGATTTCAGGTCGACCGCCAATGGTCCAGAGGTCGACTGAAAAACTCCAATCCTGCAAAATCCAAGTGTTAGCCCACCAAAAAAAAATTGTGCATGAGTTCGATGCTTGAAATGAGCTTGTGTTATGGTTGATTACAAGTTCGCTTAGGCTCGTTTTAACACATGGGAGGATTCATGAACACTAAAATGAAATGGGATGGAATTTGATGGTTTATAGCATAAAACTTCGTTCTAATACATGGCACCTAGGACATAATTGTCCTGGGTTTTGTTATCATCAAAATCACTCAGATATGCTCAACAGACCGAACGATTGATAACATGAAACAAATTAAAGCATGAGTGCACATGTGAACTCCATAAATAAGAACACGCATGACTTTCCAAATAGCATTGCTTTAAAAATATACACTGTTGTATGTTACAATGGCATTTTGGAAGGGCTCTTGGTCTGCCAACAGTATTACAAAAACACGAGAAAGGAGTGTATTACATAGCCAACAAGAGGTCTAAACATAAATCTATACAAATAGTGGTACATATCGACGTTGATTCGTGGAGCTTGTAGAGAGCCAGGACCTTCTCTGCTGGAGCACTGCTTGTATCATAAGCCGGCCAAGTTATGATCCTCCAAACAACCTATATGAAATTCTTTCGCACTGAATAAAAATCACACATATGAACAAATATTGACTTATAATAAATAGGCATGTAAATAATGACAAGAAAGTATTATTTTTTGTGCATTATTGGGCTCAGACTGGCCTACACAATCATACCATAAACAAGAGTGCTGCATATGCCAGCTCTCATAGTTCATACCCATACAACATGTATGTTCCTAAGAACCTCCACAATTGTATAACGATATTCACCATGTTGCAATGGCACATTTGCATGCACTCCTCTGTGGTAATTATCAGACATGAGGTTTTATATCATTGCCCATCCCCCTACCAGAATGGTAAGTACACATCACATAACACATGGGTGAAACAACAGCCGTGTTGAATGTATGAAGGGCCTACAAGTAGAAATCTAGATATTACACATCTTCGGATATACATGACATATAATTTAAAATAATAACATGTCTCAGATATACTCGTAGAACCACAACCAAAAGAGCAACTGTCAAATCCAAAAATTGAGTAAATTATCTGATCATAATTGGCAGTCTAATAGTCAAGGGCCTACGTGAAAGGGAATGCAAACTTCGGCAGAAAATAGAAAACATCTTTCTATCATCAGATGTCCACATTGGCTTCATGAAAATTTGTAACATATCCAATATGGAAATCAGCCAACTCAATGAATGTTGGACCAGCATCCCTTTTACTGGACAGCAAACCAAGTTGAAGGACACCTTTGTTGTAAGGGTTAAGTAAATGACATTGTCTTGTTTGACAGTGTAGACATGCGTAGTGTTTTAAGGCTTACCAAAAAAAGCCAGCATTTGTTTCCACAAAACAATGTAAAGAAGAAGTGATAAGGCAAGTAATACAAGCTAAAATCCTAGATGACAAGCCAACTTGCACTTACCTCAACTACCAAGCCTATAGAGCTGAGCAGACTCCATGGTACAACCTTACGCAAAGAATATAACAAAAAGGCACTGACCACCAAAGACCATCACATCATTCCCCTGAGTATGAGATTCCAATCTTGACAAAAGGAAGCAAGCCGAAGCTGAACCAGCAAGCAGTATGATGGTATGGTATGCATACCTCAAAAAATAGATAAATAAAACGTGAGGTTCTTTCTTTGCTGAAATGCTACCGTCCCTGTGGGCTGGAAAAGGTGACAAAACCCGAGTCCTCGCATCTATATATATATGTACAAATTATATTTAAGCTCTTTTAGAAATGAAGTTGACATTAATATTACTATTCTAATTATCCTTCTAGGTTATAACCAATGGGCGGATCAAGAGCAAGAGAATATGCAGACACAATTAACAAGCTAGGCATTGACAAGCAGATATACAGAGAAACGGAAAGAGAATGAAGGAGTTGATAGTGCCATGCCTAGTCAACATCAACAAAAAGAATTATACAAGAGCAAATAGCATCAAAAGGCCTGCCAAGTTATCATCAAACAATCAACTTGAAATTCTCTCGCACTCAACAAGATTCACACATATGAACAAACAGTGACTTATAATAAATAGGCATGTAAATAATGACAAGGAAGGAATGCTTTCCGTGCATTATTGGGCCCAGATTGGCCTGCACAATCATACCAAGAAGAGAAGAGTGGTGCATATGCCTGCCCTCATAGTTCATATCCTAATCTCATGTATGCTCCTGGGAACCTCCACAGTTGTACATCGATATTCACCATGTTGCAATGGCACATTTGCATGCACTGCCCTGTGGTAATTATCAGACGTGAGGTTTTACATCATTGCCCATCCCCTGTAGTAATTCAGCTAGGCATCCACAAAGCATCAGTTCACACAAAATATCAAACCATCTACTTCTCTTTTGAAGGTAAATTGACATCTCTAAGAAGCAACTCCACCCAATCTTGAAAGCAAAGTTCAAATACAGAATTGTCCAAAGTAAATCACATAACAAATAATATGATAACAAGACATGGTTTAATATGTTTGGAAATACAACCATCACATGAAAATTAACTTCTCTCCGATCTATTGGCAGCCCATATTGCATCAATAATCTATGTTCTAAGTTGCTCCCCAGCTGCAACATCCGTTTGGCTAAGGGGTATATCATCTGGGACCTCGACATCACCGGCTTCTTCAATATTCACATCATTATCTGTCACCCTTTGGAAGTACCAATCATACCCATGTTCACGACCTGTGAAATTTTGAATTACACAACATGCAAGTATAATCTTCCGTTGTATGAGCCATGGGTAACAATTCCCTTCTCGCAACGTATGAAATCTCATCTTTAATACACCAAACGTTCATTCCACAACATTTCGGAGTTGAGCATGTCGATGATTAACCTTTTCCTTCTTGTTCGCAAATGGCACCCTCCGTCTACCACGAAATTTAGAGATATGATACATGTGACCTCGATAAGGGGCTAAGAATGATCGTGTGTTCGCATAACCAGCGTCCACTAGATAATATTTCTCACTAGATACGGTGAAGCCTCCTTCATCTAAACTCCACCTGAGGACCTTCATGTCCGCAGCAGAGCCCTCGTACCCAATGCAAACATATTGAAAAAGCATGTCAAATGACATCACAACCATTGCATTTTGTGAGATGCACTATTTGCAGTTACGAAAGCGACCTTGGTCATAGATCGGCACAGTTGCAGGAATATGAGTCCCATCGATCGTACCCAATGCATCCTATAATTCAAAAATGATGTTAGAGGTATACCAAGAAGACATGCAGAATTGGAAATGTATAACATAGACCCCACCTTGAAGAACGGGTAGAAAATATCCTTGTCACGTATGTGGGGGTGACATTCATTGGTGTGCAATGGGAGCTGGATGAACTCAGTCTTCAATGAGGCCAATGCAAGTGCGAGATGATTAACATAGTGACTTATTGTTTGAGAAGAATGCTGAAAATGCTCACATAACGCACCAGTTGAGACACCATAACCAACGGCATACAAGAACATGGCGAGTTACTCATTTGCGGTAATGTAACGCGAGTCAGATAGCAAACCCCTACTCACTAGGATATCTTTCAGCCTAAAGAACATTGTAGGGTGTGACCTAAACACATTATAGCACCTTGTTTCATGGCAGTTGAGAATATCATGAATCTATGCATGGCCAGTGTGTGTGGAGGTGTGCATTCGTCGCCCACGAATGAACGGTGCATTTTCTGCTTCAATTTGTGACCATATTGTTGACACCCGTTTTTTGTCGATAAGTTGAGTCATTTCTCTTACTTTCATTTGTTGATGCCTCGAGTTGTCCGTTACTCATTGGGTTATTTTTCTGGCATATCTTTGGGCCTATTTTATGGGTAGCCTCCCTCCCTGGCTAGGTCTGCTTCAATTCAGGGCTTAATGGGCCTTGATTTTGTTTAATCTATCTTTTTTATGAATTTCAAACATCCAGGGCATGCACGGTCAGTTTCCTGGCCGTTCATCCTATGAGTGGTCGTTCTTGGGCCGTCCGTATATTTCTTGGATATTTAGTTAATTTGCTGAATTTTCACCGACAAGCTGACACACAACCTGAGTTTAGCTGCCCAAATACATTGTGCGGTGTATCCTTAGCCGTTCAAGTCCCAGAGTCCCGAGCTCGGCAGTCTTTTCAGATAAATATCTATTTATATCAGTTCTTTGGATTTATCACCGACAAGGTCATGAACGGTGGTCCCTGGGCCGCTCTAGTGTTAAACGGTCTATCTGTAGCCGTGTAATCAGTTCGATGGATAATTTGGTTATTTTTCTGAATTATTGAATTTCCACTGACAGGACGGCCTATATATAGCTTCTCAACAAGATGAGTGGTCTATCGTACGACTGTTCAACGGCCGAATTCCAGAGATTTTAATGGTTTTTTCTCTCTCCATTCGTGGTTTTATCCCCAACTTCTCCCATCATGTTCTCCGCTGATACTCCACCAAATGGGGTGTCGTTTCCTCTGGTTGAGAGATAATTCAATTATCTACACATTTTATGTTATTATCTCGACCTAAAAATGGCTGGAAACCCTAATTTTGAGTTAGGACTTAGGGGCTCTATAAATAGACCCTAAAGGCTAAGCTTAAAAAGGGGGGGGGGGAGATTTCAAGGTCACGACGAAGCCTTGCCAGATTCTGGAGCGACCCTAAGTCAGGGAGGGAGGCCTTCTACGTCCGTCCAAGCCTTTGGTTTCAGGGAGTAGCACGTTTTTGTGTCATTAGTTCATTAGTCCCATCGTTCTTTTCTTCTCATTTGCATGCTTGATTCCTCTTCTTTCATCCATGTTTTCCCTACTATTTTCACTGCATTACACACACCCCCCATACCTTTTGACGCCCCTATGGGTTTAAAAACTCCCAGGTATCCCCCATTCCATGTTGGTTAGTTTATCTTCCACGTTCTTCTATAGTTTCTACACTTCACAGTTCTGACTTTGGGTTTATTTTTTTGTTCTACACCTTGTCTTGCAGGTCAGCAGCGCCCAGGCACGAGGCCCACTCCTTCTGGCCGGCCGGAAGGAGTGGAGGTTGAGCTCCTATGTTTTGGAAGGTGGTGGTGTCGAGCGATCATTTTCTGTTCATTTGAGGAGTCGGGCGGCTTCATCCTTGCCGTTCATCTTCTTCCTACGGTAGTCTCCAAAACGTTCTTCTGCCACCGTTCTTCGTCCCGCGTTCCACCCCCAGCACTGTTTGACGGTCTATCGAGCGGCCGTGCGTCGTCCGAGCGGTTCTTCCACAGCCACGCATATCTATAGTGTTGGTTAAAGGCGAGTGTCTCCCTTCTTTTCCAAGGTAGGGCGTGTTCATCGTGTTTGATACCTTGGTGGCGATCACACAGGTTCACATACTTCTGTCCCCTTCTACTTTCTGTTTATTTCTCATATTGATTTAGTAGAGGGTTAAGAAGGGTTTTAAAATGATAGGAAAATATATCTACATCCCCATTTTCTGGCGATCACGGTGGGACTCCTGGTGCCCATCGTGTTAGTGACTTACTGACCCTTTTCTGTGCTTTCCAAGTTCCCTGTTCTTGAGTTGTTTCAGGTTGTTTGCGAGTCCTCCACGTTCCTGTCTTCTGGCGTTTGTGCGGTTCAGTGAGAGCCGTTCACTATCTTGAGCGGTTGCGAGGCGGCCGTCCTTATTTGCTTATAGTGCAGTTTGTTCTGTGACGTCCACTGCCTTTAGCGGTCTGCCTTTGCTCGTTCACTGCTTCCTATGGCTTGATCTCGGCTGCCCATCCTACTGGCTCAGGTACGCCTTTGCGTTTGCTCTGTTGGTTTTACTGATCTTCTGCGGTCGTCTCAGGTCCGTTCCGGAGTTTGAACGGTATGTCGAGAGACCGTCCATCCAGGTGCGCCTCTGTTCTCTAAAACTTAGTTCATTTCAGCATTCTATGTTTTCTGTTAGTGTCTATCATTACTCCCTGCCAGTGAACGGTCCACCCAGGACCGTCGCCCTCCCTGCACGGTATCCCAGAGACCGTTCTTGTCGTGCTACAATGCACCCGAGCCTCACTTTCATTGCCATGCTATATTATTTTCATACTATTTAGTGCTGATCATTGATCTCCCCTCGCTGTAATTATATGTTTGCAAGATTGCTGGCCATACTTGTCATTCATATTTGTTCATTGATTGCTAGTTTCTAGGCTAGACTCTTGCATGCACTCCGGTGCACATAGGATCATACACCACTCTTCTTTAGTAGTTGCATTCCTATCAAGGTAGGGTTTCCTCTCGTCTCCATATTCCTTGGAGCCGACTAGGTGACCTTACCGAGGGCCTCCGTAAGTCCCCGTGAGCCGTGGATTCTCACACGGATGCCGGGTAGGTTGTACTGTACCACCCCAGTCCAGGGTTTGCATCCGCGAGAGAGAGAGAGAATCCCATAGAGTCAGCCAGTCTCCCATTTCCTACCCTGGTTAAGCACCTTGTGGTTGAGTGAATTCATATCTTAATTAATCCACTAAATTCCTAAAAGGAACCTCATAAAATCTTCCGTGCATCATTCATAACTTGGGTGATTACTTGGTTGTCTTTCTTCTCACCCCTCCCCTCTCTGGTGTGCATTATTGGATTGTTTGTTTAGATCTTAGGGTTGTTTTCTCTCTCCCCCTAGGTATTTTAGTGTATGTGAAGTTGCTTCACACCCTCAAGATCGTCTCCTAGGGGCAGCTCGCATTTCTATTCTTATTTCAATCCCTTGTTTGATTCATCACCCACCATGTCATCCTACAACTTCTCCCATTCCCATCAGGATTCTCTCCCTCGGGGACTTCTGGAAGACCCACCCAGGGTCGCTCATGTGCAAGGGGGAGAGGGGACTGCCCCTCATCTCTCGACCACTGTTGTTGAGGGTGCCCAACCCACTCTCTCTGATTCATCCACTCACAACTCGGCCAGCCAGGTTCTCCACATGATGGCCCAGTTGGACCCTACTCAACTCCATCTCCTGAAACAAGCTTTGCAAGAGGCAGATGCCCCGCCTTCAGTGCTCTGTTTTGGCGTGACTGCTATCGCCACTTCAACATCTTCGATTGCTGGATTAGGGGCCACCTTTGCGGCCCCCATTGACCTTACTCCAATTCATCCTTAGGTTCTTCGATTCTCCAACATGGAAGCGGGCCAAGCTTCTACCTCGGCCCATCAGCCTCTTGATAAGGGGAAGACCCATGTCCCCTTGCCCTCCTATTCTGATCCCTACACTACCATCTCCCAAGCGTCGCAGGCCCTTGTGGCCCCGGCCGATTTTGTTCGCCTCCAGCCAGGGGCTGCCCAGCTTGCTTCGATGTGACACCACCCTTGGACCTATTTTGCTAGCATACAAGTTGGGCAGCGGACTCACACTAGCGAGCTCACTCGCTTGGCGCACATTAGTGCTCGAAGGCAACTCGGCGATGATGGAGAGGGTCCGAGGCGGGACCTTGAGGCTCCAAAGGTTGGCTAGCTTGGGGAGAAACCCAAATGGGCCTGGGATGCCCAAATCATGGGCGGCCAGCACACCAAGGGTGTGGGTTGTAATGGTTCACTCACAACTCGCCCGCGGTGGTCACTCACGGCACTAGCAATTTAGGGTCGAGCTCTCCTTCACCGTCCGACGAAACAATGGCGATAATACTATGCTAGCAATGAATTGAAACCAGCCAAGAGAGGGACCGAGGCTCACCTAGCCGGCGTGAAGACGCCGACTCCTGCAGGAGACGGGGGTGAGCGGGGAGGCGTGGGTATGCACCCGCACGCCGCGTCGACGGAGCTTCAAACCTGCGACCTGAATTAATATATGAACTACACCTCTCGCAGGAGGGGGATCTTAGGGTGGGGGTTAACTGAGATTACACCCAAAACTACCTCCACACAGGGAGGGGCCTTCAGCCGACCAAGCGGGGAGGGGGTGAGACCGATGAAAGATGAAATTGGACGCCGATGTTGATTCTGCCCACTGTCTACACTTCTGGACAGACAGTCACTTCTCTGGACGCTGCGGCCACTCCAGATTTTTACTCTGCTGGTCGGGGTAGGGGCTTGAACAGGGCAGCAGGTCCTCTATTCTGACAGCTGCAGGTTCCTAACAGCAGGAAGCAGAGGGTGCCACGAACGCTCTTGAGCTTGGAATCAGGTGCCGTCAAAGCCTTTGGAACCGTTGACGGGTCTACTTCGAAGCCAAACTAACGGGGATGCCAAATGAGGTGAGAGTAGTCCGGTGGCTTCTGAACACTGAAGGAGGGTCGGTGCAGATAGAGTGGAAGCAGAACCGCACGATCGGGGGAGGAAATTAATAACTTTCTGGTCCGGTCTCCAAATTGAACTCTGCTTCTTGGTGATGGTAGAGGACTCAAAGTAGAAGACTTTTGCTGAAGAAATCTCGATCAGATTCCCAATACGTTCGTCGCAAAAGAGCTTCCACTCCGGCTCTGGCCTCCTGCCAGGGAAGATTTACGCAGTCAGGGGAGATGGGATCTCCCGGGCAGCACCGTGCTCGGACAAAGATGAAACCACCGCCGTTGCGAAGAGGAGAGGCAGACGCTTCCAACGGTACCTCTTGAGCCTTCAGATTCACCGGGATGTGGTCGGGGTCACCTCTGCAAGCAGGTGGTCTTCTACAGGTCGCCAGCTGCTTGGAGGATCTATCAACGGAGGTGGGAGAGGTGATGGAGAAGAGCAAGGGAGAATGGTGGAGATGAGAGAGAGAGGGGGGGCGACCCTAACCAAGGGGTGGGGTCTTGGGGGTGCCCTAGGGCTATGGAGGGAAGGTGGATTTGAATTCAAATGGCCTATGGAAGTGGTGGGTTGTATGGGGGAGAGGGAAGGGTGCTTGGGGAAGGGAAGAGGGTAGTTGGTGGTTGGAGGGTGGAGCAAGGATTGGAGGATTCCACCTTGGGGTTGGGGGGGAGTTAAATGAGTGTATGGGGAAGGGGGAGGGGTCTTAATGATAGGTGAATGGGGAGGAGAGAGAAAATTTCGAAATTTGGGGTGAGGGGAGAGAGAGAGAGGGGGGACACCTTAGAGAGAGAGAGAGAGAAAGAGAGAGATAATGAGAGAGAGATCAAGAGGGATGTGGAATTTTGGATTTCAATATTAATTCCAAAGTTGTTACATATGAGAGAAGTGGGGGGCTATTTTTAGGCATTGGACTTTTCCTAGGATGAAAAAGACCCTGCCTAAACAACTATTGACCAAGCACTCCAAGGGAGGGGCGCCCCTGGGCCTAGCCCATTAGTTGGGCCCAATAGCCTAACAAACCAACATAATGACACAAGACTTTGGTAGATAACCTACTAACCTAGGTACATGACTCAAATAAAGGGAAAATTACATGGTGATGACTCAAATAAAATATAAAAATTACATGACTAGACTCATAAAATTATGACGAACACAATGGCGCACGTTGACGAGCAATCCGAGCCTCAAAAAAAGTGGAGGGGCGAGGGATGCCCCCATCATACCCCCGGGGTGGGGAAAACTCGACCCCGTCGAGTATGGGTCCACCGGGGAAGTAGTACACCAAAATGTAGCTCCGGGCGAACCACGATCTCCAAACTCAACCTTCGCTCATAGCCGGAGAAGGGCGCTTCAGCTCGTCAAAGTGGCTCGGACACACCCTCATGCTGGCGATGGGATCTTGCTTGCCTAGTATTGCCGCCGTGTGCTCAAGAACGGGCTCTCATGCTAATTTGTGGTGGCACTTCAAGGGTGTCTCTTGCAAGGATAGGTGTAAGCTCAAGGCACTCACTAGGATCCACCGCGGTGCCCTTAGAGGGTGCCAGATCCGCCACATGAGAAATGGGGTGAATCCCAAAACCCATCGGTAAGTCCAACCCGCAAGTCGGGTTGCGAAAATCACTCAGAACTTGGCAAGGTCCAAGTCCTCGTGCCCTCAAATTGGAAGTGACCCTAGGGTAGAGCCACTCCAAAGTCATTATCGTCAAGTTACCAACTTAGAATTCCAAGTGGCGCCCATGCGTTTTTGCCTGCTTGTTGTGAATCTCACCGCTTGTTGCTTGATACTTGCTCGGATGCAAATGCCATGCACTATGATGCGGTGTGAGTGGACAATATATGGTATGCAAAGGTGGTCCAGGGCAACCACATATAGACCTATCATGCATTGATGTTATGAAGACTTTGAATGATTTGGGAGGACCGGGGCATCCATAGGTGTCCCTCTTATGAGTGAGTGTGATGAATGTTGGAGGACCCGGACACCCATGTAGGTTCCTAGCATACATAAGATCAATGGTGAATTGGGGAGGACCGTTACACCCAAATAGGGGCCACTCATGCTTCCTACTTGACATGTGGGTGGTGTGAATGAATGGACCCGATTTTCTAATCATGCCAAGTGGTGTGTTGTACCAAGACTTATGCACTCCTATCCTAGAGATGACTTCCATGTGCATGGGTGTGGGGTGACCCTTGAGCTTCCACTTGTATGGATCAAAGGGATCTAAGAAGGTGGGCATTATGGCGAGGAGCTCTTCCTTGTTTCCTAGGCATATGTTGTTTATGGCGATGGTTCCCTTTGTGGGGCCCGAGTCTTGGAAGTGGTGGTTTTGGTCCAACATGGTTGGTTGGGGTAGATAAGGGTGGATTGTGGGTAAGGTGGGTGGGTCACATGGGTAACTAGGCTCCCATTGGAAGGGATCAAAGGGGTCATGGATTGGGCTTCCTAGAAGAAGGAACTCTATGTCCACAAGGTCCATACAAGGTGGGTCATCCTCCTCTAATGAAGTAATTTGGCCGAAGCTCTTGGGAGGTAGATCGACCATGAGGGGAGGGCTTGGCTTTCTACCCGAGATATGAAGCTCCAATTTGAGGAGAAGGTCGGGCTCATCGGGTGTGGGGAGGAATAATAGAAGGTCACTAGTGTAGCAACCAATGGTGCACATTAAGGTGATAGATCCAACACATAGGTGTAGGAGGTTAAGGCTCCTAGGTTGTTCGGTCATGGGGGTCAACATGCCAGTCAACTCTAATTGCCATGCTAAGCCCTTGAGAAGGTCCCCTAGTGTCTCCACTTGATAAGATGATTGGATGGTGGTGCGATAGGAGTTGAAGGGCACTATGGGGAGGTGTTGCTCTAAGGATGGGTAGGCCATGATCGGGTGAGCTGGGCCCTCTTTTAACCATCTAGCCAAGGACACACTTATGATGAGTTCACTCCCTACTAGAGGAGAGGGCATAGAGTTAAGATCGTAATGCAAAGCTTTGTCCTCATCTTGGGCATGTGTTTCTTTCAAAGTGGGGGTTGGATCCAGGGTGTTCACCACTATGGGGTCGGGTGTTAGGATTATGGATTCTTCTACCAAGGAGGTGGGTAGGTACTTTGTGGGTGGGGTGATGATGATCGGGGCATGGTGCATCCGGGGTGGTGAACGAGGTCGGACTTGGAGTGGGGTTGGGAGTAGTGGTGGCCTAGGTTGGGGTAAGATTGGGGTTGGAAGAGGAAGGTGCGGTGGGTGTGGGGGCTTGGTTTGATTGGTTTTGGGAGATGTGTCCTTTTAAGGGGGTGAAGGAATTGAAGGGTTCCTTGGGCTTTGGTGATCCGAATAGGAAGGGGACACATATCTAGCCCTAAGGTGTTCCTTCATATTTTCCCAAGTGGTGATGGGATCTTCCCTTCTAATTATCCTTAAGCCTTCAATTTTCAACCAATGAGTTTGAGCCCATTTGGTTAGTTGCATTTTGGCACATCGAACCTTCCTATCCTCGGACATTGGATTCCTCCCAAAGTAATGGTCCATTGATGCCTCCCAATCTAAATAGTCATTAAGATGAGTTCCATCAAAAGTTGGAGGTGGGGGACATGTCCTTCCATTGTCTGTACTTGGGGCGGGCCCATTTTCTCCAAGTTGGTTGAGTCGACCTGATATGTTATCAAGCCGCTCATTGGCATAGGTCAAGGCCTTCATGAGGTAGTTGACATGGCCAGGGAGGTCATGTGTGTTAGTGGTGGACATCCCTTGGTGCTTTGGACTTATGGAGAGGGCCGATTGATAAGGTCGGTATGAGGTGGCCATACTAGTGGACAAGAGCGATGCACTGGAAGACTATAAATGCATATGCGCGCCATAGGACCAACTTGATAGAGATAAGTTGTGAATTTGCTCTGATACCACTTGATGTGACACCACCCTTGGACCTATTTTGCACGCATACAAGTTGGGCAGCGGACTCACACTAGCGAGCTCACTCGCTTGGCGCACATTAGTGCCCGAAGGCAACTCGGCGATGATGGAGAGGGTCCGAGGTGAGACCTTGAGGCTCCAAAGGTTGGCTAGCTTGGGGAGAACCCCAAATGGGCCTGGGATGCCCAAATCATGGGCGGCCAGCACACCAAGGGTGTGGGTTGTAATGGTTCACTCACAACTCACCCGCGGTGGTCACTCACGGCACAAGCAATTTAGGGCCGAGCTCTCTTTCACCGTCCGACGAAAAAATGGCGATAATACTGTGCTAGCAATGAATTGAAACCAGCCAAGAGAGGGACCGAGGCTCACCTAGCCGGTGTGAAGACGCCGACTCCGCCCGAAGATGGGGGCGAGCGGGGAGGCGTGGGTATGCACCCGCACGTCGCGTCGACGGAGCTTCAAACCTGCAACCTGAATTAATACATGAACTACACCTCTCGCAGGAGGGGGATCTTAGGGTGGGGGTTAACTCAGATTACACCAAAAACTACCTCCACACAGGGAGGGGCCTTCAGCCGGTCAAACGGGCAGGGGGTGAGACTGACGAAAGATGAAATTGGACGCCGATGTTGATTCTGCCCACTGTCTGCGCTTCTGGACAGACATTCGCTTCTCTGGATGCTGCGGCCACTCCGAATTTTTACTCTGCTGGTCGGGGTAGGGGCTTGAACAGGGCAGCAGGTCCTCTGTTCTGACAGCTGCAGGTTCCTAACAGCAGGAAGCAGAGGGTGCCACGAATGATCCTGAGCTCAGAATCAGGTGCCGTCAGAGCCTTTGGAACCGTTGATGGGTCTACTTCGAAGCCAAACCAATGGGGATGCCAAATGAGGTTAGAGTATTCAGGTGGCTTCTGAACACTGAAAGAGGGTCGGTGCAGATAGAGTGGAAGCAGAACCGCACGATCGGGGGAGAAAATTGATAACTTTCAGGTCCGGTCTCCAAATTGAACTCTGCTTCTTGGTGATGGTTGAGGACTCAAAGTAGAAGACTTTTTCTGAAGAACTCTTGATCATATTCCCAATAGGTTCATCGCAGAAGAGCTTCCACTCCGGCTCTGGCCTCCTGCTAGGGAAGATTCATGCAGTCGGGGGAGAAAGGCTCTCTCGGGCAACACCGTGCTCGGACGAAGATGAAACCACCACCGTTGCGAAGAGGACAGGAAGACGCTTCTAACGGTACCTCTTGGGCCTTCATATTCGCCGGGATGTGGTCGGGGTAGCCTCTGCAAGCAGGTGGTCTTCTGCAGGTTGCCAGCTGCTTGGAGGATCTATCAATGGAGGTGGGAGAGGTGATGGAGAAGATCAAGGGAGAATGGTGGAGATGAGAGAGAGAGGGGGCGGGGCGACCCTAACCAAGGGGTGGGGTCTTGGGGGTGCCCTAGGGTTGTGGAGGGAAGGTGGATTTGAATTCAAATGGCCTAGGGAAGTGGTGGGTTGTATGGGGGAGAGGGAAGGGTGCTTGGGGAAGGGAAGAGGGTAGTTGGTGGTTGGAGGGTGGAGCAAGGATTGGAGGATTCCAGCTTGGGGCTGGGGGGGAGTTAAATGAGTGTATGGGGAAGGGGGAGGGGTCTTAATGATAGGTGAATGGGGAGGAGAGAGAAAATTTCGAAATTTGGGGTGAGGGGAGAGAGAGAGAGGGGGGGACCCCTTAGAGAAAGAGAGAGATAATGAGAGAGAGATCTATAGGGACGTGGAATTTTGGATTTCAATATTCATGCCAAAGTTGTTACATATGAGAGGAGTGGGGGCCTATTTATAGGCATTGGACTTTTCCTAGGATGAAAATGACCCTGCCTAAACAACTATTGACCAAGCACTCCAAGGGAGGGGCGCCCCTGGGCCTAGCCCATTAGTTGGGCCCAATAGCATAACAAACCAACATAATGACACAAGACTTTGGTAGATAACCTACTAACCTAGGTACATGACTCAAATAAATGGAAAATTACATGATGATGACTCAAATAAAATATAAAAATTACATGACTAGACTCATAAAATTATGACGAACACAATGGTGCACGCTTATGAGCAATCCGAGCCTCAAAAAAAGTGGAGGGGCGAGGGAGGCCCCCATCATGCTTGCTCGGACACGGGCCCTTCCCTGGCTCATTATCATTCCTATGGGCTTCCCCCTCCATCGGTTTATCCATCTGCTCCATATACAGGTTTTGCTCTTCCTGCTCCGTCTCCTCCATCCCGGGAACGGGAGGTTCTTGAAAAGTGGGCCGCCATGCAGCAGCCAATCGATCTCCTTCATAAAAGGGTCGGCCCACAATCCCTTGCCGATGTCCCCATTCCTAACTTCAGGGACATTCATTTTCCTCCCCAGTCTAAGCTCCCCGTATACCAGAAATATGATGGGAATGGCAACTTGTTTATTCATGTGAGGGAGTTCCTTTATGAATCGGTGCAGTTCCAACACGACGACCGCCTGATGGCGTATTTGTTCGGCCGGTCCTTGGACGGGGTCACCCTTGAATGGTTTTATACCTTGCCGTTGGAGGAGGCAGAAAGTTTCAAGACGGTGAAAGAGAAGTTCATAATGAGATTCCAAGATCGAGTGGGCCCGGAGTATTCCTTCACTAACTTAGTAGCAGAGAAGATGAAGTCAAATGAGGACCTTACAACATATGCTGACCGATGGAGGCAGATGGCCTCGAGTGTGCCCGGGCAGATCCCAGAAGAAGAAAAGGTAAAGTTGTTAATTTCAAATGCAACCCCTACGTTCCGGAATATATTGGCAATGAAAGATATTTCAAATATGCACCAGTTGTATAGTCGGGCCCGGTTCATCCAGACCCAATTCAAAGACTCCCTTATTCATTCCCTTTTCGAGGCCTAGAAATCCAAAACCACAAGAAAGTCCCAAGGCCCAGTTACTGAGGGAGTACAAACCAATGAGCAGGTCCAGGCTGTTCAATTCGCTAACCAGTCCGCTCCACCTCGTTTCCAGCAACCCCCATACAACCCCCAGTTCCCCACTCTGCAAGCTCCTCGACCTTCTTTTCCAGCTCCTCAACACCCACAACAACCACCACCACCACCATAATAGCCACCCCAGCATCATAACGTCCCTCCTCCTGTTGGTTTGGGCCTACTCGGTCGGGACCAAAGAGAGCCAACCATCCACCACTTCCAGAAACACTCCAGAGATGTCACGCCCTTCTCAAATGCCTTGAGTTTGTAGAGACCACAATAGTCTTAGAAGATGAAGAGGAAGTAGAAGGGGTATGGAGCAATGACGAATTAGGTGTGTATGAAGTCATAGATGAGAAGGACCCATCCGAGGATGAGGAAAGCGATGTGGATGACACTGCCAATCTGTACACACAGGGCTTGAAGAGATTCGATGAACTGACGACGGCAGTGGATGAACCCACTAAAGAGATCAACCTTAGAACGGAAGCGGACCTTAGGCCTATAATTATCTCCGCTAATCTCCCACCTCAGGTTGAAGAGGATTTGATTAAGGTTTTTAGGGAGTACAGTGATTCCTTTGCCTGGTCCTATGAGGACATGCCAGGTCTTGACCTCGCTCTGGTTGAACATAGACTTATCCTTAAACCAGGGACAACACCTGTTAAGCAAAAAGCGAGAAGGTTCCACCCTCAAATGGCCTTAAGGATAAATGAACAAGTTGATAAATTGCACAAGGCCAAGTTTATCATAGTTGTGTTATATCCTCAATGGGTGGCAAACATAGTCCCTGTAATGAAGAAGGATGAAAAGATTCGGATCTGTATTGATTTTAGGGACTTAAATAAGGCATGTCCGAAAGATGATTTTCTACTTCCTCACATTGATGTGTTAGTAGATAACACGGCTGGGTATGAGGCACTCTCATTTATGGATGGATATTTTGGTTATAATCAAATCAGTCTTGCTCCCGAAGACCAAAAGAAGACCTCTTTCACCACGCCCTGGGGCACGTACTGCTATGTCGTTATGCCATTTGGATTGAAGAATGCAGGTGCCACGTATCAATGGGCAATGATGGCTATCTTCCGCGATATGATGCATGTGTATATGGAAGCCTATGTGGACGATATCCTGGTGAAATCGAGGTCCAAGGAAGAGCACCCCGCCATTCTAGCCAAGGTATTACAAAGGGCTAGGGAGTATAAGCTGAAGATGAACCCAAAGAAATGCGTATTCGGAGTTGCATCAGGGAAATTGCTTGGGTTTATAGTTAGTAAACGAGGGATCCAGATTTATCCGAATAAGACAAAGGCTGTAATGGAAATGCCGCCGCCTAAGAACATCACTGAACTCAGAGGGCTGATTGGGCACTTGCAATTCATTAGAAGATTTATATCTCAACATTCGCAAAGATGTCACCCATTCTATGAATTGTTAAAGGCGGGGGCCAAATTTGAATGGAATGAACAGTGTCAAAAGGGATATGAGGATCTTAAGGTTTATCTATCTAATCCCCTGGTTCTACAACCTCTTGTCCCTGGTAAACCCCTGATTTTATACATTTCTGTAATTGAGGACTCCCTAGGAGCTGTCCTGGCTCAAGTGGACGATGAAGGGAGAGAAAGGGCAGCATACTATTTGTCTAGATTATTCAATACAGCTGAATCTAAGTATACTGCCATGGAAAAGACCTGTGCAGCGCTAGTGTGGTTAGCTTAGAAGCTCAAACACTACTTTCTTGCCCACGAGGTTAAGCTGATCTCTAGAATGGACCCTGATGAGGACATCACCAGCAATTTCATTTGATCGAGGATCCCGATGCTCGCCACCTATGCTACATCTTGTTCAGCACTTTATTTCGAGTCATATGATGTAATTTTCATTTTCTTATCATGTACTTTTCCTTTTATTTGAGTCCAATACCTAGGTTAGGTAGCTATTTACCTAAGTCTTATGTCATTACGTGTGTTATTGGGCCCAATTATATGGGCTAGGCCCAGTGGCACCCCCTTCCCCTTGGTTTAGTGTTAGTAGTCCAAAAGTCAGGGACTTAAGTTAAATTGTGGGATCCCTATAAATAGGACCCCAATCCCTCATTTGTAAGCTAATGAATTGTTGAATGAAAATTTTGAGTTGAATATTGAAACCCCTGTGCTCTCTCTCTCTCTCTCACTCTACCTCTCTAGCTCTCTCTCTATTTCTCTCTCTCTCTAAAGGGGGCGAACCCCATTCTCTCTCCTCCTCTCTCTAAATTTCAAAATTCATTCTCTCTCCTCCTTATTCACCCCTCATTAAGGCCCCTTCCCCTTCCCCGTACACTGATTCAATTCCCCCTCCAACCCCTAGGTGGAAATCCCTTCTCCTAGGCACCTTTCCACTCTCCCAAGCAACCCTCCCTCTCCCCAAGACTGAAAGAGCCCTTCCCTAGGCCAAATTTTGAATTTCCCTCTCCCTTGGGCTGTGCCCTTTCATCTCCCCACCTCCCTAACCACCCAAGGTCGCACCCCCCTTCCCCATCCACCAAATAACCCCTTGTTCATGCCCTTCCCCACACCCTCTCCTCCACCTATTTTGTCCCTGTTGCAGGTTTCAGAAAAGCAGTGATTTGCAGTAGCAGCCACGACTTCCCCTGAAGGCTCCCAGTGGCATATCTTATATTGCTGGAATTGCCTGAAAGTCTTCTTTCCAACGGTGGTACTCTTGCCTGCATCCGAGTTCGGAGCTGTCCGGAGGAACGTCATCTTCAACGACTGCGCAATCTGTCCCAGACTGAAGGCCAGAGCGATCTTGGAAGCCGTTCAGCGGCCAACCTTGGAGGAATTCGATCACACTTCCTTCTACAAAATTCTTCTTCGTCTAGTCCTACATCAGTAGCAGAAGGAATGATGCCAATCGCCTGCACGAGCTATTTGTTCTGAATTTCTTTGCCGGAGTGTGCAGTCTGCCCCCTGCAGGTCCAGGTTCGACCTGTCTTCACTTCTCCAGCCACCATTCTCCTCTCCGACCTCGGATTGTGGCCCCGTCAATTTCTGCTCGAAGCTACTCCGACTACGATCGCGTCACTACCAGTTTCGTTCGATTTGGAGTTCGGGAGCGACCGCAGTGCCTTCTGCAATCCACTGTATCAGTTCTGCATCAGTCAGAGGCAGAGTGTTGCTATCCTGCTCCAGTCGCCGGTCCGATTAGCCCCGAGTTCCAGAGCTTCCCAAATAAATTCAAGCATCATCCTCGGCCAGCTGGGGAACTTTTGGCACCGGTTTCATCAAATTTGGAGCTCGGTTGAGTCCGTGGCAGCATCTTCATCGACAACCTATTCAGCAAAACTGAAGAGTGTCAGAACCGGCGAAGCTTGGAGAGTCGGCGTTCTCTTCATAATTTCCCCACCCCGCTTGGCCGGCTGAAGGCCCCTCCCTACGTGGAGGTAATCTTGGTTGTAATAAGTCTAACCCTCACCCCAAGAGCCCCCCTCCTGCGAGAGGTGTAGTTCATGTAATAATATTTTCGCAGATTTGAAGCGACACCGACGCGGCTTGCGGGCGCAAACCCTTGCCTCCCCGCTCGCCCCCGTCTTCGGCCGGAGTTGGCGTCTTCACGCCGGCTAGGTGAGCCTCGGTCCCCCTTTCCTTGCTGGTCAATATCACTTGCTTAGCTTAGTATTCTTGCTTTGCTGTGTCGGACGGAGAGCGAGGGCCCGGCCCAAATTGCCGAACACGTGAGTGTCCATCGCGGGCGAGTTGTGAGCGAGCCATTTCAACCCACACCCATGGTGTGATGGCTGCCCGTGAGTGGGCATCCTTGGCCCAATTGGGGTTCTCCCCAAGCTTGCCAAGCACCGGAGCATCATTGTCCCACCCCGGACCCTCTCCATTATCGTTTAGTTGCCCACGGGCACAAGTGTGCACCAAGCGAGTGAGCCGCTCGAGTGGTATCATCGCCAATTTGCTTGCTTGCAACCTTAGGTCCAAGGGTCATATTATCTTGTGGTCATCACCCCAAGGTGGTGTCACATCAAATTGGTATCAGAGCAAGTTCTAGACTTGTCTCTACTAAGTCTTGTCCTAGGGCCATTGCATGCATCACACTTGTCCTCCATCATGACTACCTCATACTTGGCATATTCGCCACTCTTAGGCCCATTAGCAGCCTTTGTGTTTGATGGAACTCGCCCTAGTATATATATAGAGTGGGAGGACTCCATAGATCGACACTTTGGGAGGTTCACTCTATCAGGGCCTATGAAAGTCAACTATGCCAAGAGTTTGCTCTGGCGCCAAGCTAGGAAAGGATGGGAGAACATTGTAGGATTGAGAGAAGCCAAAGGGGAAGCACCCATTGAATCTTGGGATGAAATGAGGGCCAATCTTAGAAAGATCTACGCACCCCAATCCAAACCTCTTCAACCAACCGATCTTCCACCCCCGACCCCAACTCCAACCCAAGAACTTCTCCGACCAAACCCAACCCAAGTCCACCCATGTTCACCACCCCGAGAGTTACAAGATGACCAACCAAGTCCCCCCACCCATCCCTCCATGAGAATTGTAATTTTAGGGGAACCCCTCATAGAGTGGCTAAAGCAAAACCTCCTCCTCCGCGTCACACGCCCCTTCATGGATAACCACAACCCAATCATGCCCACCCCACACCTCCACACAACCTACCATTCATTCTACCTTGTAGGGACCCTGAGGGACTTGATTAGGGGAGTACTACGACAAATAGAGGTGACAAACATGCTGGCCTTAGGGGAAAGCGACACTGGATACCTTAGTTTCTCACACACCTCTATTGGATCCATCACCTCCATTTACACTAAGGGTCCTTGCACAAGCAAGCTATTATTGATCCTGCCCGAACCCGAAGAATTTTGCCAAAACCAACCCTATGACCCCCACCTCCCTCAAGAAAAGGGCACCCCATCTAGGGAGTCAACCTTGGTGATTGTCCCACTAGGTAACGAGTGCACAGTCCGCACTAGGCAGTGTGTGACTTGGAATACTATAAGTCTAGAAATGGAAGAAGCATCCTTCCCCACAAGCCAACCCACCTACATCCTTGTGACCTATTCCCTTGGGGGCCCCAATGCCAACCTGGCCACTTTCCCTCCTTCACCATTGCCCACCCCTCATCCAATCCCAAGGGCCATTTCATTTTACGCAACCAGGCCCATTGCTCTCACCACTATCAACTTCATGCACCAACCTACTCTATCCAGTTCACAGGCAGCAGAAGAAGCTCCACTTGCAGAGATTTCTCTGGTGCTGTCCCACATCATCTGGAGGTGCACCATATATTGCGGAAAGGTCTTCCAGTCTTCTTCACAGGCGAGGTGGAATCGTCTTGTTCTGACTTCCCTACAGATCGTGGTGCTCATTCTCGTCCGACTGCGCAACCGGGACCAGAACCTGACCAGAGCTGCAGTACAGAAGCTACTACGGCCACACCCCTCAACTTCTGAAGGCACCACTTGGCCGAGAGCGGATACTACAAGGCAGCTACCATCACCCATAAGCGGCATCCCGTTCGGCATCAGGAAGAGCCGTTTCCAATTTTTCTCTCCCAGGTGCGCAGAACAGACCATCAAGGTCTTGTCCTGACCCCCCTCAGTCAACGGACCTCTCCTCGCCACCCCGACGTCTTCTGGTGCCCATCTTGGTTGCTGCTCGTAGAAGACTCGTCCACGGTAGTCCTCGACTTGGTCCTGCCACGTTTGGACATCGGGAGCCACCGTGGTGACTTCATCCATCTACTGCTACACCCAGGGAGCAGTCCGAATCTGGTCGCAGGGACCCTGTTCCAGAGCCCGTCCCGGCCGGTGTCGACTTCAGAAGCGCCCAAAAAAATTCACAGACATACCTGGGTCTGTCAGTGACGTTTTGGCACCAGTCTCGTCGAATTCTGAGTTCGGAGGAGTGCACATCAGTGACCACTCCGACCCCCTGTTCTGCTGTTCCAGACCGGGACAGAATCGGCAAGGTGCTCCATCGGCGCGATCCAAGCTAATCTCCCCTCCCCGCCTGGCCGGCTTAGCACCCCTCCCTGCATGGAGGTAGTGTTTTCTTGTACCCTACTCTCCCCACCCCAAGTTCTCCCTCCTGCGTGAGGAGTAGTGCATGTATTAGCAGGTCATCGGCCGAAGCTTCATCGGCGCGGCGTTCGGGTAGCCCACGCTTCCCCGCTCGCCCTCGTCTCCGGCCAGGATCGGCGTCTTCACGCCGATCAGGTGAGCTCCTAGTTGCACTCCTCTTGGTTAGCACTTCTTGCTTAACTAGTATTGCTTCTTAGTTCCATCGGTGGCGAGGGAGTGCCCGATCCAAAATCAATCAAATCGAGTGTCCGCCGCGGAGCGAGTTGTGAGAGAGCCACTACATCCCACGCCCTTGGCGTGCTGGCCTCCCACGGATTTGGGCATCCCAGGCCCTTAGGGTTTCAGCCCAAGCTAGTCAAATCCTTGGAAAGGCGAGGTCCATCCTCGGACCCTCACCACTATCGCCGGTCCACCTACGGGCCCGTGTGTGCGCGACGCGGGTGAAGCCGCTTGAGTGGGTCCGCCGTTCGGTTCGATTGCTTGCAAAATCTAGGTCCGAGGGGTCATGTCACATCAGACCCCATTCGTTATCTCTTAGAAAAGCCTATCCTTTCTAGCTGATTAGCTCGCTGGCAGAGCTTTCTTTCTCAATTTGATATCACCTTTGTCGTCCAGAAGGCAATCAAGGGATATGCCATTGCCGAGCATCTTGCTCACTCTCCAATCCCTTGTACCGACTCGTTCCAGGTTGAGTTCCCTGATGAGCACTTGGCTGTACTTACTCATCTTCCCTTCTAGTCTCTTCATTTCGATGGTGCACTCAATTCTCAGGGTCGTGGAATCGGCGCCGTTCTCCTCACTCCGGAAGGAGTAACCATCCCCATCGCTTATCAACTCTCATTTCCTGCCACGAATAACATAGCCGAGTATGAGGCTCTCCTTGTCGGACTGAAGCACACCTACCTCATGGGCGCGCGATACCTAAACATCATAGGCGATTCTTAATTGGTGCTGCATCAAGTTCTGTCATCTTACCGCACCCGTGACCCCAAACTCAAGCCTTATCAAGATTTCGTCACGCTCTTGGCTAGGCAATTCCGCAAGCTCGTCTACATTCATACTCCCCATTCTCAAAACATTCTGGCCGATGCACTTGCATCACTTACTTCTTCCCTATCCTTCCCCCTCAGTCGTGCCACTGAGACCATTGTGGTCCAGCGGTTAGACGCTCCTTCCCTTCAGGATCCCTGGTTTGACAACCTTAGGAAGTCTGTAGAGAGGAAAGCTGAGAAGAATTATTTGAAAGAAGTTTCATTGACTGAGCTGGAGGAGTTCATAGAAGAAGAGGAATTGCCGTGGTACCACAAGATAGAGCAGTATTGCAGGGGTGGATCCTTCCCAGAGATGGTGAATGCTGAGCAGCGCAAGGCCATTAGAAGAGTCGCCACCAGATACACGATTATTGCTGGAGAGTTATATAGGCGGGCTCTCAATGGAGTTCTGATGAGGTGTCTGGATGACGATGAGGCTTGGAAAGTTGTTGAAGCAGCTCACGCGAGTGAGTGCGGAGGGCACGTTAATGGACAGGCATTGGCGAAGAAGATTCTTAGGGAGGACTATTACTGGCCAACCCTAGAAGAAGACTGTTCCACCTATGACCGTAGGTGTCTTCAATGCCAACTCCATGCCGATAAGATTCATGCTCATGCTTCTTCTCTCCATCCTCTTTCTGCTCCTTGGCCATTCTCCATGTGGGCTTTTGATATTGTAGGCCCACTAGGTGATCCGAACTCTCAAATCAAACAAAAATCTTTCATTCTGACTGCCACAGAGTATTTCACCAAGTGGGCGGAAGATGAAGCTTATGCAGAAATCAAAGCCACCACAGTATGCCGCTTCATCCCGAAGAACATCATCTCACGGTTTGGAGTGCTAAGTGATATCGTCACCGACAATGGGCCCCAATTTGTGTCTCAGGAACTTCAGGACCTCTGTAAGAAATTTAATATTTCATTGCGTCATTCATCACCATACTACCCTCAAGGTAATGTTCAAGCCTAGGCCTCGAACAAAACCCTTCTTAAAATCATCAAGAAAACATGCGAGTCACACAAATTTGCAGATTGGGCCGACAAATTGGTAGAAGTTCTATGGGCTTATCGCACCTCCGTCCGTACTCCACGGGATAAACTCCTTTTGCTCTCACTTATGGGACGGATGTGGTACTCCCGTACGAGATCTTGATCCCTTGCCTAAGAGTGCAGTTAGATAAATAACTCAATCTCGACGAGCATCGAGAGGCGTTGCTAGTCCAACTGGAACTCTTAGATGAGAAGCGGCTAAATGCGGCCAATTACGTGTCGGTTTATCAAAAATGTGTCTCGCGGCATTTTCAAAAGAAGGTTATCAAAAAAAAATTTCAAGTGGGTAACATGGTTTTGAAGCGCAAATTTATCAGATCAGCAGGTCCTAGGTCTAAGCTGCAACCCAACTGGGAAGGGCCATTTGTAATTAAATAAGTCTATCCTAGGAACGTGTACCGTCTTCTTAACGCAGAGGGTGAAGAATTGCCAAATCCGTGGAATGGGTTGTATTTAAAGTATTTTTATCCATAGAGTCAAGCCAGCAATGGCCCGGCGGCGGGATTTTCCTCCATTTGATCATGAAGGGAGATCCCCGGTTCAGCATTCACACACTACACGACCCCCTGTGGTTCGGTTTTCCCCTTTTGTGTAGCACCGTTTCTCCCTTGGCCATGCTTAGGGGACAGTGAAAATCTTTTTTTTTTCCAATCATTCGGTTGAAAATAGGGGCAAGTGGTGAATAAGGGGGGCGAGAACTGATCCAGACACCCCGATGAAAGGAAGGTCTCAAATAGGGGCAATATGTTATGACCTTATTCTGCTGTCAAAAAAGTAAAAGAAATAAAAGAAAAGGGGCAAAATCAAAGACAAAGCTAAAGGCTCATCAAAAGCTCGAAGCTCAAAAGTCTAAATGACCCCAAAAATAATGAAACTAGGCATGGCAAGAGCGAAAGTGCAGTTTCCCCGCGGGACGTTAAGAGCCCGATCGTCTGCGTGCCTAGAGCGGATGTAGGTTCGATGATGGACACAAAGCCCCGGCGCAATAGATCAAATTCTTTGAAAAGGGGGTGTCGCGAGAAGAACACAAACCCTAAAAACCTCTATACCTATTGCCGGCTTCTCTATCGAAACTTTCTTTTATTTTCCAAGGATTGTATCATACCCCGGGTATGGCCTCGGTAGAAGCACTGTTAAGCAGAATTGGACTCCGGCCATGGGCGGTCACCCATAATGCACGTTGGACCTGGAAGACCCCTAATGAGATGTGAGGTTCCCCGTCGTCAGGTTTAAGTTGATTTCAAAGTCCAAAAAAATCAAATATTTCAAAGTCCAGAAAAATCAAATATTTCAAAATCCAAAAAAATCAAATATTTTAAAGTCCATAAAAATCAAATATTTTAAAATCCAAAAAAAAATCAAATATTTCAAAATCTAAAAAAATCAAATATTTCAAATCTAAAAAAATTAAATATTTCAAAATTCAAAAAATCAAATATTTTTAAAACCAGAAAAAAAGATTTTCATCATCATGATTTGCATTCGTAGCATGCATTGCATTCATTTTCGGTTGTTATCTGCCTATTTAATAAGGCTTACCCCCTTGACCAAAAATCAAGAGTTGGTCATTTCCTAACTTGCTACAGGCAAGGGGTTAAGCCTAAAATAGATTTAATCTGTTTCTTTTTTTTTGTGTGTGCAGGGGCAGGTTGAAGGTAAAGGTTAGCACTTCTGTCACTGAACGGTCCTCTGACGACCATTTTATTCCTTCCAACGGCCAAACTCAGACCGTTCACTATTTCACACGGCTTAATTCAGACCGTTCAAATCTCTACCTACTTCAATGATCTACGGTCCTCACTAGACCGTTCAAGGACATAAACGGTAGGCTTTTGACCGTTTGACTATGTTCACGGCATATCGATAAGCCGTTCAATTCCCTGTTCTCAACTCTGCCATTGATCTAACACATGGCCCCGATCTTGCCGTTACATTCGTAGCACGGTTATTATCTAACCGTTTATTCTACCAAGCGGTCAGTGTGTGGCCGTGATCATCCTGAGATCATACCCCAAACTCACTCAATCACATGTAAGAAAAGCCAAACTCAAATAAATGAAGTCATCAATTTTATTCATTCATATACCTCTCTAAGCATAAGTCTCCATATCAAGCATCATGAAAAAATAAAAATCACTCGACCCTCTGCTGGGCATCCCCGCGGGGACGTATCTCTCTTAGCTCTCTCACATATGCCTGGCGCGTCTCTGGAGCCTCCGCAACCTCCGTAGGAAGGGTAAGCACCCTACTCACCTCCCACATGATCAGGGCACTCCTGACCGCCTTCTCATCCTCCTCCGTCCTGATCCTCCTCGCCTGTAATGCGGGAAGGTGGGGTAGTGCTGGTAGTACGGTCCTGGGTAGTCCAACCTGTAGGTAGCACCGGTGTGGGCTGTACATCGCCAGTGCAGTGTCACTCACGAGCCTCAGATCCAAGCCTGGCCTCCTAGGAAGTCTGATCGCAGTGCTGTGAAGGAAGTCAGGGCGCATCATGAACCGATCCAGGGGCAAGGTGTTGATGTAGAGTCGCCACTCGTCCCTGGTCTTTTTTTTCGTTGTCCTGCACTCTACCTGTGGAGAGAACCTGAAGGTGCCACCTATGAAGAAAAGGGGATGGCTCCCGAAGATCTGACTAGCCGAAGTGATATCCTCCTTATGGAAGAATTTCATCCTGACGTCCATCCAGCACTCTAAGAGTATTGTGGAGCCGAAGAGAGGACCTCCTAGAGCTGCTGAGGTAAGGCCCTCATACAAATAGGCAAGGATGGCCTGGGAGATAGAAAGACCCTGCCACAGGCCACTGATGGTACTAAGGATAGGAGTCTCTAGCACATGGTCGACAGAGGGGGACAAGATGGCCCCACACAGGCAAATAGACGCGGCCTTGGCTATGGCCTCATCCCACCCACACCTATTCCTACAATGTTCAACTACCCACTGGCTAAGAGGAAGAAGGTGGATCTGACGTGGGCCTATGAAGGTGCGGATGTCCTTGCTATCTAGTCTAAACTCTCCCAAGATAAGGCTAGGGTCTATAGGGGCAATAGTGTGACACACTAGGTCCTCCTCACCCACCTTAGACCTAGGAAAGGAAAAATAGATCTCTACCTCTTACAGTAGGATAGTGGCCTCAAATGATGAAAATATGAACGTATGGGTCTGAGGGTGCCACATTTCTACCAGAGCCAAGATGTTGTGCCAGTCAAAGGAGAGCTTTGGGTAATTCTTGCCTAGCACTAAGAGTGGGTGTAGGTGCCAAGACTTCAGGATGGATGTCACTGCTAGGGGAAACGCACGAATCATCGGAGCCATCCACTTTAAAGTGGAATAGCGCCTGGAGCCAGGGAGAAGCTGAGATGGAGGGAAAAAAAAAAGAAAAAGAGAAAGAGAGGAATAACGTGTAAGTGAATGAATAAATTGACTTGAATGAAATCATGCTAACATACCTCTCTCAAAGGGCTCGAGCTGAGATGACGAGGGATCATAGTCAACTGTTGGAGCACTTCACGCTCCTTCCTGGCCGGCTTTGGCCCTTCATAAGCTGCCCCCTCCATGGAACTCCCCTCAAAGGATCTTTTCATGATGGTTTGATGAAGAATAACAAGAGTTTGAGGCCTAGAAAGAGGGGTGTGGTGTGAGTTGCGAATTTAGGATCCCCCTCTTCTTATAAGAGCTAGCATAGAAGCCTAAACCCATTAGGACTAAGCTAGGATACATCTAGATAGGGATAGACTAGTGTTTGGGTTGGATTACAACACCATACCTCGGTTTGGGACTCTCCAAGAGAGTACCGATCGGACTCCCAATGCGTGGGATTGGACGGTCTTGCGATAGACCGCCCTTCCCTCGAGCGGTCGATAGAGGACCGTTCATCTGCTTCTAGATAGTTCAAATCTTAGGCTTTGCACGGTCGAAACACCTTCGTTCTTCTACTTGAACGGTCGGTATAGGACCGTTTATCTGTCTATGCTGGTCGAATTCAAACAGCCTTCACGCGGTCCTACACGAGCCGTGCATCTGCTAGGCGGCCACTTTGTGACCGCTCATCCCCTACCACACTACTTTATACTCTCCCGTCTCTCTCTCGCTCGTAAGTCAGCATCTTTCCCTCACTCTATGTCGGCGTCTCTCTCTCACTCTGAGTTGGCGTCTCTCTCTCTGCTCCGCTCTCTCGTAAGTCAGTACGTCTCTCTCCTCCCCGCTCTCCCAAGTAAGTCGTAAGTCAGTTAGTTAGCATTTGCATCTACATTCATACATTCGCCTTTATAACAAAATAAAAAACAACTAAAAACCAAAACATATCGTATCACTATCATGCCCATATGTACAAAAGTCAAGTCATAGTACAAAGTCAGGTCTGTCCCCCTCCCTGGCCCCCGTCACTATCATCAACGCGCTCATGCCTCTTTGGTGGAGGCATCGCCGACGTCGCCTCATCGTGACGTCGCCGGCACCGCTCCTCGTCCGCATTCCTCCAGTGGCCGTAGGAACCCATGAAGTAACTCCTCACCGAGTCGTGAGTGCCGTGGCTGCCACTCGAGGCTGCTCTACTGTGCTCCTGCCACTTGAGGCCCTCCACTAGCCCCTCCAGCTTCGCCACCTAAAGTCGGGCCCGCTCTGCCTCGACTCTATAGCGCTCCACCTCAGCTCGATGGCACTCCACCTCTGTAGCTCTAGCCCGGAGACGCTCTAGCTGCACGTGAAGGAGTGCCGTCTCAAGCGCGTCCACCGGTCGGCTCTGCGCCACCTCCTCTTGTAAGCGGGTAGCCTCCTCCCGAGCCGCTACTCGGCTCAGCTCCAGTTTTGTCCTCAACCGAGTCAGCTCGGTCATCTACATATACATTTTCATGATTAGTCAATTGCATTTCATAATCATATGCACCAAGGGAAAGTGTAGTGGTTACGTACCCTCTCGGAGAGTGCCGCCTCGGCTCGCGCTACCATCCGTGTAAACTCCGCCTCCCGCTCAGCTTGGTCTGCAGGGGTCTGTGAGGAAGAGGAAGGAGCATCGACCCCCTGTCGCTGAGTCCCCTCGGCGCGCTACATCCAAAACTCCAGGTCAGTCACATGCATAAGCATAATATAAGTACATAATTTTAGAGTTTAAGGGTTAGAAAACTCACCAGTAGGGCCAGGGCTTGCCGAGCCTTGTCTCGCTCCCTGATCGTAGAGTGTAGGAGCCCCTCTAGCTCCGCAAGCCGTCCCTCAGGGTCGATCTGCATTTAGAAGTCCAAATGTCAGTGCGTCATCATATAGAAATCATAAGCATAATAAACAAAGTTTAAGTTTAGAGGTCGTATCGGTCGGTGAGCACCCCAGAACAGCTGGTCCCGGTAGTGTCTGGCATACGCCGTGTAGTATGCCGAGTCGCTCTCTGCTCAGGCGGTCACCACCCGCCCAAGTACTGTCTAGTCAGCAATCTGTGCGGCATTCCACGCCGTCCAGTAGAAGGCCGCCGCCAGGCCCCGTGTGGTCCGTGTGACACGCTCCCCCGGCTTCTCCGGCACCGGGAACTCTACTACTGGCTAATGGACCCCAATGGTCCTCATTACCAGTCGGAAGCCACACATCCCGCCCAGAGAAGGTGAGGGCCCCTACCACCCAGGGCTGGCCCTCCTGTCCTTCCTCTGCGTATGGTGTCCACCGTACCTGCAAAATAGAAAGTTGCATCAGCATCATCAACATATACAACTACATTTAATTAAAGAGTCTAAGTTTAGAATCGTACCGAGGTGTACGGTAGGGCGTCCAGGTCATCCTGTAGCTCCCGGACCTGTCTCATGAGGGCCCCAGTCTCTCAAGGTGCGGTCCACCTCCGGGCAACGGGCAGTATGGCCGGGTAGGTCTCATCGCCTCTCCCCAGTCTGCGAAGTCTCACATAGGCCCAAACCTGCATCACATCACACCGTGTCAGCATATAGGAAGCATACAGGAATTGCATAATCAAGTCTAAGGTAGAGGTCGTACCTGGAGAAGAGGGGATAAGCCCCTGAGCATTGTCCACCTACTGGTCGAACTCAGGGTCTCGAAGAGGAAAGCCAGGACCGCCGCTCCCCACGCGTACTCACCGACGTGGTCGAGGTCCTGGAGTAGTGGAAGGAAGCTGCAGTGGATCACGTCCGCACGCATTGAGAAGAAGAGTCGTCCAAACAGCAACATCAGGAATCTCCTCAGCACTCTGTCTGCCTCAACTCCCAGCTCCGTCGCAACTCTCGGTCTGGCCAGGTCCACCAACCTCTGGAGGTGCTGCTCTGGCTGGTCCCCCGTCGCTATCCCAGCACATCGTAGCCCAATGCTGTCATGTAGCCTCGCCCGGGGAAGGAGAGTGGACTGCCGCTCAGGACGCCGCAGCTCCAAGCCCAGCAGCTCCTGAGCCATCTCGCAGTAGTCCGGATAAGTGCTCCCGCTGACCGGCAACCCATGCACCCGTAGGCCCGTGAGTCGAGCCACGTCCTCCAACGTAGGGACCATATGCCCCCACGGAAAAAGGAAAGTACGACTCACTGGGTCCCAGTAGTCGTGCAGAGCGAAAAGGAGAGCGGTGTCGAACCGGCTCACCTCGATACTCAGGAATGGGGAGAATCCCATGGATGTCAACCGCTCTCGCTGAAAGTCGGGCAGTGCCAAGTACACCGCCCGAACTTTCAACCATGAGATGCAGGGTCCTACGCTTTCCCTGCATTCATTTTTTTATAATTACACACATTTAATGATAGGTTCATGCATTGTGATCAACAAATAAATGAAAACAATAAAATTTCACTTTTGTCAAAAGGGCGGTTCCCCATGGACCACTCTTCCTAGTGCACTGACCGGTATGGGCCATTTGGTTCTCAGCCCTTTCGTATTCGAACGGACCATTATAGCCCGTTCTTCCTCCCCACGGTAGCTCCCTCACCGTTCTTCTTTTTCTTAGCCCTATCATTTTCTGGACTTAGACGGCCACCCCTAGGCCGCATGTGGCATAGGCGGCTCTATGTGAGCCGCATGTCTCTTTTTGAGTGGTTCGTAGTGAACCGTTCGTTTGTCATCTTCCCCGACGATGGCGAACCTTCCCCACCAGCGATGAGGTCACCATAGCCCCCCAAACCGGTCCCAAAGAGGCCATTTGCCTCGGTCATCACCCTAGGACTAGCATGCATTGATTAAAAATTAAAAATGGCCCAGGTTTAGGCGACTTACCTCGTCGGTTTTGGGAGGCTTGGCCATCACCGTGGACGCCCCCGGTGGCTCGTCGGCTGCCCTTGCTCCCTCCGGCGCAGGCGCAGTCGCTTCCTCGACCTCCGGCGTGGCCTCCCCCGCCTCGGGAACGTCCGGTAGTACCCCACCGATGAGCACCTCTGCGACGGCTGACGACGGCGGTAGCGGTGCTCCTTCCTCTCCGGCCATTCGCGAACGCTTGCCTTGGTGTTTGAAGCGCATAAACGAGGGCGAGAGCGAGGGGGAGGGAGTATGAGAGAGTGAGAGAGATTGAGAATGAGAGAGATCGAGAGAAGAAATGGGGGGTGCTTCGGTTCGTTCTCCCTCTTCCACCATAGGTTATGGTGGAGGGTGGGAGACGAAGGGTTTAAAGCTTTCGAAACCCCAGTTGGTGCACGGTCTATCGCAAGCCGTGCATCCTAAAGGATGGTTCTTTTCTAGACGTTTGAACCTCAACGATATTTCATCATGAGCGGTAGCATTCTAGCCGTATACCTTATTGGCGGTTTAAGATGAGCCGTTCATCTTCCTATCCCACTTTCAAATTTTCTGCTTAAGAGCGGCTTGTCCTTAGCCGTTCTTTAACATAAGCGGCCCCTCATTGGCCGTTCATATAGTGAAATAATGGTTTCTACATCATATGGTTAAATTGTTAAATGTGATTGCTTTGTATTGCAAATCTTGTTAATGATCTTATTGGCAGTGTCGCCTTCACTTGCCGTTTCGCCTGCACAGGTAAGTCAGGTATGGCATTCTATCCCTGTATCCCTTATTGCATTACTATATGGTATCATGTAATATTATCTTGAGAACCAGCTGGTTATCTGCGTATTCTTGGATCTTATGTTCCCCTTTAACAAAAATAATGATGATCCATGTTCATGTGTTTAACCATCAGAGAGGTCGTTAGATTGAGAAAATTAGGGGACGCCGGTTCTATCTCGCACGCCGTGGTTGCAGATAGTGTCTTGACCCTAATTGCCCCGGTCTAGCAATATTATTCTCGAGTATTTTCTATTTTTCTTTTGCATTCGTTTTGATGATTTCTTTTATTTTAGCCCAGCATACATCATACGCATTCTTTTGAGCATTCATGACCCATGATTTGCCTGCAAGTGTCCCACTAGTAATGGAAGGATGTTCGTTCATGTTTGAGTAAAAGAAAGATTTCCACTCTGAGTCATAAGGTTCTTTCTGGTCTGTTCACTTGGGTAGGTTGATTGAGAGTCCCCGGTCTAGAGTTTTTAGTCTATCTCTTTATTTTCCATTACTGCTTTGATCTCCTCATTTGTCCGAGGGATTGTGTCCCCTATGAGGTTGGTCGCGTGTTTTCCTTTTCTTTCGCTTAGTTTAGTTCCTCCAGATGACGTTGCTTTTGGTCCAACAATTCCTTATGAGTGGTTCGGAGTTTTCTGGAAGATTCCTATCACTTGTTGGCGAGAAAACGGGTATCGTTTTACCTTAACGCCTTGGCGAGAAAATGTGCCCATGTTCCATCTTGCTTCCGCTTCACCTTCGCTCGCTCCCCTGCAAAGAGGACGTTAAGGAGGGGCATCTGTTGACACCCATTTTTTGCCGATAAGTTGAGTCATTTCTCTTACTTTCATTTGTTGATGCCTCGAGTTGTCCGTTACTCGTTGGGTTATTTTTCTGGCATATCTTTGGGCCTATTTTATGGGTAGCCTCCCTCCCTGGCTAGGTCTGCTTCAATTCAGGGCTTAATGGGCCTTGATTTTGTTTAATCTATCTTTTTTATGAATTTCAAACATCCAGGGCATGCACGGTCAGTTTCCTGGCCGTTCATCCTATGAGTGGTCGTTCTTGGGCCGTCCGTATATTTCTTGGATATTTAGTTAATTTGCTGAATTTTCACCTACAAGCTGACACACAACCTGAGTTTAGCCGCCCAAATACATTGTGCGGTGTATCCTTAGCCGTTCAAGTCCCAGAGTCCCGAGCTCGGTAGTCTTTTCAGATAATTATCTACTTATATCAGTTCTTTGGATTTATCACCGACAAGGTCATGAACGGTGGTCCCTGGGCCGCTCTAGTGTTAAACGGTCTATCTGTAGCCGTGTAATCAGTTTGATGGAAAATTTGGTTATTTTTTTGAATTATTGAATTTCCAACGACAGGGATGGACGGCCTAGATATAGCCGCTCAACAAGATGAGTGGTCTATCGTACGACCGTTCAACGGCCAGATTCCAGAGATTTTAAAGGTTTTTTCTCTCTCCATTCGTGGTTTTATCCCCAACTTCTCCCATCATGTTCTCCGCGGATACTCCACCAAATGGGGTGCCGTTTCGTTTGGTTGAGAGATAATTCAATTATATACACATTTTATGTTATTATCTCGACCTAAAAATGGCTGGAAACCCTAATTTCAAGCTAGGACTTAGGGGCTCTATAAATAGACCCTAAAGGCTAAGCTTGAAAAGGGGGGGGGGGGAGATTTCAAGGTCACGGCGAAGCCCTGCCGGATTCAGAAGCGACCCTAAGTCAGGGAGGGAGGCCTTCTGCGTCCGTCCAGGCCTGCGGTTTCAGGGAGTAGCACGTTTTTGCGTCATATCTTTTGACACCCCTAAGGGTTTAAAAACTCCCAGGTATCCCCCATTCCATGTTGGTTAGTTTATCTTCCATGTTCTTCTATAGTTTCTACACTTCACAGTTCTGACTTTGGGTTTATTTTTTTGTTCTACACCTTGTCTTGCAGGTCAACAGCGCCCAGGCACGAGGCCCACTCCTTCTGGCCGGCCGGAAGGAGTGGAGGTTGAGCTTCTACGTTTTGGAAGGTGGTGGCGTTGAGTGATCATTTTCTGTCCGTTTGAGGAGTCGGGCGGCTTCATCCTTGCCGTTCATCTTTCTCCTGCGGCGGTCTCCAAACCGTTCTTATGCCATCCTTCTTCGTCCCGCGTTCCACCCCAGCACTGTTTGACGGTCTATCGAGCGGTCGTGCATCGTCCGAGCGGTTCTTCCACAGCCGCGCATATCTGCAGTGTTGGTTAAAGGCGAGTGTCTCCCTTCTTTTCCAAGGTTGGGTGTGTTCATCGCGTTTGATACCTTGTTGGCGATCACACAGGTTCACAAACTTCTGTCCCCTTCTACTTTCCGTTTATTTCTCATATTTATTTAGTAGAGGGTTATGAAGGGTTTTAAAACGATAGAAAAATATATCTACACATATTTCCTCCTCAATTTCATTGAATATTTCCTCATCCTCCAGAACAAACTCCATAAGTAGATCATTAAATTTTGTGCCACGCAAGTACAACATTATGGGATACATTAACTTCAAATTGACAATGTTACATTCTTAACATGAAAAATGTAGCCACAACCAGTTACACAGTTTAAGGGAAATATTGACATAGCCCACTCACTCCATAGATTTCGCTAACGGTGCACCATAATAATGAAAATGACACCGATAAGTATTAGGAACAACAATAGTACAAGTAATATCATGAGGCCGATAATGATCAGATTCATAGAGGGCCATGAAGTAGCCATGCTCTTGTGCATTATTGATCTAGAGTTGACATTCGATGGTGCCCTCATAGTTGTGGCTTGAGGCCGATCCTGATGGAGGCATCATCCGCAACTCTTTTTGGCTAGGGTCTTCTTCACACTCCGGCATCGTTTGAGTTCGGGCCTCTCTCTATAAAGGCCCAATTATCCCTTTTGTGCTATCTATTTGAGTCATTTTGATGTAATTTTCATTTTATTTGAGTCATGTCCCTAGGTCTTGCATTTATTTTACTAAGTTTGAGTATCATTAGATTGTGTAATGTGCTATTGGGCCCAATTCTTCGGGCTTGGCCCAAGACCCCCCCTACCCCTTCGGTTATTTGTCATTGAGTCTTTTGTAAGGGACTTATTGTAAAATGTGGGTTTCCTATATATAGGGCCCCATTTCCTTCATTTGAAGGTAATGAATCAATCAATGAAAATGCCATTTGAGAGTTCAAAAGATTAGTTCAATGGAGTGAATCCAATTGGGTGAGAAGCCCTAGGGTGAGAGAGTCCCCCCCCTTCCTCTCTCTCTTTCTCTCTCCTCACTAAGGGGTTCGCCCCTTTCCTCTCTCCTCCTCCTCCCAACCACCTCCAACCCCCACCTACCTCCATTAAGGCCCCTCCACTTCCCCACACCCCATTTACTTCCCCCCCTAGTTCCAAGGTAGAGCTCTCCCCATTCCAACACCATTTTCCCCATTCCAACCAAATCTTCCCCATTCCAACACAATCACTCCTCTTCCCCACACCATCTCCCAACTTCCAAATCCACTTTGAATTTGAAATCCCCTTCCCTCCAAGTGTTTTTGCCGCCCCCTTCTTCTCCCCCCATAAGGCTAGGTCGCCCCTTGTCCTCCACTCCCCTTCACCCATTTGCATCTTCACTTCATGCATCCCTGCTGAAACCTGCGCCCTCTCCCCAATTCCACCATCTTCCTAACTTCATTAGCACCCTTCCAACCCTCCCACATACTCCCACTACCATTCCCTACCTCCCCTTCACCCTATAGTCCTTGCTTCCCCTTCTTCTTATAGGACATTTGGAAGCTATACTCAAGCTGCAGCTCACGGTCCAGAAGTTGCAGATGAACCTGCAGTGTGTAGCGGCCACCAGGACCACACCCCTACGAGTTTGAAGGTCCAAGAGGAGTCCATAGAAGCGTCTACCTGTCCTCTTCGCAACGGCAGTGATTTCGTCCCCATCGGAGCACCGAGCTGCACAGGAGGTCCATTCTCCTACGACTGCGCAGAGTTGGCTCTGCAGAGATCCTGAGCCAGAGAGAAAGCTTCACCACGACAAACCCCGGAAGAATCAGGCCACGAGCTCTTCTGAAAAGTTCTTCCTCTCCCTGTATACTTTCAGAATCAAGAAGCGGAACTCCCTTCGGCATCTTGCAGCAGAAGTTACCAATTTTCTTCCTCAGGCGTTCGACTCTGCTTCCCACTGTCTGCATCGACCACTTCTCACTATTCTGAGTCCTATGATCTTCACCGGCATCTTTTGGCATCTCTGTTTGTTCTTCTGTAAAGAGGACTCAGACACGGTTCCAACGGTTTCAATGGCGACTGATTCAGAGTTTGGGAACGATCGGGGCAGCCTCGTCTTCCTACTGTTGGTAGTCTGTTGCAGATAGTCTGAGATTCAGTAACCCTGTTCGTACTCCCGCCCAGGCCGACAGCGACCCCTGAAGAAATTGCCAAAATTCAGAGGCACTCCTGTTCTAGAGTCGAAGAGATCCCCACTGGTCTCACCCTCAGCAAAATTCTTGAGAGAGTTCTGTGGCCTCCACACCCTCTGTCTGTCAGCAATTACAAAGAGAAGGCTGATTCGGTGTCATCACTTCTTCATCACTCTTGGCACTAGTTTCCCCTCCCCGCTAGGCTGGCTGAAGGCCCCTCCCTGTGCGGAGGTAGTTTTGGTTGTAATCGCTATTAACCCCCACCCCAAGACCCCCCTCCTACGAGAGGTGTAGTGTTGTAACTTGTTTGGGCAGGTCAAGCTACACCGTCGCGGCGTGTGGGGATCCACTCGCCTCCCCGCTCGCCCTCGTCTCCGAGCGGGATTGGTTTCTTCAAACCGGTCGAGTAAGTGCTCACACCTCACTCCATTTAGTGCTTGTCATTCAATATTCGTTCTAGTTCCGCTGGTTATGCGAGTGTGAGCTCGATCCTTAAGCCCCGTTGTCTTGAGTGATCACCATGGGAAGAGAATCACCGGTGCCTTTGGCACTTTGTCGGCCCCCTTGAATTGGGCATCCACATCCATTGGGAATCAAATCTTGGCCTTGCTGGCCCTCTACCAGCAAGGGCCCAACCCCACATCCTCTACTTGGCATTGCCAAGTCACCCCGGGCTTGGGTGAGCGACGGGAGAGCGGCGGCCCAAAATGGGCCCTTTTGATTGTGAATGTGCTTGCTTGCCTAAGTCTTAGGTTGTGTCACATCAATTGGTATCAGAGTAAGTCTTTGACTTGTCTCTATCAAGTCTAAGTCCTAGGACCTTTGCATTGTGTGTCCAACCTCTTTTGTCCCTTGTCTTGCATGTCCACTCGTAGTGGTGCTAGTTACCGACCCGATCCATCATCATCGGTTCCACCCATGGATCCCAATCCTCAACTCAATCAAGATGCTCCTAGGGAGGAACCCCAAGGCCAAATGAATAGGGTAGATGCTGCCCTTACAAACATTCTTGCCCAACTTGAGTCCCTTTCCACTCGAATTGCTCGGCTAGAAGAGCATGAGTTCCACCCAAGGAACAATGAGCCTAGAGTCCACCCTCCACATGTTGAACCTCATAGGGAAGACCCTCATCCAAGGAATAATGAACCAAGAGTCCATCCACCACATGGTGAGCTACATAGGAATGAGTTCCACCCAAGGAACAATGACCCAAGAGTCCACCCTCCACATGTTGAGCCTCATAGGGATGAGTTCCACCCAAGGAACAATGGACCAAGAGCCCATCACCCACATGCTGAAATTTATAGGGAGGACTTGGACCTTGACCCCTACCATGACTATGAGAGGCCTCGCCACCATCACATTAATGAAAGGCGTCCATGGGACGACCCGGATGACCCTCTCTTAAGGATGATTAAAGTAGAGGCCCCAAACTTTGATGGTTCCCATGAACCAAGTGTCTACTTAGAATGGGAGACCGTCATGGACCAATACTTTGAATGGTACCCTATGACCGACCAAAGGAGGGTAAGATTGGCCAAAATGCATCTCACTAAATTAGCCAAAACTTATTGGCTAAACCAAGAGGGTTTAAGAAGGATTAGGCGGGAAGAGCTTATTGATACTTGGGAGGGTATGAAAAATCAACTTAGGAATAAATACCTTCCCCAATCCTACCATCAAATACTCTTAGATGAATGGCAAAGCCTAACCCAAGAAGGGAAGACCGTGGTAGAATATATTGAGAAGTTTGACTCCTATCTTTTGAAGTGCGGAGTTCATGAGGACCCGGCCGTTACCTTGTCTCGCTTTAGGAATGGACTTCAAAGTCACATCAAGAGAGAGCTTTTCATGAGAGATGTTGATAACCTTGGGCTAGCCTATCAAATAGAAGGGATGTAAAATGATTCTCTAGGATCCCTCGATTTGCTACTCCCCGACCGGCCGATCCCAAAAACAGGGGACCACGACCCATCCCGGCCACCCCCATGAAAGCCCCAAATCCAAGTGGGAGTACCCCATTAAGGCCTTACAACCCCCCTCCCACCATCACTCCAAACAAGCCCATCTCTAGTCACCCTCTCCCACGGAGGGAAGACAATCCCAAAGGCCCAAGTGTAGGAAACACTCCGGGTAGCGGGCGACAACAATGCTATAGGTGTCAAGGGTTTGGCCACTTTGCGGGGCAATGTCCATCCAAGGGATTATCTAGCTTGCTTATTGAGGAAGAAGCTCCCCCACCCCAAAAGGAACTTGAGAGTATTGTTGAGGACCATGAAGCCTCACTAGATTGGGAGGAAGAGTATGAGACCCAATACCTTGAATCGGGTCTAGATCACACCACTCCATCTACCAACTCCCATCTAGGAGTGATTAGATGCACCCTCACCAAACCCCAAGAAGAGGATTGGCGTCGAACTTCAATCTTTCACACTTTTGTCAAGATAGGGAGCCATGTAAGGAAAGTGATCTTGGATAGTGGGAGTTGTGTCAATGCCGTATCCCCCGATACCGTCAAGCTCCTTGGGCTTACTATCACTCCCCACCCAAATCCATATCGGGTCTCATGGATCAACAACAACTCCATCCCGGTCAACACCCAATGTCTTGTACCCCTCACCTTCTCTTCATACCTTGGTCAAATATGGTGTGATGTCATACCCATGGAAGTAGGTAGCATCCTTCTAGGAAGACCTTGGCTTTATGATGTAGATGCCACCATCTTGGGTAGGAGCAACATATGTACCTTTGAACATGAGGGTAAGACCATCCGTCTTAACCCCTCCCCACCACGTCCCATGGCCAAGAGGGACACTCTCCCTCAAGGACAACATCCCACCACCACACAAGTCTCGGGGAACTCCACCCCTCCAACCCCATCCCTCACCCAAACTCCCAAACAAAGTGGGACCTCGGGGTGGACCAAGGGTCTTCATCTCATCACTAAGAAAGAACTTGAAAAGGAGATAGTTCAAGGAGTACCACTATGTGCGGTGATCATTTGTCTAGGAGAACCCACTTCCACCAATCCACATCCCATATCAATCCAACAACTCCTAGAAGAATTCCATGATGTGTTCCCAATGGAGCTCCCGGACCAACTCCCTCCCATGCGGGATGTGCAACATGCGATTGATCTAGTCCCGGGGGCCACTCTCCCAAACCTTCCTCATTATCGCCTCAATCCCACAGAACATGCCGAACTTCGGAGGCAAATAGAGGAACTCATTAGGAAGGGCTTTATTCGCATTAGCAAAAGTCCATGTGCCATCCCGGCCCTCTTAACTCCCAAGAAGGATGGGTCATGGCGAATGTGTGTGGATAGTCGAGCCATTAACAAAATCACCGTCAAGTATAGGTTTCCCATCCCTAGGCTTGATGACATGCTTTATATGTTAGCCGGAGCCACCATTTTCTCCAAAATTGACCTTAAGAGTGGCTATCACCAAGTTAGAATAAGGCCCGGGGATGTGTGGAAAACGGCTTTCAAAACCAAGGATGGTCTCTTTGAATGGTTAGTCATGCCTTTTAGGATTTCAAATGCCCCAAGTACTTTCATGCGTCTTATGACGGAGGCCCTTAGGCCTTTCATTGGAATCTTTCTAGTGGTCTACTTTGATGATATGCTCATGTATAGTCAAACCCAAGAGGCCCACCTTGACCACCTTAGGCAAGTTTGTACCATCCTCCGCCAAGAAAGCCTATTTGCCAATTTAGGAAAGTGCCACTTCATGACCACATCCATCACCTTCCTAGGATTTATGGTGTCCACCAAGGGTGTCTCCATGGACCTCGACAAGGTCCAAGCTATTCTTGATTGGCCGAAATCCCACACCCTTCATGAGGTCCAAAGTTTCCATGGATTGGCAACATTCTATAGGAGGTTCATTCGTGGATTTAGCACTATCACCGGCCCAATCACCGATTGTCTCAAGAAGGGAACTTTTGTGTGGACCAAATCAGCCTCCAAAGCCTTCCAAGAACTTACGGAGAAGTTGACCCAAGCCCCGGTCCTATGCCTTCCCGATTTCTGTAAAGTCTTTAAAGTCACATGTGATGCATCCGGGATAGGGATAGGAGGGATCCTTAGTCAAGAGGGACACCCGGTAGCCTTCTTTAGTGAGAAGCTATGTGATGCTAAGACTAGATACTCCACTTATGACAAAGAGTTCTATGCCGTGGTGCAGTCCCTCCGACATTAGAGGCACTACTTGTTGCCCAAAGAATTTGTCATCTTTTCCGACCATGAGGCCCTCAAATACCTCAACTCCCAACAAAAGCTAAATGCCCGACATGCCCGATGGGTTGAGTTCATCCAATCCTACACTTTTGTCATCAAACATAAAGCCAGGAGTGAGAATCGAGCAGCGGATGCCCTTAGTAGGAAAGTTTCCTTGTTATCCACTATCCAAGTGGAAGTGAGCGGATTTGATAGGATCAAGGATGAGTACCCTAGCTGCCCCGACTTTGGGCACATCTATACCACCTTCACCACCCATTCTAGCAAGGAACATGAGGGATTTGTCATAGAGGATGGGTTCCTCTTCAAGGGACCAAAGCTTTGCATCCCACGGACCTCACTCCGCGACTTCTTGATTTGGGAAATACATGCGAGAGGGTAGCTGGTCATTTTGGAGTCCACAAAACCATTGCTCTAGTTGAGGGACAGTTTCATTGGCCAAGTCTCAAGAGAGATGTAGGCAAGATAGTGGGTCAATAACGAACATGTGCTTCGGCCAAACAGGTGAAACAAAACACTGGCCTATATACCTCACTCCCCATCCCCGACCGTCCATGGCAAGACTTGAGTTTGGACTTTGTGCTAGGATTACCCAAGACTCAAAAACGGCATGACTCCATCTATGTGGTGGTTGATAGATTTTCCAAAATGGCCCATTTCATCCCATGCTCCAAAACCTCCGATGCCTCCCATGTGGCCCGATTGTTCTTTGATGAGGTTGTCCGTCTCCACGGGCTACCTAAGACCATAGTCTCTGATAGGGATGTCAAATTCACTAGCTACTTTTAGAAAACTCTTTGGCACATGATGGGTACCCTCCTCAAATTCTCCACTACCTACCACCCCCAAATGGATGGCCAAACAGAAGTTGTCAATCGGAGTCTAGGGAACCTCCTTAGGTGTCGTGTTGAGGATCACCCCGGAAATCAGGATCTCATCTTACCCCAGGCCGAATTTGCATATAACAACTCCATCAATAAGTCCATAGGGATGAGTCCATTTGAAGCCGTGCATGGATACACACCAAGAAAGCCTTCCGATCTCATTCCCCTTCCCCAGCATGCTAGAGTGTCCATTTCAGCCGAGTCTTTTGCACAACATATTAGAGAATTGCATGAAAAAATTCGCAAGCACATCAGCAAAAAGAATGAGGCTTATAAAAAGCTGGTCGACTCTCATCGGCGTCACCAAGAATTCCATGTGGGTGACTTTGTGATGGTAAGGACGGAGAGGCTCTCCCCGGGAGCCAACTCTAAACTGAGGCCACGTGGGGCTGGTCCCTTCCAGGTCTTGAGGCGCATTGGTGCAAATGCCTACGAGTTAGATCTCCCTGAGGAGTATGGAATAAGTCCCACATTCAATGTCGCCGACCTAGTGCCATATAAGGGACCCACGGTGGTACCTAGTGAGGAGATTGAGCCTACTTCTTCCATTGAGAGAGCACCCACCCATGAGGAGAGACCACCAGCCAAGAGAGCCCAGCGTGAACAAATCGAACAAAGATTGGATGAACAAGTCACTACCACTCGGAGCAAGGCATATGAGCGCTATCTCGTCAGGTGGAAGGATCGGCCTCCTTCGGAGGATTCTTGGGTGAGTCGGGAGGATCTCCAGCGGTTGGATCCGGACCTCCTTGAGCAGTACCACAGTCGGATGGACCCATACTCGACGGAGTCGAGCTCTTCACAGCCCAGGGGATTTGATGGAGGCATCATCCACAACTCCCTTTGGCTAGGGTCTTCTTCACACTCCGGCATTGTTTGAGTTCGGGCCTCTCTCTATAAAGGCCCAATTATTCCTTTTGTGCTATCTATTTGAGTCATTTTGATGTAATTTTCATTTTATTTGAGTCATGTCCCTAGGTCTTGCATTTATTTTCCTAAGTTTGAGTGTCATTAGATTGTGTAATGTGCTATTAGGCCCAATTCTTCGGGCTTGGCCCAAGACCCCCCTACCCCTTCGGTTATTTGTCATTGCGTCTTTTGTAAGGGACTTATTGTAAAATGTGGGTTTCCTATATATAGGGCCCCATTTCCTTCATTTGAAGGTAATGAATCAATTAATGAAAATGTCATTTGAGAGTTCAAAAGACTAGTTCAATGGAGTGAATCCAATTGGGTGACAAGCCCTAGGGTGAGAGAGTCCCCCCCTTCCTCTCTCTCTTTCTCTCTCCTCACTAAGGGGTTCGCCCCTTTCCTCTCTCCTCCTCCTCCCAACCACCTCCAACCCCCACCTACCTCCATTAAGGCCCCTCCACTTCCCAACACCCCATTTACTTCCCCCCCTAGTTCCAAGGTAGAGCTCTCCCCATTCCAACACCATTTTCTCCATTCCAACACAATCACGCCTCTTCCCCACAACATCTCCCAACTTCCAAAGCCACTTTGAATTTGAAATCCCCTTCCCTCCAAGTGTTTTGGCCGCCCCCTTCTTCCCCCCCCAAAAGGCTAGGTCGCCCCTTGTCCTCCACTCCCCTTCACCCATTTGCATCTTCACTTCATGCATCCCTGCTGAAACCTACGCCCTCTCCCCCATTCCACCATCTTCCTAACTTCATTATCACCCTTCAACCCTCCCACATACTCCCACTACCATTCCCTACCTCCCCTTCACCCTATACTCCTTGCTTCCCCTTCTTCTTATAGGACATTTGGAAGCTATACTGAAGTTGCAGCTCACGGTCCAGAAGTTACAGATGAACCTGCAGCTTGCAGCGGCCACCACGACCACACCCCTGCGAGTTTGAAGGACCAAGAGGAGTCCGTAGAAGCGTCTGCCTGTCCTCTTCGCAACGGCAGTCATTTCATCCCCATCGGAGCACCGAGCTGCACAGGAGGTCCATTCTCCCACGACTGCGCAGAGTTGGCTCTGTAGAGATCCTGAGCCAGAGAGAAAGCTTCACCACGACAAACCCCGGAGGAATCAGGCCACGAGCTCTTCTGAAAAGTTCTTCCTCTCCCTGTATACTTTTTGAATCAAGAAGCAGAACTCCGTTCGGCATCCTGCAGTAGAAGTTACCAATTTTCTTCCTCAGGCGTTCGACTCTGCTTCCCACTGTCTGCATCGACCACTTCTCACTTTTCTGAGTCCTATGATCTTCACCGGCATCTTTTGGCATCCCCGTTTGTTCTGTTGTAAAGAGGACTCAGCCACGGTTCCAACGGTTACAACGACGACTGATTCAGAATTCAGGAGCGGTCGGGGAAGCCTCGTCTTCCTACTATTGGTAGTCTGTTGCAGATAGTCCGAGATTCAGCAACCCTGTTCGTACTCCCGCCCAGGCCGACAGCAACCCCTGAAAAATTGGCAAAATTCAGAGGGACTCCTGCTCCAGAGACGAAGACATCCCCACTAGTCTCACCCTCAGCAAAATTCCTGAGAGAGTTCTGAGGCCTCCACACCCTCTATCTATCAGCTATTACAGAGAGAAGGCTGATTCGGTGTCATCACTTCTTCATCACTCTTAGCACTAGTTTCCCCTCCCCGCTTGGCCGGCTGAAGGCCCCTCCCTGTGCGGAGGTAGTTTTGGTTGTAATCCCTATTAACCCCCACCCTAAGACCCCCCCTCCTACGAGAGGTGTAGTGTTGTAACTTGTTTGGGCAGGTCAAGCTACACCGCCGCGGCGTGTGGGGATCCAATCGCCTCCCCGCTCGCCCTCGTCTCCGAGCGGGACCGGTTTCTTCAAACCGGTCGAGTAAGTGCTCACACCTCACTCCATTTAGTGCTTGTCATTCAATATTCGTTCTAGTTCCACTGGTTATGCGAGTGAGAGCTCGATCCTCAAGTCCCGTTGTCTTGAGTGATCACCGTGGGAAGAGAATCACCGGTGCCTTTGGCACTTTGTCGGCCCCCTTGAATTGGGCATCCACATCCATTGGGAATCAAATGTTGGCCTTGCTGGCCCTCTACCAGCAAGGGCCCAACCCCACATCCTCTACTTGGCATTGCCAAGTCACCCCGGGCTTGGGTGAGCGAAGGGAGAGCGGCAGCCCAAAATTGGCCCTTTTGATTGTGAATGTGCTTGCTTGCCTAAGTCTTAGGTTGTGTCACATCAGATGCACTATTATAGAAATGTTAGAGGATTCCTCCAGAAAGTCATAATATGCATTGTATGCATTCTGTGCCTCCTCAATAGATAGAAATCCCTTATAACGCGCTCCCGGATACCCATGTACATGGGAATTACATTCCGGCCATGTGACATATATGCCCGGCCAACGTCCTACCCATACAACATAACAAGTGTACTTTCCCATTATTATATGGGTTCAATGACCTGCATATAAATTACCCTACAAGGACATTCATGTTTAAATAAATACAGAATAGAAAGGTACAACATAATGGTCAATAACCACATAATGCATAATACATAGTTGGCCGAACAAAAGTCCATACAAAAAACATAACATCACTAAACAAGTCCCACAATAAAACAACCATAACACCCCAAAACAACAAGTGCCCTCATGGCTTCGAAAACTACCCAACAAAAAAAGTCCACGACCATCGCAGTCGTGTAGGAGGTATGTAGGACTATCCAGTCCACCTTATCTTCCTCACTCAAGATCATAAAAAAAGATCTATTTGGTGCTTCTTTGAATAGATCTAATGCCTTCACAACCGTTTGACGGGAGAGCCCAGGGAGAGCTACAATGCACTCTTGCGCTGTGGGTATGGTACCACCTTCCACAACATCGATGTCATTACTTCCCTGACGTTTGTGCAACATCTTCACTAAATCCACGCGCTCACGAGAGGCAGAAGTAAAAGCCATGAAAGATTCATCTCCTAACCTCTTGGGATGTGGCTTTGACCCACCAACAGAGAGCCGCTTCCGTGCATTGGACATACCTTTAGTGTTCAATGGAGGTGGCGGTGTCTCTGATGTAACCTGTACATTAGGAGGCGTACATCCCAAAGATGCAAGATCAAGGGAGCCATCGCTACTGAAATGAAGGTTGTCTATGCCAGCACCACCTGCTAGAGCATTTAAATATTCTTGAACAGAGGTTTGGGAAGACATAGGTAGATGGGTCATGGATCCTTCTGCATCTACTCCCCGACTTATGCTACTTGCGCATATGTATTCCATCTTTTTCAAGAACTTGAATGTCTTACCCTTTATGATCTTATATTCAGGACATCTCTGACAACAAAGGGAGATAATGATATATTAGAAGACGAGTTATTGGTGTCTACATTTAAATTTAAATTGGATCAAATTTTAAATACAATTACCTGAATTAGCTCCTCTCAGGCTCCCTCATATCTAGGCATAGGCATGTGAGTCATTGGATCCTAGCCCAACCCACTTTTCCTCAGCAATTGGTCATATAAGGTGTATAATTTTTTCAACGTTTTCCACCGATTGTATAATTGATCTCTACCATAATCCAAATCAGTCCTGGCATTAAATATGGGTACACACTCATTCCAAGCTTGTGGCTTGAAGGTCCCATCTGATATGTTAGTTTTATCATATTGATCTATCAACAACTCCAAGGGCTTACCATCATGAAAGTACGTCCAATTCGGTGCACGACCCTTTCCTTGTCGCACTCTAGATGATGACCCTTTAAAACCATGAGAACATAATAGATAAGAACTAACAACACTACGGCACATCTTATTATAATATCATAATATCAACTAACGATTTACTTTGTATAATTTTTTTTAAGCTGTACTAATTCAAGGAAAACTCACATAATATACCGAATGCAAATAATTAGCTCAAGCATCTAGGTACAGTAGTGGCAATGATACCTTCCACTTCCACAGTAGTAGTCTTTCTTTTACCTACTTCCACAACACCCCCCCAAAGCCCACACAATTGCCTGTACAGAATTCAAATGGAAAGCACACAGAATATTGGCCCACAAGGGGTCCCTTCTAGATAATGTCTGCCACAATGATACCTTTCATCTTTTAAAATAGAACGAAAGAGGGCATTAACATAATTATGATAATGTCCGCCCTTACTAGATAACAACCTCGTGTCCATTTTACTTCAATCCTTCTGAGATGCTAGCAAAAATGTAGAAAAGAGGCATGGACAAAACTGTAGGGGATAAACATATGTATTCATTGTTATGCATATATGCATATATAGATAAATAGCTAACAACCAAAGCATCCCCCTGAATGCAAATTGAACATTTGTCTCATACAAAAAACCAGAACATGTAGCTAGTCATAGGACAACATCATTGTTGAAATTTGATAAAATGTGCTCACAGATGACATAACGTTTGTCAAACCCAAATGATGCATTAGTTTTATAAAAAGTTTTCACTGTCATGTATTCCCAATACAAAATGTTTCCCCTCTTCTCCCATTCATACAATGTGGCAAAATTGAGTACTCAATTTCTTTTCCAAACAAAATCATGGCTCAAAACTGTAATGATAAAGTTTGTCATACAGCAAGAGCCATTGGGAACAAAGGTGACCAACTGTCGCAAATTTTTGAGGACTTAGAGACAATGGACAAAATTGTAAGAAGTATATCAAAACCATTATCCACTAAAAAGATTAAGACAAAGGGAACATTAATGTTGTCAATGTAGTCACCATCAAATAAATTCACTTATGCATGGACATAATGTGCAGTGCCATGTTGATAAAGGGCGTGAATCAAGCAGTTGATCTTATGAAGTAAATCCTTGTTCTTGCTAATCTTAGCATTTGACTGCTTCACTTAGAACAAAGAGCTTCATTCTATTGTATGTTATTCCCTTTTAGAGAAGGGATGTAAAGATCCTATGAATAAGCCTCTCGCAGGAAAAAACAAATTACAGGTGGCTCAGATTTTAGCATCTTTATTGCCTCTGCCTAGTTTTGTAAGTACAAAACTTGAGTTAGCTCTCAGTTAATGATGCACAAGATGGCATTCAACTTCACCCTGGCCCTTTCCACTGTGTATTCTCCCACTTGGATGTACGGGGCATATTGGCAGTACATAGGGAGCTAGGAGACGAGAACTGAAATCAGTTTATATAGGGTAGTAGGGCATATTGGCAAAGGTATTGTGCAATTGGAATTTCATTGTGGTAAAAACCTTCACGTGCCAGGCTGCCATTCTATTCTTCGTCTAGTGTGCTTAATTGCTTATAGATAAGTATCGGAGTATAGAAAATAGTGCAATGTGGCTGGATTGACAGTAATTGTTTCAAACATTAAACAATATAATAATGAAATAAAATGCATTCTGAATGATGACTAGGTAATACAACCAAAAAATCTTTTCAGATGTTGAGGATAACCCCAGGTGGTGATGGTAAGCCCAAGGGAGGACAAAATGCTTACAGCACAATTCTTCTCTTCCAACTATTTTACAAGGGAATGTACATCAGAAAATGCCACCATTTGAAGGTAGAAAGTTTTCTATTAAAGTAGTCCTTATTCCAGTGATTGCTAGCCATTCAGCAAACACAAAATTATTACCTATCTTCCATTGCAATTTATTACCTATCTAACTTCAAGATTTCGACAATCCTCTATCAAAAGTTGGATTCCATGAAAGCAGCCTTCTCAGAGATGACAATGTTCAAAGTTACCTGAAACAATAAATATGGCCTTCACTTGATCTATATGGTGGATTAACATGCCATAGCCTATGTACACATGATGTTGGATACAATGAGATAAGTACCTGCTGCAGACATTCTTAGGCGTCTACGCTTCCTCCCCCTTTTACTACTGTGAATGTCATGGACAAAAACCAATATCAAATAAGTCTACGATGAAACTATCTTCAGAGAAAAAACAATATTGAAGAATGTATATGTCTATGATCTACACATGGGATCATGGTAGATTTACAAACCCTCTCTATTCACTATACACACTCCAAAATAGAAAGAAGAAGTATATGCCATGGTTTTTAATCCAATATCAAACCTTGTCCTATTTAGTCTAAATCTCACAAGGCTTTATGTTCTTCATTAAAATCCATACAAAACCAATTATCTACTAAAAGGAAACATACTAGAATGCAAATGGGCTTAGTTAAACGCCATACCTGCTGAGAACCGGAGAATTAGAGGAGGAGGAAGAAATGGCCTCTGTGTTTGCTGTTGCCGTCCCACTGCAAGCGTATCCAGAGGAAGAATAGGAGAACCCAATTTATAGTTGCCCCGTCAAGCGCATTCAAAATTAGAGAGAGGAGGAAGAAATGTCGTGCATGTACGGGATGAAATCACAGAAAGTCACTGCAAAGCTGCAACAACAGTTTCTGCACAAGGAAGGGAAATGGCCTATGACCCTTGGCGGCGTGGAATGGAGCTTTCCGAAGATGAGACTGTGCTTGTAAGAAGATGGGAACGGCTACTTCCCTGATAGTGAGAAGACGAGACCAAACTGAAAGCTAAAACCCTAGCATTGAAGCCTTGACCAGAGAAGAGAAGATGATGGAATCAAGATATTCTTTCCCCACGATCGGCCGCCTTGTGGTAACCAAAACCCTTTTGTTGGATCTCCTAGTGGCCCCTCAGGACCAATGCAATAGCCATTGGGAAGCGACAGCCACTAGAAAACCGTTGTCGTGGCCCCTCTGGACGAAGATGACAGCCACTGGAAGAAGATGCCACAGGTCGCGAGGGAGAAGACCACCAGATCTCCTACCGCCTCGCCAGAGGCGTCTCCGGAGCTATCGTCATGGCCCCTCCGAACGAAGATGACAGCCACCAATAAGAAGATGCCTCCGGTCGCGAGGGAGAAGTCCACCAGATCCCCTACCGCCTCGCCACATGCATCTCCAGAGTCTTTGTCACCCACGACAGAAGCCTTGCGCCGCTGGAGAAGAGGTGAAGGCAAGGGGTATTGCAGGGAGATAAGTGGCATTCGAGGGTGGGTTTACTGATTCGAGGGCCAACCCTCGAATCATTTGTTCGGCCGAATAAGGGGGTTATCTCACCCGATGCCGAGCCATCTATTCTCGCTATCAAAGCGGGACAAGTCAATCGAAGTCGAACAACTCATCTTACTCGGCCATATTCTAATAACAAAGAGGGCCTAATAGAAAAGATGAATACTTTGGCTTAATCCATGCAACCCATGCATCTCCTGGTTCAATTGTGTTCCATCATACTTTATCTTTCAGTTTTATATAACTTCCATGCATCTATTGCCCTAGATTAGGCATGTTCATCGGTTTTTAACTCTGTCTGCTACAGGCAAGAAATGGTCTCACAGAGACCGCTATCATCATATAGCGGTTCCCAATGGACCGCCAACTCATAGAAATGGTCCACTGTTGACCGTCTTTTAGTTTCTACTTTCTGCACTTTGTTAACTATAAATAGAATGCAGAATTGCCCTAATAATCATATGTTAAGCCTAGGTAAATATGTAATATGCCAAACCCCTCGGATCCTTTCTCGAGTCCCATATTTATTTTCTTCGCAATGGAATTATTTTATTTGTGCCCAAAATTATTTTCTCGGCTAAATTGCTGATATTTCCGTATTTTTGAATGGTTAAATGAATTTAATTGAAATCATTTGGGCATATATACAATTTTGCTTTTGGGAAGGTTATGGGGCAACCTATTTATTTTAACCCATTCACCCTCTCTCTCTCCCTGTTTCACCCGATCGCGACCCCCCCTCTCTCTCTCCTTCGGCCGGCGACGACCTCGGCGTGCTCCCCTCTGGCTGCAGACGGTGGTGAGATGACGGCGTGGCGACGACGACGACGGCGTGGTGATTGTGGCGGCGTGCGGTTCGTGGGAGCTCGTGGGAGTTCCTAGGTTTCAAGCGGGATTTTTGAAGATCGACGGCTATCCGTCGCGTTTCGAGCTTTTCCGAGGTAGGGTGACGGAACCTTAGCTCCTTTATTTCCTTTCCCACGATTTCTAGGCCGAGGTGAGGACGAGTGGGGTGTGTTTTCATGCCGGGACGGGAAAACCATGTTTTGGGATCAAGCGACGGACCGTTTTACCGCGTTATTTGGAGCTTGGATGGCGTCATTGGATGCCTTGGGGCTTGGGGACGAGTTCCCTTTTTGTTTCCCCATCACCCGGGGGTGATCGGGGTGTGGAATGGCGAATTTCGCCATTCTTACCGTTCTCAATTTTTCGGAATGAAAACGATCTATCCAGAAACTGTTTCTAAAAGAGGTGGCCCTAGGTGGGCTATTTTCTGCCCCAAAGTGTCAGTAGGGCTTGGCGATCGTGCGATAGAATGCCAAGGCCCAGGGGCGGCCAGGTGGCCGACCGCTACCCTCATGGGGCTAGCGTGACTCCCGAGGCATTTTTGACCGTTGTCTTTCGACCGTTGAAAAGATTTTGGGACTGGCGGTCGTGGGATGACCATTGAACCCCACCTTGCGGTCCCAAGGGAGACCGTTTTAAGTCCCAAATGGCCACAAGGTGACCGTGTCACCCTTCTCGCTGTTCCATGGCGTAGCGGTCCCAAGGGGACCGTTTACACCTTGAGGCGGCCCAGGAGTAGACCGCTTTGTTCTAAACGGTCTGCAGGAGACCATTTCTCTCCTATTGAGTTGTGGCCCTATAGGGGACAGCCTGGTCTCCTCCTGCGGTCCAGAGAGAACCGCCTCTATTTGGGGCAGTCCAGCATCTGACCGCCTTTGCCTGGGACGGTCCGGAGTGGACTGCCACCTGTGTTCTTTCTAACTGGAGTTCATTTCTTGCCAATTCAAATCCCTGGTGAGTGGACCTCGATCCCCGTGCTGACCTGCGGTCCGACTGATGCTAGGCATCATGTGGGGGCTATGCGTGGGTGCCTTGGGGACCCTAGGGAGTGGCATGTTTCTGCTGGTGTCACCGTGAGTCGGTGTCGGTACGAGGAGTTGTCCTTGTAGTTTGTCCGATTCAGCGACCCTCCACTAGTCGTAGCCTTCCGACACGCGTATGGTCCCACCAGTGGGTGCTGGCGAGACTACCTTGAGTGAGACAGTTTTTAGGCTGGTTACCGTAGGACCCTACATCTTGCAGCCAGAGTCGGACTGAGGGGAAAACTAGTCAGAGGGTCTGACCTAGGACGCATGATCTGTGTGTGCACACGTGATCTGGGGCAGTGGACGCACGCTGACAAGCGCGACCCTGACCAGTCCTTGTTTAGTGGTTACTTGTACGGTGTCCCCGTTCCGCCGAGGGCGACAAGGGGGACACCTAAGAAGTGGTCTACGATGCTAGGGGGCACTTCTGGTCTCGCTTCTAGTGGGAGGCACTCCTATCTTTGTCAAGTAGTAACTCTTAGTTTTCTGCTGCGTTGTCTCAGTTCTTGTGCCGTGTGGTCGGTACTAGACGTAGCTAAGCTTTTCCGTTTATTTATTCTTGTTGCTCCCCGCTCTACATCTTGCTAGTTCCCGCTTTACCTACCCCCTATGCTGTTTCTCATTTTGCGAGGTAGGGGTCCGAGTGATCCCTACTAAGCCTTTTCTTGTGAGGCTCATCCCCTGTGTTTTCTGTGGTTTCAAGTGAGGCGAGGCTTCTAAGGAGCACTTCTGAGGCCCCGTGTGGTCCTACTGCCCAGAGTTAGTTGCCAGAGCCGAGGTATGTCCCGTATAGTTGTACTCTTCATTCTGGACTATACTAGTTGTAGACTACTGTTACGTTTTAGACTATTGTTATGTTGTGTACCATGCTATTTTCCTAACGTTAATTATTACTTTCTATTTATTCATATAAATTGTGGAGTTATGCAATTATTTTACATTCTCGTATATTTCCACACCATCCATTTAACCCTTCCGAGTCTTCGGGCTCGTGGGTGGTGGTTCGAGATTTGGGTTATCGGGCCTTCCCCGGTATTCAGATCTCGGGTCGTTACAGTTGGTCACGGTTGTGGATATATATAAGAACCATAAATAATTGTAGTGGTCCACTAGTCCATAATGATGAAGTACAGTCGGTATTGGCTTAGGGCATCATATGTTTTATTGATTTCGCCATTTTTCTGTGTCTTCTGCCTTTTGCAGCAGGGAGAGCATGGCGCCGAGGAGGAGACCTCGCTCCCAGCAGGGATAGTAGACAGAGGAGCATGATGAGTAGGTGGAGCAGAGCAGAGTGCCACAAGTTGCCACTCAGGCAGGGGATGTAGTGAGAGTTCCAGGGGCTGAGGATTTCATTCGTGGCATGTACCAATTCATGGCTCAGCAGCTTGGTGGAGATGCTGGTGAGGGCTCGTCATCCAGGGGTGGGCCTAGTCGTGCTGTGAGAGACTTTTTGCAGTTTCATCCACCCTGCTATGGCGGCCAGCCAAGTCCAGATGTGGCCAGAGACTAGCTTGATGAGATGGAGAGTGTTCAGTTCCATGAACTATGCCGAGGAGGATAAGGTGATGTTGGCTTGCAACTAGTTGTATGGTTCGACTCGAGCTTGGTGGTCTTCAGAGTGGAAGATGTCCTTTCAGTCTAGTTCACTTCAGCAGATTGAGTGGAAGGACTTCGTCAAGGTCTTCGAGCGTACTTACTGCCCATCCTATGTCGGTAAGTAGAAGATGCGTCAGTTTCTAGAGCTGGTCTAGGGTGACATGTCAGTGTTGCAGTACAGGACTCGATTTGTTGAGTTAGGCAGTTATGCTCCCCACATCATGGAGAATGAGGAGCTTAAGATCAAGCAGTTCATCCAGGGTTTGAGGCAGGATCTAAGGCACCCCTTGATGGTGAATGCTGCCACTGATTTGGAGACAGCTTCCCATGTAGCAGCATCATTGGAGCTGGATATGCAGAAGAATAGAGGACCACAGGGCCAGGGGTAGTGCCAACTAGGCCGCAGCCAGCAGAAGGCTACCCAGCAGCAGAGCACCTTTCAGCCTTCTTCGGGTAGTTCGGGAGCATCGGCACCGGCGGCGTCAGGGGCAGGATCTATATCTTTAGGCTCCAAGATCAAGAAGTTCTTCAGGAAAGGTTTTGGTAAGAAGCGTCAAGAGGGTAGAGATCAGAGGTAGGCATCTGTAGGTAGTGTTCAGCAACCGATGCCTTATCAGCGTCAGGGATCAGTTGGGGGTTCGAGGGGGTCGTGTCCCCGGTGTGGCGACTCGCATCTAGGCAGACAGTGCATGGCACCGGTGCTTTGTTTTAGATGTGATCAACCAGGGCATATGGCGCGTGACCGTCCTTAGAGGTCTCGTCAGCCTCCCCAATACCCTCAACAGCGGGAACAACAGTACCCTCCGCAGCAACAGTTTCAGCCCAGAAGTGTCCTCAGCAACAACAGCAGCAGGGGCAGTATCCGCCACTACCCCGGTCAGCGAGTGTGGCCAGGCAGAGGTCTTGAGGCCAGATTACACACATGACCAGGGTGGAGGCAGAGACGTCACAGCTCGTGGAAGGTACTATCATGATTTTGGGTTGTGCGGCTCGAGTTTTGTTTGATTCTGGCGCGTCACATTTGTTTATTTCGGAGGATTTCGTGCTGAGTATTGAGGAGTCAGTGACCCAGATGTCATGTGATTTGGCCGTGGAGTTGCCTTCCAGTGATTATATGTTCACCCCGTATTGTTTCGAGAAGGTTCTTGTGTGGATTGAGGGGCAAAACATGCCAGGCAGGCTTTATGCGTTGCACCTTTGGACTCTGATGTGATTTTTGGCATGGATTGGCTTGAGGCCCATAGAGCATTTGTAGATTGCGGATCGAAGAGGGTCTATTTTTAGCCTCCCCATAGACATGTGTTTTGTTTCCACGGTATCCGATCTACCTCCCCTCGTTTTCTTATCTCCGCTATTACGGCCTGTAGGTTGCTTGATGCATGATGTCAGGGTTTCCTTACATCTATGGGTGTAGTAGACCAGTCGGAGCTGGATGTGGAGGACATTCCGGTGGTGAGCGAGTTTCCCGATGTTTTCCCCAAAGATTTGCCTGGATTACCTCCGCAGCGAGAGATCGATTTTGTTATTGAGATTGTGCCTTGTACGGGGCCTCTTTCTAAGGCTCCTTATCGTATGGCTCCCGCTGAGTTGAGGGAGTTGAGGGCACAGTTGCAGGAGTTGCTGGCCAAGGGATACATTCGTCCTAGCTTTTCCCCTTAGGGTGAGCCAATATTATTTGTGAAGAAGAAGGATGGTAGTCTAAGGTTGTGTATTGACTGCCGATAGCTGAACGAGGTGACCATTAAGAACAAGTATCCATTGCCATTGATTAATGACTTGTTCGACCAGCTTCAGTCCGTGCGAGTGTTCTCACGGATTGATTTGCGGTTCGGTTATTATCAACTGTGGATTCGTGAGTTTGATGTGGAGAAGACTGCGTTCAGCACGAGGTATGGGCATTATGAGTTCCTGGTGATGCCGTTTGGGCTCACCATTGCCCCCACAGCATTCATGGATTTGATGCATAGGGTATTTCGTCCCTACTTGGATCAGTTTGTGATCGTATTTGTGGATGACATCCTTGTTTATTCGCAGTCTGTAGAGGAGCACACATATCATTTGAGGGTCGTATTGTAGACTTTGTGAGATCACCAGTTGTATGCCAAGCTCAGTAAGTGCGAGTTTTAGATTCACGAGGTGCACTTTTTGGGGCACGTGATTTCTGGTGATGTCATTTTCGTGGATCCAGCCAAGGTCGAGATAGTGGTGCAGTGGTTGAGGCCGAGGTCCGTGACGGAGATTCAGAGTTTCCTAGGGCTTATAGGCTATTATAGGAGGTTCATTCAGGACTTCACTCAGATTGCGGCCCCAATGACCAGACTTACGCGGAAGGATGTGCCGTTCGTCTGGATAGATCAGTGTGAGCAGAGCTTTGTGGAGCTGAAGGGGTTGCTCACTTCGGCACCTGTGTTGGTGTTACCTTCTGGATCAGGAGGTTTTGAGTTGTGTACAGATGCTTCCTTCTTAATTCACTCATATTATTTAGTCTTATTCTTCCTTCTTCAATTCATATCTTTTTGCTGAAGTCAAAGGGGGAGAAATAATTTGATCAAGTCAATATGACTCATAGTGTTGCCATCAGCAAAAAAGGGGAGATTGTTGTGTCCCTGTGATTTTGATGATAGCAAACACTATAAGTCATCATCTATTGGAATCTGCATATAAATCTGTTTGTGTTGAATATGCATATTTCATTGAACATCTTATTTGAATTACATTCCCAACGAACAGGCTGAGCTATGTGGTGTGTGTATTGGTGCATTTCATAGCTGTTGATGCATTTCATAATTGCATTTAATCTGGATTGTTTGATGTTAGATGCTGCTATACCCTTTTAGCATTGTCTGGATAGGAGTGGGTCGACCCCCCTTCCAGATGGGTCGACCCCCCAGATCTCTTGGTCTGTACAGAGTGCATTGTTCTCATTTCTTCAGAGTCTATACATCTTCAGTGCATGAGTGTCTTACAAGTCTATACATTACCTTTGGGCATCCAAGTCTGTACATTGGGCTCTTCATTCAAAGTCTGTACAGCGCCATGTACATATTCTTCAAAGTCAATACATTGCATTGTAGATGCATCGAAGGGAAGTATGCACATCGGACTGTTCATGAGAAGTCTATACATTGGAAGTGTGTACATTGTTCAGCTGCCTTGATCAAGTCTGTACAGCGATCAGCGTCCTTGTGTCTCAAGCCATTCTCCAAGTCTGTACATTGCTTGGCGTTCTCCAAGTCTATACATCGCTTCAGGCACTCCTATGCAAAGTCTATACACTGTCTCTTTTACCTACGCTGCTCGAAACAAAGTCTATACACTGCTGGATGATCAAGTCTGCACATTGGCACTTTTCCCTACGTTCTGGCCAAGTCTACACATCGCTTGCCTGACTTCTGTTTCAAAGTCTATACATTCGTTTTTAAGGCAAAGTCTATACATTGGCTCAGGGTCTTCAAGTCTGTACAGAGTTCAAAGCCTATACATTGTCACTCAGCTTCTTCAAGTCTATACATTGGTCGGTGGTGAGTCTATACAGAGCACTGTATCAGGCACTCAAGTCTCTATAGAGTCTTCATCTTCTGAAGTCTGTACATTCGTTTGGGAAGTCTATACATTCATTCATCTGAAGCTTCATCAAGTCTGTACAACGCTGCTTTGTCAAAGCCTGTACATCGCAGCTGTGTTGAAGTCTGTACAGCCAGTCTCTTGCCAAAGTCTATACATCGTGAATCTTCAAGTCTGTACAGACTTTGCTTGTTCAAGTCTGTACACGGTTCAGTTGTTTTGGCATGTCTACTCATCATGAAGTCTATACATCCGATTGCCTTTGCATTGCTCAAGTCTGTACAGCCCTTTCCCTTCTCAAGTCTACACATTGTGCTTTGCAGCTCACCAAGTCTATACATTGCTCACAACACACATGTTTAGGATGAAGTCTGTACAGCCTTGGCAAATGCTCCTAAGTCGATACATCACAATGTCTGTACATCGCTGTGTCAAGCCTTCCAAGTCTGTACAGCCCAAGTCTGTACAACCACTGTCTCACTTGGACTTGAAGTCTATACAGTGGTCTGTCTCTGTAAGCGTCTCAAGCTACAAGTCTGTACAGCCTACAGTGCATCGTCTCTTCAAGTATGTACAGCCTTGGTGTATGCATCTTAAAGTCTAAACATTATGGGGCTTCGAATCTTCAAGTCCATACATCCATGCATCATGGGTCGACCCCTTTCTTTGATGCATCGACCCCCCAGACTACCAAGTCTATACATCAGCCTTTGCATTGCAAGTCTATACAACGTGCATTGTTCAAAACAAGTCTGCACAGTCATTGTCTGTTGGCATCACGAAGTCTATACATTACTTGTGCATCATAGTCTGTACAGTGTCTCAAGTTCGCGAAGTCTATACACTCTCTCACATTGAACACACTTGCTTCATTGCTGTTTCTAAGTCTATACATCGGTTGGGTCGTTAAGTCCATGCAATGCATATGTTCATCAAAGTCCATACAATGCATTGTCTTCAACCAAGTCCATACATTCTATTCCTTTGATCAGCAAGTCTATACACACTTCAACATATGTGCATCTCCTTCAAAGACGAAGTGTATACATCCTTCCAAGCATTCAAGTCTACACACTCGTTGTTAAGCCTTTGCATCGAAGTCTATACAGCATGTGTCCTGTATGAAGTCTATACAGCCTGTGGCTTGTACATCAACTGAACGTTCTTCAGAAGAGTATATACTCTTCAGAAGTTAAAGTCTGAACATCCTTCTGTGAAGACTGTACACACTTCAGCACATGTGCATATCTTTCACACGAAGTCTGCACACTCAGTTAACCTTCAAGTCTATACACTTGATTGTTAGGCCTTCAACCCTATACACTCGATTGTTAACCTTAAGTCTATACATTCGACTGTTAAGTGTTCCAGTCTATACACTCTATCCTTCACACGAAGTCTGTACACTCATTTGTTAACCTTCAAGTCTATACACTCTAGCTGCATCTTGCCTATACACACTTTGTTAACAGCCTGAACCAAGTATATACATCCAACTGATATCTTCTTATGTCTGTGTGACAGGTACTGTTCGTAAAGCCTATGAAGTGCACGTGATCCGAGGTTGGCACCTGGCACGTGATCTGAGGATAACGCCCTAAATGCTACAGCTATAAATACACAGCAGCCTCCATCTGGAGAAGATGGATAAGAAAGAGAGATCAGATAAGAAAGAAAAAGAGTGTGATCGAGATAGAAGATAGAGCTGCAGAAAGGCAGTGAGTAGAAGAAGAAGAAAGACAGAGAGAGTCTGCGAAAGAGAATAAAAAGAAGAGTGAGAAGAGGAGAGAGCTAGAGCAAAGGAAGCTTCAACTGAAGATCGGTTTCTGCTGGACCGTGGATCAAATCCAGGCCAGCCAGCTCCTGCGAGAGCCACAGTTTGATTTTATTTTTCCAGCCTTCTGTTGCTGCGGTTTTATTTTTCCTTTTAACCATTCACCAGTTGTTCTTCCGATTCTCTTGTGTGAGGTCGTGTTCCCTCCGGTTGGGAGGAAGAGAGGTCCGAGACCTCTAGTTTGTAGGTGACTTGGTGTCACCTGTGCTTCGCTCTGGGTTTCAGAGGAAGAGAGACTTAGGTCTCTAGGTTCCCCTCCGGTTTGGAGGAAGGGAGGATTGGTCCTCTGGTTCTGGTCTTGTGGGTTGTAAGACTAGGTGTTCCCTCCTAGTCTGGAGGAAGAGAGACTTGCGTCTCTAGTTTCCAAGTGGCTGGGAGTCACTTGGGGTGTCCCTCCGGTTGGGAGGAAGAGGGGAGGTTGTTCCCCTGGTCAAGCTGTATGACAGCAATTTGTTGCAGACTGAGTCTGCAGTTTCTAGCCTAGCTAGTGGAAGCCTCACTCCAGTTTGGAGTGAGGGGTGGACGTAGGTCTTTGGACCGAACCACCTAAAAAATCTTGGTGCTCACTTGTGGTTTGTTTTTCCTTATATGTTATTTTTCTCTGCTGCGCTCTTTAGATGCTTGCTTAGGAGCGTGTGAGGGCTAATAGATTTGTGTTGTCTTGCTGAGTTGCTTCTAAGTATTTTCAGCACATTTCATCAACTACTTTTAATTCCGCATACTTGAGCATTAGAGTTTAATTGGGTGACATTTAGAGTAGGATACATTCACCCCCCCTCTGTATCCAGGCCTTGCATCCTATCAATTCCCACTAGGACGCCGAGCTGGTTGTACCCTAAAACCCCAATGGATTAGAAAGTACCTATCTTATCGGCATTTTTTTTATACCCTAGATAGATAGCGGCCCTCAGGAGACTGCCACCTTCTGGTAGGGGTCATCCCATGACTGCCATCTTGTTCCAGCACTCACTACGTCGACTTTTTTTCCTTCTGGCATCGACTCCATCATGATTACGGCCATCCCAGGACAGTCACCTTCGGGTTGCGGCTAGGCTATGACCGCTACTTCAAGAAACATCCCAGACTAGACCGTTTCCTGTCCCAGTGTTATTTAACCCGGGGTTTGACCCAAGGGTTGATTTTCCTATATTCTTAGATGGTCTCTTGATTATCTGGAACCCAACATCCTGATTCATAAGACATTAAGGAATTATGGAAATTATTGAATGTATCGTTATGTTGCCGGATTCCTTTTTTTTGGTAAGTAATAAACTATGTATTAAATGAAAAGGGAGCTATACATCAAAAGTCTAAAAAGCATAACTATCATGCTCAGGACCACACAGGCTGTGGTCTCAGAGCTAAATTATGAAATAAGAATGAATCTTTTGAAAATGCTTTCCTTCCTTGTAGTCAATCTTTTTTGACCCTGCACTTCCATGATGCTTCTGGAATCATCAAGGATGTCTATTAGGAGGTTAGTTTTCATGGTAGAAGTGCCTTCAAAAAAAATTCTACAGCGTTCCTTCCATATCTTTCAAAGAGTAATGCGGAATGAAATTCTTGCAAATTTAATCAATTGTCCTGATTTCGGGAATTCAGATTGCAGCTGCTACAATTCTTGGGCCAAACCAGTCTTCGGTTGTCTGGATAGATCAAAACAAGTCAGCACTTGTTTCCACACCCAACTTGAGTATGCACATTCAAAGAAAATGTGGTCTTGTGAATCTACTCCCTTCATGCATAGGACACACATGCTTGGGAGATAGAAGCCTTTCTTTTGTAGATTCTCTGCCGTTGGAAGTTTATTTAATGCAGCTTGCCATGTGCAATGAGATGCTATTTGAGTGGTGGGGTTCTTCCAGACCCATTCATAGTAATCAAAATCAGAACCTGTTTGGCGAATATCTTGCCGGATTCTTTCCATAGCATGACCTTGTTCTTAATTCAACCTTGGAACTCTCATATTCATAATTGGTGCATTCTTATCTTTATATCATTATCATAAACTTTAGTTTGAACTTGTTATTATCGGCCTATGTTATTTGTATTTCTCGTCGAAGTGACTTGATTTATAACTTGAAGATGCAAGAGCGGACACGGACAGTGTCTAAGGGCTCGACACTAGCCCCCTAGGCAGATAGCTGGAAATATACTATAAACCATAGGGTATGATGAACACTGACGTCGCATTGCGCCGGAAGTACTTTTTTTTAGACAAGTGAAAACCACGAGGCACATCATGAAATTATACATTCTTGTTATTTGACTTACTATTGCATAACCTTTATGGTTATGAAAAGTACATTCTCGTTACATGCAAATACATTCTTGTTACATGAAAGGCCACATTGTATTCTTGCTAGATCATTTTCTCATTCTACATGAACTCTCTTATCTCCATCGGTAATTGCATTGTTACCTTGGTTTTATGCGTATGATTTATTGCATTGCCATTTACCTTACATTCTAGAGCTAAAATACTAATTATATAAACATTACCTTCTTGTTGATACAAAGATACTTACTGAGCAAGTGTGCTCATTTCCTACTTTTTCAATCCTTTTCAGGAAACTCTAGCGGGTCGGATTCGGACTATTCAAGTGGCGGATCCGAGACCGAATGATACACGAGTGGAATCGTAGATATGAGTCCATACAATTAGTCACGAGTCATTATGTAATTTTCTTTTATTGAGTCTATTGATGAAAAGAGTCAGGAATCAACATTATGTACTTTTTATTATTATTCAATAAAAGTGAAGGTTTTGTCCAAATATGGTGCATTCATTCTTATGTGTGGATGTGTTAGCACTCAAATTACATTACTCGCTTGAGGCTTATCTTGCCGGCTGTTCATGTCCCCGATATTACTTCCGTTGTACACATATCTCTGGGCGCGACAGTTAAACTGGTATCAGAGCCTAGACATAAGTAAGTCTGTTGAACCCCCTCCTCATGTATATGACTTATGGTTTTTGATGATGATCAAATATTTTGTATGAACTGAAAATGAGCATAACTACGCTCTGGAAATGAACACATCACTTGAAGACATGGTATTTGAGAAGGCTCAAGCACAACAACTCATTGTAAGTATTTTGGTTTCAATGTGCAAAATGTGGAAATAATTCAGACTTTGTTTTGACAGGGCAAAACAATTTGGCCAAAGCTCCTCAACGACTGAAGGACGATTGGTGAGATCAATCCTAACTCCACAATTACTTTGTTAGAACTTATTTGTAGATGTGGAGCATTAATGTTTTAATCCCCCAACTTGAACCCCCTGGACTTAGCTTATTATATCTTCATATTTAGGAAGTTCAGGAAAAAGGGTCGACCCCAAGGGTCGACCCATTGCTGCCGGGCAGGTTCCAGGCAGGTTCCCAATTAAATGGGTCGACCCCTACTTGTGGAATTAATTTCCAGAACCGGTTTCATCATGGGTCGACCCCAAGGGTCGACCCTTTCCGCTCAACTTGTTTAGGCTCCAGCAAGGGTCGACCCCAAGGGTCGACCCCTGAAAACTCCAGATGTAATTTTTGTGGAGACAGCAACGGTTCTTGAGAGGGTCGACCCCAAGGGTCGACCCATGCTGCCAGGCCCTTCTGGCCCCTCACGAGGGTCGACCCCAAGGGTCGACCCTTTCTGGTCTGGGCGGCACCGTGAATATGGACTATTGGCATTTCGACCAAATGGTCCAATCACACTTGTATGGCTGTCCGTAATCCACTCCATAATAAGTGGATCTTGTCCCATGACTGCCCGTTGACCGCCCTAAGCATATATATAATCTTATTGAGATTAAAACCCTAAGAGGAATTCGTATCTTCCTGATTTTGGGTTTTTGCTCTAACCTTTGTGAGTGCAAGTCGCAACCAGCAGCTACAGCCCTTCTTCCACCTTGCTGTGTGCGTGAAAGTGAAGGAAAGAAGAGGGATTCAAGCCTCCAAATCGACATCCTGCTGGTTGGCTGCGTGAAGTTCAAGATCGTATCTCATCCGAGCACAATCGTCAAGAACGATCATCGGGCTGCACCAAGTGTTCGACGAAATTCACTGAAGTGATAGGGGGAGCTCCGATCAGGATAAATCAGTTTCTAAACTTCTCATTCTGAATCATTTTGCTTGATCTTGAATATTTGTGTAATCATAACTTCAGATTCTTGTGTGTGGTGTTCATGTTCGGAAACACGAACGTGCGTGTGTGTATGTGCGCATGTGCGCATTTGGCTACCAGATCGGAAGCCGTGTGTGTATGTGTGTGTGTGTTTGCTGTTCTAAACAGCGTGTGTGTGTGATTCACTCGTTAGTGAAGGTTTAATCCTCAAGTGTGAGGGGTGGACGTAGAGGACACGGCTGTGTAACCGAACCACCTAAAAAATCCGTGTGTCTCATGTGCTGTGGATGTTTCGATTCTTGTCGAGTGGGCTTCACGGTGAGTTGAGAGATCACTACACCAGCTATTCAAACACATTCCGCACGCATTCCCGAGTGTGATCCTGTTCGTGCGAGTATTAGTGGTTGTTTGTTTAATCAGCATTGTTTTCTTAAGAAAAGCAAAATTTTATTAGCCAATCAATTCACCCCTGCCCTCTTGATTGCCACATTTGGGACTCAACAATTGGTATAAGAGCCTTGGTCTCTGTTTAATCTCGACCACACGGTCGTCAGAGCTAGATCCCACTGAATGGCAAACAAAGGGGTGATGCCCGAAGGGCATTCTATTCAAAGACCTCCGTTATTTGATGGATCAAACTACCCCTACTGGAAAAACAGAATGTATGTTTTCCTACGTGCCCAGGATTACGATGTTTAGCGTGTCATAAGTAGGGGTCCATATGTATTATCTGAAAATGAGAATGAGTGGGATGAAGAATATATTAGGAAGTGTTCAGCGAATTTTAAAGCTATGAATATAATTCAATGTGCTGTTCATCATAATGAATACTCACGTATTTCTACGTGTTCCTCTACACAGGAGATGTGGAATAAGCTGCGGCTTATATATGAAGGAACATCGTAAGTCAAGGAAACAAAGGCCAACCTCTTAGTTCGGGACTATGAGATGTTCGCAATGAAGCCAGAAGAATCAATTTCTGATATGTTTGTAAGGCAAACAGAAATTACCAATGGACTAAAGGGACTTGGCAAGGAGTATTCCAACAAGGAACTCGTCAGAAAAGACCTAAGATCCCTTTCTCCACAGTGGCACACAAAGGCCACTGTAATTGAAGACTCCAAGGATCTAAGTACTTTAACTCTGGACGAGTTAATTGGCTCGTTGATGACTTACGAGATAAGCATCAAAAGGAGCGAGGAGGATCACAAGAAAAAGAAAGATGTCACCACAATGGCCCTAAAGGTGAATCCACACGATTTAGAGGGCAGTGAAAATGATTCAATTGGCAACACTGAAGATGAGGAATTAGTTGCCATGATCGCACAAAGAGTAAGACGGTTTGTGAAACGAACCAGAAATTTTGGTGGTCAGTTCAGAAAAGGACCGAGAAGGCAAGGACCAAACAGAGGAGAAAGTAGCAAGAAAGAAGAAGTGATTTGCTATGAATGCAAGAAACCCGGACATATGCGGGGTGAGTGCCCCGATCTCATCAAGAAGGTGAAGAAAGGCAAGTTCAAGAAGACCAAGGCCATGATGGCCACATGGAGTGATGAAGATCAGGAGGAATCCGGAAATGAAGATGGACTAGATGAGCTAGTCCAGAATCTATGTCTCATGGCTAATGACGACGAAGGAGATAAGGTAGATTCTGAAACTGAAACTCTTTCTTGTGAACAATGGCAAATTGCATATGAATCTTTATATGAAAAATGTAAAAGATTCAAATATGAAAACAAAAATTTGAAAAAGAAAATTGATCATTTTGTGCATACTAAAAAATCATATGAAGAGTGCCATACATTAAAATCAGAAAATGAAAACATGAAGCATGAAAATGAAATTCTTGCATCCAAAATTGAACTGTTTGAAGAAGAGATTTCATGCATGATAGAAGAACAATCTACATTTCTGAAAATGCATGAAGAATTGAAAAATGATATGGAACAAGAAAAGCTTGAAAGCATTACTTGCAATGAAGCCAAAATAAAGGCTGAAGAACAAAGCCAATCTCAAATGGCTCAAATAAAAGAGCTAAAGGATGCTCTTGCCATCCTTGAAAAATCAAAAGTTCAAACAACCCATTGGGCCCCCATAAGTTCAGCATCTTCCAAACCCAAGAAACACATGCATAACTCCTTTTAAAATATTGGTAGAAGGAGAAAAAGAGATAGAGCCATCACTTGTTTCTATTGTGGAAAAATGGGTCATGACATGTATGATTGTAGAATTTTGAAATATGATGAAGAAACCTCTGCTGGAATCAGAAATAGATCATATATGCATCATGCCTCTAACCATCATAGGCCCAAGCTTGCTTGGGTATCAAAATCTCCATAAGCACTTTGGTTGAATTGCAGGTCTACTCGAGAGCTCAAAGGAACAAATGGTATTTGGACAGTGGTTGCTCTCGGCATATGAATGATTTGTGGACCTGCATGAAAAGGATGGTGGGACGGTGGCATTCGGTGGTAAGGACAAAGGTAACATCATCGGAGAAGGTAAGATAGGTAAGAATCAAAATCATACCATTGAAAATGTATTGCTTGTGAAAGGTTTGCATCATAATCTTTTAAGCATAAGCCAACTTTATGATAAAGGATGCAATGTGATTTTTGATTCTAACCACTGCACTGTTTTGAATAGAAATACTCATGAGATAAAGTTCATTGGTTTCAGGAATAACAATGTCTATATGATAGACTTGAATGATGACTCTCATGAGAATTTATGTTTAGTTGCAAGGAGCAATGATGATGTTTGGCTCTGGCATCGCCGGCTTGGGCATGCTAGTTTCAATGTTTTGCTGAAATTATCTAGAAATAATTTGGTTATTGGACTGCCCAAGTTGAAGGCCGTTGATGATGGAGTGTGTGGGGCATGCAACATGGGCAAACAAACAAGGACATCATTCACGTCCAAACAAGATGTGACCACATCAAGGTCTCTTGAACTCATCCACATTGATCTCTTCGGACCAAGCAGAACTCACATCTTGGATGGTAAATTATATGGATTTGTGATTGTGGATGATTATTCAAGATTCTGTTGGATTTATTTCCTTTCTCATAAAAATGATGCCCTGATAGAATTTGAAGCATTTTGCAGATTTGTTCAAAATGATAAAGGGTATTGCATCAAAACTGTGCGGAGCGATCACGGCCGAGAATTTGATAACCATGAGTTCAGCAATTTTTGCAGGGCTCAAGGCTATATGCATGACTTCTCCGCACCAAGAACTCCGGAACAAAATGGAGTTGTGGAAAGGAGGAACAGAACGCTAATTGAGATGGCAAGAACCATGCTGAACGAGAATAAACTACCGAGGTACTTTTGGGCTGAAGCAGTGAACACGGCCTGCTACATCATAAACCGAGCCATGGTAAGACCATTGTTGAAGAAAACTCCGTATGAGCTATACCGAGGTAAGAAGCCAAACATTTCTTACTTGAGACCGTTTGGCTCAACATGCTACATTCATAACAATGGTAAGAAGGACTTGGCTAAATTTGATCCCAAAAGTGACAAAGGCATATTGCTTGGGTACTCTCTCAATTCAAGGGCATTTCAAGTGTATAACTTGAGAACTCTTGTTGTTGAAAAAAGCCCACATGTTATTATTGATGAATCATCTCCATCTAGAACTGATGAAAAATCTATTTTGCAGGATGATGAGTTGAAAGATGACAATATCGAGAAGAAAGAAGAAAAATCAGAAAAACTAGAAGCGGAAGAACCAAAAGAAGAGGATGCAAATCAGGAAACTCAACTTGAACAGGAGCTACCAATGCAATGGACATTTGCAAAGGACCATCCGCCGGAGAATGTATTGGGAAATATACATGAAGGGATAAGAACACGAGCCTCCTTCAGGGAAGTTGAAACTCATGATTTATTAGCCTTGCTCTCTCAATCTGAATCTCACTCCATTGAAGAGGCCTTGAAAGATGAGTCATGGATCATGGCCATGTAAGAAGAACTACATCAGTTCCAAAGGAACAAAGTGTGGTTCCTCGTACCATGTCCTAAGAATCACTCCGTGATCGGAACCAAATGGGTGTTTCAAAATAAAACAAACGATCAAGGAGTGGTAATTAGGAACAAGGCCAGGCTTGTAGCCAAGGGCTATAGCCAAGAATTAGGAGTTGACTTCGATGAGTCTTTTGCTCCAGTAGCAAGACTCGAGGCAGTGAGAGTTCTTTTATCATTTGCTTGTTGTAACAACATTAAACTGTTTCAAATGGATGTAAAGAGTGCATTTTTGAATGGCTATATTCAGGAGGACGTGTACGTGGAGCAACCACCGGGGTTTGAAGATACCAAGCAACCAGACCATGTGTACAAGCTGGACAAAGCACTCTACGGTCTGAAACAAGCACCCCGTGCATGGTATGAACGGTTAAGTGAATTCCTCATTCAACATGAATTCAAACGAGGTAATGTTGATCAAACCCTCTTTACAAAATTGAATGGTAAGGAAATCTTAATTGTTCAAGTTTACGTTGATGACATTATTTTTGGCTCCACTAAAGATGCTCTCAGCAAAGACTTCACCAAATTAATGCAAAGTGAGTTTGAAATGAGTCTTATGGGAGAGCTGACTTTCTTCTTGGGATTGCAGGTGAACCAGGCGGTTGATGGGGTGTTCATACATCAAAGGAAGTATGCAATGGAGTTGCTGAAAAAGTTCAATTTGACAACCACAAAACCACAACCAACTCCAATGTCTACTTCAATAAAAAATGACCAAGATGAAACAGGTAAAACCGTGGACCAAAAACTTTTCAGAAGCATGATAGGTTCTTTGTTGTATTTAACTACCAGTAGGCCCGACATACAATTTGTTGTTTGTATGTGTGCTAGATTTCAGTCAAACCCAAAAGAATCACACATGTCGGCTGTTAAACGAATTTTTAGATATGTTGCTGGTTCAGTTAATTTCGGACTATGGTTTTCGCGTAATTCAAGTCTTGATTTGATTGCTTATTCTGACACCGATTATGCGGGTTGCAAAGTGGATCGTAAAAGCACCACTGGGTATTGTCAGTTTCTTGGGGGCTGCGTGGTCTCATGGGCCTCCAAGAAACAAAATTTCGTGGCATTATCTACTGCCGATGCCGAATATGTGGCTGTCGGTAGTTGTGTAGCCCAGGTGTTATGGATCCAACAGCAATTGATTGATTATGGCATTTCTTTTAAAAACACCTCAATTCTCTGTGACAACACCTCTGCCATAAACTTGTCCAAAAACCCTGTTCATCACTCTCGAACCAAGCATATTGAAATTCGACATCATTTCATTAGAGATCATGTAAGTAAGGGTCATGTAGAAATCAGTTTCATTGAAACCGATCGTCAAATTGCCAACATTTTCACCAAACCTCTAAGTGAAGATAAGTTCACTACATTTAGAAGAGAACTAGGGGTTTGTAGGATAGAAGAGTATGATTCATAACCATGTGAATCATGTGTATACAGGTCACTTCATTACATGTAATTGCATTAGTTCCATGCACATTGTAATTCCCTTGTCATGCATATGCATCATGTTGTGTGAAAAACAAAAGAAAAAATCAAAATGTGTGAAAAATCACTTTGGTGTGCCTCTGTGTTTCTACTATGTATATTGTATTCACCCATGGTCATTGTTATTTCTATGGCCAAAATCACCTTGGATACAATTACTTTGCCAACAAAGGAGCTAATTTGTTCAAAATCAGAAATCCGGTTAAATGGACCATAAACGTCTTATATATTCTTAGTATCTTTTTCACAAACATCTCCCCAATTGATTTCAACCCACAATTTATTCAAATTCCTTGATTTCATAAATTTTTACAATTGGGGACTCGAGCCGGACACTCCTTGACACTCTCTTCACGTTCTTATTTCATAATGTTGAAAACCAGAAAATGGGTCGACCCATGGGGTCGACCCTCGCGAACCCAGCAAATGGGTCGACCCCAAGGGTCGACCCTCGTGACCCAGTTTCCATCCGGGGTGGAGAGTGAAACGGGTCGACCCATTGGGTCGACCCAAACCCTACCGGGCGGACTCGCCGCGCCGCCCCGTTCGCGAATGGGGTTCCCAACCCTAAGTTGGACCCCCCAAATGCATATATACCCTCTCCACATCCCTTCAAAGCCAAGCCACCACCTCTTGGAAGCCCTAAACACCCATTCTTGGATCAAAATCTTCAAGCCCTAGTCGCGGTTCCTCCGGTGGCCATCCGCGCGAATCCTTCATCTTGCGGCTCCGGGCGTCGTTTCTTTCTCTTCCAACTCTTGAGGTATGCTCTTGGTGTATGTGGAGGATCTTTTGGCTTACGTATATAGCATTCCTCTCTTGTTGAATCATCTCGATCTATACCGCATCAAGTGATTCATTCGGTATATGTTTAGATGGCCCCGAAGAGGCGTTCTTCTCAGCGAGGAGAAGCATCGAGTTCAGCCCGTGGGCATCGATCTAAGGCGGCTGCAGCTCCGCCAGCAAGCAAGGTCTTGGACCGCACTGTTCTTCGTCCCCGGGCGGTAAACGTTGAAAATCTCGCCCGCCATCTACGTGGACTAGTTGATTTAATATGCAGCCAGCCGAATTTGGAAACCTTCATGTCTGCACATCGCCGCATTTACCCCAATCTGGTACACCAATTTTATAGCAATTTGGGTATTTCGGGTGATGTTCCAATTACAACGGTTAATGGACAGGAAATTGTTCTATCACCACACTTGTTGGGTCTTGCCTTTGAGTTGCCAAATGAAGGGTATGCATTTGGAGATGTAGAAGTTTCGGATGCCACTGTTTACCACTTTATGACTTCTGAAGAAATGGGTGACCGGTCGGTCGCCGAATTAAATGCAAACCATTTCCCTCCTATGCAACGTATATTGCACCGAATGATTTCAACAATGTTATTGCCACGTGGAGGAGGCCATGAGAAGGTTACGGAGAAACATATGTTCTTGTTTTACTGCTTATTCGGTGGAATTCCCATTAAATTTCCACAGCTTATTCTTGATCACATATGTTCAAGCATGATGCACAAGCATCGCACTCTGCCATATGCTGCGGCCTTGACAGCCATCTTTACTTATATGAATATTGATTTGTCCAAAGAAGCATCTCAAACTCTCCGTGACACGGACATCTTCACCTATCAATCTATTTGTCACCACATGGGGTTTGAAGAGAAAGATGGCGTGTTAGTTGGTCAAATAAAACGGACAGTACCAACAGACAGTTCAGAAGATAATGAGGATGACAATGAAGATCTGGCTGAAGATGCTCATGTTCCTGCAGCAGGAATGCCTTCTGAGGAGGCACAACTAACCATGGACAGTTTGGATTCCATTGATGACCGGTTAGACACGTATGGGGAGACTATGGAGGCTATGCAACAAGAGCTTTCTGATCTGAAACTCTCTCACCAGGAGCACTCTCAGTTTGTCACCGACGCCTTGGCCAACCAAGCCCATATGTTTGATGAAATCATAGCATAAATAAGGCGTCCTCCTAGTTCCTCCACTCCGGATGACGGTGATGACTAAACAGCGTTGCTCCTCTAGTTTGGCGTTTTGCTAATCCTATTTCACCGCCTCCTTTTTGATGATGTCAAAGGGGGAGAACTCTTGGCCTATATGTGCCTCGGCTACTATATGTTAGTGTGTGATGTGTGTTTGCATGCATGTGTGCTTTTATCATGTTTCTAGTTCATTAGTCCTGTTGCATTTCCTTTTAGTTTTCATGCATTGCATCTTGAAATTTGCATTACAGACCTTGTTCCTTTTCCACTAATTGTCGGCAAGATAACTTTGGGAATATGCCACATGATGATCAATCTTATATTTGGATTTCTGTTTGACCATGTCCTTGAACTGATGGATTGATTCATGTATATGGAATGGTGGATGCTTTACAATGTTGTTTCTATTATTTTGTCATCATCAAAAAGGGGGAGATTGTTGAACCCCCTCCTCATGTATATGACTTATGGTTTTTGATGATGATCAAATGTTTTGTATGAACTGAAAATGAGCATAACTACGCTCTGGAAATGAACACATCACTTGAAGACATGGTATTTGAGAAGGCTCAAGCACAACAACTCATTGTAAGTATTTTGGTTTCAATGTGCAAAATGTGGAAATAATTCAGACTTTATTTTGACAGGACAAAACAATATGGCCAAAGCTCCACAACGACTGAAGGATGATTGGTGAGATCGATCCTAACTCCACAATTACTTTGTTAGAACTTATTTCTAGATGTGGAGCATTAATGTTTTAATCCCCAACTTGAACCCCCTAGACTTAGCTTATTATATCTTCATAATTAGGAAGTTCAGGAAAAAGGGTCGACCCCAAGGGTCGACCCATTGCTGCCGGGCAGGTTCCAGGTAGGTTCCCAATTAAATGGGTCGACCCCAAGGGTCGACCCCTGCTTGTGGAATTAATTTCCAGAACCGGTTTCATCATGGGTCGACCCCAAGGGTCGACCCTTTCCGCTCAACTTGTTTAGGCTCCAGCAAGGGTCGACCCCAAGGGTCGACCCCTGAAAACTCCAGATGTAATTTTTGTGGAGACAGCAACGGTTCTTGAGAGGGTCGACCCCAAGGGTCGACCCATGCTGCCAGGCCCTTCTGGCCCCTCACGAGGGTCGACCCCAATCATCGACCCTTTCTGGTCTGGGCGGCGCCGTGAATATGGACTATTGGCATTTCGACCAAATGGTCCAATCACACTTGTGTTGCTGTCCGTAATCCACTCCATAATAAGTGGATCTTGTCCCAGGGCCGCCCCTTGACCGCCCTAAGCATATATATAATCCTATTGAGATGAAAACCCTAAGAGGAATTCGTATCTTCCTGAGTTTGGGTTTTTGCTCTAACCTTTGTGAGTGCAGGTCGCAACCAGCAGCTATAGCCCTTCTTCCACCTTGCTATGTGCGTGAAAGTGAAGGAAAGAAGAGGGATTCAAGCCTCCAAATCGACATCCTGCTGGTTGGCTGCGTGGAGTTCAAGATCGTATCACATCCGAGCACAATCATCAAGAATGATCATCGGGCTGCACCAAGTGTTCAACGAAATTCACCGAAGTGATAGGGGGAGCTCCGATCAGGATAAATCATTTTCTAAACTTCTCATTCTAAATCATTTTGCTTGATCTTGAATATTTGTGTAATCATAACTTCAGATTCTTGTGTGTGGTGTTCGTGTTCGGAAACACGAATGTGCGTGTGTGTATGTGCGCATGTGCGCGTTTGGCTACCAGATCGGAAGCCGTGTGTGTATGTGTGTGTGTGTTTGCAGTTATAAACAGCGTGTGTGTGTGATTCACTAGTTAGTGAAGGTTTGATCCTCAAGTGTGAGGGGTTGGACGTAGGGGACACGGCTGTGTAACCGAACCACCTAAAAAATATGTGTGTCTCATGTGCTGTGGATTTTCTGATTCTTGTCGAGTGGGCTTCACAGTGAGTTGAGAGATCACTACACCAGCTATTCAAACACATTCCACACGCATTCACGAGTGTGATCCTATTCGTGCGAGTATTAGTGGTTGTTTGTTTAATCAGCATTGTTTTCTTAAGAAAAGCAAAATTTTATTAGCCAATCAATTCACCCCTCCCCTCTTGATTGCCACATTTGGGACTCAACAAAGTCCTACGAAATGTCATGTCATAGGCTAAGTCCAAGGTTTAAGGACCCACACCTATGAACTAGGAAAGAAATTTCCAAACCCATGAGAGATCGGGTAGAGCCTGGGATGAGATAATTATTTAAAATTTAATCTTTAGGTGAATCCTCCCAAATCCTAAGAAATAACTAATTGTTTATTTCTTTCAGGCACTTCACTCTTAGAATGGCCACTGAACGTGTCGCTGATCTTGCTAATTGGGAAGCGATGCAACAAATAGTTGCGGGTCTTACCCTGGCTTTACAAACTGTGGGCCAAGCTGGCGCAAGGGCTGGCACGGGAAATTTGCACGGGAATTTTTGGAGTATGAATCCTCCGAGATTCTCTGGATCCTCCAACCCCGACGAGGCGAAGAATTGGATCGATGAGATGAACATGATATTTGACATCATGCAATGATGTGACCAAGAGAAGGTCTGTCTTGCCACCTTCCAACTAAACAGAGATGCGCGTACGTGGTGGAAGGGCGCTTCGGCACAGCTACAAAATGCTAAACTTACATGGGAGGAATTCTTTACACTCTTTAGTGCAAAATACTTCTCCGAGCATGTCAAGGAGAGAAAGGTTGTGGCATTTGCTTCTTCACGACAAGGGATGATGTCTGTAGTGGAGTACAATCTTTAATTCTCCCGTCTGGGTCCTTATGCTCCTCACTTGGTTAGCACCGACTTATTAAAGGCTAACCGGTTCATGGACGGCCTAAGGCCGGTTTTTATTTCTCAACTTGGACCTCAAAATATTCGTACTTATACGGAGATGGTCCAACGGGCGCATTTATGCAAAAGGACCTCAGACAAGGTCGAGAAGTTCAAAGGCCAAAGTGAGGAGTCAAGCCGGAGGTTTGACAAGCGAGGACGAAAGGAAGAAAAGTTTAGCATCATGGGCACTTACAACTCCCATGATAACAAGAAGAGGTCCCGCATTGGGAATGGAAGAAATAACAACAAGAAAAAGAAGGTAAAGGAGGAGGAAATGCGAGTCACGATGGTTTGCTCATTTTGTGAAAAAATCGGCCACTCGACCAAGGAATGCTGGAAGCGCCTTGGTGCTTGTTTACATTGTGGGAGTCGGCAGCACCGTATGCCTGATTGCCCTCTTATGAAGGAACACTCTTCTAATGGTGGACGTAGGTGCCAAGCTCGTCTTAATGCCGTGATGGATGATGAAGTGCCCAAGAATGACGGGCTAATGAAAGGTACCGTTCAAATTTATTCGCATCATGCATCTGTGTTATTTGATACTGGTGCCTCTCATTCTTTTGTATCTACTACCTTTGCAAAAACTTTACCAATTTCACCTGTTTCTCTACCTTTGGGCGTAGCTATTACTACACCTTTAGGACTCAAACTAAACTTAAAACCCACTGGCTGGATAGTGATGTAACAATAAAAGGTCATAATCTCCCTCCTAACTTAGTATGCCTTGACATGGAAGGTTATGATGCCATTCTAGGAAAAGATTGGCTTGTTGATCACTATGCCTATATTAATTGTCGCAATAGGGAGATTTCTTTCCGTAAACTGGATCTTCCACGATTTTCTTTCCTTGGTATCAAGTATAGGAAGTAGCCTACCATCATTTCTTCTCTTCACGCTTGGAAACTCTTCTCGCAAGGATGTGAAGATTTTCTTGCTTCCGTGATTATCACTGATTCCAAGGTGTTGTCCCTACATTCTTGTATGGACAAGAAGAGGGGTTGAATTGTCCTCACCAAACACAATGGTAGTTTTTAAGATTACGCAGCGGAATGAAACTAACTACCAACAAGAGATATGGTCAAATGAAATATACGTTATGAAGAATTCAGTTCTCTCAAGCTTGCCGCTCTCACATGATCAATATAAAAAATATAGACAAGCAAACCACAATCAAGCAAGATGCGAGACAGATTTTTAAGTGGTTAGGGACCACGATGGGCTCCCTATGTCCACCCCTCACCAAACCCGGTGAGGATCCACTCGCTTCAAAATGAAGCGCACGGAGCTTTCGCTCCAAAGACACGGAGACGTCGTCTCCTACATAATCCGCCACGGATCAAGACACACACACACTCGCTGCTACAGCCGCGACACAATATACCACAACCGTACATAGACGGTTCAACACTCACAGAGTTTGAGTTTGGAAATAAAGGATATGTTCAATGCATGCACATGAACTAAATGGAAATCACTGGAATAGATGTAAAAAGGATGAAGAAATAGATCCTCAAGAGGTGAAAGAGCTAGAGGAGATCTTTGTTGAAGAATAGGTTGGAGGGTTGTCGAATGCTGTCAATTTGAACATCACCGCGATCCCCTCTTCGAACCGCTCCTCTTTATCTTCTATCACGATCACAAAATCCTCCCAAATGTAGATGATATCGACATATTTCTTCTGCTCCTCTCCTTTCCCTTTTTCTTCTCCTACAAGAAAGATATAACATTAAGACTTGACACTTTTCTCCCAAATTCATAGCTTATTTATACACCCATAATAGAAAGAGCAAAAGACATTAAAACCCATGCTAAAACCCCTTCAATATGTATCTAACATGTGTATGAAAGCCCTAGGGGTAAGAGTGTCAAAAATGTGCCAAAACGGATCTCGAATAATGGGTTTCGAACACTCTGAAAATGGGTCACCCACCATATTCAGTTGACCGGTCGATATGGGACGGTCGATCGAACTTTCACAGGGCCTGGACTAGTGCAGTCTGGCAATTTCGATCGACCAAAACACTGGGTCGGTCGACCGAAGTCAGACAGAGTTTTAGACCTTGCACTCTATTGTTTCTGATCGACCGAACACCTTCTCATGGTCGACCAAAAGTCTACTAAAAGCCAATAAAGTATGGAAAACATGTGTGATTAAGCTCTAACAACCCAATCATGAAATCCTTGAAGTATGAACATGAAAAACCATTAGAAGCACATGAAAGATATGCATGTAGGTCCTTTGCAAGCTCAAGTATTATATGAGAAATATGCATTAGAGGATAAGAGTGATATGCATGAAAACACAGTTTCACACCTATGATTTGAGCACTTGTTTCTTTCACTAATGCATGTATGATATGCTTGAGAATCAAACATACAAGTTTCAAACTATTTGATAAAGGTTAAAGCAAAATATTCATCAAGAATTAAATCCACAAGATCAAACATCTAAGGGCATATACATAGCATATCAGTCCAAGTCAACTTCTCTTGAAGGACTAGTCGACTTGCTTCAATCTCCCAAAGGCCTAAACTGAAAATGCCATAAGAAATCGACTTCCTCTTTATCAAGAGTCGACTTGTATCATCATAGGTCATTCCATTGATTCTACAAAACAAGTCAATCAAAGTATGACCACATTGGTTAGCAATCTTCAATGAATTTTCTCAAAGACACATACACACAAGATTTGTCATCATTGAAACTTAACTACCCAAAATCAACTAGGGATCCAACACAAGGAAATACTCATAGAAGAAATTCCTATTGTCAAAGAGTTCCCCGATGTCTTCCCCTCTGATTTACCCGGTTTACCGCCCGAAAGAGAAGTAAACTTCTCCATTGAACTCATTCCTAGAGCAGCACCTGTTTCCATAGCTCCTTACAGGATGTCCCCCACAGAACTCAAAGAATTGAAGAGGCAACTTCAGGAGTTACTAGACAAGGGCTTCATTTGACCCAGCATATTTCCTTGGGATGCGCTGGTCCTATTCGTCAGAAAGAAGGATGGATCCCTCAAGTTGTGCATCGACTACCGGTGACTTAATCAACTCACCATCAAGAATAAATATCTGTTGCCACGTATCGATGAGCTATTTGATCAAATCTTTGGTGCGGAATATTTCTCCAAGATCGACCTCAGGTGGGGCTACCATAAGCTAAGGATCAAAGATGAAGACATCTACAAGACCACTTTTCGGAGCAGATGTGGACACTATGAGTTCGTGGTGATGTCGTTCAGATTAACCAATGCCCCTGCAGCTTTTATGCAACTCATGAATAATATTTTCAGGCCCTATCTTGACCGATTTGTGGTCATTTTCATTGATGATATCCTCATCTATTCCAAGATAAAGGAAGATCATGAAGAACATCTAAGAATAACCTTGCAAATCTTAAAAGAACACCAACTCTATGCGAAGCTTAGTAAGTGCGAGTTTTGGCTAAAGGAGGTCTCTTTCCTTGGCCATATCATTTCAAAAGAAGGTATCGCTGTGAGTCCTTCTAAAGTTGAAGCCGTCAAAAATTGGAGCCGACCTATGACCGTATCCGAAGTTAGGAGTTTTATTGGTCTAGCTGGCTATTATAGAATATTCATCAAAGATTTTTTCAAGATCGATGTCCCTTTGACTAGGCTTACAAGAAAGGAGAATCTGTGATGACCCAAGATCCGGATACCGGGAAGGACCTGATACCATTCGAATCCTGGCCTGTCGCCCACGAGCCGGAGGGCTTGGAAGGGCTAAAAGGAGTCTGGAGGTACAAAGAAATAATAAATAAAGCAAGACAATTCAACCATTAAAAAAATAAATAAATAACTACAATAGAGTCAAGTATAACAAAAGTACAGTCTAAGATAGAGAAGCGTACAAAACACTGGGTGTACACTAGGCCCGGCGAGCTGGGAACTAAAAAACTCTGTGCAGCACCCTCGAACCTCGAGGAAGAACCGCCACACCTAAAAATCAGGGGTGAGCCTCCTATCACTTGCTTAGTAGGGGTCCTGCGGAACCCCAACCGTAAACAACGGCAATAGCGGAAAGCAGCAACAACAGCAGGAACATCACACTCGGTGGTCGATAAAAACTTGGCACTAATGCTACTCAAACTATACCGAAAAACACGCCCTGATCTCACAGTCGGGGGATTACCAGACTGTCAGAGAAACCTTGGCTACCCCGCCAAAAAACACACCACGACAACCCTGTCGTGGAGGCCCGTCTCAAGGACAAAGGCCCAACCCATGACCACGCAGTCTGGGTAGACACGATCACGACCTCACCGTCGTGACCCCTACATTGTATAGGGAAAGGCCTCGGTGACGCTCACCAAAAACCCTAGACCTCTGCCTCGGGAAACCACCTGAAAACTACACGTAAAACCACGTCTCGCAGTTGAGAAATGAAAGCTCGAGTCACGCGAAACTCACGTCACCTGACGGGAGTACATGCCCATCGAAGCAAGGCCGGATGCATCCACTGACAACCTAGTCCACAGCCTCAGGTGTCCCCCTACGATGTCCCAGGTGGAGCTGAGACACCATAGTAACCAGTACCATGCACAAGGACTAGCTGGAGTCGCGCTCGTCAGCTCGAGTCCGACGTCCCCAACCACGTGTCCACACATAAACCATCCACTCTAAGTCGAGTCCTCTAGTTGGTTTTCCCCCAGCCCAGACGCAGGCTGTAAAGGCGAGGGGCCCTATAGAAACCAGCCTAAAAACCATCTCCCTCGAGTCACGCTCTCCACCACTCCCTAGTGGGTTCGCACATGCGTACGCAAGAAAGCTACGACTAGTGGGAGCTCACTAAACGTGAACACTGAATACCTGATGGGAATGAACTCCGAGCATGTACATTTTTTTTATGTATTTGTGTCATTTTATTTATTTTTATATCCTGGGGAAAGTAGATACGCAATTGTATAGCTTTATGAGCCAAGTTGTTATTCCCTTAGGATGTTTGGGTTTTTATGCAAATTGGTAGTAGGACCAGCTAGGGGCCCCCCAGCCCTTCCCCATTGGTCCACCTAAGCCTTGTGGGGCTGGTCAAAGTCCTAGGTGGCTTTCTAGATGGATTGACTAGTCAATTAGACACATGGGGGGACAAATGGGTTGAAATGTCAAAGGTAGGCCACCTACGTTGTCCCCTTGTTCAAGGGGGCGCCCCCCCCCCCCCCCAATTTTTATTTTTGAAAAAAAATGCTATTAGAACTGATTAGTTCTATACCTTGTATACCCCTCTCAACCCTAGATCTGAGGGCATTAGTTGTCATTTTCCACTTATTATATAAGGCATGTAATTTCCATTTGTGTGAATAAATGAGAAGAAAAAAATTGAATGTGCATTGGAGCAGATTTGCGCCCCCCCTCTCCCTCCTTTGGTTCCTTCCTCTTCTTTCAAGATTTCAGGGTGGAAACCCCTTCTATCTCAAACCCTCTATCTCTAGATTCATCTCTGGTGCCGCCGCCGCCGTTCGTGCCGCCATCAAACCGCCGCGAAGCCGCTTCCGAAGTGATGTCCAAGGTTCTATTCTGCTGGACAGAGGTTCACTCCGAGATTTTTAACTCCCAACTCCAACATCATCTGGAGTTGACATTTTCAGGGTTGGTTCCCCTCTTGATCCCCAACCTCCAGTAAACTTATCCCGTCATTTCACCATCTTTTTATATTTTTATATTTTCGTGTCTTTCTATCTTCCTGATCTGTCCCTTTTCAGATCTATGTAGCAGAAGCTTAGTTCTTCCCCCTTTCGACCCCCTTTTTGATTTTTTTTGAAATCTCAAAATTTATTGGAGGTTCTTTCCACCATCCCCATCCTCTAAAAAGTTTCATCAAATTGTGAAAGCCCTCTACCTATTTTTAGAAATTGTGTCTTTCTCCTAAATTCTATTCTATCTCTGCTGTCCAGATCCGAACACCCGGTACTAGAAAATCCTTTTCCCCAGTCAAATCTCCACCAAACCTTTCATAAAATATAATCCCGTTTTTCTCTCTTCAGCCTCCACAACTTTCATGAAGGACTCAAAGGCTAAATCGAAGGTTTACATCGTGGTCAATGCCAACTCTCTAGATAAAGCTATTCTATCCTGAGTTTTTAGATCTTGTGAACCAGCAGCTTGAATATTCGACAAAGGCCATCAACGGGAAATGCAAATTTCTTTATGTAGCCATAGATCGAAGGATTTTGAGTTAGCTTTCCATCGGTACCTCTTGTACATCGATCTGACGTCGGGAGTGACCGCAGCAGCAGATTTTGTCTGAACGCGCACGTCCGACGCTTCCCTCCATAAGGGATGATCGCGAGTTTGCTTAGAGTCTGAAGATCGCATATCCAATTGGCGTCGAGTCCGTGGTCCGTCCCGCATCAGTTCGGTATCAGAGCGCTAGTTGAGTCTAGGGTAATATTTGGTCAAAAATAAAAAAAAGTGTCATTTACGTCTGGTCATCATCTAAGTCGGTCTAAGGTTGCATCCGCATACCATTGTTCGATATATAAAAAGGTGTTGTTCGAACGTTAGGCTACGCCTATCGGCAAGGCCGCACACTTACGCGAGTGATCTTTGGATCGATTAACTCCGCCACGTACCGAGTCTTGGTTAAGTCTAGGTGCATCATCTTTAATAGTTCGTGTTTACAATAGTCGGTGTTTCCGTGTGTCTTTGCATGCCCACTCGTAGAGGTACACAGTACTCACCCCCACCACCACCTATGGCGGATCCCCGAGCCCCTAGTCTCGATGCGTCGTCGGTGGCCGAAATGTTCCAAACCCTTATGGGGCAAATGCAATGGTTGACTACACCTATGGATGGGTTGCGTACACGCATGGATGCGTTGACTACATGGGTAGATCGGATGGACGGGTTGAGTACATGGATGAATGGCTTAGGCACCCATCTGGAAGAAAGGATGAAGGTCTTAGAGGATAAGGCCGCCGAGTCGGACCAGTCCGTTCAGGGCCTGGTAGGGAGAGTTGCCACATTAGAGGGAGCCCTAGCCGATGCACCCCCGAGAGCCCCAGTTGAGGCACCCCCCCCCCCCCCCCCCACGTACACATGGTCAATGGGAACCGATTCAGCAACCTGCTGTCCCAAGGGTTCAAGGGATAGATGTTAGGAGGCATCAATTCCCCGAGGTGCTAGACTATGAGTCCGAGGATGAAAATAGGGGATATGGACGTGACCGTCGTGTTCAACAATGGAATCGTGATGAGGATGAGTGGGCCCTCAGGACCGTTCGTGCCGACCCTCCCACTTTTGACGGGTCCTTAGACCCAAGGGTATATCTTGATTGGGAAGCCGGTATGGACCGATATTTTGAGTGGTTTGAGATGTCGGACCTATGGAAGGTCAAGTTTGCTAAGATGAAATTGGTAGGGCAAGGTCAAACCTTTTGGAGAAACATGGAGAACCTGCTATTTCACCGTCATGAACCCTAGGTAGAAACGTGGGAAGAGATGAGGTCCATGTTGCATCTCTGTAGTTTTGATGATCACTAACACTATGAACCAAATTATTTTTATGATAATTATTTTAATGCTCCTTGATGAATGATAAAGATCCTGCATTATCTAAATATTCTTAGGATCTAATGTTGTTGTCTTGCATGCACATCTATGGATCAAATGCTTTTTCATCATGCTTTTCTGATTTAATGCTCCTCTATCATGTTCACCCATGAGCTCATACTTATTTGTCTTATTTATATGGCTTCTGTGCATTTAGTGCGTTGACGCACTTGGCTGGCTGCGTAGACGCAATAGTGCGTCTTTCGCTTGCTGTTTTGTCCACTGCGTCGACGCTGTCACTGGAAGCGTTGACGCATTAGCTTGGTGCCAAGGGCTTGAGCGTCTCGCCTATGAAGTTGAGTCGACGCTGCACGATGGAAGCGTTGACGCATTGGCTTGGTGCCAAGGGCTTGAGCATCTCGCCTATGAAGCGGAGTCGACGCTGTCACCTGAAGCGTTGACGCATTGGCTTGTTACCAAGAGATTGTGCGTCTCGCCCAAGGAGCTGAGGCGACGCTACACAATGGAAGCGTCGACGCCTTGAGTTTATGACCAAAGGTTTTTTTGATCAACCACCAAGAAGAAGCGTCGACGCTGTCACTAATGCGTTGACGCATTAGCGTGTTTTGTCAAGGGACATGTTCTCCATTATATCCATTGCGTTAACACCTTGGCTTTACTGCGTTGACGCGTTCTTCTGTCCTTTGATAAGTCTCGTGCAATCTGTGTGAACAATGTATGACTTGAATATTTCTGAGATTGACTGAATGTTCTCTGAAACCTTACAGGGACTTAAAGACAAATTGGAACTTTATTCCAATCATGTGAGCACGTGATCCGAGGGAATAATCATCTAACACGTGGCTCGGTTCATCTGGAAGCATGACTTTGCGCGTGTCTCCCAAACCCTCACTCTCTCGTGAGGTTGGATATATATATGAAGGTTTCTACTCTTGAAGAGCTGCGGAAGCCACAAGCAAAAGGGTGAGGCCAGAGTGAGAGGAAGGAGAGGAGAAGCCATCCTGATCCATTCGTTGAGCGTACCTGGAAGAGAGAGAGTGATGAAGGAAAGGATGGTTTTCTACAATGTTTTGTCTATGCTTCTTTAAGAAGCTACATTGTTTCTCCGTTCGATTGTCTTCGATATTTCTTTATGTTTTCAGTTGTTTGTTCTTAAATTCTGATACTCTATTTTATCGTTCCCTCTAGGTGTAGAGGAAGAGAGGTGAATCCTCTGGGTTGCATTGTGGTTCCCTCTGAATCAGATCAGAGGAAGGGAGGTGGTCTCCGGGGTTGTTGTGTTCAGATAGTGAGGAGACTATCTGGGTTGTTCCCTCCGGCTGTGGAGGAAGAGAGACAGCGTCTCTGAATTGCAGTGAGGGTGAGTCACTGCTGGGTTCCCTCTTGTCTAAGAGGAAGGGAGAGTTATCTCCGGGTCAGGTCTTGGGGTGTGAGACCTGGGTGCAAGCTGTGTGTTCAGCGATTGTAGGGATTTCGATCCCCAAGCTGTGGATCAGCGTGTTGTTGGTAGACTGAGTCTGCGGTTCTTTCTTGTGAAAGGGAAGCCTCACTCGGCCTTGAGTGAGGGATGGACGTAAGTCTGCAGGTTGCAGACTGAACCATCTAAACCTCTTGTTCTTCGTAGTGTGATTGTGCGCATCTTTTCTCTTTATGCTTTTGTCTGGTTTCATGAAGTAAGTGTGATTGTTGATGATCGAAACGTTGGTCTGACTGCTCGCTTAGTGCTTGTGCATATGTGCTGATGAAATTCTGAGTGATATATGTTCTGCGCTCGTGAATTACGTTATATTGGTTAAGGGTCCTGCCTCGACTCAGTCAAATATTTTTTAAACGGTGATCTATTCATCCCCTCCCCTTCTAGCTCACCGTCCTCCTGTTTACCAGTTGGTATCAGAGCAGGTTTACCCGAGATGTGGTCCAACGACCAGGGTAATCCTAGAACCAGTGGTCCTCGCAGCTACATAGCTGAAGGACAGTCAATCTCCCGTCCCCCATATTTTGATGGTTCTAATTATTTCTTTTGGAAAAATAGGATGGAAGTTTTCATCCGATCTCAGAGCCACAAGCTGTGGAGAGTCATTACAACTGGACCTTATGATTTACCTCCGAATGAGGAGATGTGGTCTGAAGAACAAGTCAAATTATCCGGACTGAACTGGTCTGCGCTCAACATCATCCAGTGCGCAGTTCACCCTGAAGAATATGCCCGAATTTCAGCGTGCAAGACAGCTAAGAAGATGTGGGATGAACTAGCGCTGATTTACAAGGGTACCTCTCAGGTCAGAGCTACCAAGGTAAACTACCTAACCTCTGAGTATGAATTATTTAAGATGAAGTCAAAGGAGAGCGCGACTGATATGTACGCTATGCTGTCACTGATCACAAACAGCCTCAAGGGGTTTGGAAAGGAAATATCTGAAGGGGATATAGTCAGGAAGATCTTGAGATCTTTGACTCCAGCGTGGCACACAAAGGCCACTGTGATAGAGGAATCGAAGGATTTAACAACCATGACTGTCACTGAACTCATAGGGTCTCTTATGACCTATGAGATAAATCTCAAGAAAACAGGAGAAGGAAGTGACAGAAAGGGCAAGAATGTTGCTCTTAAAATTGAACGACACAGCAGCAGCAGCACAGCAGCACCAGCAGCAGTGGAGACTCTGATGGAAATCCAGACCATGAAAGGAGTGAAAAAGCCTTGCTCACACGACAGTTCAGGAAATTTCTGAAACTGAAGGGAAAATCATATGGCAGAAGAAGAAACTACTCATCAGGTAAATATCCGAACAATGGCAATGACAAGGATAGGAATGCTAAAAGTGCAATGTGTTATCATTGCAGGAACTTTGGGCACATGAAGCAAGATTGCCCTGAGCTTCAGAAGAAGACACTGGATTACCATAAGAAAGGCTCCAAAGTGTACAAGAAAAAGCCAAAAGCTATGGTATGCACTTGGAGCGATGAAGAAGAAGACTCAGAGACTAATTTCCTAGGAAAGGAGACTGAAGGAGTATGTCTGATGGCCGACGAGGAACATGAGGTAATCAATCCCTTTGTGACTTACTCTATTGATGACTGGGAAGATAAGTATGGTGAACTGCTAGATATGTACAATGCCTTAGCTAAAGAACATAGAGTCACCAAACGCAAACTCAATGTGGTTAATGAAGAACAAGAACTCATCAAGACAGAAAATTCCAAACTGATAGCTGAAATAGCTCAAATGGAAAATGTAAGAAATGAGAACAATCTTGTTAAAAATGAGCTTGAAAAACTTAGAAAATAGCTTGATGAAACCAATCGACATACTTAAGAAAACCTGAGGTAAAATGACTTACTCAGGGAAGGGTATGAAGATGTTAAAAGGGTCAATGATGAATTGCTGGAAAACAATATATGTCTGCGGAAGGAGTTGGAAGATAAGAAGAAAACCCTTGAGAGGTTTGTTTTGGGAGAGAGTAATTTGAATGCCTTGTTAGGCACCAAAGTAAACTTTAACAGAGAGGGGTTGGGTTTCAACCCAAGTAAGAAGGAAGCATTTGGGGTAAAAATCACTACTTTCTGCACTGAGAAAGGAAAAGAGAAACTGGACATTCCATCCAGTTCCAAAACTACTGAACAAAAAAAGAACATCCATAGACAACAGGCTGATTTTGGAAAAAATATCTTCAAGAAATTTAACAAGCCCACGCACCAGAAGCAAGGTGTCTGTCAATTCAACAACTATGACTCTAATAAAAGAATGGGCTATTTTAAAAGAAACATGGGAACGTCTAACTACACACAGAATACTGTCAATAAAATGCCTTCATCTAGACAGGTTAAAAATTATGGTCTGGCTGGGACCCAAACCTTTATCAACAGAAACTGGACACACCTTGAGAAACAAAAAGAAACAAATGAAATGCACATCAATAACAAAACTGTCAACTCTCAGCACAGAAAGAAAAAGGGGTTAAAACAGATCTGGATTCCCAAGACTGTGCTTAATGAATTGAACGGTATTTTTGGACCCAACTTACCTTGGGTTCCAAAGCACACAACTTAAATTGTTATTGTGCAGGTTGTTGGTTTATTCCAACATTTATTTCCAGCGTCTCCTTGTATTTGGTGTGTACCATGTAGGGTATGGGACCCACGTGGGACCATCGGTGCTTGGCAGCCCAACCCGCCGCATGGATTATGGGGTCCATGTGCGAAGCCCCTCATGCCCGCCCACAGCACGTCATAGACGTGGGGTTCTGCGCTGCCATAAGGAAATACGGTCTAACCTTCGCTACCAGCTCGAGCTTTTAGCGCAACGGTAGGGGCTTGATCCTGTAAACTGGTATCAGAGCGAGGTCGCGGGTTCAAATCCCAGGTGCCGCTGGGGGGGAGATTGTTGGTTTATTCCAACGTTTATTTCCAGCGTCTCCTTGTATTTGGTGTGTACCATGTGGGGTGTGGGACCCACGTGGGACCATCGGTGCTTGGCAGCCCAACTCGCCGCATGGATTATGGGGTCCATGTGCGAAGCCCCTCATGCCCGCCCACAGCACGTCATAGACGTGGGGTTCTGCGCTGCCATAAGGAAATACGGTCTAACCTTCGCTACCAGCTCGAGCTTTTAGCGCAACGGTAGGGGCTTGATCCTGTTGTGCCCCTGGCCCCTGTGGTTTGTGGTTTTGATGATTGGCTTTAGGGGTTTGTGATGATTGGTTTTAATGTGACCTAATCACTGTGAGTCACCATGCATTGATGTTCTGTTTTGATGATTGATTTGGTTTTGATGATTGGTGTTTGATGTGAGTCACTGTGAGTCATCTTGCTGAAATGTTCATTCAGGCTTTCATATGTTCAGTCAGTTTATCTGCTTACACTCTGCATCATTGCAATGTGCATCATTGCAAGTGAAGTTTCAGACTGTTATCTGCTGCATAAAGCTTTCATATGCATTTACAGAGTCTATACATTGATTGGTAGTAAGTCTGTACAGCGTGAAGTCTACACTTTGGCATTGTAGCTCGCTCGTGCAAGTCTATACATTAGACTGTTCTTCAAAGTCTGTACATCAGACTGCACATCATCTTCGTGTTGTTTCTGTATTTGAGTCTTCGTGTTGTTTCCCCTCACTAACACGAAAAGATCTCGTGTCGTCTGAGCTTACAACACTTCCTGTTGATTTCTATGCCTAATAGGAAATCTGCTATGAGGTAGTACATTGTATGTCCGTACTGTTTCTATCATACTTCATGTTGTTTATTTTAACTGTCCTTCAGGTCGTGTGTCCGTGTTGTTTCCACTATATTTCGTGTCGTTTCCTTTGTTTTTAGTTGTTCATCTCGTGTCAATTTCGTTTGTTTTGAAACCACACCTCGTGTCGGTTTCTATGTTGATCTTCGTGATGTGTCCGTGTCTTTCGTATTATTTCAGTAGTTATGTCTTCGTGTTGAGTTTATGAACTTCGTGTCGTTTTCGCTGTCTTCGTGCTATTTTTTTTCTTTAGACTCAGTATCCTTTTCGCCTTAACCACACTTCGTGTCGATTTCTATTTTTCATCTTTGAGTTGCTGTCAGCTCGTGTCGTTTCACCTTGTGCTGTTCTCACTGACTTCGTGTCGTTCTCCTTGTTGTGTCTTCGTGTCGTTTTTGTTCTATTGCGTGCAGGACATTGCAGCACCTCGTGTTGCTTTCTGTGCCACCTCGTGTCGTTCTCTGTGTAGTGTGTGTTTTTGTCACCACTATACTTCGTGTCGTTGCTCTTCACTTCATGCTATTTTCATTGTCTTCGTGTTGGTCTTTCTCATCAGACCTCGTGTCCTTCTCGCCTTGACCTCACTTCGTGTTGATTCCTATTTTTCATCTTCGTGTTGTTTTCAACTCATGTCGGTCTTTGTTTTCATCTTCGTGATGTCTTCAATTCGTGTCGGTTTCTGTTTGTGTCTTCGTGTCTCTGTGTTATTTTTGTATTCGTGATTTCGTGTTGCTTTTTGTATTCGTAACTTCGTAGTGTTTGTTGTTACAGTGACACTTCGTGTCGTTCTCTTAGTAGTGTTTGTTTTGTCACCACTGTATCTCGTGTCGTTCTCTGTTTAGTGCACCTCTTGTCGTGTCCACATACCTCATGCAGTTCTAGTTCTTATGGCACTCAAGGTTAATGGTCTTTATCTCTTTGCAGGTCCGAGGAAGAACATTCATCGGTGTCTAGCTGCACATGATCCGATACTGAAGGAACAAATACGAAAAGGGCACGTGGCAGGAAGATTCTGGATCGAGCATGGGAGGCACACGTGTTTTGTGCCCTATCCACCTGCTGTTGCTGCTATAAATAGAACCCTTCGTCCTCAGATGAAAACGATCGAAGCAGAAAGCCTAAAGAGTAGAAAGCCCTTCGATCCAGAAAAAGAAGAAAAGAAAGAAAAGAAGAGTGTAGAGAAGAGAGTGAGAGTGAGAGCAGAAGAAGAAAAAGAAAGAGAGATAGTGCTCGTGTGAAAAGAGAAGAAAGAGTGAACAAGAAGAAGAGCAGAAGGAGAAGAAGAGAAAGAGAGAGATAGAAGTGTGAGCCGAAGAGAATAGGGGAGCAGAGATCGAGAGAGTGAAAGAGAAGAAGAAGAAGAGAAGAGAAGAGGAAGAAAAACTTACCTGAAGATCTGTCTACTGGACCGTGGATCAAATACAGGCTAGTCAGCTCCGTTGAGAGCCACATTGTGCATTTCATTTTTCAGCTTTCTGTTTTGCTGAAGTTATTTTCGTTTATTGTTTTTCCTTTGTTTTTTGGTTTGCTATATTTCCGATACTCTGTAGAGAGGTCGGGGTTCCCCCTATTAGTTCAGGAGAAGGGAGATTGCTATCTCCGGTTGCAAGTAGCTGGGTGCTACTTGTGGGTTCCCTCCGGTTTGGAGGAAGGGAGATCTAATCTCCGGTTCTGGGCTTGTGGATTGCAAGTCCAGGGGTCCCTCCTGGTCTGGAGGAAGAGAGGTCTTCGACCTCTGGTTTGCTGGTGACTGGAAGTCACCGGTTGGTTCCCTCCGGTTTTGGAGGAAGGGAGGATTGGTCCTCCGGTTCTAGTCTTGTGGGTTGCAAGACTAGGTGTTCCCTCCGGTCTGGAGGAAGAGAGACTTGCGTCTCTGGTTTGCTAGTGACTGGTGTCACTAGTGGTTCCCTCCGGTTGGGAGGAAGAGGGGAGGTTGTTCCCCTGGTCAAGCTGTGTGGCAGCACCTGTTGCAGACTGAGTCTGCTGTTTCTGGCGTGAGCTAGTGGAAGCCACACTCGGATTGAGTGTGGGGTGGATGTAGGTCTGCAGGACCGAACCACCTAAAAATCTACTGTGCAGTGGTTTATTTTGTGCGTTCGCTCCTTGCCTCCTACCTCCCATTCACAGGTTATGCATGCTGGTTAGCTGTGTTATCTTGGATTGTTTATATTGTTCCTATCAGCAGTAACCTTGAGCATTGCACTTTGCTAAGTGTGTTTGGGTTGCACTGTTCTGTCTGCATTTCTAGTTTGATCAGGTGGCTGCATTGTTGCAGTCCAACTGTTTGATCAATTGGTTGATTATTATCTTATCTCGGAAAGCTCATTGTCCCTATTCCGCATATCCGAACTTTAGATTCTTTAATTTAGGCCATAATTTTTAGGGGGATACATTCACCCCCCCTCTGTATCCGGGCCTAGCACCCTAACAGTTGGTATCAGAGCGGGTGTCTACATATAAGGTCCAGCGATCTGCAGATCGATCTTGCAATCTTAGGTGCTAATTTGTTTTTAGTGCATCAATATTCTTGTTGCGTTAATCTGTGTTCTCATGGCCCATCCACCGATCTTCAGTGGTACGCATTTTGATGCATGGTTCGCTGGTTTGAAGAATTATGTTAAATCTGTGAATCCAGACCTGTGGAAAGTAATTTCACATGGTCCTCATGAACTACCAAGGAAAAAGTCCAAATGGACTGACAGTCACAAATCCATGCATGAAGAAAATCAGATAGCAATAAATCTAATGAAGACAGCTACTGATAGAGCTTTTCATTCATGTTTCTTTGACTGCAGTTCTGCTAAAGATATTCTGGATACACTGAAGCGAACTCAGGAGATAGATGTGGACAGCTGCGTGATGGCCAACAGAAGAAATCAAAGTGCCAGCGATCAAGGCAGTAATCAAACTGAAGAAGATGATGATGATGAGGTAAATCTCTTTGAGAATTTCTCTCTAGAAGATTGGGAGAATGCATATGCTGAATTATTTGAATCTCATGAACTGTTAAGAAAACAGCATAAAAAGTTGAAGAAGAGTACTCGGGTAGATAGTTCTAGCTCTCCATGTAAAAATTGTTCAAGTACGAAGCAATCTCATGATGCATGTCTGTCTGATAATCATATGTATAAAAACCAGAATGCAGAACTGAAGAAGGAACTTGAATGTGTTTACTCTGAACTGAACAATCTAAAATCTGAAGATGACTCTCTCAGAAAGTTCTTTAAAGAAAATGAAGAACAATTAGAGAAACTTAAACGAGAGAATGATTTGCTGATTGAAAAATTTAATGCCATAAAATCTGTAAACATAGATTTACAGAAAGATTTTGAAAAACAACAAAAGGAATTGAGGGAGTTTGAAGCTAGGAGAGAAAGCATGGTTAACTCAGAAGATCAGCTTCTAATAAATGAGTTAATTCAAAATGATAAGCTTAAAGAAGAAGTTGAAAAATTAAAACTGTTAAACAGTGCCATGTCTGAAAGACTTCTCACATTGGAAAAAGGAAAAGCTATATGTGCAAACGAGACTGAAGAGGTAGATGAGCTGAGAAAGGAAATTGAAGAATACAAAACAGCTAACAAGGTTTTGAATGAAGCTGTCAATTGTAATGAATAAGAGATCGCTAGTTATGAAATACACATTGCATCTCTTGAAAATGAAATTCAGGATTTGAAAGTTTCCTTGTCTAAATTTGTTGATGGGCAGAAAAACCTAGACAAGCTGCTAGGTGTAAAAGTCAATGTCAAAAAGGAAGGTTTGGGCTACAATAATCTAAATAAGAAGGCTTTGCAGAACAAAGTAATGACATCCTTTGTAAATACTTCAAATGTAGCCACTACATCAAAAGACAAACAGCCCATTGTTCAGAAAATACTGGGAACAAAGATTAACTTTAACAAGGAAGTACTGGGTTACAATCCAGTCATGAGGAAGGTTGATGGAGCCAACCTGAAAACTATCTTTGTCAAATCTTCTGAACAGGAAAAGCCTTCTATCTCATCTCCACCTCAGTACAAGGCTAAGAAAATAGAAAAACAAAATAAAAATCATAAAACATCAAAAATTCAAGGGAACAATCCGCATGCCAAAAACTCGTCAGATAAATGCCATGTTTTAAAGAAATCAAATGGCTCATGTCATTATTGTGGTAAGTATGGACATCTTATGAGTAACTGTTTTGTGATGGAAAAAGATGACAACAAACATGCTAGAAAATCTGTGTCTGGTCAGAAAAAGAATGTCACATGTTCTAATTGTGATAAAGTAGGACACACTACTGCTCATTGCTGGTTAGCAAGTAGTAAGGAAAAATCATGTTCATATTATACAAAACACTTTGCAAATCAGCATGTCTTTAACAAGAACCAGCACATTATATGTCTTAATTGTAACAAAATTGGTCACAAGGCCTCTGAATGCTGGTCAGATTCTTTTAGAAGAAATTCTCTAAATTGCTCTCACTGTGGGAAGCATGGCCACATAGTCAAAAACTGTTGGCATGCTCAAGGGAAAAATTTCATTTCTGGAAAGTTTAAACTCCCTGTAAGATAATTTGAAAAACCTTCATGTTATAACTGTGGAAAGCCAGGCCACAGAGCTGGAAATTGTTGGCATGTTCAAAATAACCCTGCTAAACTCCATGTTGCGAAATTTACATGTCATCATTGTGGGAAGCCAGGTCACAGGGCTGCAACCTGTTGGCTGGCAGAATATCAAAACCAAACTGGTTTTGGTAAACAGAATTTTTATTCTGTTAACAGAAAATCTCATGTGTATGCACATAGGAGTCATGCTAATAAGAATGTGCATAAATTAGATCTGAAAACTGCTACTCCTTGCTATCAAGTTAAAAATCTATTGAGAAAACCTGCTAGAAGTAATAATGTCATGTCAAGACCCAAGACTTCTTCGGTACCTGTTTGTGCAAAATAACATTGCTATGCAGGTGTGCCTTGGAACTAAAATAAAAAGGGGTAATGATCCAAGGCACTCAAGAAGAAAACCCCATACTGAACCCTTCAGGTAAACTTCGTATTCTTCTTGTTTTTAGCTTTAATGCATAGCAAGTTAAATCTGTTTTTGCATTTGCATTCATCATTTGCCATGTGCATTATTTTCTGATCATGCATTTGCTGAGAGTTCTGTGCAAATATCAGATTAAGAAGGGTTGTCTGTATCTGATGCATACATAGGCTAATTGCAATTGCTTGATAATTGTATTATGCATAGACTCTGAAAACAAATTATATTTCGAATTTTCTGAAAAAAAAATATCTGAACTGCCTATGAGTGTGACTTGAAACTTGTGTGTTGCAATAGCTCACTGAGCATTCTGAATTGCATATAGGACTGCATGTTGAATTATCATGCATGACCTCAATGGTATATAAATGGTAAGGTACCAAAAGGCAGGGAAGTCTGTCTGGAGGTTCTTACTATGTATGAGGTGGTCTTTTAGACCAAGTGCTCCGCCTAGTACCATAGGTCACTTTGCAGAAAGGACAGTCTGATTGTGCACAAGTCACGATATCATTTGGTATCATATGTTCAGTTTTTAGTGCCAGCATTGCATGTTTTCAGGGGGAGTAAGTTGCATATTCTTGCATAGCATTCAATGATTGAGTCTTTGCATGTCCCTGCATACATATAGTGTATTGCATCTCCTTATATTTGCCAAAAAGAGAGTTTGAATGCATATTGTAAGGGGGAGTCAATGCATTGCATATTGGTTGTCAAATGCATACATTTGTCAGAATTCATAGCTTATCCTTTCTTATTGATTTTGTTGACAAACCTTGATCATATTCTGAAAACTTTGTGCTTCAAAATCTCTCTTAACAATTGATAATTCTCCTATCAATTGGTATCATTTGGCTTCAGAATTCTATCAGTCTTTCATGAAGATTTCAATGGGCTATCTCGATCATAAATCTGAAAAACTCTTGAACTAGAAATCTTCTATTATACATTCTTAAGAATGACTGAAATAACTCACGTGGTTTAAGCTTAATGTATTCATGGAGTTTAACTTCAAAATTTCTTAACATATCTGAATCATGTTTAATAAACCTTAACCTTTTGTCTCATGCTGTGTCTTGTGAAAAATCTCTGAAATCTGCACTTTTGAATACATGACTTTATTTGGTTAAGTACATGAGACTAATATTATTTTGAAGCAAATGAATGTCTTTGAAATGTCTAAAGGGTTTTCTATCAGAGCAATGACATTGGTCACTGAGAAACACAAGTCCTAAGGACTGTGTCATGAGATGCCTTAGTTAACTCTGATTAAGAATTCATTGAAAATCAGGCAGAGCAATGGCATGCACACTGAGAAATACAATTCACTCGTTAAAAAAAAATTTGAAAAAAAAATGAGTTGTAGTGTGTCATGATGTGTAAATGCGATCTCTGTTCAAATATAGCATGACAGTTAGTCACACTAAGTGCTTTGGGATATTGGCCTCTGATCAAGGTATATCCTCTAGTTACAAGGTGTGAACTGAACTAGAGTGCTCGTAAAATTTGAAGCATGAAAATTGTTGAACAAATTGAAATATCTGAATATTGATGCTAAAATCAAATTGCTACCACCCTAGACAAAATAATATGACTTCATAATTACTTGATTTCAATACTAGTGCATGTAATTCTGAAAGAAGTCAATAGATTTGATTGTGTAAGACAAAGGGAGGTTAATCAAGATAAATATGAGGGCTTGGTTCATTTTTATTAAAACATGATTTTAGATATCAATACAGAATTTTATTGAAAAAAAAACTCTACATACATCATGTTTAAACCATGCTGATCAATAAAATTCATTCATAAGCCCTTATAATGGAAGACTTTGAAAACTTGTGTTTTAGATTTATGAGATTGATATCTCTCTGAAAATCTGACTGAATTTTCTGGGATTGAAGCTTCCTTAAAAAGTCTGGCTGAATTTCTTCTGCTCATATCATTGATTCATTGACCTGAACTTCTCCTTCTTATCCATCTCATAAGACTCCACTTATTGAGGGGGAGCTTCCATGTCATATGCATCATGCTGCATAGAAAAGCATTGTGCTCTTGCATTCATATCTCTAGGGGGAGCTCTTGCATTTTGGTATCTCCTTCTGCTGATATCAAAGGGGGATATTTTTGCCGAAGGGGGAGAATTTTTATTCAATCGTCGCATGATAGTTTGCTTTCACTTCTCAAACTATTTTCTTTTTGATGAAGTCAAAGGGGGAGAATAGTTTGAGTCATCAGAATGACTTTCATAAGAATGTACTGCATCATCAGAATGACTCACTGTGTATTGTTGTGTATTGTTGCCATCATCAAAAAGGGGGAGATTGTTGTGCCCCTGGCCCCTGTGGTTTGTGGTTTTGATGATTGGCTTTAGGGGTTTGTGATGATTGGTTTTAATGTGACCTAATCACTGTGAGTCACCATGCATTGATGTTCTATTTTGATGATTGATTTGGTTTTGATGATTGGTGTTTGATGTGAGTCACTGTGAGTCATCTTACTGAAATGTTCATTCAGCCTTTCATATGTTCAGTCAGTTTATCTGCTTACACTGTGCATCATTGCAATGTGCATCATTGCAAGTGAAGTTTCAGACTGTTATCTGCTGCATAAAGCTTTCATATGCATTTATAGAGTCTATACATTGATTGGCAGTAAGTCTGTACAGCGTGAAGTCTACACTTTGGCACTGTAGCTCGCTCGTGCAAGTCTATACATTAGACTGTTCTTCAAAGTCTGTACATCAGACTGCACATCATCTTCGTGTTGTTTCTGTATTTGAGTCTTCGTGTTGTTTCCCCTCACTAACACGAAAAGATCTCGTGTCGTCTGAGCTTACAACACTTCGTGTTGATTTCTATGCCTAACAGGAAATCTGCTATGAGGTAGTACATTGTATGTCTGTACTGTTTCTGTCATACTTCGTGTTGTTTATGTTTACTGTCCTTCAGGTCATGTGTCCGTGTTGTTTCCACTATATTTCGTGTCGTTTCCTTTGTTTTTAGTTGTTCATCTCGTGTCGATTTCGTTTGTTTTGAAACCACACCTCGTGTCGATTTCTGTGTTGATCTTCGTGATGTGTCCGTGTCTTTCGTATTATTTCAGTAGTTATGTCTTCGTGTTGAGTTTATGAACTTCGTGTCGTTTTCGCTGTCTTCGTGCTATTTTTTTTCTTTAGACTCAGTATCCTTTTCGCCTTAACCACACTTCATGTCGGTTTCTATTTTTCATCCTTGAGTTGCTGTCAGCTCGTGTCGTTTCACCTCGTGCTGTTCTCACTGACTTCGTGTCGTTCTCCTTGTTGTGTCTTCGTGTCGTTTTTGTTCTATTGCGTGCAGGACATTGCAGCACCTCGTGTTGCTTTCTGTGCCACCTCGTGTCGTTCTCTGTGTAGTGTGTGTTTTTGTCACCACTATACTTCGTGTCGTTGCTCTTTACTTCGTGCTGTTTTCATCGTCTTCGTGTTGGTCTTTCTCATCAGACCTCGTGTCCTTCTCGCCTTGACCTCACTTCGTGTTGATTCATATTTTTCATCTTCGTGTTGTTTTCAACTCATGTCGGCCTTTATTTTCATCTTCGTGCTGTCTTCAATTCGTGTCGGTTTCTATTTGTGTCTTCGTGTCTCCGTGTTGTTTTTGTATTCGTGATTTCGTGTTACTTTTTGTATTCGTAACTTCATAGTGTTTGTTGTTACAGTGACACTTCGTGTCGTTCTCTTAGTAGTGTTTGTTTTGTCACCACTGTATCTCGTGTCGTTCTCTGTTTAGTGCACCTCTTGTCGTGTCCACATACCTCATGCAGTTCTAGTTCTTATGGCACTCAAGGTTAATGGTCTTTATCTCTTTGCAGGTCCGAGGAAGAACATTCATCGGTGTCTAGCTGCACATGATCTGATACTGAAGGAACAAATACGAAAAGGGCACGTGGCAGGAAGATTCTGGATCGAGCATGGGAGGCACACGCGTTTTGTGCCATATCCACCTGCTGTTGCTGCTATAAATAGAACCCTTCGTCCTCAGATGAAAATGATCGAAGCAGAAAGCCTGAAGAGTAGAAAGCCCTTCGATCCAGAAAAAGAAGAAAAGAAAGAAAACAAGAGAGTAGAGAAGAGAGTGAGAGTGAGAGCAGAAGAAGAAAAAGAAAGAGAGATAGTGCTCGTGTGAAAAGAGAAGAAAGAGTGAAGAAGAAGAAGAGCAGAAGGAGAAGAAGAGAAAGAGAGAGATAGAAGTGTGAGCCGAAGAGAATAGGGGAGCAGAGATCGAGAGAGTGAAAGAGAAGAAGAAGAAGAGAAGAGAAGAGGAAGAAAAACTTACCTGAAGATTTGTCTACTAGACCGTGGATCAAATCCAGGCCAGTCAGCTCCGTTGAGAGCCACATTGTGCATTTCATTTTTCAGCTTTCTGTTTTGCTGAAGTTATTTTTGTTTATTGTTTTTCCTTTGTTTTCTGGTTTGCTGTATTTCCGATACTCTGTAGAGAGGTCGGGGTTCCTCCTGTTAGTTCAGAAGAAGGGAGATTGCTATCTCCGGTTGCAAGTAGCTGGGTGCTACTTGTGGGTTCCCTCCGGTTTGGAGGAAGGGAGATCTGATCTCCGGTTCTGGGCTTGTGGATTGTAAGTCCAGGGGTCCCTCCTGGTCTGGAGGAAGAGAGGTCTTCGACCTCTGGTTTGCTGGTGACTGGAAGTCACCGGTTGGTTCCCTCCGGTTTTGGAGGAAGGGAGGATTGGTCCTCCGGTTCTAGTCTTGTGGGTTGCAAGACTAGGTGTTCCCTCCGGTCTGGAGGAAGAGAGACTTGCGTCTCTGGTTTGCTAGTGACTGGTGTCACTAGTGGTTCCCTCCGGTTGGGAGGAAGAGGGGAGGTTGTTCCCCTGGTCAAGCTGTGTGGCAGCACCTGTTGCAGACTGAGTCTGCTGTTTCTAGCGTGAGCTAGTGGAAGTCACACTCGGGTTGAGTGTGGGGTGGATATAGGTCTGCAGGACCGAACCACCTAAAAATCTACTGTGCAGTGGTTTGTTTTGTGCGTTCGCTCCTTGCCTCCTACCTCCCATTCACAGGTTATGCATGCTGGTTAGCTGTGTTATCTTGGATTGTTTATATTGTTCCTATCAGCAGTAACCTTGAGCATTGCACTTTGCTAAGTGTGTTTGGGTTGCACTGTTCTGTCTGCATTTCTAGTTTGATCAGGTGGCTGCATTGTTGCAGTCCAACTGTTTGATCAATTGGTTGATTATTATCTTATCTCGGAAAGCTCATTGTCCCTATTCCGCATATCTGAACTTTAGAGTCTTTAATTTAGGCCATAATTTTTAGAGGGATACATTCACCCCCCCTCTGTATCCGGGCCTAGCACCCTAACACAGGTGAGCCTAGCAGCCGAGAACAACAAGTGGTATCTCGATAGTGGCTGCTCGAGGCACATGACAGGGGATCAAAAAAAGTTCAGCAAGCTTGAATTGAAAGCAGGAGGGTCAGTTAAGTTTGGAGGTAAAAACAAAGGTCAAATCATTGGGACCGGAACCATCGGTAAGAAAACCTCCAACTCTGTTGAAAAAGTCTTTTTGGTTGAAGGTCTGCAACATAATTTATTGAGTATTAGTCAGTTATGTGACAAGGGTGACAAGGTTCTTTTTGATGAGCATGCCTGCAAAATTTTAGAACCAAACTCCGATAAAATAAAGTTCATTGCAAATAGAGTCAATAATGTCTATATTGTGGATCTTGATGTTGAGTCTGAGTCTAATCTGTGTCTCACTGTTGATTCAGAGAATAACATGTTTGACTGGCATAGGCGACTAGGCCATGCTAGCTTTAACACCTTGCATAAATTAGCTAAAATTGATTTAGTTAGAGGCATGCCTAGCTTAAAGTTCAAATCTGTTTCGAAGAATTGCGAGGCCTGTGCTCTAGGCAAGCAAACTCGAGCTTCTTTTAAAATTAGGTCTGAGAGCTTGTCAACAAAGATCATGGAACACTTGCACATGTATCTCTTTGGTCCTACCAGAACCCAGAGTCTAAATGGTAAGAGATTTGGTTTTGTCATTGTCGATGACTACTCTAGATTTGCATGGCTATTTTTCTTGGCAAATAAGAGTGATGCTTTTTAAAAATTTGAACATTTTTTCAATAAGCAAAAACATATAGGGCACAAGATTACTGTTATCCAATCAGATCATGGAGGAGAGTTTGAGAACTCCTCATTTTCTAGCTTCTGTGACAAGGAGGGACTGACTCACTAATTTTCTTCTCCCAGGACCCCAGAGCAGAATGGAATTGTGGAGAGAAGGAATCGAACAATAGTGGAAATGGCAAGAACACTACTAATGGAGAGTCAGCTACCTAAGAGCTTTTGGGCAGAAGCGGCAAACATAGCCTGCTACATACTTAATAGAGCTTTGGTAAGACCCATACATAAGAAAACACCATATGAACTCCTGAAAGGTAAGAGGCCTAATGTCTCATATTTCAAAATTTTTGGTTCAAAATGCTTTATTCATAATAACAACAAGAGAGACTTAGATAAATTTGATGCTAAAAGTATTCCAGGAATATTCCTAGGATACTCTGAAACATCTAGGGCCTTCAGGGTCTTTAATAAAACTGATAGAACTATAGAGGAAACCCCTCATGTTATTTTTGATGAAACAAAAATCTCTAACAGTCTAAATAATGATAACAGGTCTACAAGTCATGATGGAGAGTTCCTGAATCAAATGCAAGAGGAGGAAGTACAACCGGCTGAAGAACCCACTGATCTGAACCCAGTAAGTATAGCCGAACAAGGTGAGTCCTCAACAAATGTCAGAGTTTTAAAAGACCACCCTATAACCAATATTATTGGTAGTCTTAATGATCCCCCTAGGACAAGATCTCATTTCAGAAATGTTCATAATCATGACTTAATTGCTTTAGTTTCTCAAATTGAGCTTAAGACCATTCAAGAAGCCTTAAGTGATGAGAATTGGGTAACTGCCATGTGTGAAGAACTAGAGCAATTTGATAGAAACAATGTCTGGGAACTTGTACCTAGAGCTGAAAATTTCAATGTAATAGGAACAAAATGGGTTTTTAAGAACAAACTGAATGAAGAAGGTGTCATCTCTAGGAATAAAGCTAGACTTGTAGCTAAAGGCTACAGTCAGGAGTATGGAGTGGACTTTGATGAATCCTTTGCTCCAGTAGCTAGAATGGAGGCTATCAGAATTCTATTAGCATTTGCTTGTTCAAATAACATAAAACTTCAACAAATGGATGTTAAGAGTGCTTTCTTGAATGGAATTCTAAAAGAAGAAGTTTATGTTGAACAACCTCCTGGTTTTCAATTTTTGACTAAACCTGATCAAGTTTTCAGGTTAAACAAAGCTCTTTATGGATTAAAGTAGGCTCCTCGGGCCTGGTATGAAAGGCTGACCAGTTTCTTACTGAATAAAGGTTATAACAGAGGTAAAGTTGACCAAACCTTATTCACTGAGAATTCAAGACAAGATCTCATCATAGTTCAGGTATATGTGGACGACATCATCTTTGGATCAATAAATCCTGAACTGTGTAAAGAATTTTCACAGCTTATGTCAGCTGAATTTGAGATGAGCTTAGTTGGGGAACCGACTTATTTCCTTGGCTTGCAGATAAATCAAATGACAGATGGCTATTTCTTCCACCAAACCAAGTACACGCTGGATATCCTCAAAAGGTTTGGGATGACTAACCTGAAGCAAATTTCCACCCCAATGAGCACAAGCATGACCCTTAATGCAGATGAGTCAGGTAAACAAGTGGATGAAAAACTCTACAGAGGTATGATCGGATCCCTCTTGTACTTAACTGCCTCTAGGCCAGACATACAATTCAGTGTTGGTTTATGTGCAAGATATCAGTCTAGGCCTACTGAACTACATTTGTCTGCTGTAAAAAGAATCTTTAGATATCTATCTGCCACACATACATTAGGCTTATGGTATCCTACTTCACGCACATTAGATTTAGTTGCATACACTGATGCAGACTTTGCTGGATGCAAACTAGATAGGAAGAGCACCAGTGGCCACTGCCAATTCTTAGGAGGATGCCTAGTTTCTTGGAGTTCAAAGAAACAACATTCAGTGGCTCTTTCCACTGCTAAGGCTGAATACGTGGCTGCAAGCAGCTGTGGCACTCAGGTTATCTGGATCAAGCATCAACTTCAAGATTACCAAGTAGAGACAGGTTGCACTCCCATCTTTTGTGATAACACTAGTGCCATAAACATTGCAAAGAATCCTGTTTTACACTCACGAACAAAACACATTGAAATCAGGCACCACTTTATCAGAAATGAAATTGCAAATAAAATATTTGAATTAATTCATGTTGGGACTGCAGATCAAATTGCTGATATTTTTACAAAACCTCTAGATACTGAAAAATTCACTTCTTTGAGAAGAGAACTTGGTATTTACAAACTCTGACTGATTTGAGGCAATGAATTCTGGTTCATGTATTTCCATAAATTTAGTGGTAGTTTTGTCATACTTTTTCTGGTGGGGGTCCCTATGTGAGGGGGAGCGGGTGTGTGCTTTGAGTAAAGTCAATTCTGCTTCTCTGCTGTTTTCTGGATAGAATGGAAGATAGAGCTACTAGAGAGGGGGAGCTTGACTAATTAGAAACGCTTAAAAGATGGTTGTTATTACTGGATTAAATGTTAGAATTGATCTTGAATATTCCTCTTAATAGAACCTCATTCATTTCCTACATTCTTAAGTTTGTGCAATTAAAATCCAGCTAGAATCCTCTTCTAGTAAGTCTTAAGAGGCTAAGATTAACCTTCACAAGTATATCCTCTTACTTTGTTGCATGACTCATGAACAAGCTAGACTTGTAAGAAATGGTTTCTGGTTATGAGTTTCTCATTGGACATCTTGATAAGACCTCTAATATTTGCCCTGGGTTTTGTCTTCAAACAACCCCTTGTTGAGCTAGTTAAACTTATCTGTGCTTAAAACTACATACTGAGAAACTAGGAATCCCATCAATGAAATGAGAATTTCCTATGTCATGAGGTATCAGTTCTCATAAACAAAATCAAAAGAAAGAAATACAATTCAAAATTATGCTTGGCAGAGCAATGATGACCATATGGTGAGTAACTGGGGATTCTGGCCTCTGATCAAGGTGTCTCCTCATGTAACAACCAATGGTCACTATCTCTGTTCTCTAATTGAGAAGTGATGAGGCTCTCACACTGAGTAACTGAGGATGCTGGCCTCTGACCAAGGTGCATACTTAATGTCAAAAGTGTAACTGGCCAAATACACTCTATAACTGTGCTCTCTCTGCCTGGACTGTTTGTCCTCAATGCCTACAGGCTGTCTTAGTGGTTCAAACTCTTGTTGTCTCTTTGACAAGCCTTAACAGCTACCTCAGTCATACTTGTTGCCACTTGCTCTTCTCTCATAATCATAGTAAGTTGATAAACTTCCAGTTTATTCTGAATCTCTTTCTCTTACCAGAACTCCAAGATTCTTCACTGGAACTTACAGCCCCACTTAAGCATCTAAGATTTGATAATGAGTGTCTACTGTTGGAATCCTCTCCATCTTTTCTCATCAGTCCAGCGTCAACATCTCTCTTTCTCCTTGTTTTGATGATGTCAAAGGGGGAGAAGGTTGAAAAGTCTGAAAAGGGGAGAAGTCTGAAAAGGGGAGAAGGTTGAAAGGGGGAGTAAAGAGGTGATCTTGTAGCTAGCTAGTGGAAGGAAGGTTTTGGAATGGTTTTTGGTAAAAGATGATGAGTGCTGTGAGTTCAGGCCTGTTCAGGCCTTGAGAGGTCACCATTGCTGCCTTTATTGAGAATGTTTTAAGTTGGTGTTTCTTCTTTCACTGAATTTGACTCATGGTGTTGCCATCATCAAAAAGGGGGAGATTGTTGCATATCTGTAGTTTTGATGATGACTAACACTATGAATCAAATTATTTTTATGATAATTATTTTAATGCTCCTTGATGAATGATAAAGATCTTGAATTGTCTAAATATTCTTAGGATCTAATGTTGTTATCTTGCATGCACATCTATGGATCAAATGCTTTTTCATCATGATTTTCTGATTTAATGCTCCTCTATCATGTTCACCCATGAGCTCATACTTATTTGTCTTGTTTATATGGCTTTTGTGCATTTAGTGTGTTGACGCACTTGGCTGGCTGCGTAGACGCAATAGTGCGTCTTTCGCTTGCTGTTTTGTCCACTACGTCGACGCTGTCACTGGAAGCGTTGACGCATTGGCTTGGTGCCAAGGGCTTGAGCGTCTCGCCTATGAAGTTGAGTCGACGCTGCACGATGGAAGCGTTGACGCATTGGCTTGGTGCCAAGGGCTTGAGCGTCTCGCCTATGAAGCTGAGTCAACGCTATCACCTGAAGCGTTGACGCATTGGATTGTTACCAAGAGATTGTGCATCTCGCCCAAGGAGCTGAGGCAACGCTACACAATGGAAGCGTCGACGCCTTGAGTTTATAACCAAAGGTTCTTTTGATCAACCACCAAGCAGAAGCGTCGACGCTGTCACTAATGCGTTGACGCATTAGCGTGTCTTGTCAAGGGACCTGTTCTCCATTATATCCATTGCGTTAACGCCTTGGCTTTACTGCGTTGACGCGTTCTTCTGTCCTTTGATAAGTCCCGTGCAATCTGTGTGAACAATGTATGACTTGAATATTTCTGAGATTGACTGAATGTTCTCTGAAACCTTACAGGGACTTAAAGACAAATTGGAACTTTATTCCAATCATGTGAGCATGTGATCCGAGGGAATAATCGTCTAACACGTGGCTCGGTTCATCTAGAAGCATGACTTCGCGCGTGTCTCCCAAACCCTCACTCTCTCGTGAGGTTGGATATATATATGAAGGTTTCTACTCTTGAAGAGCTGCCGAAGCCACAAGCAAAAGGGTGAGGCCAGAGCGAGAGGAAGGAGAGGAGAAGCCATCCTGATCCATTCGTTGAGCGTACCTGGAAGAGAGAGAGTGATGAAGGAAAGGATGGTTTTCTGCAATGTTTTGTCTATGCTTCTTTAAGAAGCTACATTGTTTCTCCGTTCGATTGTCTTCGATATTTCTTTATGTTTTCAGTTGTTTGTTCTTAAATTCCGATACTCTATTTTATCGTTCCCTCTAGGTGTAGAGGAAGAGAGGTGAATCCTCTGGGTTGCATTGTGGTTCCCTCTGAATCAGATCAGAGGAAGGGAGGTTGTCTCTAGGGTTGTTGTGTTCAGATAGTGAGGAGACTATCTGGGTTGTTCCCTCCGGCTGTGGAGGAAGAGAGACAGTGTCTCTGAATTGCAGTGAGGGTGAGTCACTGCTGGGTTCCCTCTTGTCTAAGAAGAAGGGAGAGTTATCTCCGGGTCAGGTCTTGGGGTGTGAGACCTGGGTGCAAGCTGTGTGTTCAGCGACTGTAGGGATTTCGATCCCCAAGCTGTGGATCAGCGTGTTGTTGGCAGACTAAGTCTGTGGTTCTTTCTTGTGAAAGGGAAGCATCACTCAGCCTTGAGTGAGGGATGGACGTAAGTCTGCAGGTTACAGACTGAACCATCTAAACCTTTTGTTCTTCGTAGTGTGATTGTGCGCATCTTTTCTCTTTATGCTTTTGTCTGGTTTCATGAAGTAAGTGTGATTGTGTTGGCACCTAAAATATGATCGTCGGCAACCAAGCCATAAGGACGAATGACCCGGCCCACCGAAGTACGGAAGCCGATGAAGATCAACATATTGAAGACTTCTCAAGCTGCCAGAGCCTCGAGTCACTCCGTATGGATACGGGGACTTCACCTCAGGAGAGCCGAGACGAATCCAACAACCAACCGGCGGTGCGACCAAGCCTGCCCAATGAATCAGCATCGACTTTGTCGTGCTGCATCCACTACACCCGTTGTCCGACCAAGGTCGACGGTCTACCCGGTGGCTACCCACCTCATGAAAGGCTCTCCCGAGGATAAAGGAGTCCCCCCGGCTTCCCGAAACGGAGAACCGAAAGCTCTGACGGCGGAAGATCCCGATCATCCGGCATGGGCACGGCTTCCCGTCAAGATGGGCCCACTGGTGGCCGAATGATCGCCCGGCTCAGGCGGAACTATCTCCCGGCTATCTAACCTCCTAGAAAGCTCTGAGTACGAGCCAGGCCGGACCAACAGCATGGAGCATATAGCCGAGGGCCGTGCCGGTAGAAAGCCCGTACGATCAAGATGAAGCTATCCAGAACCTCGAGAATGGCCGTACGCCAATCTAGGAGCTTCGACAGATCATATCGTCGAAGTCTTAGTGAGCAGTGGCAGAGTACATGTTCACGATGGCCCCGAGTTCATCGACTGGCTCAAGCGTACGAGGGGCATTAGTCCGGCGCGCCTTAAACCGGCGCGCCCCTTACTCAATGCCTTTATCCTGGCGCGCCTCTTATCTCCTTTCCTTATCCCCGGCGCGCCCCTACCTTCAGCCCTCTTCCCGGCGCGCCAGTTACCCTATCGAATGGCACCTTGAACCGGCACAATAAGTTGATGAAGACTTCCCCGGCGCGCCAAAAGCTCACGCCGGATGAAGAGCCTCCAACCTGTTATATATAGAGGGAGGTTCGATTTAAGAAAAAGAGAGAGGCCGGGAAGAAAGAAAGAAAAGGGGGAGAGAGCTTTCCGAGGGAAAAGGAGTTCTATCCCAGTGTTCTTCGGCGGCCGCCTTCCCCTGTTCCGATCGAAGCCTTCCAGAGCCGGAGAAGAAGGAGGGGGCCGATACTCTGTTTTTTTTTAAAAGCAGGTGGGCGCCAGTCCCTGTCTTCCTCGATCTTCCGTAGGTTCTTCTCTCTCGCGGGTTTCCGTCCACCATTTGTAAGCAGAGAGGGGAGGGATGGCAATGATATGAGCCGACCCCTCCCCTCCTCTATGATTTCTTCTCTACTACTGTGTATTCTCCCGTGAATGATGAACGGCGACCAAGCAATGATGCTGGCGTCGGGATTCTTAATGTATAAATGAGAGGCCATTCCCTTTTCTAGGATGGCAATATGTATATCAACGTCCAGGCCGCGAGGTAGGATGAATACTCAGAACTTCTATCCTCTTCTCTATCTATGTCGATGTGGTTTTGAGTTCTTTCGTGCATGTCCTTTGGTTCCGGTTTCCTCGAAGTACCGACCATGCCCCAAAGCACCGAGGGCTACAGAAACGACCCCTCCCCGGGTCCTTCTAATCGATCGTGTTCGGCTTTGATTTATGGACCTCTATGTCCCCCTTCATGGACAGAGCTGTGCTTATGCGCATGCCTCTTCCTGCTGCTGTATCGAAAGTCTCCCCCCCCATTAATTCCTCCCTTTGTGCTATTGACTATTCGCAAGGTGGGAGTCACCGTCGGGATGGCCGGATGCATCCCCTGAATGTTGCGTCCTACCTGTTTGAGTCTATGCTTCTACGGTTGACCCGTTTCACCCGGGCCTTTATTCCTCCTCTGAATCATGGTCGTTCGAACCAGTCCGAGATTCTCTCATTCTGCTTTAACCACCCGGGGAGGGGGATATTCCCCCATGGCTTCACGGAATTGCTGGGCAACTGAGAACTCTACCTCTCGGTGGTAGATGCTTCCCAAGCCCACAACAGACAACAACAGGGGGTCCTAGCTCAACGAGCTCAGCCCCGATAATCTAAGACCCAATCGAGGTTAAGGGATGTACGCTCCTCGTAGGCTAGCCCTCGGAGCCCCACTCTCCTAACGGTCGGTCCCTTCAGCGGTTGTGCCATGATCTGTGGGTTGTTCCCGTCATCAATGGCCCCGTCCTTCTATTCTCACCCACGGAGTATTGGTGCCCCTTGTAGGCTAGTCCTCGGGGTATCCTATCTGATGGGATCTTGCTGGCTGTCACTGTGCAGACCGGCGGTTTAGGGGCTTGCTCCATTAGTGAGCATGACCCCGCTTCTCCCCTGCAACTCTTCAGGTTCAGGGGAGATGCTGTCCAATTTTGGACAGATTAAGATTGAGTAATCTATAATGAAATGCTCGTTCTGGACCTAATTATCCCGGTGCTCGAGTAGGAACCTCGCACTGGCTTAATCACACCGTCCTTCGGGGTCCTGGACTTCAATTCAATAAGCAATTGGCCCCAAATAACTTCAGAATCCTCACCCAAAATTTAACAAACTCAATAATTGCAAAATTCATAGAAAGAGTGGGTTGAACGGCATGGCCTTAGCCGGCGCGCCCTAATCCGACGCGGTACCCCCCCGCGTCGGATTAACGTTAGACTCATTTCCATTTTTTTTCCTTTGCGCCTTTCCGGCGCGCCCTAAGTCGGCGCGCCCCCAAGCCCTTGCGCGCCGTTTAAACACGCATGGTCACCGCGCCGTATTAACATCTATACCTACGTTTCTTCGCGCCGTATAAGCTACCTAGTGCAGGGTCACGCCGGTTTCGAAGCCTCTTGTTGCTTTAATCGCTCACTAGCCCCCCCCGAGTGGACCTCGTCCCTCGGGGTTGGCGTTAATAAATCATAATGGATAATAAATTGCATAAGGGAGGGGCCAAGCGAGCCCGAATTATATTGCCATCATATCTTCATTACCACGTCCTCCGCCATGTACCGAGGGTCCATAATTCCATAAACATATGCATCCTGCATGTCTTCATCATGATCATCATGTAGCTCTTTTTAATCCGGCTTCGACAGCCCGCTATCTCGGCAATTAATCAAAGGTGTTCCCTCCTCGTGGGGGATGTAATTAACGCCATAGCCTTTATGGTATGGCGGACTGCTGGTCCCGACCGAACCTCACATTCGCCCGACATGGGTCAGAATGAGCGCACAATAGAATCGTCACGCATGTGACTGGCACGCCCGCGTCGTCAATCAGTCAGTTGACTACAAGTTAGTTAATTGGTTGATCGATACGCGAACGAAAAGGCGAAACGAAAGGAAGAAAAGAGATGTGCGAAACAAGTCTGGCACGCCCGGTGGGACCAGTGTCACCTTTCATCTCTTTGCCGAGATATTCGGGCTTCGAAGCCCTCTCAAAGACTACTGATTATCGCCTTGTTTGATATTTCAGTGCAAACAATGACGACTCATGGAATAGCTGGCGTCGACTTCGACCAATCGATAGTCGCCGGACACGCGCAAGGGTACCTGGCGGTGCCCATGGAATTTGGTAGCTTTCCTCCTGCTATGGGCTTCCCCAACTTCTTGGGGTTGGCCTTTGTCGACTTGCTGGAGGTCGAAGCCACGGAACCCGTCAAGGAAACCGTGAAGGAAATGGAACCTCTGAAGGCTCCCTGCTGCAATGGTTCGCTCAAGGATCCGGCCCCGGCCACTAGCTGCCTGGTGCACCACCTTGTACGTGGGATGCATCCCACTCATATCAACAAGCCCCCTGGAGGACGTCAGCGTCGCCAGGCTCGCAAAAATACTGTCGTGATCACCGGAACTGTCTCTCAGTCTGGAAAATCAATGCTGGTGGGAGGCATGCGTGTCTTCCTCAACGGGCGCACGGCACGGGTGACCCCAGATCGCGTCATCCCAAACGTCCCTGTCTACAACAGCTATCAAGCTCTCGCTGGAAGGAGGGCAGAAAGAGAAGAAGCCGGCCACCATGGCCAAGAAAACCCGACGCTCAGGCCGAGGAAATTCAAACAGGTGTGGGTTCCTAAGCGGACCCAACCTGCCTACCATCCAACGCCCACCCGCCGTCGTCCTATGAACGACGAGGCGGGAGCGAGAAGAGAAAGGGGCTTGCCCCCGATGAATGAAGAAGAGGTGGTTGCGGATCCTCCGCGTCACAGAAGTTTTTGGGCTGCGGCCCGTCAAGCCAACGTCCCTGCCACGGGGCGAAGGTTCCAACAGCCAGCCGACAGAGCTCGACTGGCCTACATTCCTCCTGTTGGAGGTCGACCACTCTCCCCCGTGCTACATCAAGAACGGGGTCGAGAAGAAATGGCATGCCTGGTCAGAAGCTATTTCCGAGGATTGGGTAACACCTCCCTCGGACAGCAGCGGCTGATGCAGACAGTCACCACTGAAGAAAATTACTGCCCATCAACGGCAGATGAAGAAGAAATGGAGGATATAATGAGGATGTCGTCGGTCGACGACAATGGACACAATGACGGCTCTGAGATCAAAGCCGATGAAGCCTTCCCCGAGCGGGAAGAAAGAAGAAGAATTTCTGTGTTCGAGAGGCTGACCTTTCCGCAACAAGCAAGGCGGAGGGTCCATCGACAAAGAAGGAGGATGCAGGTTTTCACTTGCAACATGGCTGGTGTATCCAGCCGATATGGGGAGCTTCCTGAAGACCCCCAAGAAGTGGCTCAGTTGGCCGTACGGCCGGGACCAGCTACCCGCAGGACAGAAGCAGCAAGAGGGCTTCTGACAAGGATGAAAGAGAAACAGCCCCAGGTCTACCTCCACTGGGATGACAAAGCCCCCGTCTTGACCGCTAATGTGGTGACGACGGAAGAAGAAGACGACGTACTCCTCGACATCCTGCCTGAGGGTACGTCCGGGGAGACAACAGAAGGTGTCCCCACCACTATAGACCCATCAGTCTTGATGCTGCTGCGAAAATATCAACGGGAAATAGATTCCCTGAAGAAACAGCTGATGGAGAAAACTGAACACTCATCGGCCTCCAAACCACCCGAAGTCCAAGGTGAATCATCCCGGGGAGCGGCTCGTCGAGACGACCCTCCACCACTTTATACACTACCCCAGCCGTCAGAGCCAACTGTGACGATAGCACAACAACGGCCACCACAGCCTCAGCCGCTGCTACCTCCGGTGCTTCCTCAGGTGCACCCAGCACCCCCGCTGCTGCATCCTCCACAGGCGACCACCCTGGTCACCCCGTACCTGCAGCCAGCACACTTCTATCCGGAGCCAGTCGACCCCACGGTCGTGAACCGGATGATGGTGGAGAGGATGATCGAGCTGAAGCTCGCAGAGAAGAGCGAAGGCGACTACGTCGCATTCGATGCCTATCGGGTGCCCTACCCGCAACACCATACGGCTAAGCGACTTCCCCCGGGAGTCAACAAGCCGCCCAAATTTGACAAATTCAACGGGAAAGGTTCCCCAAAAGAACATATTGCATATTATATGACCGTTATGGGTGATCTGTCCACCGACGAGTCATATTTGCTGAAATTCTTCGGGTCCTCGCTGACGGGGCTCGCATTTGAATGGTACTGCAGCCTCTCGGCCGGGTCAATCAATGACTGGTCAGATATGCAGAGGAAGTTCAGAGAAAGATTCCATGTCACGGAGAGGGAGGTCACAGTGGCCGAACTCTACTCAACAAAATAAAGGGCAGATGAGACAGCCCTTGACTACATCAAGAGGTGGAGGAACCTCGGAATGAGGTGTAAGCGACCCCCGCATCAGGAGGACGCTGTGCAAATATGTAAACAAAATCTCAGGAGGGAGGTCCTGGAAAAAATGATCGGAATGGAAATACGGTCGTTCGATCGACTGAACAATGTGGTGGCCGAGGTAGAGGCTTTTCTAGCTAAACCTATCCCGACGTCAACTGCTAGCATAGCCCAGAAAGGCAAGGCTGCGGAACGGCGCCCCACGCCTAAAGAAGCAAATGCGCTTGATATCAAGGCATTCGAACAACAGAAGGAGAAAGGCAAGAAAGCGGCTCCCCCACAACCTGCAAAAGCTCCGGATGATAAAGAAGGTCCTTCGTTGAGGGACAAAATGAAGAAGGCTTATTCTTTTCCTAAGGATAAGACCCGGATCCTGTTTGACTAGGTAACGGAATACAGTATGGTCACTCTGCCTGAGCCGAGAAGACCAGAGGACCTGAAGAGAAAAGACAGTGCAAGATTCTGCCCCTATCACCAAATGCTGGGACATTCAATCGAAGACTGTTATGTTTTCAAAGACGTCATCGAAGGGATGGTGAAGAAGAATGAGATAGAGCTGGGAGAGTACAAAGTAGACCCTCCTCAGCCACATGAAGCTCCTCCCGGAAGAGCGGCAGTCAACATGGTCTCCCTCTATCAGGCACTACCCGAGGAGATCTCTGAAGCAAGCACACGGAGCACCTACGAAATCCATTTCCTGGAGCCCGTGAAGGCGCAGCAGGGGTGGCAGCAAATCCCTGTGAAGCACAAGAAGAAGAGGGCACCCCGCCCAAAAGGGGGGGCACATATCCGTGGCATTACACCCCGGCCTGCTCCGCCAGTGGTAGCACCCGTATGGGTCACTCCACCTACAGCTGTCAGAATACATACACCCAACAGGAGGAGACAAACTCCGCTGCCAGTAATCAAGGAAACCAATCCAGGGGGTCCTTCGACTGCAACACTTAATTGAAGGGCTAGAGGAATACGTACAGCCCGAATTGAAACCTCTGTTGGTACGGGACCATGTCCTATGGCAAGAGCTGGAGCAACTCTCACTCAAGCAAGGGGAGGAAGCTGAAGCAGCACCACCCCAAGAGAGCAGCCTGTTCTGGGGGCAAGCACCTGCAGAAACCAAAAAGAAGAAAAAGCAAAAGAAGAAGAAAAGAAAGGCCGCTGGGGCCCATAAAACACAGGTCGTCTCCTGCAATACCCTGTCAGCACTTTTCAACCTGCCCGGAGAAGAGGAAGAAGGAGAAATTTGCTTCACACCCCATGCTGGGGGAGGCGAGGCCGAGGCCGCAACTGCTGCACATGCCACTCGGTCAGGCCGGAAATGGGGGCGCCAGCCACCACCCAATCACAACATTATGTTTAGAGGGGAGCAACCCTACAAGACACCTCCGCCGGAAGTTAAGGGAGTACAGATCCCTCCTCCGTCAGGTCTATACAGCAAGACTGGGGGCAAGACAGTCCCGTCATTCCTTGAATTCATGAAGATGTCAAAGGGGAAGCAGCCTTGTCAAGAGGCTAACCCTACACCCGGGGTCATTCACCCGCAGTCAGCGCAACCCCATGAGGATGCAAATGCAGATGGGGCTTGCCCTACAACAGCTAATAAAGAAGACCCGACAGCCGGTGCCAGTCAAGAGGGTGCCGAGTCCGAGGAAGATGAAGCAGGTCCGTCTGGACCCACAAATCAAAACCCTCCTAAGCCCAGATGGGTTGAAGAGATGAAGCTCTCCAATGTCCAGGCTGGAAGCCGAATAATGAAGTTGCTCAAGAAGCTCCCTGCTTGATTTACGATCTGGGAAATTCTCTCTTTGAGTGAAGAGACTCGACAGGCAATCATCACTGCTCTGCAGACGCCTGCTCATTTTGAAACCTGCATAGCTGAGGCTATACCAGAAGCCAGTATGACCTTCTCTCCAGAAGACATGCTACTACCTACTGCCAGTCACAACAGGCCTCTATATATGAAAGGACATCTGAATGGAAGAGAGCTGAACCGGATTCTGGTTGACCCTGGTGCAGCAGTCAACATCTTGCCATATAGAATATACGAGAGGTACCACTTCAATGTACATCTCGAGAAAGTCAGGGATATGCGTATCGCTGGCTTCAACCAAAAATGTGAAGTATCTATGGGGGTGGCAGAGTTCACACTGACCCTAGCAGATTTCACTACAACGGTGCAGTTTCACGTCATTGATTCTCGCACCTCCTACAAAGCACTGCTCGGCCGCCCATGGCTGCATGAAAATATGGTGGTGCCCTCCACGCTCCACCAATGCATCAAATACAGCCTCCAGGGGAAGGAGGAAAGGATATTTGCTGACATTCACCCGTTCGAGGTGTTTGAATGTCACTTGGCAGACGCCAATCTGTATACGGGATCTCCCCGGAAGGTTTCTGAAACTGAAGCCCCCGTAGGGGCATCAAAGAATAGATCGGGTGACGGTTGGTATCCACCACCGCCGCGCGGATATGTCAAGCCGAATGTGGTTTCCCACATCACAGCTTCTGGAAATGTCGGCAGGGTGACACCCCCAGCATTATACCCCAAAGCTAAGGAAGTGCATATTGATCGACAGCACGACCGCATCGGAGTCCCTGCCGGCCTCACCAAGCCAGTCTCCGGCCTCGATGGTCCCACTGTCGAACCTTTCAAAGCCTGGGAGGTGGCACAAGAAGATGGGCCCAGCAGCTTGTTCTATACGGCTGAGGAGCATCCCACTCAGGAAGACACAGACTGCAGCCTCCCTGAGGGTCTAGCCGACCCGCGGGTTCCTGTTCAGGGCCTGGCATTCACCACTGATCGGACGGCCAGGATGTTTCAAAAGCAAAACATCCCTCCCGATCAGCCTCAAAAACGCAAGGAAGCTTTCCAGAAGATGTGGTATCCTGTAAATCTGGACAAAGAAATGAGACGTGTCTCTCAACATCCGGGTCTGGGCTTCACCCTGGAAGACTACTATTACAGTGGGCGGTACGAGGTGGACACCATCTCCACCTTCTATCCAACTGAAGATAGCCCTCTGGGGGCAACCTTTGATGAATACTCGGCGGAAGCCGAACATGCTGAATTGGCTCTATCCGGGAATCAACAAATGGAGACCTTGATCTCCTGCCGATGCTGGGAGCAGGTCCGTCCTAAAGGAGCAGCCTTTCAAGCCGAATTTGATACGGCTAGCAGTAGCGAAGCCGAAGATGCTCAAGAAGCAGAAGTCTCTCCCTCCGCAGGGGTCATGCTAATGATGACTTCAACACCCTTTCTGCCAGTCAACAGAGCCTCGGTTTACTCCAATCAAGGGGAGCCGGCTACCAGAAAAGAAAAAGCCACTTCTGTGGAAGATACAACTGTCCCAGAAGGCGAGACTCCCTCAACTTCTGCCACAAATCCAATATGCTGTCTGAGTCCGGCGGCAAACAACTACCGGCCTGTCATGGCTGCAACCTCATCTACAAGCACTGAAGCTGTTCTCTCACCCTCAGGAGCTGCAACGGCAATGGATCTTCTAATAGAACAATCCACCCAGCCGCTAGCACAAGAGATCAAAAAACCTCAGGAAGCTCTGGCAGTGTCTGACGAGGAAGTAGAAGTGCTCGACCCTCAAGATGGTATTCCAGACTTCGTCGACCTCCAGCCAGCACCTCCGGAAATAGAAGACGGAGGCCAGGCCACAGTCGATGAACTAATAGAAGTCAACTTGGGAGATGAGGGGGACCCTAGGCCTACCTTCCTCAGTGCCCAACTATCCCCGGTGTCTGACGAGGAGCTGTACATTCAACTACTACTAGAATACCGGGATTGCTTCGCCTGGACTTATAAAGAGATGCCAGGTCTAAGCCCTGCTGTCTCACAACATGAGCTGGCAATCAACCCTGAAGCCGAGCCGGTGAAGCAACCACCGCGGCGTATGAGGCCAGAGCTCATCACCCGAATCTGTGCTGAAGTTGACAAGCTCATTGATGTGGGATTTGTTGAAGAAAATTAGTACACCACATGGCTGGCGAATATCATCCCCGTAAAAAAGAAGAATGGACAGATCCGGATTTGTGTCGACTTCCGAGATCTAAACAAAGCCTGCCCTAAAGATGACTTCCCGGTGCCAATAACCGAGGTCATGATCGATGCTACAACCGGCCATGAAGCTCTGTCATTCATGGATGGGTCATCCGGCTACAATCAGATTTGGATTGCGGAGCACGACCGGGTCCATACTGCTTTCCGAACTCCCAAAGGCATTTATCATTACAAGAGAATGCCATTCGGACTGAAGAATGCTGGCGCAACCTATCAGCGCGCAATGACCAAAATCTTTGATGAATTGCTCTACCACAAGGTCGAGTGCTACATAGATGACCTGGTGGTCAAAACCAGAAGAAGAGAAGATCACCTGCAAGACCTCCGGATTATTTTTCAGAGGCTGAGGCAGCATGAGCTAAAAATGAATCCTATGAAATGTGCGTTCGGAGTATCGAGCGGAAAATTCTTGGGCTTTGTCGTCCGATATCGGGGGATCGAGATAGACCCCGCAAAGATCAAGGCGATTCAGGAGTTACCTCCACCAAGGAACATCTCTGAGCTGAGGTCACTACAGGGCCGCCTGGCTTATATCCGGCGGTTCATTTCCAATTTGTCAGGGTGATGCCAGCCTTTCCACAAGTTGATGATGAAAGATGTTCCCTTTTATTGGGATGAAGATTGCCAGACGGCCTTTGACAAGCTAAAAGATTATCTGAAGACTCCTCCAGTATTGGGCGCACTGGTGAAAGGACGGCCATTGATACTGTATATAGCAGCTACACACAATTCTCTGGGGGCAATGCTAGCCCAGAACAATGAAGAAGGAAAAGAGCAGGCCCTCTATTATATCAGTAGAAGACTGGTCAGAACCGAAGAAAAATATACTTATATTGAGAAGATCTGTCTAGCACTAGTCTTCGCAGTCAAAAAGCTCCGGCATTATATGTTGTCGCATGAAATCAGCTTGGTGTCCAAGGAGGATCCCCTAAAATATATCATGTCCCAGCCAGCACTCAAAGGCCGCCTGGGCAAATGGGCGGTAATCCTTATAGAGTTTGTTGTCTCTTACGTACCGCGCAAAGCCATCAAAGGTCAAGCTATTGCAGATTTCTTTGCTGAACATCCGATACCCGGAGAAAGCCCGTGGGAACCGGAACTTCCAGAGGATGAAACCCTAGAAGCCGCCCAAGTACAGCCTTCCTTATGGCAGCTATATTTTGATGGCGCTTCCAGAATTGACACCTCTGCCACCGGATCATCCAGGGTCAGAGCAGGGGCGGGCATAGTCTTGAAGTCCCCAGAAGGAGAAGTGGTGCATACATCCTGCTCCATAAACAAATAATGCACAAACAATGAAGCAGAATATGAAGCCCTGATAATCGGGTTGCAGATCGCTCTGTCCATGGGAATTCGGATGCTGGAAGCGTTCGGAGACTCCATGCTAGTTATAAAACAGTTGGAAGGAGAGTTCGAGGTGAGAAAGCAAGAGCTCCTCCCCTATCACTAGTTGGCAACTCGCCTGATGTCAAAATTTTACTTCATCAGCATCAAGCACATCAATCGAGGCCGGAATGCTCAGGCAGACGCCCTCGCTAAGCTGGCCAGTTCATTGGCGGTCCCGCCAGACGCAAGCCTGAATATAATAGTAATCAACCGCCGACAGGTCCCCAGCGTAACAGAGGTCCTTGCCGACGAACATGAGATGGAGGTAACAGTCATCGAAGGGGTCCAGCAGCCCGACTGGCGAGAGCATCTCCTACGCTGGTTTCAACACCAGCAACTTCCAAAAGAAAAGGGACAAAGAATGAAGCTCCTGAGGATCAAGGATTCTTATGAAATGAGAAGCGGGACCTTGTTCCGAATTATGGCAGATGCCCGAAGGAAAGTCCTACTCCGTTGCTTGTCTTCAGCAGAAGCGGGACAGGTGATGCAAGAAGTTCATGCGGGATCAGCTGGGGCACACCAGGCCGGTCCGAAAATGAAAATAGAGATAAAGAAATTGGGTTATTATTGGCCCACTATATTTAATGATTGCTGCAAGTTTGCCAAGGCTTGTCAGAAATGTCAAGAACATGCAAATGTGGCGAGGAGACCCCCAGTGCCACTACATCCCACCCTACCAAGTTGGCCGTTTGCTCATGGGGCACGGACGTGGTAGGGCCACTACCAGCATCTTCATCAGGATGCAGATACATCTTAGCAGCTACAGATTACTTCTCCAGATGGGAGGAGGCAGTACCACTAAGAGATGTGACCGGAGAACTAGTTGCAAGGTTCTTCCGGCAGAATGTTATATTCCGGTTCGGGATCCCCAGCCGAATCATCTCTGATAACGGCAGCCATTTCAGAAACCAGAAGGTTTATCGGCTAGCTGACAAATACAAAATTGACTGGAGGACGTCGTCCCCCTACAACCCTCAAGCCAATGGACTAGCAGAGGCTTTTAACAAAACCTTGTGCACACTATTGGCGAAGACTGTCAAGTCTAACAAAAAAGATTGGGAAGAAAGGATGTACGAAGCACTTTGGGCCTATCGTACTGTCTACAAGACCCCAACCGGCTGTTCACCCTTCTCCCTTATCTACAGGTCGGAAGCTGTAGTACCGATTGAACATGAAGTTCCTTCATTGCGAGTTGCCATCCAGCACAGATTAGTCAGTGATGAGCAGACCAATGCAGAAAGAAGATTGGAAGAGCTCGCTGAGCTCGAAGGAAAACGCCTCCAGGCGCAGCAAAACATCCAACTCTACCAAGCTCGCATGGCCCGTGCTTTTGACAAGTTAGTCAAGGGTCAAGAGTTCAAGATAGGAGACCTGGTGATGGTCAAAAGAAGAGAAGTGATGGCCTCTAACCCCAAAGGGAAGCTAGTCAAAAACTGGGTCGGACCGTATATCGTCCGCCGAGTATATGAAGGGGGTGCCTACGTCCTCGTGGACCACAAAGGAGTCATCCAGTTCTCTCCTCTCAACAGAAAACACATTAAGCTGTATCATGCGGCGCAGCAAACGCACCCCGAGTGATCGGTCGGAACACCCTTTTCTTGGCTAGTGGCACTCCGCCCTAACCAAGCTACCCTTTTCTTGGCTAGTGGCACTCCGCCCTAACCAAGCTACTCTTCCTTGGCTAGTGGCACTCCGCCCTAACCAAGCTACCCTTTCCTTGGCGAGTGGCACTCCGCCCTAACCAAGCTACCCTTTTCTTGGCTAGTGGCACTCCGCCCTAACCAAGCTACCCTTTTCTTGGCTAGTGGCACTCCGCCCTAACCAAGCTACCCTTTTCTTGGCTAGTGGCACTCCGCCCTAACCAAGCTACTCTTTCCTTGGCTAGTGGCACTCCGCCCTAACCGAGCTACCCTTTCCTTGGCTAGTGGCACTCCGCCCTAATCAAGCTACTTTTCCTTGGTTAATGGCACTCCGCCCTAATCAAGCTACTTTTCCTTGGTTAGTGGCACTCCGCCTTAATCGAGTTACTTTTCCTTGGTTAGTGGCACTCCGCCCTAATCAAGCTACTTTTACTTGGTTAGTGGCATTCCGCCCTGACCGAGCTACCCTTCCCCTTGGTTAGCGACATTCCGCCCTAATCGAGCTACCTTCTCCTTGGTTAGTGGCACTCCGCCTTAATCGAGCTACTTTTCCTTGGTTAGTGGCACTCCGCCCTAATCAAGCTACTTTTCCTTGGTTAGTGGCATTCTGCCCTAATCGAACTACTTTTCCTTGGTTAGCGGCATTCCGCCCTAATCGAGCTACTTTCCCTGGATTAGGCGGTTTTTCCACCCTAATCAAGCTATCTCTCCTTGGTTAGTGGCATTCCGCCCTGATCAAGCTACCCTTTCTCGACTCGCATTCCTAATAAAAAAAAAAGAAGTCAAAAAGTATATATATAACAAAAATGGGGTTAAAAATAGAGATATCCCGCCAGACTTGCTCCCACATCGGGACAAGTGCAAAAATGGCTATAGCCCGGCTGTGGCGAAAACCCGAAAGGGCGTCGCAGGCAAAATTGGGTACCCCGCCGCGTGAAAACTCGAAAGGGCGCGCGGGCAAAAGCAAGAGGGGGCTGGCTTCGGCGAAAACCCGAAAGGGCGCCTGAGTCGGTAAAGTGGTAATTTCCAAATGCCTCTCCTGTTCTCCACCCTATAAACTCCGAAAGGGACAATCATCAAAGTCCCACCGGGAATACTTTAACAAACCCTTTCGACCCTCGTCATCATCGACGAGATCGGTTGATCTCTGTCCATAACTGGGACCTTACGTCCTTGTTAATAACCTCATCTTTGCTTCGGCATGTGACCCATGTCGATGAACAAACCCCTTTTGACCCTCGTCATCCTCGACGATATCGGTCAATCTCTACCCCCAACTTGGACCTTACGTCCCTGTTGACAACCCCATCCTTGCTTCGGCAGTGACATATGTCGATGAACAAACCCTCCTCGACCCTCGTCATCCTCGACGAGAGCGGCGATCTCTACCCTTCACTTGGACCTTACGTCCCTGTTGATAATCCCATCTTTGCTTCGGCATGTGACCCATGATGATGAATAAACCCATGGTCGACCGTCGTCATCATCGGCGAGATCGATCAATCCCTACCCCTAAGCTTGGACCTTCCGTCCTGGCTAATAAACCCACCTTTGTTTTGACGATAACCTATGCTGATCGATAAACATGTGTTTGACCCTCGTCATCATCGGCGAGATCGGTCAAGCATTACCCCTAACTCGAATCTTATATCCTTGCTAATAGACCATATCCTTTGCTTCGACATTTAACCAGTGTCGACGAGATAAACCTAAGACCAACCCTTGTCCTCACCGACAAGGACAGTCAGCGTTCCCGCGGTCCAGTTCTTCTGAATCTCGAATTCAAAAACAAAAAAAAGAAGAAAAGAAAAAATGGGGTTAAAAATAGAGATACCCTGCCAGACTTGCTCCTATATCAGGTCAAGTGCAAAAATGGCTATAACCCAGCTGTGGCGAAAACCCGAAAGGGCGTCGCAGGCAAAATCGGGTACCCCGCCGCGTGAAAACCCGAGAGGGCGCGCGGGCAGAAGCAAGAGGGGGCTGGCCTCGGCGAAAACCCGAAAGGGTGCTTAGGTCAGTAATGTGAATAAAAAATTTTGAATGATGAATAGTGATGAACCATCCGCCGTCCAAAAGGCCACTTTCAAGGTCGTGACGAGGATCTTCATCCGATATCCCACTTATACACGTCTAGTGTCTATACCCTTTCGACCCTTGTCACCATCGGCAAGATCGGTCATTACCTATCCTGTTTTTGTCACCATCGGCAAGACCGTCTACCCTTTCGACCCTTGTCACCATCGGCAAGATCGGTCGCTACACCTATCCGGTTTTTATCACCATCGGTAATACTGTCTACCTTTCGACCCTTGTCACCATCGGCAAGATCGGTCACTACCTATCCGGTTTTTGTCACCATCGGCAAGACCGTCTACCCCTTTCGACCCTTGTCACCATCGGCAAGATCGGTCACTACACCTATCCGGTTTTTGTCACCATCGGTAATACCGTCTGCCCTTTCGACCCTTGTCACCATCGGCAAGATCGGTCGCTACACCTATCTGATTTTTGTCACCATCGGCAATACCGTCTACCTTTCGACCCTTGTCACCATCGGCAAGATCGGTCACTACCTATCCGATTTTTGTCACCATCGGCAAGACCGTCTACCCCTTTCGACCCTTGTCACCATCGGCAAGATCGGTCATTACCTGTCCGTTTTTTGTCACCATCGGCAAGACCGTCTACCCTTTCGACCCTTGTCACCATCGGCAAGATCGGTCACTACCTATCCGGCTTTTGTCACCATCAGCAAGATCGTCTACCCTTTCGACCCTTGTCACCATCGGTAAGATCGGTCGCTACCCGTTCTCGGTTCTTGCCGCTCTCGGCATGACCGTTTATCCGCCAGTTTCACTATGCCCCCCTAAGTTCCCCGAACTCTCGACCAGCATAAGCCGTTTCTAGTCTTGAGAAAAGTCATGGCGCGGTGGAGCGAACACCTCACCCCTTCCCTGAAGGCGTGAGCGCTCTCCTGCCCTAATGACTCATACACTCGAACTAGAATCGACGGGCAAACCAAAAAAAAAGGGAAACAACACAATGACAAGATGGAGTCTTCATTCAAAATCAGGATGGAGATTTTTCATTACTATGAAGTGAAGGCACATGATTACATGGACCATGCCCTGGGATACATAAGGTGCATTAAAATTGAGCACATAAAGAAAAGAGACTACGGCAAAGGGCGTCGGAAGATGTCCTCTAGCACAGGAATACCCAAGGACGGATGACGGATCAGTTCTTGCAATCTGAACTCGGTGGCCTCCAGCCCGGATAGCTTCGCCTCCAAGGAAGCAGCTTGTCCTTCGGCCATCTCAGCATCCTCAACCTTTTGGACCCCCAGGCGATCTACTTCTTCAAGTTCAGCCTCTATCCTGGAAAGTTCGGCCCGCAATGCCGTCATCCGGGCCGTCAGGGAGTTCCGGCGTTGAAGAGAGGCGTTGGCTTCGTCCCTCGCCCTCACCGCGGTCTCTTGCAGGGAAATGAGGGCCGTCTTGTTTTTAGCCCGCTCCATTGATATGGCCACCAACTGGTCAGCTGCCTCCCGGCCCAAGAACTCCCTCCGGTTCACATACTTCAGGAGCAGGATCACCCGTGGAGTCCAGTCATCCATGGGACAGCCAAGGGCCAGCAGCGAGCGGGACAGATGCTCTATCAACCCCCTCAGCTGAACATAAGTTAAATCCCTACTGGCTGTTACGGCCTGCTGGAGGGTCCCCAGGAACTGCCACACGACATCACTCGAGGATTGAAGACCAAGTGGTGACGTCTCGGGCAGTTCGAACTCTACTCTGCTATCCACGGTAGCCCATATATCATCAGCCGTCCCGGAAGATGACGACGGCATAAGCTGCAGCCCACTACCACCGGGAACAACCGCACCGGCAGATGCGGTGGCTGGAGCCTCAACAACAACAATCTCCTTATCGGTCCCCTGGGATGGAAGTCCAACAAGAACCCCAAGGTTCGGGGACATCCGTCCCTCAATAATCTCCCCGGCTTCTATCTCAGCAGAGCCACCCTTCTCCAGAGCCGACTGCTGTGCAGCCTCCCTTGGCGGAGAATCTCCGGCTATCGCCGAACTATCAACCTCCACGAGCGCTCCGGGACCAACTGGAACCATTGCTGCTGCATGATCCTTTGGGTACCGCAATGCGATGGGCCGCAGGACGGACGGGAAAGTCGCCTGCCCTGTTCCCAGGGCCGGGAGTGGTATTTGCACCGTCATAGTCGGTAGCACCACCTCAGTCTGCATCAGAGATATATACACTTAAAAAGCCTGGCTAAAAGGAGGAGGAAAGAAGCATGGCAAGTATTGACCCTGGATAGGTCCTTACCTCGGCCGGGACTAAGCTCAACTCTTTAAGAGCTGCTTCCCCAGCGCCAACTCCCTCACTCGTAAGCGATAATGACGGCACAGGACCGCCCCATGATAACCGGGCCGGGCTGAAAGTCAAATAGTCGCTCTCGTAGGCCGAGGACACCCCAGCATCGTCGGTCTCAAAATCAAGCAGCGGTGACTCCTCGTCACTGGAGCCGTCACCATAGTCTACACGCTCAGAGGAAGAGGATCCCTCTGCTCTCTTGGGATGCTCCACCGACGAGCAGGAGCCTCGCCAGCAGGAGCATCGCCCTCGGCAGGAACTCCCCCAGTGCTCTCCGCACCAGGGGCAGCAATAAATGATACCTCAGGGGTGGGTTCTCCCTGCCCCGAGGGGATCACCTCCTCTATGCTCTCCGAGCCCGGAAGCAATGATGGTTGTATATCGACTACAAATTCACAGCAAAACAGGGTCAGGACGACTGAAGATACAAAGATTTACGTTGCTATCGCAACTAAACTGTGGATTACCTTCCATCTCCCGCTAGGGTGTGGGGGAGGGCAGATCCCTTTCTATGGGAACAACAAGGATTTCCTGTGCCCCGTCCCCAGCCTCTACATCCACCGTCGCCTCGGGACCGACGACCCCAGCAGCTGTATCAGTGACTATCAGCATGGGCCGCCCCAAGCAGTCAAGACAAGCTAATGCACTTTGAAGAAAAGAAGAGCCTACCTTCGGCCTCTGGCCCTTGTGCGCGAGAAGCCTCAAATTCTTCGAAAGATACAACGGGAGGAAGGTTGGTTGTCGATGTCTGCTCCGCAGCTTTCTTCCGGCGTGCCCGTGTCACCCAGGTCACCGCCGCTTTCGCCTTCCCGACGGCCTCTCACAGTTGGGACCTGGTCCTCTTCCTCGAATCCCCAGGAGGCAATGGCGTCGTGGTCGGCGCCGGCTCAGGAACTTCAAAATATGTCGGCTTTTGGGCCTTTATGATCAATTCCCTGAAGTGCCGAGTCTCCTCCGAAGTCGGTCGGACTGCATACGCACAAGGGTAAGAATGACACAACCACAATAAAAAGAAGAGGCTGGCAGAAGGGCCTGAAGGAAGAGATGGAACGTACTTGCCGGTCCCGTATAAAAGGGGAAGAGAGGCCAATAAAACAGCGAGGGCGTCTTGTCCCTCGAAGCCGCCTCGCGAATAAGCCAGCATAGATCCCCGATCTTCTCCCTCGGCTCAGCCAACAGTGCCAGGTCCTCATGGCCACGGGAGGATAGCAGGTAATACAGACTCAGATGGTCCAGCCCCCACCTGTCTGCGTATTTGAAGGAGATTTGAAGAGGATGGTCCAGTATGGCTTCGCCAGGGCTACCCACCGAGAGGCCGTTGTTGATTGTTTGTTTACCTATCTCTTCTTATCTTCTTTCTTTTTTAATAGTTGATTGTGAGGGTTTTGAAATATGATATGGCAAGATGATAAACAAACTACCAAAGATCAGCTCAACCTATGCACATGTGAACATGAACCTAGGCAATCAAATCTGACTCTAGCATGGGCACGCTATCTCAATCAAATTACGCTAAGGGAAAAACGAAAACACACGCCGGGGCGTGGAGCAAAGATAAATAAAAACACACCGCTAGGGGTGGAACAATCAAGGAGAATAAATAGATTTGATGAAAAAGACAGCTAGTGCCCAACACTAAGGAAAGTCATGATCGCCACCAAAGTAAACACAAGTCAAAGACTCGAATATACCTTGGAAATAGGTGGATGAAACACCCGCCCACGGGAGAGAAAACCAAGGAAAGCCTGCAGATCAACTTGCAAATAACGGTCCAAACCCTGTGCGTCGCTTGGAAGTAACGGTCGTGCGATAGACCGCCAAAAGGAAATAACGCTCCTGCACCTGACCGTCAGATAACCTGCAGTGAAAAGATATGAACTCTTTGAACTCCAACCCTTCCAGCCGGCTAGAAGGCTTGGGCCTCGTGCTAGTGATCCTGTAAAACCTGCCAAGGATGTAGAAAGCAAAACAACACAACCTCAATTAGCCCTCAACATAAGTATAGCATCAATCCCTAAAAAGCTTGAGAACATCAAAAGGAGAGGGGATTACCGGGGAGTTGTTGGTTTTTAACCCCTCTGGGCGTTTTTTAAGTTTAGGAGGATATGTGTATGCTTAGCAACAGTGAAAACGTGGAGGAAGAGGAGGGACAATGCTTTTGATTAATAAAACCAAGGGAAACTTGAGCATGCAATGATGATGATCTTGACAAACTAAAACCCAAAATACTCCCTTGACTTGGAAGATGGACGTGGGAAGCAGCTCCTCCTGGATGTAGATGACTCCTGAATTTGGCAGCACTTCGTCGTGAATCAAACCTTCCTCTCTTGGGTTATGAAATCAAGAGTTCTATTTATAGACTCCCTCAAACTCTCAGGTCGAGTTGAAGATAAATCAGCCAAGAAAGGAGGATAATCCTTAGCAAATCCTTGAGGATAAAATCAACAAGAGTCCAAAGAAACAAACGAGAGGTCCTGAGGATTAGAATTGAAGGAGATAATGCCAATCCAAAACCCTATCTCGTCCACGGAGTAGCAGAGAAAAGGCCTGAACTGTCAGGACTCTCTGAAGGAAGTAACGGCCTTACGATAGACCGCCACTTGGAAATAACGCTCCAAGGCATGACCGTCATATTCAATCTTATCCAAAGGATAAGATCGACGGGAAGAAGATCTAAACAATAGGACTCTGCAAATAAGTAACGGCCAGGGCATAGGGCGTCATAAGGGAACAACGGCCAGGGAGTAGACCGTTATTATCAAAGGGCAACGAGACCCTAACTCTTGGGACTCTTCAAAGAGTGACGGCCTATGATTCATGCGTTATTATGAAATGACGCGCCTAGTCCAGACCGTTATTATCATTGATTTTCAAGAAAATAGAATGGAGGGATTGCCAAGCTTTTGAACGAAGTGCCACCAGGAACCAGGTCTAATCCAGGAATTGAGACCCAGAAAATAGGCTTCAACTGATTAAAAGAAATTCAATGAAGAGTGAACAACTCGGAGCACCATATTGAATAAATAAGGAGATGACCCGACTTATTGGGTATAAAACGGGTGTCAACAGATGCCCCTCCTTAACGTCCTCTTTGCAGGGGAACGAGCGGAAGTGAAGCGAAAGTGAAATGGAACATGGAGATGAAGCGGAAATGAAACGGAGTGGATCAAAAAGAGGGCGTTAAGGTAAACGACACCCGTTTTTCACCAACAAGCGATAAGAATTTTCTGGAAAAACTTCAAAACTGATCACAAGGAAATAGCTAACCAAAGGACGCAAGTCTGGAGGATTTAATTAACTAAGGAAAGGAAACACGGCTGGCCGCCGGAGGCAACGGAAAGGAAAGAGACTAAACTCCAGACAGGAATCTTCAGTCAACCAGATCAAGCGAGCAAATCGAAGGAAACCTTCAAATTCAGAGTGGAATAATTCTCCTTATCCGGGATCAAGAACACAGCTGTTCACCGTCAATGAGACCTCTTGACCAAATGAAGCTCATGAATGCTCAAAGAATGCGTATGATGCATGCTGGGCTAAAGAAAAACAAATCTTCAAAGCAAATGCAAAGAAAGATAAAATATCAAATACTCGAGAATAATATTGCTAGATTGGAGAAACCAGAGTCAAGACACTATCTGCAACCACGGCGTGCAAGATAGAACCATCATCCCCAACTTTTCCAACCTAACGGCCTGTCCAACGATTATTCATGTGAACTTAGATCATCATCATTTTTGTTTAAGGGGAACATCAGATCCCAGGACACCTGAATGACCAGCCGGTTCTCGAGGTAATACATCATAGATAACATATAGTAATGCATTAAGGGATAAGGGAACGAGATACAATACCTGACTTACCTGCTTGACGGACGGCGAAGCGTGCCTTCTGTTCATAGTTCCAACAATAATCCATCAAAATAAGAGTTTAGGCATAACCATTGTCTGTGCAAAAAGTACCCATAAGGAACAACATGATAGACAATAGGAATATTCAAGTATTAATTGGACCATTCATTCATCAAGAAACTTGCAAGCATATAACGGCCTGACTCAGGAGCGTCACATGAAAATGACGGATTACCCCTAGTCCGTCAACACCAAGTCGGTTCAAATTCTTCAATAAAACAGTCAGTCACAAGTGACGGCCTTAGAGGGGAGCGTCAAGACGATGTGACGGTCTAACGATAGACCGTCGCTTCTCCTGAGTTTTCAAAAAAAACAAACCGAACGGCTTCGGTCTCATTCCATACACTCAACCCCCCAAAACACCAAACCAGAAAAACCCACCGGCGATCTCCACCTCCACCTTCCAATGGCCGGCGACGAGGCACCGCAGCCACCACCTCAGAAGAGAGGGAGAGGAAAGAAGATGGCTATACGGCGGCTTCGCCGCCGGATCGAACGGGAGGTGATCCCGCCGGCGGAAGCGGAACAACCGACGAGGGGAGATCAAACGGAAGAAGAAGAAGTTCCCACGACTACGGGGGACGAGGGGGAAGTTCCCTTGGGTGCAGAGGAGCCCAAGGAACCACAGAAGAAGAAGAAGAGAGCCATGGACCACGAGGTAGGCCCTCCGCCCTAATTTTCAAATTTTGATTTTTTATGTTCTTAATTCATGTGTGCATGTGGGGAATGAGGGTAGAAATGGGTCTACGAACCCACTAGGAGTCATTGTAGGCCCTTTGGCCAAAGTGGGAAACCACAAGAATGCAAGGGAAAAAATCCCAACCAGCAGACGAAGTGACGGTCCTGCCAGCGACCGTCACTACCCTGACGCTCCATCCTGGGTGCGTCAGAAACAAGTAACGCCCTAACACAGGGCCGTTACTTCTGCCAGGGATTCAAACTATTTTCTAGGGTTTTCAATTTTTAATTTTTGTTTTGTTTTCAATTATGAATGTTTATGCCATGATTATATGATGTAAATGGACTAACTAATGATCTAATATGCAATGCAGGGAAAGAGGAGATCACGGATCTCCTGGCTTCAGATCCGGGCGGTGTACCAGGCACTGCCCGACTACCAGAGGGAGAGACTTGCCGAGATGGGATTCGCCGAGGTGCTCAGCATCGAGGTGATCCGGATGGATACGCCACTGCTATACGCACTTCATGAGAGATGGGACCCGATCAGCCGTGCTTTCATCTTCCCGTGGGGCCACATGATCCCCACATTGGAAGACATAGCGAGGATTACAGGATTAAGAGTCCACGGCTCCGCAGTGACAGGATGGACGTACGGGGACTACCGGGAGATAGCGCAGCAGCTGCTGGGGTTGGACCTGATCAGGCCGGGTCAGTCCTCTTCCCAGCTCGCGAGATCGGTGCTGCAGGAAAGTTTGGGATTGAGGGGAGCGGCAATCACCGTAGGAGAGTTGCCGGAAGAGCATCTGGGCAGGGTGATTGACCAGGTGCGCCCTCGCGTGGCGGCAGAGGCAGGGGCAGAGGGAGATAGAGTGCTCAGGCGCTTCCTGATGCTACTGTTCGGGAAGCTCCTGTTCGCGACTCGGGCAGATGTCATCAGCTGCAGATTGCTGCCGCTGCTAGAGGATCTGGGCAGAGTGAGGAAGTATGCATGGGGGGCAGCGGTACTAGCATTCCTGTTCGACTCCCTGAGCACCACGGACCGGCAGACCATGCTGGGCGGCTTCTCGCCTTTCCTACAGGTAAATGCATTTTAAATGCTTTCTACTATGCCATGTTTATGCAATGCAGTGATTTATGCAAAATGTCTTATGCAAATGATTCGACTGACTTGATCTCTAAATGCAGGTCTGGAGCTACATGTACCTCCCGGGCATTGGGAGAGGTACATTACTCCATCCCGGCCTCATACCAATCGCGAGGCGATGGTCGGTGGCGAGGGACACGGGATCGATCCTCAGATTGACCCGGACGATCCAGGACGACCTGGACGCCTACCCACACACATCGGTAAGCCCGAGACTCAAAATGATTTCTATATGCTTCTATATGCTGACAAATGCTGACAAATGGATGAAATGAATGAAATGCTTTCAGGTGAGATGGACCCCGTACCGCAGCGAGGGCTACACAGGACAGCCGTGGGTGGAGGCGTCCTTATCGTACCGGGGGCGAGACATATGGTTGCATTGCATCCATATCATCGAGCCTCTGCACTACAGGCTGATCCTGCGGACTCGGGGACTACACCAGCCCGAGGTGGCCTTTCCACATCGCAACGATGACCGCCCAGGCAAGTCGGCGAGGGGCATCAGTGGGAGTGTGGATTGGCGCGCCCGGAAGGCGAAGTACGTCCTCGACTGGAGGCAGCGAGGCAGGGCCGTGAAAGAGCGGGACGAGAGCGACGAGGCCTACCTGAAGGCCTTCGCTCGACACTACGGCGACCGGGTATACCGAGGTACCCGACGACCGGTATGCAATTCTAAACTAAGAAACTCTTTCTTATATGATGCAATGTGGAGGTGACATGCTGGCTTATGCTTTCTACATGCAGCTCGATCCTGAGGGGCGGATAGCTGAGCTAGAGGGACTACTCCACTCTACCATCCTGCAGCGGGATGAGTACCGGACTGCTCTGGAGCTCCTGGTGAGATTCTAAATGCTCATGATATGACTATGATTATGCATGATGCTAATGCTTCGGCTATGACAATGCAGCGGGCAGAGGGAGCTCAACGAGCCGGACCGGATGCCCCATCGTCGTCCTCGCAGCCTGCGGGAGACAGGGCTGGGCGAGATGCTGATTTTGCTCGGGCGGTCGCCCGGGCCGAGGAGGCGGAGGCCACCCTCGCGGAGCGGGTAAGATACTTACATGCTTTTTGATTATGCTTATGCTAATTAAATTTATACGACTAACCTATATACAATGCAATGCAATCTACAGGCGATAGAGCTGGCAGCGGCAGTGGCGGAGGCCACTCAGGCGAGGGCAGAGGTAGAGAGGAGCCGGGCCGAGACTGATCGAGCTCGAGCAGAGACGGAGCTCGTGCGGGCAGAGATAGCCCGACTGAGAGCGGAGACCCCTCGTCATGCGGACGACGTGGAGATGGAGCGACTTCGGGCAGATTTAGCACGGGCGCAGGCCGAGGTGAAGGACCTTCGCCTTGGGACCGCGGATCTTGATCGCTACCGGACCGAGGCACGGGAGACGCGACGCCAGATCTTCACACTGAAGATCAGGCTGCAGACCATGGAGCAGACGGTCCGGATGCTAGGCCGGGCACCAGAGCGGAGTTCTTCCCGGAGCGGGGCTCATAGGAGTGCTGCCCCTAGTGGCTCGGTTGGGGATTTCCTAGTTAGTTCCGCCGGCCAACAGAGAAATGAGAGGGCGGAGAGAGGACAGCAGGAGGAGAGTGCTTCCATAGCACCGCCACCTCCGAGGAGACCAGAGGATGGGGAGGATGAGGGTGGCCCAGCGGATAAGCCGGCCGAATGATGCCTTTTCTTATGTTTTCTTTTTATTTGTATAGAATCTTTGGTTAAAATGGAATGAAATTATCTTTTTCATTTTTCTGTTTTAATTTGATGCGAGCGTGAATGGATGAATGAGATGTACAGGATGGATGAAATGTGGATGAATGAATGAGATGTATGCCGGAATGTATGTATGAAAATGGGAAGAAGATGAGGTGTATAAATGTGAAAGACCGCCAGGTCTAGTCAAGGATTAAAGGAATAGCTTGAACCCAGCAGCAGAGAAAGTGACGGTCCAAGATCTGACCGTCATAATCAAGCGACGCTCTGGTGAGAGACCGTTAATCATCAGAGGCCCACACGGGCTGTGGGGCTTCAGGATAAACGACGGCCAATGGATGGTGCGTCAGAGACAGATAACGGCCAAGGCTCAGACCGTTGATCATGGCAGAACGTTAGTTGGGCAGGGCAACTAGCAGGAAAATGTGACGGTCCGAAGGGGATGCGTCAGAATCAAGAGACGGTCAGAAGTAAGACCGTCAGGAAGCGTTTTAGCCCAGAAGAGAAAGAACCAAGTGGCTGAGAATGTGACGGCTCAGGGATAGAGCGTTACAGAAAGCGACGGTAGACCATACGGCCGTTACTCTCCACAGAACATGATCCGGGGAACTGAAACCCACAGAGAATGCGACGGTCGAGTGATGGCGCGTTAGAGTGGAGTGACGGCCATGCGATGGACCGTTAGAGTCTGGGTCGCAATCCGAATCGGATTGAGCCGAGATAACTAAAACCCGAGGTTTAGCCACTTAAATCACCGCTAGGACTTATCCTAATTGAAGATAAAGCCTTCTAGCCCGGGTCTTACCCTTCCAACGTTAAATACAAGCCTTGGCAACTTAAAACCTTAATCAAAATCGCAGTTTTGCTAAAACCTCTGTTCTAGGGTTTGAAGAGCCCTCTCTAAAGGGCAGAAAACATGATGAAGAGGAGCTTCGAGGTGATGGCTATGGAGGAGAAAGCCCACACCGGCCCTAAAGCTGCAAGGAAGGAACATGGAGAGCTCCAACGGCTAACCTCAATCCCCAAGCATCTAAGCTCTAATGTCCAAAGGGTGGTAAGCTTGCATGACTTCATCCAAAGTTCAGATTTTTTTTGCTGCACTTTAATTTTCTTCATAACCTTCCTTCTTCTTTTCTTCTTCAAGCCTCTTCCTGGCCCAAGGTGTTACTCCAACCTGAAGTGGGTGGCTCCCATGGTAAAGGCACTCTCTTTAGAGGTGGTATCAATCCTCAAAGCGTGGCACCTCCAACCCCTCTTGGTTCTAGGCAAAAACTTTCAGAAATTGTCTTTAGACTGGCCATGCCTTTCAGCCCTTGTGGAACTATGGCATCCACAAACTCATACCTTCATCTTCCCTTCCTTTGAAGCAACCGTCCTATTGGAGGAGGTAGAGACCTACCTAGCCCTTCCTAAGACTAAGGTGGGGGATGAGGATCGGGTTTGCTATACAATAGAACCTATTGATCCGTCCTTGATCTTAAGCGACTTCATTCATAACCCAAAGGACGTGCGGACCATGATCAGCCCGCGCCACATTCACTTGATCCCTATGGCACAATGGATAGTGTCTCACTGTAAAAACAAGTGGGAGAGACACGAAGCAATAGCCAAGGCGGCAGCGGTTTGCTTGTGCGGGGTCTTCCTTTTCTCCACAACCGACCACCTCTTAGATATCCAAAATCTTAGCATTATTAGCGGACTGTGGCGGGGTATGTCTATTTCTCAAGCGGTCCTCTCATACCTCTATGAAGGACTAAGCTCGGCTTGCCTTGGAGGGCCTTTGTTCGGTTCCATGATACTCCTTGAGTGTTGGATAGGAGTGAGAATCAAATTCCTTCCCAAGGAAGATATAACTTCGGCGAGCCGGATCTTTGGGAGCCACCCCCTCTTCTTCATTGGAGGGCTTTTGGATATTCTTCTCATGTTGAATGCAGGACGGCGGATAAGAAAACGCGTGATGAATGGCGCCTCTTCTTCAATGCTTTGCCTCTTGAAAGGTTCATCATGCGACCAAGCGTTCTTCGAAGCATTCTTCTTAAAATACCGCGGCGTCAAGGCCTGGACCTCCAGCTGGTTGGAAACACTACCATGGCGATCTACAACCCGCACCGATGCCACCTTCAGATCGGATTACCTCGAATCAGTGTTTCTGCACTATCGCACTACCCTCCCCTCCTACCTAGGAAGATGGGGACCGAGGAAGATGAAAGAGCGATCCGGAACGCGCTGACCATGTGGGAGATCAGCAAGGTGCGCCCGTGGCAGGCAGAAGTTGAAGAAAATGACGAAACACGCCGAGATTACTTGAAAGAGTTGAGAAGAATCCGCCCTCTTGCGGATAAGAAGTTGAATGTACTTTGATTTTCCTTTGTTTATGAAAGATGTTATGAGATTGCCACTCAGAACTTGGTTTATCATGAATTACATTTTATTAAGCTTGCTTGAATGAGATGAGATTGCCTCAATTGAAAGAACTTGAGTTGTGTGCTTTGGAAGATTAGATTGATGTGAATAATCAGAGTTTCTGGGGGGAGTAACGGATGTACTCTGGGGCGCTATTTGGAAACGACGGTCTGAAGTAGGCCGTCATAAGGGAAGTAACAGGAACTCAATCTCTGAAGGAGGTGACGGATGGATCTTGGGCCGTTATTTCAAAGTAACGGTATGTTCCCAGACCGTCATGATGATGGTTTAATTGAAAGGAAGAAGGCCCACGCCTGAAGGAAGTGACGGTCCGAGATGGGCCCGTTACATGACTTTAACGGTCTGATGCTGGCGCGTTACACACCTGAACCTGCATAGTTGTGAGCTTTTACCTTTGGGCTTGCCCCTGTACTCTGCACACACTTAGACATGGAACAAGTTAGATCCGTTCTTAGACTCAACCCCTTGCCTCGAAGCAAGTTAGATAATGACCGTTTCTTGATATTTGGTCAAGGGGTGGAGCCTTATTAAATAGGCGAAAACATAATGAAAATGCGATGCATGTTATGCAGATGATGGAAGTATTGAATGCTTTTGAAAAGATTTGATTTGTTTGGATTTTTTTTGAAATATTTGATGTTTTTGGATTTTGAAAATATTTGATTGTTTTTAGATTTTGAAACATATTTGATGTTTTTGGATTTTGAAACATATTTGATGTTTTTGGATTTTGAAACATATTTGATGTTTTTGGATTTTGAAACACCAGTGCCTTTCTAGCAACACGAGACCTCCCTTGTTTTTAGCTTGAGTCTCGAGACCGGCGTGCAAATAGTGTGACAACCCCTGGCCGAGACCTGATCATCGTGACGGTGTTTTTACCAAAGCCATACCTAGGGTACTCGTCTCAGTCCTAAAAAGAAAAAGGAATATGGGGGTAAGCTTAGGCCAGATATGGAAGTTTTTAGAACTTGATTCCCTCACCGTACAACCTTATTAGAGATTTGGTCTGTTGTGCCGGGGCTTTTTATGTCCGTCATCGAACCTTTATCCACTTAGGTATGCATGCGACCGGGCTCATAACGTCCCGCGGGGAACTGTACTGCCACTCTTGTCATGCCTAATTTCTTTTCTTTTGGAGCTTTTGAGAATTCATTCACAGACCTTGAGATGATGTTTTTTGATTTCATGGTAAAGAGCACTCCTTTGCTTTTCTTTTCTTTACTTTCTTGTGGAGTCAGGTCATAACGGACTTGCCCCTATTTGAGACCTCTTCTCGTTAGGGAGTTTGGATCGGTTGTCTCCTTCTTATTTACTCCTTGCCCCTGGATGCAGCCGAAGAATGAAACGTACAGGGACTTTGACTTTCCCCCAAAGCATGGCCGAGGAAAAACGGTGTCTTTTTAAGCAAGGAACCCGACCAGGGGCGTCGTGTAGTGTGTGTTTGCCTTACTCAAGACTCTCTTTTGAAGATAGGGAGGCATTTCTTATTGCCGGAAAAGTACATGGTTTAGATTTTTAAGGAAAGAAACGCTTAAGATACAACCCATTCCACGGGTGAGAGAGCTCCTCACCTTCCGCGTTGATTAGACGATAAGCATTCCCTGAATAAGCTTCTTTTATTACAAACAGTCCTTCCCAGTTAGGTTGCAATTTAGACCTAGGACCTGCAGACCGAATGAATTTGCGTTTCAAAACCATTTCACCCTTGCAAAATTTTCGTTCAATTACCTTCTTTTGAAAATAACGCGAAACTCTCTTTTGATAAACAGATACGTGATCGGCCGCATTCATCCTCTTCTCATCTAGGAGTTCCAGTTGGATCAGCAACGCCTCTCGACGTTCATCGAGATTAAGTTCCTTATCGAGCTGTACTCTGAGTGAAGGGATTAAGATCTCATATGGGAGCACCGCCTCCATCCCGTAGGTTAGAGAATAGGGAGTTTGTCCCGTAGGAGTACGGACGGAGGTGCGGTAAGCCCACAGAGCTTCCACCAATCTTTCAGGCCAATCAGAAAATTTGTGTGCTTCACATGTTTTCTTAATGATTTTAAGAAGAGTTTTATTAGTGGCTTCGGCTTGACCGTTGCCTTGAGGGTAATATGGTGATGAATGATGCAATGTAATTTTGAATTTCTTACAGAGGTCTTTAAGCTCCTGGGAGACAAACTGGGGCCCGTTGTCGGTGATGATGCTGCTTGGCACTCCGAACCGCGAGATGATATTCTTCATGATGAAGCGGCACACCGTTGTAGCTTTGATCTCTGCGTACGCCTCGGCTTCGGCCCATTTGGTGAAGTACTCAGTTGCTGTGAGAATGAAGGATTTCTGCTTGATCTGAGAATTAGGATCACCGAGTGGGCCGACGACGTCGAAAGCCCACATAGAGAATGGCCAAGGAGCAGTCATAGGATGAAGAGATGAAGCTGGAGAGTGGATTTTATCAGCATGGAGTTGGCATTTAAGACACCTCCGGACATAGAGGGAGCAATCTTCCTCCAGAGTGGGCCAATAGTAGCCCTGCCTAAGAATCTTCTTTGCTAGAGCCTGGCCATTGACATGACCTCCACACTCGCTAGAATGTGCTGCTTCTGCTACTTTCCAAGCTTCCACATCATCTAGGCATCTCATGAGCATTCCGTTAGTAGCGCGCCTGTATAGTTCTCCTGCAATGATAGTGTACTTTGCGGCGGCTCTTCTTATTGCTTTGCGCTGCTCAGCTCTTGCCCCTTCTGGGAATGCCCCTTCTTTGCAAAATAACTCGATTTCATGGTACCAAGGTAATTCTTCCTCATCCAAAATTTCCTCTAGTTCTGCTAATGATACCTCCTTGAGATCTTCCTTTTCAGCTCTCACTTCTGCAGACTTCCTAAGGTTGGTGAACCAAGGATCCTGGAGAGAGGGTGCGTCCATCCTCTGGACGACGACGGTCTCAGTACTACGACTGAGAGGGAAGGATAAGGAGGAGGCCAGAGATGCCAATGCATCCGCCAGAATGTTCAGAGAACGGGGAGTATGGATATAGATTAGCTTGCGGAATCGCTTAGCGATGAGCGTGACCAAATCTTGGTAGGGTTTGAGCTTGGGGTCACGGGTACGGTAAGTGGACAGAACTTGCCGTAAGACGAGCTGAGAGTCTCCTATGATGTTTAAATAACGCGCGCCTAAGAGATAGGCGTGCTTCAAGCCGGCCAGGAGAGCCTCATACTCAGCGATGTTGTTGGTAGCAGGAAATCGAAGTTGATAAGCGAAGGGGATGGTTACTCCCTCAGGAGTAAGCAGGACAGCACCGATCCCTTGGCCCTGTGAGTTAAGCGCACCATCAAAATGCAGAGACCAGAAGGGATGCTGAGAAAGGACAGAGAGATGCTCATCAGGGAAATCGTCCTGAATAGAGTCGGTGTGAGGAATAGGGAGATGTGCAAGATGCTCAGCGATGGCATATCCTTTGACTGCCTTCTGAACGACAAAGGTGATATCGAATTGAGAGAGGAAGCTCTGCCAGCGAGCTAACCTACTAGAAAGAACGGGCTTTTCTAAGAGATAACGGATCGGGTCCATTCTAGAGATCAGCCTAACTGGGTGGGCGAGAAAGTAATGTTTAAGCTTCTGAACTACCCACACTAAGGCGGCACAAGTCTTCTCCATAGCGGTGTACCTGGATTCAGCTGGATTAAACAACCGAGAAAGATAGTACGCAGCCCGCTCTTTTCCTTCATCATCCACTTGTGCTAAAACCGCCCCTAGGGAGTCCTCAATGACCGAGATGTATAGGATCAGGGGTTTCCCAGGGACAGGAGGTTGCAAAACCGGGGGATTGGATAGATATTCCTTGAGGTCCTCATAGGCCTTTTGACAATCTTGATTCCATTCGAACTTGACCCCTGCCTTGAGCAATTCATAAAACGGACGGCACCTTTGAGAATGCTGGGATATGAATCTTCTAATGAATTGCAATCTACCAATCAGTCCTCGAAGTTCCGTAATGTTCTTCGGCGGAGGCATATCCATGACGGCCTGTGCTTTGTTAGGATCAATCTGGATCCCCCGTTTGCTCACTATGAAACCTAGCAGCTTCCCCGAGGAGACTCCGAATACGCATTTCTTCGGATTCATCTTTAGCTTGTACTCCCTGGCTCTCTGCAGCACTTTAGCCAAAATAGAGGGGTGTTCTTCTTTTGATCTTGACTTCACCAAAATGTCATCCACATAAGCTTCCATATAGACGTGCATCATGTCGTGGAAGATAGCCATCATCGCCCTTTGATAGGTGGCGCCTGCGTTCTTTAATCCAAAAGGCATAACTACATAGCAGTATGTGCCCCAGGGCGTGGTGAAGGAAGTTTTCTCTTGATCTTCAGGAGCGAGACGGATCTGATTATAGCCCGAGTACCCATCCATGAACGATAGAGCTTCGTACCCGACAGTGTTATCAACAAGGACGTCTATATGAGGCAGCGGGAAATCATCTTTAGGACACGCTTTGTTAAGGTCCCTGAAATCAATGCATATGCACACTTTTCCATCCTTCTTGAGAACAGGGACTATGTTTGCCACCCACTGAGGGTATAAAACTACTCTGACGAACTTGGCCTTGTAAAGTTTGTCGACCTCTTCCTTAATCCGCAAGGCCATGTGGGGGTGAAATCTTCTCGACCTTTGTTTAACAGGTGTTGCCCCTGGTTTAAGCACGAGTCGGTGTTCCACTAAGGAGGGGTCAAGACCTGGCATGTCCTCATAAGACCAGGCGAAAGAATCGCTATACTCCCTCAGTACCTTAATTAGATCCTCTTCTACCTGTGGAGGGAGATTAGCTGAAATATTGATGGGCCTTGGATCTTCTTCTGTTCCCAAGTTGATTTCCTTTGTAGGTTCATCCACTGCCGTCGACGGCTGGTCGAATCTCTTCAGTCCCTTTGCATATAAGTCGGCAGTGTCCTCTACATCGCTGTCTTCATCAATTGGGTCTTTCTCATCCAGCACTTCATAGACGCCTAATCCGTCATCGCTCCACACCCCTTCTATTTCTTCTTCATCTTCAATCGCAATCGCCGTGGCGACGAATTCTGGGCACTTCAAAAGAGCATGACACCGCTGAGCTAGATCTTGCAAGAACCTATCAGGAATAGATCGGGAAGGATGCGCAAGCGAGCGTGGCTCAGGAGGGGAAGGGTTGAACGACCTAGAACAAGACCCTACTTCTTTAGACCTAACTGACTCTACTTCTCTAGACTCGCTAGACCCTAACTCTGACCTAGGAGAGAGGAAGCTTAATGGAAGGGAAGGAGCAGGGGACTCGTGCCCCTGGGAGGAGGAGGATGGAGACAGGATAGCATAATCTTCCACTGAAATCTCCGTTTCAAATTTGACGTTTTTTTTTGGAGATCAGTGGTGACCACGCAGCACTACGGAGGAGGCGGGAGCTGCATAGGGAACAGCTCAGGAAAGATGCAATCGAAGAAAAGATCACAAGAGGAGGAACCCCACATCTCGTGGATTTGAGAGTTAAAAAACGGAGGGATGGGGAAAGCAGGCAGATTAATGGGGCAGCGAGGCCCATAAGCAGGAGGATTGATCGGAATCTGGAATGGATCACTGAAGGATGGATTGATCATAATCGGAGGAGGACGGGGTACAAACCCCTTCAGCTGGATCATGCACTGAAAATGAGAGGGAGATAGAGAAAGGGCAATCAGCGAGCTCCCTTCTTTCTTTGAACCATTACCAGGCCGCTTCTTCGGCCTCCACTGCATGAGCTGATCCTTCTGTGGCTTCTGGCTGCCTCTTTCACAAAACAGCCCCTGGAGAGCCCAGCTGTAGTCGATCACATCGTCACTTAGCCCCCTTGGCAATGGGGGTGGACTGGCGACTGGACAAACCGTGTCGGTTTCTGACTGGACTGGCTTCGCAGCTAACGTGCCCGGCTGTGGGGACCCTCTGACAAAATGCTGACGGTAATCCCAGGTAAGCGGCCCAGAGTCACCCATCATTGATAATGCTGTCTCCTTGTAACCGAGACCTCGTCTGCCCATTTTTCTTCCTTTTGGTATGGGCTTGGTCATCCCTTGCAGCTGTGCACCGAGGCCTCTCCCCGGTTGATAGCCCAGTTTCAATATAATGTTCCACCCCTTTGAATCTCGAATCTGCGGCTTTGCCTTGATATTGACCGGGGTAGTGACGGGCCTAGGAGTGGTGTACGCCCAAGGAAAGTTTAGGTCCAGCACTGATAGCACGGGCCGGCTGCTTGGCCAGAGAGTAGGAAGAATCTGTTCAGAGATGGCCTTCACTGACTGTACCGTGGATAAACTTTTAACTTTGACGACCCTCCCTTGAAAAGGGAATTTAATGCATTGGTGCGCAGTAGAGGGCACGGCGCCAAGTGTGTCGATCCAGGGACGACCCAAGATAGCCTTGAACATAGGGTCGATATCAAGTACATAGAATTCTACAGCCATGGAAAGAGGCCCGAGCTCAGCCTGAATAGTGACTACCCCGTGACATGCCCGCCTTGAGTTGTCGTATGCTGCTATAGTGGTGGGGGTAGATCGTAGTAACTCCTCAGATATATTGCAGGCTCGGAGAGTGCTGAGGGGGCAGACATTAATTGAGGCCCCAGTGTCGACCAGTGCTGCTTCAACGTCGACTTTGTTCAAAGTAATTGTTATGCAGAGCGGCATTTGCCGAGCCCCCGGAGGTGCAAGCTCGGTCTCAGAGAATGTGATTGCCGGCCCTTTAGAGATAGTTGCTAGTGCCGTTGGTAGACTGTCGACTGCCATGTCTTCACTAACCATGACCTTCTGCAAAAAATCCCTCAGTGCATCTTGATGGAGAGTGGACCTTTTGATTAACTCCAGCACAGATATCTTGGCGGGTACCCGATCTAGATGATGCAGTAAATCATATTGAGTCCCCGGTAACGGTTCAGCTTCCTCTTGTTCGGCCACCGGTTGGGAAGACTGGGGATTGCTAGTAGTGGCGTAGTTCCGATGGAACATCTTCCCGCTCCTTAGAGCACAATTTGCCGCGGCATCAGGGGATAGTATGATGGGCCCTGCGGGGCGAATGAGTGGAATAGGTGGCGTGGGGGAGGCAGTTTGGTAAAGCGGAGGGTTGGTGAAGTTAATGGGGGATGCGCAGATGATAGGTGAACGATTGGTGGGTGGTAGGGTGGTGATGGATGTGGGTGCTGGCGAAGGCAGGGTGAATGGATGGGTAAGGATAGGTGCGGGATTGGATGGTGGTGTGATGACGGTGACGGGGGTTGGCGAAGGATACGACAGGATGGTGAGCGGAGCGGGTGTGAATGGTGGGATGAGTGGAGAGGGTGTTGGTTGGGTAGGGAGGATGAAGGAAGGTTTGTGGTGGAAGGCCATGACCTGTGGTGCGGCGCCATCATCATCAAATGACCACCCAGCGTTGGAGGCCGGTGGTTGGACTACATTAACTTGTGCTGGTGCTGGCGGCTGCTGCGGAGGAGCGGGTTGATGGTTTGGCATCGGATTCTGATGGATGCCCAGATCTTGTGCTTGCTGCGGTGGCTGCTGTTGTGGCGGCTGCTGCGGCTGCGGTGCTGGATGCTGCTGCACTTGCTGCCCCTGCGGCTGCCTTCTCTTCTCTTTGATCTCCATAATGGCCCTATGCATCTCGGCCCAGTCTATTCTCTGTCCTTCGTGTAAGTCGTACACGAGATCTCGGAAGTGAAAGCATCCTTCTATAGTGTGACCCGGCTGCCGATGGAACATGCAATACTTAGTTTGATCAACAGCTGGGTTCCAGACAGTCTTTTCTGGAGGAAGTTGAATTGCATTTACTGCCATGAGCGCTGAGAATATGTCGGTAAGTGTCTCTGGCAATGGAGGATACTGGGCTCTTCTGGGAGCCGGGCGCTTGCTGTTGGGATTATTATTATTGTAGCCGCCGGGTGGAGGGACGTTATGGTATTGCGGTGATGGTGGTGGTTGTTGTGGTGCGGTGAAGGTGTTTTGCGGGATGGTGAAGGTAGGCGGAGGGTTTTGTGGAGTGTTTTGAAAGTGTTGCGGAGCGGAGTTTTGCGGATTGCGGGGGCTTTGGTTGTAGCGGAATGGCGCGGCTTGGTAGGGAAAAGCAACAGCTTGTACTTGCTCATTTGTCTGGACTCCTTCTGTAACCGGCCCCTGTGATTTCTTATGGTACTTGGGCTTTTGGTTTTCAAAAAGAGAATGGATAGGGGAGTCCTTAAACTGAGTTTGTATAAATCGCGCCCGGCTATACAGTTGATGCATATTGGCTATATCGTTCATTGCCAGGATGTTCTTGAAGGTGGGCGTAGCATTTGAAATTAGCAGTTTAACTTTTTCTTCTTCTGGAATATGGCCGGGCACCCTGGCGGCCATCTGCCTCCATCTATCTGCATAAGTTGCGAATTCCTCATCCGACTTCATTTTCTCGGCCACCAAATCTGTGAATGAATATTCCGGGCCGACCCGGTCTTGGAACCGCTGAATAAACTTGTCCTTGACCACTTTGAAGCTCTCGGCCTCTTCTAGGGGCAGAGAATAAAACCATTCCAGAGCAACGCCATCCAATGATCGGCGGAATAGGTACGCCATAAGGCGATCATCATATTGGAACTGCGCCGATTCATACAGAAAATCCCTCACATGGATGAAGGGATTGCTGTTCCCATCATACTTACGGTAGTTGGGGAGCTCAGACTGCGGAGGGAAACGGATGTTCTGGAAGCTTGGGACGGGAATATCAGCCAAGGATTGTGGGCCCACCTTCTTCTGGAGAAAGTCAAGCTGTTGCTGCATGGCGGCCCACTTATTAAGCAAATCCTGCTCTCGAGAGGGAGCAGGGGCAGTGAAGGGAGTTGATTGTATCTGGTGAGCAGAAGGAATGGCGGTTGCCGAGGGCGGGAGCCCATAGGAAGGAGCAGAAGGATAACTAGTGGAATTAGGGGGGCCGTAAGAAGAATACTGGGCCTGAGATAGACCCGGATTGGAGTGAAATTGGGCCACCCCGTGCTGTTGGGGTAAGAAATCGGATGGGCCCACGAGGACCTGTGGGGCCGCCGGAGCAGAGGGGTGATAATCCATCGGAAGAGAGGGGATAGGCGATTTACCCTTATCAAAAGATTGATGGGTCGAATTGGAGGATTGACCCCTCTCCATGCCAGCAAAGGTGATGGTCCGGGGCTGGACTGGGGTGAGCTCAATCGGGGTGGGCTGAACAGACGGCCCAATAATGGAAGAATTAGAGTGCCCCTGGACGGTAGCGGAGGGAGGAGGATTGGACCCTTGCATGGCCTGATAGAGGACCTGGAGTTGGGTCGGATCTAACTGGGCCATCATATGGAGGACAGAGCCCGCGGAAGGAGTGGATAAAGAAGGGATGACCTGACCACCTTCTACGGGAGTGGAGGATGAGAGAGGGGCGGTCCCCTCTCCAGCGGAGAAAGAAATAACCCTCGGGGGGTTCTCAAGGAGCCCTTGAGGAAGGGAATCTTCTTGGGAGCGAGGAGGATTGCAGGATGCCATGGTAGATTCGAAGAGGGGATTGGAATAGAGCGTGAAGGAGGAAGCGATTCGAGGATATGATTCGGACGAACGAAAACAACTCCACATGCAACGGACAACCTTGATAAATGCAAAACAACAAACACACAATGAGCAACCGCACCTAGGTGACTCAAACAAGATATAAGTGATAGGGAATGAAGATACTCAAAAGCCAACCAAGTTGCTTAAGATGATGCAAACAAAGTTTCTTTATGGTTTCTCCTTTGGAACTTTAGTGAATTGATTGATATGTGCTCTCTCCAAATGGGTTCTTAATAGGAGGTGGATATGGACTTGGCTTGACTTTAAGTGTGACCACTCCTTCACTTATGCAACCCTAGACACAAGGGGGGAAGGTACAACCGGCCCGGCGTCCGTGTGGGAATCCACGGCTCGCGGGGACTTATGGAGGTCCCTGCTGTGATTTCCTAGTCGGCCCCAAGGAATATGGAGACGAGAGGTCCTCACAACAAGGTAGGAAAATGCAGTCTAATATATGAAAAGATGGATGACCCTATGTGCACCGGAGTGCATGCAAAGTCTAGCCTAGAATCTAGCAAACAATGGTGCACATAATGATATGAAGATATGAATGGAATTATGGCAGAAATCAAGCAGCACCCAAGCAATAAATCACAGCCAAAAACTGCAGAAATAACTGCACCTCGGATGCGTACCTGCCAGGAGAATGACGGACGAAGGCCCCTGCGTCAGAACCGAATAACGGTCAGAGACCAGACCGCCATAAATAATGTAACGCAGGGCTTCCAGACCGTCATATGAGCCAGGGAACCAAAAACAAACTGAAGTAACAGGAAAACCCGTGAAAGCTCACACCACAAAGACAAGCGACGGCCAGATGTCCCTGCGTCAGACCACTGTAACGCCCCGAGACAGGGCCGTCGTATGTTTCAGAAAACCAGAAAGGGGGGGAAAACAAAGGGATCAAAAGACAACTGAGCAAACAGATGATGGCAAGTTTAAATAGGAATCAGAAGCACGGTTGGCACTAGTTGTCCCACCGTGATCGCCAAAAAATTATCTGTTGATTGTTTGTTTACCTATCTCTTCTTATCTTCTTTCTTTTTTAATAGTTGATTGTGAGGGTTTTGAAATATGATATGGCAAGATGATAAACAAACTACCAAAGATCAGCTCAACCTATGCACATGTGAACATGAACCTAGGCAATCAAATCTGACTCTAGCATGGGCACGCTATCTCAATCAAATTACGCTAAGGGAAAAACGAAAACACACGCCGGGGCGTGGAGCAAAGATAAATAAAAACACACCGCTAGGGGTGGAACAATCAAGGAGAATAAATAGATTTGATGAAAAAGACAGCTAGTGCCCAACACTAAGGAAAGTCGTGATCGCCACCAAAGTAAACACAAGTCAAAGACTCGAATATACCTTGGAAATAGGTGGATGAAACACCCGCCCACGGGAGAGAAAACCAAGGAAAGCCTGCAGATCAACTTGCAAATAACGGTCCAAACCCTGTGCGCCGCTTGGAAGTAACGGTCGTACAATAGACCGCCAAAAGGAAATAACGCTCCTGCACCTGACCGTCAGATAACCTGCAGTGAAAAGATATGAACTCTTTGAACTCCAACCCTTCCAGCCGGCTAGAAGGCTTGGGCCTCGTGCTAGTGATCCTGTAAAACCTGCCAAGGATGTAGAAAGCAAAACAACACAACCTCAATTAGCCCTCAACATAAGTATAGCATCAATCCCTAAAAAGCTTGAGAACATCAAAAGGAGAGGGGATTACCGGGGAGTTGTTGGTTTTTAACCCCTCTGGGCATTTTTTTTAAGTTTAGGAGGATATGTGTATGCTTAGCAACAGTGAAAACGTGGAGGAAGAGGAGGGACAATGCTTTTGATTAATAAAACCAAGGGAAACTTGAGCATGCAATGATGATGATCTTGACAAACTAAAACCCAAAATACTCCCTTGACTTGGAAGATGGACGTGGGAAGCAGCTCCTCCTGGATGTAGATGACTCCTGAATTTGGCAGCACTTCGTCGTGAATCAAACCTTCCTCTCTTTGGTTATGAAATCAAGAGTTCTATTTATAGACTCCCTCAAACCCTCAGGTCGAGTTGAAGATAAATCAGCCAAGAAAGGAGGATAATCCTTAGCAAATCCTTAAGGATAAAATCAACAAGAGTCCAAAGAAACAAACAAGAGGTCCTGAGGATTAGAATTGAAGGAGATAATGCCAATCCAAAACCCTATCTCGTCCACGGAGTAGCAGAGAAAAGGCCTGAACTGTCAGGACTCTCTGAAGGAAGTAACGGCCTTACGATAGACCGCCACTTGGAAATAACGCTCCAAGGCATGACCGTCATATTCAATCTTATCCAAAGGATAATATCGACGGGAAGAAGATCTAAACAATAGGACTCTGTAAATAAGTAACGGCCAGGGAATAGGGCGTCATAAGGGAACAACGGCCAGGGAGTAGACCGTTATTATCAAAGGGCAACGAGACCCTAACTCTTGGGACTCTTCAAAGAGTGACGGCCTATGATTCATGCGTTATTATGAAATGACGCGCCTAGTCCAGACCGTTATTATCATTGATTTTCAAGAAAATAGAATGGAGGGATTGCCAAGCTTTTGAACGAAGTGCCACCAGGAACCAGGTCTAATCCAGGAATTGAGACCCAGAAAATAGGCTTCAACTGATTAAAAGAAATTCAATGAAGAGTGAACAACTCGGAGTACCATATTGAATAAATAAGGAGATGACCCGACTTATTGGGTATAAAACGGGTGTCAACAGCCGTGAGACCGAAGGAGCGCAAACAGCGAAGGGGTGTTGGCATACAAATCAGCCCGCCTGTCCTCTTTGCGAATGAAAGCCCGGTAGGGATACAACCTGTCTACCTCGGGACGCCAGTCTGCCACGGCCGGGATGGGCTCTTCTACCGGTAAAGGGAGTTGCTGGAGGATCACCCTCTCACTGCTCACCCGACATAAACCCCGAAGGGTCTTCACATAGTCATCCTTGTTGATCGGGGGCAACTTCAGCTCAACTTTCGTCCTGCGGCTTTTTACGAGCTTGCGGGCCTCTAGATAGGCCTTCACATTCGTATTAGTCCAAGATTTCAACTTCTTCAAATAAGAAGCATCAATATCAAGAACTGGCTCCGGTTGGGAAGCTAAGAACCTGTGCTCCACCACGGCCCAGCACTCTCTCTGGGAGGTCCTATAAAATCCCGTCCGCGCGTTCCACCACTTGATGTTTTCAGGCGTGACGCGAGGGAACCGTGCGGGGGCGGGCACCCGGAAAGAAACGTCTTCGCGACGATGGAAAAAGTCCCACCATATCCGGGCGTCGTCATTGGACGTTTGCCCGGCCCTGTGCCTGTTGGGCAGTGCAAATTGCGAATAGGAATGTGGAATCTGCTGGTCATAGCCGAAGTTCCGACTGAAACGGAACGGGTAATACGGCTCCAACCACAGAATGCCGCTCTTGCGAAAGACGAGGACACTAGGCCTTATGGTCAGTGCCCAATCAACCAACTCCGGCTCCAGAATAGGCCTGGTACAATTGGCCTGGGAAATCGGATGGATGTACTCCTCAGTTTCAAAGAGCTTGCACTGTCTCGTCCTATTCGTCAATGGGCTCGAGTGAGCAGTTAAGCTCCAGAAATGAAGAACCCCGGGCGAATCCACGGGAAGACGGGTCAATTTACCCCGAATAGCATAAAGTTGCTCCATTAGCAATGATGGCTCGGCACTTGCAAACTCTATCATGCGCGGGACCAGAGGAACCGCTTGTAATGCCCGAGGAGTTGCCTCCAGGAACAGGGTGCAGACCCAAGCATTAATGAAATGTAACGGACCAACCGTCCGAAGGCTTCTGGGGAGGCGCATTTTGTGCAAATCTCCCAACATCTTGTAAATGAGGCACAGGGCCACTGGGCAAAGAGACAGCTTGGTACCCCAAGCCATAAGACAGGGCGGATATATGGCTTCCGCCCTGATCACGCTCTCGTCACCTTGAGGGAGAGCAAAGGAACAAAGCCAACAAACCAAATATGCAGCACAGTGAGTCACTGCATCAACGCCAGTAGGGTTTGGGTTTTTCCCCTGCCCTCCTCTCGAAGAAGATGACGAAGCGGCCTGGCGTCGTACCATCTTCTTCCGCTTCTGGGCCACCGGTGCTATCGGAGGAAAATCTTCATACTTGGTCTTCCCCTGGAAGAAATACTGAAGCCAAGCGCCCATCCGCACTCTTCGTTTCTCGCCCGACTTTCGAGCTTCTCTCTTGTCATGCGACGAATGAAAGAGGGTGCGATACGCCTTCATTAGATATCGATAGGCGTAGCCCGCCATATACCGACCGTCACCGTCGGTCTGGTCCTTCAACCAGTCGGGCCAACAAACTTCCTCATACGGCTCTCCATCAATGGGCAGGCCGCTGAGCTGGGATAGACTCCACAAGTCTAAAGAGGTCTCCCACTCTAAAGTATAGAAGGTGTTGTATTCGGGGCAAAACACCTCGATCATGCCGCAGCACAAGCCTCGGGAAATCGGATACCGATACCTTGAAGCATATACGCTGTGATAAACACCAGCTCTGGTCAAAAGAGGAGCATAGTGATGCAGCACATAGTCTGTGAATTCCACTGCTCCGGGCCTGAATGCGTGGGCATCTGTGACTTTCAACTCAGCAAACCATCCCATGGAGATCTGGTGCTTGAAGCGAATCGCCAAGCAATCCAGCAAAAATGACTCATCTCTATATCCCCACCTCAACGGGGCAAGGAATAAGCCAAAGATCGGCTTCTCCCGATCTACCCTGCCCGCGGAGTCATTCCACCGAGCAGGCACAAATTCAGGAGCTCTGGTCAACAGTCCGTCTGACGGAGCCAGGTCTTGCAGCCCCAGCACAATGCTCCACTTCCTGACCTCCCCAGGGAGATAGATGGGTCTTCCCCGCATTACGCATTCGGCCAAGCTGTCTCTCTCCACCAGCAGAGCCTGCTCGACCTTCCGCACGGCAAACACGTCCCGCTTCCCCTGAAGGTTGAAACGCCGAAGAAGGGACATCAGGTGTTTGTCCTTGGGATGATCCTTCCTGATCACGTCTTCTCTATTATAATGAAAGGAGTCACCCCCGAGGATAAGGAGACGACCGGTGTCTACGGTGTCCGTCTCCGAATCCGAGGACTTCGCAACTACGGCCACCTGACCGTGACCCCGGTCGAGAGAATTAACATTCTCCCATGTCACCACGGCACGAGAGGAAGAGCTGGATGCCATAACAGCTGCGAAAAGAGCATGTCAAACAAAAACAACGTCAGGAAATGGCTAATCAAAGGCAAACTTCTGATAAAATTTTGGCAGAGTCACCCCAGCACGGGGAATTGCCGAAGAAAAGCGGGAACGCGTCCACTGAGGAACGGTCCCTAAAAGGTAGCCATCGGCATTACACCGAGGCCAGAGGAACACCCGGGGAATAGCTCCGAGGGCAAGCCCTACTAGAAGCCTCCCGGGGTCCAAAGAATGGGTTTCGAGACCCAAAGGGACAGCATCTCCACTCACCCGAAGGAAAAATCGCTGCTCTCGACGCCGAAAGGGGAGAAGGAAGAGAAGAGAGAGAAAGTTTTTTCACAAATGAGGAGGCAATGAAGGAAAAAATGAGGAAGAAGGAGATAAATAGGGGGAGTCCCCCTTGTTAAAATCGGCGCGCTATTTAGCGCGCCGGGTTAAAAACCCCTTAAGACAATGCGCGTCGGGAAAAGGCGCGCCGGGCCAACTACCCCCGAGGTGCCAAGGCCGCGCCGGCTTCATGGCCGAATCGCCCGGGACCGCGCCGGGTCAAAGGCCCGAGGGACTTACCCTCGTCGTATCAATGCCTAAACGGCGCCGTACTAACATCCAAACGGTGCCGGGTCAACGCCCGTGCCAAATGAAGGGCCATCCCAGGCACCCGCCAATCAAGGAAGGGGCCAGTCCGGATGAAATTCATCCATCGGCCTTGCTGCACTCGTGCCTTGCTCGCAACACCCACGTCTGGGGGGCATTTGTTGGCACCTAAAATATGATCGTCGGCAACCAAGCCATAAGGACGAATGACCCGGCCCACCGAAGTACGAAAGCCGATGAAGATCAACATATTGAAGACTTCTCAAGCTGCCAGAGCCTCGAGTCACTCCGTATGGATACGGGGACTTCACCTCAGGAGAGCCGAGACGAATCCAACAACCAACCGGAGGTGTGACCAAGCCTGCCCAATAAATCGGCATCGACTTTGTCGTGCTGCATCCACTACACCCGTTGTCCGACCAAGGTCGACGGTCTACCCGGTGGCTACCCACCTCATGAAAGGCTCTCCCGAGGATAAAGGAGTCCCCCCGGCTTCCCGAAACGGAGAACCGAAAGCTCTGACGGCGGAAGATCCCGATCATACGGCATGGGCACGGCTTCCCGTCAAGATGGGCCCACTGGTGGCCGAATGATCGCCCGGCTCAGGCGGAACTATCTCCCGGCTATCTAACCTCCTAGAAAGCTCTGAGTACGAGCCAGGCCGGACCAACAGCATGGAGCATATAGCCGAGGACCGTGCCGGTAGAAAGCCCGTACGATCGAGATGAAGCTATCCAGAACCTCGAGAATGGCCGTAAGCCAATCTAGGAGCTTCGACAGATCATATCGTCGAAGTCTTAGTGAGCAGTGGCAGAGTACATGTTCACGATGGCCTCGAGTTCATCGACTGGCTCAAGCGTACGAGGGGCATTAGTCCGGCGCGCCTTAAAGCGGCGCGCCCCTTACTCAATGCCTTTATCCCGGCGCGCCTCCTATCTCCATTCCTTATCCCCGACGCGCCCCTACCTTCAGCCCTCTTCCCGGCGCGCCAGTTACCCTATCGAATGGCACCTTGAACCGGCGCGATAAGTTGATGAAGACTTCCCCGGCACGCCAAAAGCTCACGCCGGATGAAGAGCCTCCAACCTGTTATATATAGAGGGAGGTTTGATTTAAGAAAAAGAGAGAGGCCGGGAAGAAAGAAAGAAAAGGGGGAGAGAGCTTTCCGAGGGAAAAGGAGTTCTATCCCAGTGTTCTTCGGCGGCCGCCTTCCCCTGTTCCGATCGAAGCCTTCCGGAGCCGGAGAAGAAGGAGGGGGCCGATACTTTGTTTTTTTTTAAAAGCAGGTGGGCGCCAGTGCCTGTCTTCCTCGATCTTCCGTAGGTTCTTCTCTCTCGCGGGTTTTCGTCCACCATTTGTAAGCAGAGAGGGGAGGGATGGCAATGATATGAGCCGACCCCTCCCCTCCTCTGTGATTTCTTCTCTACTACTGTGTATTCTCCCGTGAATGATGAACGGCGACCAAGCAATGATGCTGGCGCCGGGATTCTTAATGTATAAATGAGAGGCCATTCCCGTTTCTAGGATGGCAATATGTATATCAACGTCCGGGCCGCGAGGTCGGATGAATGCTCAGAACTTCTATCCTCTTCTCCATCTATGTCGATGTGGTTTTGAGTTCTTTCGTGCATGTCCTTTGGTTCCGGTTTCCTCGAAGTACCGACCATGCCCCAAAGCACCGAGGGCTACAGAAACGACCCCTCCCCGGGTCCTTCTAATCGATCGAGTTTGGCATTGATTTATGGACCTCTGTGTCCCCCTTCATGGACAGAGCTGTGCTTATGCGCATGCCTCTTCCTGCTGCTGTATCGAAAGTCTCCCCCCCCATTAATTCCTCACTTTGTGCTATTGACTATTCGCAAGGTGGGAGTCACCGTCGGGATGGCCGGATGCATCCCCCTGAATGCTGCGTCCTACCTGTTTGAGTCTATGCTTCTACGGTTGACCCGTTTCACCCGGGCCTTTATTCCTCCTCTGAATCATGGTCCTTCGAACCAGTCCGAGATTCTCTCATCCTGCTTTAACCACTCGGGGAGGGGGATATTCCCCCATGGCTTCACGGAATTGCTGCGCAACTGAGAACTCTACCTCTCGGTGGTAGATGCTTCCCAAGCCCACAGCAGACAACAACAGGGGGTCCTAGCTCAACGAGCTCAGCCCCGATAATCTAAGACCCAATCGAGGTTAAGGGATGTACGCTCCTCGTAGGCTAGCCCTCGGAGCCCCACTCTCCTAACGGTCAGTCCCTTCAGCGGTTGTGCCATGATCTGTGGGTTGTTCCCGTCATCAATGGCCCCGTCCTTCTATTCTCACCCACGGAGTATTGGTGCCCCTTGTAGGCTAGTCCTCGGGGTATCCTATCTGATGGGATCTTGCTGGCTGTCACTGTGCAGACCGGCGGTTTAGGGGCTTGCTCCATTAGTGAGCATGACCCCGCTTCTCCCCTGCAACTCTTCAGGTTCAGGGGAGATGCTGTCCAATTTTGGATAGATTAAGATTGAGTAATCTATAATGAAACGCTCGTTCTGGACCTAATTATCCCGATGCTCGAGTAGGAACCTCGCACTGGCTTAATCACACCATCCTTCGGGGTCCTGGACTTCAATTCAATAAGCAATTGGCCCCAAATAACTTCAGAATCCTCACCCAAAATTTAACAAACTCAATAATTACAAAATTCATAGAAAGAGTGGGTTGAACGGCGCGGCCTTAGCCGGCGCGCCCTAATCCGGCGCGGTACCCCCCCGCGCCGGATTAACGTTAGACTCATTTCCAATTTTTTTTCCTTTGCGCCTTTCCGGCGCGCCCTAAGCCGGTGCGCCCCCAAGCCCTTGCGCGTCGTTTAAACACGCATGGTCACCGCGCCGTATTAACATCTATACCTACGTTTCACCGCGCCGTATTAACATCTATACCTACGTTTCTTCGCGCCGTATAAGCTACCTATTGCAGGGTCACGCCGGTTTTCAAGCCTCTTGTTGCTTTAATCGCTCACTAGCCCCCCCGAGTCGACCTCGTCCCTCGGGGTTGGCGTTAATAAATCATAATGGATAATAAATTGAATAAGGGAGGGGCCAAGCGAGCCCGAATTATATTGCCATCATATCTTCATTACCACGTCCTCCGCCATGTCCCGAGGGTCCATAATTCCATAAACATATGCATCCTGCATGTCTTCGTCATGATCATCATGTAGCTCTTTTTAATCCGGCTTCGACAGCCCGCTATCTCGGTAATTAATCAAAGGTGTTCCCTCCTCGTGGGGGATGTAATTAACGCCATAGCCTTTATGGTATGGCGGACTGTTGGTCCCGACCGAACCTCACATTCACCCGACATGGGTCAGAATGAGCGCATAATAGAATCGTCACGCATGTGACTGGCACGCCTGCGTCGTCAATCAGTCAGTTGACTACAAGTTAGTTAATTGGTTGATCGATACGCGAACGAAAAGGCGAAACGAAAGGAAAAAAAGAGATGTGCGAAACAGATTGTTGATGATCGAAACCTTGGTCTGACTGCTCGCTTAGTGCTTGTGCATATGTGCTGATGAAATTCTGAGTGATATATGTTCTGCGCTCTTTAATTACGTTATATTGGTTAAGGGTCTTGCCTCGACTCAGTCAAATATTTTTTAAACGGTGATCTATTCATCCCCTCCCCTTCTAGCTCACCGTCCTCCTGTTTAATAGTCCAAACATAGGAAGAAGTACCTCCCTGCCACTTACCGCCAGCGTCTCATAGACAGGTGGTAGAGTCTTACCCAAGGAGATCGGTCCGTCTCCGAGTACATCACCGAGTTCGATGAATACTACTTGCAATGTGACACCACGGAGGAGGACTCCCTTACTGTCTCCCGATTTCGGCGTGGGCTACGACCGCACATATGGTATGAGCTTCTCCGCCACAAGGTGGACAAGTTGGAGGATGCATACCAAGTTACACTCGAGATGGAGCAATTTGAGGGAGAGTTTGAGTCTATCCAACGGTTGGGCCCCGTCCCTCTCCGTAGTGCCGAGTCACGTAGCTCCTTAGGCCCATACCCGAGGGGTCCCATTACTCAACCTCACGAGCCTACCCGTTAGGTGCACTACGATCCGAGACCTCGTCCTCCCCCTGCCACAGGATCTACCTCCACCCGAGTCACAGGCACATGTAGCACGCCCCCCAGCACCCATTGCCCATTCTCTGGCACCGGCACCCCCACCCTTGTTGCCTACGGCACCTACAGCTCCACCTCTGTTGCCTACACCCCCTGCCCGTCGGGAGGATAAGGGTAAGGGCCCTCTTGTCGGGGAGACCAGTAGGTCACGGGTGCAGTGTTTCCATTGTCATGGGTTTGGCCATATCACCAACCAATGTCCCACTCGTGCCACACTAGCCCTAGGGGTTGGAGAAGCCTCGCCTTCTGGGCTTGTACATGTTAGCTACGAGGCCGACCCGAAACTAGCTGATGAGTACGAACGTCTGGAGGAGCCTACTGACACTCAGGATGGGGCACTTGGATGATGGCCACCTGGTGGGTTGCATTAAGTCTAGGATAATGCATGAGTCAGTTTGTTTCTTCTTTGTGTGGTTTGTTTTATGTGGCTTATTTGTGTGGTTTGCATATGTATGTTAGTACATGGTGAGTCTGCATGTGTCTTGTGCAAGCTCGTTGTTAGTCTCTTATGAGTGAGAGACGGGGGGACTCGCTCGAGGAGTATGGGATCAGCTCGACATCCATGTCCCGGATCTAGTCACCTATAGGGGCCCAGCGGTGATTCCTAGTGAGTCTTCGAGCCGCCTCCTTCCCCTTGAGAGTGACCCCACCCCGGAGTGTCCACCTCTAGCCTCGTTTCCACAGTAGCTTGTGCATATCGAGTATATACGGAATGAGCAGATGACAATCACTTGGAGTGGAGTACACCCGCGCTACTTGGCACGGTGACGGATCCGCCGGTGTACTCGAGCCATCACACCCCTTACTCGACGGGGTCGAGTTCTTCCCACCCGGGGAGAATTGATGGGAATCAACTCCGAGCATGTACATTTTATTTGTGTATTTGTGTCTTTTTATTTATTTTTATATCCTGGGGAAAGTAGATACGCAATTGTATGGCTTTATGAGCCAAGTTGTTATTCCCTTAGGATGTTTGGGTTTTTATGCAATTTGGTAGTAGGTCCAGCTAGGGGCCCCCCAGCCCTTCCCCATTGGTCCACCTAAGCCTTGTGGGGCTGGTCAAAGTCCTAGGTGGCCTTCTAGATGGATTGACTAGTCAATTAGACACATGGGGGAACAAATGGGTTGAAATGTCAAAGGTAGGCCACCTACGTTGCACCCTTGGTCAAGGGGGCGCCCCCCCCCCCATTTTTATTTTTGAAAAAAATGCTATTAGAACTAATTAGTTCTATACCTTGTATACCCTTCCCAACCCTAGATCTGAGGGCATTAGTTGTCATTTTACATTTATTATATAAGGCATGTAATTTCCATTTGTGTGAATTAATGAGAAGAAAAAATTGAATGTGCATTGGAGCAGATTTGCGCCCCCTCTCTCTCCTCTGGTTCCTTCCTCTTCTTTCAAAATTTCAGGGTGAAAACCCCTTCTATCTCAGCCCCTCTATCTCTAGATTCATCTCTGGTGCCGCCACCGCCGTTTGTGCCGCCATCGAACCGCCGCGAAGCCGCTTCCGAAGTGCTGTCCAAGGTTCTGTTCTGCTGGATAGAGGTTCACTCCGAGATTTTTAACTCCCCACTCCGACATCATCTGGAGTTGATATTTTCAGGGTTGGTTCCCCACTTGATCCCCAACCTCCAGTACAATTATCCCGTCATTTCACTTTCTATTTTCATGTCTTTCTGTCTTCCTGATCTGTCCCTTTTCAGATGTGTGTAGCAGAAGCTTAGTTCTTCCCCCTTTCGACCCCATTTTTGATTTTTTTTGAAATCCCCAAATTTATTGGAGGTTCTTTCCACCATCCCCATCCTCTAAAAATTTTCGTCGAATTTTAAAAGCCCTCTGCCTATTTTTAGAAATTATGTCTTTCTCCCAAATTCTGTTCTATCTCTGCTGTCCAGATCCGACCACCCTGTACTAGAAAATCCTTTTCCCCAGCCAAATCTCCACCAAACCATTCATAAAATATATTGCCATTTTCCTCTCTTCGGCCTCCACAACTTTCATGAAGGACTCAAAGGCTGAAGGGAAGGTCTACATTGCGGTCAACACCAACTCTTAGGAAAAAGCAATTCTATCCTGAGTTTTCTGATCGTGTGAACCAGCAACTTGAATATGCGAAAAAGGCCATCAACGGGAAATTCAAATATCTTTCTCTGGCCATAGATCGAAGATTTTGAGTTATCTTTCCATCGGTAACCTTTGTGCGTCGATCTTATGTCTAGAGTGACCGCAACAGCAGATTTCGTCGGAACGCACGGGTCTGAAACAACAATTCAGATCCGTGGGCAGCAACTCCGATGAGTGAAGATCGAAGCCGCCCGGCCTACAACCGGCGAACTAGCACGCCGCCTTCCTAGGGAGCGCCCCTCCGGACGTTCCCATCACAGTAGTGCCGCTTCGGGTCCACACGGCCCCACTGACCAGCACGTGGGTCCCACGGTCGTGAGTACGTGTGCCGCCAAAGCAACACAGGAAGCCGCCCGTCAACCCGAAACCGCTACTCCCGGGCCCCACTTGTAGCCCTTTACCTCCCTACGTGGAGTGGGCGGTAATTTGTCTTGCTATAATTATTATGTATTTACTGTTTCGGGAGTACGAGTTCGGCCGGGAAGTCTTCCCCACGCCCAGTAGCGTGGAGGTATCGTATTCGCTCCCATCTCGGCATTTGCTTTATTTCGTATATATTCCTTCATGCCACTGCCTGAGAGCATTTTAGGATCGTAGCTCGCTATACTTTTTATATCACCGCTGCTGCGAGAGAGAGCGAGACCGTCTCGTGACCCGATCCGGGCACGAAATCGTGAGTTGACCACCCTAGCTCTTGCCGGTTTCTCAACTACGCACGTCCGACGTTTCCCTCGATAAGGGATGATCATGAGCTTGCTTAGACTCCGAGGATCGCATATCCAATTGGAGTTGAGTCAGTGGTCCGTCCTGCATCAACACCACGCATGCACCCATCGCAAGTAACGCGAAGTAACAGGTGGCTTGGAGCCACCCGACTCTGGACAGCCCACTACACCTAACAACCCAACGGTCTTTGACACAACTCGGGTCAAGACCGCTGCACGTGACGACACTGTGCCATCCATCTACCTTGATCCCTAGGCCTAAAACCTCGGCACGATGACTCACGAGGCACTTCACAACTGTCGAGATCATTCCCTCAAAAAGGGAACTCAAAACACCTCCAGCCCCAGGCTGGGTGGCTGGACTCCCAGTCCAAGGGCCAAACTCGCGGGCCACTCAGAAAATATTCATCGAAAGGCCAATGACATGCAGGAATAACCCTCCACACTCAAGCTGACTCACGGCAACACGATCTAGTGAGAACACAGAAGCACGGAACACGAGAGGGTCACCTAGACCCTTAAGACTCACGGGCACACTAATCATGGTAAACGATACCCCCGACACCCAAAAACACCCACATAGGACACACGGGGTGTCCGGGACATCCACCAGACCGAAGGTCAACCATTGGGTCACAACATGGTCGACCGGGGGCCAACACGACGTAAACGGAACACGATTAGCATGAGAAATAGGGTGGCGGTACTCCCTGGGCCTTCAAATCAACTGGCGGCCCTCGCAGGACCGCATACCAAGCCTAGCGGTCTACCCCTGGATAGCTAAGCCCAGCCTAGCGGTCCAGCTATGACCGTTACACCCCAGAAACACCTAGGACCTAGGCGGTCATCACCTAGACTGCAAGGCTGCCTGGCAGTCCATAATGGACAACAAAACCTCGGCTAGCGGTCGAACTAGGACCGCAACAACCCAGAAACACTGGAACAACTAGAGCGTGAAAATGGTCATACCCTGACCGCTAAACCCTGATTGGCGGTCTCCTCGAGACCACTAAGCTCAGTGGTGGTCCATCGCATGACCGCAAGGCCCGAACCAACATAAAGGGACCCCTGGCGGTCTCCACATGACCGCCAGGTCACTTGGCGGTCCCTGGAAGGACCGCTAGGTCGTCCCGAGTGTGAAAACGGTGAATACTATAGAAAACCCCATTCCACATCCCGTTCACACCCATGTGAAGGGGAAAACAAGGGGAAACTAGTGCCCAAGCTCTCTAGCACCGAGAGGGCCCCTATAAACCCCAAAAATGTGATCAAAACGTAAGATCTGACTCACACCCGAAAATCATGCATTTATACCCCGATGGAGAAATAAACCCACTTGGCCCGTCTCGGGCTACCAAACTCGCGAAAAATGAAGTACAGAGGTTAAGGATCTATCCCCCTTGGTGCGGACACACGTCACTATACACGCCGGTGGACGAGGACATGGCGGGACGCGGATAGCCCGCGGAGGACGTGGACGCATCGGCCGAGCCTTCACCTCTATTTCACATTTGTTTGGCCTTATTAGGCCCTATTTGGAGCTTGTAGATAATTATGGGGTTGTACTATTGTAAAAATGGTTAATGGGCTCAAGGTCTTGTAATGGGCTAGAATAGTGTTCGGCTTGACTATTGGGTTTCTAAATGGGCCAACCCCATGGGCTAGGTATGAACGGGTCAAATGGGTTAACCAATGTGAATGGGCCAAGGTGTGAAAAGGTCCATGAGTCTAGTGGCTAAGTGTAAAAGGGGATTAAGGCATGGTGGCTTGGTGGCTTGGAAAGGGGTGCCCCCCCTCTCTTGGTCCAAGGAAGAGGCTGCCACCTACCATTCTTGTCCTCCTCCCCTTTGATTTTCAAAGGTAGGTGGGTCTTTGTCTCCCCCTTGGTCTCCCCTCCCCTCTCCATGTCAATGGGTCGCACACCCCACTCCCTCCCCTTGCTCCCACATTTTTTCCAGCCCCCTCCCCTTGCCATCCCTCTATTTGAACATATGTATAGTGTCATTGCAGAAGTTAATGAAAAGTTGGTGAGAGAAAATTGCATTTAAGAGAGTGATTCTCTTGTTCTTCCTTGGGTGTGATGCCCTGCCAAATCCTGTGATGGGATTTACCTTGGGAGTGTGACTCACCCTTCTACCCTCCCCATCCCCTTCGCATCTAGATCCCCCAAAATTCTCAGAGAAGCCTCTATGAGTCAGGAAGATTTCAGAGGTGGTTTCACGTCGATCGGAGTTCTGGATCGCCGGCAAAAATTCATCTCGTGACGGCGCGCAGATCTGCCCGAGCTTGCTGTCCAGATCTGGAGTTTACTGATCCTGAATTTCTCCAGATCTCCCCTCAAGCCTTCTGGATCTGATTTCCTGAGTGATTGAAGGATGTTTAGTCCCATTCACATTGCGGCCGATCTGGTCTCGATCCGAGATCTATGCTGATCGTGGCGACGCTTTTCGTGGGATCGCGCAAGCTGATCTGTGCAGATCCGACTCAGCATCAGAGCCGACTTCCCGAAGCTGCCCCACCTCCTCCCTTGCAGATCTATGCAAGCTCTTAAGTCTGCATCTTCTTCTGGACGTCGCCGACAAGCTCCCACTAACGGCACCTCGTTCCGACATCGGCAACCAATTTTCCCATAATTATTTGTCTTCCTATGCAGTTCTGAGTGCACAAAACCAGAAGATGAGAAGAGTTACTGCTGCACCCAGATCTGAAAAGATCTGATCACACCCTTCAGAGCAGACGATCTTCGTCCTGTCGCTGACGTTCTCCAACAAACGGAACCCCAATCCGGCATCGGATCTTGGCGCACCGGCCTTCGCAAGTTTGCTGCGCAGGGTGACCAGCGCGGGCAGAACCAAGTCGGCTTCCAATCGGCTCCCCCGATCGGCTCCGACTTGCTTCGCTCGCCTCCTGCGAGTGCGGCCCGTCAACTCGGACTTCAGCAACCCCAAAATTGGAGTTTGTATCCCTTTACCTCCTTGTGTGGAGTGGGCGTTAAGTTCTAAAATTGTAAACTTAACACTTATGTGTATCGGGGTTGTTCGGATTCGGCAGGGAATTCTTCCCCACACCTAGTCGTGGAGGTACGCGCTTCGTTCCTATATCACCTTGCTGGTTTAGTATATGTTCTATCATGCTGCGTTTGTGAGATTAGGGCCGTTAGCTAGTTTCAATTATCGTGCTTGTGTGTGAGTGAGAGCCATTCCTTAGCTCCAGTCGAGCATCGAGCTTAGACTGCACCACCCTAGGCGACAGTGGTTCTTTAACCACTGCGATCCCACGTTTCCCTCGCAAGGGATGATCGTCGGGCTACCTAGTGTTGCTGTTGAGAGACGTTTCCACCCGGAGAATGCCACGGTGGTCAGCCGCCCGGCTTGCCTTTAGCGTGCTAGTGCTGGCCGCACTTCGAGTCCATCATACGTCCTAGCCCTGTCGAGTCATCCATCCCGCATCAAATTGGTATCAGAGTGTCGGTTTAAGTCTAGGGTCATTTAAGTCCAAGGTTGTATTTGCATTCCAATATTTGGTATATTAAAAGGTGTCGCCCGATCGTTACGTTACGCCTATCGGGAAGGTGATTCACTCGTGTGAGGAGTTCTTCAGATCAAACCTCCGCCTCGTATCGGATATCGGTTTAAGCCTAGGTTCCTAGTTAGTGCATTCCAACCTTCGTGTCTTTGCATGCCCACCCGGCGTGGTACCCAATACCATCACCCCGCTTCTATGGCTAACCCACGAGATGCCGCCTCGGGAGACTTCCACTCCTTACACAAGGCAATGACGGCCATTATGGCTTGGATGGACCGGTCCGAAGCCACCTTTCGGAACTTCTCCGAAAATATGGATGGTCGCCTTCGATCCATGGAGGAACGCATGGAGACATCCGACAGGTCTGTCCAAGATCTAGTTGGACGGTTAGATAGAATGTCACACGGGGACCCCCCTGGAGCGGCTCAGGGTCCACCCGCACCTCCTCCCACGGTGGCCCAAGTCCAACCTGCTCCCATGGCCCAAGTCAAACCCTCTCCCGCGGCCCAAAACCAGCACGCACCCGCTCCTGAATCCGCCCCACACCAGGCCGTCGAACCACAACATCGTGACCTTGGTCTAGAAGACTATGGGTCCGATAATCCGTATCGGGGGAATGGCCGACGCCGTCATGGCTTTCATCAGCCAAGAGATGAGGAGGACGATAGAGTCCTTAGGTCCGTGCGAGCAGACCCTCCCACATGGACCGGTATCCCCTCGGGAGTCGTAAAGTAAAACTAAGCCCGCGATTCTGCCCTTTCCGAGTCGTGAAACACATGGTCTCAAATGCGTACGTTATTGAACTACCGGACAACTATGGTGTCAGTTTGACGTTCCATGTTTCAGGTCTGGTAGCATATCGGAACCTCGCGGTGATCCCTCGTGAGTTTTTGGGCTTTCTCCTCCTGATGTAAGTGACACACCACCCGCGAGTCCACCTCTTCCAGCCTCAACGCAAGCATATAGATTGTATACTGGATGAGCAGGTGATCACCACCAGGAACGGAGCCTACCAACACTTCATAGTGCGTTGGTGAGGATGCCCCACGATGAACAACGCCTTGATCACATGCGGAGAGCTCAAGCCTCGGGACACTTACTCGACGGTGTCGAGTTCCTCACACCCGGGGAGAATTGGCGCGGACACACGCCACTATACATGCCGGTGGACGAGGACATGGCGGGACCCGGATAGCCCGCGGAGGACATGGACGCATTGGCCGAGGCTTCACCTCTATTTCACATTTGTTTGGCCTTATTGGGCCCTATTTGGAGCTTGTGGATAATTATGGGGTTGTACTATTGTAAAAATGGTTAATGGGCTCAAGGTCTTGTAATGGGCTAGAATAGTGTTGGGCTTGACTATTGGGTTTCTAAATGGGCCAAGCCCATGGGCTAGGTATGAATGGATCAAATGGGTTAACCAATGTCAATGGGCCAAGGTGTGAAAAGGTCCATGAGTCTAGTGGCTAAGTGTAAAAGGGGATTAAGGCATGGTGGCTTGGTTGCTTGGAAAGGGGCGCCCCCCCTCTCTTGGTCCAAGGAAGAGGCTGCCACCTACCATTCTTGTCCTCCTCCCCTTTGATTTTCAAAGATAGGTGGGTCTTTGTCCCCCCCTTGGTCTCCACTACCCTCTCCATGTCAATGGGTCGCACACCCCACTCCCTCCCCTTGCTCCCACGTTTTCTCCAGCCACCTCCCCTTGCTATGCCTCTATTTGAACATATGTATAGTGTCATTGCAGAAGTTAATGAAAATTTGGTGAGAGAAAATTACATTTAAGAGAGTGATTCTCTTGTTCTTCCTTGGGTGTGATGCCCTGCCAAATCCTGTGACGGGATTTACCTTGGGCGTGTGACTCACCCCTCTAACCTCCCCATCCCCTTCGCATCTAGATCCACCAAAATTCTCAGAGAAGCCTCTATGAGTCTGGAAGATTTCAGAGGTGGTTTCACGTTGATCGGAGTTCTGGATCGTCGACAACAATTCATCTCGTGACGGCGCACAGATCTGCCCGAGCTTGCTGTCCAGATCTGGAGTTTACTGATCCCGAATTTCTCCAGATCTCCCCTCAAGCCTTGTAGATCTGATTTCCTGAGTGATTGAAGATTTTTAGTCCCATTCGCACTGTCGCCGATCTCGTCTTGATCCGAGATTTATGTTGATCGTGGCGACGCTTTTCGTGGGATCGCGCAAGCTGATCTGTGCAGATCCGACTCAGCATCAGAGCCGACTTCCCGAAGCTGCTCCACCTCCTCCCTTGCAGATATGTGCAATCTCTTAAGTCTGCATCTTCTTCTGGACGTCGCCGACAAGCTCCCACCAATGGCACCTCGTTCCGACATCGGCAACCAATTTTCCCATAATTATTTGTCTTCCTGCGCAATTCTGAGTGCACAAAACCAGAAGTTGAGAAGAGTTGCTGCTGCGCCCAGATATGAAATGATCTGATCATGCCCTTTGGAGCAGACGATCTTCATCTTGTCACCAACGTTCTCCAACAAATGGAACCCCGATCCGGCATCGGATCTTGGCGCACCGGCCTTCGCAAGTTTTCTACGCAGGGTGACCAGCGCGGGCAGAACCAAGTTGGCTTCCAATCGGCTCTCCCGATCGGCTCCGACTTGCTTCGCTCGCCTCCTGCAAGTGCGGCCCATTAACCCGGACTTCAGCAACCCCAAAATTGGAGTTTGTAGCCCTTTACCTCCCTGCGTGCAGTGGGCGTTAAGTTATGAAATTGTAAACTTTACACTTGAGTGTATCGGGGTTGTTCAGATGCGGCCGAGAATTCTTCCCCACGCCTAGTCGTGGAGGTACACGCTTCGTTCCTATATCACCTTGCTGGTATAGTATATGTTCTATCATGCTACGTTTGTGAGATTAGGGTCGTTAGCTAGTTTCAACTACCGTGCTTGTGTTTGAGTGAGAGCCGTTCCTTAGCTCCAGTCGAGCACTGAGCTCGGACTGCACCACCTAGGCGACAGTGGTTCTTTAACCGCTGCGATCCCATGTTTCCCTCGCAAGGGACGATCGTCGGGCTACCTAGTGTTGCTGTTGAGAGACGTTTCCACCCAGAGAACGCCATGGTTGTCAGCCACCCGGCTTGCCTTTAGCGTGCTAGTGCTGGCCGCACTTCGAGTCCGTCATACGTCCTTGCCCGGTCGAGTCATCTATCCCGCGTCACCCCTACCTCCACCGAAGATTCCACGCACCCAGGACGCCGATCTGCCAAGAAAACGTTGCACGAATGTCGTGGCACCCTGAACTTGCAGCCGAGCTTCGCCGCACCTCTACCGCCTCGATCTTTGCCCATCCTCGCCCGCTTCTCACCCGCGTCGTCCCCTCCTCACCTTCGCCTCGCTCCTTCGGCGGCTGGAGAAGAGATGGTGAGAAGAGAGAGCGTGAGAGAAGAGAGAGGGTGAGAAGAGAGAGCGTGAGAGAAGAGAGAGGGTGAGAGTGAGAAATGAGAGATGGGGAGAGAGAGAAAAGAGGTTGGGTTCATATAGAAAATCCAGAATTTCTAGAAAACACCAAAAATAGGGAAAAATACTCCCCATGATCCTCGAAAAATGCACAACGTGCTGGTAACATCTCGGAGTCGGAGAACACAACGGTTCACCCTACACATGATTCTGAAGGTCTGACATGCAAAAACATGCGTGAACCGTGAAACTCAATCCGGGACCCACAAAAGTAATCCAAAACCCAAGGATCCTGATCCGAGAAATATATCCAAAAAATCTGGGGCATTACAGCCCTCCCCCCTTAAAGAGATTTCATCCTCAAAATTCAAGACTAGCACCAAGCCACAAGGGGAGAACACCTTAACTAACTGACATCGCTGTCAGGGCCCCAGCATAGAAAACCTCGATTCTCACGAAAGCACCGATCCCGAGGGATTCAACCAGACCTTAATCACGAGCAACATCTCACTCCACACACAACACACATTTATCATCGAAGCAAGCATAGTACAAAAACACAAGTCTGGTATCACCTCGGCTGCACGGAAACCAACTCTGCTAGAAGACAAACTTCCATAATTCCTAGATACAATCCAGGAAAAAGCACATCACGGAAAATGCCAGCAAAGGCCGCGATTGCACACTGCTCTCACCATTCTTGAAGCGCAACCACCAGCAACTTCTGTCTGTGATAGACCAATCACTGGTCACCAGACACTCGTCAACGGGAAACCCTTGACTCACACAGCTTCTTCCTTTTTTATTGGTCCTTCACCAGGTCTGAAGGGCACATTCCAAATCTTGACAGACCATCTGTTGGGTCTCGCACAGACCAATACCACATCCGATCTCGAGCCTCACGCCAACTCTACCTTCTTAGGGGAGCATGGCGGAACCAAATGACAAGATCTTGCAATCTTCAATCTTCACCTCACTCGACTAAGACTTATAGGGGAATCCTCTCTTGCTGGTCGCAAACAAGGGATCACCATATCCAACGCCAATGTCCCTTCAGAGACATCCTTACCCGGTATTGTCCACCGTCCTGTCTCATCAAATCCTATCTCATCTCAATTACTCCAAATGGCCGCCTGCCAATCCTGATTCCGCTCTTACCACAGAGCCACGGGACACAACCTGAACAATTCACGGCACACAACTCCAAGGCAACCAAGTGCCACTTGCTATCACAGCAACCTGGTCGACAATGCAGCGACCAAAGCACACGGGTCCCCAGACGACACACATCTTACCATCGCTGAGTCCTCTTCCACATCATTCTGAAACCTCTGGACTCATCTGGCCTCTTGATAACACCGACCCTGCAGTAGCCGATCACACGGCTAGCATTACCAGCCGCTCACAGCTACCAACTGGGACCCATAATCTCTCAAAGATCACTTCTCCAAAACACGATCTCAACCAAGAACACAACTTCCAACACACGAATATGGTACTAATGCGGCGCACTTGCCAACATATTTCCCTAACTCACCATTCTCCCAGTGCCATGAACGACAATGCCTCTAGCAATGGCATGGCAACAACATGTCACACACCGAGGAACCAGTCCTCCAACGCTCTACACATCCTCGAGAATCCGCCTATAGCAACCAACGCTACGATCTTGAACGTATGGGTCACGGGCCCACCACGCTTCCACTGCCCACCCTGACCCACATGCGCAACCAACATAGATGACTCGGGATCCACCATCCCGATAAACCTCTGCAACTCTGCAGGTTCCAATCCTCAACACATCGGGAATCACAACACCAGCCGTAAATTCTCTCGAACACTGCACAACCGACACTCGTCCTTCCGGAATAGTGCCAACACCCTTACACATCAGGGAACGAGCAACGCTTCTCATAGGCAACCACCTTACCAAAACACGGGACGCTTCTCACACAGACTTCAGGGCACATAGAGGAGAGGCCAACCAAATCCTAACACACAATGCAAGATGGCAAACCTTAGCAAAATGCGATATCTTCCAACCAAGGGAAAAACTCAATATACCTCTAACCAACGGAAGGTTTTCACGCTCGACCTGGCCTCAAACCTTTCATACGCTGGGAATAGCACCTTCCAGCACCAGAAAAATCATCACTTCTGTCAGGTCAGCTCCTCTAAAAACACTTGCCAAGTGTTCCATCGGACCATATTCACAGCATCTCTTGATGCACCACCGCTGCAATTCCTCAAACTGTAACATGCCATGCTAAGAGCTACAACATGAGCCATAATCAGCAACTGCTAACGCTCATCCCCGAGTCCCGAACTCACCACGGAACCTTCACATCTCAAGCCAAATCTAGGGCGAACACAACCCATCCGCACGTAGAAACGTAGGACTTAAAGCTCATTGGGACAACTCTGCCCAATCTAACCTTGAAATCCGTGAAAATAATCGAGACCGACACGTCATTTCTGATGCCACAGAGCATGACAAGAACAATCAAGCTCGACAAATCAGCAGCTCAATAGAAGATCCTTCGCTCATCCCAGCACAATTCTGGACCAGAGCACCAGCGCCAACACCTCAAACCATGATCTCGACACCTTAGGGGCCAGATAAACCTCAAGCAAGAGTGGCCAAACTCTATAACATCTCCCTCAGAGCACGGTCATGGCCACTTAATCACGAGTAATCCTCGCCAGCCACCTGACCTCGCTGCAAATACCTCGAACGCAGCACCGTGAATTCACGCCTACCGACAACCTCTGCCCAACGCAGCATCACTGGGGCCATCACCCATCGGGAAGAAATCTCTCAATCACATCCCTTGGGCCCCACACCGGCACTCCAACAAAATAGCAACCACCATTACAGCGCCAACACAGTGCACTCAAGCTCTCACACGAGAAACCAAGCAGGAAACATGCATAAAACCCTATGCCAGCTGCTGACTGTACTGGACCTTACGGACTCTGATCTCTGCAATATCTTGAGTTCCCATATACGTCCACAACCACGCTCTGATACCAAATGTGACGACCCAAGATTCGGATACCGGGAAGGACCTGATACCATTCGAATCGTGGCTCACTGCCCACGAGTCAGAGGGCTCAGAAGGGTTAAAAGGAGTGTGGAGGTACAAAGAAATAGGAAATAAAGTAGGAAAATTCAACATTTAACAGAAATAAAGAAATAACTATAATAGAGTCCAGCCTAAGGCAGAGAAGCGTACCTAACACTAGTGAATACTCGGCTCGATGAGTTGGCAACTAAAAACCTCCGTGCAGCACCCTCGAACCTCGAAGAAGAACTGCCACACCTAAAAATCAGGGGTGAGCCTCCTATCACTTGCACAGTAGGGGTCCCGCGGAACCCCAACCATAAACAACGACAGTAGCGGAAAGCAGCAACAAAAGCAGGAACAGCACACTCGGTGGTCGGTAAAAACTCGGCACTAAAGCTACTCAAACTGTACCGAAAAAGATGCCCCGATCTCACAGTCGGGGGACTACCAGACTGTCAGAGAAACCCTGGCTACCCTGCCAAAAAACACACCACGACAACCCTGTCGTGGAGGACCGTCTCAAGGACAAAGGCCCAACCCATGACCACACAGTCTGGGTAGACATGATCACGACCTCACCGTCGTGACCCCTACATTGTTTAGGGAAAGGTCTCGGTGACGCTCACCGAAAACCCTAGACCTCTACCTTAGAAAACTACCCGAAAACTACACATAAAACCACGTCTCGTAGATGAGAAATGGAAGCTCGAGTCACGAGAAACTCACGTCACGTGACGGGAGTACATGCCCACCGAAGCAAGGTCGGATGCATCCACTGATGACCTAGTCCACAGCCTCAGGTCTCGCCCTACGATGTCCTAGGCGGAGCTGAGACACCACAGTAACTAGTACCATGCACAAGGACTAGCTGGAGTCACACTCGTCAGCTCGAGTCCGACGTCCCCAACCACGTGTCCACACACAAACCATCCGCTCTAAGTCGGGTCCTCTAGTTGGTTTTCCCCCAGCCCAAACGCAGGCTGCAAAGGCGAGGGGCCCTACAGAAACCAGCCTAAAAACCATCTCCCTCGAGTCACGCTCTCCACCACTCCCAAGTGGGTTCGCACATGCGTGCATAAGAAAGCTATGACTAGTGGCAGCTCACTAAATGTGAACACCGAACACCACGCATGCACCCATCGCAAGTAACGTGAAGTAACATGTGGCTTGGAGCCACCCGACTCTGGACAGCCCACTAGACCTAACAGCCCAACGGTCTTTGAGTCACACACCTAGGGTCAAGACCGCTGCACGTGACGGCACGGTGCCGTCCATCTACCTTAATCCCTAGGCCTAAAACCTCAGCACAATGACTCACGAGGCACTTCACAATTATCGAGATCATTCCCTCAAAAAGGGAACTCAAAAGACCTCCAACCCAAGGCTGGGTGGCTGGACTCCCATTCCAAGGGCCAAACTCGCGGCCCACTCAAAAAACATTCACCGAAGGCCAATGGCATGCAGGAATAACCCTCCACACTCAAGCCGACTCATGGCAACATGATCTAGCGAGAACACAGAAGCACGGAACATAAGAGGGTCACCCAGACCCTTAAGACTCACGGGCACACTAATCATGGTAAACGGTACCCCCGGACACCCAAAAACACCCACATAGGACACACGGGGTGTCTGGGATATCCACGAGATCGAAGGTCGACCATTGGGTCACAACATGGTCGACCGGGGGCCAACACGACGCAAACGGAACATGACTAGCACTGAAAATAGGGTGGCGGTAGTCCCTAGACACGATCATGACCTCGCTGTCGTGAACCCTACACTATCTAGGGAAACGCCTCGGTGACGCTCACCGAAAGCCCTAGACCTCTACCTCGGGAAACCACCCGAAAACTACACGTAAAACCACATCTCACAGACGAGAAATGGAAGCTCGAGTCACGAGAAACTCAAGTCACGTGACGGGAGTACCTACCCACCAGTAGCAAGGCCTGATGCGTCCACTGACGACTTAGTCCGCAGCCTCATGTTGGATACGGACTGAATAGATCTAGAGGGGGGGGTGAATAGATCTTTCCCCCTTTTTGATAATTTACTGACTATCGACCAGATGAGCTACTGGTAATTAATGAATCATAGAACTAATGCGGATAGTAAAGATGCAGGCATACGTATAGGAAATCAAACACACACAAGCACACCACAAGAAAGGATTTTTAAGGTGGTTCAGTCTCTTCCTGAGACTTACATCCACCCCTTGCTTAACTCAAGCAAGGCTTCACTATGAGAATCTCTGATCTCAACCAAAACACAGCTGACACACAGCTTGTACCTGCTGACACACAGCTTGATTCTGCTGCCTCACAGCTTGACAATAATTGTAATCAGAAATGAAAAGATGATAAGAACAGGTGATGAAAGACAGGACTGAATATTGGCGTGTGTAGAAGAATAGGTGTTCAGCCTGGGACTTGATCACGCTTATGAAGAAGCCTAGACTCCCTGTTGATCTTCCAGTCAGTTGCCTTCGATTGTTCTGCTGCTGGAGATCACACAGTCTTGAGCTAAGTCTTCCTTCTGCAGCAACGAGATTGCCTTTAACCTTTCTGCAGATTTTTGATTGGTGGAGAGCTCCTTCTTCCTCTTCTGTGTGTATCTTCCTTGGCTTCTATTCCGTGCTCTCTCACCACTTCCTTCTTCGTGATTAGTTGCCTTATATTCTTCATATAGCTCTTTTTATTTTCAAGAATAAAGTTCTTCCCGCTCAATTTTCAGATCGAGCGCCAATCTGCTAGAAAACAGGGATCGGTTTAAATCCAATCGTTAGAACGAGTTTGACCACTTCTAAGCAAGATTGTTTCCTTGATTCCCGTGCGGAAGCTTATCTCCTGAGCAGCCCAACAACCTGCAACAACCATCTGCAGGTTTTAAGGAACCAAAACAGAATTCGGTTAGAGTTCGGTTTTGGACGATATATAAACCCGTGGTCGACCATGACCCTGTCGCTGGTCGACAATGGGCAGTCCCCAGACGGCCGGTTCTTCTGGCTGAAACTCACGTCGCCCGTTGGTCGACCACAGCCTGGTCGCTGGTCGACAGGGGGCAGTTTCCAGATGGCCAGCAGTTCTGTCTGTTGCTTCTGTCTTTTCTGTGGTCGACCAGAGGCGGGGCTTTGGTCGACAGCCAAGATGCTTCCAGAAGACAGATGATCTGATGCTTTTCTGGTTGAGTTCGTTGGTCGACCATAACCACTTCCCTGGTCGACAAGCGACCTTTGACACTTCTTCTGATTTGTTGATTCCACTTGGATTTCAGTGGACCTGAAATTACTTAACTTATCAGAGGTAAATTGAATGAGTCCAATACTTTGAAGGAACAATCAAACCACTTGTATTTGTTATGAAACAAGATAGAACTTGATTAATCAAACATATCCTATTGTCATCATCAAAACCAAGGGATGCACAACATTCTCCCCCTTTTTGATGATGACAACCATGAGTCATTGTGACAAACAACAGATTATAAAATTCATTTGATATTGCATGCAAGGCTATCATAGCACAGATTTCATTCAGTCAATTCGTTTGATGTGTCTTTCAAAAACAATAGCACTAATTACATGAGAGACTCAAAAAAGGATAAAGACACTGAGGACACGTAGACAAAGTAAATTTGACAATCTAGACTCACATCTAGACACACAACTAGACACACAATGACACATAAAGTCCTATCTCCCCCTTTGTCAACAGCAAAAAGAAGATCATTTGAACAATCCCTCTGAGGAGGATGAGGAGGTCTCAATTGTTAGGGCAGTGAACCATCGCGATGCAAAGAACGAGCGGTCACGATTAATCAGCATAACTCATATTTTGGGAAATTATTGAAGTGTACCCCCTTTCTTTAATAAGACAATTAAGTAACCTTTCCTCCCTTTCTCAAAGACCACCTTGTGACAAATTCGAGTGGGTCTTGTGGTTCAAAGAATTTGAAAGTATTGCCCCAATAAATTGACTCCCCATATCCACTTTCTTACTCACGGCTCCTTAAACTTATAATATTGTTCATGAGATAATTTTACTAGCTGAACAAGCTGAACAGTGTTTTATGCCTCTATTTGCATATAGTGCATTAGGTCAACCATTTTTGTTGCCTTTTCGTTTTGAAATATTTAAGAGCTGTGGTCAGGTTTATCACATGCTTTTCCACACGAGGAGACACGCTTTTTACACGCCAGAAACCCCGGCTACTTAGCATGCCTAACCATTCCATTTTTAACTGGGACACACTTTTTATCCGTGAGGATATACGTTTATCAGACGCCAATATCCCCAGTTACTCAGGATGCCCAATTATTAATTTTGAGAGTGGCAGAGGTAGATTGAGTCTTCATGACATACATGTCTCCCACTTAATTTTTCAGCCAATTTTGCTTTGTGATAGAGAACAGTAGTTTCTCAGAACTCAGTCCATTGCTCTACCAAGAAGGCAGAATTATGGCGTATTCCATATACATTCATGCTATAGCAGCGTTTATTTTCACTGTCCAACACAGACACAGGTAGAGAAACAGTCTCATTACTAAAAACATAAGTTCTCAATAGTCTTGAGTCAGAGTCATAGTTATGGTTTGAATTTATTGCAGTAGTACAGGTCAAATTCTCATTACTACACTTAACCTTTACTCTCATTGATGACTTTGGTGATTTTCTTGTAAGATATGGTTAGGTTGTTCAATGATTTATTAAGGAATGAGTTTACACTTTTTACTCCCCCTCAATTTGTGAGTCCTTGCTGAAGATAGAAAACAATAAGTTGGCCACAAAGAGATATAGAGACACAAGGAATAGGAAGTGTGAACAAGGATGAGTGAGTAAAGCAAAACTGAGCTCAGAGTCCAAAAAGTTCAGAAGATTTCCCACCAAAGCCAGCAGCTTGATTAGATCCAATTTCCCTTTTTCAGGTCCTTTGTCGACCATGGAGTGGCCTGTGGTCGACCTTTGTGCTGACACAGAACCTGCCTGTTGAGAAGACTGCGTTCTGACAAACCTGTTGTCGACCATTGGATCGCCTGTGGTCGACAGCTGCGAATTCCCAGAGCTAACTATTTCCTGTCCTGATGCCTTGGTCGACCAGCGCCTTGTCTGTGGTCGACCACAAGAGATGAGCCGTAGAGAACCAGTATTCTGTAGAACTTGCTGAAGTAGCACCCGACACAAGACTTTCCAAACTCAAAAACTTGACCAGTACTAGAGACCTAGTTGACATAACTTAGACAGAAATGACAGAATCTATGCAGTGAACACATGAATATGATTATTTCAAGAATTTTCAGGAGAAATTCTACAAATTCCTAACTCCCTTCTTAGAGTTGAAAATCTGTCATTGTTAAGGGGTTTTGTGAAAATGTCTGCCAGTTGTTTTTCAGTTTCTACAAAATGAAGCATGAAATTTCCTTTGGAGACCTCATCTCTTAGAAAGTGATGACGGATCTCAATGTGTTTTGTCCTAGAGTGTTGAATGGGGTTTTTAGACAAATTAATAGCACTAGTGTTGTCACAGAAAATAGGTGCACATCCAAGATCTACATTGTAGTCTTGGAGTTGATGTTTTATCCACAAAACCTGTGTACCACAGCTCCCTACTGCGACATACTCAGCCTCAGCAGTGGAGAGTGCCACAGAATGCTGTTTTTTAGAAGCCCATGATATTAAACATCCACCTAATATTTGACAATAACCACTAGTACTCTTCCTATCAATTTTGCAACCAGCATAATCAGCATCTGAATATGAAATTAAATCTAGTTTGCAATAAGTAGGATACCATAAACCCAATTCTTGGGTACCGGCAAGGTAACGAAGGATACGCTTGACAGCCCCTAAATGTGAATCTCTAGGGCTAGATTGATATCTAGCACACATGCATACACTGAACTGAATGTCTGGCCTAGAGGCAGTTAAATATAGTAGGGATCCGATCATACCTCTGTATTTCTTGGCATCTACCATGTTACCTTTTACATCAGCCTCCAATGTTGCATTTGTCCCCATGGGTGACTCTATTGGTTTGCAGCTCTCCATGCCAAACTTTTTCAGCATCTCCTTTATGTACTTGGATTGATTTATGAAGTAGCCTTCTCTACATTGTAGAATCTGTAATCCAAGAAAGAACTGTAAATCACCCATTAAACTCATTTCAAACTCATTGGTCATTAGATTTGCAAATTCAGTACATAACGAAGCTTCAGTGGATCCAAACACAATATCATCCACATAGATTTGCACAATTAGTATATTCTTACCTTGGGTCTTGGAGAATAATGTTTGATCAATTTTACCTCTTGTGTAGCCCTTTTTGGTGAGGAATGAACTCAGTCTGTCGTACCATGCCCTAGGAGCCTGCTTTAAACCATACAAAGCCTTATGCAGTTTAAAGACATGATTAGGAAGATCATCATTTTCAAAACCAGGGGGTTGTTCCACAAAGACTTCTTCCTTTACAAAGCCATTTAGAAAGGCACTTTTTACATCCATTTGCTGCAATTTAATTCCATGGGACGCCGCAAATGCTAACAATATTCTAATGGCTTCTAACCTTGCAACTGGAGCATATGATTCTTCAAAATCAACTCCAAATTCTTGGTTATACCCCTTAGCCACCAACCGAGCCTTGTTCCTCATAACAACTCCTTCTTCATTAAGCTTATTTTTATAAACCCATTTGGTTCCAATAACAGGATGAGATGAGGGTCTGGGAACCAGTTTCCAAACCTGATTTCTTTCAAATTGATTTAATTCTTCATGCATGGCATTTATCCAAGATTCATCTCTTAAAGCTTCCTCTACATTTTTAGGCTCAACTTGAGATACAAGGGCTAGCTGATCTAATTCATCAACTGTTTTAAGCTGAGATCTAGTTTTCCTCGGTTCATTAATTCCTCCAATGATGTTATCTAGAGGATGATCTCTGAGAAATCTCAGATTTTCAGAATTGTTACCTGGGATGATCTCTCCTTCGGGTTGATCATTGGAATCACCTTGCTTTGGTTCTGCTTCAGTCTCCATTGGTTCCTCTTTGCCTTCCAGAAATTCCCCATCTTCATCTTTGCCTACCTGTCCAGTTTTGTCAAAGTCATTATTTTCATCAAATGTGATATGTGGGGATTCTTCAACTAGCTGATCTTTGGTGTTGTAGACTCTATAGGCTCTTGATCGGTCAGAGTATCCCAAGAAGATTCCTGGGTCACTCTTTGGTTCAAATTTGTCCAATGATCTCTTGTCATTGTTATGAATAAAACACCTTACACCGAAGATCCTAAAATGAGCTAGAGATGGCTTCTTACCTTTGAACACCTCATATGGAGTTTTCGCACTAGATGGTCTTACCATTGCCCTGTTTACAATATAACATGCTGTATTGACCGCCTCAGCCCAAAATCTTCTTGGAAGATTGGCTTCAACTAACAAGGTTCTGGCCATTTCAACAAGTGTGCGATTCCTTCTTTCCACCACTCCATTTTGCTCTGGCGTCCTTGGTGAGGAGAACCTGTGATTTATTCCTTTGTTCCTGCAGAATTCATCAAACTCTGAATTTTCAAATTCTCCCCCATGATCAGATATTATTGAACACACTTTGGACTTACCATCCTGCTTCATTCTTCTGTAAAAATCCTGAAATTCATGAAAGGCATCGTTTTTATGTGATAAAAACATTACCCATGTGAATCTAGAGAAATCATCAACTAGTACATAACCGTACCTCTTACCACTAAGACTAGCAGTTCTTGTTGGGCCAAAAAGGTCCATGTGCACAAGTTCTAGTGGTCTAGAAGATTGACTTTCAGTTCTACCTTTGAATGATTTTCTTGTTTGCTTACCTTGGGTACATGATTCACATACTTTGACATTTTGAGCAAACGAAATTTCAGGTAAACCAGAAACCATTTTATTCTTAACCAATTTGTGCAGCACCCTGTAGCTAACATGCCCTAGCCTTCGGTGCCACAACCAAGTCAGGTCCTCCTTCTTGGCGGTGAGGCACAAGTTGGAGTGGGCTGGATCATCCAAGTCTATCATGTAGACATTATTTACTCTCTTGCCCATAAACTTAACTTTAGCCGAATTTGGTTCAAGAATTTTACAGATCTTAGAATCAAAGACTACTTGATGGCCTTTGTCGCATAGCTGACTGATGCTTAGAAGATTATATTCCAGGCCATCCACTAGCAGTACATCTTCAATGCAATTTGTAGATGTCTTACCTACCTTACCTTTCCCAATGATCTTGCCTTTGTTATTTCCTCCAAATGTCACATGTCCTCCATCTTTTGAGTTTAGCTCGGAGAATTTTGCCTTGTCCCCTGTCATATGTCTTGAGCAGCCACTATCTAAGTACCACTTGTTGTGTATAGCTGCCAAACACACCTGCATCACAAGTTACACAGAAACTTTTGGACCCCAATGGTACCCGGGTCCAAGATAGCTTGTGAAATTATGAAATTGCTGCAGTAATCCTTTGGGAACCCAGATTCTGTTAGAGCAGTGTAAATTTTTATTTCTGAACTTGTTCAGGTTGGGTTGCTTTTGTTCTAAAGCTTCTTTAATCTGAGTCCACCTTTGTGTATTCAAGTTTTCATTTTGTTTTACCCGAGAAAACCTGTGATTTCTGTTTGCTTGTCTGGCCATGGTCGACTTTTGGTATGTCTGTGGTCGACCATCGCGTCTCCAGAACTCAGCGTCTGTTCTGGCAGCACCTCTGGTCGACATCTGGTGTACCTGTGGTCGACCACTGCTTCTCCAGTAACCAGCGCCTGTTCTGGCAGATCCTCTGGTCGACAGATGAAGGGTCTGTTGTCGACCAGCCTGTCTCCAGACATCTTGTTTTCCAGATTTATGTCTTTTAACTTGGTTTAGTCCTTGGTTTGTTTGGTGATTTCTGTGAATTTGGGTTTCTTGTTTATTATTTTGAATCTTATATTGATTGACTGTTTTCTCTTTAAAATTTCTCTCTTCCTTGGTGACATTGTTCCTTTTGGAGGAGCATTCAGCTACATCCTCTTGTTTATCTTGGTATAGATTAATCAGGGGCCTTTTTCCTTTTGAGTCAGCAATCCCAGTTACGGTTTTTATTTGGAATTCCTTTTTAGCCGTAGGATTGTATCCTAACCCTTCTTTTTGAAAGTTTACTTTTATTCCCAAGACAGCATTTAAGTTTTCTTGACCTTGAGTCATTTTTTCCAAGGTCTCCTGTTTGTTTTTCAGGTCACTCTTAATTCTTTCTATTTCTCTTAGGAGTTGGTTGTTTTCTTCCTTGAGTGAATTGTTTCTTTCTTGACTTAACTTAGTTTCCTGTTCATATTCTTGAGTCTTTAGTTTTAACTCATCAATGTCGTTTTTTAGCATTTCATTCTCTTCGGACATTCTCTTGTGGTTTTCTTCATCTAAGTCCATTTGATTCAGCTTGTTTTTCAGTGACTTGATTTCCATTTCTAGTTCAGTTTTGTTTTCCATTGAACTGCTGTCTTTATTCAGTTGACTGATCTTCTTCTTCAAATGTTTATTTTCCTTTCTTATTCTTTCATAAGTATCAAGCAATTCTGAATATACTTCTTCCCAATCCGAACTAGAGAAGTCTTGAAATGGGGAACTTACCTCAAGATCACTGTTGTCTCCCTTGGCCATCAGACAGAGCTTTCCTTCTTCTTCCTCGAAAGTTGTTTCCTCTTCACTGCTCTCTTCCTCCTCACTCCAAGTGCTAATCATCGCCTTGGGTTTCTTGCCTTTCCACTTGAAGCTTGATTTCTTAGGAGCTTCTGGACATTCAGCCTTCATATGTCCAGGCTGCCTGCAATTGTAGCAAATGAGTTTGTTAGAAGGAGCCTTATGTTTATCAGATTTAAACTGGGATGACTTCCTTACCATGCCCTTTGGATTTCTGAATCCTTTACCTTCCTTCCGCAGGAATTTTTTAAATTTTCTTGTAAGCATGGCTAGCTCACCAGATTCTTCACCTGAGCTAGATGAGTCATCATTGTCAGACACCTCAGAGGTGCTTGTCTTAGTCTTTAGGGCAAGTTGCTTCTTTTTCTTGCCCTCATCTTCCTTTCTCTTCAGATTGACCTCATAGGCCATCAGGGATCCTACTAACTCATCCACTGTCATTGTTGTGAGATCCTTTGAGTCCTCAATGACTGTGGCCTTGGTATGCCACATCGATGTGAGAGACCTTAAAATCTTCCTCACTAATTCCTGCTCTTTGTATGTCTTCCCTAAGCTCTTCAAGCCATTAGTCAATTGTACTAATCTGGCATACATCTCAGAAATACTTTCATCATTTTTCATCCTAAACATCTCATATTCTGAGACTAGCATATTTGCTTTTGTCTCTCTTACCTCGGAAGTACCTTCGTAGATTACCTTTAGACGATCCCACATTTCTTTGGCTGTTGCGCATTGGGAAACTCTTGAGAATTCTGTGGGGTGTAGTGAGCACTGCATCACGTTCATGGCTCCCCAGTTGACAGTTGATTTCCTGACCTGTTCTCTGGTCCAGGTTTCTTCATCTTCCGGTAGCTCAAAAGGTCCGCGGCTCACTACCATCCACATCTCGTGGTCTTGCGCACGTAAGAACACCTGCATACGATTTTTCCAATAAGAATAATCAGTTCCATCAAAATATGGAGGTCTAGTTACAGAGTGCCCCTCAGCTATGAGGCTTTTAGAGTTCAGTCCGCCCGGTCTCTCCTGGTTGTTAGACCACATTTTTGGAGAACCTGCTCTGATACCACGTGTTGGATACGGACTGAATAGATCTAGAGGGGGGGGTGAATAGATCTTTCCCCCTTTTTGATAATTTACTGACTATCGACCAGATGAGCTACTGGTAATTAATGAATCATAGAACTAATGCGGATAGTAAAGATGCAGGCATACGTATAGGAAATCAAACACACACAAGCACACCACAAGAAAGGATTTTTAAGGTGGTTCAGTCTCTTCCTGAGACTTACATCCACCCCTTGCTTAACTCAAGCAAGGCTTCACTATGAGAATCTCTGATCTCAACCAAAACACAGCTGACACACAGCTTGTACCTGCTGACACACAGCTTGATTCTGCTGCCTCACAGCTTGACAATAATTGTAATCAGAAATGAAAAGATGATAAGAACAGGTGATGAAAGACAGGACTGAATATTGGCGTGTGTAGAAGAATAGGTGTTCAGCCTGGGACTTGATCACGCTTATGAAGAAGCCTAGACTCCCTGTTGATCTTCCAGTCAGTTGCCTTCGATTGTTCTGCTGCTGGAGATCACACAGTCTTGAGCTAAGTCTTCCTTCTGCAGCAACGAGATTGCCTTTAACCTTTCTGCAGATTTTTGATTGGTGGAGAGCTCCTTCTTCCTCTTCTGTGTGTATCTTCCTTGGCTTCTATTCCGTGCTCTCTCACCACTTCCTTCTTCGTGATTAGTTGCCTTATATTCTTCATATAGCTCTTTTTATTTTCAAGAATAAAGTTCTTCCCGCTCAATTTTCAGATCGAGCGCCAATCTGCTAGAAAACAGGGATCGGTTTAAATCCAATCGTTAGAACGAGTTTGACCACTTCTAAGCAAGATTGTTTCCTTGATTCCCGTGCGGAAGCTTATCTCCTGAGCAGCCCAACAACCTGCAACAACCATCTGCAGGTTTTAAGGAACCAAAACAGAATTCGGTTAGAGTTCGGTTTTGGACGATATATAAACCCGTGGTCGACCATGACCCTGTCGCTGGTCGACAATGGGCAGTCCCCAGACGGCCGGTTCTTCTGGCTGAAACTCACGTCGCCCATTGGTCGACCACAGCCTGGTCGCTGGTCGACAGGGGGCAGTTTCCAGATGGCCAGCAGTTCTGTCTGTTGCTTCTGTCTTTTCTGTGGTCGACCAGAGGCGGGGCTTTGGTCGACAGCCAAGATGCTTCCAGAAGACAGATGATCTGATGCTTTTCTGGTTGAGTTCGTTGGTCGACCATAACCACTTCCCTGGTCGACAAGCGACCTTTGACACTTCTTCTGATTTGTTGATTCCACTTGGATTTCAGTGGACCTGAAATTACTTAACTTATCAGAGGTAAATTGAATGAGTCCAATACTTTGAAGGAACAATCAAACCACTTGTATTTGTTATGAAACAAGATAGAACTTGATTAATCAAACATATCCTATTGTCATCATCAAAACCAAGGGATGCACAACACCTCAGGGGTCCCCCTACGACGCCCCAAGCAGAGTCGAGACACCACTGTAACCAGTACCACGAACAAGGACTAACTGGGGTCACGCTCGTCAGCGCGGGTCCAACGTCCCCAACCACGTGTGCACACACAGACCATCCGCTCTAAGTCGAGCCCTCTAGCTGGTTCCCCCCCCCCCCCGCCCGGATGTAGGCTGCAATGGCGAGGGGCCCTACGGTAACCAGCCTAAAAACCGTCTCTCTCGAGTCACGCTCTCCACCACTCCCAAGTGGGTTCGCACACGTGTGCGTAGGAAAGCTACGACTAGTGGGGGCTCAGTAAACGTGAACACTGAAAACCATGCACGCACCCATCGCAAGTAATAGGAAGTAACATGTGGCTCGGAGCCACCCGACTCTTGACAGCCCACTAGACCTAACAACCCAACGGTCTTTGAGTCACACGACTCGGGTCAAGACCGTTGCACGTGACGGCATAGTGCCGTCCATCTAGCCTAATCCCTAGGTCTGAAACCTCGACATGATGACTCACAAGGTAGTTCACAACTGCCGAGATCATTCCCTCAAAAAGGGAACTCAAAAGACCACTAGCCCTAGGCTGGGTGGTTGGGCTCCCAGTCCAAGGGCCAAACTCACGGCCCACTCAGAAAATATTCACCGAAAGGCCAATGACGTGCAAGAATAACCCTCCACACTCAAGACGACTCACGGCAACTCGATCTAGCGAGAACACAGAAGCCCGGAACACGAGAGGGTCACCTGGACCCTTAAAACTCACGGGCACACTAATCAAGCTAAATGGTACCTCCGGACACCCAAAAACACCAACACAGGACACATGGGGTGTCTGTGACATCCACAAGACCAAAGGTTGACCACTAGGTTACAACCGGGTCTACCGAGGGCCAACACGATGCAAACAGAACATGGCTAGCATGGAAAATAGGGCGGCGGTCCTCCCTGGGCTGTCAAATCAACTGGCGACCGTCTCAGGACCGTAAACCAAGCCTAGCGGTCTACCCCTGGACCGCAAAGCCCTGCCTAGCGGTCCGGCCAAGACCGCTATGTTGACACCCATTTTATACTGATAATTCGAGCCGTTTCTCTTACTCCCATTAGTTGATGCCCCGAGTTGTTCATCATTCATTGGGCCATTTTTTTGTGGCATGTCTTGGGCTCATTTTATGGGTCGTCTCCCTCCTTGGTGCAATCTGTGGTGATTCAGGGCTTAATGGGCCTTGGCTTTGGTCAATTGAATGTATTTTACGAGAATCAAGTGCCAAAGGGCATGAACGGCTTAACCTCAGCCGTTCAGCCGATGGGCGGTTGCATATTGACCGTTCATACATTTTGGCTAATTTCTGAGGATTTTCTGAATAATCACCAACAGGCTTTTGTGCGGTGTGATTAGGACCGTTCAAGCTCATGGATGGGCCTATTCCAACCGCCTATATCTCAAAGTCCTACGCGCGCCCATTTTCTCAGATAATTATCCAAATGATTCGAATTATCACCGACAGTGTGAAACGGTCGGTTTAGTGCCGCCCTAAACTAAAACGGTCTCAATACAACCGTTCATATGTTCAGGGTCCAACGGCGGACGTTTCGGTCTGTTCGAGCGATAATTGGGCTAATTATCTGATTTAATTCCATTTCCACCGACAGGTTGAACGGTCTGAACATAACCGTTTAAGTTGTGCGCGGTCTATCGTTAGACCGTTCATCCCTTCGATGGAGGGTTTTTAACAGATTTTTATCCTTTTATGCATGGTTTTATCCCTGATTTGTTTTAACGATTTCTCCGTGGATAATCAGCCATTTTTGATGCCGTCTCGACTGGATACGAGATCATGATAATATCTATGATTTATCTTTTATAATCTTGACCTAAAAATATCTAAAAACCCCAATTTCGAGGCTGGCCTTCCAGGCTCTATAAATAGACCCTATGGCCGGACGTCGAAAGGGGGGGAGATTTTTGGTCGACGGCGAAGCCTTGCCGCATTTTTGAGCGACCTAGCACCAAGGAGGGAGGCTCTCTACGTCCGCACGAGCCTCCGATTCAGGGAGTAGCCCAGTTTTCGTAGTTCTTTCGTTCCGTAGCTTTCGCCGCTTTCCTTCATTGCATGCATCGTTTCTTCCCCACGTACCCTCTCCTTCTCATTATCATGCACATGTTTGCGACCCTTTTTTTTCTCTCTCGTTCGCGTATCGATCAGCCATTTGACTAACTGATAATCAACTGACTGATTGACGACGCGGGCGTGCCAGTCACATGAGTGACGATTTTATTGTGCGCTCATTCTGACCCATGTCGGGTGAATGTGAGGTTCGGTCGGGACCAGCAGTCCGCCATACCGTAAAGGTTATGGCATTAATTACATCCCCCACGAGGAGGGAACACTTTTGATTAATTGCCGAGATATCGGGCTGTCAAAGCCAGAATAAAGGATACGGAGCATGCGAGTGATCGTGCAAGATGCTACGATTGACTACACACGATTTATTAGGGTGGACCCTGGTACATGGCGGAGGACTTAGGCTCGAAGGCCACCTTCACACGTAACAAAGCCCCCAATCAGGCGTGACCTGACCTTCTGGAAATGTTATTTGATATACCAAGGATGCACCTATTTAGGCATGCATTAATGCGATATGAAAGCTTGGACTAAGGCATGATGACAAGATTCGAGGCATATCAATTCGAGCTTGAACATGCTAATTTATCCAGTTTATTTGGTCGAGGAGCTTGTGTCCCTCTATGATTAGCATAGGAAATCATCTCATGAGTGGGAAAAGGGTTGGAATGACGCGACGACACGATTCGGAATGAAACCGGTGCAGTGCATGCGAAGAAAGGGGCTAAAACGCTTGAAATGGCGCCCTGAAACGTAGGTAAAAGGTTTAAAACGGCGCCAGAACCGTAGGTAAAGGGGAAAACCCCTGTTAAAACGGCACGGCTGGCTGGGGCGCGTCGGGAAGGGCGCGCCATTTTAAGGTGTTATCGCGCACGAACGCGCCGATTTAACCCGATTTCGTGGAAACAGGAGCTTCGTTAGTTTATTCATGGATATATATATATATACATAAAAAAAGGGTTTTGGAGGATTTTGAGAATTTATTGAGTTAATTATTCATCGGATTGGTCCCAAGTCATCCAAAGGTCAAATCACGGGCTCGCGCGAGGTCCGAACTCGAGCGCGACGATTGTTCCGAGTTTAAACTCGTTCGAGCCAGAATTTCGGCAGCATCTCCCCATCCCAAAGGATTATCGGGGAGATGCGGGGAATACTCACGTGGCGGAGTAAACCCCTAAAAGCCGGGTGGCGCAACGGTGGCCGGCAGACCCAAACGGATAGGAAGACCCCGAGGGCTAGCCTGCTAGGGGTACCGAGTCCGTGGGTAACAGTGAGTGAGTGAGGCGACTCAATATGGGAGCAAAAACCCCGAGGGCTAGCCTACGAGGGGCACGCGACCCGATTCACCACAACACTCGAATCGGGACGACCGATTAGAGAAGGAAACCCCGAGGGCCAGCCTACGAGGGGCACACGCATCTCACGGCCACCACGAAGTCCATTAGGGACTGTGGATTTGAGATGTCGGGATTAACTTGTTTACTATTCACTCATTAATCCATAGGAGATTCGTCACTACTGGACGGTCCCCGGTGGACAGAGTGTTATCACAACGGAACAGTGGGGGATGTTCCCCCTCCCCGGGTTACCGATCCACACTAATGAAACAATAGAACGGAGCAGTGAGATCATTTGCATAACCAGCAGGCCAAAACTAATGCCTGTAGATATACATACGTTCATGCATGTGCACGTTCACAAATCAAAGAAATATTCATCAAGGAATGTTCAGAAAATAATAATGGGAATGTGGGGACGCCCTTATTTCCCTCTGTTCATGGTCGGGAACAGAAAGGATATTACGAGGGCGGCCCAGACTGGTTGAAGGAACCCACGTATTGACCCATCTTACACGGTGAAAATTCTTAGCATTCGATCAGAAGAGAAAAACACCCCCGGGGAGGGGAATTGATGTAGCCCTTGCCATAGCAGGGCATAAAGCGTCGGGAAGACGGAACAGAAGTAAGATCATTCGGCCAAAGGAATGCACAATGCTTTGCGTTCATCCTCCACGGCGCCGGCGTCATTGTCGGACGCCGCTTCACCGGCTACAGGGAAGAAGAGGAAACAAAAAAAGATCTATAGGAAAAGGAAAGCAGCATTCATTCATGATATAAGCAACAGGGTAAGGAAGTGCACAAAGCATCGTTTCGGCACCGGCGTTGTCGCCCGACTGCCGTTTTCATTAATATAAGGGACTCGGTACAAACAGAGAGGAGGAATAGAGTTCTTGGTGAAGGAGGGGAGGTCAGGCTCATATCATCGCCCCTCCCCTCATTCACTTACATTGTTTAGAGAGAACCGAAGATAGAACAAAAAGGGGGAATCCGCCGAGATAAAACACGGGGAACCCACCTAAGTAAATGAGAAACGGATGATCTCCTTCTTCGACTCCGGGAAGCTCGGGTGGAGCTGGGTGGCGGCCGTCGAGAGGCTCAGATTGAGGTTTCTGTCGACAGAAGAAAACCCTCCGATCCCTCTTTCTGGACCCCTCTCCTCTCTTTCTAATTCTCTTTTTTTTCTTTCGATTCCGCGCCTTCCTTTCTGCCTCTCTTCTATTGCCTTCTCCCTTTCTGGATCGGATCTCCTCCTTTTTGGCCGAAGGCAGGCTGTGTATATATAGCTTTTGTTAATCCGGCGCCCAGGGAAGGGGCGCGTCGGATTTGATGGCACCGGGAAGAAGCCCCGGTTGGCTTTTGCGCGCCGGTTCGACGGCGCCGGGGAACACATCCCCTATTGTTCTTGGCACACCAGTTTGACGGCGCCGTTATAACCTATTCACTTGGCGTATCCAGTCTGGTGGGCCCGGTGATGATTCCGGAAGCTCCCGTTGACTGTTCTCTCGCCCTGGCCATCGGAGGGCCCTGACGGGGTGTTGACGAAGCTCTTGATACGACGAACGGCCTTAATCAAGACTTCGTGTGTGTCTGGTCCGAGCACACGGGTGTCCTGCTGATACAGCCTTCGGCACTGTGATTTGTGCTTCTGGTTGAGATCGACTCATGCTCGAAGCTTCCTTGCAGGATGACATTACATCCTAGACAATTCCACCTTGAACGGTGATCAATCGGCCACTAACGGGCCCACTATGGCGAGAAGCCGAACCCGTGTCAGGTAATCGGGGCCTTCTGCTGACAGAACCTCCGGCCCCTTGTTGCGGATGGCCGAGGACATTCCTCCTCCTTAGGAGAGTCATAAGGTAGACCGTCGTCCTTGGTCGGGCGACGGATGTGGGGTAGCGGCATGACGGAGTCGATGCCAGATCATTGGGTAGGCTTGGTCGCGCTGCCGGTTGGTTGTGGGTTCGTTTCGACTCTCCTGAGGTAAAATCCCCGGTGCTCATTTCAAGGCGACTTGGGGCCCCGTCAGCTTGAAGGGTCTTTGATAAGGTGGTCTTCATCGGCTTCTGTGCTTCAGTGGGCCGTATCATTCGTCTTTGCGGCTCGGTCGCCGAAGGATTATATTTTGAGTGCCAACAGCACACAACCACCCAGTTTTTTGTCACCCTAGGGGTTTAAAACCCCCCAGGTATTCCCCTTTTCATTTGTTTATGCTTAATTCTTCTCGTTTGAACGCATACTACGTTATTTAGTTCTAATCTGGGTGTTTCTTCTATGTCTTCACCTTGTTTTGCAGGTCAGCACTTCATCAGCACGAGGCCCATCCCCTCTGGCCGGCCGGAGAGGGTGGAGGTCGAACCCTTTTCAACTTACTGCGTGAAGGTATTGAGCGGTTACGCTCTGGCCGTTCAACGGTACGTGCGGTGCATCAACGGCCGTTCTTCCTCGGAGCGCGGTCCCCATAGTGCCGTCCATCCCACTGCAACAGTTCCTCCCGCGTCCTTCGCAGCGTCCCAGGGCGGTCTATCGTAAGACCGCTCAACGTCAGGCGGTCCTAAGGGAACCGTTCATCCCTCAGCGCTGCACTAAGGCGAGTGTCTCCCCACTTTCCAAGGTACGGCGTGTCTATCACGTACGGCATCTTGGTGGCGATCACGGTACTCTTCGTTGTTCCCTGTCTCCTTCTCTTTCTCTCACTCTCGTGGTTTACCTGTCTCACGTTGTTCCACGCACTTGCTGCACTTTGACCCTTAGTGAAGGGAGAGAGAAGGAAAATATATGTCTACACGCTACACCCCAAAAATACCTAGGACCTAGGTGATCATCACCTAGACCGTAAGGCCACCTGGCGGTCCACAATGGACCGCAAAATCTCAGCTAGCTGTCCAACCATGACCCCAACACCCCAGAAATACTTGAACAACTAGGGCGTGAAAATGGTCATACCCTGACCGCTAAACCCTGATTAGTGGTCTCCTCGAGATCTCTAAGCTCGGTTGCGGTCCATCGCGTGACCGCAAGGCCCGAACCGACATAAAGGGACCCGTGGCGGTCTCCACAAGACCGCCAGGTCACCTAGCGGTCCCTGGAAGGACCGCTAGGTCATCCCAAGTGTGAAAACGGCGAATACTATAGAAAACCCCATTCCACGCCCCGTTCACATCCATGTGAAGGGTAAAACAAGAGGAAACTAGTCCCCAAACTCTCTAGCACCGAGAGGGAGAGAGAAGGAAAATATATGTCTACACGCTACACCCCAAAAATACCTTGGACCTAGGTGATCATCACCCAGACGATCAAAACGCAAGATCCGGCTCACACCCCAAACTCAAGCATTTATACCCCAGCGGAGAAATAAACCCAGTCGGCACATCTCGAGCTACCAAACTCATGAAAAATAAAGTACAGAGGTCACAGATTCATCCCCCTACCTCCACCGAAGATTTCGCGCACCGAGGACGCCGATCTGCTAAGAAAATGCCGCACGAATGCCGCACCGCCCCGAACTCGCGGCCGAGCTTCGCCACGCCTCTGTCACATAGATCCTCGCCAATCCTCACCCGCTCCTAGCCCATGTCGTCCCCGCCTTACCCCCGCCTTGCTCCATCGGCCGCCAAAGAAGAGAGGGCAAGAAGAGAGCGTGAGAGAAGAGAGAGGGTGAGAGTGAGAAATGAGAGATGGGGCGATAGAGAAAAGAGGTTGGGTTAATATAGAAAATCCAAAATTTCTATAAAATACCAAAAATAGAGAAAAATACTCCCCACGATCCTCGGAAAACACACAATGCACTGGGAACATCCCGGAGTTGGAGAACGTAATGGTTCACCCTACACGGGGTTCCGAAGGTCCGACAGGCAAAAACACGCGTGAACCGTGAAACTCAATCTGGGACACACAAAAGTGATCTGAAACCCACGGATCCTGATTCGAGAAATATATCTGATAAATCTAGGGTGTTACAAAATCCCTTTGTATGGTCGAAGGACTGCGAGGAGAGTTTCATAAATCTTAAAGATCATCTAACCACTGCTCCTGTCTTAGCACTACTTGTTGAAGGTGGTGGATTTGAAGTCTATGCGGATGCATCTGGCATTGGCCTTGGTTGCGTCCTTATGCAACACGGCAAGGTGATTTGTTATGCCTTCAGACAATTAAAGCGTCATGAAGAAAACTATCCCGTCCATGATCTAGAATTGGCTGATATAATCTTTGCCTTGAAAATATGGCGACATTACCTTTATGGGGAGAAGTTCACTATATTTTCGGACCACAAAAGTCTGAAATATCTTTTCATCCAAAAGGAGCTAAACATGAGGCAACGAAGTTGGTTGGAGTATCTCAAAGACTTTGATTTTTTGATCCATTATTACCGAGGCAAAGCAAATGCTGTAGCGGATGCTCTCAGCAAGCGACCGTTGGCAACTCTAGCAAGTCTCAGGAAAGGTATGACCTATCTTATAGAAGATTTTTCACAATTGAATCTAGATGTTGATACAGATGAAGAAAAAGGTATTATTGCAAATATCTGGTTGCAACCTACGTTAATTGAAGACCTAGTCAAGTTGCAAGATAATGACCCTACACTGATGGATACAAAAACCAATATTGATGAATGGCCAGAATTTTCAATTTCACCTGAAGGAAGGCTATTATTCAAAGATCGAATCTGTGTGTCTGATCATGCCGACACTAAGAAGCTGATCATGGAAGAAGCTCATAAATCAAGATATGCCATTCACCCTGGTGTTACCAAGATGTACCAAGACTTAAAAAGGAATTTCTGGTGGCCCAACATGAAGAGAGAGATAGCGGATTTTGTATCTCGCTGCCTCACTTGTCAGCAAGTTAAGGCAGAACATCTAAAGCCCGCTGGTAAACTACATCCCTTAGAAATTCTCGAATGGAAGTGAAAGAGTATAGGGATGGATTTCATCATGAGTCTGCCAAAGACAAGAGGTGGACATGATGGTATATGGGTGATCATAGACCGATTGACTAAATCTGCATATTTTCTACCAATTAAAAGTTGATGGTCTGTGGATATATCGACAGCATTATACATGAAGGAAATTGTCAAGTTACACGGCGTCCCTATCACCATTATTTTCGATCGAGACCCTCGATTCACATCACAATTCTGGAAGGGTCTACAACATTCATTAGGGACCCGACTCAATTTCAGCACTACGTTTCATCCACAAACAGATGGTCAAACTGAAAGGACCTATCAGGTGATAGAAGATATGCTTAGGACTTGTGTTATTGATTTTGGTGGGAGCTGGCACGACCATTTATCTCTAGTGGAATTCGCCTACAACAATAACTATCAACCTAGTATACAAAAGACTCCATTTGAGATATTATATGGAAGAAACTGCCACTTACGTACATGATGGAATGAAGTTGGAGGAAGATAACTTCTCGGCCCTGAAATCATTAGAGATACTACCGAGTAGGTAAAGCTTATTCAAGACTTCATATGGCTCAAGATAGGCAAAAGTCATATGCTGATAATCAGAGGCGCGACCTAGAATTCCAAGTGGGAGACCATGTATTTCTCAAGGTATCTCCTGGATGAAGTATTCAAAGGTTTGGCATTAAAGGCAAGCTTACTCCGAGATTCATCGGCCCATTTGAAATTCTTGAAAGGGTTGGCGAGGTAGCTTATCGGATAGCTTTGCCCCCTCAATTAGCTAGAGTCCATGATGTATTTCATGTCTCGATGTTTAAAAGGTACGTCTATGACCCATTCCATGCTATAAGCTATGACAACCTGGAGATTCAAAAGGATTTGATGTACGAGTAAAAGCCAATCAAAATAATGGATCGAGAAGTACGTCAACTTCAGAATAAAACTATTCCTATGGTAAAAATCTGGTGGAATAGAGGGTCGGACCAAGACGTAACATGGGAAACCAAGGAAGCTGTGTGCAAGAGATTCCCAAAATTATTTGATTGTAAGTACACTCTCCATAAAACTCATGTATTGAATTTGGGGATCAAATTCTTTTTAAGTGGGGGAGGGTGTAACACGCAGAAATTTTCTAGGAATTTTTCAGAATCTAAATATAATTATTAAGCATTTAAAAAGGCTTCATGGGTTATTGAATGAATTGTGGGCTAATTAAAGGAATTTAAAAGCCTTATAGTAACCAAATAAGTAAACCCACTTAAATTGGGCCCATAGACCAATTTTCAAGGCCTTTAGGTCCAAGCCCATTACTAGAAACGTAATTTGGATAATTTATAGATTTAAAATGGGATAAATAGGGGGTAAAAGGAAAATCTAAAAATTTCAGATTAAATGACAAATGGTGGCCTATCGCAAGACTTGCCTCTTCCAAGAAGCGGTCCAAGGATGACTACTACTTCGTTCCGAAAACGTGAGTTGAAGAAATGTGGAAAACTTAGATTTTTCCCTTCCCAATCCCTATGATTCGAAGCTACCGGGCAAATGAACTTAGTCTAAGACTCTTGGGGATCGATCCTATACCAAATTAGGACTCCTAGATGGATCTAAATCCTCAAACTCTAGCCAAACTCTATAAATAGAGCCTAAATTCGACCTGCGTGAACCCTTGTTTTGGCTCGCGTATTTCGAAGGTAAGGAGACGTCTTCTCAGGTTAGTCCTTTAGAATAATTTGTTCTCCTTAGTTTTTTCTAACACATCTCCAAATCTCCTACTGGGAGGTCAAGCCTTGGAGAGCTAGAAGCCCCAGAAGTTACTGTTTCTCTACAGTCTGCACAGAAATAGTATGTCTGTCCAAGGAAGATCTGAAGGTTAGAAGCCCTAATAGAGCTAAACTCGTGTCCATCCTTTAGAATAAGTTATTCTCCTTTATATATTCTACCTACCCTCCAAATTTCATGAATTTAGGTCAGGGGATTAAAGAGTTAGAAGGCTAGGAAATCGCCGATTCCACGCAGGACGCGCTGGAGCTAGCATCGACTTCTAGCCCAGAATTTGAAGTTTAGAATCTTATCCAGAGGTAGGTTATCTCATGATTGGCACAAACATCTAGTTAGAGATATAAGCCCTCTGATTTCATGCAATTTCATGCTTACTACGTGTCATATTTCATGTTTTATCACGATTGCGCACTTAGGTTTTTATTGCATGCATATCCTTGAACCTTAATAGAAAATATGAATACTTTGGCTTAATCCATGCAACCCATGCATCTCCTGGTTCAATTGTATTCCATCATGCTTTGTCTTTCAGTTTTATATAATTTCCATGCATCTATTGGCCTAGATTAGGCTTGTTCATCGATTTTTAACTCTGTCTGCTACAGGCAAGAAACGATCTCACAGAGACCGCTATCATCATATAGAGGTTCCCAATAGATTGCTGACTCATAGAAACGGTCCTCTATTGACCGCCTTCTGGTTTCTGTTTTCTACACTTCATTAACTCTAAACAGAATGCTGAATTGCCCTAATAATCATATGTTAAGCCTAGGTAAAAAGGTTTTATTCTTTGTATTGACTTCATATTTAGGATTATGGTTAGTGTGCATCAACCATAATAGGTTTTATGCTCTTCATGATTCATAAACTTATTTTACACTTATGATAATTTCAAGCCAAACTTATGTAGTATTGTATGTAAATCATTCCTTTATGATTATAGAACTTAGTGACGGTGATGTTTTGGGATCACTGTTTCTCACGATTTCCCTCTCATCTTTAAGCCTTTCTTATGTACATGGCACGTATTTCGGTATTGGAGAGGGGTAAGATAGCGGCCGAATGAATATGCGATTGAGAGCGGCCCAAACAGGCCAGACTCTCCAAGCGACCGCCCCATTTATGGGCCCATTTAGCTTGAATCCCAAAGTCGCTCGGACTAATACTTCCTAGGCGACCTCTGGCCTGGAAGCCCGAGCAACCGTCGTGCGGGGAAAGCCCAAGCGGCGCCCAATCGTAACGGAATGAGAGAAAACCGGGAGTCAATGAAAGGGGAGACCAAGCGACTAAGCCTCAAATGGCCGAGTAATGCCCCCTATACTCTCCGCCTCCTCCGAGCACCCTACGGAGAAGAACACTATATAAATCAAGGGAAACCCTCCAAAAAAGGTAATCTTCAGTGCCTAACACCATACCCACTGGTGGAGAACGATCTCATGCTGCTCATTACTTCTCCTACTCTCCCTCTACCTACGCTCTATAACTTTGCTGACTTTGGCATAGGAGGGTTTTCCCCAGGGTCTCAACTCCGGGCTCCTCTGATTCGTTTCCTGCTTTGCAGATTCCCGATCATGGTATCAGCAACATAGGCTTGCCCATCATCGTGCGGCTCAGGACCTAGCGCGAGATCACGCCCCTTCATATGGCGTCGTCTTTGGGAAACTGACGAAGAGCCAACAAGGTGCGAAGAAGCTCTAGTAGGAGAAATACCGGCAGAAAAGGGAAGGCACCGACGATCGAAGAAAGGGAGCCTGAGCCCTCGCATTCTCTGATAAGCACCCCCTCGAACGACCAAGCTAACAACCCACCTCCACCAGCAGAAGAGGGATAATTTGCTCCGGGGAACCCAGATGCCGTCCAAACCCTCAACGCTAAAATGGACGTCCTCGTCGACTTGATGAGGACCCAAATATCTAGAGAGGAGATGTCACAGCTTCCTCAGACAAATCACCCCTGTGCGTAGGCCTCCCGAATGACAGCCAAAGGCGGATTCATCTTTCAAAGAGGCTGTATCATCCGGAGCGAGCGGGGTGGACCTTCGTAGCCCCCACCTCCAGAGCAAGAGGCCTCCTCCAGCCCAAGAAAAAAGAAGGCTGACCTCAATAAGCAACACATGAAGGGGGATGTTACAGACCCGGAACGCCAGGGAAATACTCGGAGCCCCCCGACCCCATCCTTGGGATAGGGAGAACTATCCCTCCGACTGCGAGACTTTGAGCTGTGTTTTACCGAGCAAGAGTGCGTGATTCACGCCCTCCAGAAAAACTCAGCCCTGTAAGACGAGCAGTAATCCCCGTTCTCTAACAAAATCTTGAAGGCTGAGGTCTCCCCGAGAGTTTCGCTCCAGGCCTTCAAACCTTACGACGGCCAGGGCGACCCAACCGACCACTACGACTGCTTCGACGCCTTGATGACCTTGCATGGGGCGTCCGACGGGGTCAAGTGTCGAGCGTTCATGACTACTCTAGTCCAAGGTGCATAGGCATGGTTCTGAGCACTCACCCCCGGGACTGTCACCAGCTTCCGACAATTCAGGTGACTATTCAAGGAGAGCTTCGTTGGCAGCGGTCCTCGAAGGTCGATAGCGGGATTACTGGCCCTCAAGCAGGCGCAAGGGAAAAAGCTGCGAGCTTACATTAACCGCTTCAAAGCGGAAGCTCTGCATATCCCCCGCCTAGATGTGGCCTCCGCCGTCACTGCACTGATCGGAGGCACCCGCGATGAAAATCTCTGGCGAGAATTGGTGCTTCACCCTCCCTCCTCACTCGCCGATCTTGTGACCTTAGCTCTACGTTATGAGGAGTGTGAGGAGGTCCTCAACGCTTGCCGAGATCCCGTAAGCTCGAGGCGATAAGGGAAGAAAAGAGGTCATCCGACCAATCTTCTGGGCGGGGGAAGAGGAGGAATCAAGAGGGCGACCGAAAGGAACCACCACGCAAGTTCGAGCGCTATACTCCTCTATTAGCCTCTGTCTACCAAATTTATCAAGAAATAAAGGACTCAGAACTACTCCACCACCCCGAGCCGATGAAGGCCGACCCCAAGCGTCGGAGTCATCAAAAACACTGCCAGTTCCACGACGATCATGGCCACCGCATGAGAGATTGCCACCAGCTCAAGGATGAGATCAAAAGTCTCATCTACCATGGCCACCTCTCCAAGTACGTGATCGAGCAGAGGGAGGACCGTGGAATTCCCCCTGAATAAATTGACAATCTGTAATGCCCTGGGTCTTTCGGATCTGGATCGGAGAGCTATCGGATCGCTTTTGTGGGTCCTGAGTTGTGTTTTACGATCCACATGGGTTTTTCTCTCGTACAAGTTACGAAACCCAGTGGAGTGTTTATTGTTGAATTCATCGACTTGAGGACGCTACAGTTGCGTTGTGCTCCTTCTGAGGATCGCTTAGATTATTTTGTCATATTTTTCTGAATTAGTCAATTTTCGGGCTAAAATTCAGATTTCACAGAAATGCGTGTTTTCCTATTTCATTCTTCACCCTCTCTCCTCTCTCTCATTCTCACATTCACTCTCTCCCTCTCGTTCTCTCTCCTTTCTCTTCCTCTCCCCCGGGCGCACGATCGAGGTGGAGGCGGGCGAGGCGAGGACGCCGTGGAGCTATTGTGATGCGTGATAGTGCGAGAATCGAGGCGTGCTTGGTGCGATCCCATTCGTGGATTCAAAGCCAACGTTGGTGGTTCGTGTGATTGTTTTTGGCTTGGTTTAGTCACCTCGGCGTGCCAGAACTTCGGTGGAGGTAGGGAGATGGATACCCTGCTCATGTTCTACATTTCCTCGCTATTACAAGCTAATCCGTGTGAGAACGAGCGAGTTTTTCAGCTTTAGGGTGAAAGCATGCTTCGGGGGGTGTGAGATCGAGTTTGCCTTTCTCGACGACGGTTTCTTGCTTAGTTTGTTTCATTCGAACCCCTGGCATGTTAGCATTTCGTTCCCACTTAGTTCATCACAATCGGTTGTCATTTGGGGCCGATATGAGCCCGGGAACCCACGTGACTCATTTTGGGTCGATTCGTTTTAATCGCTTGTTTCTTGCCTTTTTAGCATCGGATTGATCCCTTCCAGACTGTGGAAGGCGTATATCATATTGAGGGTTGTTTCCTCATCATTTAGACGTGATTGTGGCATGGAAAGGTTGGATTTTGTCCATTCCTATGATTTTCTTGCCGTAACACCTTGACAGTCTTTTCAGAGACCATTTTTATATCTTGAGTGATCCACGGGTGACCGTTATGGTTCTTTGTCGGTTCAGGTTTTAGGGGTCGGGCGATAGACCATTTTATGTAAGCTAGCGGCCTAGGATGGACCACTAAGCTCTGTGCAGCGGCCCAGGTAGGACTCCTACATTTTGATTAGCGGCCCATGGGTGACCGCTATTCTTCGTGTTTTATTGGCTAAGTCAGTTCGTTAGGTAACGACCCAATGACTGACCATTTTATGTAGTTGGGCGGTGTTGTGTATGTGATTTTGATGATTATAAAATGACTTTGTTGCTTGGCCTTGCTTGGCCTTATGCTTGAATGATACTTCATGTTCTCATGTGCTTGAATCATACTTGTGCTCTTGCTATGGAGTCATGTTCATGCTCATTTGAATGCTATCATGCTCACTTGTTTGTAATAGCTTAATTCTCACTTGAATGAGAGTTATGCTCATTTGAATGCAAGTATGCTAATCTTCTTGCATTGTAGGATCGAGTGATGATGGACATCAAATGGAACTCAAGAGAATGCTTAAATAAGTCATCTTATTGTCCACCATTCAGAACATGTGTTAATTCTATCTCCATTCTTCAAAGAACTATTGGTAAGGCTTTGTAATTCACATATCTTTAGTTAAGTGAACTTTGGGTAAGAGAGCTACTGTGTGTTGACCCAGAATACTTGTGCATAGATATACATGTGGTTTCATGTACCTTTTTCATGGGTTATTATGGTTTGAAGATGTATGCTTCATGCATTTTCTATATGAGGTTTTGAGGGTCATACATGTTATTCAAATGCATGAGTTATGATGTTGATTTTTGGTTGAGACGCCTTGGGCTTTCATGCATATTCTTCTAAGTTGCCAAAGACATGAATGTGGTTCATGCACTTTCTACTTAAAGCTTTTAAGCTTGTGATGTGCTTGAAATATTCATACAAGACTTCTGAGAGTTGGTTCTATATTGCTCATGCATTGCATGAATGCTTGGTCTTGTGAGCTATGCACTAAAAACTTGATTTATTAACTTGATGTGTGAAAGAATTGCATGAAGTTGGCTCTTATGAAGATGGCTTTAATTAGGTCTCAATCAATGAGATTGTGTTCATTGAACACACCTTTCTATTTGAATGACAATGTCATATCACTCATGAGGTTATTGTGATTTCAATGTATGGATGATTAAAAAGATCTCTTATTTATATCAATGCTCCTCGTGATATCAATGCTTCATGAATGTTAGTTTTTGTCAATAAGAATGCCATTTGAATGAATGTATGTTTGAATGGTTAACATGTTATAAACTTTCATGAGACATGAATGTTTGCAATTTGAATGTTGAAAGAAAGCCTTGCAATTGAATGATAATGTAATTGTGGAAACATCTTTACAAATATGCATGGCTACATATGTGTATGAGATCATGGTGATGCATAATGAAAATGCATATTTACATATGTTTGCATATGTGTGTGTTTAGGTGTTCGCACTTTGTCAAATTGAGTTTCAGGATATGTAAGTGTATCTTGGCAATGTTATTTGAATGATTGAGCTCCCATATCATTACATATGCCTTGGATGCAATGGAAGATTCAAAGTTCCCCAAATGCCATAGCTCGTGACTTATGTCTTTATGTAAACATTTATTTATGCAATGAGCATTTGGATGGTTGACAAGTTATGGAGGTTCTTTTGGAAGAATCTAGTTTATGAGCTCTTAACTTTCACACCTGTGGTTACTTGATACTCTTGTGGTTTTGCAGGCCCAAGGATGGTTTTTATACCCTCCCATATCAAGCGGATCATGGTAATACACTAACCACCGTGTGTGCTTGACATGGAGGTAGTTGAGGTTGAGCTTTCATACCTTTGTATTTGGATAATTGATAGATTCAATTTCATTACAACAAACACGTGTCATATGTTGGAATGTGTTTTTTTTTGTTGTAAATGGAAAGCCAAACACATGTTTGAATGGGTTGTATGATGCAATTTTATGTGAACAAGTTGAAATTGTTGATGCTTGATTCATGAACTTTGATTATGATCTAACCTCTTGTTTTATCATGTGTTTCAGGGTTAATATTCATGGTTGATCATCATGGTTTATGGTAATATTTATTCATTTATTTACCCATGAAATCTTGGTGATTTAGCGGTGTTTTCCAACCCCTACTAGCAGGGGTCGACCCATAGGGTCGACCCTTAGGGGAACTGGGCTGGACAGAAGCTGCAATATGCAGCCTGTCTGTAGGGGTCCACCCACTGCCATGGGTCGACCCATGGGGTCGACCCCTGACTGCCAGACAGAAGAATTGCTGCTGGCCATCCACTGGTTGCCCAGGGGTCGACCCATTCTGGCACGGGATTCTCGGGAGCATCCAAAACCCAATGAAAACCTTTCTAAACTTTACCAAACTACCCCCCAATGGTTTCTAATGTTATTAGGGTGTTTCTAACATGTTTTAGGAGGGTTATATGAGTCTTTTATCCAGTTCTCTATATATATGAATGTGAATTCTGATTTTAGGAGATAAGAACCCTAATGTGCTATCTTTCTATCTTGTAGGGCAAGGAAAGGGGGAAAAGGAAGAGGAGCTCTTGCAAGGTGGTTTTCATCTACTTTCATGGAGATTTGGAGCTCGTGGTAGAAGAAGAAAAGAAGCGTCTCGAAGAGAGGAACGCGAGGATGCTGAAATCACGGCCATACGACAACGAGCCAACAAGAGCCGGAGTCTTTCTTGAAGGGGGAGCTTCATACATGCTTTATCTTCTTTGATTTAGTCTCTAGAGTTTGTTTGGGGCTCAATGCATCTATTTGTGTTGGCCCGGTTAGGAGGCAATTGAGAGGGGGTGAATTGATTACCCACCCATCTTGACAAATTATAAAGCAATCCAAACAAACAACAGATATGTAGAATAAAAGTAAAGCAGAGACTTGATTAAGACAAATGAACTTAAATCAAGCAAGCTCTCACAACTTCCCAGCGCACATATATGCTCACTCGGACAACTATATTTCGACGAATAGTTGAGTACACTCGCGTCACACCGTCTCACACTCGTATAGTGAACGGAAAATTAGATAACAATCAACACCAATCAAGAAAACCACAACACAGTATTTTTAGGTGGTTCGGACGCACCAAGTGTCGTCCTACGTCCACCCCTCTCACCTCGAGAGGATTTCACTATAAACGCTGCTCGACGGCAGCAACCACACACACACGGGCTCGACGGCCCACACACGAGGGTTCTCATACGACGACGAGACAATCCACACACACTTGGAGCAAGCTCCGAAATCGTCTAGATATGTGAAATGGAATGAGAAATTACAAGCCCAGTTACGAGAGATTCGATCTAAGCACAAATCACTATGAAAAGGATAAACAAGACGATCTACCCCACAAACCTGCTAAGAGAATGATAGACGAGATGATCTACCCCACAAAATCTTAAACAAGCTAGGAGAATAGATAAGGTAACACTTAGAACAAATGAACCGAAGGTTGGATGAAGCCAGTGTAGAGGATGTAGTCGCCCAAGGCTCCGGAAGAAGAGGATGCAGTCCGTGACCTCTAGATCTTGGCTCGGGGTTGATGGAAATCGTCCTTGGCACAGCTCTCCTTCACCTCCACAGATGGGAGCACCTTCTTCTCTTGCAAGGCAAAAGTCCTACGTTAGAAGCTCAATGGTCTTGCGATCGGAAGGAAGGGGGGCGGCTATATACAAGGGGGTTTGACCCCCCAAAAGACACAAGAGCCCTCACTAAACCCCCTTCAGACCACATACATAGAGTAAAGGACGCCCTAAGGCCATTAGGGACAAAAGCCATGCCATTTGGATCCTCCTTAATAGGCTTCGAAACAGATCTGGAAAACCGTGTTCGAACGTTCAGAAAAAGTGTCGACCCATGAGGTCGACCCTTTTTCGTGAATGTTCTGCCAGAACATATATAAGAACAAAATCACGATACGAGTGTCGACCCATCGGGTCGACACTTCTTACGAAGTGTTCTGGCCGGTTAACAGAACAAAACATTCGTGATGAAAAGTGTCGACACCTGAGGTCGACACTTTTTCACGAACATTCTGTTTTCACATAAATGAACAAACTTACCTGAAAGTGTTGACCTTCAGGGTCGACACTTTTTCACGAGAGTTCTGTCTTAACAAAATAGCAGACTCCTGGTGAATGTGTCGACCCCTGGGGTCGACACACTCTGCCAGCGTCCTAAATCTCAATGAAGGAAGAGACTCCTCAAATAAGTGTCGACCCCTGAGGTCCACACTTTTACTGACAGCTGCAAAACTTTAGTAATTGTAATTGAAACTTTCATGAATCAAACACATGTATCAAAGTAGATCAAGGGAGTTCATACATCACACATGAACATGATTAAGCATGAGTTTTTACCTGGATCAGTCCATTCACACACGATCCAAATAAACAAGTATTCATACCTTGGCCTTGAGAGATTGAGTGACAAGCTTCACAATTGTCCTGCATTTAATTTCCCATTCAAATTAAAAACTCAACTTAACAATTGATATTCTTTCACATTTGAAACATCCATTCATTTTGCGATTTACCGAATGACCTATTCACTCATTAGTTATATCCATCGTTCGAGCTTAATCAACAATAGCTCACGCCAACATTCAACAGTCAATCAAGTTGATTCGTATCAGCCTTCTTCAAATTGAGCATTCTTACAAATCAAGCATTCAGGTTTGAAATTCATCAACCTCACCTTTCATCAAATATGTATATCAATGAAGCTCAATCATGCAAGTTTTCATTCAAAGCAATCATTCATCAATCCTGTATACATGCAAATTCATTGAACACGAAATCATGACATTTCATTCATAATCTTCGTCAAAATAGTCCGGGGCACAACAATCTCCCCCTTTTTCACGAAGATAAAACCATTTATAGATCTATGATATTTGCATGATGGATGACGAAATAACTAGATCAAATCAAAAGCATAATCAGTCAAGGACTAAGGAAGTCATGAATCTTCATTCAAGAAATGCAAAGTTATCATGAATCTTCATTCAAGAAATGCATTGCAAAGTTATTTCTCCCCCTTTTTGTCAGAGTCAAAAACATATCAAACGCTAAAGGATGAAAGTTAAGGCTCAATATGCACAATACGCACTCATCATAACATAAAATACCAAACATGATTTTTATGAACGGGTTAGGAAATATGCTATAGACCAAGAACATGAATTGCATGTGCAATAGTAAAAGGGTAGTGCTTACAATAAGTGGTACTGCATGACTCATGAAATATGGCTGATTCAAGGTGTACATCCATACAATCACTCCCTAGATGAATATGTGAAATATGAGCAATGAAATCTTGATAGCATGAATTTTCAGATTTTCTAAAGAACACAAATAGGAACTTTTCTTCCCTACACTTTCATACAACGTGCTCGACTTTTGGTAGCTTCGCACAACCCCAAGATTATTTTGATTTTTCAAAGACAAGATGACTAACCTTTTGACACGAGTCATACCCTTTGTTTCAGGGGCACTTCCCGGTTACTTGGTATCGTCACTTATGATAATGTGGATAGGATACTTTTCAATGCGAGTTTCCTCCTTTATCTCACGGGGGATTCCCGATTTACTTCATGTCAAATCACACTTATTGACCATTTTTGACGGGGCTGACAGCTTTTTCCTCACAAGTCACGTGATTTCTATGTAGGGGTACCAGAGTCCTTAAGTGTGTTAAGTGGAACAAGTGAAATCCTTATCAGTTAGATTCATTAACTCACATGTGCAAATTGTGTGAGAGATTGCGTAGAATGTAAGAGATGAATTAGCCTATTCATGGTGATGTCTCCCCCTAAGTGTATGCACCGTTATAGCAAAAACCTCCCCCTTAATATGTGCCATGTTAAAACATGTCCTAGTCAAAGCAGTTTATTTAGCAAGGGCGTAAGGTCTTAGAAGATTTCAACTGAAAGGTGTGTTGTATATATACACTCAAGCATTTCAAAATGATGTTTTCAAGCAGTTTGATTATCGGTACGTGGCGGAGTACTTAGGTCCGAAGACCACACTCACACATGATGAAAGCTTCCAGGTGGACTTGATCCACCTTTCCACTAACACTATTTGATATATCGATAAATCTTGGCATTCATGCACACATTGATGAAGTATATGCAGTTATGTACATGCGGATGTAAAAGTATGAAAGCATGTATAAAAACCTAAGTTGTTATTCACTGTGATATGGACAAAAGACAAAGTTTGAAGAGTAAAGACAATGAAAACTTTTATGAACAAATCAAAAGGCAATATGAACAGTTTCTTTATGAAAAAGATGAAAAGAGTCTTTGTACAATTCAGCTCAAAATATCTAAGTGTCTAATCTGCACACTCGTAATTCTCTTTTTAGAAAGTAAAATGGTTCAGAATTCAAAGGTTTTGTAAATATATCAGCAAGTTGGTGTTTTGTATCAACAAAAGCAAGTTCAAAATCACCTTTATTGATATGATCTCTTATAAAGTGGTGTCTAACTTCTATGTGCTTAGTGCGGGAATGTTGGACAGGATTTTTGGACAAGTTTATTGCAGACGTGTTATCACACATTATGGGAGTTTTCTTTAAGGAAATACCAAAATCCAGCAACTGATGTTCGATCCAAAGCACTTGAGCCGCACAACTACCGGCAGCCACATACTCGGCTTCGGCAGTTGATAGAGCCACACAATGCTGTTTCTTTGAGGCCCATGAAACCATGCAGCCCCCAAGAAACTGATAGTGACCGCTTTTACTTTTTCGATCCATTTTACAACAAGCATAATCAGAATCAGTGAAAGCATGTAAATCAAGTGAGCTATTCCTTGGATACCATAAACCAAGGTCAAGAGTTCTATTCAAATACCTGAAGATCCTTTTCACGGTCGCTAAATGAGAGTCCCTAAGACAAGATTGGTATCTTGCACAGAGACAGACACTGAAGTGTATATCAGGCCTACTAGCAGTCAAATAAAGCAAGGATCCTATCATACCCCTAAAAAGTTTTTGATCAATTTTGTTACCTTTTTCTTCCTCCATTTTCTGTGAGGTGGATATTGGTGTTGCAAAGGGCTTGACAGTCTCCAGTTGAAATTTCTTCACGATTTCTTGTGTATACTTCTTCTGGTTGATGAGGATGCCATCATCCATTTGCTTTATCTGTAATCCCAAGAAGAAGTTGAGTTGTCCCATCAAGCTCATCTCGAACTCCCCCTGCATAAGTTGGCCAAATTCATCATTCATTTTTGAATTGGAGGCTCCAAAAATAATATCATCTACATAAACTTGAACAATTAATGAATGATCTTCACAAGTTTTTGTAAACAAAGTTTGTTCTATGTTACCTCGTTTGAAGCCGTTTACAATAAGAAATGGACTTGATCTATCATACCATGCCCGGGGAGCCTGTTTCAAACCGTATAGTGCCTTATCCAATTTCAATACGTGGTCGAGAAATCTTTCATCTTCAAAGCCCGGTGGTTGCTCCACGTACACTTCTTCCTTGATTACTCCATTGAGGAAGGCACTCTTCACGTCCATTTGAAATAGTTTAATGTTCCTGTGACAAGCATAAGCAAGTAAAATTGTAATTGCTTCCAGTCTAGCCACTGGTGCAAATGATTCATCAAAATCAATGCCAAATTCTTGATAGTAGCCTTTGGCTACTAATCTTGCCTTATTCCTCACAACCACCCTATCTTCACTAAGTTTGTTTCGGAAAACTCACTTAGTTCCAATGATAGGATGGTCGTCAAGTTGGGGCACGAGGAACCACACCCTATTCCTTTGGAATTGGTGTAGCTCTTCCTATATGGCTAGAACCTAAGAATTGTCATTTAAAGCATCATCTAATGATTTAGGCTCAATGCTGGAAAGTAACGCAAGATTATCGTGTATTTCTACTTCCCTCATTGAAGCCCAAGTTCGAATTCCTTCATCCACACCGCCGATCACGTTCTCCAATGGATGGTCCCTATGTGTGGTCCATTGGTGTGGAAGGTTCGGATGTTGTTCTGGATCCGCTTCTTCTTCTTCTTGTTCTTTTTCTTCTTCTTGATTTGCTGCCTCACCTTGTTTGCTTGATTCTCCCTTTTCAACTTCGCCCTCACCTGTAATAAGAAAATGATCATTATTTGATTTTCTCATTGTGAATTCATCAACTACTACATGTGGACTTTCCTCGACAACAAGTGTTCTAGTGTTATACACACGGTAAGCTCTTGATGTTAGAGCATACCCGAGGAAGATCCCTTTATCACTTTTTGCTTCAAATTTCTCTAGATTGTCTTTTCCATTGTTCAAGATATAACAAATTGAACCAAATGGCTTGAAATGAGATATGTTGGGTTTCTTACCTTTGTAAAGCTCGTATGGAGTTTTCTGAAGGATTGGTCTTACCATTGCTCTATTTGTGATGTAGCAAGCGGTGTTCACCGCCTCTGCCCATAAATATCATGGAAGACCATTTTCGGCAAGCATGGTACGCGCCATCTCCACGAGCATCCTATTTTTCCTTTCGACCACGCCATTTTGTTGGGGGGTTCTTGGCGAGGAGAACTGATGCTCGTACCCCTGCTTCCTGCAAAAAGCATCAAACTCATGATTTTCAAATTCTTTCCGTGGTCACTTTGAATTTTCTGAATTGTATATCCTTTTTCATTATGAACTTTTATGTAAAAACCAATAAATTCATTGCAAGCATCACTCTTATTAGCAAGATATAAAACCCATGCATATCGCGAGAAATCATCGACAATCACAAAGCCATAAAGCTTCCCGCCAAGATTGCGAGTCCTGGTGGGACCAAATAAGTCCAAATGCAACAATTGAAGGGGTTTTTCTGTAGAGACAATGTTTTTGCATTTAAAGGATGCAGTGGTTTGTTTTCCTTTATTACATGCTTCACAGATCTTAGAAGTTTCATAATTCAGCTTAGGAAGTCTTCTGACTAAATCATGACGGTTCAACTTCCTAATCACATTAAAACTGGCATGCCCAAGACGGCGATGCCACAACCAAACATCTTCACCTCTATTAGTAACTAAACACAGTTTCTTTGGTGCAAGTTCATCAAAGTCAACTTGATAAGTGTTGTTACATCTCACACGTATGAACTTAATTTTCTGTGTGTTAACATCAATGATTGTGCAGTGTGAAGAATCAAAAATCACTTTGTGACCCATGTCACAAAGTTCACTAACACTAAGCAAATTATGATGAAAACCTCTAACTAATGAAACATCTTCAATGCAGTGGTTACGGTCCTTACCAATTCTCCAAATTCCTATGATCTTACCCTTGTCCTATCCTCCGAAGATTACCGTTCCGCCATTCTTCTCAGCAAGGTCTGCAAAGAAGAGTTTGTTTCCAGTCATGTGCCTGGAGCATCCGCTGTCCAGGTACCATTTATTGTCTCCCGCCTTCATGCAGACCTGCACCAATTACCAACCATGCTCATTTTGATTTGGGTACCCAAGCAAGCTTGGGTCCCTCCACGTTAGTGTTCCCAAGTGGCTCATAGTATCTACTGAAAAACAATTCTTCATCATATTGCATGAGTTGGCATATGTACATGTCATGTCCTATTTTTCCACAATAAAAACGCGTGGGTCTTCTCCTACCAAAATGTTTCCTTTTATTTACATTTTTAAAGGTTGAGGGGAATTTGGAATTAACAGCTTGTTTTCCAAAGTGTGTGTGTGAGTATTCTCCTTGATAAAATAAATTTTTCACAGCATAATGAGCATGATTTTTGTTGCTATGCATTACACCTTGATTCTTTTCAACTTGTTTTCCTTTCTCTCTCACTTCCTTTCCATTCCCACTTTTTAATTTTTCAATTTCAATAACAAAATTCTTGTTTATCTCTTTCAAGTTTTCTTTCTCTTTTTCACATTCACTTAGTTGGACATGCAATTTTTCAAACTCTTTGTTCAAGAGGTCATGCTTTTCTTGGATTTCATCTTTCAGCTTAACTGCATTTTTCTTTTCTATATCTAAGCATGCTATCTCCTCTTCAAACAAAGACAACTTCGTTTCCAAAGAATCATTAACATTTTTCAGATTTTTAATTTGTATTTCAAGCAAATTGCATTTTCCACAAGAATTAGATGAGTGAACAATTTCATGGATCTTTTTCTTTAAAGTCCTATTTTCATTTTTCATTCTTCTATATTTCTCATCTAACTCTTCATAAGCAAGTTCCCACTGTTCATTTGAAATGGGCTCAGTGTCAGAAGTTACCTGTTCACTGTCGCTATTGGCCATCAGACACATCGTCTTCACGAATTATTCAATGTCCTACTCCTCGTCATCGGTCGTGGGCTCATCTTCATCTTCATCGCTCCATGTTGCCTTCATGGCTTTTGGCTTCTTGCCCCTGACGACCTTTCCTTTCTTCTTTTGGAGCTCGGGGCATTCTCCTAGCATGTGCCCCACTTTCTTGCATTCATAGTAAATAATCTCGGCGGCCATGGATGGTTCATTTCTTTGTCTTGGCTGCCTCTTCCCTTTTCTGAACTTCCCGCCAAATCTTCTTCTTTGGCGCAAGAATTGTCTTACCTTTCTTGTTAGCATAGCAACCTCTTCATCATCGGTGATTCCCAACGATTTCTCTTGGCTCGAGACACTCTCCGGGAGTGCTTTCAAGGCGATTGGCCTTTTCTTCTTTGGATCCTCTTCCGTCCTTTTGATCACGTTGATCTCATAGGTCATTAATGACCCTATGAGTGCATCTACGGTGAGTGTTGTCAAATCCTTGGAGTCTTCTATCACTGTCACCTTGGTGTCCCAACTCGGTGACAGTGACCTCAACACCTTCCGCACCAATTCCTTGTTGGTGAACTCTCGTCCGAGTGACTTCAGTCCGTTGGTGATCTCCATAAGCCGTGCGAACATCTGGGAGATGTCCTCTTCATCTTTCATTTTAAAGAGCTCGTAGTCGCGGGTCAGCATATTCGCCTTTGTCTCCTTGACTTCTATGGTGCCTTCGTAAATAAGCTTGAGCTTATCCCACATTTCCTTGGCGCTACTGCACATGGAGACATGAGCATACTCGTTAGGGTGAATAGCACACTGAAGTATATTCAAAGCATTAAAATTCACTATGGCTTTCTTTATAGCATCATCATCCCACATATCCTCATCAGGGTTTACAGCATACGGACCATTCCTAATAACAGTCCATATTTCATGACTTTGCGCTCTAAGAAATACGGTCATCCTATTCTTCCAGTATGGGTAATTACTCCCATCGAAGAAGGGTGGCCGTTGAATATAATGCTCTTCGGGCATCATCCCCTTGTTGAGGTTGTTGGCCATTCCTAACAGATCACTCTAAAACCGCTAGGTTTTCTAAAAAGTAGAGCCGAGGCTCTGATACCAATTGTTGGCCCAGTTAGGAGGAAATTGAGAGGGGGGTGAATTGATTGCCCACCTGTGGACGCACTAAAATTCACTTATTTAGGCCAGTTTCGTCTATTAAGTGCGTGGGCGTGCCAGTCACAAAGTGACAATTTATTCGGGCTCCGAAGAGCCCATGGTGCACTCGATCTGACTTCGTCAGACGATTGTGTGGTTCGTGTCGGGACCAGATCCCGTCATGCCATAAAGGTCACGACGTCATTTACATCCCCCATACGAGGGAACACCCTTGATTAATTGCCGAAATTAGGGGCCCTACGGCCGAAGGAAATAATACTAACTACGCGAGAAAGGGGCAGGAATAAATCATACTAAAGTCCCCATCAGGATACGAGCCATTAGCCATGTCGGTCACTCGTGGACCCTTTTCATATCTGGACACGGGTCCGTAATAGAAACGCGACGGAAACCGGGGTGGACCCGTTCAAATGTCTGCCGAATGCACGATAATTTTTTTTAGTAACGGCTCGGAAGGGATCCGGGGTGAGAAACGAATCCGGTCTGGTTGGGATGTCGGCCCAAGACTAGGTCGGGGCCTGGCCACGTCAGGATAATTCCCAAGACCCGGGCCCGGCCTGAGAGGGCAGCATTATTGTTCCTCTAGCATTGGGTCACGGGGGAGACGGGGCTGCAATGTAGAAATATTAATACCTTATATTGTTTTATCATTGTTGTTCTTGTTACTCCATTGCTTATTCCCCTTTCCATATTTGTTCCGGGTGATTTCCCTTATCTTGCTCATTATCATTGTTACCCTTTTTATTATCATTATTGTTATTGTCACTTATTTCATTCATCATTTTTTATACGGATATGTTCAGGTTTACTTATTCATCGTGATTTTTATTAGCTTGTCAGTGCTGCCATTATATGCCCGTATATATGTATATGTGCATATGCATTCATGTATTATTATTCTTTGGGGAGAGTTGACCCTTGGCGGGTTGAAAGGGGGGCTAAAGGGAGTGTACCGCTGAGGAAAGATGGGTGGAAAGTGTGCCGGCGAAGGGCTTAAGGAGGGTGCCGCTGAAGGGCTGAAGGGGGTGTACCGCTGGGGTAATGATTGGAGGGTGTACCGGTGAAGGGAGAAGAGGATGCGCCGGGGAAGGCTCGAAATCTATACGTTGACGGGTTATTGCGACACGAAGTCTATACATCGGCTGTTCAAAGTCTGTACATGGGCTGTATTCATTAGCCCAGAGTCTATACATCGTCTATTGATGTCTACACATTGGCCAGCTCAGAAATCTATACATTGGCCATTGGCTGCAGCTCAGAGTCTATGCATTGGCTATTGGCTGCAGTTCAAAGTCTATACATCATTTATTAGAGTCTATACATTAGCCAACTCAAAGTCTGTACATTGCAGCTCAAAGTCTATACATTGGTCAGCCCGAAGTCTGTACGTTGGCCAACTCAAAGTCTATACATTATTCATTGGCTGCAGCCCGAAGTGTATACGTTGCAGCTCAAAGTCTATACATTGGCCAGCCCAAAGTCTGTACGTTGGCCAACTCAAAGTCTATACATTATTCATTGGCTGCAGCCCGAAGTCTATACGTTGCAGCTCAAAATCTATACATTGTCTCTGAAAGTCTATACATTGGCCAGTCCAAAGCCTGTACGTTGGCCAACTCAAAGTCTATACATTATTCATTGGCTGCAGCCCGAAGTCTATACGTTGCAGCTCAAAGTCTATACATTGGCCAGCCCAAAGTCTATACGTTGGCCAACTCAAAGTCTATACATTATTCATTGGCTGCAGCCCGAAGTCTATACGTTGCAGCTCAAAGTCTATACATTGGCCAGCCCAAAGTCCGTATGTTTGCCAACTCAAAGTCTATACATTATTCATTGGCTGCAGCCCGAAGTCTATACATTGCTCGTTGCTATGTGTATACGTCAATCTGCCAAGTCTATACATTGAATTCCACTGAGACGGTGGATGAGGGTGTACCGGCGAAGGGAGAGAGAGAGAATGGGAGGGAGTGTGCCGCTGGAGGGCTGACCAGGAGGGTGTGTCGTTGGGGGATGTTAGAGTGCGCCGCTAAGGGTGAGTGGTGGGCGTACCGCTGAAGGTTCTTTGGGGTGTGCCGTTGGAGGTTGGGAAGGGCGTACCGCTGAAGGTGGTGAGTGTGTGCATGTGTCGCTGAAGAGGGATGTGAAGGCGTACCGGTGAAGGCCCAAAGTAGGTGTACCGATGGAGGAGTATGGGGGTGAGAGTGTGCTGCTGGAGGGTCAATGGAGCGCGCTGGTGAGGGTTAAAAACAGGCGTGATGAAGGCCCACTCCTCCATTATTTGTTGTTTTTAAGGCTTTTCTTTTCTTCTTTTCTCAGTTTTCATGTAGTCTTATATAAATTTCTCCTTTTCTTTATTCAGTTCAGCCTCTTCTCGTAGGTCGGACGTTTAGTCCACCATGTTATTAGTCGGTTCGGTTCTTATGTCACCGGCAGTGGGTTGCTTAGTTGGAAAATTTTATCATTGATTGTTCTGTTCGTCTGTTGCTTCCTTTTGCCTCTTAACGTCTTGTTATTTTCTGCCAAAAATTCGGCAGCATCTCCCCTTGACCCGAGCATAAGGGAGATAAAAGGGAACGCGCCCACATGGAGTGGCGGAACCCGACAACTGGAGGTGGGCGCCCGAGGGTGGCAACACCTTGATAAAACCTCGGAAAACACGGGAAAACGATGAGCCGAAGACCACTCGGGCCAGACAGGATGGACTGGGGGTCAGCCACTACGTACCAGGCTAGGGCGGGGCCAGGCGTGCCGCTGAGGCACTAAAGGGGAGGTGTACCGCTGGGGGCTACTATATGGGTGTGCCGGCCAAGGGCCGGAAGGGTGTGTCACTGGGGGCTCCCATGGGTGTGCTGGCCAAGGGCCGGAAGGGTGTACTGGTCAAGGAGCCATGGGTGCACCGGGCTAGGGTATTGGGTTTGGCAGGCCTCAAAGGAAACTTGGCAGGACAGGGAAAGTTCAACAAGGGACTTTAAGGCAGAGGCATGGGTACACAGAGGAGGGAAGAGGGGCATCTCCTATTGGGCATATGAGCAAATATTAGGGTTGGAGGCTCTAGGGGGGGGACCACAACAGGAGGAGAAGATCGGTATAAGAAACTGTAACTGCCAAAGGGGAAGAAGGAGATGATCAAACGCACATAGTGATTCAAACCAACGGAGACAAAAAAGGAAACCCAAAGAGGGGTAGTTTTCATTCATGATGAGAAAAGTGCCGTAACCGGCCGTATACATTACGGAACATGCCCGAGCTAAAGCTATAGGCAAAGAAGAAAACCAGAGAACGCGACTACGGAGTGGGGAAAAATAAAGAACAAAAGAGGAGGAGGTGTTGGAGATCGAAGCAGGGATGATCGTCCACTGCTCTTTCCGCCACCTTCCCCTGCTACATCGAGCCCTCTTTCTTTCTTACTCTCTCTTCTCGTTGCTTGGGTGGCTGTCGGAAGACTCCACACCGGAGCCCTCTCCCTTTTCTTCTCTCTTCTTCTTCTTCTCGTCTGCACCTCTCTATTTGTCTCTGCCTCTGGGTCTCTTCTCCCTGTCCCTTCTTTTTCCGTCCTCCTTCTTCGCCGGAATGGGAGTGGTTTTATACTCCCAGCAGTGGGAGCCCTCGAGCATGGCAGTCAGAGGCGGGAAGCGGCTGGTCATGATGGGGTTTGACTTCCCCTGTCCTGGCTGTCAGGGGAGTAGCCTACGTGGCCAAACCATTGGTTGACACCTCGGACAGCTCACTGCGCGCCAAGGATATGTAGGGCATGGGCTTCATGTCGTTTGGCCGTTGAAAAACCTTCACGCTGTACCGCTGGCGGACTGAAGAAGCGTGTCGCTATAAGACACTGTAAGCGTGCCGCTGAAGAGGGTAAAAGGCATGCCGCTGAAGGTTGCCCAAGCGTGCCGCTGAAGGGGGCAAAAGGCGTGCCGTTGAAGGCCCAAAGAAGTGTGCCACTGGGCAGGGCAAAAGGCGTGCCGTTGAAGACCCCTTTGGGTGTGCCGTTGAAGGCCCCTGGGGGTGTGCCGCTGGGGCTCCCAGGGGGCGTGCCGCTGAGGGCAACCTGGGTAGTGTGCTGCTGGGGCTCCCAAGGGGCGTGCCGCTGAGGGCAAGGGGGCTGTGCCGCTGAAGGGCAAGGGGGCTGTGCCGCTGCTGGGCAAAGGACCCTGTGCCGCTGAAGGGCCAAGACTTGGTAGATGAGTGTATAGACTTTGCGTGCATGAACTCTGTACAGACCTGCCACATCAATGTATAGACTTCGCGTCTAACTCTGTACAAACTTTCCTCGCGGGTGTATAGACTTTGGCAAGACAACAGGACGATGTACAGACTTGAGCAAGGAATGTCTGTACAGACTTGAGAGTTCATAATGTATAGACTTGTAGGGGCAACGTCGGTAAAGCTACCAATGTATAGACTTCCAATGCTTCACCGATGTATAGACTTGGAAGTTGAACTGGTCGATGTGCAGACTTCGAATGTGCAATCAGCCAACGTACAGACTTGGGCTGACGGCTGTATAGACTTCGTTTGGAGCAGCCAGCCAGTGTACAGACTTGGGCTGACGGCTGTATAGACTTGGTGTGCAACTGCCAACGTACAGACTTGGGCTGACGGCTGTACAGACTTGGTGAAACCCTGAATGAAGCGTGCCGCTGAAGGGCCAATTGGCCATGCCGCTGAAGGGCCAAATGGCCGTGCCGCTGAAGGGCTGAAGGGCCGTGCCGCTGGGAGCAGAAATGCCGTGCCGCTGAAGGGCCTCAGGCCCGTGCCGCTGAAGGCACCAAAGGTGCCGTTTTGACAGAGCCCTTTGCTTTTGCTTCGGGAACTTGAAGCTGTGCATTCTGAGATATTTCTTCACCGTTAGGGGCCCGAGGGTGGGTCCGTAGCAGTGTATTAAATCAGGAGGACATCCTATGATTTCTAGGTCTCTTAATGCGCCCGTGCAAATGCGGGGATTTGCCGGGCGGTAGTATCTTCCCGGAGCCCTGGATGGCCAGTCTCTCCGGGTCTCTTCCTTTGACTTTGACATTAATCGGGGCTCATCGGGACATATGTGTTAGGGTACAATGCCTAGATACAGAGGGGGGTGAATGTATCCTTTTACAATTAATGCCCAAATAAAAACTCAAGTGCTGGACGCAATCTCAGAATAAAACCAAATTCAATTAAACCAATGAGCAAACACAAGAGACGCGCCTATTCAAGCATCTAGCGGAAGCACACTCATAATGCAAACCACTGCTCAAGAGATTTTTAGGTGGTTCGGTTCTCCAGACCTACATCCACCCCACACTCAAACCAAGTGTGGCTACACTAACAGCTGGGCAACACAGCTTGCCAACAGAAGCTGATACACAGCTTACCCAGGGGAACAGACTCCCCTCTTCCTCCTACCTGGAGGGAACCTCTAGCAACCCTCGGTCACTAGAAAACCAGAGACTAGCGTCTCTCTTCCTATATACCAAGAGGGAACCCCACTGGTAGCAGCCCCACTACCCGTGAACCAGCCAGTAGCACTCTGCTACCAGCAACCCACCAGAGGCAGAGCCTCTCTTCCTCTAGACCAGGAGGGACCCCTGGACTTGCAACCCACAAGCCCAGAACTGGAGATCAGATCTCCCTTCCTCCAAACCGGAGGGAATAGACAAGTGACTTACAGCCACTTGCAGACTAGAGGTCAAAGACCTCTCTTCCTCCAGACCAGGAGGGACCCGACCTCAGTCCAGAGGATCGGGAGTACAAAGCTAACCAAATGAAAAAGGAAAAAAAATAAGAAAAGAAAAATACATAGTGATCAGAAAGCTGTAAGGAAAGATAACACAGATGTGGCTCACAAGGAGCTGACTGGCCTGGATTTGATCCACGGTCCAGTAGACAGATCTTCAGGTAAGCTTCTCTTCCTCTTCTCTTCTCTCTCACTTTCTTTTTCTCTTAACCCTCACGAGCTCTCTAACTTTCTCTCTTTCTCTTCTCCTCTTCTTCTGCTCTTTTACTCTCTCGATCTCTGCTCCTCTATTCTTTCTGGCTCATCCGCTTACTCTGCTTCATCAGCCTTTCTTCTATTTATAACAGCAGCCAGCAGGATGATAGGGTACAAAGTGCGTGTGCCTCCCACGCTTGATCCAGAACCTTCCTGCCACGTGCCCCTTTCGAATTTGTTCCTCTAGTATTAGATCACGTGCAGCCCAGTTATTGGGGAATATTTATCCTCGGACCTGCAAGGAGATAAAAACTATTAATACTCAGGGTTCGCTATATATATCTACCTGAAATGAGTTGGTTGACACTCAAGCTGAAACTGCACAAGGTATGTGGGAACGATAAGAGGTGCACTATACTGAGATCGACACGAGATACAGTGGTGACAAAACAAACACTACCAAGAGAACGACACGAAGTCCAAGGGTGACAAAACAGATACTACAAAGAGAACGACACGAGGTAGAGAGAGAACAACACGAGATATACAATAATAAAGCTGACACTACAAAGAGAACGACACGAAGTAGAAACAGAACAGCACGAGGTAAAAAGGAAATAGCACGGAACTAAAAAGGTAGTAAGACACGCGGTCAGAGGAAACCTAGACGAGGATAGAAAGAAACAACACGCAGACATAAACACAAGAATAACACGAAGACACGAATACAAAAACAACACGACATAACAAACAGCAAAGAGAACGGTACGAGAACAACATGGACTGAAACCAACTCGAAGACGAAAACAACACGAAAACAACATGGACTGAAACCAACTCGAAGACGGAAACAAAAACTGACACGAAGTGTGGTCACAAAGCAAAAAAGACATGGGGTCTAGGAAAGGCAACACGAGGACAGAAGACAGGAACGGTTACAACGACACGTGATAAAATAAAGAAAGTAGGAAAACGACTCGAGTATCTACAGTAAATGACACGAAGAGAAGCCCTGAAAATACTGTTTAGACTTCACGCTATACAGACTTTGAGGAGTCTGAACCAATGTACAGACTTTAAAGGCTGTGATTACCAAGGCATGCTGAACAGACTTGAAACCTATGAAGATGGAGTGTATAGACTTGAAAGTCTGAATGCGATGTGCATACTTGCTGAGTTGACGCTGCAGCCCAATGAGTTAACGCTGCAACATATACACTTTGCGTTCAACTGAAGGTGCATATACTTGAAGTTTCAAGGCCACAATGTATAGACTTCAAAAGAAGTAGTCCGATGTACAGACTTCAAATGTCAAGACATTGTGACTGCAAATGCAGTGATCAGACTTCATTGTATAGACTTGGAGAACTTGAAACAATATGCATACTTGGGACACCTGAAGACCAATGTATAACATGACTGAACATAATCAATTATGCAATGCCATATTAGAACTAATGAAGAACTGCATTATGATCAGAAAGTGAATACTAGCGATTTGACTCACACAAGATGACTCACAGTGAATAGCTCACTACAAAGGCCAAACATCAAAACCACCATTAAAACCATCATCAAAACCACAGGGGCACAACAATCTCCCCCTTTTTGATGATGGCAACACTACACAGTGAGTCATTTGAGAAGTCTGATGACTCAAACTATTCTCCCCCTTTGACTTCATCAAAAAGAAAATAGTTTGAGAAATTAAAGCAACCAGCATGCTATAATTGAAAATCAATCTCCCCCTTGATATACCCAAGATGAATCATGGGAGGATAAGAATGCATATGCACGTGGAGATTTCAAAATGCAAGATCACAATTCTTCCCCTTTGGCAACATCAAAAAAAAAGAAACAAAAGGAGACAGAAATGCAAATGATATGAGATGTAATTAACAAATCCAAGAGTGTGAGAGAGAGCCTCAAAATGGGCAACAAGATACAGATCATTGTCTTTTTAAGGATTAAAATATCTGGTATGTCTGCTGGAAGGGCCACGCGGCCTGCCTTGTGGTGGTCTCCCCCTAGGAGCAGCAGAGGTATATTCTTGAGGTGGAGTTCTGCTAGAGGAAGCCTGACCAGGGGTTGAACCCAAGACAGATTGAAATTCCTTCAGGTCATTGGACAATTCAGCTAGCCAATACACCACAGCGCTTCTGACATTTGCCACTTCAGAAATGATGTCTTCTTGGCGAATATTAACAGTTTCATATCTGTCAGTCAGAGTTGTCATTTCTAATATGAAAGCGATCAATTTATCATAGATCTTCTAGACATCTGGACCTAGGGCACTGAATGACCCCTTCAAAACTTCTAAGGATGTCCTGATCTCAAAACAGTGATTTATAATGCTGGCAGAAGACTTAAAGGAGGAAATTTGAGCATCTTGTAATTCACGAAGTGCTGTTGCGATCTTTGAACATGCCTCCTGCAAGCCTGACATCAAGGACCTGTTGGCATCATCTGAAGCTTTCTTGTTTAACAGAAACCTTTTCCATTCAGTTAGGAGAGAAATTTCAAGCTTCAGTAGCCTGGAATGAACTTGATTGATGTTGAGAGTGACATACGTGAGCAGATCATCCATTTTCTTATCTTGTCTTTGCATTTGCTGAGTCAAATTTATAAGAAGTTCTTCAATATTTGGCGCCCTAGCAGATAGAAGTCGAGGTTGACCTAGAGGTGTACCAAAAAATTCACAGCCAGGTGCAGTTCTCTCATCTGTTTCTTCTTGCACTAGCGTTTGGTTGTCTACTGTTGGAGCCTGATCTTCATCTTCAGCTTGGATGTCTTTGTCAGGAACTACATTTTCAGGTGCCTCTTCTTCACTAGATGATTCTGTTTCTAGGTCTATGATAGGAACTTTCTCCTGACACTCATCCACTATTTCTTCCATGAGATTATGATCTGCAGGACTTTCAACAGGTACCTGTTCTAGAATTTCATATGTAACTACGTTTTCAGCCTCTTCCAAACTTTTCTCCACAGCTTCTCTTAGAATGACATTAACAAAATCAGCAAGTTCTTGATCATTACTTACTTGCTCTTGATCAGGCTGTTCCACGGGCACCCTCACTTCGTCTAATGTCTTCCCAAAAGAATCAAACAGACCATCAATGTTTGTATCTAGATCAGTCTGAATGCTGTTTTCAGACAACCTGACTTCTTCAGATGCAAACTCGACAAGCTTCTGAAAAGAAAAAGATACTTCAGTGGGTGCAATAGACATAGTTGACTGTGGATGTTCAGATGGTGTTTCCTGTAGAGCAACCTCAGAAGCTGATGCTAAAACTGTTTGGGTTGAATCTTGAGGGTGTTCCAGAAGCTCCCCCTGAGCTTGTGATTCCTTAACTTTCTGGGCCTTAACCTGCCCCAAGAGAGAAGAGCCCTCCAACCCCAAAAATACTGAAACAAAATTCATGTTAAAAATGTTTCGAGCCCTAACTTCTGACATGGCCTCTCCATCCAAGGGAATCTTTGAATACTTGAAGATGTCTGTCAAATGGGCGGTGTAGGGCAGATGTCTTTTGGATCCAATACACCCCTTCATGACATTAAAAATAAACTCAGGCAAATAGATCTTTACATTCTGAATCAGGCAGAACAATAGGAACCTCTGTGTGTCTGTGATTCTTCCTCTAGCTCCAGTCTGTGGGGTGACTATTGAAGCAATGATGTTCTGAAGAAGCTTGTGAAGAGGGGGAAATGACGAGGTTTGGTAAGCTTTCAGCTTCAACTGCCCCTTGTCATGAATGTTACTAGGTTTACCAGTAATGACCGAAAAGGCTTCATGCAGACTATATCTATATCCTCTCTCCACTTCCCCTTTTTCTAGAATACTAAGAGCTTTGTGGAGAGAGTCACATGTTACTGTCATCTCAACCCCTTTAACAGACGAGATCAAAGCAGACTTATCTCGGCTCAAAGACAAATTATTGTAAAATTCCATTACCAGGCTAGGGTAATAGACACGGTGGTTTTCTAGGAATTTCCTCCATTCCTGAAACTCAAGAATCTCCAAAAGTTCTCGAAACTTCAAAACCAGGGTTTCATCTCCGAAATCTACTATCCTTGGAGGAATGATTTTCCCACTCTCTAAAAACACGGTAGACTGAGAGGGCCTAGTACCTTGTGCTGAAGACATTTCCGCAGCTGTTTCTGGTTCAAGACATCTTTGCTGCTTGGACGAAGGCTCCTCATCTATTTCTTTTCCCTTCCTCTTCCTTTCCACAGGAGCGACGGATTCTGGCTGATCCATTTGTCGTAACTCTCAGGGTATCAACTCTTTCTTGCTGGTTGCTGCTAGAAATGAAGCTAGAGCCAAGAACGGAGGAGAACTCTATTGTGGAGATGAGATTTTAGTGAAGAAGAATGAGCGGGAGAGAAGGGTTTGAAGAAGCATACAAGACGTATCGACAGGAGGAGACACAGGAACTAGCAGGGGCACGCAAGGGTATATGGATGTAACCTTGAGGAACAAGAAGGGTTTTGGGGGGTCACTTTTCACTCTTATCGTACTTTTCAGGAAATGCCCAAACTACCCTTATTCAATATGTAACACAGCCGTTTCCCGTTAAAGTTCGCTCTTCAATATATGGAATTATTATATTCTTCCGAATACCTTGGTCAGTTACCTCAAGACGTTAAATCAACATGATCACAAAACTAGCTGTTAAAGGTACTTAGCCTAGAGAAGGTTACGATTAAAATACTCCTTATGTTTGTCAGGCAAAGAAATACCAAACAGATAGTTAAGCACGGTTCATTACCTCATTTAAAGGACAAGAGAGGGCATACAGAGTCAACCAATTTGTTGAGCACTAGGTAGAATTGTCCCTTTTTTTCACAAGGAGACATGTTTATAAGACACCAGAATCCCTGGTTACTCAAGACAAGCTACCTTTATGCCAATGAAAGCCAATGATTTTTTTTTTGTTGACTTTTTTTCCCCTTCTTTTTTTTTTATTTCAACTTTTCCATAATATACAGAGATAGCTAACTGTATCATGACAGAACCTCTAGACTTCTTTGATCTAGAATATCTATTTCTCCACAATTGCCATTGCTCTGCCACAAGGTATGGCGGATTCCCTGGTAGCACCTCTCAAGATCTTAGACACAAGACAGAACCCTTACTTAACATAATTTTTTATCTCACAGCCATCTTCACATAAGTTTCAGTTAAGACGAAATCCTCAGCAAGGCTTTTCCATTTAACAGAAATTTTTACAATGTGTTGACCAACAATTGAGGAATACCTTGGAAGGATTAAAGAACAAAATATAACCCCCATACATTAAAGTTTTTTATTAATAGGTATAACTTGTTACAAAAGATTTTGGGTGGTTTAAGGTATTCTGATCAAATCTGATAAGAGTGACAAAGCTATAAGAAGGAATTTTCCTTCAAGAGAATTCCTGAACCAAAGGGGATAAAACAAGGATAAAAAGGTGACAAACAAAATGGAGAGAGATGAGATGAGATGAGAAGCACTCCATACAGCAAAGCAGCAGGTGAGAGATAACTCTAGAGAGTAAAGACCAAGGAGCTCACATAAAAAATCTTCCTAAGGAGATTCAATCTAGAAACCAGAGAGTGCTCTTGAGTAATAAGCTGCAACCTCATGAGATGACTGAACTCAGCACCAATTAACCACATTGGCAGACAAAGGTTCTTCTGATAGATGACCTGACAAGCTCCTTTTTCAGTCAATGCAAGGGCATCTCACACACAACTCTTGGAAATATTAAATATTTATTTTTTTTTCAATAAGTGGAATGTAATGCAATGAGCATGAGTCAGTAAATTGACACAAAAATAGCATGCCTCCCCCTGACTATGAGCATGAAGCTTTTTCTGAGAGCATGTAGTGTTTGCCATGAACACTAAACAAATGAATTTGTGATTCATGCACATTCAGGCTGCCCTGTTCAGTAGAATGACCTATGGTACTAGGCGGAGCACTTGGCCAGAAGGACCACCTCACATATAGTAAGCACCTCCAGACAGATTTTCCCTACCCTTATGATAGCTTACTATTTGATATACCATAATGGTCAAACATGATGATCAAAGGGCATGCCAGACAAGTAAGATTGTTCTAATCATGATAATCATGTCTAGTCTAAAACAGGCAGTTTATATGTTCAACAACAATCATCAGTCTGATGGATTAAGAATTGAATTCAGATTAGGAAGGCAGCAGTAGATTTACCTGAAGCGTTCAGGCATGGGGTCGTTTTATGTGCCCTGGTTTATTACCCCTTTATTCCATCCAAGGCACACCTGCCAGGCACCTTCCTATTTTCCACTAGCAGGTACCCAAGTGGTCTTGGGTCTTGCATAGTAATTGGCCCCTTTTGGGACTGCCTGCATCCTTTTCTGTGCCAAATAGTCGTCAGAGTTCATGATAAAACAGTTATGCATTGAATGCCCAGACAGCCCACAATAGTGGCATGAACTAGCAGGTTTCATGTTCCTCTTATGTACACTAGCATGAACTTGAGCATTATAAGAGTGAGCATGAGGGTTTCTGTTATAATTATGAATTTTTTTTCTTTCATGACCAGCCACCCAACAAGCAGCAACGTGGTGGCCTGGTTTTCTACAATTTGAGCAAACAGGAATTCTTTTAAGAACATGTTTGTTCCTACCAAATCCTTTGAAATTTCTATTCCTACCCTGGACATGCCAGCAGTCCTTGACTGCATGCCCATGCTTCCCACAATGGGAGCAGAAAGGAGACTCTCTTCTGAAAAAGCTTGCCCAACATTCAGTGGCCTTGTGCCCAAGCTTGTTACAATTAAAACATTTGACATGCTGGTTCAGAGAAGCAGTTTTGTTGATATTAAGAGCATGTTGGTTAGCATAAGATTTAGCATGATGTGAGAGTGGTTTTTTCTTTCCATTAGCAAACCAACATTGAACAAGGGTGTGGCCTAATCTACCACAATGCGAGCATTCACTTTTCTTTGAATGAGCAGCAGGATTTCTATCATGATATTTCCCAGCATCCATCATTTCAGCATTTAAATCATCCAGTTCTTTTAATTCACACTCATGCATCAAATGGCCTATCTTGTGACAGTAATGACATTTCATGATTTCCCTCTTATGTGCATGTCTCGGTATATCAGTGTGTTTTACAGCATGCACATTTTCAGTGTGATCCAATCCTTTCTTCACATGACTGACCATATCAATAACTTTTGTTTGTTTCTGATTCTTCTGAACATTTGGTTGTTTATTTTCTGAGGTGGTGGCTACATCAGATGCTTTGATAAAAGATGTCATTAGCTTTTTTTTGAAAGCCTTTTTATTTATATCGTTGTAGCCTAACCCTTCCTTTTGAGTATTGACCTTAACACCTAACAACCTGTCCAGATTTTCTTGTCCTTTCACAAATTTTGACAGGGATTTATTCAAATCGTCAATTTCATTTTACAGAGAAACGATGTGTATTTCATAACTGGCAATTTCTTGTTCATTATAATTTACACATTCGCTTAGCACTTTGTTTGCAATTTTGCAATCCTCAACTTCTTGTTCCAGATTTTTCATTTTTTCAGATTCTTCAAAGTAAACAAATTTTCCTTTTTCTAAAGCTAGAAGCCTCTCAGACATAGTGGAGTTCAGCACTTTTAACTTCTCATTTTCTTCCTTAAGCTTGTCATTCTGAATTAACTCATTTATTAAGATCTGATCTTCTGAGTTAGTTTCAAGTTTTCTTCCAGCCATAAATTTCTTCAAATCTTTTTCCTTCTCTTTAATATCTTTCTGTAATTCCACATTCACAAATTTTATGGCTTCAATTTTCTCAATCATCAGAATGTTCTCTTTTTTCAGTTTCTCTAAACTTTCTTCATTTTCTTTGCAGAACTTTCTAAGAGAATTATCTTCAGATTTCAGCTTATTTAGATCAGATTTTAGACATTCACATTCCTTCATCAAGTTTTCATTCTGATTTTTATACCTACGAATATCAGATAGACAAGTATCATGAAGTTGCTTGATACTGGAGCAATTTTCACATGGGGATCTAGACCTTTCTAACCCAGTATTCTTTTTCAACTTTTTATACTGACTTCTTAAGCTCTCATGTGATTCTAGCAATCCAGCATATGCATTTTCCCAATCATCTACAGTATAATTTTCAAAAGGATTTACCTCATCATCTTCATCTTGAATGCTGCCTTGATTATTTCTATCAGCCATCATGCAGCTGTCCTTCTTTGTCTTCTGAATTCGCTTCAGCATGTTCAGAATATCATTAGCAGAACTGCAATCATATAGACAAGACCATAAGGCTCTGTCAATAGCTGTTTTCATCAGATTAAAAGCTTTCTGATTCTCTTCATGCAAAGAGGTATGCCTGTCAGTCCATTTGGACTTTTTCTTTGGTAGTTCATGAGGACTGTGTGAAATTACTTTCCACAGGTCTGGATTAATAGATTTAGCATACCTCTTTAGATTAGCAAGCCATGCACTGAAGTGTGTACCACTAAAAATCGGTGGATTAGCCATGGGAACAAATAGCAGGTAGATTCGAGGCAACAAGAGTATTGATGCACTAAAACCAGATAAGTATCGAAGACTACAAGATCGGATCTGCAGGTCGCTGGACCTTCTAGGCAGACACCCGCTCTGATACCAATTGTTAGGGTGCAATGCCCGGATACAGAGGGGGGTGAATGTATCCTTTTACAATTAATGCCCAAATAAAAACTCAAGTGCTGGACGCAATCTCAGAATAAAACCAAATTCAATTAAACCAATGAGCAAACACAAGAGACGCGCCTATTCAAGCATCTAGCGGAAGCACACTCACAATGCAAACCACTGCTCAAGAGATTTTTAGGTGGTTCGGTCCTCTAGACCTACATCCACCCCACACTCAAACGAAGTGTGGCTACACTAACAGCTGGGCAACACAGCTTGCCAACAGAAGCTGATACACAGCTTACCCAGGGGAACAGACTCCCCTCTTCCTCCTACCTGGAGGGAACCTCTAGCAACCCTCCGTCACTAGAAAACCAGAGACTAGAGTCTCTCTTCCTATATACCAAGAGGGAACCCCACTGGTAGCAGCCCCACTACCCGTGAACCAGCCAGTAGCACTCTGCTACCAGCAACCCACCAGAGGCAGAGCCTCTCTTCCTCCAGACCAGGAGGGACCCCTGGACTTGCAACCCACAAGCGCAGAACTGGAGATCAGATCTCCCTTCCTCTAAACCGGAGGGAACAGACAAGTGACTTCCAGCCACTTGCAGACTAGAGGTCGAAGACCTCTCTTCCTCCAGACTAGGAGGGACCCGACCTCAGTCCAGAGGATCGGGAGTACAAAGCTAACCAAATGAAAAAGGAAAAAAAATAAGAAAAGAAAAATACACAGTGATCAGAAAGCTGTAAGGAAAGATAACACAGATGTGGCTCACAAGGAGCTGACTGGCCTGGATTTGATCCACGGTCCAGTAGACAGATCTTCAGGTAAGCTTCTCTTCCTCTTCTCTTCTCTCTCACTTTCTTTTTCTCTTAACCCTCACGAGCTCTCTAACTTTCTCTCTTTCTCTTCTCCTCTTCTTCTGCTCTTTTACTCTCTCGATCTCTGCTCCTCTATTCTTTCTGGCTCATCCACTTACTCTGCTTCATCAGCCTTTCTTCTATTTATAACAGCAGCCAGCAGGATGACAGGGTACAAAGTGCGTGTGCCTCCCACACTTGATCCAGAACCTTCCTGTCACGTGCCCTTTTCGAATTTGTTCCTCTAGTATTGGATCACGTGTAGCCTAATTATTGGGGAATATTCTTCCTCGGACCTGCAAGGAGATAAAAACTATTAAAACTCAGGGTTCGCTATATATATCTACCTGAAATGAGTTGGTTGACACTCAAGCTGAAACTGCATGAGGTATGTGGGAACGACAAGAGGTGCACTATACTGAGATCGACACAAGATACAGTGGTGACAAAACAAACACTACCAAGAGAACGACACGAAGTCCAAGGGTGACAAAACAGATACTACAAAGAGAACGACACGAGGTAGAGAGAGAACAACATGAGATATACAATAATAAAGCTGACACTACAAAGAGAACGACACGAAGTAGAAAGAGAACAACACGAGGTAAAAAGGAAATAGCACGGAACTAAAAAGGTAGTAAGACACGTGGTCAGAGGAAACCTGGACGAGGATAGAAAGAAACAACACGCAGACATAAACACAAGAATAACACGAAGACACGAATACAAAAACAACACGACATAACAAACAGCAAAGAGAACGGTACGAGAACAACATGGACTGAAACCAACTCGAAGACGAAAACAACACGAAAACAACATGGATTGAAACCAACTCGAAGACGGAAACAAAAACTGACACGAAGTGTGGTCACAAAGCAAAAAAGACATGGGGTCTAGGAAAGACAACACGAGGACAGAAGACAGGAACGGTTACAACCACACGTGATAAAACAAAGAAAGCAGGAAAACGACTCGAGTATCTACAGTAAATGACACGAAGAGAAGCCCTGAAAATACTGTTTAGACTTCACGCTGTACAGACTTTGAGGAGTCTGAACCAATGTATAGACTTTAAAGGCTGTGAATACCAAGGCATGCTGAACAGACTTGAAACCTATGAAGATGGAGTGTATAGACTTGAAAGTCTGAATGCGATGTGCATACTTGCTAAGTTGACGCTGCAGCCCAATGAGTTAACGCTGCAACGTATACACTTTGCGTTCAACTGAAGGTGTATATACTTGAAGTTTCAAGGCCACAATGTATAGACTTCAAAAGAAGCAGTCCGATGTACAGACTTCAAATGTGAAGACATTGTGACTGCAAATGCAGTGATCAAACTTCATTGTATAGACTTGGAGAACTTGAAACAATATGCATACTTGGGACGCCTGAAGACCAATGTATAACATGAGTGAACATAATCAATTATGCAATGCGATATTAGAACTAATGAAGAACTGCATTATGATCAGAAAGTGAATACTAGCGATTTGACTCACACAAGATGACTCACAGTGAATAGCTCACTACAAAGGCCAAACATCAAAACCACCATTAAAACCATCATCAAAACCACAGGGGCACAACAATATGGACGTGCAATTTTTGGTGTCCACAAATGCCCCCCACCCACGGGTAGCGCAGGCGAAGGATGAGCCAAGGGGTGCCCGCGGGTGTACTGGTCCCTTTTTCTCTTTGTCGGCGCCGATCGGGCGTCGGTTGCCGACGTGACTTATCTGTCTCATCTTCTTATTGCTAACGCCGGCAGGATGCCGGGCATTGGCCCAGTTTATCGACCTCTTTGTCTCTTCGTCAATGCCGATAGGGCGTCGGGAGCCGCCCTAGTCTGTTGGTCTTTTGGTCTCTTCGTTAGTGCCGACAGGGTGTCGGGAGCTGACCTGGTTTGTTGGTCTCTTGGTCTCTTCGTTAGTGCCGACAGGGTGTCGGGAGCTGACCTGGTTTGTTGATCTCTTGGTCTCTTCGTCAATGCCGACAGGGTGTCAGGAGCTGACATGATATGTTGTCTCTTGGTCTCTTCGTCAGTGCCGACAAGGTGCCGGGAGCTGACATGATATGTTGGCCTCTTTGTCTCTTCGTCAGTGCCGACAGGGTGTCGGGAGCCGACGTGGTTTGTTGATCTCTTGGTCTCTTCATCAGTGACGACAGGGTGTCGGGAGCTGACCTGGTTTGTTGCTCTCTTGACCTCTTCGTCAGTGCCGATAGGGTGTCGGGAGCTGACCTGGTTTGTTGGTCTCTTGGTCTCTTCTCCAGTGCCGACAGGGTGTCGGGGGCTGACCTGGTTTGTTGGTCTCTTGGTCTCTTCATCAGTGTCGAAAGGGTGTCGGGAGCTGACTTGGTTTGTTGATCTCTTGGTCTCTTTGTCAGTGCCGACGGGGTGTCGGGAGCTGACCTTGTTTGTTGGTCTCTTCTTTTCTTTTCTTCTTTTCTCTCCTTTTTTTTGAACCACATTACTGATATAAGCGCCCTTTCAGGTTTTTGCTGGTACCGGCCCCCTCTTGCTTTTGCCCACGCGCCCTCTCAGGTTTTCACGTGACGGGATACCCGATTTTACCTGCAGCGCCCTTTCGGGTTTTCGCCACAGTCGGGTTGTTGCCATTTTTACCCTTGCCTCCCGTGTAGGGGCAAGTCCGGCGGGGTATCTCTATTTTTAACCCCATTTTCTTTTCTTCTTTTTTTTTCTCTTTTCTTTTTTTTGACGAGCGAGTGATACGCAGGTGTCGGCTAGGGCACGAAGCCTTGCGCCGGAAGGTAAGGCTCATTCGTTGGCAAGAAGACAATGCCAGCGCAACGGGAGAATTCGCTCCGATTCGGACGTAAGGTCCGTCATGGCAATATTGTGCGGAGTGGGTGGCTAGGGCACGGGGCCTTGCGCCGGAAAGGGACTTATTCGTTGGCAAGGGACTAATGTCAACGCAAGGATAGAGATTCTGCCGATTCGGGCGTAAGACCCGTGATGGCGATTTTGTATGATGGAAAGTGGCTAAGGCACGAAGCTCTGTGCCGGGGAATGACTTATTCGCTGGCGAGGTGGTGATGCCCCCGCAGGGGTAGAGTTGCAAGGGTAGAGTTGTCTTCACCTGTACGGACGCACGTCATCACAAGGTCGTGGGGATGGAACGTTCCTGTGGACGCACTAAAATTCGAGGGGGAATCTGTTCGTTTGTTGGTCGGGGTTAATTCGTTTATTTAGTGCGAGGGCGTGCCAGTCAAAAAGTGACGATTTATTCGGGCTTACATGGAAGCCCAATGTGCGCTCGATCTGACTAATCAGACAATTGTGTGGTTCGTGTCGGGACCGAAACTCGCCGTGCCATAAAGGTCACGGCGTTATTTACATCCCCCATACGGGGGAACACCCTTGATTGATTGCCGGGAATGAGGGCCCTACAGCCTAGAGAGAATACTAATCATGCAGGAGGATAGTGAAAGACGAACTATGCTAGAAACCCGTATTGGGACATGAATGTTCAGACTATGTCGGCCACTCATGAGCCACTTCATGTTCGGACGAAGCTCCGTGCTTGTAGTATAAAAGACGGTGACAAAACCGCGTGAATGTCTACCACGAACAAGGCAAGTTTAATGAGAATACGGGATTGGATCTCGGTAGAGACGGGTCAAGTTGATAGACTGTTGGCCGGAGATGATTTCAGACTATGGCCATGTCGGAAATTCCGTAAACCACATCCGATACCATAAGCCGTCGTCGATTTTCTCTTTGCACCTAGTCCGAGGGAGTGAATTATTAAGTGCATAGCCCAAGCTCACTAACGTGCGCCCTCACACGCAGATCGACCTGCGCGGTCAGGTCGCGAGGTTCAAGGGGGTCAAGGGGGCAGCGCCCCCGGAACAAAATTTTAATCGAAGCACGGGTAATAGTTTAGTTTTTCTATTTGGCATTGATCTTTGCATTTTTTTTTGTTTGAACCTTTCTCCCTTTTATTATCATTATCTACCTCCCCCTTTTATATAAAAGAGGCACGCCGGTTTAACATGATGCAAGGGAAGCGCGCCGGCTATGGAGGTGTAAAGGGGGCGCGCCGGGTTAAGTCAATGCCAAGGAGGGAGAGGGGTCGCGCCGGAATAGCCTCAGAAGTGTGGGGCGCGCCGGTTTGAGCTCCGGAAATCCGAAGTGGGTTTGAGTGTGGAGCTAATCCGGCGCGGGGGGGTAGCGCGTCGGATTGAGGCTCAGGAGTTTGAAGATGAATTTGAGTGTGGGGCTAAACCGGCGCGGGGGGGTAGTGCGCCGGGTTAACCCACGTCGGATTAAGGGCACGCCGGAATAGCTTTATTTCATTATGTTTGTGCTCTGTTTATTCTTTCTGTTTTCGTTCTTGTTTCTTCAACCTGTAGATTGACATTTCGATTGGTTTATTCACTTGATTGATGTGTTAAGTTGATATAGAAGGTGGTTAAAGCTTTTTTAATCATTTATTAAGATGAACGAGCATGAAGATTGAAGGAACTTGTTGACACCCATTTTATACCCAATAAGTCGGGTCATCTCCTTATTTCATTCTATATGATGCTCCGAGTTGTTCACTCTTCATTGAGTCTCTTGATCAGTTGAGGCCTGTTTCTTGGGTCTTAATTCCTGGATTAAGAATTGGCTCCTGGTGGCGTTTCGTTGGCAATAGCTTAGCAACCCTTCATTGCTATTCTTGAAACTCAATGGTAATAACGGTCCAAACCAGGCGCGTTGTTTCATTATAACGCATGGGGCCTGGACCGTTACTCTTTGAAGAGCCCTAAGGCTTAAGGCCTTATTTTCAGTGCTTATCCTTTGGCTTACACATTGGTAATAACGGTCTGTCGAGAGGCCGTTGTTTCAGTATGACGCCCTATATCTTGGCCGTCGCTTCTTTGCAGAGTCCAATTGATTAAGTCTTCTTCCCGTCGATCTTATCCTTTGGGATAGGGTTGAGAGTAACGGATGGTCCTTGATGCGTTGCTTCCAAGCGGCGGTCTGTCGTGCAGCCGTTACTTCCTTCAGAGAGTCCTAGCAGTTCATGCCTTTTCTCTGCTACTCCGTGGTCGAGATAAGGGTTTGGATTGACAATATCTCTTTCAAATCTGATCCTCAGGACCTTCCGTTCGATTCTATGGACTCTTGATGATATTATCTTCAAGGATTTGGTAAGAATTATCTCTTTATCTTGCTTGATTATCCTCTGCTCGACCTGAGAGTTTGAGGGTCTATAAATAGAACCCTTGACTTCATGGCCCAGGGGAGGAAGATTTAAATTCACGACGAAGTGCTGCCAAATTCAGGAGCCATCTTCACCCAAGAGGAACTGCTTCCTACGTCCATCCATCTCATAATCAAGGGAGTACTTTGGTTATGGTCTTTCAAGTTCATCATTGCATGCTTGAGTTCTTCCCTGGTTTTTCCTCAATCAAAGCATTGTCCCTCCTCTTTCTCCACATTTTTCACAATCCTCTAAGCATATAAACATCTTCCCAAGCTTTTAAAACACCCAGAGGGGTTAAAAAAAAACCAAAAAACTCCCCGGTAATCCACTCTCCTTTTGATGATGTTAAGTCCTTTGAGAATTGATGCTATGCTTGTGAAAAGGACTAATTGAGGTTATTGTGTTTGGTCTTTCTACATCTTTGGCAGGTTTACAGGTTCATTAACACGAGGCCCAGGTCTTCTAGCCGGCTGGAAGAGTTGGAGTTAAAAGAATTCAAGCTTTGTTACTGCAGGTTATCTGACGGCCTTGTGCAGGCGCGTCACTCTCTTCCGGCGGTCTATCGTGTGGCCGTCATTTCCAAGTAACGCACAGGGTTCTGGCCGTTACTTATAAGTTGATCTGTAGGCTTTCTCTGGTTTTCTCTCCCGTGGGCGGGTGTTTCATCTACCTATTTCCAAGGTATATTCAGGTCTTTGACTTGTTTTTACTTTGGTGGCGATCACATCTTTCCTTGGTATTGGGGCATTAGCTGTCTTCTTCATCATATCTTTCTATTTTCCTTGCTAGTTCCACCTTCACGGTGTGTTTTTGTTTACTCCTTGCTCCACGCCCCGGCGTGTGTTTTCCTTTTCCTCAGCGTAGTTTGATTGAGATAGCATGCCCATGCTAGAGCTAGCTATGATTGCCTAGGTTCATGATCACATGTTCATAGGTTTGAGTAGATCTTTGATTGCTTGTTTGTCATCTTACCATATCACTTTTCAAACCTCAAAAGAAAGATAGAAGATAGACAGATAAATATCAACAGATAATTTTTTGGCGATCACGGTGGGACATCTTGTGCCAATCGTGGTTTTGATTCTTGTTTAAACCTGCCATCATCTGCTTGTTGAGTTGCCTTTTGTTTCCCCTTTGATTACTGCTCATCCTGGTTTTCTGAGTTCTCTGACGGCCCGGTGTCCCCGCGTCACAGTCCTCTGACGTAGGGGCATTAGACCGCCACTTTGGTTCTGCTGTGTGAGCTTCCACGGGCTTTCCGGTTACTTCTGTCTGGTTTTGGTTCCCTGGCTCATCCGACGGTCTCATCCCCCTGCGTTATATATTATCTGGCGGTCTGGCCTTTGACCGTTATTGTGCTCTGACGCAGGGTCCTTCGACCGTTATTCTACTGGCAGGTATGCATCCGAGGTGCATTTATTTCTACAGTTTTTGCTGTGACTTATTGCTTGGGTGATAATTCCCCTCCTTCTTGCTTTGCTCATATCTACATATCATTGTGTGCACCATTGATTGTTAGATTCTAGGCTAGACTTTGCATGCACTCTGGTGCACATAGGGTCATTCATCTTTTCCTACGTTAGATTGTATTTTCCTACCTTGTTGTGAGGACCTCTCGTCTCCATATTCCATGGGGCCGACTAGGAAATCACAGTAGGGACCTCCGTAAGTCCCCGCGAGCCGTGGATTCCCACACGGACGCCGGGCTGGTTGTATCTCTCCCACCCCGTGTCTAGGACTGCATAAGTGAAGAGTGGTTACACTGAGAGTCAAACCAAGTCCCATATCCATCTCCTACTAGGAACCCATTATTGAGAGCACATATCAATCAATTCACTAAAGTTCCAAAGGAGAAATCATAAGAACCTTGTTGCATCATCTTAAACAACTTGGTTGATTTTGGGTGTCTTCATCTTTTATCATTTACATCTTGTTAGAATCACCTAAGTTGGTTGCTTATTGTGTGTTTCTTGTTTGTATTGGTTGCTTTGCATATTGTCAAGGTTATCCGTTGCATGTGGAGTTGTTTTCGTCCGTCTGAATCATCTTCTCGAGTCAGTTCCTTCTTCACGTTCTATTCTAATCCCCTCTTCGAGTCCACCATGGCATCCTTCAATCCTCCTCGCTCCCAAGAGGACTCTCTTCCTCAAGGGCTCCTTGAAAACCCCCCTAGGGTTATTACATTTTCCTCTGGAGAGGGGACTGCCCCTCTCCCATCCTCCACTGCTATGGAAGGTGGTCAAGTTACCCCTTCTCTCTCTACTCCTTCTGCGGGCTCCGTCCTTCATATGATGGCCCAATTGGATCCGACCCAACTCCAAGTTCTATATCAAGCTATGCAAGGGTCCAATGCTTCTCCCTCTGCCACTATCCAAGGTCAATCTAATCCTTCCATTATTGGGCCGTCCGTTCAGCCCACTCCGATTGATCTCACTCCGGTCCAATCCCGGACCATCACTTTCGCTGGCATGGAGATGGGCCAATCTTCTAATTCAGCCCATCAATCTTTCGATAAAGGGAAGTCACCTATCCCTTCCTTTGTCCAGGTGGATCATCACAACTCTGGTTCGGTAGCTCCGCAGCTCCTTATGAACCCTTCTGATTTCTTACGCCCTCAGCAAGGAGTGGCCCAAAATCATTCTAATCCGGGTCTATCTCAGGCCCAATATCCTTCTTACGGGCCTCCTATTTTCACTGTCTATCCTTCCACTCCTTCTTACGGGCTCCCGCCTGTTGCTACAGCCATTCCATCTGCCCCTCAAATACAATCAGCATCCCTCACTACCCATGCTCCCTCCCGAGAGCAGGACTTGCTTGACAAGTGGGCCACCATGCAGCAACAACTCGACTTTCTTCAGAAAAGGGTTGGCCCACAATCCTTGGCCGATATTCCTATTCCGAGCTTCCAGAACATCTGGTTCCCTCTGCAATCAGAGCTCCCCAACTATCACAAGTACGATGGGAACAGCAATCCCTTCATCCATGTGATGGATTTCCTTTATGAATCGGCGTAGTTCCAATATGATGATCGCCTCATGGTGTACTTATTCCACCGATCTTTGGACAGTGTTGCTCTAGAATGGTTCTATTCTCTACCACCGGAAGAGGCCGAGAGTTTCAAAGTAGTAAAGGACAAATTCATCCAGCGGTTCCAAGACAGGGTCGGCCCGGAATATTCATTTACAGATCTAGTGGCCGAGAAGATGAAGCCGGATGACGAGTTCGCCACCTATGCAGACAGGTGGAGACAAATGGCCGCTAGAGTACCGGGCCACATTCCGTAGGAAGAGAAGGTCAAACTGCTGATTTCCAATGCCACCCCGACCTTCCGCAACATCCTGGCAATGAATGACATAGCCAACATGCATCAACTCTATAGCCGGGCGCGCTTCATCCAGACTCAATTCAAGGACTCCCCTATCCATTCCCTCTTCGAAAACCAAAAGCCCAAATACCACAAGAAACCATAAGGGCCGGTGACTGAGGGAGTCCAAACAAATGAGCAAGTACAAGCCGTTGCTTTTCCATATCAGGCCGCACCTTTCCGCTACAACCAAAACCCCCGCAATCCACAAAACTCCGCTCTGCAAAACTTCCAAGCCACTCCACAAAACCCTCCCCCCGTCTTCACCATTCCACAAAACACCTTCGCCACACCACAACAACCATCACCACCACCACAATACCATAACGTCCCTCCACCCAACGGCTACAACAACAACAATCCAAATAGCAAGCGCCCGGCTCCCAGGAGAGCCCAGTATCCTCCATTGCCAGAGACACTTACAGATATCTTCTCGGCACTCATGTCAGTAAATGCAATCCAACTTCCCCCGGAACGGCCTGTTTGGAACCCGGCAGTCGATCAGACTAAATATTGTATGTACCACCGGCAGCCGGTCCATACCATAGAAGGATGTTTTCAGTTCCGAGATCTTGTGTATGACCTACATGAAGGGCAGAGAATCGACTGGGCCGAAATGCATAGGGCCATTGTTGAGATTAAAGAAAAGAGAAGGCAGCCGCAGAGGCAGCAAGTGCAGTAGCATCAAGCACCGCAGCCGCAGCAGCCGCCACAACAGCAGCAACCACAGCAACAACCACAGCAAGTACAAGACCTGGGCAAGTACAAGACCTGGGCATCCATCAAAACCCGATGCCAAATCATCCACCCGCTCCTCAGCAACAGCCGCCAGCACCAGCCCAAGTAAACATGGTCCAGCCACCGGCCCCCAACACCGGATGGTCTTTCGATGATGATGGCGCCACACCGCAGGTCATGGCCCTCCACCATAACCACCGCAATCCTCCCTTCATCGTCCCTGCACAGCCGACGCCCTCTCAACTCATCCTCCCATTCACACCCGCTCCAGCAAATCCTCTACCACTCTCCATTCCATCGTACCCTCCATCACCTACTCCCATCACCGTCATCACACCACCACCCAATCCTTCACCCATTCTTACCCAGCCGCTAGCCCTCCCTCCACCCGCATCAACATTCATCACCACCCTGCCTTCCACCAATCCTTCATCCATCATCCGCGCACCGCCCATTAACCTCGCCAACCCTACGCTCCACCAAACCGCCTCCCCCGCACCACCTGTTCCATTCATCCATCCCGCAGGGCCCATCATACTATCTTCAGATGCCGCGGCAAATTGTGCTTTGAGGAGCGGGAAGATGTTCCATTGGAATTACGCTACTACTTCTAATCCCCAGTCCTCTCAGCCGGTGGCCGAGCAAGAAGAAACTGAACCTTTGCCGGGTACTCAATATGACTTGCTGCATCATCTGGATCGAGTACCCGCCAAAATATCTGTGCTGGAGCTGATCAAAAGGTCCACCCTTCATCAGGATGCGCTGAGGGACTTCTTACAGAAGGTAATGGTTAGCGAAGACATGGCAGTTGATAGCCTACCAACGGCACTGGCAACTATCTCCAAAGGGCGGGCAATCACATTCTCTGAAACCGAGCTTGCACCTCCGGGGGCTCGGCAAATGCCGCTCTGCATAACAATTACCCTGAACAAAGTCGACATTGAAGCAGCGCTGGTTGACACAGGGGCCTCAATTAATGTTTGCCCACTCAGCACCCTCTGAGCATGCAACGTGTCTGAAGAGTTACTACGGCCTACCCCCACCACTATAGCAGCATATGACAACTCAAGGCGAGCATGTCACGGGGTAGTCACCATTCAGGCAGAGCTCGGGCCCCTTACTATGGCCGTGGAATTCTATGTTCTTGATATCGACCCTATGTTCAAGGCTATCTTGGGTCGTCCCTGGATTGACACACTCGGCGCAGTGCCCTCCACCGCACATCAGTGCATTAAATTCCCCTTCCAAGGGAGGGTCGTCAAAGTTAAGAGCTTATCCACAGTACAGTCAGTAAAGGCTATTTCAGAGCAGGTTCTTCCCACACTCTGGCCAAGCAGCCGGCCCGTTCTGTCAGTGTTGGATTTGAACTTTCCTTGGGCTTACACATCCCCTAAGCCCGTCGCTACTCCAGTTAATGTCAAAGTGAAGCCGCAGATTCGAGATTCAAAGGGGTGGAACATTATATTGAAACTGGGCTATCAACCGGGGAGAGGCCTCGGTGCGCAACTGCAAGGGATGACTAAGCCTATACCTAAGGGAAGAAAAATGGGTAGGAGAGGTCTCGGCTACAAAGAGACAGCATTATCTATGATGGGTGATTCCGGGCCGCTCACCTGGGATTATCGTCAGCATTTTGTCAAAGGGCCTCTCCAGCCTGGCACATTAGCTCCAAAGCCGGTTCAGCAAGAAAGGAATACAGTTTGTCCAATTGCCAGTCCGCCTCCCTTGCCAGGAGGGTCAGATGATGACATGCTCGACTACAGTCAGGCCTTGCAGGAACTCTTTCATGAGGAAGAATGTCAGAAGAAGCAAGAGGTTCGACTGGTGCCATGGAGGCCGAAGAAGCAGCCTATTGTTAATTTACAGAAGGAGGGGAGCTCTCCAATTGCCTTTTCTTGGTCTCCCTCACGCCTCCAATCTATTTTCCAACAAGGGGACTTCATACCCCGCCTTCCTCCCATCATAATAAATCTGTCTTTCATTGATCCACCCGAGATTCTATTTGTTCCTTGTGCTTGCGGGAAGTGCCCACCCCTCGATCTATCCACTCTCTTCACTCCTCCTCCTCCCAACGCCCAACTCCACGAGATGTGGTTCTCTTCTTCCGATCCTTTCTTCGACTGCATTTTCCCCGAGTTGTTCCCTATGCAGCTCCCACCTCCTCCATCTTGCTGTGTAGTCTCCGCTGATCTCCAAAAAAAAAAACGTAAAATTTGAAACGGAGATTTCAGTGGAAGATTACGCTATCATGTCGCCATCTTCCTCCTAGGGGCACGAGTCCCCTGCACCTTCCCTTCCACTAGGTCTTCTATCCCCTAGGTTAGGATTAGGGTCCGTCGAGTGTAGGAAAGTAGAGTCAGTCAGGTCTAGAGAAGTAGGGTCTTGTTCCAGGTCGTCTAACCCTTCCTCTGCTGAGCCGCGCTCGCTGGCGCATCCGTCCCAGTCTGTTCCTGATAGAATCTTGCAAGATTTAGCTCAGCGTTGCCATGCTCTTTTGAAGTGCCCGGAATTTATTGCTAAGGCAATCGTAATTGAAGACGACGAGGAAATAGAAGGGGTGTGGAGCGATGACGGATTAGGCATCTATGAGATTATGGATGAGAAGGATCCAATTAATGAAGACAGCGATGTAGATGACACCGCCGACTTATACGCACAAGGATTGAAAAGATTCGACGAGCCGTCGTCGTCGGTGGACGAACCTACAAAGGAAATCAATCTAGGAACCGAAGAAGACCCAAGGCCCATCATGATTGCTGCTAATCTCCCTTCACAAGTAGAAGAGGAATTGATTAAGGTCCTAAGGGAGTATAGCGATTCCTTCGCCTGGTCTTACGAGGACATGCCAGGTCTTGACCCCTCTTTAGTGGAACATCGACTCGTGCTTAAACCAGGGGCAACACCTGTGAAACAAAGGTCAAGAAGATTTCACCCCCACATGGCCTTGAGGATCAAAGAAGAGGTCGACAAACTATACAAAGCCAGATTCATCAGAGTAGTTTTGTATCCTCAGTGGGTGGCAAACATAGTCCCTGTTCTCAAGAAGGATGGAAAAGTGCGCATATGCATTGATTTCAGGGATCTAAACAAAGCATGTCCCAAAGATGATTTCCCACTACCTCATATAGACGTCCTAGTGGATAACACTGCCGGGTATGAAGCTCTGTCATTTATGGATGGGTACTCGGGCTATAATCAGATCCGTCTCACTCCGGAAGACCAAGAGAAAACTTCCTTCACCACGCCCTGGGGCACGTATTGTTATGTAGTTATGCCATTTAGTTTGAAAAATGCAGGTGCCACCTATCAAAGGGCGATGATGGCCATCCTCCACGACATGATGCACATATATATGGAAGCTTATGTGGATGACATCTTGGTGAAGTCAAGAACAAAAGAAGAACACCCCTCTATCCTGGCTAAGGTGCTGCAGAGAGCCAGGGAGTACAAGCTTAAGATGAATCCGAAGAAGTGTGTATTCGGAGTCTCCTTAGGGAAGTTGTTAGGGTTCATAGTGAGCAAACGGGGGATCCAGATTGATCCTAATAAAGCACAGGCCGTCATGGACATGCCTCCGCCAAAGAACATTTCAGAACTTCGAGGATTGATTGGTAGACTGCAATTCATTAGAAGATTTATATCTCAGCATTCTCAGAGGTGTCGTCCGTTTTATGAATTGCTTAAGGCGGGGGTCAAGTTCGAATGGAATCAAGATTGTCAGAAGGCCTATAAGGACCTCAAAGAGTACCTATCCAACCCCCCATTTTTGCAACCTCCTGTCCCTGGGAAACCCCTAATCCTATACATCTCGGTTATTGAGGACTCCCTAGCGGCGGTCTTAGAACAAGTAGATGATGAAGGGAAAGAGTGGGCTACGTACTACCTCTCTCGACTATTTAATCCAGCTGAATCCAAGTACACCGCTATAAAGAAGACTTGTGCCGCTTTAGTGTGGGTAGCTCAGAAGCTTAAACATTACTTTCTCACCCACCCAGTTAGGTTGATCTCTAGAATGGACCCGATCCGTTATCTCTTAGAAAAACGCATCCTTTCTAGTAGGTTAGCTCACTGGCAGAGCTTCCTCTCTCAGTTTGACATTACCTTTGTTGTTCAGAAGGCAGTCAAAGGATATGCCATTGCTGAGCATCTTGCACATCTCCCTATTCCTCACACCGATTCTATTCAGGATGATTTCCCTGATGAGCATCTCTCTGTCCTTTCTCCTCATCCCTTTTAGTCTCTGCACTTCAATGGTGCACTCAACTCCCAAGGCCAAGGGATCGGTGATGTCTTGCTTACTCCAGAGGGAGTAACCATCCCCTTCGCTTATCAACTTCGATTTCCTGCTACCAACAACATCGCGGAGTATGAGGCTCTCCTGGCCGGCTTGAAGCACGCCTATCTTCTAGGCGCACGTTATTTGAACATCATAGGAGACTCTCAGCTCGTCCTACGGCAAGTTCTGTCCACTTACCGTACTCGTGACCCCAAGCTCAAGCCTTATCAAGATTTGGTCACGCTCATTGCTAAGCGATTCCGTAAGCTGATCTATATCCATACTCCCCGTTCTTTGAACATTCTAGCTGATGCTTTGGCATCTCTTGCTTCCTCCTTATCTTTCCCTCTCAGTCGTAGCACTGAGACCATCATCGTCCAGAGATTGGACGCACCCTCTCTTCAAGATCTTTGGTTCATCAACCTTAGGAAAGCTGTAGAGGCGAGAGCTGAGAAGGAAGATCTCAAAGAAGTTTCATTAACAGAGCTAGAGGAGATTCTGGACGAAGAAGAATTGCCTTGGTATCATGAAATCGAATTGTTTTGCAAGGAAGGGTCATTCCCAGAAGGGGCAAAAGCCGAGCAGTGTAAGCAATAAGAAGAGCCGCCGCAAGGTACACTATCATTGCAGGATAAATGTATAGGCGCGCTACTAATGGAATGCTCATGAGATGCTTGGATGATGTAGAAGCTTGGAAAGTGGCTGAAGCGGCCCATTCTAGTGAGTGTGGAGGTCATGTCAATGGCCAGGCTCTAGCGAAGAAGATCCTTAGGCAGGGCTACTATTGGCCCACTCTAGAGGAAGATTGCTCCCTTTGTGTCTGGAGGTGTCTTAAATGCCAACTCCATGCTGATAAAATTCACACTCCAGCTTCGTCTCTCCATCCTATGACTGCTCCTTGGCCTTTCTCTATGTGGGCTTTCGACGTCGTCGGCCCGCTCGGTGATCCTAATTCTCAGATCAAGCAAAAATCCTTTATCCTCACCGCTACTGAGTACTTCACCAAATGGGCCGAAGCCGAGGCGTACGCAGAGATCAAAGCTACAACGGTGTGCCGCTTTATCATGAAGAATATCATCTCACGGTTCGGAGTGCCAAGCAGCATCATCACCGACAACGGACCCCAGTTCATCTCCCAAGAGCTTAAGGACCTATGTAAGAAGTTCAATATTGCACTACATCATTCATCTCCATATTACCCTCAAGGCAACGGTCAAGCCGAGGCCACTAATAAAACCCTTCTTAAAATCATCAAGAAAGTGTGCGAATCTCATAAATTTTTCGATTGGCCAGAAAGATTGGTGGAAGCTCTGAGGGCTTACCGCACCTCCGTCCGTACCCCTACGGGGCAAACTCCCTATTTCCTGACCTATGGGATGGAGGCGGTGCTCCCATATGAGATCTTAATCCCTTCCCTTAGAGTGCAGCTCGATAAGGAACTTAATCTCGATGAACGTCGAGAGGCGTTGCTGGTCCAGTTGGAACTCTTAGATGAGAAGAGGATGAATGCGGCCGATCACGTTTCTGTTTATCAAAAGAGGGTTTCACGTTATTTTCAAAAGAAGGTGATTGAACGTAAGTTTATGACGGGTGATATTGTTTTGAAACGCAAATTCATTCGGTCTGTAGGTCCTAGGTCTAAATTGCAACCTAACTAAGAAGGGCCGTTTGTAATAAAAGAGGCTTATCCAGGGAATGCTTATCGTTTAATGAATGCGGAAGGTGAGGAGCTCCCTCACCCGTGGAATGGGTTGTATCTTAAGCGTTTCTTTCCTTAGAGTCTAAACCACGTGCTTCCCCGGTAGCAAGATCTTCCTTCCTATTTTTCAAAAGAAGAGGTCCCGAGTAAGGCAATCACACACCACACGACATCCCTGGTCAGGCCCCTTGTTTAAAAAGACACCGTTTCTCCTTGGCCATGCTTTAGGGGAAAGTCGAAGTCCCTGTCCGCTTCATTCTTCGGCTGAATCTAGGGGCAAGGAGTGAATAAGGAGGCGACAACCAATCCAAACACCCTAATGAGAGGAGGTCTCAAACAGGGGCAAGTCCGTTATGACCTGACGCCACAAGCAAGAAAGGAAAAGAAAAGAAAAGGAGTGCTCTTTACGAAAAAATCAAAAGCGTTATCTCAAAGGTGTACAGATTCCGAATTTCTGAAAACTCCAAGGAGAAAAGAAAGCTAGGCATGACAAGAGTGGCAGTACTGTTCCCCGCGGGACGTTATGAGCCCGGTCGCATGCATGCCTAGGGTGGACAAGGGTTCGATGACGGACACAAAAGCCCCGGCGCAACAGACCAAATCTCTAATAGGGTTGTGCGGTGAGAAAATCAAGTCCTAAAAACTCCCATATCTGGCCTAAGCTTACCCCCATGATCTTTTTTCCCTTTAGGACTAAGATTAGTACCCTTGGTATGGCATTGGTAAAAACACCGTCATGATGATTAGGTCTTGACCAGGGGTTGTCACACTATTACACGCCAATCTCGGGACTCAATCTAAAACAAGGAAGGGTTCGCGTTGCTAGAGAGGCACTGGTTTTTCAAAATCTAAAAAAAAAAAAAATTCAAATATCTTTCAAAATCCAAAAACAATAAATTTTTCAAAATCCAAAAATATCAAATATTTTCAAAATCCAAAAAAACATCAAATATTTTCAAAATCCAAAAAAATCAAATATTTTCAAAATCCAAAAAAATCAAATATCTTTCAAAATCCAAAAAAAATCAAATATTTTCAAAATCAAAAACATCAAATATTTCAAAATCCAAAAACAACAAATATTTTCAAGAATCCAAAACAAAACAAATATCTTCAAAAATCCAAAAACATTAAATATTTTCCAAAACTCCCAAAAAAATACCATCATGTGCATAGCATGCATTGCATTTTCATTATGTTTCCGCCAATTTAATAAAGGCTCCACCCCTTGACCGAATATCAAGAAACGGTCATTATCTAACTTGCTTCAAGGCAAGGGGTTGAGTCTAAGAACAGATCTAACTTGATTCATGTTTAAAGTGTGTGTGCAGAATGCAGGGACAAGATTCAAAGCACAAAGGTTCACAACTATGCAGGTTCAAGGTATGTAACGCGCCAACATCAGACCGTTACAGTCACATAACGGCCCCCTCTTCGACCATTAATTTCCTTCAGGCATGGGCCTTCTTTCTTTCACTAACCATCACTATAACGGTCTGGAGAATACCGTTACTTGCTTATAACGGCCCAACGCCTATCCGTCATATCCTTCAGAGACAGGGTTCTATTGTTACTCTCATTCTGACGGCCTATCGTAAGACCGTTATTTCCTTGTAGCGGCCCATTGCATATCCGTTTCTATCTCTAGAGGCTCTGCCTGTTCACATCATTCCAAGCCATTAAAAACACGAAACTCAAGCCCATTCAAGTGTGGCAATTTCATCTCATTCAAGCAAGCTTAATGAAATATAATTCATGATAAACCAAGCTCTGATGATCAAGTACACATAACATCTCTCATGAACTAAAAGAAAATCAAGATACATTCAATTTCTTATCCGTAAGAGGGCGGATTCTTCTCAACTCTTTCACATAATCTCGGCGTGCTTCGTCGTTCTCTTCAACCTCTGCTTGCCACGGGCGCACCTTGCTGATCTCCCACATGATCAGCGCGTTCCGGACTGCTCGTTCATCTTCCTCGGTCCCCATATTCCTAGGTAGAAGGGAAGGGTAGTGTGATAGTGCAGAAACACCGGTTCGAGGTAGTCCGATCTGAAGATGGCATCGGTGCGGGTTATAGATCGCCATGGTAGTATTCCCCACTAGCTGGAGGACCAGGCCTTGACGCCGCGGTATTTTGAGAAGAGTGATTCGAAGGATTATTGGTCGCATAATGAACTTGTCCATTGGCAAAGTGTTGAAAAAGAGGCGCCATTCATCCCGAGTTTTCTTATCCGCCGTCCTGCATTCCACCTGTGAAGAATATCCAAATGCCCCTCCAATGAAGAAGAGGGGGTGGCTCCCGAAGATCCGGCTTGCAGAAGTTATGTCTTCCTTAGGAAGGAATTTGACTCTCACTCATGTCCAGCACTCAAGGAGTATCATGGAACCAAACAAAGGTCCTCCTAGGCAAGCCGAGCTTAGTCCTTCATAGAGGTATGAGAGGACCGTTTTGAATCCCTATGGTTTTGGTGATGGTTTTGATGATGTCTCACACTAAAAATCAATCCTCTATGCTTAGATTAATGTTGTTTCATCATGTGAGTAAGTACAGTTTATTTGGTTGTCAGATAAGCATGCTATTATGATTTTATCTACACTTTGCTTAGCTGGTTTTGACAGCAGTGGGTGGACCCAACCTTGCTGATGCGTCGACTCATCTGTTCTTTGGGATAACTCCTTCAAGTCTGTACATCGGGCACTTTCTAACTGAAGTCTACACACTGGCATTAGAATTCCAAGTCTATACACTGCCCGACCAACTAAGTCTGCACTTTGCAAAAATCAGTTCAGCTCAACCCTATACATCCTTGCAATCCTCAACTCTATACATTGTAGTGTCAAGCTTAATGTCTATACATCGTCTCGTGTTTGCAAAGTCTGAACAGCGTCCGTTGTCAAGACTCCTTGAAGTCTGTACATCAGACTGCTTCTTTTGAAGTCTACACCTTGGCTCGTTCTCTTCTGCAAAGTATGTTCATTAGACTGTGGCGAAGTCTATACATTTGGCTCCTTGGGAAAAGTCTATACATCGCATAGTCTGCACATTGCCTTCAGCCCAAGTGCTCAAAGCCAAGTCTATACAACGCCAACCCAACACATTGAACAGCTCTCCATGTCTATACACTAGACTTCATTTCTCTAAAGTCTATTCATTGTTGTTTGAATTGCAAGTCCATACACTGGAAACTCCTCATTTGATTGAGTCTGTACATTGAGCTCAACGTTAACACTAAGTCTATACACTTCTTTCTTGTTGCTGAAGGGAGCAGGGTCGACGCCTGAAGCTTAAAGCGTCCACGCATCAGTAGACGAAGCTTTCACGTCGTCTTCTATTGCGTCAACGCCACAAGCAAGCAGCGTCGACGCAGCAGTTAAAGAAACAGAGACTCTTACAAGCGATGAAGCCCTCACGAAATCTTCCACTGCGTCAATGCCATCAACAAGCAGCGTCGACGCAGCGGCTTAAGAGATGCCAGTATAGAAATGTATATGTTCTTGTGTCAACGCCACCAACTGGCAGCGTCGACGCAGCAGTCCAAGAAAGGGACGACTTATCTCTGGATGCCTTCAATACGTCAACGCAATATGCTGATAACGTCGACGCAGCTCGCCTATCTGTTGAAGACTTGAACACTGAACTGCCGATACCGTTGCATCAACGCAATAGGCTGATGGAGTCGACACAGCGGTTAAGAAGTTTGAAGATTTCTGATGACTGCGTCAACTCTTTGGGACAAGTGAGTTGACGCCATCTACCTCCAGTTGCTGAGCGTACTGTTGCTGGGCACGTGATCCAAGGATAAGGAAAATGCCCAGATGAGGACACGTGGTCTGACAGCCTGCTGGATGCTGCCACGTAGTCCGAACTCTTAGGGCGGGAACTGTGGAAGCCACATGCGCCCTGCTGCTGCTCCAGGTATAAAATGGAGCCTTCATCTTAAGATGAAGGTAGATCGAAGAAGAAGCCTGGAGAGCATATACGTCTTTCGATCCAAAAAAAAAAGGAAAGAAAAGTGCAGAGAGAAAGAAAGAGAAAGGAAAAGAGCAGAGAGTTCAATATCTGAGAGGAGTTTGGTCGAGAGAGAGAGAGAGTGTGTGTTGATTGATGAATTGCTTCATTTGAAGCTACATTTGTATTGGGTTTCAGAATCGATTCCTTCTCATTGTTTTTCGTTTTCCACTTTGCTTTCGTTTATTTTTCGTCCTTCTATTCTGATCTGAATTGTTGTCCCTCCGGTGTGTGGAGGAAGGGAGTATTACTCCAGTTTCCCTCTGTGTTGCAGAGGAAGAGAGATCGGTGATCTCTGGTGGTGTTAGTGACTGGCTGTCATTAACAGCTTCCCTCCGGTGTGTGGAGGAAGGGAGAGGATTCTCCGGTTCTGTTCTAGCTGGGAGCTAGAACAGGTTTCAGGTTCTGTGGGTAGCAGAACTTGATTGAGGGATTTGTTTCCCTTGGTGTTCAAGCTGTGTGGCAGCACGTTGTTCACAGACTGAGTATGCATTGATCTAGCATCGTCTAGTGGAATCCTCACTCTAGTTGGAGTGAGGGGTGGATGTAGATTGCGGACTGCAATCGAACCACCTAAAAAACTGAGTGCCTCCTCTGTGGTTTGCTATTGTTCTCTACGCTTTTCATCTGCTCGGCTCTTTGCTTCCATGTGATTCGCTCTTCATTCTCATTTACATCCCTCTGTGTACGGTTTAAGGAGGTGCGTTAGCAGTAGAAAATATATTCCGCTTAAGTTTCTACAAATTGGAAGTGATCTATTCATCCCCCCCTTCTATATCACTCTTGCTGCGCTAACACTTGGTATCAGAGCAGGTTTACGCCATGTGGACGAACGGTCAAGGAAATGGTGGTGGTCCTAGAACCTTCATGGCCAAAGGTCAATCCATTAGTCGCCCTCCTTATTTCGATGGTAGTAACTATCTGTTTTGGAAGAACAGGATGGAAGTGTTCATCATAGCTCAGAGTCATAAATTGTGGAGAGTAATCACAGTGGGGCCATATGAGCTGCCACCAAATGAGGATGCTTGGACAGATGATCATGTGAAGCTCTCGTCACTCAACTGGACGGCGCTGAACATAATCCAGTGTGTTGTTCATCCAGAGGAATATGCTCGTATATCTGCATACAGAACTGCCAAGCGAATGTGGGATGAGCTGCAATTGATCTATGAAGGTACAGCTCAAGTGAAAGCCTCGAAGGTAAACCTCTACACTTCTAAGTATGAAATGTTTAAGATGAATGCAGATGAGAATATAACCGAAATGTATGCCAGGTTATCCTTGATCACTAACACTCTTAAAGGGCTAGGGAAGGATCTTGCTGAGGTAGATATAGTCAGGAAAATCCTTAGATCTTTATCCCCGGCATGGCACACTAAGGCCATTATGATTGAGGAGTCAAAAGATTTGACTGTCTTAATTGTGAATTCTTGGGTGGGTGTTTAGTATCTTGGGGCTCCAAGAAACAACATTCTGTGGCCCTCTCCACTACAGAAGCTGAATATGTGGCTGCAGGGAGTTGTGGAAGACAAGTCATATGGATTAAACACCAGCTTCAGGACTACCAAGTAGACCTGGGGTGCACACCTATTTACTGTGATAATACTAGTGCCATCAATCTTGTTAAAAATCCTGTTTTGCATTCACGAACCAAACACATAGAGATAAGACATCATTTTATAAGAGATGAGGTGTCTAAGAATAATTTTGAACTGATTCATGTAGGCACAGATAATCAGATTGCTGATATATTCACAAAACCTCTGGATAATGAAAAATTTTCCACATTGAGAAGAGAATTAGGCTTATACAAATTGTCTTAATTATGAAGCCTGTTCTTGGTGTGAGGGGGAGTTGTGTCTATCTGATGTTTAGCCTTCTTGCATGCTGGTTTAAGGGGGAGTTCAGAATGCTTACTGGTTAGCATTCAGGAATGCTCTAAATAAAGGGGAAGCCTTGAGATTTTGCTGGAATATTTCTTTGACGAATGCTATGTCTTAGGGGGAGCTGAGTTGTGATGTGAGAAGAGAAGTTCTTTGACAAATTCAAAAGGGCTGTCCAAATGTGTACCTTTGCTGGTCTTGCATGACTGATTTAGTGTGGTTCTCTCAGAAAGTAGAGTGACACTTATCTCTTAAGTCTATAAGTTAGTGACTCTAATCTCCAAGTTAGAATCTTTCCTTTGGTACTCTCTCAGAGATCTGGACTAATTGCATAAAGTATATCTTCCTACATTGTCATTGATTATGGTTCAGGCCAAAAACTTGTATGTCTTGATATCTGACCCAATCAACTTGAAATCTAGACTTCAAGACTCAATTCAAGAAAAGTTCTTTTTGGTATTGTCTTCAATCATTCTATCTTTTTAATTCAAGGCCTTAACTGAACAAACATGTTCTGTTTTTGATCACTGAGAAACTGGGAGCTTCATCAATGAAATGAATAGTTCTCCCAAGTCATGAGGTGTCAAATGGTTAAAATGAATGAAAGGTCATGACAGAGCAATGGTGGCTTGCTGGTGATTAGCTGGGGACTCTGGCCTCTAATCAAGGTGTTTCCTCATGTCAAAAGCCATAGTTACTAACTCTGTTCCTTAATAAAAAAAAAGGAAGGAAGTAATGAGGTACTCACTCTGAGTAACTGGGGATTCAGGCCTCTAATCAAGGTGTCTCCCTAATGTCAAAGGAAGTGAACTACCAACTTACTCATTGATCTTCTTGAAAATAATCTCCAACAAAAATTCCTTGTTGTTATGCAACTAATGGATTGCTTGTCTTCAATACCTTAAGAACACCTCTCTGATTTAGTCTCTTGCTGTCTTGTGGAATAGTTGAATGATCAGCTATATCTGGCCATACTTGTGAACTCCTGCTCTCAATCATCCACTATGTATGCTGATACACTTGTCTATAATTCTACTTCTCTATTGTGTACTGAAGTCCAAAGAATCCTCTCTTGAGATTAGAAACTCACTTATTCTCTTAAGACCTACTCGTGACTTTCTGCACTAAGAAGTTACTGCCCTCAGTCCTCATGTTTCCAGCACTGTCATACATTCTGCAGTTCTTTTTGCTGATGTCAAAGGGGGAGAGGAGCTTTGCAATATGAGTGAGTATTGGACAAGGAGCTTGCAATATGAGTGAGTATTGGACTTGTCTGGAGTTGGTTATAAGTTGTGGGGGAGATGAGGATGAGAGTGTGTTGCAGGGAATGTTTAATTCATCTGTATGAGCATGCCTTGAATGTATTTTGCTTGTTGCAGCTGGTATTAACTTCAACTTCTTGTTGAAACTTGATATTGCTTGATTCATAGTGTTGTCATCATCAAAAAGGGGGAGATTGTTGAATCCCTATGGTTTTGGTGATGGTTTTGATGATGTCTCACACTAAAAATCAATCCTCTATGCTTAGATTAATGTTGTTTCATCATGTGAGTAAGTACAGTTTATTTGGTTGTCAGATAAGCATGCTATTATGATTTTATCTACACTTTGCTTAGCTGATTTTGACAGCAGTGGGTGGACCCAACCTTGCTGATGCGTCGACTCATCTGTTCTTTGGGATAACTCCTTCAAGTCTGTACATCGGGCACTTTCTAACTGAAGTCTACACACTGGCATTAGAATTCCAAGTCTGTACACTGCCCGACCAACTAAGTCTGCACTTTGCAAAAATCAGTTCAGCTCAACCCTATACATCCTTCCAATCCTCAACTCTATACATTGGAGTGTCAAGCTTAATGTCTATACATCGTCTCGTGTTTGCAAAGTCTGAACAGCATCCGTTGTCAAGACTCCTTGAAGTCTGTACATCGGACTGCTTCTTTTGAAGTCTACACCTTGGCTCGTTCTCTTCTGCAAAGTATGTTCATTAGACTGTGGCGAAGTCTATACATTCGGCTCCTTGGGCAAAGTCTATACATCGCATAGTCTGCACATTGCCTTCAGCCCAAGTGCTCAAAGCCAAGTCTATACAACGCCAACCCAACACATTGAACAGCTCTCCATGTCTATACACTAGACTTCATTTCTCTAAAGTCTATTCATTGTTGTTTGAATTGCAAGTCCATACACTGGAAACTCCTCATTTGATTGAGTCTGTACATTGAGCTCAACGTTAACACTAAGTCTATACACTTCTTTCTTGTTGCTGAAGGGAGCAGGGTCGACGCTTGAAGCTTAAAGCATCCATGCATCAGTAGATGAAGCTTTCACGTCGTCTTCTATTGTGTCAACGCCACAAGCAAGCAGCGTCGATGCAGCAGTTAAAGAAACAGAGACTCTTACAAGCGATGAAGCCTTCGCGAAATCTTCCACTGCGTCAACGCCATCAACAAGCAGCATCGACGCAGCGGCTTAAGAGATGCTAGTATAGAAATGTATATGTTCGTGCATCAACGCCACCAACTGGCAGCGTCGACGCAGCAGTCCAAGAACGGGACGACTTATCTCTGGATGCCTTCAATACGTCAACGCAATATGCTGATAACGTCGACGCAGCTCGCCTATCTGTTGAAGACTTGAACACTGGACTGCCGATACCGTTGCGTCAACGCAATAGGCTGATGGAGTCGACGCAGCGGTTAAGAAGTTTGAAGATTTCTGATGACTGCGTCAACTCTTTGGGGCAAGTGAGTTGACGCCATCTACCTCCAGTTGCTGAGCGTACTGTTGCTGGGCACGTGATCCAAGGATAAGGAAAATGCCCAGATGATGATACGTGGTCTGACAGCCTGCTGGATGCTGCCACGTAGTCCGAGCTCTTAGGGCGGGAACTGTGGAAGCCACACGCGCCCTGCTGCTGCTCCAGGTATAAAATGGAGCCTTCGTCTTAAGATGAAGGTAAATCGAAGAAGAAGCCTGGAGAGCATATACGTCCTTCGATCCAAAAAAAAAAAGGAAAGAAAAGTGCAGAGAGAAAGGAAAAGAGCAGATAGTTCAATATCTGAGAGGCGTTTGGTCGAGAGAGAGAGAGAGTGTGTGCTGATTGATGAATTGCTTCATTTGAAGCTACATTTGTATTGGGTTTCGGAACCGATTCCTTCTCATTATTTTTCATTTTCCACTTTGCTTTCATTTATTTTTCGTCCTTCTATTCTGATCTGAATTGTTGTCCCTCCGGTGTGTGGAGGAAGGGAGTATTACTCCAGTTTCCCTCTGTGTTGCAGAGGAAGAGAGATCGGTGATCTCTGGTGGTGTTAGTGACTGGCTGTCATTAACAGCTTCCCTCCGGTGTGTGGAGGAAGGGAGAGGATTCTCCGGTTGTGTTCTAGCTGGGAGCTAGAACAGGTTTCAGGTTCTGTGGGTAGCAGAACTTGATTGTGGGATTTGTTTCCCTTGGTGTTCAAGCTGTGTGGCAGCACGTTGTTCGCAGACAGAGTATGCATTGATCTAGCATCGTCTAGTGGAATCCTCACTCTAGTTGGAGTGAGGGGTGGATGTAGATTGCGGACTGCAATCGAACCACCTAAAAAACTGAGTGCCTCCTCTGTGGTTTGCTATTGTTCTCTACGCTTTTCATCTGCTCGGCTCTTTGCTTCCATGTGATTCTCTCTTCATTCTCATTTACATCCCTCTGTGTACGGTTTAAGGAGGTGCGTTAGCAGTAGAAAATATATTCCGCTTAAGTTTCTACAAATTGGGAGTGATCTATTCATCCCCCCTTCTATATCACTCTTGCTGCGCTAACAAACCGCTTGAGAGATAGACATTCCCCGCCACAGCCCGCTAATAATGCTAAGATTTTGGATGCTTAAGAGGTGGTCGGTCGTAGTAAAAAGGAAGACCCCGCACAAGCAAACCGCCACCGCCTTGGCTATTGCTTCATGTCTCTCCCTCTTGTTTTTACAATGAGACACTATCCATTGTGCCAAGGGTATCAAGTGAACATGATATGGGCTGATCATGGTTCTCACGTCCTTTGGATTATGAATGAAGTCGCTCAAGATCAAGGACGGGTCAATAGGCTCTATTGTATAGCAAACTCGGTCTTCATCCCCCGCCTTAGTCTTAGGGAAGGTTAGGTAGGTCTCTGCCTCTTCTAATAGGACTGTTGCTTCGAAGGAAGGGAAGATAAAGGTATGAGTTTATGGATGCCATAGTTCCACAAGTGCTGAAAGGCTTGGCCAATCGAAGGACAATTTCTAGAAATTTTTGCCTAAAACCAAGAGTGGTTGAAGGTGCCAAGCTTTAAGGATGGATGTGACTTCTATAGGGAGGGCCTTTACCATGGGAGCCACCCACTTCAGATTAGAGTAGCATCTTGGGCCAGGAAGAGGCTTGAAGAAAGAAGGAGAAGAAGAAGTCATAAAATGAATTGAAGTGCAGAATTTTTTGAACTTGGATGTGTTGTTGAGGGACTTACCACCTTTTGAACATTGGAGCTTAAGTGCTTGGGAATTGATGTCAACTGTTGGAGCTCTCCATGTTCTTTTTTGGTAGCTTTAGGTCCGGTGTAGACCTTCTCCTCCGTAGCCATCACCTCGAAGCTTCTCTTCATCTTGATTTCTGCCCTTAGGAAAGGTTCTTCAACCCTAAAGCAGAGGTTTGCAGCAAAGATACGATTTCTGGTTGAGTTTCCAAGTCTTAAAGGTTTAATGTTGGCTTTGAAAGGATAAGACTTGAGTTGGAAGGCTTTATCTTCAATCTAGATAAGTTCCAGTAAGGGATTAGATGGCTAAACCTCGGGTTTAAGTTCTCACGGCTCAATCCGTCTCAGAATACAACCCAGAATCTAACGGTCTATCGTACGGCCGTTATTTCACTCCGACGCGCCAACCTTAGGCCGTCGCATTTTCCTGTGGGTTTAATTCCCCGATCATGTTTTGTGAAGATTAACGGTCTAAGGGCTACCGTCGTTTCTTGTAACGCGCGAATCCTGAGCCGTTATACTCTCATCCACTCAGTCCTTTCTCTTCTAGGCTAAGCACTTCCTGACGGCCCTGGTTATGGCCGTTGCTTCACTATGACGCGTCTCCCTCAGGCCGTCGCATTTTCTGCTAGTTGTCTTGACAACCATCGTTCTGCCATGATCAATGGTCTAGTCTTTGGTCGTTATTTGTCTTTGAAGCACCTGCCGTTGGCCGTCGTTTCTCGTGAAGCCCTACTACTAGGATGGGCCCCTGTTATGATTAACGGCCTTTCACCGGTGCGTCGTCTGATTAAGACGGTCTGAGCCTAGACCGTTACTTTCTCTGCTGCTGATTTCAGGCTATTCCTTCTGCCCTTGCCTAGACCTGGCGGTCTTTCACATTATACACCTCATTCTCTCCATAGTTTTCCCCACACACATACGTTCCTGCATATGTATCATACATTCATTCACATCTCATCCGCGCATGCATATTCAAATACACAAATCACTTGCCAAAACCATTCATTTATTCATTTCATCCACCCTGCACATTCAAACCCATCTCCACCTGCCAAAAAATTCATGCACATTCTGGCATACATTTCATTCATTCACACTTGCACAAAATAAAATGTAAAACCAAAAAGAAAAAAGATCTCATTTTCTTTTTCACCATAAGTTCTGTACAAAAGATAAGAAAAAACATAAAAAAATACATCATTCGGTCGGCTTATCCGCCGGACCGCCCTCATCCACTCCATCCTCGGGTCTCCTCGCGGGTGGCGGCGCTATGGAAGCACTCTCTCCTGCTGTCCCCGCTCCGCCCTCCCATTCCTCCGTTGGCAGGAGGAGCTGACAAGAAAATCCCCTATCGAGCCGCTCGGGGCAGCACTCCTCCGTGCCCCACTCTGAGAAGCACTCCGCTCCGGTCCCCGGCCAATCATCCGGACCGTCCGCTCCAGCGTTCGCAGCTCGATCTTCAGCGTGAAGATCTGACGCCGCGTCTCCCATGCCTCAGTCCGGTAGCGATCCAGGTCCGCCGTCCCGATACGGAGCTGCTCCACCTCGGCTTGAGCCCGAGCTAACTCCGTCCGTAGTTGCTCACCCTCCGCCTCATCCAAGCGTCGCGGGGTCTCCGCTCTCAATCGAGCCATCTCTGCCCGTACAAGCTCTGTCTCCGCTCGGGCTCGACCAGTCTCACCCCGGTTTCTTTCTGCCTCTATCTTCGCCTGCCTGGCCTCGGCCACAGCTGCTGCTAGCTCTCTCTCCTGTAGATTGCATTTCATATAGTTAATCATAAGGCATTTTTAGGCAAGATCATAAGCATGAGCATTTTTAGCATCTTACCCCCTCCGCGAGGGTGGCCTCCGCCTCCTCGGCCCGGGCAACCGCCCGAGCAAACTCAGCCTCCTGTTCAACCCTGCCTCCCGCAGGCTGTGAGAAAGACGATGGGGCATCCGGTCCGGCTCGTTGGGCTCCCTCGGCCCGCTGCATTTAGAAGACAAGGTTAGGAACCATGGTTAATCAGCATGTGCATCATAAGCATCAATTGTCATAATCATAAGCATTTTTAAGTCTAGGTTTTGTAGTCTCACCAGGAGCTCTAAAGCGGTCCGGTACCCGTCCCGCTGCTGGATGGTGGAGTGGAGTAATCCCTCCAGCTCAACTATCCGTCCCTCAGGGTCTAGCTGCATTTAGAAAGCATGTGAGTCAGTACATCTATCACATTGCATTTTTGCATATAGAAGGAGTTCAGAATTGCATACCGATCGTCGGGTACCTCGGTGTACGCGGTCGCCGTAGAGGCGAGCAAAGGCCTTCAGATATGCCTCGCCGCCGGCCATTGCGGTGGTGGGGGCTGGAATCGTTGGAGCTCTCTCGGTTTTGTTTTTTGGGGACGTTGGGTTTGGAATGAATGGGCCGTGACCGTTCGGTTGTTTTTTTTGAAAACTCAGGAAATGCGACGGTCTATCGACAGACCGTTACATCCTTCTGACGTGCCTTGAGGTGACCGTTACATGTGTTGGACTGTTTTATTGAAGAATGTGAACCGCCTTACTTATGACGGACCAGGGGTGATCCGTTGCTTGGTGTGACGCCCTTTCATGAGACCGTTATATGCTTGCAAATTTCTTGATGAACTAAAAAGTCTAATTGATGTTAAAACAGTGCCATGTTCTGCATTAATGTTCCTTATTGATGTCCCTTGCACGTACAATGGTTATGCCTTGATTCCTTATCATATTTATTGTTGGCTAACCTATCTTTCATGAAGGAATTATGAGTGAAGTCATGCGTTGCCAATCATCAGGCAGGTAAGTCAGGTATGGTATCTCGTTCCCTCACTCCCTTAATGCATTACTATATGTTACTTATGATATATTATCTCGAGAACCGGCTGGTCATTCTTGTGTCCTGGGATCTTATGTTCCCCTAAAATAAAAATGATGATGATCTAAGTTCACATGTTTAATCGTTGGATAGGCCGTTAGATTGGAAAATTTGGAGACGATGGTTCTATCTTGCACGCCGTGGTGGCAGATGGTGTCCTGACTCTGATTTCTCCGATCTAGCAATATTATTCTCGAGTATTTTAGTATTTTATCTTCCTTCACATTTGTTTTGAAGATTTTGTTTTTCTTTAGCCCAGCATGCATCATACGCATTCTTTGAGCATTCATGAAGCTTCATTTGTTCAAGGTCTCGATGATGGTGAACAGCTGTGTTCTTGATTCTGGATGAGGAGAATCATTCCACTCTGAATTAGAAGGTTTTCTTCGATCTGCTCGCTTGATCTGGTTCGCTAAAGATTCCTATCTGGAGTTTAGTCTCTGTCCTTTTCATTGCCTCCGGCGGCTAGCCGTGTTTTCCTTAGTTAATTAGTTCCTCCAGACTTGCGTCCTTTGGCTGGCTATTTCCTTGTGATCAATTCAAAGTTTTCCAGAAAATTCCTATCGCTTGTCGGTAAAGAACGGGTGTCGTTTACCTTAACGCCCTCTTTTTGATACACTCCGCTTCATTTCCGCTTCATCTTCATATTCCATTTTCCCTTTCGCTTCACCTCCGCTCGCTCCCCTGCAAAGAGGACGTTAAGGAGGGGCATCTGTTGACACCCGTTTTATACCCAATAAGTCGGGTCATCTCCTTATTTCATTCTATATGATGCTCCGAGTTGTTCACTCTTCATTGAGTCTATTGATCAGTTGAGGCCTGTTTCTTGGGTCTTAATTCCTGGATTAAGAATTGGCTCCTGGTGGCGTTTCGTTGGCAACAGCTTAGCAACCCTTCATTGCTATTCTTGAAACTCAATGGTAATAACGGTCCAAACCAGGCGCGTTGTTTCATTATAACGCATGGGGCTTGGACCGTTACTCTTTGAAGAGTCCTAAGGCTTAAGGCCTTGTTTTCAGTGCTTATCCTTTGGCTTACACATTGGTAATAACGGTCTATCGAGAGGCCGTTGTTTCAGTATGACGCCCTATATCTTGGCCGTCGCTTCTTTGCAGAGTCCAATTGATTAAGTCTTCTTCCTGTCGATCTTATCCTTTGGGATAGGGTTGAGAGTAACGGATGGTCCTTGATGCGTTGCTTCCAAGCGGCGGTCTATCGTGCAGCCGTTACTTCCTTCAGAGAGTCCTGGCAGTTCAGGCCTTTTCTCTGCTACTCCGTGGTCGAGATAAGGGTTTGGATTGACAATATCTCTTTCAAATATGATCCTCAGGACCTTCCGTTCGATTCTATGGACTCTTGATGATATTATCTTCAAGGATTTGCTAAGAATTATCTCTTTATCTTGCTTGATTATCCTCTGCTCGACCTGAGAGTTTGAGGGTCTATAAATAGAACCCTTGACTTCATGGCCCAGGGGAGGAAGATTTGAATTCACGACGAAGTGCTGCCAAACTCAGGAGCCATCTTCACCCAAGAGGAACTGCTTCCTACGTCCATCCATCTCATAATCAATGGAGTACTTTGGTTTTGGTCTTTCAAGTTCATCATTGCATGCTTGAGTTCTTCCCTGGTTTTTCCTCAATCAAAGTATTGTCCCTCCTCTTTCTCCACATTTTTCACTGTCCTCTAAGCATATAAACATCTTCCCAAGCTTTTAAAACACCCAGAGGGGTTAAAAAAAACCAAAAAACTCCCCGGTAATCCACTCTCCTTTTGATGATGTTAAGTCCTTTGAGAATTGATGCTATGCTTGTGAAAAGTACTAATTGAGGTTATTGTGTTCGGTCTTTCTACATCTTTGGCAGGTTTACAGGTTCATTAACACGAGGCCCAGGTCTTCTAGCCGGCTGGAAGAGTTGGAGTTAAAAGAATTCAAGCTTTGTTACTACAGGTTATCTGACGGCCTTGTGCAGGCGCGTCACTCTCTTCCGGTGGTCTATCGTGTGGCCGTCATTTCCAAGTAACGCACAGGGTTCTGGCCGTTACTTATAAGTTGATCTGCAGGCTTTCTCTGGTTTTCTCTCCCGTGGGCGGGTGTTTCATCCACCTATTTCCAAGGTATATTCAGGTCTTTGACTTGTTTTTACTTTGGTGGCGATCACATCTTTCCTTGGTATTGGGGCATTAGCTGTCTTCTTCATCATATCTTTCTATTTTCCTTGCTAGTTCCACCTTCACAGTGTGTTTTTGTTTACTCCTTGCTCCACGCCCCGGCGTGTGTTTTCCTTTTCCTTAGCGTAGTTTGATTGAGATAGCATGCCCATGCTAGAGCTAGCTATGATTGCCTAGGTTCATGATCACATGTTCATAGGTTTGAGTAGATCTTTGATTGCTTGTTTGTCATTTTACCATATCACTTTTCAAACCTCAAAAGAAAGATAGAAGATAGACAAATAAATTTCAACAGAACTCAGAAGTTCAGGCTGAAAGCTGTTCTTTCCCCCACAGAGCTAAGTCTATTTGTCTGCTCTCGTGTTCGGAGAACTCATCCTGTTCGTCTGTTCTTGAGTGTTCTTATTCTGGCGAAGATTGGGCAGCACCTCCCCCGGACTGGGAGTTGCCAGAGTAAAATAAGGGGCACCAAATGGATAACTCCGGGGTACACCTCAAATATAGACCTCATGGAGGTCCAAAAACCCAAGTGTGAGTGTTGGAGAGCTCGAGGACTAGCCTTCAAGAGCTCTCACAACTCACGGGTGATGAATTCGTGGAACGGGACGGATGTAGGCCATAGGTGGCCATGAATGTTCACCCTTCGAACGGGTTCCCTCAGAGTTCATGCCACAGAAGGGCAAGCTTCCGAGGACCCCAGGTGATTCAGAGAACCAGAGAAATGAAACGGAAGAAAAGGGGGGAAAGGATCAGAGCCATAGAATACTGCGCATGCCTACAAAGTCATTCTTTTATTCATCCTCAAGGGAAAGGAAAGGAAGAATACAACGGAGAAGATAAAAGAGAAGCTAAGTGTTGAGGTGTGAAAAGAAGATACATCGGCGGGGGAGAAGGAGGAACAGAGCACAAGCTCTTCCCCCTCTCTCCCCTCTCTCTTTCTCACCCTCTCTCTTTTTCTTCTTCACCTTGCAGATGGGGATGGATGTAGCTTCCTCTTCTCTTTGGATGTTAGGGAACTTAGCCGAACCAGCAGCCTTCCCTTTTGCCTCTCCCTTCTTCCTCTTCTTTCTTCTTCTGTTCCCTTCTATTGGTGCCTCTTCTTCTCCTTGTTCTCTTCTTCTTGTTCGTTCTCCCCTGGGCTTCACAATGCTGCCCCCTTTATGTATCAGCCAACCTGGGAGCGCCCCTGCCACTTCCACCTCGTCCGCAACGAAGTCGGGAGTTGACTGGTTGTGCTGGACGCTGTTCATTTGTCCCGTACACTGCTGCTCGTCCGAGGATGGGACGCTCAGAGATCTGCCGGAGCTTGCCTTGCTGCTGCTGCTTGTGTGCTGTCGAACGAAGGTAGAAACAGAGCCCTTGGCATTGAATGTTCTCTGCACGCCATAATGATGCAAAACAGAGCATCGGAATGTAGATGGGACGGCTCATTTGCGCGCCGGATTCATATGAAATGCAAGGGAAAGGGTGCGCGCCGGTTTAGCCCAAGATGAAGGGGAAAAGTGGCGCGTCGGTTTAACCCAAGAAGAAGGGCGCGCCGGTTTAAGGCCAAAGCAAGGGCACGTGAAAAAAATGGGGCGCGCCGGCTTAAGATGTTGAAGGGGCGCGCCGGTTTAAGGCCCTTTCACGCCGTTTTAAGCCTCGAATGGATTCTTTTCGAAGCCGCAGCCATTTATTCGAGTGTCGGTGCTCCTGGAATGTTCTAGTTGCAACGTATAGCCTTCATAATATTCTGTTTACAGCCTTTGGGGCTTGGTCCCAGACTTTGCATGACTTTCGGTGCATCCCGAGACTGTGCCAGAGTTCCCGACTTTTCTCTGATTCATCTCTCGGCATGGCCGGTCAGAGCCTTGTAGTTGTATCTTCTGCTTAGGGGGCTTCCTTAGCGGGTAGCGGACCACCAAGCGAGTTCTCGTCCTGATCGGGTGAGGCATGAGGTTTATTCGGCAGTTCTGTCTTCGACTCGCGCTCGAATGTGTAGACGCGAATGTCGCCATGATCATCATCGTCATTTTTTTTGGCGTCCACAGTTCCACGGAGACACCTATTATTGTACGTTATTGACTCACACATCCACACATATGAGTAGATGCGTACGAAGGCATATGCACGTATATATATATACATATACATATATTTATCTAATATTTTATATATCTCCTTTTTTTCATTCATCTTTTTTTTATTTTCTCTTTTTGTCCCTTTTCCTTCTTCATCCTTTTTATTTTCCTCTCTTCCTCCCCCTTTTTTCTCCTTTTTTTCTTCCCTTTTTCTTCTCTCTTTCCTCTCTTTTTTTTTCTCTTCTCTCTTTTCTTTTCTTTTTCTCCTTTCTTCCCTTTCGTATAAAAGGGGCGGGGGTGGCGTGGCGAGCCACCCCCCTCATTTGAACTCTCTCTCTCTCTTTCCCGCGGCAGACGAACCGTCCCCCCCTTCTTCCTCCTTCTTCTTCTTTCCTTGCTTCTTCGTCACCGGGTGTCACGGTCACCGCCGAGCACCACCACCGTCATTACCGCCGTCGTGGTGAGGAGAGGGTCACGACGGACCCCCCCTTCTCCCCTCTTTCTTCTTTTTTTTTCTTTCCTTCCTTCTTTCTCTTCTTCTTCGTCCTCGGGTAACGGTGGTGGCCCGTGGAGCCCTAGGCTCCCCCCCATCCTCTTCCTCTCCCCATCCCCCTCTTTCCCCTTACTCTTCTTCTTCCTCCCCCTTCTCTGTCTTCCGCGGGAGGGTCACGGGGTGGCCGTGGGCCGGAGGCATCCGTCGTGCCGGTGAGGGGGCACCGGGCGTGCCGGGGGAGAGAGATGTGGGTGTACCGGGGAGCGGGCGAAGGGGCGTGTCGGTGAGGTGGCTCGGTAGTGTGCCGGGCAGGGAGGCCTCGGGCTGTGCCGGTGAAGCGGCCGAGGAGCATGCCGGGGAAGCCCGCCCACAGGATGTGCCGGGGAAGGCAGCCGCAGGGTGTGCCGGTGAAACCGCGATAGGGTGTGTCGGCGAGGGCCACTCCAAGGCGTACCGGGGAAGGGGCTTTAGGCTGTGCCGGGGAAGTCGCCAGGAGTGTGCCGGGGAAGGCACCCGTGGGTGTGCCGGCGAAGGGCTCCTGGGCTTGCCGGGGGAGCACCATGTGTGTGTGCCGGCGAAGAAGGCATCGGGAGTTGTGCCGGGGGACGATGGCACAGGAGTGTGCCGGGGAGCGGTCCTCACGGGTGTGTCGGCGAGGACACCCAAGGGGTGTGCCGGTGAACGCAGCCGCAGGGTGTGCCGGGGAAGGCACTGGGCAGTGTACCGGGGAAGGTCTCCAGGAGGGAGTGTACCGGCCAAGAGGCCAAGAGGCTTTGAGCTAGGGGGAGAAGACTTCTTTGATCGGCGGACTTCTGGTGTTGCCTCTCGGGGCCCACCGTGACTTTATTGGGGCCGTCACTCCTTGTGGGTGCGCACCCGTGTTTTCCCTTACGCCTCTGGCCTACGGGAAACTCTGCCGAAATTGGCAGTGTCTTATTCATTTTCCTTGTAGTAGAGTCACTTTATAGTTTTCATTTTTCTTTGCCCACGGCTTACTCTGATCTTCTGTTTGTTGCCTCTTTGTAGATAGATGGCTGCCCCGAGTGGTTCTTCTGCTCTTGCTGCTGCTATCGGTGCCGACCTTGTTCCCTGGGATCCAGTGCCAACAGTCACATGGCTCAACGTGGAGGACTTAGACCGAGAGCATGCGAAGATAGCTGTCCTGGCTGAGTCATCGGGGTCTGACAGGGAGACTATGGACTTCCGCAGGCTTGCCAGAATTGAGGGCGGCTTTACATTCGACCGGGCCGCTGGAGAATACAGGAAGGATTTCCTGAAGGACAAACACCTCATCCATTTTCTGAAGCATTTCCGCTCGCGGGAAGGGCGAGACCTCCGGACCGTGAAGAGTGCCGAGCGGGCCATTCTGCATGCCCGGGACAGTTTGTTATACAGCGTCCCCAGGAGCGTCCCGATGTACTTGGTGGGAGAGGCCAAGGAGTGGAAGCCTGTCCTGGGGATCAAGGGGTACTGCCAGCCGAGGACAAATTGGTGCGAGCACCTCAATTCACCCCAGCAAAATGGGATATGTCCGCCGGGAAGGTGCATGGCGAGTCGCCCCGATTTGGCTTATTCTTGGCTCCCCTAAAATGGGGCTACAGGGAGGAGCCGTTTATCTTAGATTGCCTGGCCATCAGGTTCAAGTATGAACTATCGCTAGGCTGGTTCGTGGAGCTGAAGCTTCAAGATGCACACAGCTTCTGTGAAGGGGCGGTGGAGTTCACCGAGTACGTACTATTCAACTACACCCCACTGCTGGTCCGAGCTGGTATTTATCATAGCGTGTACGCCTCTCGCTATAGCTACCCCATCTCTAAGGGTCTCTACTGTGGTATGATAGAGGTATTCAGTGCTGAGACCAATACTTTTTACACGGCAGAAGGCGAAACTTCCCTGGACCTGTGGAGTCTCAGCCAGTTGAGCGGCTTGCCCATTGACGGGGAGCATTACGAAAAGGTCTGCCTCCCTGACCTGATCAAAGATGAAACCAACGGGGACGGCTACTATTCTCTTGGATATTCCTACCGATATCTCATGAAGGCGTACCGAGAGTTATACCAGCTGGCGCACGGTGGGAGGCAGCCTCCCCGTGGGGACAGAAAGAGGGTGCGTATGACCCTGTGGCTGCAATACTTCTATGACGGGTTGAAGCAATATGAGGAATTTCCCTATGTCGGCACCGTCGTTGCTCGGAAGAAGCGTGCGAAGCCCAAGCTTGATGTGAAGATCCCCTCCAGGGGGCGTCTGAGCGGGCCCAATCCGATGGGTGTCGACCCGCAGACTCACTGCGCCGCCTATCTCGCGTACTGGCTGTGTTCATTTGCCATGCCATACGGGGACGAGACGGTTATTCGGCCAGATGCCATCTACCCAGCGTGTCAGATGGCGTGGGGCATCAGGCTATCCCTGTGCCCGACAACTCCTTGCTTGATCTACAAGGCGTTGGGGGACATCAGCACTCATCAGTTCCCGAGACAAGCTCGGTACATATGTCCGATGCATTTCTTCAATGCGTGGGTCTGCTCACTGTTCCGCGAGTTCGCCCCGCGAGCTCTTCAAGATTGTGGGCTGGTGCCGAGAATGCTGGAGTTTGCCAGTGCAGAGTCGGGTTCTACTTCTATGCGGATGTATGACATTCGGGGCCGGCTGACAACGGTTCCACGGGACGCGGCTGGCACTATTCACTTCTGGACGCTGGCCGCGCATTCAAGCTTTCTGGTGAATAATAAGAGGGAATGCAAGGATGATCAGGTGGAGAAGTACGTCCACCCCATCAGCCAAGAGAATGTAGTCCGCCCGTTGCTGGAGCCCGAGCTGAGGGACTGGGCGCTATCTAACTGCCCAAGTGTGTTGGCGTTTAGGAAGCGGGATAATGTACTGCTGGAGCCGTATTACCCCTTCCGGTTTGGCCGAAACTTCGGATATGATCAGCACATCCCTGTTTATCATGCACAGTTCGGCTTGCCCTCACGGAATTTTCGGGGAAGTTCGGTCGCCGAGCACGCCAGGAGCTGGTGGGATTTCTTTCACCGGGCGGACTCTGCCACCTTCAGAGTGCCGGCCCCCGGTCGCATTCCCCGAGTGACCTAGGATTACATAAAGTGGTGGAACACCCGGACGGCCTTCTATCGGCTGCACAAGACCGACTGTAGGGATGGGGCCGAGAGGAGGTTCCTTAGTCGGCAATCGGTGCCAGTACTCGACATTGAGCCAGAGCATCTTCTTCGGCTCAGGAACCATCAGGAGAAGGAGGTGGTGGCGTATCTGGCCGCCCGCCGGGAAGCCCGGGAAGCGAGGCCGATGCCGAAAGTGGAATTACCCCCTGTGGCGAAGGATAACTATAAGAAAACGTTGAGGGACCTTTGTCGGATAGGGAGCGACCGTCTGGAGCTCATTAATTATCCGCTCCCCATGGAGGAGGAGGGCACCCCCGCCAAGTGCTGGCATCCAGAGAGGGACCCGATCTGCCCGTACCGCACGTTTATGAGGTGGAGGAGAGGAAGCCCGAGAATTATAAGGACACCACATGGCTGTATGTCCTACTGCGGGTGAATGGGCTGAAGATTAAGGATCAGACGGCCGCCATCCTGAGCAAGTGCCTGCACGTCCCATACTATTATGCCGACGGGTGGGGCATGGACCACTTCAATCTTTTCTGCCACCTCTCTTCGAAGAAGCATGTAGATCTGGCTGCCCTTACAGACCGGTGCCAGAAGGTCGAGGACATATACTGGCTGGTCCGAGAGGTGGCGCGTCGGGACAAGGAGCCGTCCCTGAGCTACTGGCCAATAACACTTCGGTTGTACACCAGTCCTCACGGTATTTAACCTTTCCATCTCCTTTATTCTCATTGCTGCGACCTTAGCAGGTTATCGGATGCTAATCATATGCGTGTGTCTATTTTGACAGACCATCCCGACAGTGTGCAAATGGCGACGTACCGGAACTTCCTTCGGCTCGTCCAAAAGCCCGCCTATTTTGAGGCGGCACTGCTAGCTCTGACTACGGCCCCCTTGCCCAAGGCTGCGAAGAGGTCCTGGGCCAAATTGCCTGTGAAGAAGGCGGTAGATGCTGCTAAAGCGGCCAAGCAGCGGGACGCGAAGTGGCGAAAAACCGAGGCGTCCAAGGCTTCGACGGTCACTCCTCCGGCGCCACGAGTCCCATCTTTTGAGGAGTTTGAGGTCGCCCGGACCGGGCTGAGCCAACCTGCCGGTTAGCCTCTCCCACCATCAGTGTATCTTAAGATTTTTTTTTTCTTTCATTTTGAGGCAAGATTTTGACACCTGAATGTCTCTTTTTGTCTCAGTCTCTGTAGAAGAGCCCGCGCCCACGCCCATTCCTGACGTGGAGGAGCCGGTTCCTATGCCCGTCCCCGATGTGGGTAAAGCTGCGGCCGTGGCAGGGGCGACCTCGGCGCCAACTCCGACTCCCCCACCACAAGCCAAGGGGAGGTCCCGGGCCAAGTCGCCCGTCAAGAAGGCGTGGGCGGCCGCTAAAGTGGCTGGGCGGCAGGAGGCAAAGCGAAGGAGGGAAGAGGTCTCCCCAGCTTCGACGACCGTCTCTCGATGGCTCCCATTTTATCCTTCGAGGAGTTTGAAGTCACCCAGACTGGGCCAAGTCACGATGCTGGTGAGGCTCACCAGCCGCCGCCGTCCTTTGGGATCTATTTGCCTCCCGGGGCGGGCCTTGTATGTGCCTCTGACAATCGCATTTCTTTCTTTCAGGCGGTCTGGAGGAGCCGGTACCTGTGCTGACCCCGGGCAAGGGCACTGTTGCGGCCTCCGGGAAAGTATTGCCCGTCGAGGAAGCCCGCATGCCGCCCCGTGCTGTAGAGGCTGAAGGAGGTATTTCTCTTTGTTCATTTAATCGACTTCTTCCATTCTTTGGGAGCCCGTTGGCATTGATATGACTCACCTTTTTCCTTTATGCGACAGGCGACGAAGCGGCAGCCATTGGGCTATTGGGCCGCCTACACCTCGCGGCGACGCACATGTTTGTGAGGAAGAAGTTGAAATCTGGGGTACCAGCCTCGTCCCGCCCTCGGGAGGATGCGCCAGTCATCGACCTCGAAGCGGTGGTCCCTTTGCCTGTAAGGGAGGAACCCGTGGTGGCTGAATCTTCATCGGGTGAAGAGGTAGATTACAACTATTCCTCCGATGAAGTGGCTTATGACGAGGGTGCGTCTGAAGCATCAGGGCCGCCCAAGCCGGTCTTCAAGGCCCCCCTACTTGCTGGCTCCTCAAGCTTTATGGGGAGGGCCGTTGTAAGTGTGAGCTTGCTTGGGTCGGACCCCCCCTTTCTTTCCGTAGTCACCTAACGGCCTTATTCTCATTATTCCCAGATTTTCAGGAGCTTATCCAGCCGGAGGTTGTCGAGAAGGCCGCTCTAGTTGCGTCGGTCGACCGCCCGGCGGGAGCCGATGCTGGCATGGGCAAGCTAGCACTTTTGTTTGATGCCCTTCAGCAGGAGGCGTTCGCGGAGCCTTCAAGTGCTACCGAAACGGCGGACGAGCCTCTGGAGGAGGGGGAGATTACGCCTGAAGGCAGCATCGTCCCGGTGGCCGAGGTAAGAGCGTGGGTCTTATGATTCTTCCCGCCTTTTGACCTTGCGCGATTTGTTCCAAGCAGCGGGTGGCTAACTCCGCTCCCCACGATTAGGTAATGCCGATGCCAAGGGAGGCGTCTGGCCGCGTCCGGAAGGCTGTCGCCAAACGGAGGCCAAGTATTGGTCCAATAGCGGTGGAGGGGCTGGCTCCAGTCTCGGACTCGGGGGCGGAGAGCCTTGCAGCACTTATGGCAGCGGGAGGTGTACTCCGGCTGATAGTTCCGCTTCCGCCTCTTCCGAAGTTTCCGGCCCAGATGGAGGACCCGTTCTTGAAGCAGATATTCGCCGGGCTTCGCGCACACCTGGAGGGGTCCCGGACACAGGAGAGGGGTCGACCAGCGATGGCTTCGGGTCCGGCCTTGCTCAAAGCCCCTCCTTTGCCTGCAGCAGCGGCACCTGCATTCCCGTCCAGTGAGTCGGCGGTGGCACTAGATGGCTTGGCGGTGACCTTGTCCCCTCCCCTGGCGGTGACCGACCAGGGATCTTCTGTTGAGCTACGCCGACCCGAGGACCTGAGTCTCGCTCTTCCCTCTTCCTCGGCCACGGGGGACACTGATTTGTGGGCCGAGGTGGACAGCTCCGTAGATTTTATTCCTCCGAGGGTACCTTTGGTCAGTCACACCTCATCAGGCGCACCGGTCCGATAGATGTTGGTAACGTTGCAGACGATGTTCTTGGCCGATCCTACCCTATCATATCGGGAGGTGCACAGTATAGTGACGCAGTTGACCGGGGCACTGCAAGTGTTGGGCTGCCCACTGGAGGAGTGGTCGCGGCGGGTTCTGCTGTTGCTGAAGTATGTGAAGCGTCGCGAGTTCCTCAGGACCCAGGCTCCTGACGAGTGCGCCGCCCTTGATGCCCAGGCAGACAAGTATTTACATACCTTGGAGGCACGTCGCCATGATGAAGAGGGCCATGGGAAGGCTCTCGGGGAAGGCCAGAGCAATGTTCGCTCCCTTAAGAGCCGAATTGCAAAACTGCAGAGCTACTTTGCTGCGGCCAGGTCTGACCTTGCCGAAGCCAAAAAAGCGGTCGAGACGGAAGGTGAGGCTCTCACCGCTGCCCAAGTTGAGACGGCGTCCGTGGAGGCAGAGCTCGCTCGACTCGAAGAACGGAGGGGCCGCCTGCGTGACATGATGAACTTCCCCTGCGTCGAAATTCTCCCTCTCGAGGACATCTTCCGGGGTGTTGACTAAGCGTCGCACCCCTTAGTTCTTCTGCCCCTTTTTTTTTGAAATGTGACACCGAGGTATGCCCCAAAGCATATGTAGTCTGATCCCTTTTTGAATGGAGCAGAACATTTATGGTTCCACATGCACTTTCAGTATGCGTTCACCCCAGGGGGGGCTCTTCTCTTCTTCCTTCTCTTTTGTGTATATTGCCTTTCACTTCCTCTTCTCTCTCTTTTGCTGTGCTGAGACACATTGGCAGGGTGTGAGTCTTTGCGATGATTCGCTCCAGGAGAACCAGGCAGGAGCCCATATCAGGGCACGAAAGAGTGCTCGCCCTCCCAGGGGGAGGACGAGGGGGCCACTCCACCATACCGAACGGGCGACTCACTGGTCTCGCCATAACGTTGGAACCGCGCACTGGCCTCAGGTGCGAGGCCTTGGCCAAAGACGGGGTTTCTCGTCATTCAGAGGGAACAGAGAGAAGAGTTTGTCTGGTCAATGACCTGGACGGGAGATCCAAGCCAAAGGGGTACTCACCGCCCGGGGAGGACGGAGAGAAGAGTTTGTTTAGTCGATGACCCGGACGGGAGGTCCTAGCCAAAGGGGTACTCACCGCCCGGGGAGGACGGAGAGAAGAGTTTGTTTAGTCGATGACCCGGACGGGAGGTCCAAGCCAAAGGGGTACTCACCGCCCGGGGAGGACGGAGAGAAGAGTTTGTTTAGTCGATGACCCGGACGGGAGGTCCAAGCCAAAGGGGTACTCACCGCCCGGGGAGGACGGAGAGAAGAGTTTGTTTAGTCAATGACCCGGACGGGAGGTCCAAGCCAAAGGGGTACTCACCGCCCGGGGAGGACGGAGAGAAGAGTTTGTTTAGTCAATGACCCGGACTGGAGGTCCAAGCCAAAGGGGTACTCACCGCCCGGGGAGGACGGAGAGAAGAGTTTGTTTAATTTATTTTAGTATCTCCGCTGATGCGGGGCGATGATTGGAAATGGGGGGCGCTCCCCCTTCTTCTTGGCTTTCATTCTTCCCTTGCTCTTTTCTCTTCCTCTTTCTTTTCTTTTCCTCTTCTTCTCGTCTCTTTTTTTTTCTTCTTTCTTTTTCTCCTCTTCTTTTTTTTTCTCTTCCTCTTTTTTTTATCTTCTTTTTTTCTCTTCTTTTTTTTTCTTCTTCTTTTTTATATTCTTTTTTCTTCTCTCTTTTTCCTTTCTCTCTTCTCTCTTTTTTTCTCTTACCCCTTTTTTTTACTTTCATCTTTTTTTTTTCTTCTTCTTTTCTTCTTTTTGAAAACATGGGCAATGGTCAAGTCGTTTGGACATTAATCACGCAAATCGGCCGAAAATAGGGCGAAGGATAATATTATTGATTGAATGGGGGTATCGGAGCGTGGTACAGTCTCAGGTGCCTTCCATTAAGAGGCGGGAATAGAACTTCCCCGCGGTGGTTCACAATTACATAGGCTCCGCCCTCGTAGACTTTTTGGACTACGTAAGCTCCGAGCCAGTTCTCATTCAGCTTGCCCTTGGGGTTGACAGCCATGAGATCTCTTCTCTTGACCATGACAAGGTCACCCTTTTTGAATTCGCGTTCCTTGACAAGCTTGTCAAAGGCACGTGCAATCCGAGCCTGGTAGCCCTAAATGTTCTGTTGGGCCTGAAGCCATTTTCCTTCCAGGCTAGAGAGTTCTTCGAGTCTTTGCTCGACATTGATCTACCCTTCAAGGACAAGCCCATGTTGAAGGGCGACCCTGAGGGAAGGTATCTCCAGTTCAATGGGGATGATTGCCTCCGAGCCGTATACGAGAGAGAAGGGCGAGCAGCCTATTGGGGTCTTGTATACGGTCCGGTACGCCCATAGCGCCTCGTACATCCTTTCTTCCTAGTCCCTCTTGTTAGAGCTAACAGTCTTGGCCAGGAGAGTGCAGAGTGTCTTATTAAAAGCTTCGGCCAGCCCATTAGCCTGTGGATTGTAAGGAGTCAATGTCCTCCAATCAATTTTATATTTTTCTGCTAGCCGATAGACCTTCTGGTTGCGGAAGTGGTTGCCGTTGTCTGACATAATCCGATCGGGCACGCCAAATCGGAATATAATGTTGCGGCGAACAAACCTGACCATGATCTTTCCGGTGACCTCCCGTAAGGCGATAGCCTCTGCCCAGCGGGAGAAGTAGTCGGTTGCTACCAAGATGTACTTGCAGCCTGTAGAAGATATAGGTAAGGGACCCACGACGTCTGTTCCCCACTGGGTAAATGGCCAACTGGGCGCGGTTGGGTGTAACTGCACGGGGGGGCCTTCTGGGTATGATGGCATGCTCCTGGCATTTCTGACACGACTTAGCATATTTGCAGCAGTCGTCGAACATTGCGGGCCAATAATAGCCGAGCTTCTTTATTTCAATCTTCATTTTCGGTCCCGCCTGGTGTGCGCCAGCTGTCCCGGCATGGACCTCCTTCATGACCCTCCAAGCTTCTTCAATGGACAAGCATCGGAGAAGTAATTTCTGCTTGGCGTCGGCCACCACTCGGAATAATATTCCGTTTCGGAGCTCATAAGAGTCCTTAATTCTGGTTAGCTTGATCTTCTCTTCTCTTGCTTGGGCAGCTGCTGGTATTTGAACCACTGCATCAGGGGGTCTCTCCAGTCAGGTAGGCCGACGGCTTCTGCTGTAGTGACTACTAACTCTTCTTCTTCTGGTTCTTCTTCGATCATACTGGGCATTTGGCGCTGATTTATTACTTGGATATTGAGAGATCCATCTGGAGGCACTGCCAGTGAGCTTGCCAATTTTGCCAGGGCGTCAGCTTGTGCATTCTCCCCTCTGGTGACATGGCCAATCTCGAGGAGGTAGAACCTCTCCATGAGCCCCTTTGCCATAGTGTGGTAAGGGAGCAACTCAGGTTTCCGGACGTCGAACTGCCCCTGGACTTGCTTGACGACCAGCAGCGAGTCACCGAATACTTGGAGCATTTTGATCCCCACTTGGAGGGCTAGCTAAAGGCCGATGATCAGAGCTTCATACTCTGCTTCATTATTTGTGCAGGGCTTGCTAATGCAGCAGGAAGTGTGCATCACTTCTCCGTCTGGCGATTTGAGGACGATGCCGGCTCCGGCCCGTACTTTGGCGCGTCCGGACGGGGTCGCTTCTATTCTCGAGGCCCCGTCAAAGTATAGCTGCCAGATAGTTTGTTGGACATGATCCACCTCCAGTGTCTCATCCTCAGGTAGCTCTGTGGCCAACGGGGAGTCTTTGGGCACAGGGTGTGCTGCGAAGAAATCCGCGACGGCTTGTCCCTTAACGGCCTTCTGCGGCACGTAGGTGATGTCAAACTCCATGAGCAGCACGGCCCACTTGCCAAGGCGCCCCTTCGGGACAGGCTGGGAGAGAATGTGCTTGATGGGGTCATGACGGGATCGGCAAGCGACTTCAACAAAATTATCAAGTAGATATTCATGTTTTAGTTGTCTCATGTTTATGTTTTAGTTGTCTCATGTTAATTGGGCCATATGTATGGACCTAATGGGTCATGTTTTATGTTTTGTAGTAATTATGTCTCCAACTATTACGTAAGAGTCTTTTTTTTATTTTGTGTCTTTTAGTCTTCCTAAGAGAGTTATGATGAGTAGGTGTTGGGTGTTAGGTGAGTTATCTTTTGGTCTTCTCAGTGGAGTCTATATAAGTGTCATGTAACCTCTCTTTAAAAACAATGAAGTGAATCAAAAATATTTGGAAAACTACCTCTAACATGAGGTCCCTTACCCTCCTTCTATCTCTCTCTCTTTGGAGTGGATTCTCCAATATTCTCTCTCTCTCTCTCTCTCTAGGAGTGGATTCTCCTGGGTTCTTTCTTTCTCTCTAACTTCTCTCTCTCTCTCTCTCTCTAAGGGGTGGATTCCCCCCCTCTCTCTCTTTCTCTCTCTCATTATCTCTCTCTTTCTCTAAGGGGTGCGCCCCTTTCTCTCTCCTCCCCCTCCCAACCACTTTCTCTCTCTTCCCCTCCCCTAATAACTCTTTCCCTAGTTCCCACACCCTTCCATTAACTCACCCCAACCCCAAGAGCTCTCCTCAATCCTCTCCTCACCTCCCAACCCCCAACTACCCCACTCTCCTTCCCCATGCATCCCACCACCTTCCCAAGGCTAAAATAACTCCTCCCAAGGCCCAAATTTGAAATTCCCTCCCCTCTCCCATTCCCCCCACACCCTAGGTCACCCAACTCCAGCCCCAACCCAGCCAAGGTCGCCCTCCCCTTCCCTCCATCTCATTCCACCACCATTTGCCACCACAAGGTTTCAACTTCATTGCAGGTCGCAGGCAGCAAATTTGGTCCTAGAAGCTGTATCATCTCCTACATTTCCCTGAATCTTCTGGTAGGAAGGCATACATATCTGGAAAGGTCGTCCAGAGAGCTTTCCAAGCGAGGTGGTTTCGTCTCCATCCGAGTACCGGGCTGATCAGAAGGTCCATTCTCCCTCGACTGCGCAAAACTGCTCGGACAGAAGACCAGAGCCGGAGTGGAAGATCTGCAGCGGCCAACCTCCTGGGAATCTGAGTAGGTGTTCTTCATCAAAAATCTTCTACTCTGAGTCTTCTTTCATCCCCAAGAAGCAGAGCTCTGTTTGGTGTCCGGATCCAGAAGTTATCAATTTTTTCCCACGGGCATGCAGTTCTGCTTCCACTCTATTGGCATCGACCACCTTCAGTGTTCAAGCTCTACCGGCCATCTCCGACCATATCTGGCAGCCCGTCAGTTTCGTTGCAAAGATGACTCCTCAACGGAACCAACGACTTCAGCGGTGCCTGATTCCGAGCTCGGGAGCGGTCGCAGCATCCTCGTCTTCCCACTGCTGAGAACCTGTTACAGTCTGCGCAACAGACCTGCCACTCTGTTCAACTGTCTGCCCCGACTAGAATCGGCGCCCACAGAAATCAAGAAAATTCTGGTGTCTTCCCGGTCCAGCTACGAAGAGTTTACCACTGGTTTCGTCTTCAAAAAAAATCCGGAGTGGCCGCAGTGTCAAGAGAACTGACTGTCTGTCCTGAAGCACAGAGAGTGGACAGCATCGGCATCGGTGGTCTTTTCATCACTTCTAGCTCGAATTCCCCTCCCCGCTTGGCGTCACATCAAAATGGTATCAGAGCAAGTCGTCTGATTTATCCTAACAAGTCGGGGTCCTGCAGTTCGAGATTCGAGAATCAAGGTTCGAGGTCGAACCTTCTCCAAGTGGAGGGGTTTGACGGGATCGGCAAGCGACTTCAACAAAATTATCAAATAGATATTCATGTTTTAGTTGTCTCATGTTTATGTTTTAGTTGTCTCATGTTAATTGGGCCATATGTATGGGCCTAATGGGTCATGTTTTATGTTTTGTAGTAATTATGTCTCCAACTATTATGTAAGAGTCTTTTTTTTATTTTGTGTCTTTTAGTCTTCCTAAGAGAGTTATGATGAGTAGGTGTTGGGTGTTAGGTGAGTTGTCTTTTGGTCTTCTTAGTGGAGTCTATATAAGTGTCATGTAACCTCTCTTTAAAAATAATGAAGTGAATCAAAAATATTTGGAAAACTACCTCCAACATGAGGTCCCTTACCCTCCTTCTATCTCTCTCTCTTTGGAGTGGATTCTCCAATATTCTCTCTCTCTCTAGGAGTGGATTCTCCTGGGTTCTTTCTTTCTCTCTAACTTCTCTCTCTCTCTCTCTCTAAGGGGTGGATTCCCCTCTCTCTCTCTCTCTTTCTCTCTCTCTTTCTCTAAGGGGTGCGCCCCTTTCTCTCTCCTCCCCCTCCCAACCACTTTCTCTCTCTTCCCCTCCCCTAATAACTCTTTCCCTAGTTCCCACACCCTTCCATTAACTCACCCCAACCCCAAGAGCTCTCCTCCAATCCTCTCCTCACCTCCCAACCCCCAACTACCCCACTCTCCTTCCCCATGCATCCCACCACCTTCCCAAGGCTAAAATAACTCCTCCCAAGGCCCAAATTCGAAATTCCCTCCCCTCTCCCATTCCCCCCACACCCTAGGTCGCCCAACTCCAGCCCCAACCCAGCCAAGGTCACCCTCCCCTTCCCTCCATCTCATTCCACCACCATTTGCCACCACAAGGTTTCAACTTCATTGCAGGTCGCTGGCAGTAAATTTGGTCCTAGAAGCTGCATCATCTCCTGCATTTCCCTGAATATTCTGGTAGGAAGGCATACATCTCTGGAAAGTTCATCCAGAGAGCTTTCCAAGCGAAGTGGTTTCGTCTCCATCCGAGCACCGGGCTGATCAGAATGTCCATTCTCCCTCGACTGCGCAAAACTGCTTGGACAGAAGACTAGAGCCAGAGTGGAAGATCTGCAGCGGCCAACCATCTGGGAATCTAAGTAGGAGTTCTTCATAACAAATCTTTTACTCTGAGTCTTCTTTCATCCCCAAGAAGCAGAGCTCCGTTTGGCATCCGGATCCAGAAGTTATCAATTTTCTCCCACCGGGCATGCAGTTCTGCTTCCACTCTGTCGGCATCGACCACCTTCAGTGTTCAAGCTCTACCGGCCATCTTCAACCATATCTGGCAGACCCGTCAGTTTCATTGCAAAGATGACTCCTCAATGGAACCAACGACTTCAGCGGTGCCAGATTCTGAGCTTGGAAGCGGTCGCAGCATCCTCATCTTCCCACTGTTGAGAACCTGTTACAGTTTGCGCAATAGACATGCCACTCTGTTCAACCATCTACCCCGACCAGAATCGGGGCCCACAGAAATCAAGAAAATTCTGGTGTCTTTCCGGTCCAGCTACGAAGAGTTTACCACTGGTTTCGTCTTCAGTAAAAATCCGGAGTGGCCGTAGTGTCAAGAGAACCAACTGTCTATCCTGAAGCGCAGAGAGTGGACATCATCGGCATCGGCGGTCTTTTCATCACTTCTAGCTCGAATTCCCCTCCCCGCTTGGTGTCACATCAGGTCAGCTCTGGATATTAAACTTACTTCATGGGACAGCATGTAGTGCCTGAACTTCTTGACTGCGAAGACCAAGGCAAGGCAGACCTTCTCAATCGGGGTATACCTGGCCTCCGCTCCCACCAGTCTCCGGCTGAGGTAGTAGAGGGCTTGCTCTTTTCCCTCATCATTATTCTGGGCGAGCATTGCCCCCAGTGAATATTCGGTGGCTGCTATGTAGAGAATAAGCGGTCTGCCTTTGACAGGTGCCCCCAGGACTGGCGGGGTCTTCAGGTACTCCTTTAGCTGGTCGAACGCGTGCTGGCATTTGTGACCCCAGCCGAAGGGTGCATTCTTCATCATCAATCTGTGAAAAGGTTGGCAGCGCCCCGACAGGTTGGAAATGAACCTGCGGATGTAAGCTAAACGGCCCTATAGGGATCTCAGCTCTCCCAGACTCTTCGGAGGGGGCAACTCCTTAATGGCTTTTATCTTGAAGGGGTCGATCTCGATCCCTCTGTGCCGGACAATAAAGTCGAGGAACTTTCCGATGGACACACCGAAGGCGCACTTCATGGGGTTCATCTTCAGCCCATACAGCTGGAGCCTTTGGAAGACGACCCTGAGGTCACTCAGATGTTCAGCTCTCTTCTTATTCTTGACAACTAGATCATCAATGTAGCATTCGACCTTGCTGTACAGCAGCTCGTCGAAGATCTTGGTCATCGCCCGTTGATATGTAGCACCAGCATTCTTGAGGCCGAAGGGCATCTTCTTGTAGTGGAATATCCCCTTGGGCGATCTGAAAGCCGTGTGAATCCGGTCGTGGTCGGCTATCCAAATTTGGTTATAGCCAGATGATCCGTCCATAAAAGACAGGGCCTCGTGGCCAGTGGTTGCATCAATCATCACTTCGGTGATAGGCACTGGGAAGTCATCTTTTGGGCAGGCTTTGTTCAGGTCACGAAAATCCATGCAAATCTTGATCTGTCCATTCTTTTTCTTCACCGGTACGATGTTGGCCAACCAAGTAGTGTACTGGTTTTCCGCCACGAAGCCGACGTCTATGAGCTTGTCGACCTCCTTGCAGATCTGGCTGATCAATTCCGACCTCATACGCCGGGGAGACTGCTTCACTGGTTCCACCTTGGGATTAATGGCCAAAATGTGCTGAGTCACCTCGGGGCTGAGCCCGGGCATTTCTTTGTAGTTCCAGGCAAAGTAATCCTTGAATTCTTGCAGCGGCTTTGTGTATTGCTCTCTCTCCTGTAGGGGCATAAGAGCACTCAGAAAGGTCAGCCTGGGGTCACTTTCGGTGCCAAGGTTGATCTCAATCAATTCATCGACTATGGCCTGGCCGCCATTTTCAATTTCCGACGGGGCTGGCGACAAATCGACGAAGTCTTGATCTTCATTGTCTTCGGGCTCGAGGACGCCATCCCCCTCTTCTTATTCCTCATGAAGGGGCGCGGAGGCTGCATTTGCCGTGCACTCCTCCTGGACCGTAGCCGCCGGGTCTGTGGGGTCCGCTGGTATAGAAAGGCACAGGGCCACCTCGGGGTCTTCTGTGTACTCATCATAGACAGCTCCGGTGGGGGCTGGGGTAGCCGCATCTTCAGGCGCCTGGTACTGGATGGATACGGTATAGGCTTCCGTTCTGGGGCTATCCGCCACGTCGGGGCGTGGCGGGGCTACCACATAATCTCCCATTCTGAGCTCGTCCCTATTAATGAGGTCTTGAGCAATGTCTTTGAAGACATAGCAGTCTTCGATGGCGTGGCCCAGCATCTGGTGGTAGGGACAAAATAGTGGGTCCCCATTCCTACGGGTGTCCTGCGGCCTCTTGGACCGTGGGAGGGAGACCTTGCCGTAATGGCAGGGCCAGTCAAAAATACCCCGAGTCTTCTCTCTTGGGAAAGAGTAGGGCTTCTGTAGCTTCTCTTGGAGTGTCAGGCCTCGCCTGGTTGGCCGCCCGATTAATGGGCTTGCCGTGTCTCTTGTCTCCCTTCTTGACCAGACGGGGACATCAGGACTGGTGTCTCGGGCTCAAGACATGTGGCCACCCCACGGGCGGAGAGAACTTTGGATCAGGTCAGTCACTAGCGAGGTCAACTTAGCCAGTCGTGCCTTTAACACCCCGATTTCTCGTTGCTGCATATGGTACAAGGCGTACATGACGGGGTCGTATCGGGGGAATTCGGAGCATGGCCCATGCTATTGCTTCTTGCTTCGCCAGCAGGACGATGTGAGGGCGTCTCGGTGGGGTGACCCTTCGAGGTTGGTCCCCCAGGGAAGGAGGAGGTATCCCCCGTGCAGCGGTGGCGGAGGGGGTTCCAAAGGAACACTTCTTCGTCTTGCGCCTCCTCAGCCGGAGACCTGAAATATACATCTTGGTGGGCTTCACGCAAATCTACAGTTTCCGCGGGGTCGTCGCCGGAGAAGGCCGAAACTGATATCACATCAGCTTCGTAATAATCTTCTAGTGAAAAGCCCAGACCAGGGTGCTTGGTGATTTACAGCAGCCGCCGATCCAAGTTTGGTGGGCTCCACATTCTTTCAAACATTTCCTTCCGGCTGGAGGGCTGGTAGGGAGGAATCTTCTGCTTTCTGACCATTCTCGCCGCCTGATCAGTCATGTGGGGGAGTCCCGCAATGGGGACGTGCGGGTCATGCAACTCGTCCGGAAACCGACAATCATCGTCTTCCCTGACTGACTTTTCCCCGACAACATAAAAGATAGTGGATGGCCCCTCCGGGTTAGACACTTCAAAAGTTCTCAGCTACTCCACTACTTGATAGTCAATTTCTGTAATGGGCTTGATGATCCCTGGCAGGACTCTGACATCCTCCAGCAGGTCTTCGAGGCAAGGTGTCCCCGGTGTCGAGTAGATGGCGAGAGGGGCTGCCTTAAATACCCCCCCCCCCTCTTGTGCAATGAATGGTACATGTGGGGGAGCCACATAGCCCGGGGGTGGCAGAGGAAACCAGCCTCCAGACTCCACTTTCTTCTCTCCCGTGTCTTGGGCGGCTTGGGGAGCTTGCTTCGCCTTCTCTAGATATAGGTTGGCATCTGACAGATGACACTCAAACACCTCGAACGGGTGGAGATCGGTAAAGATTCTGACTTCCTTCCCCCCACAGGGGTACTTGATGCATTGATGTAGGGTGGAGGGCACCACTCTGTTCTGGTGTAGCCAGGGCCGGCCAAGCAACGCCTTATAGGAGGTGTTGGAGTTGATGACGTGGAACTGGACCTTGGTGGTAAAGTCATCAAAGGTCAAGTTGAACTCTGCAACCCCCATGGGCACCTCGCATTTCTGGTTAAAACTGGCAATCTTGACATTTTTGACCTCAACCAGGTGCACGTCAAAGTAGTATTTTTGGTACACCCGGTAAGGAAGTATATTCACTGCTGCCCTTGGGTCGATCAGGACCCTGTTGATAGGCTGGCCGTTCAACTGCCTTTTCATGTAGAGGGGTCTGTTATGACTGCAGGTGGGTAGGAGCATGTCATCTTCTGTGAAAGCCATGGCCACCTCAGGTGATATCTCTGCTAGGCAAGCTTCAAGATGTGCTGGCATCTGGAGCGCGGTAATGATGGCTTGCCATGTTTCTTCGTCCAAAGACAGCATCTCCCATACGGTAAACCGGGTCGGGATCTTCTTGAGGGGTCTGACTATTCGGTCGGCAGCCCGCACCTTGAGTAATTTCATCTCTTCGGGCTTGCCGCTCCTGCCCCCACCTTGGAGCTGGGGTGTCAGATCAGGAGATGCCTCCTCTGCGGGTCCTGTCACAGCCTGTGGGGCCTGCGAGGCCTCCTCCTTTTATTTCATGAATTCGGCGAGGTTTGGGATGCCGTTAAATTCTTCTTCCGGCTGAGGGGGAGCCGCCGCCGGTGGAGCTTGGGAACTGCTTGCTTCTCTAGTCGAAGGAGACCCTTGGGAGTGCGCCCGGCCCCCTGCTCGGGCCAACAGGAATTCGGCAAATGAAGGGGTGCCTTGGCTCTCGGCCCCTCCGGGATAGAGACCCGACGGAGGAGGGATCTCGGTGCCTCGGACCTCAGGGTCGGGAACCTGGCATGGTTGTTCTCCCCTGAGCATGATGTTGAGGTTGTCCTGAGGAGGGCACCCCCACTTCCTTCCCGACCTGGTGGTGATGAGGGCATCCCTTGCCCCTCCACATTTTCTCCGGACTCGGATTGTTCGTCGGCAAGCGCCATTATGTTAGTCATGTATTTTTGAGTCTAGTCATGTAATCTTCACATTTTCTTTGAGTCAATATCATGTAATTTTCCCTTTATTTGAGTCATGTACCTAGGTTAGTGAGTCATTGTCCTAAGTATTGTGTCATTAGGTTGGTTTGTTAGGCTATTGGGCCCAATTCATTGGGCTTGGCCCAAGGGTGCGCCTACCCCTTCGGTTATTTGTCATTGAGTCAAATGTCAGGGACTTTTGTAAAAATGTGGGTTGCCTATATATAGGACCCCATTCCCCTCATTTTGAACTAATGAACCATTACATGAATATAGAAATCCAATTCCAAATCCCACTAGATCTCTCTCTCTCTCTCTCTCTCTCTCTCTCTCTTCCCCAACCCCAAAATTCATAATTTTCTCTCTCCTCCCCATTCACCTCTCATTAAGACCCCTCCCCTTCCCCATACACTCATTTAACTCCCCTCCAACCCCAAGGTGGAATCCCCCAATCACTAGGCCACCATCCAACCCCCAACTACCCTACCCACTTCCCCAAGCACCCTTCCCTCTCCCCCATACAACCCGCCACTTCCCTAGCCCATTTGAATTCAAATCCCCCTTCCCTCTCCCCCATACAACCTGCCACTTCCCTAGCCCATTTGAATTCAAATCCCCCTTCTCTCCACAGCCCTAGGGCACCCCCAAGACCCCTCCCCTTGGTTAGGGTCGCACCCCCCCTCTCTCTCTCATCTCCACCATTCTTCCTTGCCCCACTCCAACACCATTTGATACTACTAGGTTGCAGCTGGCGACCTGCGGAAGACCAGCAACTTGCAGCAGCGACTCCGACCACATCCTAGCGCGTTTGAAGACCCCAGAGCTATCCACGGAAGCATCTTCCTGTCTTCTTCGCAACGGAAGTGGTTTCATCTTCATCCGAGCTATGTGCTACCCCGGAGCTCCGTTCTCCCACAACTGCGCAGAGCTGCCCCTGCTGAGTACCAGAACCGGAGTAGAAGCTTCACCACGACAAACTTTGGAAGAATCAGTTCAAGAGCACTTCTGAAAAGTTCTTCCTCGCCCTGTCTACTTTCAGAATCAAGAAGCGGAACTTCGATCGGCATTCGTGATCAAGAGTTATCAGTTTTCTCCCTCAGCTACGCGGGTCTGCTACCCACAGTCTGCACCGACCTGTCATCATTGTTTAGAGTCCCCTGGTCTTCTCCGGTATTGTTTGGCCTCCCCGTCCATTTTTATGCAAAGAGGACTCATCCACAATTCCAACGACTCCAACGGTGCTTGATTCCGAGTTCGGGAGCTGTCGGGGCATCCTCTGCAACCTGCTGTTGGAAACCAGGAGCTGCCAGTCCGAGACTCTGCCTCCATGTTCGGGCCTCCACCCAGACCAGCAGTGGCGACAGAAGAAATTAACAAAATTTGGACGACTTCCCCGGCCTCCTACAAAGATTTTCCAGATGGTCTCGTCTCCAACAAAATTCGGTAGCAGTTGCGTCAGTCAATTCTTCAGTCCCCTGTCAGCACTCACAGAACTGGACAGATTCGGCATCGGCTTCTTCTCTTGTGTTTTCATCACTTTCTCCCCTCCCCGCTTGGCCGGCTGAAGGCCCCTCCCTATGTGGAGGTAGTAATTGGGTGTATTCTTTGGTTTCCCTTCCCCAAGATCCCCCCCCCTTGCATGGGGTGTAGTGTTGTACTCCTTTCAATTTCAGGTTGAAGCGACACCGACGCGGCGTGCGGGTGCATACCCTCGCCTCCCCGCTCGCCCCCGTCTCCGGCCGGAGTCGGCGTCTTCACGCCGGCTAGGTGAGCTCCTGAACATCTCTCATTGCTGTAATGGACTTGCTTAGCTTAGTATTGCTATAGTTACTCCGTCGGCGGTGAGAGAGTGTCCGATTTTAAATTGCCACCAAATTGAGTGACCACCGCGGGCGAGTTGTGAGAGGTTCCACTCAACCCACACCCTTGGTGTGTTGGCCGCCCATGATTTGGGCTTGCCTTGGCCCATTTGGGGTCCGCAATAAGCTAGCCGACCCTTGGAGAACCAAGGTCCCGCCTCGGACCCTCTCCATCATCACCGAGTCGCCTTCGGGCACTAACGTGCGCCAAGCAAGTGAGTCGCTAGTGTGAGTCCGCTGCCTAACCCGAATGCTTGCATACTTAGGTCCAAGGTCGGTCTTACATCAATTGGTATCATCATCATAGCATCCTAGTTGGTCTCACATCAAGTGTATCAAAACATCTTCATCACATCATCATAGGTCTTAGGTCGGTTTTACATCAAGTGGTATCAGAGCCAAGTTCACAACTTGTCTCTATCAAGTTGGTCCTAGGGCATGTCTATGCATTTAGAGTCTTCAAGTGCATCACTCATGTCCCCTAGTATGGCCACCTCATATCGACCTTACCAATCGGCCCACTCCATAAGTCCAAGCCACCAAGAGATGCCTACCACTAACACCTATAACTTCCCTGGCCATGTCAACTACTTCATGAAAGCCTTGACCTATGCCAATGAGCGGCTTGATAACATATCGGGCCGACTCAACCAACTTGGAGAAAATAGGCCCGCCCTAAGGACGGACGATAGGATGGTCCCTTTCCCACTTCCCACATTTGATGGAACCTCTCCTAGAGAATATTTAGATTGGGAAGCTACAATGGACCAATACTTCACTTGGTATCCTATGTCCGAGGATGAAAAGACATGGGTTGTCAAAATGCAACTTACCAAACGGGCAGAAACTTATTGGATGCAAATTGTCGGGCTAAAGGTACTTAGAAGGGAAACTCCCATCACCACTTGGAAGGACATGAAGGAGCAACTTAGGGCAAAATATATGTCCCCTTCCTACCCGGGTTACCAAAGCCCAAGGGGCACTCCCACTCCCTCAACCCCACCCGTCCAAAACCTCACCCCTAAAACCCAAGTATCTAAGGCCTCCACCTCCTCACCCAACCCTATAAGGTCCCCCACACCCTAACCAAAACCCCCTCCCCTAACCTACACTAGTCAAGCCCCTTTAACCTCCACCTCCACCCCAAACGATCCCAAGGGCAAGAGACCCTTAACCGGCCCGATTCCCTCCATAAGGACCACCACTCATCCAACCTTCACCACTCAAACCCAAGTGGACCCCATGACCACCCCGCCACCTAGGCCCATAATGGCCATCACCCCCCAACCCAAAACCCCTCACCCAACCCACCTCCCGCTTCCTACACCAATCTTTCCCCAACCTAGGCCTCCTCTACTTCCCCTTCCTATCCAAATCCAAGACCACCCTTGCCCACCACCCCAAGTGCACCATGCTCCAGCTATCACCAATTCACCTGCATTAGACCTACCCAACCCATTAACACTAGGAATTTAAACCCACACACCCATCCACATGGAAATAGATGCTAGTCCCGAACAAAAACCTACCCTAGAGGAAATCCAAGAACCTCCACTTCCACCCACCTCTCCTAGTCCGGATCCTCAAAAGCCATACACCTTCACCGTGAATGAAGTCATACTCCAATGGCTCAAACAAGGACCCACCCTTCCTAGCTCACCCCCACCTCTCTCACCATTGGGATATCCATCCCAAATTGCCCCCCTCCACTCCTATCACACCACAATCCAATCCTACTATGAGGTAGAAGGTTGGGATGATCTCCTCAAGGGTTTAGAATGGCAACTAGGGTTGACTTGCTTATTGACCTTAGGAAAGGCCCACCCAAAAAGCCTTAGTCTCATCCACCCATGTGATGGTTCTATCATCTCGGTCTTCACCATTGGTTGCTACACTAGTGACCTCCTTCTCATTCTCCCTATGGATGAAAAACCCATCATGATCCACTCCACTTCCATTGAGATCCCAAGTACCTTGATCGACTGGCCCACTAACGACCTTGGTCCAATTACCTTGAGGGAGGAGGACCCACCGTGTGAAGACCATGTGGGCATAGAGTCTCTTCTTCTATGAAACCCAGTCCATGACTCCTTTGATCCCTTCCTTTGGGAGTATGGGTACCCACGTGACCCACCCACATCACCCACCACCCACCCTTTCCTACCCCCACCCACCATGTTGGGCCAAGCCCACCTCATCCATGACCCAGGTTACACCATAGAAATCATGACCTTAGGCAACACCCGCCTAGAGATCAAGAAAGTGCCCCACCCCATATCCACCTACCTAGATCCCTTTGACCCTTTTGAGTGGAAGCTCAAAGGCCACCCCACCATCCCACATGAGGAAGTCATCTTTGGGAAAGGAATTCATATGTCTTGGCACATCACACCGCTTGGCATGATTAGTCCGTCGGGTACATTCATCCACATCACCCACACGTCAAGTAGGAAGCATAAGTGGACCATATTTGGATGTAATGGTCCACCCTCTTTCATCATGAGTCATAAGCATGAAAGAAGCATACATAGATGTCCGGGTCCCCCAAATCATTCAATGTCCTCATAACATCAATGCATGATAGGTCTATATGTGGTTGTCCAGGACCACCTTTGCATACCATACATTGTCAACTCACATCGCATCATAGTGCATGGCATATGCATTCAAGCAAGTATCAAGCAACAAGCGGTGGGATTCACAAGAAGCGAGCACAAACTCCTAAGCACCACTTTGAGTTCCAAGTTGACAACTTGGTGATGATGGCTTTGGAGTGGCTCTACTTTAGGGTCACCTCCAATCTGAGGGCACGAGGACTTGGACCTTGCCAAGATCTGAGTGGCTTTGACAACCCAGCTTATGGGTTAGACTTTCAAATGGGTTTTGGGATTCACCCCACTTCCCATGTGGCGGATCCGGCACCCTCTAAGGGCACCGCGGTGGATCCTAGTGAGTGCCTCGAGCTTACACCTACCCTTGTGAGAGACACCCTCGGAGTGCCACCACAAATAGCCTGAGATCCCGACGTGAGCAAACGACGGCAATACTAGGCAAGCAAGATCCCATCGCCAGCATGAGGGTATGACCGAGTCACTTTGTCGAGCTGAAGCGCTGTTCCCCGACTATGGTCGCGAGTTGAGTATGGAGATCGTGGATCGCCCAGAGCCGCAGTTCGATGTACTACTTCCCTGGTGGACCCATACTCGATGGGGTCGAGTTTTCCCCATCCCGGCGGTATGATGAGGGCATCCCTTGCCCCTCCACATTTTCTTCGGACTCGGATTGTTCGTCGGCAAGCGCCATTATGTTAGTCATGTATTTTTGACTCTAGTCATGTAATCTTCACATTTTTTTTGAGTCAATATCATGTAATTTTCCCTTTATTTGAGTCATGTACCTAGGTTAGTGAGTCATTGTCCTAAGTATTATGTCATTAGGTTGGTTTGTTAGGCTATTGGGCCTAATTCATTGGGCTTGGCCCAAGGGCGCCCCTACCCCTTCGGTTATTTGTCATTGAGTCAAATGTCATGGACTTTTGTAAAAATATGGGTTGCCTATATATAGGACCCCATTCCCCTCATTTTGAACTAATGAACCATTACATGAATATTGAAATCCAATTCCAAATCCCACTAGATCTCTCTCTCTCTCTCTCTCTCTCTCTCTTCCCCAACCCCAAAATTTGTAATTTTCTCTCTCCTCCCCATTCACCTCTCATTAAGACCCCTCCCCTTCACCATACACTCATTTAACTCCCCCCCAACCCCAAGGTGGAATCCCCCAATCACTAGGCCACCCTCCAACCCCCAACTACCCTACCCACTTCCCCAAGCACCCTTCCCTCTCTCCCATACAACCCACCACTTCCCTAGGCCATTTGAATTCAAATCCCCCTTCCCTCCACAGCCCTAGGGCACCCCCAAGACCCCTCCCCTTGGTTAGGGTCGCACCCCCCTCTCTCTCTCATCTCCACCATTCTTCCTTGCCCCACTCCAACACCATTTGATACTACTAGGTTGCAGCTGGCGACCTGCAGAAGACCAGCAACTTGCAGCAGCGACTCCGACCACATCCCAGTGAGTTTGAAGACCCAAGAGCTATCCACGGAAGCATCTTCCTGTCTTCTTCACAACGGAAGTGGTTTCATCTTCATCCAAGCTGTGTGCTGCCCGAGAGCTCCGTTCTCCCACAACTGCGTAGAGCTCCCCCTGCTGAGTACCAGAACCAGAGTAGAAGCTTCACCACGACGCACCTTGGAAGAATTAGTTCAAGAGCGGTTCTGCAAAGTTCTTCCTCGCCCTGTCTACTTTTCGAATCAAGAAGCGGAACTTCGATCGGCATTCGTGATCCAGAGTTATCAATTTTCTCCCTCAGCTACGCGGGTCTGCTACCCACAGTCTGCATCGACCTGTCATCATTGTTCAGAGTCCCCTGGTCTTCTCCGGCATTGTTTGGCTTCCCTGTCCATTTTTCTGCAAAGAGGACTCATCCACAATTCCAACGACTCCAACGGTGCTTGATTCCGAGTTCGGGAGCTGTCGGGGCATCCTCTGCAACCTGCTGTTGGAAACCAGGAGCTGCCAGTCCAAGACTCTGCCTCCCTGTTCGGGCATCCACCCAGACCAGCAGTGGCGACAGAAGAAATTAACAAAATTTGTAAGACTTCCCCAGCCTCCTACGAAGATTTTCCAGGTGGTCTTGTCCCCAACAAAATTCGGTAGCAGTTGCATCAGTCAATTCTTCAGTCCCCTGTCAGCACTCATAGAACTGGACAGATTCGGCATCGGCTTCTTCTCTTGTGTTTTCATCGCTTTCTCCCCTCCCCGCTTGGCCGGCTGAAGGCCCCTCCCTGTGTGGAGGTAGTAATTGGGTGTATTCTTTGGTTTCCCTTCCCCAAGATCCCCCCCCCCCTTGCATGGTGTGTAGTGTTGTACTCCTTTCAATTTCAGGTTGAAGCGACACCGACGCGGCGTGCGGGTGCATACCCTCGCCTCCCCGCTCGCCCCCATCTCCGGCCGGAGTCGGCGTCTTCACACCGGCTAGGTGAGCTCCTTAACATCTCTCATTGCTGTAATGGACTTGCTTAGCTTAGTATTGCTATAGTTACTCCATCGGCGGTGAGAGAGTGTCCGATTTTAAATTGCCACTAAATTGAGTGACCACCGCGGGCGAGTTATGAGGGCTTCCTGATGGAGGCATCACCCACGACTCCCTTTGGCTCGGGTCCACTTCTTCACATTCGGGAGCTAGTTGAGTTTGGGCCTCACTCTATTAAGGCCCCTTATCCATTTTGTAGTTTTCCTTTGAGTCATTTTGATGTATTTCCATTTTATTTAAGTCATTTCCCTAAGTCTAGCACTTATTTTCCTATGTTTGCTATCATCATGATGTCTAATGTAAGCTATTGGGCCCCATTCGTTGGACTAGGCCCATTAGCACTCCCAACCCCCATGGTTATTTGTAGTTGTTTATTTTGTCAGGGACTTATTATAAAGAGTGGGTTGCCTATATATAGGACCCCACTCCCCTCATTTGAAGTTAATGAATGATTACATCCTTTTGAGTTAAACTTGCCATTTGAGTTCAAATTGGAGTGATTCCTCTAGTTTTTGGGTGAGAGACCCTAGGGGAGAGATTCCCCACCCATTCCCCTCTTAATCTCTCTATTTCACCCCTCTTTCTCTCTCCTCCAACCCCAAATCCGAATTTCCTTCTCTCTCCTCCCTCCTCCCATCCACTTCCAACCTCCAACCACCTCCTTTAATGCCCTCCACTTCCCCATGGCCTCCATTACTCCACTCCCTAGTTCCTAGGTAGAAGTCTCCCCATTCCAACACCTTCCTCCACCTTCCAACCAAATCTACCCCATTCCAATGCAAGCACTCCACTTCCCAACATAATCACCCACCTTCCAAGACCTTTTGAATTTGAAATCCACCCTTCCCTCCACTCACTTGTGCCCCCCTCACCTTCTCCTCTCACCCACCTTCCCCAAATTCGTAGCTCTTCCTCCTCCACCTGCTAGCACTTGCTTACAGCCATTCTTCACCTCATTCCCCATCACCATTAGCTCCCTTCTCCACCCCACAAGAGCCCCCACTCTCCCTTAGGTCATTCCTACCATTTCCCTCCACCAAAGAAGCCATATCTCCCTCTCATTTCTTCTAGTAGGTTGGAGCTGTGCAGATCTGCAGAACAGCCCTTGGTGCAGCGTCAACCATGGATTCATCCTAGTTCTTCAGAAGGCGTGGCCTACCTTTCTGGAAAGGCCTTCCAGTCTACTTCGCAGGCGAGGTGGAATCAACACGATCGGAGCTCAGAGCTGCCAGATAGAGCCATTCTCCCAACAGTGCGCAGAGAGGTCTTCATCCTGGACCAGAGCGTGGAAGATCCTTCTGCCACGACAAACCCCAGCGGATTCAGGCTGAAGCCCCTTCATCAAAGTTTTTCCTCTTCCGGTCATCTTTCAAGATCAAGAAACAGAACCCCGTTCGGCCACCGGAGGAAGAAGTTACGAATTTTATCCCCCGATCTATCTAGTTCTGTTTTCTGCTGTCTACTCCGACCAGTACCCACTCTTCTGGGTGCCCCGGCCATCCTCGACCTCTGAATGCATCTCCGTCACCTCCTGCTGAAAGCTACCTCGACCACGAAGATGATGCCGCTAGTTTCGTGCTAATCGGAGCTCGGGAGGGCGCTCAGTCACTTCTGCAACTTTCTGTTACAGTCCAGACAGTACCTGCGGCCAGACAGAGGAGGCTACTTCCTGTTGCTGGTGCAGCCACCTCCGACCGTCTGAGCTTCTCCAAAAATTCTGGAGTCCACCTCTTCTAGTCAGGAAGCTTCAGGAGCTGGTTTCGATCAATTTGGAGTCCGGACAAGCCCGGCATAGCCATCACAGCGACCCCCTGTCCAGAATTCCAGATTGAAGCTGCAACTTCCCTAGTTCTCATTTCTCTTCGTTTCGGTCCACCAACCCCTCCCCGCTTGGCCGGCTGAAGGCCCCACCCTGCGTGGTGGTAGTGTTTGAATGTATCATATTAACCCCTACCCCAAGATCCCCCCTCCTGCGAGAGGAGTAGTTTTGTAAGTGGTTTGGCAGGTCAAGCGACACCGCCGCGGCGTGTGGGGAACCACCGCCTCCCCGCTCGCCCTCGTCTCCGACCGGGACTGGTTTCTTCAAACCGGTCGAGTAAGTGTCTCTTCCTTGCTCACCTAGTGTAGCTCTCTCAATATTTGTTTCATGCACCGCTGAATTCGTGAGGAGCGCCCGATCCTCAAGTCCATGACTTAGAGTGATCGCCGTGGGTTAGTGTGACCCGGTGCCCGAGTGCACTTTGTCGGCCCCAATCGAATTGGGCAACCAACCTTGGGGAATCAATTCTTGGCCTTGCTGGCCCTCTACCAGCAAGGGTCCATTCCCATAAGTCACCCTTGGTATCACATAGTCACCCCGGGAATAGAGTGCAACGAAGAGAGCGGTGGCCCATTAAGGCCCATTTGGATGCTTAGATGTGCTTGTTTGACTAAGTCCGAGGTTGTGTCACATCAAGTGGTATCAGAGCAAGTCCTTGACTTGTCTCTATCAAGTCTAAGTCCTAGGACCTTTGCATTGTGTGTCCAACCACTTTGGCCCTTTGTCTTGCATGTCCACCCGTAGTGGTACTAGCTACCAACCCGGTTCTTCATCTTCGATTCCAACCATGGATCCCAATCCTCACCAACTCAACCAAGATGTTCCTAGGGAGGAACCCCAAGAAAGGGTAGAGGCTGCCCTCACAACCATCCTTGCCCAACTAGAGTCCCTTACCAACCGAATTGCTCGGTTAGAAGACCAAGGGTACCACCCAAGGAACAATGAGACTAGAATTCCCCCTCCACAAGATGAACCTCATAGGGAAGATCCTCACCCAAGAATCAATGAGCCAAGAGTCCCTCCACCACATGGTGATTATCATAGGAATGGTTTTCCCCAAAGGAACCAAGGCCCAAGAGTCCACCCTCCACATATAGAGCCTCATAGGGATGAGTTCCACCCAAGGAACAATGGCCCAAGAGCCCATCACCCACATGCTGAATTTTATAGGGATGAAATGGACTATGACCATTATTATGAGTATGAGATACCTCGCCCCCATCAAAACCATGACCGGCGTCCACGGGATGATCCGGATGACCCCCTTTTAAGGATGATCAAGGTAGAGGCCCCAAACTTTGACGGTTCACATGAACCTAGTGTTTACCTAGAATGGGAGACCGCCATGGACCAATACTTTGAATGGTACCCCATGTCCGACCAAAGAAGAGTTAGATTGGCTAAGATGCATCTCACTAAGTTGGCCAAAACTTATTGGCTAAATCAAGAGGGTCTAAGGCGGATTAGGAGGGATGAGCCTATTAACACTTGGGCGGATATGAAGAATCTACTTAGGAACAAATACCTTCCCCGAACCTACCACCAAATGCTCCTAGATGAATGGCAAAGCCTCACCCAAGAAGGAAAGACCGTGGTAGAGTACATTGAAAAATTTGACTCTTATCTTCTAAAGTGTGGAGTCCATGAGGATGCGGATGTCACCTTATCCCGCTTTAGGAATGGGCTTCAAAGCCACATCAAGAGGGAACTATTCATGAGAGATGTTGATAACCTTGAGATAGCTTACCAAATTGCTAGAGATGTGGAAAGGTTTTCTAGGAGTTCCCGATTTATCCCTCCCCGACCCACCGACCCCAAAAACATGGGACCACGTCCCATTCCACCCACCCCCATGAGAGCTCCTAGCCCAAGTGGGAATGCCCCTTTAAGGTCCTACAACCCTCCCCCACCCATCACTCCAAACAAACCCGCTCCTAGTCACCCTCTTCCACGGAAGGATGACAACCCCAAAGGCCCAAGTGTAGGAGCCACCCCGGGAAGTGGGCGCCAACAATGCTATAAGTGTCATGGGTATGGTCATTTTGCGGGGCAATGTCCATCTAAGGGGCTATCTAGCTTGCTTATTGAGGAAGAAGTCCAACCCCAAAAGGAACAAGAAAATGTCATTGAGGAACATGAAGCCTTAATAGATTGGGAAGAGGAGTATGAAGCCCAATGTCTATAGTCGGGTCTAGATCATTCCACTCCTTCAAACAACTCCCATCTAGGAGTCATTAGGTGCACTCTCACCCAACCTCAAGAAGAGGATTGGCGACGGACTTCAATTTTCCACACCTTTGTCAAGATAGAAAACCATGTGAGGAAAGTGATCTTGGATAGTGGTAGTTGTGTTAATGCCGTATCACCCGACACCGTCAAGCTCCTTGGGCTTACTCTCACTCCCCACCCAAGTCCATACCGGGTCTCATGGATCAACAACAACTCCATCCCGGTCAACACCCAATGCCTAGTGCCTCTCACTTTCTCTTCCTACCATGGCCAAATATGGTGTGACGTCATACCTATGGAAGTGGGTAGCATCCTTTTAGGAAGACCTTGGCTCTATGATGTGGATGCCACCATTCTAGGAAGAAGCAACATATGCACCTTTGAGCATGAGGGTAAGACTATCCGTCTTAACCCTTCCCCACCTCGTCCCATGCCCAAGAGGGACACTCTCCCTCAAGGATCACACCCCACCACTCCACAAGTCTCGGGGAACTCCACCCCTCCAACTCAAGCCCTTATCCAAACCCCAAAACAAAGTAGAACCACGGGGTTGACCAAGGGTATTCATCTCATCACTAGGAGAGAGCTTGAAGAGGAAATTGCTCAAGGGGTGCCTTTGTGTGCGGTTGTCATATGCTTAGGGGAACCTACCCCTTCTAATCCCCATCCCATAGAGATCCAACAACTATTGGAAGAATTTCATGATGTGTTCCCGGAAGAGCTCCCGGACCAACTCCCTCCCATGCGTGATGTGCAACACGCAATCGACCTAGTGCCAGGAGCCACCCTTCCAAACCTTCCTCATTATCGCCTCAATCCTACGGAACATGCCGAACTTAGGAGGCAAATAGAGGAACTCATTAGGAAGGGCTTCATCCGCATTAGTAAGAGTCCATGTGCCGTCCCGGCCCTCCTTACCCCCAAGAAAGATGGATCGTGGCGGATGTGTGTGGATAGCCGGGCCATTAACAAGATTACCGTCAAGTATAGGTTCCCTATCCCTAGGCTTGATGACATGTTGGACATGCTAGCTGGAGCCACCATCTTCTCTAAGATAGATCTCAAGAGTGGTTACCACCAAGTTAGGATAAGGCCCGGGGATGAGTGGAAAACGGCCTTCAAGACCAAGGATGGTCTCTTTGAGTGGTTAGTCATGCCATTTGGGCTTTCTAATGCCCCAAGTACTTTCATGCGTCTTATGACGGAAGCACTTAGGCCTTTCATTGGGAACTTTCTAGTGGTATACTTTGATGATATTCTCATCTATAGCCACACCCATGAAGCCCACCTCGAACACCTTAGGAAAGTTTGCACCGTCCTCCGGCAAGAGAGCTTATTTGCCAACCTAAGAAAGTGTCATTTCATGACCACTACCATCACCTTCCTAGGATATGTGGTGTCAACCAAAGGAGTCTCCATGGACCCCGACAAGGTCGAAGCTATCATTGATTGGCCTGAACCCCACACCCTTCATGAGGTTAGAAGTTTCCATGGGTTGGCCACATTCTATAGGAGATTCATTCGGGGGTTTAGCACTATCACCGGCCCAATAACTGATTGTCTCAAAAAGGGAACCTTTGTTTGGACCAAAGCCGCCTCTAAAGCCTTCCTTGAGCTTAAGGAAAAGTTGACCCAAGCCCCGGTCCTATGTCTTCCCGATTTCTCTAAAGTTTTTGAGGTCACTTGTGATGCATCCGGGATTGGGATAGGAGGGATTCTTAGTCAAGAGGGACACCCGGTCGCCTACTTTAGTGAGAAGCTATGTGATGCTAGGACTAGATACTCCACCTATGACAAGGAGTTCTATGCCGTGGTCCAATCCCTCCGACATTGGAGACATTATTTGCTTCCCAAAGAGTTTGTCATCTTTTCCGACCATGAGGCACTCAAATACCTCAATTCCCAACAAAAGTTGAATGCCCGACATGCCCGATGGGTTGAGTTCATACAATCCTACACCTTTGTCATCAAACACAAGGCCGGGAGTGAGAATAAGGCCGCGGATGCCCTTAGTAGGAAGATGTCCATGTTATCCACTATCCAAGTGGAAGTGATTGGCTTTGACAAGGTCAAGGATGATTATCCTAGTTGCCCCGATTTTGGACAAATCTATGCCAACTTGACCACTCATTCTAGCAAGGAGCATGAAGGATTCATTTTAGAGGATGGGTTCCTCTTCAAGGGACCAAGGCTTTGCATTCCTCGGACATCTCTTCGAGACTTCTTGGTTTGGGAATTACATGCCGGTGGGTTAGCCGGTCATTTTGGGGTCCACAAGACCATTGCCTTAGTTGAGGGTCAATTTTATTGGCCAAGCCTCAAGAGGGATGTAGGCAAAATAGTGGGTCAATGTCGCACATGTGCTTCGGCCAAACAAGTAAAACAAAACACCAGCCTATACACCCCACTTCCCATTCCCGACCGCCCATGGCAAGATTTGAGCATGGACTTTGTGCTAGGTTTACCCAAGACCTCTAGGAAGCATGACTCCATCTATGTGGTGGTTGATAGATTTTCCAAAATGGCCCACTTCATCCCATGCTACAAAACCTCCGATGCCTCCCATATAGCCCGGTTATTCTTTGATGAGGTAGTCCGCCTCCATGGGCTACCCAAGACCATAGTCTCCGATAGGGATGTCAAATTCACTAGCTATTTTTGGAAGACTCTTTGGCACATGATGGGTACCCTCCTCAAATTCTCCACTGCCTACCACCCCCAAACGGATGGCCAAACTGAAGTGGTCAACCGGAGTCTAGGGAACCTCCTTAGGTGTCTTGTTGAGGATCGGCCCGGAAATTGGGATCTCATCTTACCACAGGCTGAGTTTGCATACAATAATTCCGTCAATAAGTCAATAGGGATGAGTCCATTTGAAGCAGTGCATGGGTACAAACCAAGAAAGCCATCCGATCTCATTCCCCTTCCCCAGTATGCTAGAGTGTCCATTTCTGCCGAGTCTTTTGCACAACATATTAGAGAGTTGCATGAGGAAATCCGCAAGCACATTGGCATGAAAAATGAGGCGTATAAAAGGTTGGCCGACTCTCACCGGCGTCACTTAGAGTTCCAAGTGGGTGACTTTGTGATGGTGAGGACGGAGAGGCTCTCCCCAGGAGCCAACTCCAAGTTGAGACCACGTGGGACTGGGCCCTTCCAGGTCTTGAGGCGTATTGGTGCGAATGCTTATGAATTAGATCTCCCCGAGGATTATGGGGTAAGTCCTACATTCAATGTCGCCGACTTAGTGTCTTACAAGGGCCCCACGGTGAGACCTAGTGAGGAGATCGAGCCCACTCCCTCCTTTGAGAGAGCACCCACCCGAGAGGAGAGTCCACTAGCCAAAAGAGCTCAGCGTGATCGCATTGAACAAATATTGGATGAGCAGGTCACTACCACCCGGAGCAAGGTCTATGAGCGCTATCTCGTCAGGTGGAAGGATCGGCCTCCGTTGGAAGACTCATGGGTAAGTCGGGAGGACCTACAGTGATTGGATCCAGATCTCCTCGAGCGGTACCTTAGCCAGATGGACCCTTACTCGATGGAGTCGAGCTCTTTGCGGCCCAGGGGATTTGATGGAGGCATCACCCACGACTCCCTTTGGCTCGGGTCCACTTCTTCACATTCGGGAGCTAGTTGAGTTTGGGCCTCACTCTATTAAGGCCCCTTATCCATTTTGTAGTTTTCCTTTGAGTCATTTTGATGTATTTCCATTTTATTTAAGTCATTTCCCTAAGTCTAACACTTATTTTCCTATGTTTGGTATCATCATGATGTCTAATGTAAGCTATTGGGCCCCATTCGTTGGACTAGGCCCATTAGCACTCCCAACCCCCTTGGTTATTTGTAGTTGTTTATTTTGTCAGGGACTTATTGTAAAGAGTGGGTTGCCTATATATAGGACCCCACTCCCCTCATTTGAAGTTAATGAATGATTACATCCTTTTGAGTTAAACTTGCCATTTGAGTTCAAATTGGAGTGATTCCTCTAGTTTTTGGGTGAGAGACCCTAGGGGAGAGATTCCCCACCCATTCCCCTCTTAATCTCTCTATTTCACCCCTCTTTCTCTCTCCTCCAACCCCAAATCCGAATTTCCTTCTCTCTCCTCCCTCCTCCCATCCACTTCCAACCTCCAACCACCTCCTTTAATGCCCTCCACTTCCCCATGGCCTCCATTACTCCACTCCCTAGTTCCTAGGTAGAAGTCTCCCCATTCCAACACCTTCCTCCACCTTCCAACCAAATCTACCTCATTCCAATGCAAGCACTCCACTTCCCAACATAATCACCCACCTTCCAAGACCTTTTGAATTTGAAATCCACCCTTCCCTCCACTCACTTGTGCCCCCCTCACCTTCTCCTCTCACACACCTTCCCCAAATTCGTAGCTCTTCCTCCTCCACCTGCTAGCACTTGCTTCCAGCCATTCTTCACCTCATTCCCCATCACCATTAGCTCCCTTCTCCACCCCACAAGAGCCCCCACTCTCCCTTAGGTCATTCCTACCATTTCCCTCCACCAAAGAAGCCATATCTCCCTCTCATTTCTTCTAGTAGGTTGGAGCTGTGCAGATCTGCAGAACAGCCCTTGGTGCAGCGTCAACCACGGATTCATCCTAGTTCTTCAGAAGGTGTGGCCTACCTTTCTGGAAAGGCCTTCCAGTCTACTTCGCAGGCGAGGTGGAATCAACACGATCGGAGCTCAGAGCTGCCAGATAGAGCCATTCTCCCAATAGTGCGCAGAGAGGTCTTCATCCTGGACCAGAGCGTGGAAGATCCTTCTGCACGACAAACCCCAGCGGATTCAGGCTGAAGCCCCTTCATCAAAGTTCTTCCTCTACCGGTCATCTTTCAAGATCAAGAAACAGAACCCCGTTCGGCCACCAGAGGAAGAAGTTACGAATTTTCTCCCCCGATCTATCTAGTTCTGTTTTCTGCTGTCTACTCCGACCAGTACCCACTCTTCTGGGTGCCCCGGCCATCATAGACCTCTGAATGCATCTCCGTCACCTCCTGCTGAAAGCTACCTCGACCACGAAGATGATGCCGCTGGTTTCGTGCTAATCGAGCTCGGGAGGGCGCTCAGTCACTTCTGCAACTTGCTGTTACAGTCCAGACAGTACCTGCGGCCAGACAGAGGAGGCTACTTCCTGTTGCTGGTGCAGCCACCTCCGACCGTTTGAGCTTCCCCAAAAATTCTGGAGTCCACCTCTTCTAGTCAGGAAGCTTCAGGAGCTGGTTTCGATCAATTTGGAGTCCGGACAAGCCCGGCATAGCCATCACAGCGACCCCCTGTCCAGAATTCCAGATTGAAGCTACAACTTCCCTAGTTCTCATTTCTCTTCGTTTCGGTCCACCAACCCCTCCCCGCTTGGCCGGCTGAAGGCCCCACCCTGCGTGGTGGTAGTGTTTGAATGTATCATATTAACCCCTACCCCAAGATCCCCCCTCCTGCGAGAGGAGTAGTTTTGTAAGTGGTTTGGCAGGTCAAGCGACACCGCCGCGGCGTGTGGGGAACCACCGCCTCCCCGCTCGCCCTCGTCTCCGACCGGGACCGGTTTCTTCAAACCGGTCGAGTAAGTGTCTCTTCCTTGCTCACCTAGTGTAGCTCTCTCAATATTTGATTCATGCACCGCTGAATTCGTGAGGAGCGCCCGATCCTCAAGTCCATGACTTAGAGTGATCGCCGTGGGTTAGTGTGACCCGGTGCCCGAGTGCACTTTGTCGGCCCCAATCGAATTGGGTAACCAACCTTGGGGAATCAATTCTTGGCCTTGCTGGCCCTCTACCAGCAAGGGTCCATTCCCATAAGTCACCCTTGGTATCACATAGTCACCCCGGGAATAGAGTGCAACGAAGAGAGCGGTGGCCCATTAAGGCCCATTTGGATGCTTAGATGTGCTTGTTTGACTAAGTCCGAGGTTGTGTCACATCACTTCCACTCAACCCACACCCTTGGTGTGTTGGCCGCCCATGATTTGGACTTCCCTTGGCCCATTTGGGGTCCGCAATAAGCTAGCCGACCCTTGGAGAACCAAGGTCCCACCTCGGACCCTCTCCATCATCACCGAGTCGCCTTCGGGCACTAACGTGCGCCAAGCGAGTGAGTCGCTAGTGTGAGTCCGCTGCCTAACCCGAATGCTTGCATACTTAGGTCCAAGGTCGGTCTCACATCAATTGGTATCATCATCATAGCATCCTAGTTGGTCTCACATCAAGTGTATCAAAACATCTTCATCACATCATCATAGGTCTTAGGTCGGTTTTACATCAGGTGGCGTGTTGGAAAGTGGACGCTTCAGCTTGGTTCACCTCTGCAGGCCCATGGGGTGGCTCTTCTTCTTTTTCTTCCAGGGAGAGGGCAGTGTCGAATAGCTCCGAGAGGGTGTTGCAGGCGATGACGACCTCCTTTTTCTTCTTGCTCCTGGGTCTCCTCTTCTTCTTCTTCTTCTTCTTTCCTGCTACAGCCAGGGGCTGCTCTTGGGGAAGCTCACTCCATAGGGGAGGCTCTTTCTCTGCTTCAGCTTCTGTTCCTGGAGCCAGTTCGAGTGATTCGAACTCCTCCCAGGGGACATACTCTTTCAGCTCCACGGGCTGGATTTCGGGCTGTTCATAATCTTCGAGCCCATCAATAATAGCCTGGAGCCTTTCGACCGTCGGGCTGGTCTTCTTATGCATCCGCAGCGGGAGAGAGCTCTTTTTGTTGTGGGTGGGCCGCCTCATGACCAGCCGAGGGGCAGTGTCGTGGCCAACCGGGGTCGCCGGGGGTGGTGCAGGCGGGGGTGTCACATCCCTCAGAGGACCTCCCAGGGAGGGCCGAGGGACATGTGCTCTTTTATTTTTCCTGGGTACGGTCTGCCAACCTCCTTGGTCTTGAGCCGGGGCCATGATAAAAGTCACATAAGTGGTGCGGGCGCAGGCCTCCACCCACTCCTCATGCAGCTCCTGGTATAACGAGACCATGTTGACGGTGGAGGTTATGCTGGGCAACTCATGCGGTTGCGGGGGGTCTACCTTATGCTCCCCTATGTCCAGTTCCCCGTTCTTGATTAAGGATTCAATGACATCCTTGAAGACATAATAGTCTTCAATAGTATGCCCGAGCATCCGGTGGTATAGGCAGAAGTGTGGGTCATCTTTCTTCTTCAGGTCGCCTGGCCTTTTCGGCTCTGGCAGTGTGATTTTGTTGTAGCTGGTTGCCCACTCAAACAGGAGCTTACACTTGTCTCGGGAGAAGGAATATAGCTTGTTTCTCATCTTCTCCCTTAGTGAGGGGCCCTCCCACCGTTCTGTGGTTCTGGGCGGAGGAAGGTTGGCAGCCCCCTTGGCTTTCTCCTTCTATTTCTCAAAGGCCTGGAAATCTAGTGTGTGCACCTCAGGGGGAGCTGGCTTCTTCTCGGTCTGCCTGGCTCTTTGGCTTGACATGGCCGGGGTGGAGGAGTATCGGGCCAATAATGCCTCGATCTATGCTACCACATTGTTCAGGCGGTCAAATGTGTTGACTTTAGTGCCGATCATCCTTTCCAGGATTTCTTTCTTCAAGTTCTGCTTGCAGATCTGCACCGCATCCTCCTGGTGCGAGGGACGCCTACACCTCATACTGAGGTTCCTCCATCTTTTGATGTAGTCGAGGGCCGACTCATCATTCTTCTGCCTTGTGGCATAAAGCTCTGCCACGGTGACTTTCCATTCTGTGACATAGAATCTTTCTTTGAACTTCTTCTACATATCGGGCCAGTCAGCAACTGACCCGGGTGACAGGCTGGAATACCACTCCAAGGCAAGCCCGGTAAGTGTTGAGCCGAAGAACTTCAGGAGGTAGGCTTCATCAGCAGCCAGATCTCCCATGACGTTCACGTAATAAGCAATGTGCTCCCTGGGAGACCCTTGCCCATTGAACTTTTCAAACTTGGGTGGCTTGGTGACGCCAACCGGCAACTTCTTCGTAGCATGGTGAGCCGGGTAGGGCACCCGGTAGACATCAAACAGCGTCTGATCCCCTCTACCTCTCTCGGCCAGTTTCATGTCTATCATCTGTTCCAGCATCAACCGGCTAACTATTGCCGGGTCGACCGGGCTCGGATAGAAATGTGCAGGCTGCGCGCTCGGGGTGGCCAACACGGTCGCCTAGGGGGCCATGAGGGACCCTTGGGAAAGTGAGGCCTGTGGCGGGGCCGGTGCGGTGCAATGCCCCTGCTACAGGGACGCGCCCCTGAGAGGGTTGAGGGCTGCTGGAAGAGCTGCTTCTGAAGATTACCCCTTGTCCCTAGGTGCTTCGGGTAAAACCTCGGTCTGCCGGGACATCGGGGGCGGTGTGTTCCGCTCATTCAATTGCTTTTTAAGTGACTCAATTTCTTGCTGGAACCGCTGCATCATGAGCAGCATTGTCGGGTCAGCTGTGGGGAGACTGGGCATGCCCCCTGTCTCTTCGACCGGGGCATCCTCGGATGATGTAGAGGGTCCGCCGCTGGTGTCGCCAGTGGTGACCACGTTTGCCGTGAGGGCCGCAGGGGGTTCTTGGGGGAAGGTCCCTCCGGTGCCTATCGGTGTCGCGTTGCCTGCCGCCCTCCCTCTTCTAGTAAGGGGTCCCGGCCTGGCGGCGAGTCTAGCCATTTCTTCAGGATTGGCAGGCAAGGCCCCATATCGACCATGGACTCCTGCCATATTGTAGGTGAAGGTTCTCCATCTTTTGTTTCTCTTCGTCGCCCTGCTGGATGATCTCCCTGGGAACACCAGCCTATCGAAGACCGATCGTCGGGGCGACGCTTCCTCCCGGACAGGGGACTGGCACAACTCCTCCGAGCGATTCCTCGACTCCGCACTGGGTGCGGGTCGGGCTCCCTCTTCCTGGAAAGAGGAGGCTACTGCCCCCAGCAGTCTCTGGCGACCCAAGGGAGTGCTACCCGGGCGCCGGAGGTAGTTTCTCATGGCCTGCTCGATCCCTTCCCACTCTTGGTCAGGGAGAACAGCCTGTGGTTGCATGTCGATGACAGCGGCAGGAGGAGAGTAGGCCCTGGGTGTCGGGCGGGCAGCATTGTGTCGGCGCCCACGGCGATGAAGGTAAGCATTCTCAGGCAGCACCGGCATGACGGGTGCTGGTTGGCAGGTTGGGGTCGTCAGTCCGACCCTTTCATTTCTTCTGGCCCTCCTCAGGCGGAAAGTGCTAGGTCCCGCCTGGGCGGGTGTAGTGGGCTGGGCCTCCTTGGGGACCCAAACTTGTTTCAGTTTGGCCGGCCTGCGAGCCGGCGCATCCTTTGGTGCTGTGGCCGGGGTTGCGAGTGTCGCCTTCTCTTTCAGCTTCTCCAGTCCTTGAAAAGAGTTGCGGACCGGGATAGTCGGGACGATGCGGTCCGATGTCACCTGGGACCTCTGTCCATCCAGGCGGACTCGGAGGGTCCCGACGGCCATAGATTTCCCAGAGTTAGACATGCGGCACCCCGAGACAGCACCGATATTGTTCCTCCGGAGCCCTCTCCGGTGAGGCGCCGACCCTTGGTGGGGTGGGCCAGCAGTCTGATGCACGTGGTGCACATTGCAGCTTAGCGTCGTTGTCGGGACGCCATCATTGTTCTTGGCCACAGCTTGGCCGATAGCAGCTTCAGTCGCCCCCGGAGCGGGAGCGTTGGTCTGGGGCTCCTCGGGTGCCTTCACGTCGAGAATGTTGGCAAAGGCCACCCCCAAGAAGTTGGGGAAGCCCACAGTGGGAGGGAAGCTCCCAAAGTTGAGGGGGACCGCCAGGTAGCCACCTCGAACATGGTTCTCAACGACTTGAGGGCCGCAAGTGACAGCCATCGTCGGCCCCATGATGCAATTCTCTCCTGCATTTAAGAAAATAGCGCAATTAGTGTTACAAGAAGGGGGCCGCGGGGCCCCTAATTCCAGCAAAGAGATGAAGGGTGGATTGGCCCCACCGCGCGCGCCAGACTTGTGGACGTACTAAAATTCGCTTATTCAGGCCAGTTTCATCTATTAAGTGCGTGGGCGTGCCAGTCACAAAGTGACAATTTATTCGGGCTCCGAAGAGCCCATGGTGCACTCGATCTGACTTCGTCAGACGATTGTGTGGTTCGTGTCGGGACCAGATCCCGTCATGCCATAAAGGTCACGACGTCATTTACATCCCCCATACGAGGGAACACCCTTGATTAATTGCCAAAATTAGGGGCCCTGCGGCCGAAGGAAATAATACTAACTATGCGAGAAAGGGGCAGGAATAAATCACACTAAAGTCCGCATCAGGATACGAGCCATTAGCCATGTCGGTCACTCGTGGACCCTTTACATATCCGGACACGGGTCCGTAATAGAAACGCGACGGAAACCGGGGTGGACCCGTTCAAATGTATGCCGAATGCACATCAATTTTTTTTAGTAATGGCTCGGAAGGGATCCGGGGTGAGAAACGAATCCGGTCTAGTTGGGATGTCGGCCCAAGACTAGGTCGGGGCCTGGCCACGTCAGGATAATTCCCAAGACCCGGGCCCGGCCTGAGAGGGCAGCATTATTGTTCCTCCAGCATTGGGTCACGGGGGAGACGGGGCTGCAATGTAGAATTATTATTACCTTATATTGTTTTATCATTGTTGTTCTTGTTACTCCATTGCTTATTCCCCTTTCCGTATTTGTTCCGGGTGATTTCCCTTATCTTGCTCATTGTCATTGTTACCCTTTTTATTATCATTATTGTTATTGTCACTTATTTCATTCATCATTTTTTATACGGATCTGTTGAGGTTTACTTATTCATCGTGATTTTTATTAGCTTGTCAGTGCTACCATTATATGCCCGTATATATGTATATGTGCATATGCATTCATGTATTATTATTCTTTGGGGAGAGTTGACCCTTGGTGGGTTGAAAGGGTGGCTAAAGGGAGTGTACCGCTGAGGAAAGATGGGCGGAAAGTGTGTCGGCGAAGGGCTTAAGGAGGGTGCCGCTGAAGGGCTGAAGGGGGTGTACCGCTGGGGCAATGATTGGAGGGTGTACCGGTGAAGGGAGAAGAGGATGCACCGGGGAAGGCTCGAAATCTATACGTTGATGGGTTATTGCGACACGAAGTCTATACATCGGCTGTTCAAAGTCTGTACATGGGCTGTATTCATTAGCCCAGAGTCTATACATCGTCTATTGAAGTCTACACATTGGCCAGCTCAGAAATCTGTAGATTGGCCATTGGCTGTAGCTCAGTGTCTATGCGTTGGCTATTGGCTGCAGTTCAAAGTCTATACATCATTTATTAGAGTCTATACATTAGCCAGCTCAAAGTCTGTACATTGCAGCTCAAAGTCTATACATTGGTCAGCCCGAAGTCTGTACGTTGGCCAACTCAAAGTCTATACATTATTCATTAGCTGCAGCCCGAAGTCTATACGTTGCAGCTCAAAGTCTATACATTGGCCAGCCCAAAGTCTATACGTTGGCCAACTCAAAGTCTATACATTATTCATTGGCTGCAGCTCGAAGTCTATACGTTGCAACTCAAAGTCTATACATTGTCTCTAAAAGTCTATACATTGGCCAGTCCAAAGCCTGTACGTTGGCCAACTCAAAGTCTATACATTATTCATTGGCTGCAGCCCGAAGTCTATACGTTGCAGCTCAAAGTCTATACATTGGCCAGCCCAAAGTCTGTACATTGGCCAACTCAAAGTCTATACGTTATTCATTGGCTGCAGCCCGAAGTCTATACATTGCAGCTCAAAGTCTATACATTGGCCAGCCCAAAGTCTGTACGTTGGCCAACTCAAAGTCTATACATTATTCATTGGCTACAGCCCGAAGTCTATACATTGCTCGTTGCTATGTGTGTACGTCAATTCGCCAAGTCTATACATTGAATTCCACTGAGACGGTGGATGAGGGTGTACCGGCGAAGGGAGAGAGAGACAATGGGAGGGAGTGTGCCGCTGGAGGGCTGACCAGGAGGGTGTGCCGTTGGGGGGATGTTAGAGTGCGCCGCTAAGGGTGAGTGGTGAGCGTACCGCTGAAGGTTCTTTGGGGTGTGCCGTTGGAGGTTGGGAAGGGCGTACCGCTGAAGGTGGTGAGTGTGTGCATGTGTCGCTAAAGAGGATGTGAAGGCGTACCGGTGAAGGCCCAAAGTAGGTGTACTGGTGGAGGAGTATGGGGGTGAGAGTGTGCCGCTGGAGGGTCAATGGAGCGCGCCGGTGTGGGTTAAAAACAGGCGTGATGAAGGCCCACTCCTCCGTTATTTGTTGTTTTTAACGCTTTTCTTTTCTTCTTTTCTCAGTTTTCATGTAGTCTTATATAAATTTCCCCTTTCCTTTATTCAGTTCAGCCTCTTCTCGTAGGTCGGACGTTCAGTCCACCATGTTATTAGTCGGTTTGGTTCTTATGTCACCGGCAGTGGGTTGCTTAGTTGGAAAATTTTATCATTAATTGTTCTGTTCGTCTGTTGCTTCCTTTTGCCTCTTAACGTCTTGTTATTTTCTGCCAAAAATTCGGCAGCATCTCCCCTTGACTCGAGCGTAAGTGAGATAAAGGGAACACGCCCACATGGAGTGGCAGAACCCGACAACTGGAGGTGGGTGTCCGAGGGCGGCAACACCTTGATAAAACCTCAGAAAACACGGGAAAACGACGAGCTGAAGACCACTCGGGCCAGACAGGATGGACTGGGGGTCAGCCAATGCGTACCAGGCTAGGGCGGGGCCAGGCGTGCCGTTGAGGCACTAAAGGGGAGGTGTACCGCTGGGGGCTACTATATGGGTGTGCCGGCCAAGGGCCGGAAGGGTGTGCCGCTGGGGGCTGCCATGGGTGTGCCGGCCAAGGGCCGGAAGGGTGTGCTGGTCAAGGAGCCATGGGTGCACCGGGCTGGGGTATTGGGTTTGGCAGGCCTCAAAGGAAACTTGGCAGGACGAGGAAAGTTCAACAAGGGACTTTAAGGCAGAGGCATGGGTACACAGAGGAGGGAAGAGGGGCATCTCCCTTTGGGCATATGATCAAATATTAGGGTTGGAGGCTCTAGGGGGGGGACCACAACAGGAGGAGAAGATCGGTATAAGAAACTGTAACCGCCAAAGGGGAAGAAGGAGATGATCAAACGCACATAGTGATTCAAACCAACGGAGACAAAAAAGGAAACCCAAAGAGGGGTAGTTTTCATTCATGACGAGAAAAGTGTCGTAACCGGCCGTATACATTACGGAACATGCCCGAGCTAAAGCTATAGGCAAAGAAGAAAACCAGAGAATGCTACTACAGAGTGGGGAAAAATAAAGAACAAAAGAGGAGGAGGTGTTGGAGATCGAAGCAGGGACGATCCTCCACTGCTCTTTCCCCCACCTTCCCCTGCTACATCGAGCCCTCTCTCTTTCTTACTCTCTCTTCTCGTTGCTTGGGTGGCTGTTGGAAGACTCCACGCCGGAGCCCTCTCCCTTTTCTTCTCTCTTCTTCTTCTTCTCGTCTGCAACTCTCTATTTGTCTCCGCCTCTGGGTCTCTTCTCCCTGTCCCTTCTTTTTCCGTCCTCCTTCTTCACCGGAATGGGAGTGGTTTTATACTCCTAGCAGTGGGAGCCCTCGAGCATGGCAGTCGGAGGCGGGAAGCGGCTGGTCATGATGGGGTTTGACTTCCCCTGTCCTGGCTGTCAGGGGAGTAGCCTGCGTGGCCCATCTGTTGGTTGACACCTCGGACAGTTCACAGCGCGCCAAGGACATGTAGGGCATGGGCTTCACGTCATTTGGCCGTTGAAAAACCTTCATGCTGTACCGCTGGCGGGCTGAAGAAGCGTGTCGCTATAAGACACTGTAAGCGTGCCGCTGAAGAGGGAAAAAGGCGTGCCGCTGAAGGTTGCCCAAGCGTGCCGCTGAAGGGGGCAAAAGGTGTGCCGTTGAAGGCCCAAAGAAGTGTGACGCTGGACAGGGCAAAAGGCGTGCCGTTGAAGGCCCCTTTGGGTGTGCCGTTGAAGGCCCCTGGGGGTGTGCCGCTAGGGCTCCCTGGGTAGTGTGCCGCTGGGGCTCCCAGGGGGCGTGCCGCTTAGGGCAACCTGGGTAGTGTGCCACTGGGGCTCCCAGGGGGGGTGCCGCTGAGGGCAAGGGGGCTGTGCCGCTGAAGGGCAAGGGGGCTGTGCCGCTGAAGGGCAAAGGACCCTATGCCGCTGAAGGGCCAAGACTTGGTAGATGAGTGTATAGACTTCGCGTGCATGAACTCTGTACAGACCTGCCACATGAGTGTATACACTTCGCGTCTGAACTCTGTACAGACTTGCCTCACGGGTGTATAGACTTTGGCAAGGAAACTGGACGATGTACAGACTTGAGCAAGGAAGGTCTGTACAGACTTGAGAGTTCATAATATATAGACTTGTAGGGGCAACATCGGTAAAGCTACCAATGTATAGACTTCCAATGCTTCACCGATGTATAGACTTGGAAGTTGAACTGGTGGATGTGCAGACTTCGATTGTACAATCAGCCAACGTACAGACTTGGGCTGACGGCTGTATAGACTTCGTTTGGAGCAGCCAGCCAGTGTACAGACTTGGGCTGACAGCTGTATAGACTTGGTGTGCAACTGCCAACGTACAGACTTGGGCTGACGGCTGTACAGACTTGGTGAAACCCTGAATGAAGCGTGCCGCTGACGGGCCAAATGGCCGTGCCGCTGAGGGGCTGAAGGGCCGTGCCGCTGGGAGCTGAAATGCCGTGCCGCTGAAGGGCCTCAGTCCCGTGCTGCTGGAGGCACCAAGGGTGCCATTTTGATAGGGGCCTTTGCTTTTGCTTCGGGAACTTGAAGCTGTGCATTCTGAGATATTTCTTCACTGTTAGGGGCCCGAGGGTAGGCCCGTAGCAATGTATTAAATCAGGAGGACATCCTGTGATTTCTCGGTCTCTTAATGCGCCCGTGCAAATGCGGGGATTTGCCGGGTGGTAGTATCTTCCCGGAGCCCTGGATGGCCAGTCTCTCCGGGTCCTCTTCCTTTGACTTTGACATTAATACGGGGCTCAGCGGGACATATGGACGTGCAATTTTTGGTGTCCACACCACCCTTCTTGACAAATTATAAAGCAACCCAAACAAACCACAGATATGTAGAATAAAAGTAAAGCACAGACTTGATTAAGATGAATGAACTTAAATTAAGCAAGCTCTTACAACTTCCCAATGCACATATATGCTCACTCGGACAACTATATTTGGACGACAGTTGAGTACACTCGCGTCACACCATCTCACACTCGTATAGTGAATGGAAAATTAGATAACAACCAACACCAATCAAGCAAACCACAACACAGTATTTTTAGGTGGTTCGGACGCACCAAGTGCCGTCCTACGTCCACCCCTCTCACCTCGAGAGGATTTCACTATAAACGCTGCTCGACGGCAGCAACCACACACACACGGGCTCGACAGCCCACACACGAGGGTTCTCGTACGACGACGAGACAACCCACACACACTCGGAGCAAGCTCCGAAATCATCTAGATATGTGAAATAGAATGAGAAATTACAAGCCCAGTTCTGAGAGATTTGATCTAAGCACAAATCACTATGAAAAGGATAAAGAAGACGATCTACCCCACAAACCTGCTAAGAGAATGATAGACGAGATGATCTACCCTAAAACACCTTAAACAAGCTAGGAGAATAGAGAAGGTAACACTTAGAACAAATGAACCGAAGGTTGGATAAAGCCGGTGTAGAGGATGTAGTCACCCAAGGCTCTGGAAGAAGAGGATGCAGTCCGCGACCTCTAGATCTTGGCTCGGGCTCGATGAAAATCATCCTTGGCACATCTCTCCTTCACCTCCACAGATGGGAGCACCTTCTTCTCCTGCAAGGCAAAAGTCCTATGTTAGAAGCTCAAGGGTCTTGCGATCGGAAGGAAGGGGCGGTGGCTATATACAATGGGGTTTGACCCCCCAAAAGACACAAGAGCCCTCACTAAACCCCCTTCATACCACATACATAGAGCAAAAGATGCCCTAAGGCCATTAGGGACAAAAGCCATGCCATTTGGATCCTCCTTAATAGGCTTCGAAACAGATTCGGAAAACCGTGCTCGAACGTTCAGAAAAAGTGTTGACCCATGAGGTCAACCCTTTTTCGTGAATGTTCTGCCAGAACATATATAAGAACAAAATCGCGATACGCGTGTCGACACATGGGGTCGACACTTCTTACGAAGTGTTCTGGCCGGTTAACAGAACAAAACATTCGTGATGAAAAGTGTCGACACCTGAGGTCGACACTTTTTCACGAACATTCTATTTTCACAGAAATGAACAAACTTACCTGAAAGTGTCGACCTTCAGGGTCGACATTTTTTCACGAGAGTTCTGCCTTAACAAAATAGCATACTCCTGGTGAAAGTGTCGACCCCTGGGGTCGACACAATCTGCCAGCGTCCTAAATCTCAATGAAGGCAGAGACTCCTCAAATAAATGTCGACCCCTGAGGTCGACACTTTTACTGACAGCTGCAAAACTTTAGTAATTGTAATAAAACTTTCATGAATCAAACACATGTATCAAAGTAGATCAAGGGAGTTCATACATCACACATGAACATGATTAAGCATGAGTTTTTACCTGGATCAGTCCGTTCACACACGATCCAAATAGACAAGCATTCATACCTTGGCCTTGAGAGATTGAGTGACAAGCTTCACAATTATCCTGCATTTAATTTCCCATTCAAATTAACAACTCAACTTAACAATTGAGATTCTTTCACATTTGAAACATCCATTCATTTTGTGATTTACCGAATGACCTATTCACTCATTAGTTATATCCATCGTTCAAGCTCAATCAACAATAGCTCACGCCATCAGTCAACAGTCAATCAAGTTGATTCGTATCAGCCTTCTTCAAATTGAGCATTCTTACAAATCAAGCATTCAGGTTTGAAATTCATCAACCTCACCTTTCATCAAATATGTATATCAATGAAGCTCAATCATGCAAGTTTTCATTCAAAGCAATCATTCATCAATCATGTATACATGCAAATTCATTGAACACGAAATCATGACATTTCATTCAGAATCTTTGTCAAAATAGTCCGGGGCACAATAATTTGTCTTCGCTTCTTAAATTTCTAAAAGGATATATTGTGTGGGGGTTCGGAGAAAGGGTTCTCCGAGTGTTTATGTTGACGCGTGTGCGTCATTTTGTGCGGAGCATATCCGCGTGTGTGCTTGGACATATCTTGGGGTGTGTTCCCCGTGTGTGGTTGGGAGTTTACTCACGTGTGATTTTGTAGGCTTCGCCCTACGTGTGTGTGTTGGAGCTTGGCTCCGTGTGTGGGGGGGGATTTATCCCCGAGCTATTTTATACAGCAGTGAAGCCTCACCGGTTTGGTGAGGGGTGGACGTAGGGAGCCCATCGTGGTCCCGAACCACCTTAAAAATCATCGTGCATTGTGGCTTGCATTGTGGTTTGTGTTGTGGTGGTTTGCTTTATTGTTCATATCTAATTATCCGTTCGAGTGAGTACAGTGAGATTGAGAGAATCAAGTCTATTCCAATTAGTTTAAATTCCTCACTCTTGCTAATCTTGTTAATTCCGCTGTGAGCTAGTTTAAAGTTTTAACTGGACATAATTTTTAGTAGAGGGTTTTATTCACACCCCCCCTCTAGAACCGTGTTCCTGCACTACGGGACCCAACAATTGGTATCATTGCGAGGCTCTATTGTCCCTAGATCTAACGATCTATAGAGTGATCACAGTGCATTCTACAATCATGAATTTTTTTGTTGAGCATGTATCAATGAATTGCTTGCCTATTTTTAATGATTCTGATTTTACTTCATGGTTAGGTAAAATGTGTGGAATGATTAATTCTATTAATCCTAATGAAGTTGATTCATGATGGTCCTCACATGTTACCTTTAGATGAGACCAAGTGGTCTAATCATGACAAATTGAAGAACCATGAAAATCTCACTATCTTGAGTTTATTGAAAGCTTCCGTGAGTACTAACAAGTATCCTTTTGTATCTTCTTGTAGGTTGGCAACGGAGCTTATGGATGAGTTGATCAAAGCTCGAGAGAAGGAAAGATAAAAATGTCTCATGGCCGACGATGTTGATGAACAAAGTGAGGAAAATACAGAAGAGGTAAATTCTGATTCTGAAGATTTCACTCTTGATGAACTTATTGATGCTTATGATGAATTGGAAAAGCAATATAAGAAAATCAAGTCGAAAAATAGAAAATTGAAAAAGAAACATAACGAGAATGTGCATGATAATCCTTCATGTGAAAACTGTAAAACATTGGAGTCAAAGATTGAGAACCTAGAATATGAAAATGAACTTTTAGAATCTAAAGTAGAATTATTTTCAGATGACATGTCCTGCATGAATGAAGAGCTAGAGATGTTTAGAAAATCTAATATTACTCTTGAAAATGAGAATGTTTGCCATGAATTGAGTGATCAAAACAAACTCTTGTTATCTAAGATTTCATTGCTTGAAGAAACTGAAAAATATCTTAGAAACAAGTTGGATTCCTTATCTGACGATGATAAAATGCTTGAAAAACTTCTTGATTCTGAAAATGATAGCAAGAGCATCATGTTTGAAAATGAGGAACTTAAAAAAACATGGTGCCATGCTAATCGAGAATGCTTTGCTTGAAGGTAGATTGAACAGTTTTGATAAAAGTGAAAAAGAAAATACGTTGTTGAAATCTAAAAATGAAAAGTTGAAATAATTAAACAACGCCATGCCTGAAAGACTGCTAGTTCTTGAAAAAGGAAAATATGTTAATGTCAAATTGCTTGAAGATGAATGTGAAAAAGTGCATGTGCTAGAACAAGAGATTGAGAGCTATAAAACTGTAAATAGAGTATTGAATGAGAGCATTGTTTACAGTGAACAGGAGATAGCTAGCTATGAATTACACATTGCATCCCTTGAGTCTGAAATTGTAGACTTAAATGCATCATTATCTAAATTTGTCAAAGGGAAGGAGAACTTAGATAAAATGCTAGGTGTTAAGGTCAACTTTCAAAAAGAGGGTCTTGGATATTCTCCAATCAACAAAAAGTCTTTTGAATCAAAACTAAAAACCTCTTTTGTTCATGCTTCTGATATGCCTAGCACTTCAAAACAAAAATTTCTGAAAAATATTTTGAGAAAAAGAAAAATATTCACACAAAACCCACCATGGAAAAAGGATTTGAAAAAGTTCAAGGTGACCGGAAAATGAAATCAAATGTTGAATGTTTCTATTGCAGGTTGAATGGACATGTGATGGATGATTGTGTTGTCATGAAAGAGGATGACAAACATACATGCCAAGATAAATATGTTTTCAAATCAAAAGGAAATATTTCTTACTTTCATTGTGGTAAGCTAGGCTACCGGATGAAAAAATATTTTTCAAAGCAGAAAAGTGAACAAAATACTTTTAATAGAAAAAGAAATATTTCTTGTTTCTATTATCATAAACTTAGACATGTCATGGATAATTACTTCGTGAAACAAAATGATGATTATTATGCCATGAATGCTAAGTTTGATCTTCAAAGAAAATTCAATGACAAACATGCCTTTCGTCCTCAAAGGTTTTCAACTAACAAGGAAAAGTTCTTTGAAAAAACTTTTGCTCATAATGATAAATCATTTGTTAAAACTACTTCTCCTTGTTGCTATCATTGTGGGAAGTACGGGCATGTTATGAAAGAATGTTAGTTTTGAAAACTAATAATTTCCATGCTTCTAGAATGAATGCTAGGTTTAATTTTGTTAGACCTAGATCTTTTGGAAATGGGAGATGAAAAACTTTTGAAAATGCCTTTGCTCTTAAAAGAAAACCCTTTGCTAGAAATACCATCCCTTAATACTTTTATTGTGAAAACCATGGACATGTCATTGAGGATTGCAGGATCATGAAGGATGATGATATAGTGACAATGAAAAAGTCAAAGAAAATATTTGGAAGATATGCTACTAACATCCAAGGACCCAATAAGACTTGGGTGCCAAGATCTGACAAATGAGTCGGTTGTTATGAAGGTGTGTCTTGAGGTAAATAAAGAATGAAAGGGGTTCCAATAAAATGGAGCAAGCCACACTCATAAGGTAAAACCCCAACTTTGCCTTTTCATTGTTAAACTTGATGATTTTGATGTTTGGTATGTTATTCTGTTATGGTTTTCATATGATGTTTGAATTGCATTTCCTCACAAGTCATACAAGTCTTCAATTGGATGAATATTTGGTATATCAAATGGTGATATGTGAAACGATAGATCAAGTCTGTCAGTAAGCTATCACTATGTGTGAGGTGATCTTAGGATCAATGCTCTTTACCTTGTACCAAAATTTAGAAATTGAATTGTTTGGCTTATGAGGAACCATGTGTTTTGAATAAAATTAATTTGCCTTGATTTGCAATGATCTTAATTTACAATTGGTTTCAATTGAAAATATTTCTTGTTTCAAGAAGGTAAATTTTCTGAACTATGGACTTGCTTGATCAAATGTAACAATTGATATTGAATGTTGACCATGACTCAGTTTAAGACTCATTGACCGTGTGTGATTGCTTTGTAAAATTGATAAGTTGTTTGACATGTTTAAAAAATCTCTTCTTGTTAAAACATGTTCAAACACTTGTCTTGCTCATTGCCAAATTATGTGTGAAATCTGTAGGACACTTGATTATGTGCATCAAAATACATCTTGCATATTCACACCTATAGGGCTTAACATATTCAAACTGAAGCTTATGTCTCATGTAATGTTATTTCTGAATGATCATTGTTGAACTTTTGAGTTCTAAGGAAAATGGCATTCCATGATGAAATATGAAATAAAATGCTCATGGTTCAGTGCAATTTTCATTAAAAATCCATCTCATGCATTTAGTAATTTCATACTTGCTTGAATATTCAAGAATGCACAAAAACTAAAAACTTGTATAAAAAGAATGCATTGACATCTTTGCATATCATTCACATACTATGCATACAAAATGACAAAAAGATGCATATTGCATATTCATGCATATAGAGCATATGCATATATTTCATGATAATCGCATATCTTGACTCATGAATACTTGCATGAATGTTTCTTGAATCCTTGCATGCTTGTAAGTATTTACACTATGAAACCATTTCTTGATCTTTCTAAGGCCTTACCTCCTTGCTAAACTACAATGCCGTGACTTTATTCATATGTGATACATGTCATATATTAAGGGGGATGATTTGACTCCGACCATGCATACATGGAGAGAGGGATTCCTACAGCCCACTCAAAGAGCTGACCCAACTAGACCCAACAGGGCCCGACGAGGCAAGCTCGTCCAAGTGATAGCCCACAGGGCCCACAGAACCCCCTGCAGGCGGCAGAGGATCCGAAAGGCAGACAGCAGAAGATACGAGTTGGCCCAACAATTCGAGGCAGAATTCGCTCTTCAACGCCAGGAGAAAAGTACAAATATGGCACGTGCGGCTATCGAAGCTCGTCTCGTATGGTGCAGCAGCTACAAAGCTATATCGGAGAGGCAGGCAAAATTGATGCTCCAGTTTCTTCACATCAGCTTCCCCCAACTCGCTGCGATTGGGGACGGGCTCCCGCCTCACCTGCTCGATTTCCGAGCGCAGATCCACCATAGAGCTAGAAGAAGAACCTTCACGAGAGCCCGAAGACTCCGGGGGAGAAGGAAGCTGCCGGATCGCCTCCGCGGTTATACGCGCCAGCTCCTCAAATGCCGCCGCAAGAACTCGCTCCCCCACTGTATCTTCACGGCGCATCAAGGAGCCCCAGAAGCAAAGAAGTGGAGGAAAGGCCAAAAACCCTAGAAAGGCTGGGAGGACGAGCAGCGCCCTACGCCTATAAACCCTCGCGGGAGGTGGCGCGCAGTTCCAACCTCCGAGAAAAGGGGGGCCCCTTCATTTCAAATCTGACAAGATGATTATTACTACGGGCCCAGGCGACCACTACACGTGGCTTCATAACACCGACAGGATTCTACCCACCCGAGCCACGCCGGTCCAAAGCCTCGAAAAACTACTTAATCGAGCCCCCTTGGCTTGGGAGTAGGAGGGGGACAAGTGGAGAGGGGGATTCCTACAGCCCACTCAAAGAGCTAACCCAACTAGACCCAACAGGGCCTGACGATGCAAGCTCGTCCAAGTGATAGCCCACAGGGCCCACTTGGAAAAGCCCAATAAAACAATGCTCAAGGAAATAACTCTCCTAGACGGCCCCAAGGCTCGGAGAGCCCGAGCATCGGTCAGTTCACAGGAAGACCCGCGCACGAGCTATCCCTCCGGACGAAGGAGGGAAGCGCTAGTCGGTCTGTCCGACCCATCTCCTCACCGAGCTAGGCCTATGGCCCAAGTAGGGCCGGCCCCTCTAAGCTCGGTACGACCGATAAAATGTTTATCATTGAAGCCGTTAGAGTCCGCAGCGGGTCAGGCGCCAAGAAGTCCAGGAGCTCCGGCTTCCCCGCGAGGATAACGCCCCCATGATGAGGCCATAAAAGCCCACAACGAGGACGTAACCTCCACCGGAGACCCCTCGGCTTACAGGACTCCAGAGGGCGGCGCACTATTTAAACCTGGGATACCCTCCGGCGAAAGGTAAGTCCAAAAGGGCATTGATCCACCCCCAATTCCTGAGCACGGATCACTTCACCCCATTGGTGGAGAGGGATCTCACGCCTTCACCTTCTCCTCCCTATCGCTGCTCCCACCATTGCTCTACTGACTTGAGCGTCGGAGGGTTTCACCCCAGGGAATCCCCCTGGGCCCTCTGACCCGTTTCCCTGTCTTGCAGTTCACTAACTTGGTGATTACCAGCCCGCTCAGGAACCAGCGCGAGATTTCACCTCTTCAATACATTTAGGGGGAGTCATAGCCGTGTCTTGTCGAATTCATTTTATACATACGAAATAAAAATCTACCCCCACACTCTTGCACACAATGAATTTAATGACTTTACTTGATAAGGATTTAAAAAATTCCTTCCAACACTTTAAAGGGAACTTGAATCTCTACATGGACATTAAAGAGTAATCGTGAGGAAAAAGTTACCTACCCCACAAAATTAATAAGTGGTATGTGGAACCGAGTAGCTGGGAATCCTCACTGAAACAAATGAGGAAACTCGCGTTGAAAGGTAAAACAAAAATCCACATGTGTGACGAATCCAAGTAGCCGGGAATCCCCATTGAGACATATAAGGAAACTCGCGCCGAACGGTGAAGTCCCTTAAAAGAAACAAAATCGGGGTTGTGCGAAGCTGTCGAAAGTCGAGAATCTAAAGTGAAAGTGTAGAGAGGAGATTACCTTCTAGTGTTCTTTAGAAATTCTGAAAATCCATATATTTTGAAGCTCATTATTCATTGCATCACTTTTCACATGGGCATTTTTGTGATGTATGTATTCTATGAACTTTGTTTCAATTCATGGTTTATGTAGTACTTCTAGTTGTGTATGCACAAATCTCTTAGTTATGTCTCATGTCTTACATCTTGAATTTGAATCACATGCTCCTTTGTTAACACGTGCCTCATTTAGGGGGAGTTACTATGTGTAAAATTTGTGTGCATGACGGTTGTGCGTGTGTGCTTGCATGTTCATACATTCTCCTTTGGTCTAATTCTGAGCATAACTCTTGCATTTGAAGGATAAAAGTCATCATGTGCATAGTTGCATATCTTGCATATTTAGCATTCACATTGTCCAAATTCATTGCATTTGTAAGATGAAGCTCATCGTGTGCATATTTACATATTTGGCATTCTTAACGTGCATATAGTTCATGCATGATATCATCTTGAACAATTCATACTTTTCAACAATTGGTATAGTTCATTTTGAAATGAATCATTTTGAACATATCATATTTTGCTTAGCCGTTCTCATTTTGCCATAAGGGGAGAAAGCTTGCTGGTTTTGATTTTGATGCTATCCCGAACTCCTCTTGTTGATCCCCATTTCTGATTATGTCAAAGGGAGAGAGAGCATTAATGCATAACATTTTATCATCATCAAAATGGGAGAGATTGTTGTGTATGTGATTTTGATGATTACAAAAAGACTTTGTTGCTTGGCCTTGCTTGACCTTGCTTGGTCTTGTGCTTGAATGATACTTCATGTTCTCATGTGCTTGAATCATGCTTGTTCTCTTGCTATGGAGTCATGTTCATGCTCATTTGAATGCTATCATGCTCACTTGTTTGTAATAGCTTAACTCTCACTTGAATGAGAGTTATGCTCATTTGAATGTAAGTATGCTAATATTCTTACATTACAGGATCGAGTTATGATGGACATCAAATGGAACTCAAGAGAATGCTTAAATAAGTCATTTTGTTGTCCACCATACAGAACATGAGTTAATTCTATCTCCATTCTTCAAAGAACCATTGGTAAGGCTTTGCAATTCACATATCTTTAGTTAAGTGAACTTTGGGTAAGAGAGATGCAGTGTGTTGACGCAGAATACTTGTGCATAGATATACATGTGGTTTCATGTACCTTTTTCATGGGTCATTATGGTTTGAAGATGTATGCTTCATGCATTTTTTATATGAGGTTTTGAGGGTCATACATGTTATTCAAATGCATGGGTTATGATGTTGATTTTTGGTTGAGACGCCTTGGGCTTTCATGCATATTCTTCTAAGTTGCCAAAGACATGAATGTGGTTCATGCACTTTCTACTTGAAGCTTTTAAGCTTGTGATGTGCTTGAAATATTCATACAAGACTTCTGAGAGTTGGTTCTATATTGCTCATACATTGCATGAATGTTTGGTCTTGTGAGCTATGCACTAAAACTTTGATTTATTAACTTGATGTGTGAAAGAATTGCATGAAGTTGACTCTTATGAAGATGGCTTCAATTAGGTCTCAATCAATGAGATTGTGTTCATTGAACACACCTTTCTATTTGAATGACAGTGTCATATCATTCATGAGGTTATTGTGATTTCAATATATGGATGATTAAAAAGATCCCTTATTTATATCAATGCTCTTCGTGATATCAATGCTTCATGAATGTTAGTTTTTGTCAACAAGAATGCCATTTGAATGAATGTGTGTTTGAATGGTTAGCATGTTATAAACTTTCATGAGGCATGAATGTTTGCAATTTGAATGTTGAAAGAAAGCCTTGCAATTGAAAGATAATGTAAGTGTGGAAACATCTTTACAAATATGCATAGCTACATATGTGTATGAGATCATGGTGATGCATAATGAAAATGCATATTTGCATATGTTTGCATATGTGTGTGTTTAGGTGTTCGCACTTTGTCAAGTTGAGTTTCATGATATGTAAGCGTATCTTGGCAATGTTATTTGAATGATTGAGCTCCCATATCATTACATATGCCTAAGATACAATGGATGATTCAAAGTTCCCAAAATGGCATAGCTCGTGACTTATGTCTTTATGGAAACATTTACTTATGCAATGAGCATTTGGATGGTTGACAAATTATGGAGGTTATTTTGGAAGAATCTAGTTTATGAGCTCTTAACTTTCACACCTGTGGTTACTTGACACTCTTGTGTTTTTGCAGGTCCAAGGATGGTTTTTATACCCTCCCATATCAAGTGGATCATGGTAATACACTAACCACCTTGTGTGCTTGAAATGGAGGTAGTTGAGGTTGAGCTTTCACACCTTTGTATTTGGACAATTGAGAGATTCAATTTCATTACAACAAACACTTGTCATATGGTGGAATGTGTTTTTGTTGGTTGTAAATGGAAAGCCAAACACATGTTTGAATGGGTTGTATGATGCAATTTTATGTGAACAAGTTGAAATTGTTGATGCTTGATTCATGAACTTTGATTATGATCTAACCTCTTGTTTTATCATGTGTTTCAAGGTTAATATTCATGGTTGATCATCATGGGTTTATGGTAATATTTATTCATTTATTTACCCATGAAATCTTGGTGGTTTAGCGGTGTTTTCCAACCCCTACTAGCAGGGACGACCCATAGGATCGACCCTTAGGGGAACTGGGCTAGACAGAAGCTGCAATATGTAGCCTGTCTGCAGGGGTCGACCCCTGGGGTCGACCCACTTCCATTGGTCGACCCATGGGGTCGACCCCTGACTGCCAGACAGTAGAATTGCTGCTGGCCGCCCTCTGGTTGCCCAGGGGTCAACCCATGGGGTCGACCCATTCCGGCACGAGATTCTCGGGAGCATCCGAAACCTAATGAAAACCTTCCTAAACTTTACCAAACTACCCCCCAATAGTTTCTAATGTTATTAGGGTGTTTCTAACATATTTTAGGAGGGTTATATGAGTCTTTTATCCAGTTCTCTATATATATGAATATGAACTCCGGTTTTGGGAGATAAGAACTCTAATGTGCTATCTTTCTATCTTGTAGGGCAAGGAAAGGGGGAAAAGGACAGGAGCTCTTGCAAGGTGGTTTTCATCTACTTCTATGGAGATTTGGAGCTCGTGGAAGAAAAAGAAAAGAAGCGTATCGAAGAGAGGAACACGAGGACGCTAAAATCGCGATCATCCGACAATGAGCCAAGAAGAGTCGGAGTCTTCCTTGAAGGGGGAGCTTCATACATGCTTCATCTTCTTTGATTCAGTGTCTAGAGTTTGTTTGGGGCTCAATGCATCTATTTGTCTTCGCTTCTTAAATTTCTGAAAGGATATATTATGTGGGGGTTCGGAGAAAGGGTTCTCCGAGTGTTTATGTTGACGTGTGTGCGTCGTTTTGTGCAGAGCATATCCGCGTGTGTGCTTGGACATATCTTGGGGTGTGTTCCCCGTGTGTGGTTGGGAGTTTACTCCCGTGTGATTGTGTTGGCTTCGCCCTACGTGTGTGTCTTGGAGCTTGGCTTTGTGTGTGTGTGGGGATTTATCCCCGGGCTATTTTATACAGCAGTGAAGCCTCACCGGTTTGGTGAGGGGTGGACGTAGGGAGCCCATCGTGGTCCCGAACCACCTGAAAAATCCTCGTGCACTATGGCTTGCATTATGGTTTGTGTTGTGGTGGTTTGCTTTATTGTTCATATCTAATTATCCGTTCGAGTGAGTACGGTGAGATTGAGAGAATCAAGTCTATTCCAATTAGTTTAAATTCCTCACTCTTGCTAATCTTGTTAATTTCGCTGCGAGCTAGTTTAAAGTTTTAATTGGACAGAATTTTTAGTAGAGGGTTCTATTCACCCCCCCTCTAGAACCGTGTTCCTGCACTACGGGACCCAACAGGCGGCCCATCTGTGACCGCCACTTATGATTTAATGTCAGTTTGGGCTAGCGATCTAGCTCCAACCGCCTAGGTGCCCTTGGCGGCCTGGGGATGATTGCTAGGCTCTGTGAAACGGTTCTTAGTGGACCATTTTAGTTGGTTTTACCGGTTGAGTCGGTCTGACTATTTGGGAGTTGACTGGGCTTAGCGGTCTAGTAGTGACTGCTGGGGTCCCTCTTACGGCCATGAGGAGACCATTTTCTGGCAAGAGACGGTATTAGGCAGACCCCAAGGCTCCTGCATTTGTGGGTTTTAGATCTGGGGTTTCTCTTGAGGGTAGCAGCCCTTCGGCTGACCGCCTGGTTTGCCCAGTGGCCAGGGCAAGACCGCCACTTTCCCAGAGCTCTGTTTTCCCACTGGTTTGGCCTCCAATTGTCTTGGCTCGACCTTGTGGTTTGCCCATTGTTTCGTGGATGTCTTGGACGTTCTATGAGGGCTGTGACCATGTTGTATGGTGGCGAGGAGTGCCATTATATCGAGTAGTGTTCCGTGATGCTTCAGAGTCATCATTGGTTTTTGGTCAACCCGGTGTGACTCAGTGGTTGACATGTGAACTCGTGAATATCTCGGTGATCCCGTGAGGATCGACATATGGTTTTGGATGCCGTGAGGTACTATCTTACCCCGGTTTGCATGTCCATGTGTTTTGAGGGCTTTTTGGGGATCCCTCATGTCTCCGTGATTCGTGTCACGCGGATGTGTGGATCTGGCTATCCTGTGACGTTTCATTTATAAGTGTTTTATTGTGATTTCAGTTAGGGACTAGGCTGATTGGCGGCTTCTTACCGCTTTGGGCGACGATCTTGACCTGAGTCTTGTGACTCAAGGAACGTTGTGTTAGCAGGTCTAGTTGTCTATCCTAAGTCGGGCGGCAGTCTTGTGTGCTGCCTTATGCTTGTGCTTCGTATTACATGCGATAGTGCCTGCTTAGCCTCTCCGTACTTCAGCACTAATGTTTTGGAGTCTTTGTGTTTAGTGAGGTGAGTTCCCGACAGATAGTCTTTAGACTAGTTTCCGTGGGCCCCCTTAGTTTGCAGTAGCATCCTACTGGGGGGAAAACTAGCTAGAGGCCTGGTTCAAGGCATTGGGCTTGTGTGTACATATGTGGTTAGGGGCATTTGGATGAGCGTCGACGGGCGTGACCGTGACTAGTCACTCGTTACTATTGTATACTTGGTTCTGTGAGTGTCTTAGTTACCGCCGTTCCAGGCATGTGGGAGATACTTGAGGTGCAATGCAAGATGTCAGTGGATGCATCTGGCTGTTCTTCTAGTGAGGAGATACTTCTGTCACTCGACACCTGACTCATTGTGTCTCCTTGACCTTTTCCTGGTAGTCTATTCTTGGCTTCACCCGAGGTCAGTGTAGTGTAGCATGCACGATGGTCTAGTTATGTATGCGTTAGTGTTTCTTGATTGTGTAGGTCTTTTGTAGAGCTTTTGCTTGTTTTGGTAGGCCTTCGCTATGGAGCAAGTGCTTTGTCGACGGATCGGTAACGCCCGACTTTGGGAGATCGGTGTTAGCCTTTCTATTGTTGTTTGGAGTAGCTTAAAGAGCCGTAGTTCGATCGGTGTAGACACGCCAAAATCGATGCTATGATGAGTAAATTTCATGTCACCACGTGATGCCCCAAAGTGGACTTCAATATTGACTTAATATGATATTTTTCTAATTTATGTGGTATTTTTCCTATGATAATCGTAATTAGCGCCTGGGAGCAGGGCGTTATTTAATTGACGACTTAAGGGGTGTCGTGGTTTCATTCGTAGACGACTGTTCATGCAGGCGTTGTTTCCTAGTTTTTACGAAACCCAATCAAAATAAAATTTAATGAATTGACGTCAGTTTCTGAGGCGCAGATTAATTAACGACATTCCGTACGGGCGTCATTTCACTTTTTTTATATAGAAAGTCATTTATTTCTATAAATAAACCCAGGAATAAATGATTGCATGCACGATCATCATTTTAATTAGCGCCCCCCTCTATGTCGTCATTTGAGCTTCCGTCTCCGTTTCACCTGCAACCTTCCCGGGAAGAATCCTTCCTTATTTTAACACCATATTCGATCGGGGAAGGAGATCCTTGCTGGATAATACCTATCCTTGTCTTAATCCTATTAAAATAAGGACTTTTGCCCTATAAATACCCCATGGCTTCCTCACGCGTGAAGGTGAAGAACACACGGACAGCTTTTAAAACACAGAGCCTGCGGTATAGAGAGACAAGAAAGCTTTCTTTTCTAACAATTTCTTTGCAGGTTCTTCTTTTAGTGTTCTTTCTCCACGGGTGGTCTTCCTCTGGTGGAGATTTCTTCATCCAGCGGGTTCCTTATTCTCTAGAGCTGAAGCTCTCGTTTCCTCTCCCTTTACTGCTGCCACACACAACAGAAGGGGCGCCTCTCCTCTTTTAGTTTTAGTTTATTATTACTCTCATACACACGCATCCCTCTCTCTGGTTATATTACTAGAGATCTTCTCTGCGCCATATCACTTATTTGATTAGCATAGCATATCTCCATCCCTTTTCACTCCTCTTGGGGGTTTTAAACAAAAAAAAACACACAAGGTGTGTTCATGCCCACTTTGCATAGTTATATTTTATTAGAGCATTGGTACTACCCACACTTTGGCTAATCCACATATTTGCTTGTTTTATTCGTCTTGCAAGGGTAATCAAAGTAAGAACCCCCTTCATCGGCCGGCCGGTAGAAGGAGGAAGGAAAAGCTCACAATCTCACCCGCTTTCGCACAAGGTACATGCGATCATCCTTTATATTTTGGAGGTAACCCCTCTGGCGATCACCCTCCTTAGAGCATCACATGCTCATTTTTTTCTTATTTCCCACATATCTTTAATGCATTAGATTTCTTTCTTCTTAGAATGTCTATGTGACATGTTCACAAATTGGCGATCACGGTGGGACCCTTATTGTTTTTTTTTGATTACCCCTCCTTTGGCACCCACGTGTGCCCCTCCCTTTGGCACCCTCGCGTACCCCTCCTTTGGCACCCATGCGTGCCCCTCCTTAGTGCTCCACGTAGCACACTCCCCTTGTGCACCACGTGCACATCTCCCACTGGATTAGCCAATTTTTGAACTGTCCAAAACATTTCTAGAAAGGAAATTTAATTTATGTTAGTTTATCAGTGCTCTCGGTTCTCTGGAACTGATTAGCGCCTGCTCCGCAGCCGCTATTTTGACATTCAGCGACTGCTCATAGAGGCGTTGTTTCCAGTCTTTTTTTTCTATTTTCATCATTTTTCAATCAATGTCCCTTCACAGAGGCGTCATTTCTGCATTCAACGCCTCACACCAAGGCATCAGTTTTGTCATTACTATTGATTCTCTCCCTTATTCCTGGTTACTGTTTACTCTGTTTTGACGCCCCTCCACAGAGGCGTCATTCCTGTATTTAACGCCTCACACCAAGGTGTCATTTCCTGCTTGCTGTTGTCCCGGTTTATTCAATGATATCTGACGCCCCTCCATAGAGGCATTATTTTCACATTCATCGCCTCATACCAAGACACTATTTTACTTTGATTGTTCTCTATTTGCACTGTTTACAGTGATTAGTGACTGACACCTAGTCGTTGTTTGTTGAGACCGCGACTTTGGTCAGGTCGTCATTTTTGTTATGTTCTCGCAAAACCGTGGTTACTACTATTACCTTCATCTGTTGGTTGCACTTATTGCTTATCTGACTATTACTACTTGATCTGCCTGCATTAGTGTGCATTCTAGGGCATTTGGTTGAGAAACTTCCTCTCTCTACACTTCTACGATTCCACACCCTTTTCATGGATTTGGAACGACCCTCCATTGAGCATTCTATCGCTTTGGACTGGAAATTCCTCTTCTAAGGCCTCCGTAAGTCCCCGCACCCGTGGATTCCCTCACGGACGTCGGGCCGGTTGTACCATTTGAAGTACCCTGAGTTTAGTTGACCCATACGTGGGTGAGGAGAGAGAAAGAACTTAGTTGACCTAGAGATTACACTCAAACTCCCAACTAGGACCCACATTGAGGAGAGAGAATTGATTGCACCATTAAAACCCTTTTTAATCTCAAGAAAAACCTTAAAACCTTGGGCTCATTACAACTCGTGTGTACAACTTGTTTGATTTGGTGATTATCTCTTGCTTATACTTGTTGATTGGAAATATTTTTCCTCTCCTTAAACATGAAACTTCGTTCAGGTAAAATCATTAACATGGCCAACTATGGGTACTCCTATGATGGTTATGAGGAGGGTCAATTCGACCAATCCTATGAGGGAAACTATACTCCCTCTCATGCTTATTATTAACAAGTTCAAGTGGTTGATACCACTTCTCAAGAGGTTGAGCCTTCCTCCCAAGCTCAACCTACCACACAAAACACATCTGGGGACGCTGCCCCATCCCTTAATCTTAATGATTTGATCCATGCTTTATCTCAATTGGATGATTCCCAACGTCAAGCGATCCCGGCAGCTCTAAAAGGGAAATCTGTCCCTTCATCTTCAAATCCCCCTCAGGCCGCGGGTGGCCATCCATCTCTTAATGACCAGGCGGTGTCACAGAAAATCCATTCACATCCACCAACTCCTATCATGGCTATGCCGGCTCAACTGGAAAGCCACTCAGTGGTTAGGCCCCAATATCCTTCACCTCTTCAAATCTTAAGGAGGCATATGCCAAATACGCTCCCTTCCAATTTGGCCCCAGTCGAGTCCGACACCACCACCATACTCCTCCAGAAGATAGCTAGCATGGAGGAGCAGCTTAAGAAAGTCACGGCACCAAAGAATCCTCCGGAGATTGCTCTCCCCACTTTGCCAGTCTTTCACTTGCCTCCTTCCGAGATGCCGAATTTTCGGCGCTACAATGGAACGGGTAACCCGTTCATTCATTTGAAGGATTTTATGTACGAGACTTCTTTCTGGCAGGACAACAAGATCTCTCTGGCTTATTTATTTAGAAGGTCTCTAGATGGTCTGGCACTTGAATGGTTCTATTCCTTGGAGCCGGTCGAAGCTAGTGACTTTGATATTGTTCAGCGGAAATTCATACAGAAGTACAAGGACCGTGTGGGTCCGTCTTTGTCAGTCACAGATCTGGTTGCTGAGAAGATGAAGCCCGAGGAGGACTTCATTTTGTTTGCAGATAGGTGGAGGGCCATGGCCGAGAAATTGAAAGATACACTTTCAGAAACGGAACATGTTAAGATGATTATATCAAATTCTACTCCACAGTTCCGTCATATCCTGGCCATGAATAGGCTAAGCACTATGGAAGAGCTCTATCAGAGGGCTAGATATATACAGACCCAAATGCAAGACTCACCCATCATGGGCATGTTTGAACAGAAACCCAGGCTGGTTAGGAAGACCACTAATGTCAATAATAGCAGTGGCACAACCGAGGGTACCGTGACTAATGAGCAGGTGGGCGTGGTTGGCAATCCCGCACTTTTCCGCCACACTAACCCAAGACCTCCACAACCTTCACAACAACTCCCTCTCTTTAACCGCGCTCCATAAGCCAATATTCCCCCTCAACCCTTCCATCCACCTCCACAAAATCAAGCCATCCATCCAAACCCACCAGTTCCCCAGCAATAACACTAGGTGCCACCACCTACCAATTATGGTCCTCAGCAGCCAAGAAGACCACTAGGCCCCGAAAGGGTCCAATACCTTCCATTACCTGAGAGCCTTCCTGATATCTTTAATGCACTCATGGCCGCCAACCTGCTCACCTTGCCAAAGGAAAGAACGGCCTGGCCTGCTAATGTGAACACCTCTCGGTATTGCGTTTTTCATCGACAGCCTGGTCATAATGTAGATCACTGCTTCCATTTTAAAGATTATATCTATGACTTGAATGATCAAGGTGGTATCAATTGGGATGAGATGAGGCAGTTCATTGCAACCTTAAAGGCAAGAAGACCTCCTCGACAGCAACAGGCTGAGCAGCCTCCTCAGCAGCAAGTTCAACCTTCTCCATAGTAGCAGCAAGCCCCCGCACCTCAACCGAACATGGGGATCATCCATAATCCGCTACCGGAGCACCCACCAAATCAACAAGTAAGCCCCATCACTTCTTTCCAAGAAGTGGAAAGAGGACAAGGGTGGCATGAAAAGAACGCCTCTGTTGGGGCCATAAATCAAACTCCAACCCAACCACCCCATCTCTTACGAACACTTCTCCATCCAACGCCTTCTCCCCAACCAGCTCGTCCCCTTTTACGCACTACTAACCAAAGTCCCTCCACTAATAATCCCTCGCCCTTGCCAGCTAGGCCACTTCTCATTCGCCCTCCACCATCTTTCGTACCACAACAAACTCCCCCTCCAATCATCAACTCTTCGCCTTTGCCATCTAGGCCACTTCTCATCCGCCCCTTATCAGTACCTGTTCTCCCCACCGTTGCTGCCAACCCTTCGCTGGTAAGGCCCCCCTCATCTCAAACCACTAACTCTTCATTTTTTCCTAGGCCTCTCCTCATTCAACCTACACCTCCTCTAGCCATTAAGGCACCCCCTACCCCTCCTACCATTATTTTGCCAATCACCACCACCTCCCAACCAACAAGTCCCCTCATAAGGGTTCATCCTTTGATCACTCCAGAATCCCCTAACCCCAAAATCCCATCTTCTTCTTCATCCACTAACCCTCTACCTACCCATAACCCGACAGAGGCGCGATCATCGCAAATCACGGTGCTCCGCAGTGGACGGATGTTCCATCGTGTGTTTCCACAAAGGGAGCTAGAGCCCGCGTAGGGGCAAGAAGAGCAAGAGCTAGAACCGGAATCTATATCGGGCACACAATATGATTTGCTAAAGCACTTAGACAAGACCCCGGCAAGAATTTCCAATTTAGAGCTGATAAAAAGGTCCACCATTCACCAGCAAGATTTAAAAGAGTATTTACAAAAGGTGATGGTTAATGAGGATATCCCAGCTGAACAAATTACAATAGTTTTAACGCCGGCATGTGATTAGCCAGCTATTACTTTCCATGAGCATGAGTTAGCTCCCCAGTCAACCAGAAAATATGCATTGTGCATTACCGTCAACATTAACATGGTGGCAGTGAAACAATGCTTGGTGGATACGGGAGCGTCCATTAATGTGTTGCCACCGAGCACTTTGAAGATGTGTGGCATTCCGGATAGCCAAATCCGGCCATCTACTATTACCGTCACTGCTTATGATAATACCAAGAAACCTCCCCTGAGGATGATTACTCTGAAAGTTGGTTTGGGTCCGGTCACAATCACAGCGGATTTCCACATACTGGATATGGACCCAACCTTCAATGGCATCTTGGGCCGCCCTTACATTTAAGAGCTTGATGCTGTGCCCTCCACTAATCATCAATGCATAAAGTTTCCTCATAAAGGGCGTATCGTCAAAGTCACTAGCATGCCTATTCTGCCATCAGAAGATATTCACTCAGCAACATCAGTACCTTCCATATGGCCTTCCAATAGGTCTTTGCTCTCAGTGTTAGATGTTGTCGACCCGGTATGGGATTTGTTAAGGCCTCCAGTCACAACACCTGCATCGGCTCTGATGTCTCCCCTACCTCCCAATGGGAAGAAGAAGAAGAATATGATGAATACCCCATGGTGGAATATTTTAATGAAAATAGGGTACAGAACTGGCAAAGGCCTAGGTGCTAACCTCCAGGGCAGAGTGAAGCCCATTAAAAATTACAAGCCCATTCACCGAGGTGGCTTAGGATACAAGGGGCCGAGCAAAGAAAATTTTGGCAAAGGTAATGAAGAGCCATGGGCTGTTATGACCTCCACTCTTAAGACAGATAGACAGCCCCTCACATGGACCCTGCAAAGACACTTTGTAAAAGGGGGTACTGAATATGATGAGCAGACTACATTAGTTACTTCCATGTTAGATCATCAAGATGTACATGCACGGCAGTTTGCTCACCATATAGCCCCACTGGCTACATATGAAGCTCTAGAATCTTTAAGGCCCGACAAAAGAAGAAAGATGGATGACCCAGAATGTGACTGGTATAGATGATTTGATATGAATGACATCACCATTGCTCTAAGCCGTCTATTCATACCGACTGATCCGGAATGGCCGCCGCTTATTCATGAATTAATAGAAAAGCCGACAGTGATTATAGACAAGAGGCAGCTCTTAAGCAACTATACAGATACTAGGGAGCCAGATGTGCCATATGAAGAAGGCTTCAATATGGATAGGCCGTGGGCCGACCTTTTCTATCTAAATTCCATGCATCCGTCATTTATTACTCTCTGGTGCTCCAAGATGTTGTTCCCTGATATTCCTAGACCGCCCGCGGTCTTGATTACTCTTTCTCCATATTTCTTTCAAGTTTCTACGATTCCTCCTTTGCTCCTCGAGCAGTTTTCCCAACTCTCCATTGCGCCCCCGCGTGGGCAATATCTTCTCCAATCTTTCTCTAATCTTTCAATCTCAACACCACCCCATAGTCCTACCTCCCATTGCTTTATTCTTGAAAACAAAAAAAACGCCAAAATTCAAACTTTCCAATCTTCCATCTCTATTGAACAGACCTCCTATCTTGCTCTAGAGTGTGCCCCGATCCAAGGGCCGCTCTTTCAAGGTTCGTTAGCGGACCTCCTTTTCTCCTCTGGTGAGGAGGCCCCTTCTGTATCTCCTCCTGTATCGATTGCGTCTTCCTCTTCTCCTCCTCCCTTAGGTCAGGGTAGCTTGTCTAGTTTGTTATCTTGTTCCTCTCCCTCCTCTTCTTCTTCCAAGAGTCTTGGGGTAGATACACATAAGAAAGCCAAGGGTAGGCAGGTTCCCCGTAGGTTCTTTCTAGATGTATCCAGAAGATGTCGGGCATGTTTAGCTCTTCCCGAGTTTCTAGAGGATCCGATACTCTTGTCGGATTTAGAATGTGAGGATACATGCTCTATAGACGAAGGGTTTGGTGTTTATGAGATCATGAACGATGAAGACCCTATTGAAGGGGGGGATGAAGAATATGAGGACGTGGCTGATGCTTTTTCTAGCGGCATGAGTAGATTTGACGAACCATCAGCCTCAGTAGAAGAACCCACCAAAGAGATCAATCTGGGTACCGAGGAAAATCCTAGGATCATCCTCATCAGTAAAAATTTGTCGCCTTCCGAAGAAGAGGCGCTTATTCAAGTTCATCAAGATTATAAGGACGCATTTGAATGGAGCTATGAAGATATGCCGGGTCTGGACCCTGCGCTTGTCGAACACTGTCTCACACTTAAGCTAGGATCTGTCTCGGTCAAGCAACGGTTGAGACGTTTCCACCCTCACATGGCATTAAAGATGAAAGTAGAGGTCGACAAGCTTCATAAGGCCAGATTTATTAGAGTCGTCCTCTATCCCAATTGGGTGGCTAACATTGTCCCAGTAATGAAGAAGGACGGAAGAGTCAGAATTTGCATAGACTTTCGGACCTTAACCGTGCGTGTCCTAAGGATGATTTCCCCCTCCCTCACATAGATGTGTTGATTGACAATACGGCAGGGTATGAGACCCTCTCTTTCATGGATGGCTTCTCTGGTTATAATCAAATTCTCTTGGCTGAGGAGGATCAGAATAAAACCTCATTCACTACACCTTGGGGAACTTATTGTTATGTGGTCATGCCGTTTGGGCTCAAGAATACCGGAACCACTTACCAAAGGGCCATAATGGCTATTTTTCATGACATGATCCATATTTTATAGAGGTGTACGTTGATGACCTAGTAGTGAAATCAAGAACAAGGATTGAGCATCCTGGGGTTCTAGCTAAGGTTTTGCAAAGAGCACGGAAGTATCAGTTGAAGATGAACCCCAAGAAGTGCGTGTTTGGTGCTTCATCAGGAAAATTGCTTGAATTCATAGTCAGTAAGAGGGGTATGAGATTGATCCTAATTAATCAAGGGCAATAAGAAATATGCCTCTTCCTAGGAAGTTGAAGGAAGTTCGAGGATTGATCGGGAGGTTGCAATTTATTCGCCAGTTTGTCTCCCAGCATTCACAAAGATGTAGGCCATTTTACGAGCTTACTAAGTCGGGAGTCAAATTTAATTGGGACGACAAGTGTCAGGTAGCCTTTGACAGACTAAAGGATTATTTGGCCAATCCTCCTGTCTTGAGGCCGCCGATTCCAGGCAAACCGCTGGTTCTTTATGTTTCTGTCCTGGTTGACTCTATAGGTGTTGTCCTTGCGCAAGTTGATGAAGAAGGTAAAGAGAGGGCAGCCTACTACTTGTCCAAGCTTCTCAACCCCTGTGAGCAGAAGTACTCAGCTATGGAGAAGACTTGTGCTGCTTTAGTTTGGGTAGTTCAGAAACTGAAGCATTATTTCTTAGCTCACGAGGTTCACCTCATTGCTCGCATGAATCCTATCAAGTTTCTCCTTAAAAAATCTATCGTCACTGACCGATTGGCACGATGGCAAAGCTTCTTTTCTCAGTTCGATATCATCTACATTCAGCAAAAAGCGATTAAAGGCTATGCCATAGCAGAACATCTTGCTCATCACCCTCTCCCTGGATTTGACTCTATTCGCTCGGAGTTTCCAGATGAGGAACTAATGTCCGTCAATCAGTCCAATTCGATGTGGACGTTACATTTTGATGGAGCTCAGAGTTCAAAAGGAATGGGGATTGGCATTTTTCTCCTATCACCTGAAGGTATCACTATTCCACTCACCTCTCAGCTCGCATTTTTAGTTACAAATAATATAGCTGAGTATGAGGCTCTTCTGGCCGGTCTGTAGGCCGCTCATCAATTCAGTGTTACCCAATTGTAGATTGTAGGTGATAGTCAGCTTATTCTTCGCCAAGTGCTCACCAAATGCCGCACGCTCAATCCCAAACTTAAGCCCTATCAGGAACTGGCTTCTGCTTATGCCAAGCTTTTCACCAAATTAATTTTCATCCATGTTCCTCGAGATCAGAACATTCTAGCTGATGCTCTTGCTTCCCTTGCTTCCTCTTTGGTTTTCCTTCCAGAAAGGGACTTCCATTCGATCATCGTTCATAAGCATCTTACTCCTGCTATTAAAGATCCATCATTCCTTAGTATTAAGGAGGAGGTGCTCAAGAAGTTTAAGGAAGGTGGAATCATTGAGAACAAGGAGATCATGTCGTTAGATCTAGACGAAGAGATGGCTGACGAAGAAAAGCCGTGGTATTACAAAATTGCTAAGTATTGCCAAGATCAATCTTATCCTAAAGAGGCCACGGATGAAGAGAAGAAAGTCATTAGAAGAGTTGCTCAGAGATACACCCTGGTTGGAGGTATGCTCTATAGAAGAGGTCTCACTGGAATCTTGCTTAGGTGCCTTGACGATGACGAGTCTTGGAAGGTCGTGGAAGAGGTGCATTCAGGAGTGTGTGGTGGTCATGTCAATAGCCAGATGCTAGCTAAAAAAATCCTTAGATTAGGCTTCTATTGGCCCACTCTAGAAGAGGATTGTTCCATCTATGCTCAAAGGTGTGTCAAGTGCCAACTGCAAACCGATAAAGTTCACTCTCCTGCTTCTTCACTCCATCCTATGTCTTCCCCATGGCCTTTCTCCTTGTGGGATTTCGATATTATCAGACCTCTTGGTGATTCAAACCTCCTCACAAAACCAAAATCATTTATACTCACGGCCATGGAGTACTTCACCAAGTGGACGGAAGCGGAAGCGTACGCGGAGATTAAAGCATCAACCGTCTGCAAGTTCATTATGAAGAATATCATTGCAAGATTTGGCATCCCAAGTACCATCGTCACCGACAATGGATCACAATTCATCTCTCAAGAGCTTCAAGACCTCTACAACATGTATAACATCGCATTGCATCATTCATCTCCTTATTACCTGCAGGGCAATGGCCAAGCAGAGGTAACGAATAAAACTTTGATTAAAATCATCAAGAAAATGTGTGAGGCTAATAAGTTTACGGATTGGCCGGAGAAGCTGGTGGAAGCTCTTTGGGCCCATCGCACTTCCATTCATACTCCTACTGGGTAAACTCCTTTCAACCTCACCTATGGAATGGAGGCAGTAGTCCCTTATGAGATTCTTATTCCTTCTCTTAGAGTACAATTGGACAAGGAATTCTCTATTGATGAACGTCATGAATCTCTCCTTACTCAGTTGAAACTTTTAGATGAGAAACATTTGGCTGCCGTAGAGCATGCGCGTGTTTATTAAAACAGGCTTTCACATTTTTATCAAAAGAAAGTAATTGAGAGAAAATTCAAAATTGGTGAAATGGTAATCAAAAGAATCTTTGTAAAACCAGGTGGACCTCGTTCAAAACTCCAACCAAATTGGGAAGGGCCTTACGTAATAAGAGAAGTTTATCCTGGCAACGCTTATAAGCTGGTTAACGTCGAAGGGGAGGAACTGGCTCACCCTTGGAACGGTTTGTACTTGAAAAAGTATTACCCTTAAGTCTTCAAAAGGAAAAATAGAAGAAAAAGAAAATGAAAGAAAAAGAAGAAAAAAATGAAATGAAAAAAAAAGGAATATAAAACAAAATAAAAAAAAGAAAAGAAAAGAAGAAAAAATGGTAAAATGAAAAGAAAATGAAAAAAAGAAAAGAAAAAAAAGTACAGGCTGGCATGGTGCATAGGCCGCGAGACTCGAAAAATTAAAATCCTTAATTCATTTTTCAGTCTTGATGGTTTAACATTGGGGTCAATACCTGGACACACTACACACTTTACTCTTAAACTCGAGCGGTCCAAAATTCGAGACAAGTCAGAGCCAGACTAAGAGTGTAAAACATTACCCATTCTCTTCTCTTCGGCTCACGAGAGGGAGTACGAGTCAAGGAATGCTAACCAAACATACCCGCCGCCCAAGTAGGTGGAAGTCAGGGCCCAAAAGGGAACAAAATGATAGAAAAGCCCAAGTACAATTAGGTCTTATTTGTTTGAAGGAAAAGAAAAGAGAGAAAAATTACAAAAAAAGAAAAGTATGTCAAGAGGGCAAAGTCCCCGCAAGGAAAACCCTGGTCGTAAGCATGCATAAATAAGGGCAAAAGAGCAACAAAATGTTCTTAAGCCATAGACTGAACCCCAATAGGTATTAGGGTAGGAGAGGAAAGTTTCCCGGTTCTCTGAAACCTCTCGTGATCCTCCTCAACTTGTTCTTCACTTCTCTCTCCATGGTATGTTATAAGCTCAAGTGATGGCAAAGACTAACTAAGAAGGATGGGCCGTAAGAGGATATGAGTAAAAGCACAAGTCATTAAGCATGTTGACCCGTTGTTAAATCATTTAAGGAAGATTAATGATTTTAAGATGGTGATTGTGTAAGGGTTTAAGATCTTTTGTACCATACTAGGTTTAAATAAAAAAAATAAAAAAAATAAAAAAATAAAAAAATGTTTTTTAATTGACACCCGCACGCGAAGGCGTCATTTCTATAATTAGCGACGTTGTTCATGTCATCATTTTAAAATAAAAATATTTAAAAAATAATTTTTCAATTAACGCCCACGTATTAGGGCGTTAATTCCTTGATTGACGTCTTATCTAGGGTCGTCATTTTTAAAGAAAAAAGAGAAAGAAGAGAAAGAAGAGAAAAAAAGAAAGAAAAAAGAAGAAAAAAAGAAGAAAAAAAAGAAAGAAGAGAAGAAAGAAGAGGAATTTCTTGAATTGAGCCCACTGCATTCTCTTTTGCCATGACATTTGCTTGGATGCATTATTGTGTGGGCATTTTTTTATTTCAAGTTTGCATTTGCTTGTTTGCATGTTGCATTTCTCTTATATCTTTGATATTTGCCTTGATTAATTGAAGGGTTGGCCCCTTGACCCCTCATCAAGGTCAAAATAACAACAACCCCTTGCTTATTGAGCAAGGGGCCAAGCCGAACAGATGAATTAATCTGTTTGTTTAAGTGTGAACTATAGGCGCATGGCAAGAAAGAAAAGAAAGGAAAAGCAAACACAAGTGCTCAAGTGCTCAAGACTCACGTAACATCAAATAAAAATCTCATGTATATATATAAATATCTGAGTGCAAGTATGAAGATGGAGGAGTACAGGTCTCTATCTCAGCTCTCGCCTCCACCCTCCTCCCTCCTACTCTCTACCTCCCCGTCGTCCCGACGAGGTGCTCGTGGAGGGGGCATAGACCCCCGGGAAGTAGCTGGAGCTCGAGCATGATCCTCCGCCTCATTCCTCTGCCGGGTAGAGGAACTAGCTAAGTAGGTAGTGCTGGCAAAGGCGCTAGCGTGCCCCGTGGCTCGTGCCCGCTCGCGTCCTCTCTAGAGTTGCTCTTCGGTCACTCGCAGACGCTCCTGCACGACGCACAGCTGCGTCCTCAGGTCTGCAAGCTCTCGCTCGCGTGCTCTGTGCTCCTCTCTCCCCCGGGTGCGCTCTCTATGCTCCATGTCAAGGACGACTCTCAGCTTGGTCAGGTCCCTAGGCAGCTCCTCTCGCCGCCTCAACATCCCCTCAAGCTCCGCGACTTGCTGGTCGTGGATGGAGAGCTCGGTCCCGTCCAGTGCAGCCTGGGTGAGCGCCTCCTGTAGCTCTGTAGTCTGCATCATTTGAACAATCAGCAGTTTCATATTCTATTCAATTTCATAAACAACTGAAATGAATCTGTTGACTTACCCGAGTGGTGAGGTCGTGCTCTGCTGCCTCAGCCCGAGCAACCGCTCCTGCAAGCTGCTCCGCTAGTGCAGTCGCCTCTGCACTAGGCCCCCTCGAGCTAGAGGCTCCTCCTGTCTCTCTCCCCGCTGCTCCCTGCTGGGCACGCTGCATTCATTAAAATTATCAGTGGCTAATCATTAATAATTCAGGGAATCATTTGCATATATTAAATTGCACTCACCAGGGTCTCCAAGTCTACCTGTGTGGCAGCCAACTGGGCCTCTAGGCTGTGGAGATGAACCTGCATGTCCATCGCCACAATATCCCGTGCATTCTGCATTCATCACACATATCAGTTGCATAATAGGCATATATCATTTATAGAAAGAGAAAAAATGCATTCATACGTACCCCTGCAACCCTTATTTGGGGTCGGCCAGCGTAAACCTCCTAGTAGCGTCGGAGGTACTCAGAACTGTCTTCCGCTTGGGAAGTGACCTGTGTCCTGCCACGCTGCCAGTCGACGTACTGGTTCACGAATCGGATCCTCCAGTCGGTCACCTTCGTGCGACCGCGAGCCTTCCTATCGATCCCGCGGGGCTCTCCAACCTCGACCCACTCCTGGTGTAGGCCGAGGGTCCTCATCACCAGTCTAAGCCGTAGCGGCTCGATCTTGTTCAGGAAATGAACCCAAAGCTCATGCCCAAAACGAGGTCGGATCGCTACGACCCAGGACTGGCCCTCGTCAGTCATCCCCTCGTAGGGTCTCCAGACCACCTGCATTCACGACATTCATATCATCATATATCATCATATTTCATAAAGTAGGAAATTAAAAGAGATTGCATCATATTTAACATGCGTACCAGTGAGGCGGGGTAGTCGCGAAACTCCAGCCGAAGAACACGCAACTCGTAAGCGAGCGGCGCTCCAGTCACGAGACGCAACTAGCGTCGTGCCAGTGGGAATGACCCCTCATCTCCGGGTCGGGGGTTAACACGGTCCATCGGCATGTATAGGTGGCTCCACACCTGCATCCATCAATTGCATTAGTAAACATGCATAATCATAATCATAAGCATTGAAATAAATAAAAAAGACAAGCATACCTGAAGAAAGGGTGAAAAGTCACTGACAGTAGTCTCTCGACCTGTCCCCGTGGACAGATCGGCTATCAGGTGCGCTAGTAGTGTAGCTCCCCACGCGTATCTGCCAATGCTCTCTAGGTCCTCGAGGATGCCCAAGAATCTGCAATTGATGATGTCTCCCTTCGTGCTCAATAACAGCCTCCCGAGCATCAAGAATAGAAACCTCCTCAAATCTCGATCTGCTCTCTGCCTCTGAGCCGGGTCCTGGCAATAGGCGGCCCGCGCTCTCCCAATCAATCTTTGTGAAAACTGCTCCAGGGACTCTCTCGGTCTCTATCTAGAGTCCCCTAATCCCATAGCTATGGTCAGGTCGGTGCGGTAGATGGTCCTGCACTCCCTCGGGGTCTCTGCTATCGTCTCTAGCCCTAACAGTCTCCGGGCTAACTCCCCATAATATGGAAGGGTCACTCCACTCACTGCCTCCCCACCTACTCTCAACCCGGTGATCCGGGCAATGTCCTCCAAACTCGGAACTATATGAACACAGGGCATCAGGAATGCCCGGCTAGTCCTATCCCATCTCTCCCTAAGAACCTGGATCAAGGGAAGATCGGGGCGGATGGGCTCTATGCTAAGGAAGAGTCCGAACCTAGTGGCCTCTACCCTAGCCCTCTGAAAATCTGGCAATCCATAGTAAGTTGCCCGGACTTGGACCCATGAGATCCGAGTCCTCATCAATCCATGTCAATCAAAAAGAACATAAATTTATTCATATGTGCTAGATGGAGATTCATTTGCTGTTTAAATTTGTTTACTGTTTGAATTGACGACCAACCTTTGGTCGTTGATTGTTGAATTGATGCCCCTATGGGGGGCGCTATTTCAGAAAGTATTTCTGTTTATTATATGAGTGAAATGAATTGACGGCCAACCCTAGGTCATTATTTGTTGAAGTGACACCCCTGTGGGGGGCGTTATATTTGAGGTTTTTTCTGTCCCAATAATTATGATTGACGACCACCCAAGTGGCCGTTGTATAATGAATTGACGCCCTGTGGGGGGGTGTTGTTTTCTGAAGGTGTTTGAAATAACAGAATACGAAATGGAAAAGAAAAAAATGAGGTATATTAAAATAAAAGAAATGACAGGAAATTTACAACAAATGATAAATAAATTTGGCAGGTTTTAAAATAACGACGTGGCTCAGGGCGTGATTTCATGAATTATCAATTTTTAGAGATAAAAATGAAATGAATTCACGACCGGCCATGGGTCGTTATTTGAATTTACAACACCCCCTGGGGCGTCATTTCTCTGGTTTACTGGTTCGACTTTTTTTCCTTCACCGAGTGCTATGGAAATTATAGAAAAAATGTAAATAATTGAATAAATGGAAGGGCTAGGGTAGAAGACCTACCTTGCTTCGCTCCGGCGCCATTAGACATCCACGGAGTGGTTGCCGAGGTCGGGGAGCTACCGCCGGTGCTTCTTCTTCCCCCCGTCTTCTTCCTCGTCATCATCGTCTTCATTCTCTTCTTCGCCATCTTCTTCTTCTTCGTCGTCTCTGTTGATTTTATTTTGCTTCTCTATCTTCTTTTTCTTGGGGTCTTAATGATGATATGTAGCAAGATGACAAGCAAATAATCAAAGATCTGCACTCAACCTATGAACATGTGATCATGAACCTAGGAAACCAAAGCAAGCTGTAGCATGGGCATGCTATCTCAACCAAACTAAGCTAAGGAATAAAGGAAAAACACACGCCGGGGCGTGGAGCAAGGAGTAAATAGAAACACACCGCAAGGGGTGGAACAAGCAAGGAAATGAAAGATGTGAGATGCGAAAGAGAAAGCTAATGCCCAATACTTAAGAAAGATGTGATCGCCACCAAAGTAAAAATAAGCCAAAGACCTGAAAATACCTTGGAAATAGGTGGATGAAGCACCCGCCCACGGGAGAGGAAAGATCAAAGAAACCTGCGGGTTAGCTTGATGTAACGGCCAAAACCATGTGCGTCACTTGGAAGTGATGGTCGCTCGATAGACCGCTGGAAGAATCTGACGTGCCTGCCCAAGACTGTCAAATAACCTACAGTAGCAAAGCGTGAATCCTTTTAACTCCAACTCTTCCAGCTGGCCAGAAGACTTGGGCCTCATGCAAAGAACCTGTAAACCTGCCAAAGACGTAGAGAACAAGAACAAATAACCCAAATTAGCCCTTTAGACAATATAGCATCAATTCCTCAATAAACACAATATCATCAAAAGGAAAGGGAAATACCGGGAGGTTTTGGTTTTTTAACCCCTCTGGGCGTTTTTTTAAAAGATTGGGAGGAAGTTTAGATGATGAAGAACAGTGAAAAACACAGAGAAGGAAGTGGGAGAATGCTTATGATGAAAGGGAGATGGAAAGAAACTCAATATGCAATGATGAACTTTAAGAACCAAAGGAACAGATACTCCCTTCACCAGGTAGCGAACGAACGTGGAAAGCACTTCTCCTTGATCAATCGTGGCTCTAAAATGCGGCAGCACTTCGACGCAAACTCCAGAATTTCCTCCTTCGGACCATGAAGTTAAAGGTTCTATTTATAGACCCTCAAACCCTCAGGTCGAGCAGAGGAAAATCCAGCAAGATAAAGGGATAACTTTTAGCAAAGCCTTGAAGATAATATCACCAAGTCCATAGAATCAAACAGAAGGTCCTGAGGATTAGTTTTGGAAGAGATATCGTCAATCCAGGTTCTTATCTCGACCACGGAGTAGTAGAGAAAAGGCCTGAACTGCCAGGACTCTCTGAAGGAAGTAACGGCTGCACGACAGACCACCACAGTGAAATAACGCATCAAGGAACATCCGTTACTTTCAACCTTATCCCAAAGAGATAAGATCAACAGGAAGAAGATCAAACGAGTTGGACTCTCGAAAGAAGTAACGGCCAAGGCATAGGGCGTCAGAATGAAACAACGGTTGCACGACAGACCGTTATATTCAACATATAGGCCAAAGGATAAGCTTTGGAACAAGACCTTAAGCTTCAGGACTCTTCAAGGAGCAACGGCCCAGGACCCATCCGTTATAAGGAAGAAACGCGCCTGGGACAGACCGTTATTATCAATGGAGTTCAAAAGAAGGAATGAAGGTTTTGCTAAGCTTTAGTCAAAATGAAATGCCATAAAGAGCCACATCCGATCAAGGAGTCAAGACCCGAGAAATGATCTTCAACTAAACAAAGAGACTCGATGAAGAGTGAACAACTCGGAGCATCATATATAATGAATAAAGAGATGACCCAACTTATTGGTCATAAAACGGGTGTCAATAGATGCCCCTCCTTAACGTCCTCTTTGCAGGGGAGTGAGCGGAGGTGAAGCGGAAATGAAATGGAACATGGAGATGCAGCGGAAGTGGAGTGGAGTGGATCAAAAAGAGGGCGTTAAGGTAAACGACACCCGTTCTTTACCCACAAGCGATAGGAATTTTCTGGAAAAACTTCGAACTGATCACAAGGAAATAACCAACCAAAGGACGCATGTCTGGAGGAACTAACAACTAAGAAAGGAAACACGGCTAGCCGCCGGAGGCAACGAAAAGGAAAGAGAACTGACTAAACTCTAGACAGGAATCTTCAGCCAACCAAATCGAGTGAGAGATCGAAGGAAACCTTCTAATTCAGAGTGGAATAATTCTCCTTCATTCGAGATTAAGAACATAGCCATTCACCAACATCGCGATACCTTGAACAGATGAAGCACGTGAATGCTCAAAAGAATGCGTATGATGCATGCTGGGCTAAAGGAAAAAAAATCTTCAAAATGAATGCAAAGAAAGATAAAATAACAAGATACTCGATAATAGTATTGCTAGACCGGAGAAATCAGGGTAAGGACACCATCTGCAACCACGGCGTGCAAGATAGAACCATCGTCCCCAAATTTTTCCAACCTAACGGTCTATCCAACGATTAAACATGTGAACTTAGATCATCATCATTTTTGTTTAAGGGGAACATCAGATCCTGGAACGCATGAATGACCAGCTGGTTCTCGATATAATATATCATAAATAACATATAGTAATGCATTATAGGGATAAGGGAATGAGATACAATACCTGACTTACCTGCCTGACGATCGGCAAGGCGTGATGTTTGATCATAACTTCCTTCATGAAAGATAGGTTAGCCATAAATAAATATGAATATGAGCATGAATCGAGGCCTAACCATTTGTACGTGCGAGAGGCATCAATAATGAACAACATGAAAGGAAATGGAATCATTTTAACATCAATTAGACCATTTAATTCATCAAGAAACTTGCAAGTTTGTAACGGTCTAATGTAAGGGCGTCACACCAAATAACGGACCAGCACTGGGCCGTCAAAACCAGGCGGTTCACATTCTTCAATAAAACAGGGCCAACAGATGTAACGGACGAAGACAGACGTGTCAGAAGGATGTAACGGTCGGTCGATAGACCGTCACATTTCCTGAGCGTTCAAAAAATAAAACCCGAACGGTCATGGCCCATTCGTTCATCATTCAACACCCCAAAAAACCTCCACCGAGAAAACCTCCGACGATTCCAAGCCCCACCACCACCATGGCCGGCGACGAGGCACCCCAGTCGCCTCCACAGAAGAGGGAACGACGGAAGAAGAAGGCCATACGGCGGTTTCACCGCCTGCTCGAACGGGAAGGAATCCTGTCGGTGGAAGAAGAAGAACCGGTGAGAAGAAGCCCAAGGGAGGAAGATGAAGCTCCCACGGCTGCAGAGGACCAGGGAGAAGCCCCATTGGGTGAAGAAGAGCCCAAAGAACCAGCCAAGAAGAGGAGAAGGGGCATGGACCATGAGGTAGGTCCCCTCGCCCTAATTTCAACTTTTTATTTTTTTATTGAATTTTATTTGTGAATGCATGCGGGGTTGAGGGGTAGAAATGGGTCCACGAACCCATGAGGAATGATTGTAGGCCATTTGGCCAAGGTGGGAAGCAAAATGGAATGGAAAGGGAAAAAACCAAAGGCAAGCGATGTGACGGTCCTGCCAGCGACCGTCACACTCCTGACGCACTACCCAGAATGCGTCAGAGCCAAGTAACGCCCCACTCCAGGGCCGTTACATCTACCAGAGACCCAAACTTGTTTTTAGGTTTTCCAATTTCTAAATTTTTGTTTTGTTTTCATTTTATAAATGTTTATGCAATGATTTTATGATGCAATTGACTAACCAATGATCTATATGAATGCAGGGAAAGAGAAGAACGCGGATCTCCTGGCTGCAGATCCGGGCAGTGTACCAGGCATTGCCCGATTACCAGAGGGAGAGACTGGCCGGGATGGGATTCACCGAGGTGCTCAGCATCGAGGTGATCCGGATGGACACGCCGCTGCTGTACGCCTTGCACGAGAGGTGGGACCCAGTCAGCAGAGCCTTCATCTTCCCGTGGGGCCATATGATCCCCACGCTAGAAGACATAGTGAGGATTACAAGATTGAGAGTCCACGGAGCTGCAGTGACAAGATGGTCATATGGTGACTACCGAGAGATGGCACAGCAGCTGCTCGGGTTGGATTTGATCAGACCGGGACAGTCCTCATCTCAACTCTCGAGATCAGTACTGCAGGAGAGCTTGGGGCTGAGAGGAGCAGCGATTGCCGTAGGAGAGCTACCCGAGGAGCATCTGGGCAGAATGATAGACCAGGTGTGCCCTTACGTGGCGGCGGAGGCAGGACCTGAGGGAGATAAAGTACTGTGACGCTTCCTGATGTTGCTATTCGGGAAGCTCCTCTTCGTGACTCGAGCGGACGTCATCAGCTGCAGACTGCTTCCAATGATAGAAAACTTGCACAGAGTCGGGAGATATGCATGGGGAGCAGCAGTGCTCGCGTTCCTGTTCGAGTCCCTCAGCACGACGGATCGACAGACGATGCTGGGCGGCTTCTCACCTTTTCTGCAGGTGAGTGCAATTTAAATGATTTCTATATTATTTATGCAAAAAATGTTTATGCCATGATTATGCAATTTGACTGACTTGATTTCTAAAATGCAGATCTGGAGCTACATGTATCTCCCGGGCATCGGGAGAGGCACACTACTCCAGCCCGGCCGCATCCCGATTGCGAGGCGATGGTCGGTAGCGAGGGACACAGGGTCGATCATCAGACTGACTCGGACGATCCAAGAAGACCTGGACTCCTACCCACACACGTCGGTAAGTCCAGAACTTGAAATGATTTCTACATGCTTTTAAATGCTTCTACACGCCTTTACATGCTTTATTAAATGCTTCTACATGTTGTCAATATTTCTAAAAATGTTAATGAATGGACTGAATCCTTTCAGGTGAGATGGACCACGTACCGCGGCGAGGGTTACACGAGTCAGCCGTGGGTGGAGGCGGCCTTGTCGTATAGGGGGCGAGACATATGGCTGCATTGCATCCACATCATTGAGCCTCTGCACTACAGGCTGATCCTGTGGACTCGGGGACTACACCATCCCGAGGTGACCTTTCCACGCCACAGTGATGACCACCCAGGCAAGTCAGCAAGGGGCATCAGTGGCAATGTGGATTGGTGCGCCCGGAAGGCGAAGTACGTCCACGACTGGAACAAGCGAGGCCGAGCGGTGAAGGAGCGGGACGAGAGCGACGAGGCATATCTGAAGGCCTTCGCTCGATTCTACGGTGACCGGGTGTACCGAGGTGCCCGACGACCGGTATGCAACTCTAAACCTTAAACCTCTTTATATGCAAAAATGCAATGTGCCAGATGGACTGACTCATGTTTCTAAAATGCAGCTAGACCCTGAGGGACGGATAGCTGAGCTGGAGGGATTACTTCACTCCACCATCCAGCAGCGGGACGAGTACCGGACCGCCCTGGAGCTCCTGGTGAGACTCTAAACTTAAACTTAAATGATTATGCTTATGAAATGCTTAATGTGATGCTAATCATAAAAATGCAGCGGGCCGAGGGAGCCCAACGAGCTGGACCGGCTGCCCCATCGTCTTCCTCACAGCCTGCGGGAGGCAGGCCTGAGCAGGATGCCGAGTTTGCTCGGGCGATTGCCCGGGCCGAGGAAGCGGAGGCCACCCTCGCAGAGCGGGTAAGATGCTAAAATGCTTATGCTCATGATGATGCCAATTAAATACCTTATGATTAACTATATGAAATGCAATCTACAGGTGAGAGAGGTAGCCGCAGCAGTGGCCGAGGTGAGGTAGGCTCGGTCGGAGGCAGAGCGTCTCCAAGCAGAGATAGAGAGGAGCCGGGCCGAGACAGAGAGAGCCCGAGCAGAAACAGAGCTTGTGCGGGCGGAGATGGCCAGATTACGAGCGGAGACCCCGCGACGCCCGGATGACGGAGAGGTGGAGCGACTCAGGGCTGACATCGCACGTGTAAGAGGCGAGCGAGATCAGTTCCGAGTGCAGACCTTCGAGATGAAGGGCGCGATTGGGGCCTTGAAGGATGCACTCCGGCTTCTAGGGAGGAAGTCGGGGACGAGCAGCCGGAGCCAGAGCGTGGCCCCTATCAGCGGAGTTCGCGGGTATTTTACCAGTTCTTCCGGCCATCGGAGGAACGAGGAGGCGGACCAGAGACGACAGCCAGAGGGTGAGCACAGCGCCATGGGACCAACAGCCAGGCAGCCCGAGGGTACCGGAGATAGTGATGGCGGCCCGGGAGATAAGCCGGCCGAGTGATATATATATTTTTTTTCTTTGCCTTTTGTTATCACTTGTACATGACTTATATAGAAAAATGGAGTGAAAAATGACCTTTCTTTTTGGTCTTTTCTTATTTTGTGCAGGAATGTGTGTTTGTGAAATGCCAAAAACAAATGAAGGATTGTATGTGATGATGAATGTGTAAGATGTGTGTATGAATGCATGTGTAGGAATGCATGTATGTGAAGAATGAAAATAGTTGTGTATGAGAATGTGTGGAAAAGGAGGTGTAAAATGTGAAAGACCGCCAAGTCTAGGCAAGGGCAGGAAGGAATAGCCTCAATTCAGCAGTAGAGAATGTAACGGTCCAGGTTCAAACCATCATAATCAAATAACGCACTGGATAAGGGCCGTTAACCATGACAGTGGTCAAATTGTAGCTGGGGCTACAGGAAAAGTGACGGTCAACGGAAGGCACGTCAAAGACAAATAACGGCCTAATGCTAGACCGTTGATCATGGCAGAGCGATGGTTTACAGGGCAACTAGCAGGAAATGCGACGGCCCAAAGGAGACGCGTCGGGGTGAAGCAACGGTCCTGACCAAGACCGTCGGTAAATGTTTAGCCCAGAAGCCAAGGAGCTGAACGGCTGAGGGTGTACTGGCTCAGGGTTCACGCGTTACGAAAGAACGACGGTCAAACGCTGGACCGTCGAACTTCACAGAACAGGATCGGGCGAACTTGAACCTATAGGAAATGCGACGGTCCCATTCCGGTGCGTCAGAGACAAATGACGGTCCCACGATAGACCGTTGGAGCCTGAGTTGTGTTCCGAGACAGATTGAGCCGTGAGAGCCTAAACCCGAGATTTATCCACTTAATCTCCCATTAGAACTTATCTAGATTGAAGATAAGGCCTCCTAACTCAAGTCTTATCCTTCTAAAACCAAAATCAAGCCTTTAAAACTTGGAAACTCAACCAAAAAAAATGTAGCTTTGCTGAAACCTCTGCTCCAGGGCTGAAAGACCACTCCTAAAGGTAGAAATCAAGATGAAGAGAAGCTTTGAGGTGATGGCTATGGAGGAGAAGGTCTACATCGGACCTAAGGCTGCAAGAAAGGAACACAGAGAGCTTCAACAGCTAACCTCGATTCCCAAGCACCTAAGCTCTAATGCTCAAAGGGTTGTAAGTCTCAATAACCCAGCCAAGTTCAGAATTTTCTGCACTTCAATTCCTTTCACGACTTCTTCTTCTTCTCCTTCTTAAGCCCCTTCCTGGCCCAAGATGCTATTCAAATTTGAAGTGGGTGGCTCTCATGGTAAAGGAACTCCCTATAGAAGTCACATCAATCCTTAAAGCATGGCACCTTCAACCTTTCTGGTTTTAGGTAAAAACTTCCAGAAATTATCTTTAGATTGGCCAAGTATTTTAGCTCTTGTAGAACTATGGCATCCACAAAATCATACCTTCATCTTCCCTTCCTTTGAAGCGACAGTCCTATTAGAAGAGGTAGAGACCTACCTGGCCCTTCCTAAGACTAAGGTGGGGGATGAAGACCGGGTTTGCTACACGGTTGAGCCTATTGACCCATCCTTGATCTTAAGTGATTTCATCCATAATCCGAAGGACGTGAGGACCATGATCAGCCCACACCACATTCATTTGATACCCTTGGCACAATGGATAGTGTCCTATTGCAAGAACAAGTGGGAGAGACACGAAGCAATAGCCAAGGCGGTGGCAGTGTGCTTATGCAGAGTCTTCCTTTTCACCACAACCGACCACCTTTTAGACATAAAAAATCTCAGCATTATTAGTGGGTTGTGGCGGGGAACGTCCATCTCTCAAGCGATCCTCTCATACCTCTATGAAGGACTAAGTTCAGCTTGCCTAGGAGGACCTTTGTTCGGCTCTATGATACTCCTTGAGTGCTGGATAGGAGTGAGAGTCAAATTCCAACCAAAGAAAGACATAACTTGAGCCAGCCGAATCTTCGGGAGCCACCCTCTCTTCTTCATTAGAGGGGGATTTGGATACTCTTCACAGGTTGAATGTAAGACGGCGGATAAGAAAACTCGGGATGAATGGCGCCTCTTCTTCAACACTTTACCAATAGACAAGTTCAATATGTGACCAAGAATCCTTCGAAGCACTCCTCTTAAAATACCGCAGCGTCAAGGCCTGGACCTCCAACTAGTGGGGAACACTACAATGGCGATCTACAACCCGCACCAGTGCCATCTTCAGATCGGACTTCCAAGAACCCAAGCTCCTGCACTATCACACTACCCTCCCCTTCTATCTAGGAAGATGGGGACCGAGGAGGATGAAAGAGTAATCCGGAACGCGCTGACCATGTGGGAGATCAGCAAAGTGCGCCCGTGGCAAGAAGAAGTTGAAGAGAACGACGAAGCACGCCGAGGCTATGTGAAAGAGTTGAGAAAGATCGGCCCTCTTGCAGATAAAAAACTTAATGTAGCTTGATTTATCTTTTTATTTATGAGAGATGTTGCTTGTATGACAAAAAGTTGGAATTTTGTGAATTCATTTTTCATTAAGCCTGATTGAATAAGATGAGATTGTCTCAGTTGAATGAGCAAGAGTTTTGTGGCTTGATTGTCTGGAATGATGTGAACATGCAGAGCCTCTGGAGTATGTAACGGATGTGCACTGGGCCGTTATAAAGAAACGACGATCTGGCGATAGGCCATCAGAATGGAAGCACGAAGAACCCTGTTCTCTGAGGGATGTAACGGTCAAGACTCAGGCCGTTAGAGTAAGTAACAGTCATAACCCTCGCCGTTAGAATGATGGCTGTTGAAAGAAAGAAAGCTTATGCAAGAAGAGGAGTGACGGTAAGGATATGACCGTTGGATGATTATAGCGGCCTGGTGATGATGCGTTACAACCTTTGAATCTGCATAATTGTGAGCTTCTCACTTTGATCTTGATCTTGTGTTCTGCGCACACTTTAAACATGAAACAAGTTAGATCTGTTCTTAGACTAAACCCCTTGCCTTGAAGCAAGTTAGATAATAACCGTTTCTCAATATTTGGTCAAGGGGTGGAGCCTTGTTAAATAGGCGGAAAACATAATAAAAATAATGCAATGCATGCAATGCATATGATGGTGTTTTCGGGGGTTTTGAAGAATATCTGATTTTTGTGAGACTTTGAAAATATTTGATGTTTTTGGATTTTGGAAATATTTCGATTTTTTTTGGATTTTAGAAAATGTTTGATTTTGTTTGGATTTTGAAAATATTCAATTTGTTTGGATTTTGAAAATATTTGATTTTTTTTTTGATTTTGAAAATATTTGATTTTTTTTGATTTTGGAAAATATTAAATTTGTTTAGATTTTGAAAATATTTGATTTTTATTTGGATTTTGGAAAACCAGTGCTTCCCCAGCAGCGTGAGCCCTTCCTTGTTGATATCGAGTTCGGGGGTGGGTGTGAGAGAAGGTGACGGCCCCTAGACAAGGTCCAATTGTCATGACAGTGTTTCTGCCAGGGCCATACCCAGGGTACTAATCTTGGTCCTAAAAGAAAAACAGAATACGGGGGGTAAGCTTTAGGCCAGATATAGAAGTTTTTTAAGACTTGATTTCCTTTCCGTACAACCCATTAGAGATTTGGTCTGTTGTGCCGGGGCTTTGAGTCCGTCATCGAACCTTAATCCACCCTATGCATGCATGCGACCGGGCTCATAACGTCCCGCAGGGAACTGTACTGCCACTCTTGTCATGCATAGCTTTTCTTGCTTTGCCTTTCTGGAGCTTTGGAATTCATAGTTCATACTATATCGACTTTGAGGTGATGCTTTGTTTTTTTCATAGAGATTGCCCCTTCGCTGTCTCTTTTGTTTCTTGTGGCGTCAGGTCATAATAGACTGCCCCTATTTGAGACCTCCTCTCGTGAGGGTGTTTGGATCGATTATCGCCTCCTTATTCACCTCTTGCCCCTGGTTTTAGCTGAAGGAAGAAACGGACAGGGACCTCGCCTTTCCCCCAAAGCATGGCCAAGGAGAAACGTTATCCTTTCTCAACGTGGAAAACCTGACCAGGGACGTCGTGTAGTGTGTGATTGCCTCACTCGGGACTCCTTTAGTGAAAGGAGGAACATCTTGCTGCCGGGGTAGCACATGGTTAGACTGTAAGGAAAGAAACGCTTAAGATACAACCCATTCCACGGGTGAGAGAGCTCCTCACCTTCCGCGTTTACTAAACGATAAGCATTTCCCGGATAAGCTTCTTTTACGACAAACGGCCCTTCCCAATTAGGTTGTAATTTAGACCTAGGACCTGCAGACCGAATGAATTTTCATTTCAAAACCATATCACCCTTTTGAAACTTACGTTCGATTACCTTCTTTTGAAAATAACGTGAAACCCTCTTCTGATAAACAGATACATGATCGGCCGCATTCATCCTCTTCTCATCTAATAGTTCCAACTGAACCAGCAACGCCTCTCGACGTTCATCGAGATTAAGTTCCTTATCAAGCTGCACTCTAAGGGAAGGGATCAGGATCTCATATGGGAGCACCGCCTCCATCCCGTAGGTAAGAGAATAGGGAGTTTGTCCCGTAGGGGTACGGACGGAGGTGCGGTAAGCCCACAGAGCTTCCACTAATCTATCTGGCCAATCAGAAAACTTATGAGCTTCGCATGTTTTCTTGATGATTTTAAGAAGAGTTTTATTAGTGGCCTCGGCTTGACCGTTGCCTTGAGGATAATATGGAGATGAATGATGCAATGCAATCTTGAACTTCTTACATAGGTCATTAAGCTCTTGGGAAACGAACTGGGGTCCGTTGTCGGTGATGATGCTGCTTGGCACTCCGAACCGCGAGATGATATTCTTCATAATAAAGTGGCACACCGTTGTAGCTTTGATCTCTGCGTACGCCTCGGCTTCGGCCCACTTGGTGAAGTACTCAGTGGCGGTAAGGATAAAGGATTTCTGCTTGATCTGGGAATTAGGATCACCGAGCGGGCCGACAACGTCAAAGGCCCACATAGAGAATGGCCAAGGAGCGGTCATAGGATGGAGAGATGAAGCTGGAGAATGAATTTTATCATCGTGGAGTTGGCACTTAAGACACCTCCGGACATAGAGGGAGCAATCTTCCTCTAGAGTGGGCCAATAGTAGCCCTGCCTTAGGATCTTCTTCGCTAGAGCCTGGCCATTGACATGACCCCCACACTCACTAGAATGGGCTGCTTCAGCCACCTTCCAAGCTTCAACATCATCTAAGCATCTCATGAGCATCCCATTAGTAGCGCGCCTGTACAGTTCTCATGCGACAATAGTATACCTTGCGGCGGCTCTTCTGATTGACTTGCATTGCTCAGTAGTTGCCCCTTCTGGGAATAATCCCTCCTTACAAAACAACTCGATTTCATGATACCAAGGCAATTCTTCTTCGTCCAGAATCTCTTCTAGCTCTGTTAAAGATACTTCCTTAAGATCTTCCGTCTCAGCTCTTGCCTCTACAGATTTCCTAAGATTGATGAACCAAGGGTCCTGAGGAGAGGGTGCGTCCAATCTCTGAACGACGATAGTCTCAGTGTTCTGGCTGAGAGGAAAAGATAGAGAGGAAGCAAGAGATGCTAGAGCGTCAGCTAGGATATTCTGAGAATGAGGAGTATGGATATAGATTAGCTTACGGAATTGCCTGGCAAGGAGCGTGACCAGATCTTGATAAGGCTTGAGCTTGGGGTCACGAGTACGGTAAGTGGTCAGAACTTGCCGTAGGACGAGCTGAGAGTCTCCGATGATGTTTAAATAACGCGCACCTAGGAGATAGGCGTGCTTCAGTCTAGCCAGGAGAGCCTCATACTCAACGATGTTGTTGGTAGCAGGAAACCGAAGTTGATAAGCAAAGGGGATGGTCACCCCCTCTGGAGTAAGCAGAACAACACCGATCCCTCGGCCTTGAGAATTGAGTGCACCGTCAAAGTGCAGAGACCAGAAGGGGTGATGAGAGATAACAGAAAGATGCTCATCAGGGAAATCGTCCTGGATGGAATCGGTGTGAGGAATGGGGAGATGAGCGAGATACTCAGCAATGGCATATCCTTTGACCGCCTTCTGAACAACAAAGGTGATGTTGAACTGAGAGAGGAAGCTCTGCCAGCGAGCCAACCTACTAGAAAGGACAGGCTTTTCTAAGAGATAGCGAATCGGGTCCATTCTAGAGATCAACCTAACTGGGTGGGCAAGAAAATAGTGTTTACGCTTCTGAGCTACCCACACTAAGGCGGCACAAGTTTTCTCCATAGCGGTGTATCTGGCCTCAGCTGGGTTGAATAACCGAGAGAGGTAATACGCAGCCCGCTCTTGCCCTTCATCGTCTACTTGTGCTAATACCGCCCCTAGGGAGTCTTCGATAACTAAGATGTATAGGATTAGGGGTTTCCTAGGGACAGGAGGTTGCAAAACTGGGGGATTGGATAGATATTCCTTCAAGTCCTCGTAGGCCTTTTGACAATCTTCATTCCATTCAAACTTAACCCCCGCTTAAGCAATTCATAAAATGGACGGCACCTTTGAGAATGTTGGGATATGAATCTTCTAATGAATTGCAGTCGGCCGATCAATCCTCGAAGTTCCGTAATGTTCTTAGGCGGAGGCATATCCATGACGGCCTGTGCTTTTTTAGGATCAATCTGGATCCCCCGTTTGCTCACTATGAAACCTAACTGCTTCCCTGAGGAGACTCCGAATACACACTTCTTCGGATTCATCTTAAGCTTGTACTCCCTGGCTCTTTGCAGTACCTTAGCCACAATAGAGGGGTGTTCTTCTTTGGTTCTTGACTTCACCAAAATGTCATCCACGTAAGCTTCCCTATAGATATGCATCATGCCGTGGAAGATGTTAGGGTGCTAGGCCCGGATACAGAGGGGGGTGAATGTATCCTTCTACGAATAATGCCCAAATAAAAACTCAGATGCTAGACGCAATCACAGAATAAAACTAATTCAATTAAACTTATGAGCAAGCACATGGAGCGCGCCTATCCAAGCATCTAGCAAAAGCAAACACACAAGGAAAACCACTGCTCAATAGATTTTTAGGTGGTTCGGTCCTCCAGACCTACATCCACCCCTCACTCCCAACCGGAGTGAGGCTTCACTAGCAAATGCTAGAACCAAGCAGACTCAGTCTGCGAACAAGGTGCTGCCACACAGCTTGACCAAGGGAACAGCCTCCCCTCTTCCTCCCAACCGGAGGGACACCCCAAGTGACTCCCAGCCACTTGGAAACCAGAGACTGAAGTCTCTCTTCCTCTAGACCAGGAGGGAACCCGCTAGTGACTCCCAGTCACCAGCAACCAGAGGTCGCAGACCTCTCTTCCTCCAACCGGAGGGACCCTTGGACTTACAAGCCACAAGCCCAGAACCAGAGACATGTCTCCCTTCTCCTGAATCCACAGGAGGAACCCGATCCCCAGCAGGGCAGTCAGAAGAACAAGGCTAACCAAAGAAACAAAAGAAAAAATAAAGAAACATAAAAAACACAGCAACAAAAGCTGGAAAAGAAACACAAGAGATGTAGCTCTCAATGAGCATAGTCGTTCTGGATTTGATCCACGAACAGACTGAACTGATCTGCAATAGACTCTCTCCTCCTCTTCTTTTCTTCCTCTTCTTTCTGCTTCTCTTTCTTCTCTCTTTCTTCTCACTTCTCACGAGCACTATCTCTCTCTTTTCCTTCTTCTGCTCTCACTCTCACTATCTTCTCTGCTCTCTTCTCTCTTCTTCTGCTCTTCTCTTCTTTTCTCCTCTCTGTTTGGATCGTGGCTCTCTGTATGGACTTCACCTCTCGCCAATTCGATCAGTCTTCTTCTGTGGAAGAAGGCTCATATATATAGCAGCAGCCCCGGCGTGTGACCTCCACATTTCCAGCCCTAAGTATTCCGACCACGTGGTAGCATCCAGCAGGATGTCAGTCCATGTGTCATCATCTGGTCAGGCCTTCCAGCCTCGGATCACGTGCCCTTCATTAGCCTCCACGAGCAGAGCACCTGTCAGACAGAGTATCGGAATATCATGTTAAGTGAAAAGCTCTGTATAGACTTGTAAAGACGATCATGATGTATAGACTTGTAATGTAAAGTGCGTTCTCGCACGGGAGCATATGAAGTCTCAGGGGAGCATCTATGGCCTCTGGACAGCATCACCAGCGTCAGGGGAGCATGTGGAGCACATGCTGTCTCCGGGGAGCAATCGCTGCTACAGGGGAGCATCCTCAAAATTAGGGAAGCATTAGCAATCACTGGAGGGCATACTCGGTCCCAAGAGAGCATCCGGGGGGGACAGGCGAGCATGCACGTCTGATGTACAGACTCTACCAATGTATAGACTTGAATGATAGTGATGTATAGCCAAACGGATGTACAGACTTCACTGTGAATACATGAACAGTGAATGAGTGTATAGACTTGATCAAGAGAGATGCTGGCCAATCAGAGCATTAACAGTCACTGGAGAGCATACTCGATCCCAGGAGAGCATCCGGAGGGACAGGCGAGCATGTGCGTCTGATGTACAGACTTGTGAAAGACTTGAATGCACGACCAATGTATAGACTTAGGAGCATATGAAGCCAATGTACAGACTTGCCGATGCGAGGCGAATGTACAGTCTTTAAAGGCTGTGAATAGCAAGGCATGCTGTACAGACTTGAGACCTATGAAGACGATTGTATAGACTTGAGGTTCTAAATGAAGGTAAGGTGTCAATGTACAGACTTGCTATGGTTATATGGACATTGAAGCTGCAAGCGATGTCAAACTTGGAGAGTTGAAACCAATGTACAGACTTGACGAAATGAAGACCACTATATAGACTTCCTTCGACGCAAAGGCAACTTAACGATGTACAGACTTGATTGAAGTGAAGTCTGTACAGACTTGAATGTTCACAGTGTATAGAGTTTGAAGCAAGTGACCAAGGCGATGTACAGACTTTGTTACCCAAACGATCAATGTATTGACTTGAACTTCAGGAAACGAATTAATAGACTTTGCCACAGTCTAATGTATAGACTTCCAGTGTGAATGAAACGCTATATAGACTTGCTCAAACAGTCCGATGTATAGAGTTTAGCTGAAGACCACGATGTAATGTATAGACATGAAGAAACTGTGCACATTGTATAGACTTGAAGAAACAAGGTAACGTTGTATACATTTGAAGAGACAAGGCAACGTTGTATAGACTTCAAAGATGAATGATCAGACACTGTATGGACTTCACAGTTCAACAGCCATTGTATGGACTTGTACAGTGGTGCACAGTGTACAGACTTTGAAGTCCGACCTAGCATGATGTGTAGACTTAGACTGCAACTAGGATGTCTAGACTTGTTGTGAAGCAATGCACAGGCTGTACATACTTGAAGAATGCTTGCCGAAGATGATGTATAGACTTTGGACTTGAACGCCCAAGCAGGTTGTACAGACATGAAGAGTAGACAAATGTATGGACTTTATGGCTTAACGAGAGTGCTGACAGTATGCTCAATGCAATTGTGTATATGAATGCTCTATGCATCAGTTAACATGACTGAACATCAAATATGCAATGCTTTAGATATGTTAAACTAAACTGAGCAGCAAGATGACTGAACATTTGATAGACTGAGTTATGATCAGAAAATAACTGAATAACAGCATGATGACTCACACAGCAAGATGACTCACAGTGATTAACTCACATCAAAAACTAATCATCAAAACCATCAGAAAATAACTGAATAACAGCATGATGACTCACACAGCAAGATGACTCACAGTGATTAACTCACATCAAAAATTAATCATCAAAACCATCATCAAAATCACAGGGGCACAACAATCTCCCCCTTTTTGATGATGGCAACACTTTCAACACATTGAGTCATTCTGATGATGTGAGGCATTCTGTTGACTCAAATTATTCTCCCCCTTTGACTTCTTCAAAAAGAAAATAGTTTGAGAAATTAAAGCATGTATAAAAATTCAGTCAATTTCTCCCCCTTGCAAGAACATAATTCTCCCCCTTTGGCAAACAATCTCCCCCTTTGGTATAGTCAGGATGAACCAGGGGAAGGGGTGAATGCAGATGCCGATACCAGAATGCAAGATCTTCCCCTTTAAGAGTTTCTATGAAGCATGATGCATATGACATGGAAACTCCCCCTCAATAAGTGGAATCTTATGAGATAGATGAGAAGGAGACCACAGGGGCAAACAAGGAGAAGTTCAGGTCAAACAATCAATGACATTGAGCAGAAGAGTTTCAAGTAGCGGATTTTTAAAGAAGCTCCAATCACAAGAAATTCAGTCAGATTTTTAGAGAGATATCAATCTCATAAATCTAAAACATAAGTTTTCAAAGTCTTCCATTATAAGGGCTTATGAATGAACTTTATTGTTCATCATGGTTTAAACATAATGTATGCAGAGTTTATCGATAAAATTCTGTATTGATATCTAAAACCATGGTTTAAAAAAAATGAACCAAGCCCTCATATGTATCTTGATTAATTTCCCTTTCTCTTACACAATCAAATCTATTGACTTCTTTCAGAATTACATGCACTAGTATTGAAATCAAGCAATTATGAAGTCATATGATTTTGTCTAGGGTTGTAGCAATTTGATTTTAGCATCAATATTCAGGTATTTCAATTTGTTCAACAATTTTCTTGCTACAAATTTTACGAGCACTCTAGTTCAGTGCACACATTGTAAGTAAAGGATATACCTTGATTAGAGACCAATATCCCTAAGCCCTTAGTGTGACTAACTGTCATGCTTTATGTGAACAGAGTTAGCATTTACACATCATGACACACTACAAATCATTTTTTAATGAGTGAGTTGTATTTCTCAGTGTGCATGCCATTGCTCTGCCTGATTTTCAATGAATTTTATGCAGAGTTAACTAAGGCACCTCATGACACAGTCCTTTGGACATGTGTTTCTCAGTGACCAATGTCATTGCTCTGACAGATATTACCCTTTAGACATTTCAGAAAAATTCATTTGCTTCAAATCAATAATAGTTTCATGTACTTAACCAATTAAAGTTATGTATTCAAAAGTGCAGATTTCAGAAATTTTCACAAGACACAGCATGAAACAGATGGTTAAGGTTTATTAAACATGCTTCAGATATTTTTAAGAGATTTTAAAGTCAAACTCCATGAACATTAAACTTAAACCACATGAGTTATTTCAGACATTCATAAAAATGTATAATATAAGATTTCTAGTTCAAGAGTTTTCAGATTTATGATCGAGATAGCCCATTGACATCTTCATGAGAGACTGATAGAATCCTGAAGCCAAATGATACCAATTGATAAGAGAGTTTTTGAAGCCCAGTGATTGTTTTTCAGAGTATGATCTAGGTTTGTCAACCAAATGAATAAGAAAGGATATGCAATGAATTTTGACAAATGTATGCATTTGACAACCTATATGCAATGCATTGACTCCCCTTGACAACATGCATTCACTAACTCTTTTTGGCATTTTTCAATATCAGGAAATGCAATGCACTATATGTATGCAAGGATATGCAATTTACTCAATATTGATTGCTATGCAAAGTCATGCAATTAACTCCTCCTGAAAACATGCAATGTTTGCCATGAGAAACTGAACATATGATTTTGATTCATGCACATTCAGACTGCCTTATCAAGCAAAATGACCCATGGTACTAGGCGGAACACTTGGTCTAAAAGACCAGCTCTCACATAGTAAGGACCTCCAGACAGATTTCCCTGCCTTTTGGTAGCTTACCATTTGATATACCATAGAGGTCATGAATAACAAAGTAAAACCAACAGTCCTATATGCAATTCAGGTTTTTAATAAACTATGCAACAGAGAAATTTCAAACAACATTCATATGCAGTCCAGATTTTTCAGAATGCAATTTATTTTTAGAGTTTATGCATTTCAACAATTATCAAACAAGTACAAATGGCAGATATGCAAGATTACATCAAATCAGATATGCAATGAATTTCAAAATAGAAAATGCAGAGAATTTACCTGAAAAGTTCAGAAGGGGTTTTCATTCTTGAGTGCCTTGGATTAATACCCATTTTTATTCCATTCCAAGGCACACCTGCAAGGCAAAGTTATTTTGCATAAATAGGTACCCAATAAGTCTTGGGTCCTGACAAGACAGTATCACTTCTAGCAGGTTTTCTCAGCACATTTTTAACTTGATGACAAGGAGCAGCAGTTTTCAGATCTGATTTATGCACATTCTTGTTAGCATGAATTCTATGTGCATATGCATGAAAATTTTTGTTAATAGAATTAAAATTCTGTTTACCAAAACCAGTCTTGCTTTGGTATCCTGCCAGCCAACAGGTTGCAGCCCTGTGACCTGACTTTCCACAGTTAAAACAATGAGAAGAATTCATTCTCTTAAAATTCTCATGAAAAGCATGTCTATTTGTAGGGATTTTAGCATGTTTAAAATTTTCATTTCTACCCTGAGCATGCCAGCATTCAATGGCCCTGTGGCCACTCTTTCCACATTCAAAGCATGAAATAGAATTTCTCCTACCAGCATTCAGCCAGCATTCAATGGCCCTGTGGCCATGCTTTCCACAGTGAGAGCATTTGAGAGAATTTCTTTTAAAAGAACCTGACCAGCATTCAGAGGTCTTGTGACCAATCATGTTGCAGTTAAAACAGATGATGTGCTGGTTTATTGAAACAGATTTGTTTTTACTAAAAATATGTTGGTTTGCAGGGAATTTAGCATGATATGAATAAAAGGTTTTCTTACCGCTAGCAAACCAACAATGAGCAATTGAGTGTCCTAATTTGCCACAATTAGAACATGTGACACTCCTTTTCTGAGGTGAACGATTTTTATCATGAGATCTCCTAGCATTCTTATCATCCTTCTCCATCAACTTACACTCATTCATCAGATGTCCAAATTTATGACAGTAATGACATATCATTTTCTTTTTGGATGCATGTGAATGTGTGTGAGGACTGTGATCAATATGCACTGATGAACCATTTTCCTTTATTTTCTGATTTACAGTCCTTTTCAGATTTTTATCCTATTTTCCTATTTTCTTAGCCTTGTACTGAGTTGGAGATGAAGTAGAAGGCTTTTCCTGTTCAGAAGATTTAACAAAAATAGTTTTTAGGTTGGCTCCATTAACCTTCCTCATGACTGGACTGTAACCGAGTCCTTCTTTCTTAAAATTAATCTTTGTTCCCAGCTTTTTCTGAACAGTGGGCTGTTTGTCTTTTGATGTTGTTGCTACATTTGAAGCATTTACAAATGATGTCATTAGCTTGTTCTGAAAAGCCTTTTTATTAACATTGTTGTAGCCCAACCCTTCCTTTTTGACATTGACTTTTGTTCCCAGCAGTTTGTTCAGATTATCTTGCCCACTAACAAATTTAGACAAAGAGTTTTTTAAGTCTTGAATTTCATTTTCTAAAGAGGAAATATGCAACTCGTAACTGGCAATCTCTTGCTCACTGCAATTCATAGCTTCACTCAAAACTTTGTTAGCAGTTTTATATTTTTCAACTTCCTGTTCCAGATTGCTCAGTTTATCAGAATCTTCAACGCAAACACTTTTACCTCTTTCTAAAGCTAGAACTCTCTCAGACATGGTGAAGTTCAGCATTCTTAACTTCTCATTTTCTTCCTTAAGTTTGTCATTTTGAACCAATTCATTTATTAGAAGCTGATCTTCTGAATTAACTTCATACTTTCTTCCATTTCCAATTTCTTTCATATCTTTTTGCTGTTTTTCAATATCTTTCTGTAATTCTATGTTTACAGACTTTATGGCATTACATTTTTCAATCAGTAATTTGTTCTCCTGTTTAAGTTTCTCTGATTTTTCTTCATCTTCTTTGGAGAGTTTTCTGAGAGAGTCATCTTCAGATTTTAGCTTGTTTAGTTCAGAGTAAGCACATTCAAGTTCCTTCTTCAGTTTTGCATTCTGATTTTTATACATATGATTATCAGACAGACATGCATCATGAAATTGCTTCGTACTTGAACAGTTTTCACATGGAGAGCTAGAACTATCTATCCCAGTACCCTTCTTCAACTTTTTACACTGTTTTCTTAAGCTCTCATGTGACTCTAACAATTCAGCATATGTATTCTCCCAATCATCAAGAGAAAAATTCTCGAAGAGATTTACCTCATCATCATCATCTTCTTCACCTTGACTGCTACCTTGATTATTTCTATCAGCCATCATGGAACTATCCTCATTTCTTATCTTAGTTCGCTTTAGCATGTCCAGAATATCTTTAGCAGAACTGCAATCAAAGAAACATGAATGTAAAGCTCTATCAGTAGCTGCCTTCATTAGATTTATAGCTATCTGGTTCTCTTCATGCATAGATTTGTGACTGTCAGTCCATTTGGACTTTTTCTTTGGTAGTTCATGAGGAGCGTGTGAAATTACTTTCCACAGGTCTGGATTAATAGATTTAGCATAATTTTTCAGACTAGCAAACCATACACTAAAATTGGAACAGTTGAAAACTGGTGGTTCACCCATGGAAACAAACAGATATAATGCAACAGGAATATTGATGCACCAAAAGCAAATTAGCACCTAAGACTGCAAGATCGGATCTACAGGTCACTGGACCTTGTATGCAGACACCGCTCTGATACCAATTGTTGGGGTGCTAGGCCCGGATACAGAGGGGGGTGAATGTATCCTTCTACGAATAATGCCCAAATAAAAACTCAGATGCTAGACGCAATCACAGAATAAAACTAATTCAATTAAACTTATGAGCAAGCACATGGAGCGCGCCTATCCAAGCATCTAGCGGAAGCAAACACACAAGGCAAACCACTACTCAATAGATTTTTAGGTGGTTCGGTCCTCCAGACCTACATCCACCCCTCACTCCCAACCGGAGTGTGGCTTCACTAGCAAACGCTAGAACCAAGCAGACTCAGTCTTAGAACAAGGTGCTGCCACACAGCTTGACCAGGGGAACAGCCTCCCCTCTTCCTCCCAACCGGAGGGACACCCCAAGTGACTCCCAGCCACTTAGAAACCAGAGACCGAAGTCTCCCTTCCTCCAGACCAGGAGGGAAACCGCTAGTGACGCCCAGTCACCAGCAACCAGAGGTCGCAGACCTCTCTTCCTCCAACCGGAGGGACCCCTGGACTTGCAAGCCACAAGCCCAGAACCGGAGACAAGTCTCCCTTCTCCTGAATCCACAGGAGGAACCCGATCCCCAGCAGGGCAGTCGGAAGAACAAGGCTAACCAAAGAAACAAAAGAAAAAAATAAAGAAACATAAAAAGCACAGTAACAAAAGCTGGAAATGAAACACAAGAGATGTAGCTCTCAATGAGCATAGTCGTTCTGGATTTGATCCACGAACAGACTGAACTGATCTGCAATAGACTCTCTCCTCCTCTTCTTTTCTTCCTCTTCTTTCTACTTCTCTTTCTTCTCTCTTTCTTCTCACTTCTCACGAGCACTATCTCTCTCTTTTCCTTCTTCTGCTCTCACTCTCTTCTCTGCTCTCTTCTTCTGCTCTTCTCTTCTTTTCTCCTCTCTGTTTGGATCGTGGCTCTCTGTATGGACTTCACCTCTCGCCAATTCGATCAGTCTTCTTCTGTGGAAGAAGGCTCATATATATAGCAGCAGCAGCCCCGGCGTGTGACCTCCACATTTCCAGCCCTAAGTATTCGGACCACGTGGCAGCATCCAGCAGGATGTCAGTCCATGTGTCATCATCTGGTCAGGCCTTCCAGCCTCGGATCATGTGTCCTTCATTAGCCTCCACGAGCAGAGCACCTGTCAGACAGAGTATCGGAATATCAGGTTAAGTGAAGAGCTCTGTATAGACTTGTAAAGATGATCATGATGTATAGACTTGTAATATAAAGTGCGTTCTCGCACGGGAGCATATGAAGTCTCAGGGGAGCATCTATGGCCTCTGGACAGCATCACCAGCATCAGGGGAGCATGTGGAGCACATGCTGTCTCTGGGGAGCAATCGCTACTCCAGGGGAGCATCCTCAAAGTTAGGGAAGCATTAGCAGTCACTGGAGGACATACTCGGTCCCAGGAGAGCATCCGGGGGGGACAGGCGAGCATGCACGTCTGATGTACAGACTCTACCAATGTATAGACTTGAAGGATAGTGATGTATAGCCAAACGGATGTACAGACTTCACTGTGAATACATGAACAGTGAATGAGTGTATAGACTTGATCAAGAGAGACGCTGGCCAATCGGAGTATTAACAGTCACTGGAGAGCATACTCGATCCCAGGAGAGCATCCGGAGGGACAGGCGAGCATGTGCGTCTGATGTACAGACTTGTGAAAGACTTGAATGCACGACCAATGTATAGACTTAGGAGCATATGAAGCCAATGTACAGACTTGCCGATGCGAGGCCAATGTACATTCTTTAAAGGCTGTGAATAGCAAGGCATGCTGTACAGACTTGAGACCTATGAAGACGATTGTATAGACTTGAGGTTCTAAATGAAGGTAAGGTGTCAATGTACAGACTTGCTATGGTTGTATGGACATTGAAGCTGCAAGCGATGTCAAACTTGGAGAGTTGAAACCAATGTACAGACTTGACGAAATGAAGACCACTATATAGACTTCCTTCGGCGCAAAGGCAACTTAACGATGTACAGACTTGATTGAAGTGAAGTCTGTACAGACTTGAATGTTCACAGTGTATAGAGTTTGAAGCAAGTGACCAAGGCGATGTATAGACTTTGTTACCCAAACGATCAATGTATGGACTTGAACTTCAGGAAACGAATTAATAGACTTTGCCACAGTCTAATGTATAGACTTCCAGTGTGAATGAAACGCTGTATAGACTTGCTCAAACAGTCCGATGTATAGAGTTTAGCTGAAGACCACGATGTAATGTATAGACATGAAGAAACTGTGCACATTGTATAGACTTGAAGAAACAAGGTAACGTTGTATACGTTTGAAGAGACAAGGCAACGTTGTATAGGCTTCAAAGATGAATGATCAGACACTGTATGGACTTCACAGTTCAACAGCCATTGTATGGACTTGTACAGTGGTGCACAGTGTACAGACTTTGAAGTCCGACCTAGCATGATGTGTAGACTTAGACTGCAACTAGGATGTCTAGACTTGTTGTGAAGCAATGCACAGGCTGTACATACTTGAAGAATGCTTGCCGAAGACGATGTATAGACTTTGTACTTGAACGCCCAAGCAGGCTGTACAGACATGAAGAGTAGACAAATGTATGGACTTTATGGCTTAACGAGAGTGCTGACAGTATGCTCAATGCAATTGTGTATATGAATGCTTTATGCATCAGTTAACATGACTGAACATCAAATATGCAATGCTTTAGATATGTTAAACTAAACTGAGCAGCAAGATGACTGAACATTTGATAGACTGAGTTATGATCAGAAAATAACTGAATAACAGCATGATGACTCACACAGCAAGATGACTCACAGTGATTAACTCACATCAAAAACCAATCATCAAAACCATCAGAAAATAACAGAATAACAGCATGATGACTCACACAGCAAGATGACTCACAGTGATTAACTCACATCAAAATCCAATCATCAAAACCATCATCAAAATCACGGGGGCACAACAGAAGATGGCCATCATCGCCCTTTGATAGGTGGCGCCCGCGTTCTTCAGACCAAATGGCATAACCACATAATAGTACGTGCCCCAGGGTGTGGTGAAGGAAGTTTTCTCTTGATCTTCTGGAGCGAGACGGATTTGATTATATCCTGAGTAACCATCCATAAATGACAATGATTCGTACCCGGCGGTACTGTCGACCAAGACATCAATGTGAGGCAGCGGGAAATCATCCTTGGGAAATGCTTTATTGAGATCCCTGAAATCGATGCAAATACGAACCTTTCCATCCTTCTTGATGACAGGGACTATGTTTGCCACCCACTGAGGATATAGGACAACTCTAATGAATCTGGCCTTATATAACTCGTCAACTTCTTCCTTAATCCTTAAGGCCATGTGGGGGTGAAATCTTCTTGACCGTTGTTTCACCGGTGTTGCCCCTGGTTTAAGCACGAGTCGATGTGCTACTAAAGAGGGGTCAAGACCTGGCATGTCCTCATAAGACTAGGCGAAGGAATCGTTATACTCCCTTAGAACTTTGATCAAATCTTCTTCTACTTGTGGAGGGAGATTAGCAGCAATAATGATGGGCCTGGGGTCTTCTTCGGTTCCCAGATTAATTTCTTTCGTAGGTTCATCCACTGTTGATGACGGCTCGTCGAATTTCTTAAGTCCTTGCGCGTACAGATCAGTAGTGTCATCTACGTCGCTGTCCTCATTAACCGGATCTTTTTCACCCAGGATTTCATAGACGCCGAGTCCGTCATCGCCCCATGCCCCTTCTATTTCTTCTCCATCCTCAATCGTAATTGCTGTAGCAAAAAATTCCAGACATTTTAAAAGGGCATGATAGCGCTGAGCTAGGTCTTGCAAGAACTTATCAGGAACAGATTTGGGAGGACGCGCAAGCGGGCGCGGCTCAGAGGAGGAAGGGTTGGATGACCTAGAACAAGACCCTACTTCTTTAGATCTAACTAATTCTACTTCCCTAGACTCGATAGACCCTAATCCTAACCTAGGAGAAAGGAGACCTAGTGGAAGGGAAGGAGCAGGGGACTCGTGCCCCTGGGATGAGGATGGAGACAGGGTAGCATAATCTTCCACTGAAATCTCCATTTTGAATTTGACGTTTTTATTTGGAGATCAGCAGAGACTATACAGCAAGATGGAGGAGGCGGGAGTTGCATAGGGAATAGCTCAGGGAAGATGCAGTCAAAGAAGGGATCGGAAGATGAGAACCACATCTCGTGGAGTTGGGCGTTGGGAGGAGGAGGAGTGAATAGAGTGGATAGATCAATGGGCGGGCAGTGCCCGCAAGCGCAAGGAACAAATAGAATCTCGGGCGGATCAACGAAGGATGGATTTACCATGATAGGAGGAAGACAGGGTAAGAACTCCCATTGCTGGAGGAGAGATTGAAAGCGGGAGGGAGACCAAGAAAAGACAATCGGCGAGCTCCCCTCCTCCCATGGATCATCGTCTGGTAGCTTCTTCGGTCTCCATTGCATGAGCCGAACCTCTTGCTTCTTTTGGCAGTCTTCTTCATGAAACAACCCCTGAAGGGCTTGACCGTAATCAAGCATAACATGTTTTGGCCTTTTTAGTACCGGCGGAGGACTGGCAATCGGACATACTGTATTTCTCTCTAACGGGGCTGGCTGCAGAGCTATTGTGCCGGGCTGAAGAGGCCCTCGGACAAAGTGCTGACGGTAGTCCCAAGTGAGTGGCCCAGAATCACCCATCATAGATAATGCGGTTTCTTTGTAGCCAAGACCAATCCTACCCATCTTTCTTCCCTTGGGTATGGGCTTGGTCATTCCTTGTAATTGCGCACCGAGGCCTCTCCCCGGTTGGTAGCCCAGTTTCAGTATAATGTTCCAGCCTTTTGAGTCTCGGATCTGGGGCTTCATCTTGATGTTAACTGGAGTAGTGATGGGCCTAGGAGGTGTATAAGCCCAAGGGAAGTTTAAATCCAGCACTGATATGACGGGTCGACTGCTTGGCCAAAGTGTAGGAAGAATCTGTTCTGAAATGGCCTTAACCGATTGCACTGTAGATAGGCTTTTGACCTTGATGACCCTCCCTTGGAAAGGGAATTTGACGCACTGATGTGCGGTGGAGGGCACGGCACCGAGCGTATCTAGCCATGGACGACCCAAGATAGCCTTGAACATAGGATCGATGTCTAGTACATAGAATTCCACGGCCATTGTAAGGGGTCCGAGCTCTGCTTGGATAGCGACCACCCCGTGACATGCTCGCCTTGAGTTGTCATATGCTGCTATAGTGGTCGGGGTAGGTCGTAATAACTCTTCGGATATGTTGCAAGCTCGTAGAGTGCTGAGTGGGCATACATTAATTGAAGCCCCTGTTTCAACCAGCGCTGCTTCAATGCTGACTTTGTTCAGAGTGATTGTAATGCAGAGCGGCATCTGCCGTGCTTCCGAAGGTGCTAGCTCAGTTTCTGAAAATGTAATCGCCGGCCCCTTTAAGATAGTAGCCAGTGCGGTCGGTAAACTATCGACTGCCATGTCTTCGCTGACCATTACCTTCTGTAAGAAATCTCTCAGTGCATCCTGGTGAAGGGTAGACCTTTTGATCAGCTCCAACACAGATATTTTAGCGGGCACTCGATCTAGATGATGTAGCAAGTCATATTGAGTACCCTGCAAAGGTTCAGTTTCTGCCTGCTCGAACGTCGGCTGAGAATACTGGGGATTAGAAGTAGTAGGGTAGTTCTGATGGAACATCTTCCCGCTTCTTAAAGCACAACTTGAAGCGGCCGCGGCATCAGTGGATAGCATGATGGGCCCTGCGGGGTGGATGAGCGGTGAAGGCTGTGCGGGGGAGATGATTTGGTGGGGTGTAAGGTTGGTGATGGTGGTGAGTGGTGGTGAGCGGATGATGGGTGAAAGATTGATGGAAGGTGGGATGGTGATGGTGGATGGTACGGATGGAGGGAGTGTTGGTGGAGGTGTCAAGATAGGTGATAGGTTAGGCGATGGCGTGATGATGGTAGCAGAGGCAAGTGGCGAAGGGTATGACGGAGTGGTGGGTGGTAGTGAATTTGTTGGAGTGGGTGTAAATGGGACGATAAGTGAAGAGGGTATTGGGTGTGAGGGAAGGATGAAGGACGGGGTAAGAGGATTGCGATGGTTGTGGTGGAGGGCCATGACTTGCGGTGTGGTGCCATCGTCATCAAAAGGCCACTCGGCACTAGGGGCCGGGGGTTGAACTACGTTCACTTGTACCGGTGCCGGCGGCTACTGTTGCTGTAGAGCAGGCAGATGACTTGGCATCGGATCTTGATGGATGCCTAGATCCTGAGCCTGTTGTGGTTGCTGTTGTGGTAGTGGCTACTGCAGCTGCGGTGCTGGATGCTGCTGCACTTGCTGCCTTGGTGGCTGCCTTCTTTTCTCTTTGATTTCAACAATGGCCCGATGCATCTCGGCCCAATCGATTCGCTGCCCTTCATGGAGATCATATACCAGATCCCGGAACTGATAACATCCTTCGATAGTGTGGCCTGGCTGCCTATGGAACATGCAATATTTCGTCTGATCAACGGCTGGGTTCCAGTTAGGCCGTTCCGGAGGAAGTTGAATTGCATTCACTGACATAAGAGCCGAGAAGATATCCGTGAGGGTCTTTGGCAGTGGAGGATATTGTGCCCTCTTGGGAGCCGGGCGCTTGTTGTTCGGATTGTTGTTATAGCCGTTGGGTGGAGGGACATTGTGGTATTGTGGAGGTGGTGGGGGTTGTTGTGGAGCGATGAAGGCATTTTGTGGAACGGTGAAGGTAGGCGGAGGGTTTTGTGGAGCGGCTTGAAAGTTCTGTGAAGCGGGATTTTGTGGAGTGCGGGGCTTTTGGGGGAAGCGGAATGGTGCGGCTTGGAATGGAAAGGCAATGGCTTGTACCTGTTCGTTTGTCTGGACCCCATCGGTAACCGGCCCTTGTGGTTTCTTGTGGGATTTGGGCTTTTGGTTTTCAAATAGGGCGCGTATGGGAGAATCCTTGAACTGGGTTTGTATGAAGCACGCCCGGCTGTAGAGTTTATGCATGTTAGCTATATCATTCATTGCCAGGATGTTCCTGAAGGTCGGGGTAGCATTTGAAATGAGCAGCTTGACCTTCTCTTCCTCCGGAATATGGCCAGGCACTCTTGCGGCCATTTGTCTCCACCTGTCTGCATAAGTTGCGAATTCCTCATCCGGCTTCATTTTCTCGGCCACTAGATCTGTAAATGAGTATTCCGGGCCGACCCTGTCTTGGAACCGCTGGATAAATTTGTCTTTCACTACCTTGAAACTTTCAGCCTCCTCTAATGGCAGAGAGTAAAACCATTCCAGAGCAACACCATCCAAAGAACGGCGGAATAAATACGCCATGAGGCGATCATCATATTGGAACTGCGCTGATTCATATAGGAAATCCCTCACATGAATGAAGGGATTGCCGTTCCCATCGTACTTGCGGTAGTTAGGGAGTTCTGATTACGGAGGGAACCGGATGTTCTGGAAGCTCGGGACAGGAATATCGGCCAAAGATTGTGGGCCAACCCGCTTCTGGAGGAAATCGAGTTGCTGTTGCATGGTGGCCCATTTATCAAATAGTTCCTGCTCTCGAGAGGGAGCAGGGGTAGTGAAAGATGTTGATTGGACTTGAGGAGCAGACGGAATGATTGTAGCAGAAGGTGGAAGCCCATAGGAAGGAGCAGAAGGATAGACAGTGGAAATAGGTGGCCCGTAAGAAGGATATTGGGCATGAGCTTGACCCAGATTAGAATAAGCTTGGGCCACCCCTTGCTGAGGGCGTAGGAAATCCGAAGGGCCCAGGAGAAGTTGCGGAGCTATCGGGCCAGAGGTGTGATGATCCACCTGAACAAACGAAGGGATATGTGACTTCCCTTTATCAAAAGATTGGTGGGCTGAATTGGAAGACTGGCCCGTCTCCATGCCAGTGAAGGAAATGGTCCGGGGTTGGACCGGAGTGAGATCAATCAGAGTGGGCTGAATGGAGGGCCCATTAACCCTAGATGGATCAACAGAGAGATTGGATTGGCCTTGGATAATGGTAGAAGGAGAAGCATTGGACCCTTGCATGGCCTGATAGAGAACCTGAAGCTGGGCCGGGTCCAATTGGGCCATCATGTGAAGAATTGAGCCCGCGGAAAGAGTGGAGAAAGAAGGGGTAGCTTGACCGCCTTCCATGGAAGTGGAGGATAGAAGAGGGGTGATCCCTTCCCCAGAAGTAACCCTAGGAAGGTTTTCAAGAAGCCCTTGAGGAAGCGAGTCCTCTTGGGGGTGAGGAGGATTGAAGGATGCCATAGCAGACTTGAAGAGTGGATTAGAATAGAACTTGACGAAGGAATTGATCCTAGGAGATGATTCGGATGGACGAAAACAACTCCACATGCAACGAACAACCTTGGAAAAGATGCAAACAACACAATGCAAACAATCACACAATGAGTAACCAAACTAAAATGACCCCGCTAAAGATGTAAGTGACAAAAGATGAAAACACCCAAAGTCAACCAAGTTTGCTTAAGATGATGCAGCAAGATTCTTGTGATTTCTCCCTTGGAACTTCTATGGATTGATTAATGTGTGCTCTCAACAATGGGTTCCAGGTAGGAGGTGGATATAAGGCTTGGTTTGATTCTAAGTGTAATCACTCCTTTACTTATGCAACCCTAGACACGGGGTGGGAAAGGTACAACCAGCCCGGCGTCCGTGTGGGAATCCACGGCTCGCGGGGACTTATGGAGGTCCCTGGTGTGATTTCTTAGTCGGCCCCAAGGAATATGGAGATGAGAGGTCCTCACAACAAGGTAGGAAAATGCAATCTAAGATATGAATGTATGAATGCCCCTATGTGCACCGGAGTGCATGCAAAGTCTAGCCTATGATCTAACAAACAATGATGCACACAATGATATGGATATATGTAACAAAGCAAGGAGGAAGTCAGGTATCACCCAAGCAAGGAATCACAGCAGAAACTACGAAACAAAATGCACCTCGGATGCGTACCTGTCTGGAGTATAACGGTCAATGATCCCTCCATCAGAGGTAAATAACGGTCGAAGGCCAGATCGCCAGAATAAATGTAACGCAGGGAGATAAGACCGCCAAATGTGCCAGAGAGCCAAAATCAACCAGAAGTAAAAAGAAACCCTGTGGAAGCCCACACAGCAGAACAAATTTAACGGTCTACTACCCCTGCGTCAGAGGAGTATAACGCAGGGACACAGGGCCGTCATAGCACTCAGAAAACCAGAATCATCAGGAAATAAGAGGGTAATCCAAAGGGAACCAAATAAGCAGATGATGACAGGTTTAAACAGATATCAAAAGCACGATTGGCACAAGTTGTCCCACCGTGATCGTCAAAAAATTATCTGTTGATTTTATTTTGCTTCTCTATCTTCTTTTTCTTGGGGTCTTAATGATGATATGTAGCAAGATGATAAGCAAATAATCAAAGATATGCACTCAACCTATGAACATGTGATCATGAACCTAGGCAACCAAAGCAAGCTGTAGCATGGGCATGCTATCTCAACCAAACTAAGCTAAGGAATAAAGGAAAAACACACGCCGGGGCGTGGAGCAAGGAGTAAATAGAAACACACCGCAAGGGGTGGAACAAGCATGGAAATGAAAGATGTGAGATGCGAAAGAGAAAGCTAATGCCCAATACTTAAGAAAGATGTGATCGCCACCAAAGTAAAAACAAGCCAAAGACCTGAAAATACCTTGGAAATAGGTGGATGAAGCACCCGCCCACGGGATAGGAAAGATCAAAGAAACCTGTAGGTTAGCTTGATGTAACGGCCAAAACCCTGTGCGTCACTTGGAAGTGACGGTCGCTCGATAGACCGCTGGAAGAATCTAACGCGCCTGCACAAGACCGTCAAATAACCTACAGTAGCAAAGCGTGAATCCTTTTAACTCCAACTCTTCCAGCCAGCTAGAAGACCCGCCTCGTGCAAAGAACATGTAAACCTGCCAAAGACGTAGAGAACAAGAACAAATAACCCAAATTAGCCCTTTAGACAATATAGCATCAATTCCTCAATAAACACAATATCATCAAAAGGAAAGGGAAATACCGGGAGGTTTTGATTTTTTAACCCCTCTGGGCATTTTTTTAAAAGATTGGGAGGAAGTTTAGATGATGAAGAATAGTGAAAAACACAGAGAAGGAAGTGGGAGAATGCTTATGATAAAAGGGAGATGGAAAGAAACTCAATATGCAATGATGAACTTTAAGAACCGAAGGAACAGATACTCCCTTCACCAGGCAGCAAACGAACGTGGAAAGCACTTCTCCTTGATCAATCGTGGCTCTAAAATGCGGCAGCACTTCGACGCAAACTCCAGAATTTCCTCCTTCGGACCATGAAGTTAAAGGTTCTATTTATAGACCCTCAAACCCTCAGGTCGAGCAGAGGAAAATCCAGCAAGATAAATGGATAACTCTTAGCAAATCCTTGAAGCTAATATCATCAAGAGTCTATAGAATCAAACAGAAGGTCTTGAGGATTAGTTTTGGAAGAGATATCGTCAATCCAAGTTCTTATCTCGACCACGGAGTAGCAGAGAAAAGGCCTGAACTGCCAGGACTCTCTGAAGGAAGTAACGGCTGCACGACAGACCGCCACAGTGAAATAACGCATCAAGGAACATCCGTTACTTTCAACCTTATCCCAAAGAGATAAGATCAACATGAAGAAGATCAAAGGAGTTGGACTCTCGAAAGAAAGTAACGGCCAAGGCATAGGGTGTCAGAATGAAACAACGGCTACACGACAGACCGTTATATTCAACATATAGGCCAAAGGATAAGCTTTGGACCAAGACCTTAAGCTTCAGGAATCTTCAAGGAGCAACGGCCCATGACCCATCCATTATAAGGAAGAAACGCGCCTGGGACAGACCGTTATTGTCAATGGAGTTCAAAAGAAGGAATGAAGGTTTTGCTAAGCTTTAGTCAAAATGAAATGCCATAAAGAGCCACATCCGATCAAGGAGTCAAGACCCGAGAAATGATCTTCAACTAAACAAAGAGACTCGATGAAGAGTGAACAACTCGGAGCATCATATATAATGAATAAAGAGATGACCCGACTTATTGGTCATAAAACGGGTGTCAACAGTCTCCATCTCCATCTTCCCCGTCGTCCTCTCCTCCTTCATCCATTCCTCCTTCTCCTTCGGTTGCAGCTTCTTCTTCTCCGCCTTGCTCCGTCGCCGGAGCGTCCTCAGCTGCCGCGGGGGGAAGCTCCTCGCCGGCGGGTTCGTCGTCGCCGAGGTCAACCACGTTGGGGGCCATGACCCTCCGACGTTTGTTAGGGCCCGTCATGAGAGTATAGGAATGAGTGGGATTAGAGAATCAGAGGGGGATGAGAATGAGAGGGATAGAAGATGGAATGGGGAACAAGGGTTAGGGTTTGGTTCGTAGCAGAAGAAGAGAGGAAGAAGAAGAGGAAGGTGTAATGAAGGAAGGAGAAGAAAAGAGGGAAAGTAGGGCGGTTATGATCGAAAAGAATTGACACCCTAAGAAGTGTCGTCACTTATTTTATTAACAGCTTGGATCAGGGCGTCATTTAAGGATCTGACGGCAGAACGCTTAATCGTCATTTAAGATTGCATGGGAAATTGAGCTGTCGTCAGATCATTAATGAGAGAATCTGATTGATTTGACGAGTGTAATTATTAGTGTTTTCAATTGACGACAACGCACGGGGGCGTCATTTGATTAAGGCACAACTTCTATCGAGGCGTCATTTTGTGTAATTAACGGAATATCTGAAAAGAATTTAAAGGAATTCATGCCCAGTGTTGGGGCGTCAATTAATTAATGGCTGTGTGAGAAGGTGTCAATCATGGTTTTTATTATTTTCGAGAAAATTGATTAAAGTGATTGACGAGGAGGTTTAGGGCGTTGTTTTGTGAATTGACGACATGATGGCAGTCGCAGCTCAGAATAGAAAGGCAGAAATTGATTAGAACTTGGAAGAATTGATCATGTAAAATGTTTTTTTGGCTCAATTAATGAAAATCCTTTATTTCATTAAAGAAAAGAATCAATACATCAAAGAGCCACTTTGGGTCACAATCCCCTAAGAGCTATTACATAAGTCTTCCATTGCTGCTTGTCTTCTTCAACCCTCTCTATGGGTTGATGTAGCTTGTTGATCCTCCATAGGGCTTGAATCGTCTTGATCTCCTCTTCATCCTCATTTGAGCAAAGATCCCTCCTCTTGATAGGTGGAAGGTGGGAAGCTTCTTCAAAGTGATGGCGTGGGAGGCCGAGTTGAGGTAGACAACAGTGAGCGTTATAGAGGACTAGCTCGGTGGCGCCCACTAGCCGGAGTTCCACTCCCGATGAGAGTCTTGTGCGAATATCTTGAGCCTTGAGGAACCCCGATGCACATGTGAAGAGATTCTTAGGCATCACCCTTAGGTGTTCTCTCCATTCCACTCTCTTCTTCACTTTTGGGACCCGATTCACCACTCTCTCACATAATCCTAGTGAACCCATCATATAGTGGAGTGGGCTTCTAGAGAAAATCCTAGATGCTTGTTGAGTTTCCTCACATGGGTCAAATTTTAGGTGGAGGTCTACCCAACTAGAAAGAAAGACCATAGACCCATATAGGGGCCTTCCCATAGCCGCCGAGGTGAGCCCACTATAGAGATAGGCTAGCACCGCCGGTCCTAATCTCTCTCCCTCCCAAATGCTAGCAATTGCACTCAATCGAGCTTCCTCTAAGAAATCATCCAAGGAAGGGAATAATAGTGCTCCCACCACGCATATTGAAAACACCTTTGTTACCTTCTCTAGCTCATCCTCCTTGGCTTGATCCATCCTCTTGTAGACCCACGCCGCAAGCTTCATAAGGTTGATGCCTTTGGTAGCTTTGATTTGGTTCACCATGTTTGAGCTTGGGATGAGGATTGATAGCATCTCATGAGCACTTATGCTCCTTGTCATAGTGGCCATCTTCTCTTCATCTCCTTGTTGCATCTTCTTTAGGCCTAGGAGCATCTCCACCTCTTCTAGAAGTATGGTGGCTTCAAAGGCAGAAAACACGAAAGTATGAGTGGATGGGTGCCAAATTTCTATGAGAGCTCCTATGGCAGCCCAATCTAGGTGTACATCATCAAGGTGCTTTGCATGGGTTACTAATCCTAGGAGGTGCCATCTAGAGAGGTAGGCCCTCGTGTCTGAAGAAAGTTTAGAAAAGAGAAGGGGAAGCCATTTGTTCTTGGTGTATCTTCTTGCACCCGGTATGTTTGAGTAATCCTAAAAATATAGGAAAAGAAAAGAGGAAGAGAAGGAAGAGTGATCAGGATTTAGGGGAAGGAAGGGGTAGAATAGAAAGTTTAATTAAGATTTCAACACTTACTTGGCCCATGGCAATCCTTCCGTTGATGTTGCCCACTATATTATATATTCTAGAAAGACCAATCTTGGGTTTCTTCAAAGGCCTTTGCATCATCATCCTATCCATCCTCTCCTTTTGTTAAAGAACAAAGTTGATGTTCTTCATGCTGTTCTGTTTCTTGGTTGAAGCCTCGACAGCAAGCTTGCAGTTTAATGGGTTTAGCAGAGGAAGGCCTCTCCTTTTATAACATTTGAAGCTCTGGCAGCGGTTTGAACAGCGCGAGTTGAATTTGAGTAGGAATAGCCTCTGGAGTTTTGTTTCTGAATAGGGAACAGGTCGCTGGAACTTACAGTTAATTGACGACGTAACCTTTGGCGTCATTTTATTGAATCGTGACCCACTTAGTGTCATCATTTATCTAACGCCCTCATATGCAGATGTCATTTTCAGTTCGATTCCAAGTTAAACAATGAAAGGGATTGGTGGCATTGTGGCTGTCGTTATTTGAGTTTATAGCGCCTCTTCGCAAGGTCATCATTTCTTGAGTTTGATGATTTAAGTCATTTTATGGTTTCATGATTATTTGATGAACTTGCACTCTATATCTTATCATAATAATCCATGTTGCATTAATGAAATTTTAATTGAGCTAATGGTCTTTAATGAACTTATGCACTTATATCTTGATCGATTGATTATATTCTTGAATTTTGTCGAGCTAACAAATCCTTTGAGTGCAGAAAAGGACAGGTTGTGCAGGTCTCGAGAAGCACTCGAGTCTGGTAACATCATTCTATCCTTTGTATCATCTCCCTGTATGCATTTCTACTATATAGTATCTACTCTACTATAGCATATCAAGGACCTTGTGGTTCTAATGAACCTGGAATTTGAGTTCCCCTTCATCAAAAATAGTGAAAGTTCCAAGGGAGTCTTGATCATACGGATAGGCCGTTGGGTCATCTACGGTTTGGGACGACGGTTCCACTTTCTGAGTTGATACGTGGACAAACGGGCTTTGGCTTAGTGTCAGCTTAGAGACCTAGATTCCATACCAAGTCTGGATGGTTTAGTAATATTATCCTTGATTATTTTCTACTTTTAGTTTATTTTTATTTTTCTTTTAGCCCAGCATGCATCATGTAGGACTTTGAGCTATAATGATGAAAATCCTCATATTAAGCCAGTAATGAGGGCCGCTTGCTCTTGATTTGAGTTGATATGAGATATTCCATTCAAAGTCAAGTACTGTGTTCTCCTTGAAGCCGCTCAGGCTGGTTCCTTGAAAGTATTCATTCACTGGATTCCTATCTCACTTCACTTTACTTTTCTGCAAACTCACCTTGGTTGTAGCACGTTAACATTGGCTGGTAACCGCTCTCCAATGGTGTCTTTCCTTTCGTGCCCGCGTGCACATTTTGTTCGTTAGTTTAATCCTTTCATCCAGTTGATTGTTGCTTTCTCGTAATCATCCAAGGTTGTTTCATTCGAAATCACGGAAAGATTTCCAACACTTAGTGTCGGAGGCGTGTCACATCACACCTTGGCATATATTTTTCAGTCTGTTCCCACTCTATTCCGCTTGTTACACTTTCACCTCATTCCGTCGCACTCCCTTGCAAAGCAGATGCCAAGGCGAGGTAGCTATAGACACGCCAAAATTGATGCTATGATGAGTAAATTTCATGTCACCACGTGATGCCCCAAAGTGGACTTCAATATTGGATTAATATGAGGTTTTTCTAGTTTATTTGGTATTTTTTAATGATAATCGTAATTAGCGTCTAGGAGCAGGGCGTTATTTAATTGACGACTTAAGGGGTGTCGTGGTTTCATTCGTAGATGACTGTTCACGTAGGCGTTGTTTCCTGGTTTTTACGAAACCCAATCAAAATAAAATTTAATGTATTGACGTCAGTTTTTGAGGCGCTGATTAATTAACGACATTCCGTACGGGCCTCATTTCTCTTTTTTTAATATAGAAAGTCATATGTTTCTATAAATAAACCCAGGAAACAACGACTGCATGCACGGTCGTCATTTTAATTAGTGCCCCACTCTATGTCGTCATTTGAGCTTCCGTCTCCGTTTCGCCTGCAACCTTCCCGGGAAGAATCCTTCCATGTTTTAACACCATATTCGATTGGGGAATCAGATCCTTGCTGGATAATACCTATCCTTTTTTTTAATCCTATTAAAATAAGGACTTTTGCCCTATAAATACCCCGTGGCTTCCTCACACGTGAAGGTGAAGAACACACATAGAGCTTTTAAAACACAGAGCCTGCGGTATAGAGAGAGAAGAGAGCTTTCTTTTCTAACAATTTCTTTGCAGGTTCTTCTTTTACTGTTCTTTCTCCACGGGTGGTCTTCCTCCGGTGGAGATTTCTTCATCCAGCGGGTTCCTTATTCTCTGCAGCTGAAGCTCTCGTTTCCTCTCCCTTTACTGCTGCTACACACAGCAGAAGGGGCGCCCCTCCTCTTTTAGTTTTAGTTTATTATTACTCTCATACACACGCATCCCTCTCTCTAGTTATTTTGCTAGAGATCTTCTCTGCGCCATATCACTTATTTGCATAGCATAGCATATCTCCATCCCTTTTCACTCCTCTTAGGGGTTTTAAACAAAAAAACCACAAAAGGTGTGTTCATGCCCACTTTGCATAGTTATATTTTAATAGAGCATTGATACTACACACACTTTGACTAATCCACATATTTGCTTGTTTTATTCATCTTGCAAGGGTAATCAAAGTAAGAACCCCTTTCATCGGCCGGCCGGTAGAAGGAAGAAGGAAAAGCTCACAATCTCACCCGCTTTCTCACAAGGTACATGCGATCATCCTTTATAATTTTGAGGTAACCCCTCTGGGGATCACCTTCCTTAGAGCATAACATGCTCATTTATTTCTTATTTCCCACATATCTTTAATGCATTAGATTTCTTTCTTCTTAGAATGTCTATGTGACACGTTCACAATCGGCTGCCGTGGTTTTGTCCCTTACGGCTTTACTCTTTCTTTTAGTTGTTCTTACTCCTGCCTTTACAGCTTTACTGTTGTAGCTTAGCGCTGCTGTTGCTTCTGCTCCTGCTTTACTATTTAGCTCTATTGTCTTGCGTGTTACTGTGTTGTTTCCAGTGGGGATCTGCGAGACCCATACTGAGCCAGTGACATGAGACTCACCCCTACTTTTCAGGTGTGGTCGTTCTTCTTCCTCGCGGTTCGAGGCATTGTCTGTCAGTTCGTAGTTGCCAGCGTTGCCTACGTCGGGCTTCCCCCGACATGTGTACGTTCTCTTTTCTGTTGGACGTACTTGTTTTTATTTGGACGGGACTTTATAATTTAAATTGTTAATTGAAAATGTAATTTTATTTCTGCTAGCAAACTTCATCATTGAAATATTAATTGCTTACTGCTTTATCTGGAACTTCCATGTACTCCACACACACCTTTTATCCCTTCGGAGCTTTATCACTCTTGGGGGGCCTCGCAAGATCAAAGTGATATCGGGTTTACTCGGTATCCCGACCCTGGTTCGTCATAGTTGGTATCAGAGCTAGTTGTGTGAAAGTACATGGGAATTCGAGATATCACAGTACTCAGAGTCCATAAGGTCTAGTACAGTCGGCAATTGGCATTAGGCTTTTTGTCTTTTTGTACTGCTTTGTTCTCTTGTGAGCGCTTGTGTGTTATGTGTTGGCACTATGATGATGGATTTGCTCTCGTCGGATTGCGATGGGTTGTTCTTCTTTTGTCATGGTGTTTGTCTCGGTTATGCTGTACTTGGCAGAGTTCACCGACATGCATGAATCTGCGGTGCGGTGTTTCAAATTTTTCCGTGGCATTTTCAGGTGGCTGATTATTTTATCGTTGGTGTGATGGCCGTGCACATTTTCCAGTTGATTTGGCCGTCCTAGATTGAGGTTTGTTTAGCCCCTAAGGTGTTAAACTTGTGTTGAGGTGGTCGATTGGATGTCTTGATTGAGAGAATGCTCGGGCTAACCTAGGATTTTCCTTCCTAGTGAGCTACTATTAGTCGAGCTTGATTCTTCTCATCTTGTCTGGTAGTGTCTTTTCAATGTAAGCATTGGAACTGTTGTCTTTGTGAAGCCTTTGTCCTATGTCTGCGTAAGTGTGGACAGTGTTAGTTCCGAGCCTGATCTGTTCTTGTTTGACGGCTGCTTGGCTTTGGACCCATTTTGTGTGTTTGGGGGGGCCGTTGTGCACCGTGTCCGACGTGCCATGTCTGGCGGCTGTTGTGCTATGAAGGTTCAGTAATTGTTTCAGACGTAAGGATAAGCTGAGACAGGTGTTCTTTGATAGGTTCGGTGCGCTGGATTCAAAGGGGGGGTGAATGAATCCCACACTTAAAAAACTTTTCGCTCAATGAAAACTAGAACACTAACTAGAACAAGATAGACAAACTGGATAACTAATCAGAATCTTATTTGAACCGAAGAACAAACATCTATCTCGCGCCTAAACAATCAACTAGCGGAAGCTGAAGAAGGTAATCAACCTACTGCAAGATAGCAATATGAACGCTCAGACAATCTGTGAAAGGTGGTAGAAGACATGGAGCTAATGCACAAGGCAAACCACTGCACATATAATTTTTTAGGTGGTTCGGTCCTCCAGACCTACATCCACCCCTCACTCCCAACCGGAGGGAGGCTTCCACTAGCACAAGCTAGAAACTGCAGACTCAGTCTGCGAACAGAATGCTGCCACACAGCTTGACCAGGGGAACAGCCTCCCCTCTTCCTCCACACCGGAGGGACACCCCAAGTGACTCACAGCCACATGGAAACCAGAGACCGAAGTCTCTCTTCCTCCAGACCAGGAGGGGACACACCAGTGACTCCCCGTCACCAGCAAACCAGAGGTCACAGACCTCTCTTCCTCTAGACCAGGAGGGACCCGACCTCTATCCAGAGAATCGAAAGAACAAAGATAACCAAATGAAAAAGGAAAAATAAGAAAGGAAAAATACACAGCGATCAGAAAGCTGTAAGGAAAGATAACATAGATGTGGCTCCTATGGAGCTGACTGGCTTGGATTTGATCCACGGTCCAGTAGACAGATCTTCAGTCGAGACTTCTTTCTTCTTCTCCACGAACTCTCACTATCTCTCTTCTCCTTCTTTTTTTCTCTTTCTTTTTCTGACACTCGATCGTGCAAGCTCTCTCTGTCTCTTCTTTTCTCTTCTTCTTCTTTTTCTTCTTCTGCTGCTCTCTTCCTCACTTCTTCTTCACTCACAGTCATGATCAGCCCTCTTCTATTCTTATCAGTCTTCTTCTGAGGAAGACGTCTTCTATATATATAGCAGCAGCTTAGGGCGTGTGCTTTCCACTTCTCCCGCCCAATTGATGCTACCACGTGTCAGCATCTCATCTTCTTGGATCACGTGCCAGGTGCCCACCTCGGGTCACGTGCCCAGACATAGTAACCTCGTCCAACAATCCTGTCAGTTAATTAGTCGTAGACAGTATCAGCTTAAGGCAATGTTCAGACTTCATTCAGCAAGAAAAGTAAGCATGGATGGCTGTACAGAGTTGATCGTGTGAGGCAAGACAAGTGTACAGACTTCTTACCACATGCTGTAATATGCATATGTAATGCAGTGTATAGACTTGCAGAAACATGCTGCAGTATGCATATGATGCAGTGTATAGACTTGAATGAATAGACTTCGATGAGAACAATGCATGAACGTAGTGTATAGACTTGCTGAATGCCTAGCTATCGTGCGGATGTATAGACTTGTGTTATGCAGCCTAAGAATGTACAGACTTGATGAGGTGCTAAGTGATAGAGCTGGCTGTACAGACTCTGAGGAAACACAAGCAGCGTTGTATAGACTAGAAAAACGCTAGATGCACGATGTATAGACCTTGCCAAAGGAAATGGCTGTACAGACTTGACCAAGGCAAAGCAATCGAATGTATGGACTTTCACAAGGTATAGACTAGCCAAAGAATTGGACGATGTACAGACTTGAACAAGGGAAAGTCTGTACAGACTTGAAGGTTCACAACGTATACACTTTGGCAAGACAATAGCTGTACATACCTCAACTCGAGCAATGTTTAGACTTGCAGGTGCAACGTAGGTAAAAGTACCAATGTATAGACTTGCGAGTGTAACGTAGGTAAAGGTACCACTGTACAGACTTCGAAGTTGAACAGGTGGATGTACAGACTTCACTTCATGCAAACTACAGTGCAGTGTACAGACTTCAGACATGATGCACTGTATAGACTTCAAATGAGGCTGTACAGACTTGGTCCGATGTACAGTGCAATGTATAGACTTTCGTTCAGCAGAGACGTTAAGAGAGACTGTATAGACTTTGACTTCAAAAGAGACACTCTCTATGAGACGGACGATGTATAGACTTCTAGACACTGTAGACTTGAACAGCGTGAGACGTTAACTAAGACGGATGAGAATGTATAGACTTTAATGAAGAATGCACACGATGCAAAGGACTATGTACACACTTGGCCAATGTACAGACTTAGCAGTAGCATGATGGCGAGTGCTGTACAGACTTCGTGTGCATTGGCCAACAATGTGCAGACTTGGCCCAACTAAGAACCGATGGATGTATAGACTTTACGAGCACAGTCCAATGTATAGACTTTGCGAGATGCAGACTGGGCAATGTACAGACTTGAAGATGTGAACGACACAATGTATAGACTTCGCCCCTTGACGAATGTACAGACTTGGCTTCGTGCTTGCTACAGGACAATGTCTGATGCAACTTCAAAGCACAATGTGCAGGCTTTAACAATGTGACGCAATGTACACACTTCATGAGATGATGGATGTACACACTTCAGCTAAGCAAGCTACAGTGAATGTATGGACTTTATGTAGACGATGCATGAGACGCGAACTCTGTACAGACTTGGTGTGCCGTGCATGAACAGTGCAATGTAACGGCTTGCGTGAATGCAACATCGATGTTCAGACTTGGAAGCCGATGTGTAGACTTGCTAAGATGCAAGGCAACACAGACACTGGTTGTATAGACTTGCGTTCACACAGCAGTGTATGGACTTAGAATGCCTGCCTACATGCGATGTACAGACTTGAGTTATGCAACTGAAGGCTGTACAGACTTGCTATGATGGTGAGATGCAACGTGAGACGCTCGAATGTACAGACTTGCTGATTGTGTTAAGACACAGCATGAGATGCTATGATCTGGGGGGTCGACCCATCTGAAAGGGGGGTCGACCCACTTGTGTCCAGACTGTGGTAGAATGTAATGATGCATGGATGTTTAGCTTGTACTGATTTCCACAAGCAGAGTAAAGCAACTGATGTATGTGTATATAAGTGCTTTATGCAGCAGATAACATGACTGAACATCAAATGCAATACTTTAGATCTGATAAACTGACATAATGTGCATGACAAAGAAATGATGTGTGCACACAATGTATATAATGGAATGTCATTCACAAGCACACATTCACAAATACATGAACACATATGAATGCACTTAACTAAATCAACAAGGTCTTTCATGCACACATGCATATGGTGACTTATAGTGTTTGCTATCATCAAAACCAATCATCAAGACCACAGGGGCACAACAATCTCCCCCTTTTTGATGATGGCAACACTATGAGTCACACTGACTCAAGTCAAAACATTCTCCCCCTTTGACTTCAGCAAAAAGATATTAGTTTGAGAGAGGTAAAATAAGCAGGTATGAAACAATTGAAATAACATTTCTCCCTTTAACTATAAAAGCACATTCGTCCCCAAAGAGCAATATGACTCAAATAAATTTCTCCCCTTTTGTTTAAAAAATCATGCAGAGGTATGAATGCAGAGATGCAGATGCAGCAAGAAATGCAATACCTCCCCCTAAGAATATGAATGCAGGGTCACAATTGATATGAACATGATTCAATATGACAAGGAAGCTCCCCCTGAATAGATACCAATTGATATGCATCTGTTGCATTTCTCCCAATTGATGTGGTTGAGAGGGAGACCACAGTGGCATGCAAGGGTAAGTTCAGGTCAAAGAACCAAGGACAGTGAGGAGAAGAGTTTCAAACACAAGAAGTTCAAAACAAGATTTTCAAGGAGATATCAATCTCATAAATCAAAAACATAATTTTTCAAAGTCTTCCATTATAAGGGCTTATGAATGAATTTTATTGATCAGCATGGTTTAAACATGATGTATGCAAGGTTTATCAATAAAATTCTGTATTGATATCTAAAACCAAGGTTTAATAAAAATGAACCAAGCCCTCATAATTCTATCTTGATTATCCTCCCTTTCTCTTACACAATCAAATTTATTGACTTCTTTCAGAAATACATGCACTAGTATTGAGATCAAGCAATTATGAAGTCATGAGATTTTGTCTAGGGTTATAACAATTTAATTTTTGCATCAATATTCAAATATTGCAATTTGTTCAACAAGTTTTTATGCTACAAATTTTACAAGCACTCTAGTTCAGTGTACACTTTGTAACTAGAGGATATACCTTGATCAGAGGCCAATATCCCTAAGCACTTAGTGTGACTAACAGTCATGCTTTATATGAACAGAGGTAGCATTTACACATCATGACACACTACAAATCATTTCTTTGATGAGTGAGTTGTATTTCTCAGTGTGCATGCCATTGCTCTGCCTAATTAACAATCATTCTTGAGCAGAGTTAACTATGGCACCTCATGACACAGTCCTTTGGACATGTGTTTCTCAGTGACCAAAGTCATTGCTGTCACGCCCTGAACAAGGCGGAAATATCGGGACGTACAGTTAGGGACACGCTGGCAAGAGAGAGAACTAATCTAAAATAATACACAAGTGCTACAAGATGGAAATACTAAATGATCATTAACAAACCACAACTGATACAATAACCTCAAGTTCAACTTAATACAACTGGAATAATCAACCACTAAAACTCAATAACATGACTGAGACTAAAAGCTCTCCAAAACACAACTAAAGAAAGATAACACACTACTAACACACTAGAACTGATACACTCAAGACATCACTCCTGCCCTTCCCCATCGGTAAGCGCGTCACCTGAAAAGCCTGGAAAGGGGGGAAAACACAACTATGAGCTGACGCTCAGTAGGAAATAACAGACAGGTATAAGTGATTAACAGTTTAATTACATTTTAAAATGTCATGCTACAAATGATAAAAATAATAATAAGATAACGGTGATATCACGAAATAGAATTCAAAGATCTTGCAAGGTCAATAAATATAATGAATAGAATAGTAAGACAAGAATTTACTACAGGAGATAACGATAAAAATTTGGCCATATCAAGACAATTCAAGTCATGTCAAGCACGTATGTAATTTCATTTCCACGTCCAAGTAATAAGCAAGTAATGTAACCACAAGTAGAGTATAGAACAGTGAAGAGTGGAAAGTGAAAAGTAGTAGAAAGTAATGTAGAGAGTAGTGGAGAGAGTAGTGGACAGTCCTAGATTTAACACATGTCAAGTACTGGTGCCAAATGCCACACCTAGTCATTCACCTCCCCGGGGGTACACGTAGTGTACGGATGCTCTTCCCAGGACTAGACCGAGTCCTTAATTGTTTGCCAGGCATTGATTTCTTTGGATCAAAGATCCCACGAATCTAGACTTCCACAGTTTATGGCCAGAATTCTAAGGTTTAAACTAAGTAGCAATAACAACTTCAAGTAGGAAAGAGATTCATTTCCAGAATTTCAAGGTAAGTATAATCATCAAGGAGATCGAAACCAAGTCACAACAAGAGTAAATCGTGCTGCGCTGCTGTAAAACAGCAGCAATCAAACAAGCCAATCAACATATTAATCCTAATCACCAAGTTAAGATATCATGATTAACCATTATCATTTGTATTAGCCAAAGAGCCAACAAGCTAGAACAAGTTGTCAAGGTAAAGAACAAGCTCTCACAGCGGTGAAATAGAATGCATTATCAGGGGCTTTAATTACACCATTAATCATTAATTAAGTGAGTTTCTATTTAACCAATGTAAGTGTTGTAATGGAGATAGTAAACATCGTGTTTTGTACTATGTTTGCGAGAAAGGACCAATGCAAATTGAAATCAAGGGGGGTACATGAATAGGTCAAAAGTTCTTCAAAAATATAATTTCAATGGGTCTAAGTTAAATGGGTTGATTCCCCACTGATTCGGATCCATCTTCGGTTCGAAAAACGAAGAAAATCGGGTTTCTGGTGTACGGGTCGACCCTTGGGGTCGACCCCTGAAAAACTGGGGTCTGGAAGCTGAATGGGTCGACCCCTGGGGTCGACCCTCGGGCTGGGCCGCATGGGTCGACCCCTGGGGTCGACCCTCGGGCTGGCCTGGGCTGCCAGGTGATGGGTCGACCCCTGCAAGCCCAGAACCGGCCGGGGCTTCCGGAAAACGCATGAACTCGCCCAAATGGGGTCCAAATGAGTTGAAATCAAAACCACATGCCATAGGAATCTTGTTAGACATATTAGGGTCATAAAACTACAATTTGGAACACGAATTTCATCAGAATTCACAAGAATCACAACCTATTCTATGAAGAATACAAGGAGACCTAGTTCAGGACATACTTCCACTAAATCGTCGAATTCTCTCGATATACAAAACCAAATTTGAGGATTTTGGTGTCAAAAGAAAGCTAACACGATCATGAATCCAAACATATATGATATGCTACATGAAGATCAAGTTACATGACTCAAAATAAGCCCGTAATCAAGCTCTGACTTAAGGAACACTATATGAATCATGTTCTAGACATGTTTTTATAAAAATCAAAATTCACGGTGCATGCTCAATGGAATTTGGGGCTTTCTACGTTAAATGAAAGATAATAACATGCTGATTACTTCATGTAAGTTAATTAGAGTTTGGTTGTTAGATCCTACCTGAAATCGGAGAGAGAAAACTCAAACCCTATGATGAAGAACACTTGGACAGCACCTCGCAAAAAGCTCGATTTCTCCACTGACACCTAATGAAAATTGGGGCTTTTGCCACCAATGGATAGAGCTCGATGAGAGGAACAATTTGCTATACTCATGATCAAGATTTGGTTGAGAATTCTACCTCAATCGATGGATCAAAGAAGGATGAAGGAAAGCCAACGGCCTGCTGACCCACCTCCACAAATCGAGCTAGATTTCTCCAGATCTGAAACTTCAGCGAACCCCACAGTAGCCAAATGAAAGAAGACTCGTAGGGCTTCATTTTGATAGCTCATAGAGCTTTTGGAGCCTTCGGAATTGGGAGTATTCGCTGCTGCAAGCTACGTGTTTAGAAACGGCGCCGAAATCCTTGACTTGACCAAACTATGTCGGCAGCACGTTTTGGGGCTAGGTTTACCTCAAATTGATTGAGGGTAAATGTTCCTTACATTGTGGCCTTTCATTTGCCACTGATTGCAGATCATTTGGTTGAGAATTGAGGTCGAATTTCGTGTTTTAAACTAAGGGTTAGGTATGGGTCAAAAGTGTGCACTTTTGGGTTTAAACTCTAAATAGATCTTACCACGGATTTACAATGGCCTAATGCCAGAAGGAAAAGTTGTTATCTACATCGACCTAAATCTATTTACTATTTTTACAGATTTTTCTAAGGTAGTCGGATTATTACTTATACTATTCCGTAAATAGTTAAATGTTAAGTTCGGAAGACTAAGTTCACTAATTTGGCATAATAAATGATTTTCTTAGGCTTAAATGTAGAAGACAAAGTTGCTAAACAAAATTAATTCTACAAGATGTGATTTTTGGGGATTTTTAGAAAATAGTAGAAAAATGACTTATTCTATTAATTAATTAATTAATCTAATTAATTTGGATAATTCTCATTAATTCGATTAACTTCAAATAAATTCCAAATAATTACAAATAACTTTCTAAATAAATTTCTAAAGAATTTGGGGTCTTACAATTGCTCTGACTAAAATTAACTCTTTAGACAATTCAGACAAATTCATTTGCTTCAAGTCAATAATAATTTCATGTACTTAACCAATTAAAGCCATGTATTCAATAGTGCAGATTTCAGAAGGTTTTACAAGACACATCAGGAAATAGTTGGTTAAGGTTTATTAAACATGATTCAGATATTTTTAAGGGAATTACAGACAAACTCCATGAATACATTAAACTTAAACCACATGAGTTATTTCAGACATTCATAAAATCGTATAATAGAAGATTCCTAGTCCAAGTGTTTTTCAGATTTATGATCGAAATAGTCCCATTAAAATCTTCATGAAAGACTGATAGAATTCTGATACCAAATGATAGAAGAGATTTTGAAGCTCAATGTTTTCAGAATATGATCAAGGTTTGTCAACAAAATCAATAAGGAAGGATATGCAATGAATTATGACAAGTGTATGCATTTGACAACCTACATGCCAAGCATTGACTCCCCCTGACAATATGCATTCAGTCAATCTTTTTGGCATTTTTTCATAAAATGCAATGCAATTAACTACATGTATGCAAAGACATGCAAAGACTCAACATTGTTTGCTATGCAAAGACATGTAATTAACTACCCCTGAAAACATGCAATGTTTACCATGAAAACAGAACATATGGATTTGTGATTCATGCTCATTCAGACTGCCCTATCAAGCACTATGACCCATGGTACTAGGCGGATCACTTGGTCTAAAAGACCACCTCACACATAGTAAGAACCTCCAGACAGATTTCCCTGCCTTTTGGTAGCTTACTATTTATATACCATAGTGGTCAATCATGATAATTCAACATGCAGTCCTATAGGCAATCCAGATGTTCAGTGAGTTATGCAACAGACAGATTTCGAACAACATTCATATGCAGTTCAGGTTTTCAGATATTGCAAGTTTATTCTCATTTCAATGTCTAAACAGACAATTCAGTATGAGCATTGAGAGACTTGAATATTCATAGTGTTCAAAAGATGACAAATATGCAAGAGCACATCAAACCAGATATGCAATGAATTTTATTATGCAAGAGAAGATTCAAACAGAGTTGTGCAGATGACACATGCAGCTATGTATGCTTAACAGATTATGCAAACATCTAAACCAGATATTTCAGATGACAAGGTTTAAAAAACAAGTTTTCAGAACTAACCTGAATAGTGCAATCCTAGGGGTTTCATTCTTGAATGCCTTGGTTTATTGCCCCTCTTTATTCTTCAACTTTCAAGGCATACCTGTAACACAAAGCTTATTTTGCACAAACAGGTACCCAAGAGGTCTTAGGTCCTGAATTGACAGTGACATTTCTAGCAGGTTTTCTCAACAAGTTTTGTGCATGAAGGTCATCAGATTTCATTAAATAGTAATTATTCATTGAATGACCAAAGCCACCACAATAACGACATGAAACAGAATTTTTGTTCTCATTATACACATTAGCATGATCATGAAATCTATGTGTATGAGAATTAAAGGTTCTATTGTTTGCATGAAGGTTCTGTCCTTTGTTATCATTCGGCCAGCAATTTACAGCTTTGTAGCCAGACTTTTCATATTCAAAATGAGAAGAGTGATTTCTTCTCCTAAAAGGTGACCAGCACTCTCTAGCCAGATGGCCTGGCTTCCAACAGTTAGAGCATGCAACAGACTTTCTGTTAAAGACAAATTCAGGTTTATCAAAAAAATTTCTATTTGCAGGGAATCTACCAGATTTATAGTTAGACTTCCTTCCCTTAGCATGCCAACATTCAATGGCCCTGTGGCATGTCTTTCCACATTCAAAGCATGAAATAGAATTTCTTCTACCAGCATTCAACCAACATTCAATGGCCCTATGGCCTGTCTTTCCACATTTGAAACATGCAAAATATTTTCTATTTACAGCAAATTTATTCCTATCAACATCATTATGGTTTGCAGGGAATTTAGCATGATGTGAAAAAGACATTTTCTTACCATTTGCAAACCAGCATTGTGCAATGTTGTGTCCTAGTTTGCCACAGTGCAGGCATTCAGTTTTCATTTTCTGAGGTGAAGGATTTTTATCATGAAATATCCTAGCATTCATATCATCCTTCTCCATCAATTTACAATCATGCATCAAATGACCAAATCTATGACAGTAATGACAGATCATTTTCTTTTTAGATGCATATGAGTGTGTGTGAGGACTGTGATCAACATGCACTGATGTGTCCTTTTTATTTATTTTTTGTTTTCCAGTCCTTTTCTGATTTTTATCCTGTTTTTCTATTTTCTTAGCCTTGTACTGAGTTGGAGATGGGGTAGAAGGCTTTTCCTGTTCAGAAGATTTATCAAAAATAGTTTTCAGTTTGGTTCCATCAACCTTCCTCATAACTGGATTGTAACCCAATCCCTCTTTCTTAAATTTAACCTTCGTTCCCAGCATTTTCTGAACAATGGGCTGTTTATCTTTAGAGGTTGTGGCTACTTTTGAAGCATTTACAAATGATGTCATTACTTTGTTCTTAAAATCCTTTTTATTCAGATTATTGTAGCCCAACCCTTCCTTCCTGACATTGACTTTTACACCTAGTAGCTTGTCTAAGTTTTCTTGCCCACTCATAAACTTAGACAAGGAATCTTTTAAGTATTGAATTTCATTTTCTAGAGAGGAAATGTGTAACTCATAACTGGTAATCTCTTACTCACTGCAATTCATAACTTCATTCAAAACTTTGTTAGTAGTTTTATATTTCTCAACTTCCTGTTCTAGATTGCTCAGTTTATCAGAATCTTCAATGCAAACAGTTTTTCCTCTTTCTAAGGCTAGAAGTCTCTCAGACATAGTGGAGTTCAGCACTTTTAACTTCTCATTTTCTTTAACCAAAGTATCATTTTGAATTAACTCATCAAGAAGAATCTGGTCATCTTGAGATACTTTTGGATTATTTGGAGTTTCATACTCCCTTTGTAAGTTTTCAATATTTTTCTGCAACTCCATGTTTAAAGATTTTATGACATCAGATTTTTGAATCAGCAATGTGTTCTCCTTTTTAAGTTTCTCTAATTTTTCTTCATTTTCTTTAACAGATTTTCGAAGAGAGTCATTTTCAGATTTTAGCTTGTTTAAATCTGAGTTAACACTTTCGAAAATTTTCAACAATTTTTCATACTGGTCATGATAGTTAACAAGCGTCTAATTATCATTATTTGAACTGAGTTTCTCTTTGAGTTCAGATATCTCATTTACATGATCTTGATTCTCAATTTTCAGCAACAAAATTTGTTTTTTCAGCATTTGAAAATCAGACATACAAACATCATGAACATTTTTCAATTAAGTACTATTTTTACATGGAGAACTTGAACTATCTAACCCAGTACCCTTCTTCAATTTTTTATACTATTTTCTTAACCTCTCATGTGACTCTAATAATTCAGCATATGCATTCTCCCAATCATGTAGACAAACATTCTCGAAGAGATTTACCTCCTCATCATCCTGTTCTTCTTCTTAATTGCTGCTTTGTCCACTTCCTCGAGCCATCATGCAGCTTGTTTGATTTCCTTTCCCGGCTCTCTTCCTCATCTCCAATATATCACTTGCAGATCTGCATTCAAGGAAACATGAATGAAAGGCTTTGTTAGTAGCTACCTTCATCAGATTCCAAGCCTTCTGATTTTCTGCACACATAGATCGATGCTTATTAGTCCATTTGGACTGATCTTTTGGTAGTCTATATGGACCATGTGAAATTAGTTTCCACAGATCTGGATCAGTAGTAATAACAAACATATGCAAGTTTTTAAACCAGACATTAAAGTTCGTACCACTGAAAATCGGTGGATGAGCCATGAAGACAAATCAACAGGCAATTTTTTTTTTAAACAATATGTAGAAGACAATGATGCACCAAAATGCTAGCAGGATCCTCTGCAGATCGTTGGATCTGTAAATCAGAACCTTGCTCTGATACCAATTGATAGGTTCGGTGCGTTGGATTCAGAGGGGGGGTGAATGAATCCCACCGTTAAAAAACTTTTCGCTCATTGAAAACTAGAACACTAACTAGAACAAGATATATAGACAAACTGGATAACTAATCAGAATCTCTTTTGAACCGAAGAACAAACATCTATCTCGCGCCTAAACAATCAACTAGCGGATGCGGAAGAAGGTAATCAACCTACTACAAGATAGAAATATGAACGCTCAGACAATCTGTGAAAGGTGGTAGAAGACATGGAGCTAACGCACAAGGCAAACCACTACACATATAATTTGTTAGGTGGTTCGGTCCTCCAGACCTACATCCACCCCTCACTCCCAACCGGAGTGAGGCTTCCACTAGCATAAGCTAGAAACTGCAGACTCAGTCTGCGAACAGAATGCTGCCACACAGCTTCACCAGGGGAACAACCTCCCCTCTTCCTCCACACCGGAGGGACACCCCAAGTGACTCACAGCCACTTGGAAACCAGAGACCGAAGTCTCTCTTCCTCCAGACCAGGAGGGGACACAGCAGTGACTCTCCGTCACCAGCAAACCAGAGGTCACAGACCTCTCTTCCTCCAGACCAGGAGGGACCCGACCTCTATCCAGAGAATCGGAAGAACAAAGATAACCAAATGAAAAAGGAAAAATAATAAAGGAAAAATACACAGCAATCAGAAAGCTGTAAAGAAAGATAACATAGATGCGGCTCCCATGGAGCTGACTAGCCTGGATTTGATCCACTGTCCTGTAGACAGATCTTCAGTCGAGACTTCTTTCTTCTTTTCCACGAACTCTCACTATCTCTCTTCTCCTTCTCTTTTTCTCTTTCTTTTTCTGACACTCGATCGTGCAGGCTCTCTCTATCTCTTCTTTTCTCTTCTTCTTCTTTTTCTTCTTCTGCTGCTCTCTGCCTCACTTCTTCTTCACTCACAGTCTCGATCAGCCCTCTTCTATTCTTATCAGTCTTCTTCTGAGGAAGACGTCTTCTATATATATAGCAGCAGCTTAGGGCGTGTGCTTTCCACTTCTCCCGCCCAATTGATGCTACCATGTGTCAGCATCTCAGCTTCTTGGATCACGTGCCAGGTGCCCACCTCGGGTCACGTGCCCAGACACATTAACCTCATCCAACAATCCTGTCAGTTAATTAGTCGAAGGCAGTATCAGCTTAAGGCAATGTTCAGACTTCATTCAACAAGCAAAGCAAGCATGGATGGCTGTACAGAGTTGATCGTGTGAGGCAAGACAAGTGCACAGACTTCTTACCACATGCTGTAATATGCATATATGATGCAGTGTATAGACTTGCAGAAACATGCTGCAGTATGCATATGATGCAGTGTATAGACTTGAATGAATAGACTTCGATGAGAACAATGTATGAACGTAGTGTATAGACTTGCTGAATGCCTAGCTATCGTGCGGATGTATAGACCTGTGTTATGCAGCCTAAGAATGTACAGACTAGATGAGGTGCTAAGTGACAGGGCTGGCTGTACAGACTCTGAGGAAACACAAGCAGCGTTGTATAGACTTGAAAAACGCAAGATGCACGATGTACAGACCTTGACAAATGAAATGGCTGTACAGACATGACCAAGGCAAAGCAATCGAATGTATGGACTTTCATAAGGTATAGACTTGCCAAAGAACTGGACGATGTACAAACTTGAACCAGGGAAAGTCTATACATACTTGAAGGTTCACAACGTATACACTTTGGCAAGACAATGGCTGTACATACCTCAACTCGAGCAATGTTTAGACTTGCAAGTGCAACGTAGGTAAAAGTACCAATGTATAGACTTGCGAGTGTAACGTAGGTAAAGGTACCAATGTACAGAATTCGAAGATGAACAGGTGGATGTACATACTTCACTTCGTGCAAACTATAGTGCAGTGTACAGACTTCAGACATGATGCACTGTATAGACTTCAAATGAGGCTGTACAGACTTGGTCCGATGTACAGTGTAATGTATAGACTTTCGTTCAGCAGAGACGTTAAGAGAGACTGTACAGATTTTGACTTCAAAAGAGACACTCTCTATGAGACGGACGATGTATAGACTTCTAGACACTGTAGACTTGAACAGCGTGAGACATTAACTAAGACGGATGAGAATGTATAGACTTTAATGAAGAATGCACACGATGCAAAGGACTATGTACACACTTGGCCAATTTACAGACTTAGCAGTAGCATGATGGCGAGTGCTGTACAGACTTCGTGTGCATTGGCCAACAATGTGCAGACTTGGCCCAACTAAGAACCGATGGATGTATAGACTTTACGAGCAACGTCCAATGTATAGACTTTACGAAGCACAGTCCAATGTATAGACTTTGCGAGATGCAGACTTGGCAATGTACAGACTTGAAGATGTGAACGACATAATGTATAGACTTCGCCCCTTGACGAATGTACAGACTTGGCTTCGTGCTTGCTACAGGACAATGTCTAGACTTGATGTAACTTCAAAGCACAATGTGCAGACTTTAACAATGTAACGCAATGTACACACTTCATGAGACGATGGATGTACACACTTCAGCTAAGCAAGCTACAGTGAATGTATGGACTTTATGTAGACGATGCATGAGACGCAAACTCTGTACAGACTTGGTGTGCCGTGCATGAACAGTGCAATGTAACGGCTTGCGTGAATGCAACAGCGATGTTCAGACTTGGAAGCCGATGTGTAGACTTGCTGAGATGCAAGGCAACACAGACACTGGCTGTATAGACTTGCATTCACACAGCAGTGTATGGACTTCGAATGCCTGCCTGCATGCGATGTACAGACTTGAGTTATGCAACTGAAGGCTGTACAGACTTGCTATGAAGGTGAGATGCAACGTGAGACGCTCAAATGTACAGACTTGCTGATTGTGTTAAGACACAGCATGAGATGCTATGATCTGGGGGGTCGACCCATCTGAAAGGGGGGTCGACCCACTTGTGTCCAGACTGTGCTAGAATGTAATGATGCATGGATGTTTAGCCTGTACTGATTTCCACAAGCAGAGTAAAGCAACTGATGTATATGTATATAAGTGCTTTATGCAGCAGATAACATGACTGAACATCAAATGCAATACTTTAGATCTGATAAACTGACATAATGTGCATGACGAACAAATGATGTGTGCACATAGTGTATATAATGGAATGTCATTCACAAGCACACATTCACAAATACATGCACACATATGAATGCACTTAACTGAATCAACAAGGTCTTTCATGCACACATGCATATGGTGACTTATTGTGTTTGCTATCATCAAAACCAATCATCAAGACCACAGGGGCACAACATTCTTTGTGCTTTGTGCTAAAGCTGGTGCTCTTCCTGGTTTGCACTTAGGCGACTTGTGATTGGTTGTTAGCAGGATCGGTACTTGAGGCGTGGTATATTGCAGTTTCATGAATTACGATGGCGTTGAGTGTGTGCTGAGATGCGGATGCTGAGTTGTTTTTGATGCCTGTGTGCCTTGTATGAGTGTGCAGCAGAAGCGTGTGGGCTTATAACCCACAGGTTGAGGATCGTTTGGTTGGAAGATTCTGGCCAGTCGAAAGGTTTATTTTCCTCGGTGCGACTTCGTCTTGGCTATAGGTGCCTTGATGTTGTTGGTTGCCATGCCATTGCTTGTGGCTTTGTGGTTGTTGGCACTGGCATGTGTGAGGATTGGGGAATCTGTCGGCATATCTGCTGGTTGAGTACCCTTTTCTTTCTCTGAATTTCTTGGGAGTTGTGCTCTCGAGACGTGATCGTGGTCCTAGAGATGCTTTTTCTTAGAGATTGTTGTTGTGGGTCCTTGTTGGTAAGCTGCTCTTAGTGTGGCTGGTATATTTTAGCCATGTGTTCAGCTATCATTATGACTTGATGTGACCCAGCTTGCAGTTGTGTCCCGTGATTCTGTGTTGAGAACAGAGCCGAGATTTCTGCAGGTGTTGTTTGTGGTTATTATTGTTGTTGGTGGTTGTGCTCAGATTGGGAGGAGTTCCCTATGAGTCTAATTTGGCATTGTGTGGGCTGAGGTCTTGTCGGTTGGTTTTACTATACTCTTCTGTTGTTGTAGAGTTGGCATGTGACTCGAATCAGATGTAATGTCTGAGTGAGGACTGACTTGATCATGCTCGTTGTCTAGTGTTGTCGTTGGTGTTCTGCGTGCCAAGTTTCGTTGTTGTTCTTGGCACGGAAGCCGATGATGTGGAGTAATCAGCTGAGAGGAGTGTGTTTCCTTGTTTAAGCTGATGCTTGTTGTGTCTGCCAAGTGTTTTATCGGTAGCTATTTTCGTGGCATGGGTCGTGTCTCCTTTCCCTGTGAGACGTAAGCGACATTGCCTTGTTTCGGAGGTGTCGGACTTGTGTTCAGTGGAGTGCCATGCTCGTTTTATGGATCGATTTGTTTTGAGATCCGGAGCGTGTGCCTGTGATTGTGGTCTGGCTGTATTCCTCTGAATTATGTTTTTCGAGATTTGTGTTATTATGTTCTAGGTGCCTGGTGTGGCTGGGGCTTGGAGAGCATTGCCAGCATTTGGGGTTGTTCTTCCCTGTCTCTTCTTGTTGACTCCTTTAATTTCGATGATGAAATTTCCTAAGGAGGGGAGGCTGTAATGCCCTGGGTCTTACAGATCTGGATCGGAGAGCTATCGGATCGCTTTTGTGGGTCCTGAGTTGTGTGAAGAGGCGGAATCTCGCGCTGAGTCCTGAGCGGGCTGTGGATCACCAGAAGATGAATCTGCAAGAGAAGGGAAACGTATCAGAGGGCCCAGGGGATCTCCCTGGGGGAAAACCCTCCGATGGCTAAGTCAGTAGAGTGATGGTGGAAGCGATAATGAGGGGAGGAGAGAGCTGATGCGCGAGAATCCTCTCCACCAAGGGTGAAGCGAATCGTGCCCAGGAGCTTAGGGTGCGTGAAGGGCTAGTTCATCTTACCATCTTCCGGAGGGTCTCCCTTACTTAAATAGTGCATCACCTTTTAAGAGTCCGATGAGCTGAGGGCTTCCCGGCGGGAGTTACATCTTCATCGGGGGCTTTCATGGCCGGATCGTGGGGGCGTTATCCCCTTTGAGTTCGGCAGCTCCCATGACTCTCCCGCTACCGGAGGACTCTGAATGGCCGCACCTGCAGGTAAACAAGCGGTCTCACCGAGCTACGGGGATGCTAGCTCGTGTCCGAGCGATAGGCATGGCCCGGCGAAGGTGGGGTCGGATAGGTCGGCTAGAGCCTCTTTCTCTCGGTCGGAGAGTGGGCTTTAGACCGGACCTTCCATCCGATCTGACCGTTGTCTCGGGCCCTCCGAGCCTAGAAGGCCGCCGGGGAGAGTTGGTTCCTCGAGTCTTTATTTATTGGGCTTTTCTCCCAAAGTGGGCCCTGTGGGCTATCACATGGGTGGGGCTCGCCCGGTTGGACCTTGTAGGCCTTGTTGGGCCGCCTTGGTGGTGGGCTGCGGAAATCCCCCTCTCCACTTGTCCCCCTCCTACTCCCGAGCCAAAGGAGGCTCGGATGAGTAGTTTTTCGAGGCTTTGGACCGGCGTGGCTCAGGTGGGTGGAATTCCGTTGGCATTATGTAGCCGCTTATAGCGGTTGCCGAGGCCCGTAATGATGATCCTGACGGATTTGAAACGAAGGGGCCCCCCATTTTCTCGGAGCAGGGAACGGCGCGCCGCCACCCTCAGGGGTTTATAGGGGGCGCTGTTCATCGTTCTAGGCTTCCAGGGTTTTAGGCTTTCCTTGCTTCTTGATGCGCCGCGAGAGCACAGCGGAGACGCGGAGCCTTGCGGCGGCATTTGAAGAGCTGGCGAGGATAACCGCGGAGGCGGTTCGGCAGCTTCCTTCTCCCCCGGAGTCTTCAAGCTCGTACGAGGGGTCTTCTTCTGGGGTGGTAACCCTCTTTTTTTTTTTTTTTCTCTCCTGACCGGGGCTTCTTCTTGTTGCAGACGTGAGGCGGGAGCCTCTAGAGGAGGCGGCCGAGGTCATCGATCTGGGAGAGGACTCGGCAGCCGACGAGCCTGATGTCTCGGTGGGTCGCGCTTATGCCCGAGATAAGGGCAAGGGGGCGGCCCCCGAGGGGACTTCTCGGTCGACCGGCCTGAAGCGCAAGGATCCCCTGGTGGGGAAACTGCGGGAGGTCGCGAAGGCCAGGAAGAGGGCCAGGAAAGCCGGTCTTCCTACCGCCGTCGGGGGCGACTCTGGCTCGGCGGCGCTCCCCTCTCGGGGGCAGGATGGGGTCGACCCTTCTGGGCTGGCTCTCCCATCTGCCGAGCGAGAGGGGGCCGAGGAGACCAGGGGCCCCGTAGAGGGAGGTGATGGGTCGGCTCTCCCCTCTGTGGGGACAGAGGGGGCCGATGCCGGCGTGGCCGGCACTGGGACCGAGAGCTCGGTCGGTGCAGATGGGGGTGTGTCGCAACCCCAAGTGCCGGCAGTTTCTGGTGCCGTTGATCCCGCGGCGCCGGTCGAGGGTGGGGGTTCGCCCAGGGAGGCGTTGCAACCCCAATCGACCGTGGTGCGCGGGGCGGTTAGTTCTGCTGCCACAACAGGGCCTTCTGATGGGGCGCCCAAGGTGGAGCGGTCCCCTTTGCCGGAAGCTCTGGTCAGGCTTGGTGTCTCGGGTGATCTGTACCGGATCTGCCGGTCGATCGCCGATAGGACGAGGGGCGGAGAAAAGCGCAGCACTCCTGCCGGGGTCCTTGACATCCTGATGGAGGGCGGCCTTGTTATAGCTCGGACAGCGGCCGTGATGGCAGAGGCGCATGCCCGGACGGAGGCGGAGCGGTCGACGCTCGCCTGGACCCTCGGTGGATGCGAGAGGAAACTAGCTCGGCTCGAGGGGGAGCACGAGGGGCTCTGGCAGGAGTTCCTTGCTCTCAGGGAGTTGGCGCGGTCGAGCCGTCGGGAGGCCGAGGTACTGGCCGAGCAGCTGACAAGGGCCCGAGAATCGCTCGAGAGGAAGAGCAAGCGTCTAGAAGACGAGCGTCAACGCCACGTCGAGCTGGACGGCCTCTGGGAGCGTGAGCGTGCCGAGCTGCAGGATCGAGCGGAGGACGCGGAGCGCCTTCGTGCTGAGGCCGAGGCGGACCGAGCCCGGGCGGAGGGTCGGATGACCGAGACTGAGCGGAGGATGACCGAGCTGGAGGAGCGTCTGGCGAGGGCGGAAGAGCGTGCGGCCGAGGCGGAGCGGGCTCGGGACGGGCAGGTCGAGGCGGAGGCGATCGAGCGCTATAAAGGCTCGGAAGCTTACTCGGCCGACCTGATTGCAGCCGCCCTACCCTACTACGAGGTAGCTCTCCGCCGGGGTGCTCGAAAGGGGTTCAAGCAGGGCTATCGCCGAGCGATGAACTATGCTAATGAGCACCTGGCCGGAGGTGACTTTCCTTACGGCCAGGGTTATGACTCGGACGAGTCAGATTCCAGCTCCTCATCTTCGGCCGGGGAAGAACCGGGGGAATCGCCTTCAGCGGGGTCACCGGCTCCGGAGGCCTCGGGAGGGCTCGCGACCGGGACAGTTCTCGCACAGGCGAGGTCAGTGTTCGGGCCGGTCGTCGCCGAGGGTATCGGGGGTGACGCGTCCCCTACTGCGGTTCCCGAGCTTCAAAGTGGGCCCGAGGCCTGATGTAACTTTATTTTGCCCCTTCCCCTTTTTGTCCGTCTTCCTCGTTGTAAGAGGCTTTTATGGAAGGCAATAAATAACTTACTTTATTTGATCGCTATCTTTGCTGTGATTTGGTTGGCGTATCGTGGCAGTTGGAAAGTGCCGATATTTTTTGCGCCGTTTTCGCATGTCGATTCGGGAGACTTCTGGCGGGCGTCCTTCCGTATTACCATGCTTTGAAAGGCGAGGTGCTTCGCGAATCCCGCTAGGGCGGGGGGCAGGGATTTCGAGGTGACCTTCCAGGGAGGTCCTGTAGCGTGTTTTCGAGGGGGGAGTCTTTTAAGGCGCGTGGCCTCCCTTGGCCTATAAAAAGGACCGAAGGGCGCTCCTTCTCTCTTAACACTTAGGACTTTCGCCGGCGGTCTGCTCTTATTCCCTCGTCTTCTCTTTGCGTTGCGCCACCGCGATCGGAACATGGAGGACCCTTCAGAAGGTGATGCTGCAGACGACGGGGAGCGGCCGGTTCCAGATGTCCTGGAATATCAGTCGGGTCCCACGGTCGCCGCGCGTGCATGAGGTGGGTCCGACGGTCGCCGCGCGGATCGGGAGAGGGCTTCGACGTGCGGGGGCACGCCGTTTTCCTCCTCTTGGCTCCGGCGAGGCTTCCGGGGGAAGGCCGAGATGGAGGGCGGATGGGGGAGTTAGGGATGCCTGCCGCCACTCCCCTCCGTGGGAGGGGAGGAGGCGGCTCCAGTCCCTTCCTTACCCCCGTGCGCTGCCTCTTTCTCTCTCTTTTGTTCTTCATTTCTTTCACTCTTCGGGGGCTGCTTGCTTTCTGTTCGCCTCCAAAGAGTTGGCAGTTTGGAAGAAAGGGGACCTTCACGGCGTGCCCTTTTTCCAGGTTGTTGCCAACTTGGAAGGTAGCCTTCCTTGCGTGAAAGGTGGCCTTCTCCTTGCCGTCCCTCTGTCACCTTTGTCACGGACCACCCGAGCCAACTGGGTCGACCATCTCTTGTCCGAGCCAGTTTCTACGCGAGGCAGAGTCAGTGGCTGGATGCGAGAAGGTCAAGACCGGGTCGACCGGGCGATGGCCGTTTGCTGCGGTGCCAGATGGATTTTCGCTTTTTGTTATGTAATGTATTGGCAGTTGCCTTTCTGATGTACCAACAGTTATCTTGAATGAATGCGAAAGATAAGGAGGTTTATTTTACCCAATTTGTTGATACAGTATTCAGAAATAAAATCTGCGTAGTGTGGTTGCATTCCATGTCCGGGGAATGGATTCCCCTTCCATTGTGGCTAACCTGTACGCACCTTTCCCGAGCGTCTCGATCACTCGGTAGGGGCCTTCCCAGTTGGGGGATAGCTTGCCCGCCGCCTCTAGTGGTCGAGAGGCTTCTGCCTTCCTGAGGATGAAGTCCCCTGGTCGGAATTGTCTGCCTCGGACCCTGGCGTTGTAGTACCGAGTGAGGCGGCGCTGGTATTCCGTAGCTCGGACGTTCGCGATCTCTCGGAGTTCGTCTGCCAGGTCGAGGTTCTCGAGCAGCTTCTGCTCGTTTGCCTCGGGCACAAAGCTGATCACTCGGAGAGACGGATTGGCGATTTCCAATGGAACGACGGCTTCGGTGCCATATACCAGTTGAAAAGGGGTCTCACCGGTTGCCGTTCTGGGGGTCGTTCGGTGCGACCATAGTACGCTAGGCAGTTCCTCGAGCCAGCTACCCTTAGCCTTGCCGAGTCTGGTTTTTATGCCTTTCAAGATTATCTTGTTGGCATTTTCAACCAGCCCGTTGGCCTGAGGGTGGGCGACCGAAGTGAAGTGGTTGCGGATATTTAGGTCGGCGCATCTATCTCGGAAGTATCGAGAGTCGAATTGCCGCCCGTTATCGCTCACTATCACTTGGGGGACGCCGAAGCGACAAATGATCGATTTCCATACGAAACCCCAGACGACTGTCTCGGTGATCCTCGCTGTTGCTTCAGCCTCGATCCACTTGGTGAAGTAGTCGATGGCGACGATGATGAACTTCTTCTGGGATTGAGCCGTTGGGAATGGCCCAAGGATGTCGATCCCCCACCGAGCGAAAGGGTAGGGCTCGGTAAGGGTGACAAGTTCCGTGGCCGGCTGGTGGACCAAATGGTCGAACCGCTGGCAACGGTCGCAATGTTGTACGTAAGCCGTGCAGTCGCGCTGGAGGGTCGGCCACCAGTATCCTTGCCTTAGCAGGATTCTGGCCAGCGATCGACCTCCTGAATGTGCTCCGCACAGGCCTTGATGAATCTCCTCAATAGCTTGGCTCGCTTCGTCGGGGCCGAGGCACTTCAGAAGGGGCCCGGAGAACGATCTTCGGTAGAGGGCGCTGTCGAGGATGACGAAGCGCCGAGCTTGGTACTTCATCCGGCGGGCTTCTCGAGAGTCGGAGGGTTCCTGGGAGTCTCGTAGCCAGGAGAGGTAGGGGGAGCGCCAGTCGTCGGGAGTGGCCGAGTCAACGGCGAGGAGCTCCGAGTCTATGCTCGGGCGCTCTAGCTCTTCTAGGAGGACCGATCGTGTACCTTCTGGGTCTAGGGAGGAGGCCAGTCGGGAGAGGGCGTCCGCCCGAGAGTTTTGCTCCCGAGCTATTCAGACTACCTCGAACTCCACGAACTGCTGGGCCAGGCTCCGGACCAACTGGAGGTATTTGATCATAGGTGCCTCCCGAGCTTCGTACTCGCCGCTGACCTGGCTTGCGACCAGCTGGGAGTCGGTGTGGATCCTGACTCGCTCAGCCCCCAACCGTCGGGCCATGCGGGCCCCCGAGATAAGGGCCTCGTACTCGGAAGCATTGTTGGACGCCGGGAAGTTAAACTTTAGGGCGTACTGCAACTCTATTCCTTCGGGGGACCTTAGGAGGATCCCTGCGCCGCTACCGATCGAGTTGGACGATCCATCGACGAACAGCTCCCAGGTTGGCCCGGTTGCTGTCGGAGGCCTGTCCTCGACCGGAACGGTGCTCTCGGCGATGAAGTCGGCGAGCGCTTGCCCCTTGATAGCTGATCGTGGCCGATACGAGATGTCGTATGCCCCGAGCATGATGTCCCATTTGACGAGTCGCCCCGAGGCCTCGGGGTGGGCCGGAATCTTCTTCAGTGGCTTGCTGGTTAGCACGGTGATGGGATGCCCCTGGAAGTAGGGTCGGAGGCGCTTTGCGGAGGTAACCAACGCTAGCACGAGTTTCTCGGTTGCGGGGTACCTCCGCTCGGCCTCGCCGAGCACCTTGCTGGTGTAGTAGACCGGCCTCTCGACTCCCGAGTCATTCCTGACTAGGACCGAGCTGACCGTTGATGGCGTCGCCGAGAGATAGAGCAGCAAAACCTCGCCTGCAACGGGCTTGGAGAGCACCGGGGGTGAAGCTAGGAGCTCTTTGAGCTCGGCGAATGCTGTCTGGCATTCCCCGTCCCATACGAACGTAGCAGACGCTATTTTAGACCCCCCTCATTAGCTTGAAGAAGGGCAAGCATCGTTCGGCCGCACGGGACAGGAAACGACTGAGACCGGCAACACGCCCCGTCAGACGCTGGACGTCTTTGATGCACGTGGGCGGGCGCATGTCCAGGATGGCCTGGACCTTGTCAGGGTTTGCTTCGATCCCCCGCTGAGTGACCAGGAAACCCAGGAACTTCCCAGATCTTACTCCAAAGGCACACTTGGCGGGGTTGAGCTTCATGCTGTACTTCATGAGGGTGCCGAAAGTCTCGGCCAGGTCGGTGAGGTGGTCTTGGACCCTTGGGGTCTTGACAAGCATGTCGTCGATGTAGGGCTCGACGTTCCGACCTAGCTGTCCCTCGAACATATGGTTGACCAGTCGCTGGTATGTGGCTCCAGCATTCTTCAATCCGAAAGGCATCCGGGTGTAGCAGTACACGCCGTAGTCGGTGATGAAGGCTGTCTTCTCGACATCTTCAGGGCTCATTCGGATTTGATGATAACCCGAATAGGCATCCAGGAAAATGAGTATCTCGTTGCCCGAGGTTGAGTCAACCAGTTGGTCGATGCTCGGCAGCGGATAGCAGTCCTTGGGGGTGGCCTTGTTCAGATCGATGAAGTCTACGCACATTCGCCACTTGCCGGTGGTCTTCGGCACCAGGACGACGTTGGCTAGCCACGTTGGGTACAGGACCGGTCTGAAAAGACCAGTCTCTTGTCCCTTGGTGACCTGCGCCTTGATGATCGCCTGTTTCTCGGGCGCATGCTTCCTCCTCCGCTGCTGTACGGGCCTCACGGTGGCGTCGAGGTTAAGCTTGTGCATCACAGTTTCCTCTGGTATACCAGGGAGTTGATCGTCGGACCAAGCGAAGACCCGGACGTACCCAGAAAGAAACTCTTTGTATTGCTGCTGTTCCTTCGGTGGTAGGTCGGAACCGATCCTCACTCCAAGGGCCGGGTCGTCGTTCAGGAATACCGTTAATAATTCGCCACCGGGCTCGGCAGTTACAGTTTTTCCTTCGACTCCCCTGGGGCCCTTATCCTTCCCGTCCGGCCTTGAGGCTTCCACCGAGATATTATAGCACCTTCTAGCCATGGCCTGGTTACCTCGGACTTCCCCCAACCCGTTTTTGGTGGGAAACTTCATTTTTTGGTGATAGGTAGATGGTACGGCCTTTATTCGGCTGAGAATTTTTCGGCCGAAAATGGCGTTGTACGCTATCATACCTTTAATCACTATGAAGTCCACTATGACCGTAACGGTTTTGGGTGGGGTGCCGATAGTGACCGGCAGGCTTAGGGCTCCCTCGGGGTAGGTGGCCAGGCCATTAAACCTGCACAGGGGTGTTCGGATCGGGCGGAGCTTGGATGGGTCTTCCCCCATCTTGAGGAAACAGTCATAAGATAATACATCGGGGGCGCTCCCATTATCAACCAAAATCCTGTCTACATTACAGTGATTTATCGTGGCCGAGATAACGAGGGCATCGTCATGCGGGGTGCTCAGCCCTTCCAGGTCTTGGTCGGAGAAGACTATGACCTGGGGCTCCATTGGCGGGCCTTTGGGGGGCTCTAGGGCTCGGCTGGCCCGCTCGGCATGACGTTTCCTTCCTCGGCTGGTGTCGCCTCCCGATGCCGCTCCGCCGGAGATGACGTTGATGTGGACCCCTCGGGGGGCGTTGTCGATCTCCTTTGCGGCGTCTCGATCTTCTTTGTGCCCAGTTGTGAACCGGGCTAGATGCCCCAGACGGATGAGGCGCTCGATCTCGTCCTGGAGCTGATGGCAATCTCCAGTGTGGTGCCCGTGGTCGCCGTGGAACAGGCAATGCCTGTCCCGCTTGCGGTTCTTCGACCTCATAGGCTCGGGCTGGCGGAGAAGTCCCGAGTCTTTAATGTCTTCATAGATCTCGTAGACTGGTGTGGTCAAAGGGGTATACCGCTCGTACTTTCTCTTGCGCTTTCCTTCTCGATCGCGCTTCTTGCTCGAGCCAGGGTTTGGCTCGGAGGTCCGCTTTTTGTCCCCCTCCCGACCCGAGCCGGTTGTGTCTCGGCAGGCGCTGAGTACCTCTTCGCACTCAGCGTGGCGCAATGCCAGAGTCACTAGCTCGGCAAGGGTCGAGGGAGGGTGGAGGACAAGCTCGCGGCGGAGATTCTCATCCCGGGTGCCCCCGGTCAGTGCGGTTGTGGCTGAGGCCACATCCAGGCGGGGGATCCTAAGGGCTTCCGATTTAAATCAGTGGACGTAAGTCCGGAGCCTCTCCCCTTGCGCCTGTTTGAGAGCCAAGAGCCCCGCTACCGACCTTGGGGGGGTGCTACCGGCGAAGCTCTCCTTGAAAATTCGCCCGAACTGCCTGAAGTCTCGGATGGACCCCGGGGCGAGGGCTCGGAACCATGCCTGAGCGCCCTGGACCAGGGTGGCCGCGAAGGCTCGGCATTTGATGGGATCCGGCGTTCCATGCAGGGTCACCAGGGCGTCGAAGTTGTCGTAGTGGTCGGCTGGGTCGCCCTGGGCGTCGTAGAGCTTGAAGGTTGGGATGGAGGCTCTAGGAGAGACCTCTGCCTTCAAGATGTACTCGGAGAAAGGGGATTTCTCCTCGTCCTCCGGGAAAGAGGTCTTCTGCAGGGCGCGAAGAGCGCGCTCTTGCTCTGCGAACCGTCTTTCAAAATCTCGTAGCCGGAGAGACAGCTCCGACTGTGGCCGTGCCGTGGGGCTGGGGGGGGTGTCATGGCGATCTCCCGGAGCACTGGTGCCTGGGTGCGGTGGCTTCGCCCCCTGCTTCCCTTTCCTCGGCGTGGAGGAAGCCTCTTGCTCCGCAGGCGGAGCTTACGAGGGTCCTCCGACGTCGTTGCGGAGGAGCTGTCGGCCGCGGAGGGTGAAGCGGCCTCCGGCGGTGTGCTGCGTTGCACTCCTTCGAGGGGGACTTCCTGACGGGGCGCGGGACCTTGCGTCTCGGGCCGCCTGGGCCCTCATGAGCTCTACGAGGACGTCCATCTTCTCATTGAGGGCTTGGAAGGCGTTGGCGCCGCCGTCGAGGGGTGCCCCTGTCTCCGCCGGGGGGGGTGGTGGCCTGTTGGCGGGGACGCTGGCGTTGGAGGGGGGGCTCTGCGAGACCCTAGGGGGGACGCCTCCCACTGCCACAGCCTTACCTGCCCCGCCGGCGGATCTCCTCCCTGAGCTTTTCCTCACCATCTTGACTCTTCGTGCGTTTCCCACAGACGGCGCCAGATGAAGAGGCGGAATCTCGCGCTGAGTCCTGAGCGGGCTGTGGATCACCAGAAGATGAATCTGCAAGAGAAGGGAAACGTATCAGAGGGCCCAGGGGATCTCCCTGGGGGAAAACCCTCCGATGGCTAAGTCAGTAGAGCGATGGTGGAAGCGATAATGAGGGGAGGAGAGAGCTGATGCGCGAGAATCCTCTCCACCAAGGGTGAAGCGAATCGTGCCCAGGAGCTTAGGGTATGTGAAGGGCTAGTTCATCTTACCATCTTCCGGAGGGTCTCCCTTACTTAAATAGTGCATCACCTTTTAAGAGTCCGGTGAGCTGAGGGCTTCCCGGCGGGAGTTACGTCTTCATCGGGGGCTTTCATGGCCGGATCGTGGGGGCGTTATCCCCTTTGAGTTCGGCAGCTCCCATGACTCTCCCGCTACCGGAGGACTCTGAACGGCCGCACCTGCAGGTAAACAAGCGGTCTCACCGAGCTACGGGGATGCTAGCTCGTGTCCGAGCGATAGGCATGGCCCGGCGAAGGTGGGGTCGGATAGGTCGGCTGGAGCCTCTTTCTCTCGGTCGGAGAGTGGGCTTTAGACCGGACCTTCCATCCGATCTGACCGTTGTCTCGGGCCCTCCGAGCCTAGAAGGCCGCCGGGGAGAGTTGGTTCCTCGAGTCTTTATTTATTGGGCTTTTCTCCCAAAGTAGGCCCTGTGGGCTATCACTTGGGTGGGGCTCGCCCGGTTGGACCTTGTAGGCCTTGTTGGGCCGCCTTGGTGGTGGGCTGCGGAAATCCCCCTCTCCATTGTGTTTTACGATCCACGTGAGTTTTTCTCTCGTACATGTTACGGAACCCAGTGGAGTGTTTATTGTTCAATACATCAACTCGAGGACACAACAGTTGCGTTGTGCTCCTTCCGAGGATCGCTTAGACTATTTTGCCATATTTTTCTGAATTAGTGAATTTTTGGGCTAAACATTGCATTTCACATAAATGCGTGTTTTCCTTTTCCTATTTCTTTCTTCACCCTCTCTCCTCTCTCTCATTCTCACGTTCACTCTCTCCCTCTCGTTCTCTCTCCTTTCTCTTCCTCTCCCCCAGGTGCGTGACCGAGGTGGAGGCGGGCGAGGAGAGGATGCCGTGGAGCTGCTGTGACGCATGATAGTGCGAGAATCGAGGCGTGGTTGGAGCGATCCCATTTGTGGATTCAAAGCCGACGTGGGTGGTTTGTGCAATTATTTTCGGCTTGTTTTAGTCGCTTTGGTGCACGACAACTTCGATGGAGGTAGGGAGACGGATACCTTGCTCTTGTTCTGCATTTCCTCGCGATTACGAGCTGATCCGTGCGAGAACGAGCAAGTTTTCCAACTTTAGGGTGAAAGCATGCTTGGGGGGGTGTGAGACGGGTTTGCCTTTCTCGGTGACGGTTTCATGCTTAGTTAGTTTCATTCGAACCCCTGGCATGTTAGCATTTCGTTCCCGCTAATTTTATTGCAATCGGTTGTCATTTTCGGCCGGTATGAGCCCGGGAACCCACGTGACTCATTTAGGGTCGATTCGTTAGAATCATCCGTTTCTTTTCTTTTTAGCATCAAATTGATCCCTTCCAGACTATGAAAGGTGTATATCATACTTACAATTGTTTCCCCATCGTTCAGACGTGATCGCGGCGTGGAGAGGCCGGGTTTTGGCCATTCCTACGATTTTCTCGCCGTAACGCCTTGGTGATCCTTTCAGAGACCATTTTTATATCTTGAGTGGTCCACGGGTGACCGTTATGGTTCTTTGTCAGTTCAGGTTATAGCAATCGGGCGATAGACCATTTTGTGTCTGCTAGCGGCCCAAGATGGCCCGCTAAGCTCTGTGCAGCGGCCCAGGTAGGACCGCTACGTTTTGATTAGCGGCCCATGGGTGACTGCAATTCTTCGTGTTCTATTGGCTAAGTTGGTTCGTTCGGTAACGGCCCAACGACTGACCATTTTATGGAGTTGGGCGGCCCATCTGTGATCGCCACTAATGATTTAATGTCGATTTGGGCTAGCGGTGTAGCTCCAACCGCCTGGGTGCCCTTGGCGGCGTTGGGACGATTGCTAGGCTCTGTGAAACGGTTCTTAGTGAACATTTTTAGTTGGTTTGACCGGTTGAGTCGGTTTGACTATTTGGGAGTTGACTGGGCTTAGCGGTCTAGTCGTGACTGCTAGGGTCCCTCTTGCGGCCATGAGGAGACCATTTTCTGACAAGAGACGGTCTCAGGCAGACCGCAAAGCTCCTTCTTTTATGGGTTTTAAATCTGGGGTTTCTTTTGAGGGTAGCGGCCATTCCACTGACCGCCTGGTTTGCCCAGCGGCCAAGGCAAGACCGCCACTTTCCCAGAGCTCTGTTTTCCCGATGGTTTGGCCTCCAATTATCTTGGCGCGACCCTGTGCTTTGCCCATTGCTCTGTGGATGTCTTGGACGTCCTATGAGGGCTGTGACCATGTTGTAGGGTGGCCAGGAGTGCCATTGTATCGAGTAGTGTTCTGTGATGCTTCAGAGTCATCATTGGTTTCTGGTCAACCCGGTGTGACCCAGTGGTTGACATGTGACCTCATGAATATCTCGGTGATCCCGTGAGGATCGACATATGGTTTTGGATGCCGTGTGGTACTATCTTACCTCGGTTTGCATGTCCATGTGTTTTGAGGGCTTTTTGGTGATCCCTCATGTCTACGTGATTCATGTCACGTGGATGTGTGGATCTGGCTATCCTGTGTTGTTTCCTTTATAAGTGTTTTACCGTGATTTGACTTAGGGACTAGGCTGATTGGCGGTGTGTTACCACTTTGGGCGACGATCTTAACCTGAGTCTTGTGACTCAAGGATCGTTGTGTCAGCAGGTCTAGTTGTCTATCCTGAGTCGGGCGACAGTCTTGTGTGCTACCTTGTGCTTATGCTTCGTAGTACGTGCGATAGTGCGTGCTTAGCCTATCCGTACTTTAGCACTAATGTTTTGGAGTCTTTGTGTTTAGTGAGCCTCCACTAGTCGTAGCCTGACGATACTTTCCTGTGTGTCAGCCCACCTGGGAGTGATGGCGAGGTGAGTTCTCGACAGATGGTTTTTAGGCTAGTTTTTGTGGGCCCCCTTGCTTTGCGATAGCATCCTACTGGGGGGAAACTAAGCTAGAGACTTGGCTCAAGGCATTGGGCTTGTGTGTGTACACATGGTTTGGGGCGTTTGGATAAGCGCCGACGGGCGTGACCCTGACTAGTCACTCGTTACTATTTGTTCCTTGTACTTGATTCTGTGAGTGTCTCAGTTACCGCCGTTCCAGGCATGTGGGAGATACTTGAGGCGTAGTGTAAGACGTTAGTGGACGCATCTTGTTGTTCATCTAGTGAGGTGGTACTTGTGTCACCCGACACCTGACTCATTGTGTCTCCGTGACCTTTTCCCGGTAGTCTGTTCTTGGCTTCAGCTGAGGTCAGTGTAGTGTAGTATGCACGGCGATCTAGTTGTGTATGCGTTAGTGTTTCTTGACTGTGTAGGTCTTTTGTAGAGCTTTTTCCTATTTTGGTAGGCCTTCGCTATGGAGCTAGTGCTTTGTCGATGGATTGGTAACGCCAAACTTTGTGAGATTGAGGTTAGCCTTTCTGTTGCTATTTGGAGTAGCTTAAAGAGCCGTGGTTCGATCGACTGCGATGGTTCTGTCCCTTATGGCTTTACTCTTTCTTTTAGCTGTTCTTACTCCTACCTTTCCAGCTTTACTATTGTAGCTTAGCACTGCTATTGCTTCTGCTCCTACTTTACTATTTAGCATTGTTGTCTTGCGTGTTACTGCGTTGTTTCCAGTGGGGATCTGTGGGACCACTACTGAGCCAGTGACACGAGGCTCACCCCTACTTTTCAGGTGTGGTCGTTCTTCTTCCTCACGGTTTTAGGCACTATCTGTCAGTTTGTAGTTGCCAGCGTTACCTGCGTAGGGCTTCCCCCTACTTGTGTACGTCCTATTTTCTGTTGGACTGTACTTCTTTTTATTTGGACTGGACTCTGTAAATTAAATTATTAATTGAAAATATAATTTTATTTCTGCTACTTTAGCAAACCGGATAATTGAAATATTAGTTGCCTATTGTTTTATTTGGAACTTCAATGTACTCCACACACACCTTTTATCACATCGGAGCTTTACCGCTCTTGAGAGGCCTCGTAGGATCCAAGTGGTATCGGGTTTACTCGGTATCCAAACCGTGGGTCGTCACACAATCGCCCCCGAGGAGTCCACATAAATGCCATCTCAGGTGGATCAACCTCGGGCGGAGATACCAGCCGAGGAAGAAAGTGTCATGCCGAGCGAGCCAGCTGAGCTTCCGAGCCACACAAAGCTCCTCCCCTGGTGACCGACCAGCAGTCCTTGGTCTTCTCGGACCAGGATCTCGAAGTAGTGGTCACCCTGCATGATGACGCCCTTGTCATCTCGGCCACGATAAACCATTGTAATATGGACCTGATCTTAGGGGTTAATGGCAATGCCCCTGACATTTTGTCGTACGAGTGTTTTCTAAAGATGGGTGAAAACCCGTCAAGACTACGTCCGATCTGAACCCCCCCTGTGGGTTCAATGGCAAGGTGATCTATCCTGAGGGAGCCCTAAGGCTACCTGTTACCCTCGGTTCCCCGCCCAAAGCCGTAACCTTTATGGCAAACTTCATAGTGGTCAAGGAGATATCGGCCTATAGTGCCATTTTCAGCCGAGGCATCCTCGGGCAAATCAAGGCAGTGCCCTCCACATACCACCAAAAAATGAAGTTTTCCACCAAATACGGCACCAGGGAAGTCCAAGGCAATCAGGCAACGGCTAGAAGGTGCTACATGATCTCGGTAGAAACCGTAAGGCCAGAGGACAAGGGCAAAGAGCTTGGAACGATTGATGATAAAACGGCAACCAAACCCGGGGGAGAGCTACTATCTATTTTCCTCAGAAATGATCTAACCCTCGAAGTAAAAATTAGGGCAGATCTACCACCCGAACTACAAGCTCAATACAAAGGCTTTCGTTCAGAGTATGTGCACATTTTCGCATGGTCTGACGAGAATCTCCCTAGCATTCCCAAGGAGACCGTAATGCACCACCTCAACCTCGACCCTGAGGTAAAACCGGTGGAACAATGAAAGAGGAAGCACGCCCTTGAGAAACAGGCGATTATTAAAGAGAAGATCAACAACGGGAAGAAAATTGGGTTATTCAACCCGGTCCTTTACCCCACCTAGCTCGCCAACGTCGTCCTAGTACCCAAAGCCTCGGGCAAATGGCGGATGCACGTCGACTTCACCGACCTCAATAAAGCCACCCCGAAAGACTACTACCTGCTACCAAGCATCGACCAGCTCATCGATTCAACCGCGGGCAATCAACTTCTCAGTTTCCTGGATGCATATTCTGGATATCACCATATCCAAATGAGCCCCGAAGACGTAGAGAAGACCGCCTTCATCACCGACTTCAGCATCTATTGCTATACCCAAATGCCATTCGGACTAAAAAATGCCAGAGCTACTTACCAAAGGCAGGTCAATCAGATCTTCAAGGATCAGATTGGGTGGAACGTCGAAGCCTATATCGATGACATGGTTGTAAAGTTGTAAAAGGTTAAGCACCATTTTGCCGACCAGACCGAGACCTTCAGCACCGTCTAGAGGTACCAAATGAAGCTCAATCCCGCCAAGTGTGACTTTGGGGTTAAGTCTGGGAAATTCCTGGGCTTCCTGGTGACCCAACAAGGGATCGAGGCCAACCCCGAAAAGGTCCAGGCCATCCTGGACATGCGGCCTCCTACTTGCATCAAAGATGTGCAACGATTGACCGGCCGGATCGCTGCACTATTTCGCTTCCTATCGCCAGCGACGGAACACTGCCTGCCCTTCTTCAAATTGCTAAGAGGGTAGAAATTGGCAACCCCCACGTTTGCCTGGGACGTGGAGTGCGAGAAGGCATTCACCGAACTTAAGGAGTTTATGATGTCACCTTCTATATTATCCAAGCCAATACTGGGAGAGACTCTATACTTTATCTCTCCGCAACGCCATCCACGAGAAGCTTGGTCCTCATTCGAGATGACCAAAGAAGACAAAGGCCCATTTATTACATCAGTAAAGTGCTCATGGATGCCGAAAGGAGGTACCCCGCAACCGAGAAACTCGTGCTAGTGTTGGTTACCTCAGCAAAGCGCCTCCGACCATACATCCAGGGACACTCCATTGTGGAGCTGACTAGCGAGCCTCTGAAGAAAATTTTGGCCCATCCAGAAGCCTCGGGTCAACTCGTCAAGTGGGAAATATTGCTCGGGGCCTACGACATCTCCAACCGGCCCCACACCGCCATTAAGGGACAAGCTCTAGCCGATTTTATTGCAGATACCGTTGTCCCTCTGGGAGAGGCGTCCGAACCTACCACCGGCCCGGCCTGAGATCTCTTCGTGGATGGATCTTCCAATTCAACCGACAGCGGAGCTGGTATCCTCATCACATCCCCAGAAGGTGTTGAGCTCCAGTACGCCCTGAAATTCAACTTCCAGGCCCCCAACAACGCTCCGAGTACGAAGCCCAGATTTCTGGGGCTAGGATGGCGAAGCGCCTAGGAGCCGAGTGAGTCAAAATCTACACCAACTCTCAGTTGGTCGCTAGCCAAATCCATGGAGACTACGAAGCTCAGAACTACAGATGGTGAAATACCTTCACCTAGTGAAAGAGGTAGCCCGATCATTCGAGAACTTTGAAGTAATCCAAATAGCTCGGAAAGAAAACTCCCGAGCGGATGCCCTCTCTCGATTGGCCTCTTCCAACACCACAGATGGGACCAGGCCCATCCTACTCGAAGAGTTGGACCGATCGAGCGTGGAAACCGAAATCGTGGCAACCGTGCAGGCATCTCCCGATGACTGGAGGACCCTATACGTAGCCTGGCTAACTAAATCTCGAGAGCCCGCCGACCCTCAGGAGGCCAGGAGACTCAAATATCAAGCTCAGCGATTCATCTTATTCGACGGAAGTCTTTACCGATGATCCTTCGCCGGCCCCCTCCTCAATTTCCTTCACACCCCAGAGGCCCAATGAGCCGTTGAAGAAATTCACGAAGGGATCTGCAGAGCACACCAAGGGGGGAGGTCGATAGCGAGGATCTTGATGCGCTGAGGTTACTGGTTGCCCACCCTCCAGTGAGACTACTCCGCATATGCTCGGAAGTGTAACCGCTACCAAAGGTTCGACCACCTGATCCACCAGCCAACCTCAGAGCTCATAACTCTAACCGAGCCATACCCTTTCACTCGGTGGGGAATTGATATCCTTGGACCCTTCCCAGTGGCCCGGGCTCAGAAAAAGTTCCTCATCATCACCATCGACTACTTCTCAAAGTGGATTGAATCTGAGGCTACCGCCAAGATAACGGAAGCAGTGATCTAGCGTTTCATGTGGAGAATGATCATTTGTCATTTTGGCATCCCCCGGGTGATTGTGAGCGCAATGGTCGGCAGTTTGATAGCGCTTATTTTAAGAATAGGTGTGTTGACCTACATATTTGCAACCACTTCACTTCAGTAGCCCACCCCCAGGCTAACGGGCTGGTCGAAAATGCTAACAAAACCATCCTCAAGGGTAGTTGGCTCGAGGAATTACGTAGCGTACTATGGTCATACCGAACCACTCCAAGAATCGCCATGGGCGAAACTCCATTCCAACTAGTCTATGGCACCGAGACAGTCATCCCACTAGAGGTCGGTAGCCCGTCCCTTGGGGTTATCCACTTCGCGTCTGAGCCTAATGACGAGAAATTGTTGGACAACCTAGACCTAATCAATGAAGTACGCGAAGTCGCAAGAATCTGAGCAACGGAATACCAGCGACGCATGATTCAGTGCTACAACACTCAGGTCCGAGACAGGCAGTTCCAACCAGGAGACCTTGTTCTCAAAAAGGCCGAAGCCTCTTGACCATTGGAGGCGGTGGGAAAGCTAGCCCTAATTGGGAAGGCCCCTACCGAGTGATCGAGAGGCTCAAGAAAGGAGCATACCGACTACCTACCATGGAAGGGATGCCAATCCCTCGAACTTGAAATGCGGCAGCCCTACGGAAGTTCTATTTCTGAGTTCATCCATACATGTAAGAAACCAATAAAGATAGTAAACTCTCCATTTCATTAATGTCAAAATTTTGGTACATCAGATGGGCCGTAGCCAGCACAATGTGCATATAAAAAAAATGGTACAACACGGACTGATTACTCAGTGCGGATGAAGTTAGCGACTCCAAGCCGAGCCACTGACTCCACTCAGTGTGGAAACTGGCTTGGATAACGGGACGGCTGACTTTTTCTGCTCGGGAAGTTCGGAGGAGATGGTACTAGTAGGAAGGAAAAGAAAAAAAAATATACCCGGGCACCAGAAAACAAGAGAAGGCCTCCTCTGCCAACTCTTTGGAAGAGTGTTGACACCTAAAATATGTCATAAGAGATCATAGCAGATTCATAGTTCTGAAGATCAGTCGAGGGCACGGCTCACGTACCATCCCTGAGAGATCTGAGAATCTGAACAGAAGAAACCCACTACCCCTATCATGTTGTTCGACTAAAGCCATCTTTGGCTAGGTCGCTGTCCAGTACTGCTGTCATTCAGATAGTCAGGCTGATAAAACTATACCAACATTCAGGCAACCATCTACCTGCTGAAACAGATGTTCAGGCATCTCTGATTCTCCGAAGAAGGGATGCACAATGCCTCGCACGTGTTTGTGAATGCAAGGTGCAAACAAGCCCCACGGAGTCTTAATATACATATGCCAAGAGCCCCGCTGTCGAAAGGAGTCCACCAAGTGGATCCTGGGTCGAATGGGCCGAATGACAAGAAAATGGGCCAAGCCCAAATATTAGATGGGACGCGCCGATGATGGCCGCGCCGGGAGGACGATCCCGGCGCGCCGGGAAGTCCATGCCGAAAGGATGAGGGCCTGGCCTCTATAAGAAGCCTGCCCTACGAACGAGAAAGGGAAGAGAGAAGAGAAAACAGGGAAAAAAAGAGAAAGAGAAGGAGAGAGCTCGAGAGCCCTTGAAAGAAGCTGAAGAAGGGAAAAAGGGAGAGAGGCAGAGGCTCGAAGAGGGATCCAGGTGGGAGTGCCGGGCAGCTGCAGCTCCTTCTCTTTCCCCTCCCTATCTGTCTGATCCTTTTTTTTTTGTATTTCTGATTTCTAGCATCTTTGCTTCAATAGCATCGAATGCCAATGTAACCCTGCTTTCAGGGATTAAGCCTAGATTTCTTTCTCTGTTGAGTCAGATTTCTTTCTCTTAAGTAGCATGCGTGTAAGTCGTCTGGATGAAATAAAGAATGAGAGAATGGGTTGAATTCTGCCCTTTCATTACCTTCTTCTTTCTGTCTCTGCATCCGAGGTTCGATATATGCTAAGGATACTGATAACTAGGCGTGGTTTATTGTTTGGTTTTCTAATTCTGCTGAAGCATCTTCGCTACTATTATCCATCACCTCCCCCTCCAGTCACATTTCGAGGGCCTGAGACAGTCTATCTCATGGCTTCCTCGTATGTGCGATAAAACGGGGACGTGGTTCAGGGATTTCTGTCCGTGGTTCTGCTCCCGATGAGGCCCAGAGGAAGGGTGTTCCCCTAAAGTCTTCCCCCTCCGATCATCCAAAACAGTCAGGATTAAACCTCTCTCTGAACAAATTCTGAAACCCTGTTCTAAGACCTCCTTAGAACCCCTGCTGAAAGCCTCCCGGCACCGGTGTCTCCCGGCGCGAGTTTCGCGCCGAGAGCTCCCCATGCTGATTGGGCTCCCCTGTCGTGCCGAGCCCACCTAGCTTCCGTGCCGAAACCACCCCCCTTCTCTACATCGATACCCTTACGTCGTCTGGCCATCCTGATGCCTTCGTCACCACAGCGAGCCATACAGACCGCGTCCACTATATCCTCTCCTCGTGGGAGTGCATTGCCCTTCCCTTTGGCCTGACGGGAGCTATAATAAAGGGGTTAATTCTCCTCCTACATCCTGTAGCCCATTAAACCACGGAGTCCTACCATTGCAGGCTTTCCGATGGATTGCATTGGGGATATTGCAATACAGGGGGTGAGGTCTTATATGATTCAGATCTTGAATCACGGGCTACGCCCGGCTCTCGTTTAAGGTTTCTACTCTGGCACTCGTGAGTGGATAACCCATAATATTCTCTTGGCATACTCCCAAAATAAGGGGAGATGCTACCAAAATTTGCCCAGAGCTTTACCTTATCATACTGTTTCATCGGAATTGCATATTTAACCCCTCAATATGGCGGGAGCCTGAGCTATATCATCTCATGGCATCTTGCCATCGCAGAGAACACATCTCCGTGCTAATGAGCTCTTTGGACCCTCTCTAGGAATGAATCCATCCTCATCTCCCATCACCCCCATTGAATGCCCAGAAAAAAACCTCATAATACCCCCCTTTAAAACACATAAACACCTCCCGGCGCCTATACTTCTCGGCGCCGTCGTCTCCCGGCGCCACGGCCTCCCGGTGCCAAACCCGCGCCGGGTGGAGGGGGCGCCGAGCACCCTGGCGCGCCGGGACCTGTCGTGCCGATTACCTCTTAACCTTTCTTCGCGCCGGGAGCATGCCGTGTCGTTTGATCTTCGCGCCGACTCCAATGCCGTGCCGTTTCACCTCAATGATAGTTATCATCTGAGTGTCTGATGCCTTCCCCACTTCATCAAACCCAAACATAGCCTAAATTCATTGTTCCATCACTATCAACTTCCGGGCTAGTCTTCGTTACCTTACGAGGAAGCTATGGTTCTTCACCCAGGTCCATGGGAGATATATTAATGGGAGGTTTCACCCCCCCCCCCCTACATTATACCGAACCCAACATTTCTTCGGTCACCCCACTGACCCTCGGAGTTCTGCCATTTCATGTCCGCCAATGGTCCTTTAAGGGGAATATTAATGAATGGCGCAATGGTGCACACTGCCCCGTCAGATTTGGATCCTTCTTGGACCCAGGGCTACGCCCGATTCTCTTTTTGGTTTCCACTTCAGCTCTCTGTGGATGAATGTCCTATATTCCCATTTGGCACAGTCCAAAGGGAGGGGACATGCTACCGAATTTGTGCTATAACATCGTTATTGCACCTCGCATATCGCGGTTCCTCGTGCATGCCTGCATCGACCCTCGGGTATATTAAATGGTGTTGACGGAAGGTCGGGTTATGCCCAACCAGAAGTCTCCATTATGCACGATGGTGGTCCTCTGACCCTCCGCCACGTACCAAGGGTCCATATTTCGATGAACTATGCATCCTCTATATGATAAACAAATGCATCCTGCATGCCTTCGTCACGATCACCATGTAGCTCTTTTCATTCTGGCTTCGACAGCCCACTATCTCGACAATTAATCAAAGGTGTTCCCTCCTCGTGAGGGATGTAATTAACGCCATAGCCTTTATGGTATGGCGGACTGCTGGTCCCGACCGAACCTCACATTCGCCCGACACGGGTCAGAACGAGCGCATAACAAAATCGTCACTCATGTGACTGGCACGCCCACGTTGTCAATCGGTCAGCTGACTGCCAGTTAGTCAAATGGCTGATTGATACGTGAAATAAGACATGTATACATATACATATATATATACATGAGATAAAAAGAGACAAGACGGTCGATAAAAAAACATCGCAAACAAGTCTGGCACGCCCGGTGGGACCAGTGTCACCTTTCATCTCTTTGCCGAGATATCCGGGCTTCGAAGCCCTCTCAAAGGCTACTGATTATTTCCCTGTTTGTCTTTGCAGGCAGATCAATGACGATCCACGGGATAACTGGCGTCGATTTCGATCATTCGATCGTTGCTGGACACGCACAAGGGTACCTGGCGGTACCCATGAATTCGGCAGCTTCCCTGCCGCTGTAGGCTTCCCCAACTTTTTGGGGTTAGCCTTCGTCGATATCCTGGAGGTTGAAGCCCCAGAGCCTGCCAAGGAAGTCGCAGAGAAGATGGAGCCTCTGAAGGTTCCCTGCTGCGAAGACTTGCTTGAAAGCCCGGCCCCGGCCGCTAGCTGTTTGGTGCACCACGTCATACATGGCATCCACCCCAATGTCATCAACGAACACCCTGGAGGACGCCAGCGTCACCAGGTCCGCAAGAATGCTGCTGCAATCACCGGAACCCTATCGCAGTCTGGGAAATCTATGCTTGTTGCAGGCATGCACGTCTTCCTCGACGGATGCACGGCCCGGGTGACCCTAGACCGAGTCATCCCCAACATCCCTGTCCGCAATACCTATCAAGCTCTCGCTGGAAGGAGGGCAGAAAGAGAAGAAGCCGGCCCCTATGGCCAAGGAAGCTCGGCACTCAAGCCGAAAAAGTTCAAACAGGTGTGGGTTCCCAAGCGAACCCGACCTGCCTACCATCTAACACCCATCCGCCGCCATCCTATGAACGACGAGGCGGGAGTGAGAAGAGAAAGGGGCTTGCCCTCGAAGAATGAAGAAGAAGTGGTTGCGGATCCTCTGCGCCGCAGAAGTTTCCGGGCTGCTGCCCGCCAAGCCAACGTCCCAGTCACGGGACGAAGATTCCAACATCCGGCCGACAGAGCTCGGCTGGCCTATATCCCTCCTGCTGGAGGTCGACAACTATCCCCCGTACTCTATCAAGAGCGGGGTCAAGAGGAAGTAACCTGTTTGATCAGGAACTACTTTCGAGGGCTGGGCAAGCCCTCGCTGGGTCAGCAACGACTGATGCAGATGGTCGCCACTGACGAAGACTACTTCCCGTCAGTGGCGGATGAAGAAGATATGGAAGATAGAATGATGGTGTCGTCAGTCGACGATAATGGATACAACGACGGTTTCGAGATCGAAGCCGATGAAGCCTTCCCCGAGCGGGAAGAAAAAAGAAGAGTTTCTGTGTTCGAGAGGCTGACCTTTCCACAACAAGCCAGACGGAGGGTCCATCGACAGAGAAGAAGGATGCATTTCTTTACTTGCAAAATGGCTGGTATATCCAGCCGATATGGGGAGCTTTCTGAAGACTCCCAAGAACTGGCTCAATTGGCCGTACGGCCCGGGCCAACTACCCGTAGAACAGAAGCAGCAAGAGAACTTCTGATGATCATGTGAGGGAAACAACCCCAAGTCTATCCCCGCTGGGATGATAAGGCCCCCGTCTTGGCCGCTAATGTGGTGACGATGGAAGAAGAAGACAACGTCCTCCTCGACATCCTGCCTGAGGGTACGTCCGGGGAAACGACAGAGGGTATCCCCACCACTATAGATCCATCAGTTCTGATGCTGTTGCAAAAATATCAACGAGAGATAGACTCTCTGAAGAAACAGCTGATGGAAAAGACTGAGCATTAATCGGCTTCTAAACCACCCGAAGTCCAGGGTGAATCATCCCGGGGAGCGGTTCATCGTGACAACCCTCCACCACTCTATACACTGTCCCAGCCATCAGAGCCAAGCATGGCGACAGTACAACAGCGGCCGCCACAGCCTCAGCCGCTACTACCTCCGGTGCTCCCCCAGGTGCATCCGACACCCCCGCTGCTGCATCCTCCACAGGCGACCACCCTGGTCACCCCATACCTTCAGCCAGCCCACTTCTATCCGGAGCTAGTCGACCCCACGGTCGTGAACCGGATGATGGTGGAAAGGATGATCGAGCTGAAGCTCGCAGAAAAAAGTGAAGGTGACTACGTCGCATTCGATGCCTATCGGGTGCCCTACCCGCAACACCATGCGGCTAAACGACTTCCCCCAGGGGTCAACAAGCCGCCCAAATTCGACAAATTCAATGGGAAGGGGTCCCCTAAGGAGCATATTGCATATTATATGACCGTTATGGGTGATCTGGCCACCGACGATTCATATCTCCTGAAGTTCTTCGGGTCCTCGCTGACGGGGCTCGCATTTGAATGGTACTCTAGCCTCTCGGCCGGGTCAATCAGTGATTGGTCGGATATGCAGAGAAAATTCAGAGAAAGATTCCATGTCACGGAGAGGGAGGTCACAGTGGCCGAACTCTACTCAACAAAACAAAGGGCAGATGAGACAGCCCTTGATTACATCAAGAGGTGGAGGAACCTCGGAATGAGGTGCAAGCGGCCCCCGCATCAGGAGGACGCTGTGCAAATATGTAAACAAAATCTCAGGAGGGAGGTCCTGGAAAAGATGATTGGTATGGAAATTCGATCGTTCGACCGGCTGAATAATGTGGTGGCCGAGGTGGAGGCTTTTCTAGCCAAGCCTATCCCGACGTCAACTGCCAGCACAGCCAAGAAAGGCAAGGTTGCGGAACGGCGCCCCACACCTAAAGAAGCGAATGCGCTTGATATCAAGGCGTTCGAACAACAGAAGGAGAAAGGCAAGAAAGCGGCTCCCTCGCAACCTGCAAAAGCTCCAGATGATAAAGAAGGTCCTTCATTGAGGGACAAAATGAAGAAAGCTTATTCCTTTCCAAAGGATAAGACCCGAGTCCTGTTCGACTGGGTAACAGAATACAGCATGGTCACTCTGCCTGAACCAAGGAGGCCGGAGGACCTGAAAAGAAAAGACAGTCCAAGATTCTGCCCCTACCACCAGATGTTGGGACATCTAATCGAAGACTGTTATGTTTTCAAAGACGTCATCGAAGGGATAGTGAAGAAGAATGAGATAGAGCTGGGAGAGTACAAAGTGGACCCTCCTCAGCCACATGAAGCCCCTTTTAGGAAGGCATCAATCAACATGATCTCCCTCTACCAGGCATTACCTGAGGAGATCTCTGAAGCAAGCACACGGAGCACCTACAAAATCCATTTCCTGGAGCCCGTGAAAGAACAGCAGGGGTGGCAGCAGATCCCTGTGAAGCACAAGAAGAAGATGGCACCCTGCCCAAAAGAGGGGGCACATATCCATGGCATTACACCCCGGCCTGCTCCGCCAGTGGTAGCACCCGTATGGGTGACTCCACCTACAGCTGTCAAAATACATACACCTAACAGGAGGAGACAAACTCCACTGCCAGTAATTAAGGAAACCAATCCTGGAGTCCTTCGACTGTAGCACCTGATTGAAGGGCTAGATGAATATGTGCAGCCCGAATTGAAACCTCTGCAGGTACGGGACCACGTCCCATGGCAAGAACTGGAACAACTCTCACTCAAACAGGTGGAGGAAGCTCAAGCAGCACCCCCTGAAGAGGGCAGTCTGTTCTGGGGGCAGGCACCCGCAGAAACCAAAAAGAAGAAAAAGCAAAAGAAGAAGAAAAGAAAGGCCGCTGGGCCCATAAAGCACAGGTTGTCTCCTGCAATACCCTTTCAGCACTCTTCAACCTACCCGGAGAAGAGGAAGAAGAAGAAATTTGCTTCGCACCCCATGCTAGGGGAGGCAAGGCTGAGGCCGCAACTGCTGCACATGCCACTCGGTCAGGCCGAAAATGGGGGCGCCAGCCACCACCCAATCACAACATTATGTTCAGAGGGGAGCAACCCTACAAGACACCTCCGCCGGAGTTAAGGGAGTCCAAATCCCTCCTCCGTCAGGCCTATACAACAAGAGTGGGGGCAAGGCAGTCCCTTCATTCCTTGAATTTATGAAGATGTCAAAAGGGAAGCAGCCTTGCCAAGATGCTAACCTTGCATCCTGGGCCATTCACCCGTAGCCAGCGCAATCTACTGAGGATGCAAATGCAGATGGGGCTTGCCCTACAGCAGCTAATAAAGAAAACCCGACAGCCGGTGTCAGCCTAGAGGGTGCCGAGTCCGAGAAAGATGAGGCAGGTCCGTCTGGACCCGCAAATCAAAACCTCCCCAAGCCCAGATGGGCTGAAGAGATGAAGCTCTCCAATGTCCGGGCTGGGAGCCGAATAATGAAGTGGCTCAAGAAGCTCCCCGCTTGATTTACGATCTGGGAAATTCTCTCCTTAAGTGAAGAAACTCGACAGGCGATCATCACTGCTCTGCAGACGCCTGCTCATTTTGAAACCTACATAGCTGAGGCTATACCAGAAGCCAGTATGACCTTCTCTCCATAAGACATGCTACTACCTACTGCCAGCCACAACAGGCCGCTATATATGAAAGGTCATCTGAATGGAAGAGAACTGAACCGGATTCTGGTCGATCCTGGTGCAGCAGTCAACATCCTGCCATACAGAATATACGAGAGGTACCACTTTAATGTGCATCTCGAGAAAGTCGGGGATATGCGTATCGCTGGCTTCAACCAAAAATGTGAAGTATCTATGGGAGTGGCGGAGTTCACACTGACCCTGGCAGATTTCACTACAACGGTGCAGTTTCATGTCATTGACTCTCGCACCTCCTACAAAGCACTGCTCGGCCGCCCATGGCAGCATGAAAATATGGTGGTGCCCTCCACGCTCCACCAGTGCATCAAATACAGCCTCCAGGGGAAGGAGGAGAGGATATTTGCTGATATCCACCCATTCGAGGTGTTTGAATGTCATTTGGCGGACGCCAACCTATATACGGGGTCTCCCCGGAAGGTTTCTGAAGCTGAAGCCCCCGTGGGGGCCTCGAAGAATAAATCGGGTGACGGTTGGTATCCACCACCGCCGCGCGGATATGTCAAGCCGAAGGTGGTCTCCCACATCACAGCCTCTGGAGATGTCGGCAGGGTAACACCCCCAGCAGTATACCCCAAAGCTAAGGAAGTGCAGGTCGATCGACAGCACGACTGCATCAGAGTCCCGGCCGGCCTCACAAAGCCAGTCTCCAGCCTCAGCAACCCCACTGTCGAACCTTTCAAAACTTGGGAGGTGACACAGGAAGATGGACCCAGCAGCTCATTCTATACAGCTGAGGAGCATCCCACTCAGGAAGACACAGACTGTAGCCTCCCTGAGGATCTAGCCAACCCACGGGTTCCTGTTCAAGGCCTGGCATTTACAACTGATCGAACGGCCAGGATGTTTCAAAAGCAACACATCCCTCCGATCAGTCTCAAAAACGCAAGGAAGCTTTCCAGAAGATGTGGTATCCTGCAAATCTGGATAAGGAAATGAGACGTGTCTCTCAACATCCAGGGTTGGGCTTCACCCTGGAGGAATATTATTACAGTGGGTGGTACGAGGTGGATACTATCTCCGCCTTCTATCCCACTGAAGATAGCTCTCTGGGGGCAACCTTTGATGAGTATCCGGCGGAAGCCGAATATCTTGAACTGGCTCAGTCCCGAAATCAAGCAGCAGAAACCTCGGCCCTTTGTCGATGCTGGGAGCAAGTTCATCCTGAAGAAGAGGCCTTTCAAGCCGAATTTGATACGGCTAGCAGCAGCGAAGCCGAAGACATTCGAGAAGTAGGAGTCTCTCCCTCTATAGGGGTCCTACTAATGACAACTTCAACACCCTTTCTGCCAATCAGGGAAGCCTTGGTCAACTCCAATCAAGGGGAGCCAGCTACCAGGAAAGAAAAAGCCACTTCTGTGGAAGATACAACTATCCCAGAAGGCGAAACTTCCTCAACTTCTGCTGCAAAAGCAGCATGCTGTCTGGGCCTGGCAGTGAACGGTTACCAGCCTGTCATTGCTGTAATCTCATCTGCAAACACCAAGGCTGCTCTTTCATCCTTGGAAGCTGCAACGGCAATGGATCTGCTAATAGAACAATCCACTCAGCCGCTAGTACAAGAGATCAAGAAACCTCAGGAAGCTCTGGCGGTATCTGACGAGGAAGTCGAAGTACTCGACCCTCAAGATGGTACTCCAGACTTCGTTGACCTCCAACCGGCACCTCCGGAGATAGAAGACGGAGGCCAAGCCACGGTCGATGAACTGATAGAAGTCAACCTGGGAGATGAGAAGGACGCTCGGCCTACCTTCCTCAGTGCCCAACTATCCCCAGAAGAACGGGAGCTGTACATTCAACTACTGCTGGAATACCGGGATTGCTTCGCCTGGACTTACAAAGAGATGCCAGGTCTAAGCCCCGCTATCTCACAACATGAGCTGGCAATCAACCCTGAAGCCGAGCCGGTGAAGCAACCACCACGGCGCATGAGGCCAGAGCTCATCACCTAAATTTGTGCTGAAGTCGACAAGCTCATTGATGTGGGATTTGTTGAAGAAAACCACTACACTACATGGCTGGCGAATATCATCCCCGTGAAGAAGAAGAATGGACAGATCCGGATATGTGTCGACTTCCGAGATCTAAATAAAGCCTGCCCCAAGGATGACTTCCCGGTGCCGATAACCGAGGTCATGATTGATGCTACAACCAGCCATGAGGCCCTATCATTCATGGACGGGTCTTCCGGCTACAATCAGATTTGGATTGCAGAGCATGACCGAGTCCATACTGCTTTTCGAACTCCTAAGGGCATTTATCATTACAAGAGAATGCCGTTCGGACTAAAGAATGCTGGCGCAACCTATCAGCGCGCAATGACCAAAATCTTTGATGAACTGCTCTACCACAAGGTCGAGTGCTACATAGATGACCTGGTGGTCAAAACTAGAAGAAAAGAAGATCATCTGCAAGACCTCCATATTATTTTTCAGAGGCTGAGGCAGCACGAGCTAAAAATGAATCCTATGAAATGCGTGTTCGGAGTGTCGAGCGAAAATTCTTGGGCTTCATCGTCCGATACCGGGGAATCGAGATAGACCCCGCAAAGATCAAGGTGATTCAGGGGTTACCTCCGCCAAGGAACGTCTCCGAGCTGAGGTCACTATAGGGCCGTTTGGCTTATATCCGGCGTTTCAGTTCCAATTTGTCAGGGCGGTGCCAGCCTTTTCACAAGTTGATGATGAAAGATGTCCCCTTTTATTGGGATGAAGATTGCCAGGCAGCCTTCGACAAGCTAAAAGACTACCTGAAAACTCCTCCAGTGTTGGGCGCACCGGTGAAAGGATGACCATTGATACTGTATATAGTAGCTACATATAATTCTCTGGGGGCAATGCTGGCCCAGAATAATGAAGAAGGGAAAGAACAAGCCCTCTATTACCTCAGTCGGAGACTGGTTAGAACTGAAGAGAGATATACTTATATTGAGAAGATCTGTATGGCGCTGGTCTTCGCAGTTAAAAAGCTTCGACACTATATGTTGTCGCATGAAATCAGTTTGGTATCCAAAGAGGATCCCCTGAAGTACATTATGTCTCAACCGGCCCTCAAAGGCCGCCTGGGCAAATGGGCCGTAATCCTTATGGAGTTTGATATCTCCTACGTGCCGCGCAAGGCCGTCAAGGGCCAAGCTATTGCAGACTTCTTCGCTGAGCACCCAGTGCCCGGGGATTGCCCGTTGGAGCCGGAACTTCCTGAAGATGAAACCCTAGAAGCCGTGCAAGTACAGCCCTCTTTATGGCAACTATACTTTGATGGCGCTTCTAGAATTGACACCTCTACCACCGGGTCAGCCAGGGTCAGAGCAGGAGCAGGCATAGCCCTGAAATCCCCAGAAGGAGAAGTGGTGCATACATCCTGTTCCATAAACAAGCAATGCACAAACAATGAAGCAGAATATGAAGCCCTGATAATCGGGTTGCAAATTGCTCTGTCCATGGAAATTCAGATGCTGGAAGCATTCGGAGACTCCATGCTAGTTATAAAAAAGTTGGAAGGAGAGTTCAAGGTGCGAAAGCAAGAGCTCCTCCCCTATCACCAGTTGGCAACTCGCCTGATGTCAAGATTTTACTTCATCAGCATCAAGCACATCAACCGAGGCCGGAACGCTCAGGCGGATGCCCTCGCTAAGCTGGCTAGTTCATTGGCGGTCCCGCAGACACAAGCATGAATATAACAGTGACCAACCGCCGACAGGTCCCCAGCGTGACAGAGGTCCTGACCGACGAACAAGAGATGGAAGTAGCAGTCATCGAAGGGGTTCAGCAGCCCGATTGGCGAGAGCATCTCCTGCGTTGGTTTCAACACCAGCAACTTCCAAAAGAAAAGGAACAGAGATGAAGCTCCTAAGGATCAAGGATTCTTACGAGATGAGAAGCGGGACCCTGTTCCTAATTATGGCAGATGCCCTAAGGAAAGTCCTACTCCGTTGCTTGTCTTCAGCAGAAGCAGGACAGGTGATGCAGGAAGTCCATGCAGGATCAGCTGGAGCACACCAGGCTGGCCCGAAAATGAAAATTGAGATAAAGAAGCTAGGTTACTATTGACCCACTATATTTGATGATTGCTGCAAGTTTGCCAAGGCTTGTCAGAAATGTCAAGAACATGCTAATGTGGCAAGGAGACCTCCAGTGCCACTGCATCCCACCCTGCTGAGCTGGCCATTTGCTCAGTGGGGCACGGACGTAGTAGGGCCGCTGCCAGCATCTTCATCAGGGTGCGAATACATCTTAGCAGCTACAGACTACTTCTCCAGATGGGCAGAAGCAGTAGCACTAAGAGATGTGACGGGAGAGCTAGTTGCAAGATTCTTCCGGCAAAATGTAATATTCCGGTTCGGAATCCCCAGCCGAATCATCTCTAACAATGGCAGTCACTTTAAGAACCAGAAGGTTTATCGGCTGGTCGACAAATACAAAATCGACTGGAGGACATCTTCCCCCTACAACCCTCAGGCCAACGGACTCGCAGAAGCCTTTAACAAGACACTGTGCACGTTGCTGGCAAAGACTGTCAAGTCTAATAAAAAAGATTGGGAAGAAAGGATGTACGAAGCACTTTGGGCCTACCGTACTGTCTACAAGATCCCAACTGGCTGTTCCCCCTTCTCCCTTGTCTACGGGTCAGAAGCTGTGGTGCCAATTGAACTTGAGGTTCCTTTATTGCGAGTTGCCATCCAGCACGGACTAGTCAATGGTGAGCAGACCAATGCAGAAAGAAGATTGGAAGAGCTCATTGAGCTCGAAGGAAAATGCCTCCGGGCGCAGCAAAACATCCAGCTTTACCAAGCTCGCATGGCCCGTGCTTTTGACAAGCTAGTCAAGGGTCGAGAATTCAAGAAAGGAGACCTGGTAATGGTCAAAAGAAAAGAAGTGATGGCCTCCAACCCCAAAGGGAAGCTGGTCGAAAACTGGGTCGGGCCGTATATCATCCGCCAAGTATATGAAGGGGGTGCCTACGTCCTTGTAGACCACAAAGGGGTTATCCAGTTCTCTCCCCTCAGCGGAAAGCATATTAAGCTGTATCATGCAGCGCAGCCAGCACTCCCCGAGTGATCGGTCGGAATACATTCCCTTGGTTTAGTGGCACTCCACCCTAACCAAGCTACCTTTCCCTTGGTTTAGTGGCACTCCGCCCTAACCGAGCTACTTTTTCCTTAGTGGCACTCCGCCCTAACCGAGCTACCTTTCCTTGGTTTAGTGGCACTCCTGCCCTAACCGAGCTACCTTTCCTTGGTTTAGTGGCACTCCGCCCTAACCGAGCTACCTTTCCTTGGTTTAGTGGCACTCCGCCCTAACCGAGCTACCTTTCCTTGGTTTAGTGGCACTCCGCCCTAACCGAGCTACCTTTCCTTGGTTTAGTGGCACTCCGCCCTAACCGAGCTACCTTTCCTTGGTTTAGTGGCACTCCGCCCTAACCGAGCTACCTTCCTTGGTTTAGTGGCACTCCGCCCTAACCGAGCTACCTTTCCTTGGTTTAGTGGCACTCCGCCCTAACCGAGCTACCTTTCCTTGGTTTAGTGGCACTCCGCCCTAACCAGCTACCTTCCTTGGTTGTGGCACTTCCGCCTAACAGCTACCTTCCTTGGTTTAGTGGCACTCCCCTAACCGAGCTACCTTCTCCTTGGTTTAGTGGCACTCCCCCTAACCGAGCTACCTTTCCTTGGTTTAGTGGCACTCCGCCCTAACCGAGCTACCTACTTTCCTTGGTTAGTGGCATTCTCCTAACCAAGCTACCTCTCCTTGGTTTAGTGGCACTCCGCCCTAACCAAGCTACCTTTCCTTGGTTTAGTGGCACTCCGCCCTAACCGAGCTACTTTCTCCTTGGTTTAGTGGCACTCCGCCCTAACGAGCTACCTTTTCTTGGTTTAGTGGCACTCCGCCCTAACCAGCTACCTTCCTTGGTTTAGTGGCACTCCGCCCTAACCAAGCTACCTTTCCTTGGTTTAGTGGCACTCCGCCCTAACCGAGCTACTTTCTCCTTGGTTTAGTGGCACTTCCGCCCTAACGAGCTACCTTTCTTGGTTTAGTGGCACTCCGCCCTAACCAGCTACCTCTCCTTGGTTTAGTGGCACTCCGCCCTAACCGAGCTACCTTTTCCTTGGTTTAGTGGCACTCCGCCCTAACCGAGCTACCTTTTCCTTGGTTTAGTGGCACTCCGCCCTAACCGAGCTACCTCCTTGGTTGTGGCACTCCGCCCTAACAAGCTACCCTTTCCTTGGTTTAGTGGCATCTCCTAGTCAACTACCTCTCCTTGGTTTAGTGGCACTCCGCCCTAACCAAGCTACCTCTCCTTGGTTTAGTGGCACTCCGCCCTAACCAAGCTACCTTCTCCTCGGTCAGCGGCATTCCGCCCTAATCGAGCTACCCCTCTCCTTGGTTTAGTGGCACTCCGCCCTAACCGAGCTACCTTTCCCTTGGTTTAGTGGCACTCCGCCCTAACCGAGCTACTTTCTCTTCGGTCAGCGGCATTCCGCCCTAATCGAGCTACCTTTTTCTTGGTTTAGTGGCACTCCGCCCTAACCAAGCTTCCCTCCCTTGGTTGGTGGCGTTCTGTCCTAATCAAGCTACCCTTTGCCTTGGTTAGTGGCATTTCGTCCTAGTCAAGCTACCTCTCCTTGATTTAGTGGCACTCCGCCCTAACCAAGCTACCTTCTCCTTGGTTTGGTGGCACTCCACCCTAAACGAGCTACTTTCTCCTCGGTCAGCGGCATTCCGCCCTAATCGAGCTACCTTTTTCTTGGTTTAGTGGCACTCCGCCCTAACCAAGCTACCTCTCCTTGGTTTAGTGGCACTCCGCCCTAACCAAGCTACCTTCTCCTCGGTCAGCGGCATTCCGCCCTAATCGAGCTACCCCTCTCCTTGGTTTAGTGGCATTCCGCCCTAATCGAGCTACCTTACCTTGGTTAAATGGCATTCCGCCCTGATCGAGCTACCTTTCCTTGGTTAATGGCATTCCCTCCTAACCAAGCTACCTTCCCTTGGTCCGGTGGCATTCCGCCCTGATCGAGCTACTTTCCCTTGGTTTAATGGCATTCCGCCCTAACCAAGCTACCTTCCCTCGGTCAGCGGCATTCTGCCTTAACCGAGCTACCCTTTCCTTGGTTAATGACATTCCGCCCCAACCAAGCTACCTCCCCTTGGTCCGGTGGCATTCCGCCCTGATCGAGCTACCTTGCCTTGGTTAAATGGCATTCCGCCCTGACCAAGCTACCTTCCCTTGGTCCAGTGGCATTCCGCCCTGATCGAGCTACCTCCCCTTGGTTAATGGCGTCCCGCCTTAACCGAACTACCCTTTCCTCGGTCTAGTGGCACTCCTGTCACGCCCCGAGCGCGGAAGATACCCGGAGATGCGCGACGTGTCTATATCAATCATATCAATCAGAGTGGTCGTATATTCGACGCAAAGACAGAGATGCGCAAAATAGCAAGATAACCCAATCCTTTATTTCATAATGGATAGACTATTACAAATCCAATACTCTGTTTAATAAAAAGAAAAAGAATACATATTTGACTCAAGAAACTATAGGAAAGACTAGACGACACTTGAGCAGCTCTATCACTTTCACTCTTGAACATTCCCATCCGATTGACTTCCATCGTCGTCGGACTTACCTGAAAAGTACAAAGGGACAAACGGAATGAGCGAACGCTCAGTAGGAAATTATATCTCAAGTACTAGCAAGGGGTTTAAGTAATTACATCTTTCATGAATGCAATAAAGCTATGCATGCTCGCATAAAACGACAAGATAGAGAGAATGTAATATCAAGAAATAAGATGAACTTAATCATGAACTTCCAACAAGATGACAAGTATATTCAAGGTATTCAAGCAAGCACGTTTAACAAGTCATGTCAAGAACTTTGGCTATCATGTATCAAGCAAGTAAATTACCCTTTTTCGGGCCACGCATTTCATGTAAAGTCAAGTACGATTCAAGTACAAGATGTGTGTGGAATGTCCAATCAAGCAAGTCAAGTACTCGGTATAATGCCAGATACCTTATCATTTTAACTCCCATGGGCACAAGTACTTTCGGGTGCTCCTCCTAGGACCAGATCGGGCCCTATATGCACAGGCATTTATCATGTATTTTTGACATCCACTCTTGTTTATATAGCCAATATAGAGTTTCAATATTCAAGCTTGTAGACATGTATGACAACTTTGACAGAATAGAGTCCAAAAATATGACAAAGGACATAGATTGGCGATAATAATGGTAAAATCGCGATATCAATAAAACTAGGTAGAATATGGTTCCCTTAACTTAGGTCCCATGACAAATCAATATGGATATTCTTTATATAGAATTGAGGTCCACATAAACATTAGATCAAGCAAGATACCCTCATTCTTATCATAGAATTGAGGTTTACAAGAACGACATGATATGGCATGATATCATCATCCCATTAAGAATTTCTTATGATATACTCTTTGTATAATCATAAGGGCCGGTATACCATGTTTCTTTAGATTGACATGGCAAGGATCGTGTAATGGGTTTTTAGGGTACAACCAGCTCAGTCGGCCTTGAGGGAATCCAAGGCTACGAGGAGTCTTACGGAGGTCTCTATGACTAACTCGCTAGTCCAAAGGAACGGAATGTCCAATGGAGAGCTTGTATGTCAATGAGAGTTGAGTGTGATCGATGAAACAACGTGAAACGTGGGACTATACTCACGGAGTGGAGAATAGTGCCGATATATATATTATATAACATATGAAATCATCGGTTAACAAAAACAGGGAAAAATCAGTTTTACAGTAAAATAACGACTTAGGTCAAGTCGTTTCTCAAGTAATTAACGCCTAACAGAAGGGCGTTTACATATTTCTATTTTACAGAATTTTCAATAATTTTATTAATTCATGAAAAACACGCCCTAGTCAGGGGCGTTAGTCAGGTAAGTAACGCCTAACATAAGGGCGTTTAAATATGTTCCGTTTTGCAGAATTTCATTATTTCAATAATTTATATAAAACGCGCCCTGGACAGGGGCGTTTCTTCAGAGTTGACGACTATATAAGCAGGCGTCTCATTATTTAAATATTTGACAGAATATAAATAATTTTCAGGATTTATTTAAAACACGCCCTAGAAAGGGGCGTTACTGTTTAATTTTATTTTACAGGATATACATAGTTCAGGAATTTACAGAAAACGCGCCCTAGAAAGGGGCGTTTCCTTTCAATTTACGCCCTGTGATGGGGCGTTAACAGGTGTAAAACGACGTTGTCAAGGTCGTGAATTCAAGGAATTTACAATATTTCAACAAATAAATTTCCAAGACAGGAGACATGATCATGACAAGAAAATTAGCAGGAATTTACAGGTAGAGTCATGCAAGATTTTAGAATCGATATTTCATATTATTGAATTTTAAACAGATCAATTATTGATTACATGCGATTGTTCATGAAATTAACGCCTGTATACAAGGCGTATACTTTTAATTAACGACCACTGGGATGGTCGTTTCTTTTAAAGTAGCGCCCTATTCAAGGGCGTTTCTTGAAAAATTTACAGAAAACGTATGCAAACTGTATAAATATATCATGCATGGTGCTTCTTATATTTATTTTTAGTTTGGGCTACGAGACTTGAGAAAATCCTACCTTATGATCTGGATGAAGGAGATGAAAGGGCTTTGAAGCTTCAACTGCAACTTAATAGAAGAAGAACAATCGTTCTTCCGTCAACCTGGAGAGGAAACGAAGAATATTAATTCTTCTCATGCTACGTTCATAAGAAAGGAACAGAAGAAGAAAATAGAAGAACATATGTTCTTCACGTACCTGTGCAGTTCGATCGTCCAAATAGGTTTAGGGTTGTTCGATCAAGACTATTTATAGGATTTTGGAGTCCTAACAAAAGTAGTGTTTGATTGAGAGTAACATATCCCTAATAGAGTCCTTACTCTAATAGACACTTACTAGATTAGGTTAATCTTTCCCTGGATAAGCTCTGGGTTCGAACGGGTCACGAACTGAATTAACGCCTTTGGTCAGGGCGTTTATTCTTAAATTAACGACCTTGTTCAGGTCGTTTCTTAAGAAACGTCTTCCATAAGGGCGTTCCTTGTTTTTGAAACACGCCTAAGACATGGGCGTTTATTTTACTTGCCTATTTGGTCGCGTGAGAGTTGACGACCTCATGCGTGGGCGTCCTTTCTTTAGTCACGCCGTATGTAGAGGCATTTATATTTAAATTAACGCCTTACTCAGAGGCGTTATTTTTTAAATTGCTTTATTTTGTCTGTATTACTTCTGTACTATGTATGTTTTTACTTTTATTTCAATATTCATTTATCAGGGTTGCTACACCCTCCCCTACTTAAAAAGAATTTGGTCCCCAAATTCAATATATATAATTATACACGTGGAGAGTGTAGAACATATACCTCTTAGAATAACTCGGGAAATCGTTTCTTCATAGATTCCTCGGTCTCCCATGTCGCTTCGCGTTCGGGATTCTTATTCCATTGCACCTTGAGCATGGGAATAACCTTATTCCTTAGAGCTCGTATTTCTCGATCTAAGATCTTCATAGGCTTTTGTTCATAGGTGAGATCTTTCTGGATCACCAGATCTCTATGTTCAATAATATGAGATGGATCGTGCACATACTTCTTTAACATGGATATGTGAAATACATTATGTACATCGGACAATTGAGGAGGCAATGCGATGCGATAAGCAACCTCGCCAACTCTTTCAAGTACCTCAAATGGTCCGATGAATCTTGGCGTAAGCTTGCCCTTAACACCAAATCTTCGTATGCCACGTCCAGGTGATATCTTGAGAAATACATGATCTCCGATTTGGAATTCAAGATCTCTCCTTCTTGTATCAGCATAAGCTTTTTGTCTCGTCTGAGCAACTTGCAATCTTTCTCTGATTACTTGTATCTTCTCAGTTGTATCCCTTACCATGTCTGCACCTAGCAGTTGTTTTTCTCCAACTTCGTTCCAGCATATGGGTGATCTGCAACTCCTTCCGTATAAGGCTTCGAAAGGTGCCATTTGGATACTAGCTTGGTAGCTATTATTATATGCAAATTCCACTAGTCGTAAATGATCGTGCCAGCATCCTCCAAAGTCAATGATGCATGCTCTAAGCATATCCTCAACAACCTGGTTAGTTCTCTCGGTCTGACTATCTGTTTGTGGGTGGAAAGCAGTACTAAAGTTGAACCTTGTTCCTAACGAATGTTGTAATCCCTTCCAAAAATGAGAAGTAAAACGGGGATCTCTGTCAGACACGATTGAGACAGGAATTCCATGTATTCTGACTATTTCCTTGATGTACAGTGCAGCTAGCACATCAATTAACCATCAGCTTTTTATTGGCAAGAAATGCGCCGATTTAGTTAATCGGTCAATGATAACCCAGATTCCATCATGTCCTCCTTTAGATTTAGACAAACCCATGATGAAGTCCATACCAATATCCTCCCACTTCCACTTAGGAATATCTAGAGGGTGTAGTTTTCCAGCAGGCTTTTGGTGTTCCGCCTTGACCTGTTGGCATGTAAGACAGCGTGATACATAGTCCGCTATTTCTCTTTTCATATTGGGCCACCAGAAGTTCCTCTTCATATCTTGGTACATTTTAGTTGATCCAGGATGAATAGTGTACCTTGATCGGTGAGCTTCATCTAAGATCTTCTTCTTTAATTCCGGACAATCAGGTATACAAGTTCTACCTTTGAATAATAATCTTCCATCAGAAGTTAGTTGAAAATCAGATTGTCCTTCTAATCTGCCCTTGATTTCCACTAATATAGGATCATCACCCTGAAGTGCTTGTATCTCAGATAATAAATCTGACTGTATGCTTACATGAGATAATGTAACAAATTTGGATTCCGTGTCCAAGTTTATATTGAGCTCGGAGAATTGTTCAAGTAACCTCCATTCTTGTATCATACAATTGGCTATCATTGCTCTCGGCTTTCGACTAAGGGCATCAGCAACATAATTACCCTTTCCGGGATGGTATTGTATATTGAAGTCGAAGTCCTTGAGATATTCTAGCCAGCGTCTTTATCTCATGTTTAGCTCCTTTTGTGAGAATAGATATTTGAGACTCTTGTGATCGGAGTAGATAGTGAACTGTACTCCATAGAGATAGTGTCTCCATATCTTTAGGGCAAATACTACCGCGGCCAGTTCTAAGTCATGGACGGGGTAATTCTCCTCATGCTTCTTCAGTTGACGTGAAGAGTATGCTATGACCTTTCCTTGTTGCATTAGGACACATCCGAGGCCAATGCCAGAAGCATCAGTGTAGACCTCGAATTTCTCTCCTTCTATTGGTAGAGCTAACACCGGAGCTGTAGTGAGATGATCCTTAAGAGTTTGGAAACTTCTTTCACATTCCTCACTCCATTCATATCGGATCTCCTTACGAGTTAACCTTGTAAGGGGCACGGCGATCTTAGAGAAATCTTTGATGAATCACCGATAATAGCCTGCAAGACCTAAGAAACTTCTGATCTCGCTTGCATTAGTGAGTCTTTCCCAGTTTCTTACAGCTTCAACCTTTGACGGATCTACAGATAAACCGTCCTTGGATATGACATGTCCGAGAAAAGCCACTTCTTCAAGCCAGAACTCGCATTTGCTGAGTTTAGCATATAATTGATTTATCCTCAAGACTTGCAATGCAATCCTCAAATGCTCTTCATGTTCTTCCTTAGTCTTAGAATATATCAATATATCATCAATGAAGACTACTATGAATTGATCCAAGTAAGGCCTGAATATGCTATTCATTAACTGCATAAAGGCAGCAGGGGCATTTGTTAGTCCAAAAGGCATAACAACAAATTCGTAATGGCCATACCTGCTTCTGAATGCGGTCTTGTGAATGTCATCATCCTTGATTCTTAACTGATGATATCCTTACCTGAGATCAATCTTGGAAAAATATTTGGATCCTGAAATCTGATCAAATAATTCATCGATTCTCGGCAGTGGATACTTGTTCTTGATAGTAAGATGATTCAACTGTCGATAGTCGATACACAATCTCATGGATCCATCCTTCTTCTTTACAAATAAGACTGGTGCTCCCCACGGGGAAGTACTTGGTCTAATAAACCCTTTTTGGATTAGTTCCATCAACTGCTCCTTCAACTCCTTGAGTTCAGCAGGGGACATTCTATATGGTGCCTTTGAAACAGGACCAGCACCAGGGACTAAGTCAATGGTGAAGGCCACTTCTCTTTGAGGGGGTAATCCCGGCAAATCTTCTGGAAATACGTCTGGGAATTCTCGCACTACCTGAACGTCTTCTATCTTGGTTTTCTTAGCTTCTTTAACAGTGACAAAAGCAAGGAAGGATACACATCCCTTCCTGACGAGCTTGCTTGCTCGAAGAGCCGAAATAAGAGGGGATTTGCTTCGACTCTTAGGACTAGTATAAGTCAGTTCTGGAAATTCTTTGAAAACGATCTTGCTATTACGGCAATCAACCGTTGCCTGGTACTTAGATAACCAATCTGCTCCTAGTATAACATCATATTTTTTTAGATCTAAACAGATAAGATCAATAGGAAAATTCTTTCCTCGAACCAATACCTCACAGTTTTGGTAATGATGCGTGATATCCGTCTCGTTTCCGAGAGGAGTAGACAACACTATTTTCATCCATTCCGGTTCTAGAGGTAACGGGTCAGCAAACTTCTTAGAAACAATAGAATGCGATGCACCCGTATCAAATAAGACATGTGCATATTTGGAACAAATTTTCAATGTACCTTCCACTAATCCGCCTTCTTCTTCAGGTTCGGTCTCCTGTATTGCATGAAGACGAGCATTCTTTGTCACCGGGCGTTTACCATCGCCGGCTTGGTCGTTCATTAATGGACACTCGGGAATCCGATGCTCACGGCTTCCACAACGGAGACAAGCTCCTAATTTCCTCCAGCATTCTTCCGTCTTGTGACCAGCCTTGTCACAATGCTTGCAGACTGTATTCGAAGGGGTAGTGGTGATAGAGAAAGGCTTGGTCTTCTTGAATTTCTGATCTTGAGAGGAAGAACCTCCATTATTGGGCCTCTTCTTAAAGTTGGGTTTGAAAGAACCCGAACCCGTGACTTGTTCCTTCTTGTCTTTTCCACGGATCCTATCAGATAGTTCCGTGGCATCTTCAAGTAATTGAGCTCGGCGCACTATTTCAGAATAAATTTGGATGTCCATAGGCGCCAATTGAGTAATATAGTGGGGCCTAAGCCCATTAAGAAATCTACGGGCTTTCATCTTCTCTGTGCTAATAAGATGCTTAGCATATCTAGATAACCTGGAGAACTGAGCTTCATAATCTGCTAATGATAAGGATCGTTGCTTTAATGTAGCAAATTCGGCAGCCTTCTTTTCTTAGACTCGGTCCGAGAAATATTTAGCATTGAAGTATTCCACGAATTCTTCCCATGTTACTTGAGTAGGATCGATGGTTGCTTCAATAGACTCCCACCAGCATCTAGCATCTTTCTCTAACTGGAATGTAGCTAATAGCACTTTGTCCTGGTCCGTGCATTGCATGACACAGAATATGCGTTCGGTTTCCCGAACCCAATGCTCGGCATCGTCCGGATCGGTCGATCCCATAAACTTCGGGGGATTCATATTCTTAAAGGCTTGGTGTAAGCTTCCAGCTCGTGGAGCACCACCTTGTGCTACCTGTTGTAGCACTTGGGTCATCCCTTGAAGGGTATGCTGCATGTTGCGCCATTGAGCACGTTCGGCAGCCATTATCCTATAATTACAATAACTATATTAGTACGTGATCGTATTTAAAGACTCGTATACTATGTTAAATCTAACCCTTGGTTCTACCCAATCTCACTGGTTTAAAGGTTCAACTTATCCTTGGACTTGGGTTTTTCCTAGGAATTGAATACCTTGGGCTCTGATACCACAAAGACTGTCACGCCCCGAGCGCGGAAGATACCCGGAGATGCGCGGCGTGTCTATATCAATCATATCAATCAGAGTGGTCGTGTATTCGACGCAAAGACAGAGATGCGCAAAATAGCAAGATAACCCAATCCTTTATTTCATAATGGATAGACTATTACAAATCCAATACTCTGTTTAATAAAAAGAAAAAGAATACATATTTGACTCAAGAAACTATAGGAAAGACTAGACGACACTTGAGCAGCTCTATCACTTTCACTCTTGAACATTCCCATCCGATTGACTTCCATCGTCGTCGGACTTACCTGAAAAGTACAAAGGGACAAACGGAATGAGCGAACGCTCAGTAGGAAATTATATCTCAAGTACTAGCAAGGGGTCTAAGTAATTACATCTTTCATGAATGCAATAAAGCTATGCATGCTCGCATAAAATGACAAGATAGAGAGAATGTAATATCAAGAAATAAGATGAACTTAATCATGAACTTCCAACAAGATGACAAGTATATTCAAGGTATTCAAGCAAGCACGTTTAACAAGTCATGTCAAGAACTTTGGCTATCATGTATCAAGCAAGTAAATTACCCTTTTTCGGGCCACGCATTTCATGTAAAGTCAAGTACGATTCAAGTACAAGATGTGTGTGGAATGTCCAATCAAGCAAGTCAAGTACTCGGTATAATGCCAGATACCTTATCATTTTAACTCCCATGGGCACAAGTACTTTCGGGTGCTCCTCCCAGGACCAGATCGGGCCCTATATGCACAGGCATTTATCATGTATTTTTGACATCCACTCTTGTTTATATAGCCAATATAGAGTTTCAATATTCAAGCTTGTAGACATGTATGACAACTTTGACAGAATAGAGTCCAAAAATATGACAAAGGACATAGATTGGCGATAATAACGGTAAAATCGCGATATCAATAAAACTAGGTAGAATATGGTTCCCTTAACTTAGGTCCCATGACAAATCAATATGGATATTCTTTATATAGAATTGAGGTCCACATAAACATTAGATCAAGCAAGATACCCGCATTCTTATCATAGAATTGAGGTTTACAAGAACGACATGATATGGCATGATATCATCATCCCATTAAGAATTTCTTATGATATACTCTTTGTATAATCATAAGGGCCGGTATACCATATTTCTTTAGATTGACATGGCAAGGATCGTGTAATGAGTTTTTAGGGTACAACCAGCTCAGTCGGCCTTGAGGGAATCCAAGGCTACGAGGAGTCTTACGGAGGTCTCTATGACTAACTCGCTAGTCCAAAGGAACGGAATGTCCAATGGAGAGCTTGTATGTCAATGAGAGTTGAGTGTGATCGATGAAACAACGTGAAACGTGGGACTATACTTACGGAGTGAAGAATAGTGCCGATATATATATTATATAACATATGAAATCATCGGTTAACAAAAACAGGGAAAAATCAGTTTTACAGTAAAATAACGACTTAGGTCAAGTCGTTTCTCAAGTAATTAACGCCTAACAGAAGGGCGTTTACATATTTCTATTTTACAGAATTTTCAATAATTTTATTAATTCATGAAAAACACGCCCTAGTCAGGGGCGTTAGTCAGGTAAGTAACGCCTAACATAAGGGCGTTTAAATATGTTCCGTTTTGCAGAATTTCATTATTTCAATAATTTATATAAAACGCGCCCTGGACAGGGGCATTTCTTCAGAGTTGACGACTATATAAGCAGGCGTCTCATTATTTAAATATTTGACAGAATATAAATAATTTTTAGGATTTATTTAAAACACGCCCTGGAAAGGGGCGTTACTGTTTAATTTTATTTTACAGGATATACATAGTTCAGGAATTTACAGAAAACGCGCCCTAGAAAGGGGCGTTTCCTTTCAATTTACGCCCTGTGATGGGGCGTTAACAGGTGTAAAACGACGTTGTCAAGGTCGTGAATTCAAGGAATTTACAATATTTCAACAAATAAATTTCCAAGACAGGAGACATGATCATGACAAGAAAATTAGCAGGAATTTACAGGTAGAGTCATGCAAGATTTTAGAATCTATATTTCATATTTATTGAATTTTAAACAGGATCAATTATTGATTACATGCGATTGTTCATGAAATTAACGCCTGTATACAAGGCGTATACTTTTAATTAACGACCACTGGGATGGTCGTTTCTTTTAAAGTAGCGCCCTATTCAAGGGCGTTTCTTGAAAAATTTGCAGAAAACGTATGCAAACTGTATAAATATATCATGCATGGTGCTTCTTATATTTATTTTTAGTTTGGGCTACGAGACTTGAGAAAATCCTACCTTATGATCTGGATGAAGGAGATGAAAGGGCTTTGAAGCTTCAACTGCAACTTAATAGAAGAAGAACAATCGTTCTTCCGTCAACCTGGAGAGGAAACGAAGAATATTAATTCTTCTCATGCTACGTTCATAAGAAAGGAACAGAAGAAGAAAATAGAAGAACATATGTTCTTCACGTACCTGTGCAGTTCGATCGTCCAAATAGGTTTAGGGTTGTTCGATCAAGACTATTTATAGGATTTTGGAGTCCTAACAAAAGTAGTGTTTGATTGAGGGTAACATATCCCTAATAGAGTCCTTACTCTAATAGACACTTACTAGATTAGGTTAATCTTTCCCTGGATAAGCTCTGGGTTCGAACGGGTCACGAACTAAATTAACGCCTTTGGTCAGGGCGTTTATTCTTAAATTAACGACCTTGTTCAGGTCGTTTCTTAAGAAACGTCTTCCATAAGGGCGTTCCTTGTTTTTGAAACACGCCTAAGACATGGGCGTTTATTTTACTTGCCTATTTGGTCGCGTGAGAGTTGACGACCTCATGCGTGGGCGTCCTTTCTTTAGTCACGCCGTATGTAGAGGCGTTTATATTTAAATTAACGCCTTACTCAGAGGCGTTATTTTTAATTTGCTTTATTTTGTCTGTATTACTTCTGTACTATGTATGTTTTTACTTTTATTTCAATATTCATTTATCAGGGTTGCTACAACTCCGCCCTGACCAAGCTCCCGAAAGAATACGCCACGCTGTTGCCATTATCGGCCTTACGCCCGAATCGGCAAGAGATCACTCCTTTGCGTTAGCATTCAGCCCTTGCTAACGAATGAACTGTTCTGCCCGGCGCAAGGTCTGATGCTCCGGCCGACAGCCAGCTACTGTCAACCAAGGGTCGAACGTCGCACTTCGACCTGCCACTCTACACAAATACAAAAAAAAAAAGAAAATAAATGGGGTTACAAATAGAGATACCCCGCCAGACTTGCTCCCATATCGGGACAAGTGCAAAAATGGCCGTAACCCAGCTGTGGCGAAAACCCGAAAGGGCGTCGCAGGCAAAATCAGGTACCCTGCCACGTGAAAACCCGAAAGGGCGCGTGGGCAAAAGCAAGAGGGGGCTGGCTTCGGCGAAAATCCGAAAGGGCGCTTGAGTCAGTAAAGTGGTAATTTCTAAATGCCTCTCCTATTCTCCACCCAACAAAACTCTGAAAGGGACAATCATCAAAGTCTCGCCGGAAATCCTTTAACACACCCTTTTCGACCCTCGTCATCATCGGCGAGATCGGTCGATCTCTACCCTCAACTCGGACCTTACGTCCCCGTTGACAACCCCGTCCTTGTTTTGGCAGTAACATATGCCGACGAACACACCCTTTTCGACCCTCGTCATCATCGGCGAGATCGGTCGATCTCTACCCTCAACTCGGAACTTACGTCCCCGTTGACAACCCCGTCCTTATTTTGGCAGTAACATATGCCGACGAACACACCCTTTTCGACCCTCATCATCATCGGCGAGATCGGTCGATCTCTACCCTCAACTCGGACCTTACGTCCCTGTTGACAACCCCATCCTTGTTTCGGCAGTAACATTTGCCGACGAACAAACCCTTTTCGACCCTCGTCATCCTCGATGAGATTGGCCGATCTCTACTCTCAACTTGGGCCTTACGTCCCTGTTAACAATCTCGTCCTTGCTAATAAACCCACTTTCGATCCTCGTCATCGTCGGCGAGATCGGTCGATCTTTGCCCTTGACACGGATCTTACATCCTCATTAATAGACCATGTCCTTTGCTTCGACGTCTAACCAGTGTCGACTAATCGAAACAGGATTCGATCCTTGTCATCATTGACAAGGCCAGTCAATATCTTCACGGTCCAGTTTGTCCGCATCCCGAATCAAAAAAAAAAAGAAAGAAAGAAAAATGGGGTTAAAAATAGAGATACCCCGCCAGACTTGCTCCTATGCCGGGACAAGTGCAAAAATGGTCGTAACCCAGCTGTGGCGAAAACCCGAAAGGGCGTCGCAGGCAAAATCGGGTACCCCGCCACGTGAAAACCCGAAAGGGTGCGTGGACAAAAGCAAGAGGGGGCTGGCTTCGGTGAAAACCCGAAAGGGCGCTTAGGTCAGTAATGTGAATAAGAAAATAAATGATGAATAGTGATGAACCATTCTCCGTCCAGAAGACCATTTACAAGGTCGAGGCGGAGTCTTCATCCGATATCCCACTTACATACATCTACCTTTATCCAGTTTTTGTCATCATCGGCAAGACCGTCTACCCTTTCGACCCTTGTCACCATCGGCAAGATCGGTCGCTACCCCTTCCGTTTCTTGTCACCATCGGCAAGACCGTCTACCCTTTCGACCCTTGTCACCATCGGCAAGATCGGTCGCTACCCCTTCCGGTCCTTGTCACCATCGGCAAGACCGTCTACCCTTTCGACCCTTGTCACCATCGGCAAGATCGGTCGCTACCCTCCCGGTCCTTGTCACCATCGGCAAGACCGTCTACCCTTTCGACCCTTGTCACCATCGGCAAGATCAGTCGCTACCCCTTTCGGTTCTTGTCACCATCGGCAAGACCGTCTACCCTTTCGACTCTTGTCACCATCGGCAAGATCGGTTGCTACCCTCCCGGTCCTTGTCACCATCGGCAAGACCGTCTACCCTTTCGACCCTTGTCACCATCGGCAAGATCGGTCGCTACCCCTTCCGGTTCTTGTCATCATCGGCAAGACCGTCTACCCTTTCGACCCTTGTCACCATCGGCAAGATCGGTCGCTACCCCTTCCGGTTCTTGTCACCATCGCCAAGACCGTCTACCCTTTCGACCCTTGTCACCATCGGCAAGATCGGTCGCTACCCTCCCGGTCCTTGTCACCATCGGCAAGACCGTCTACCCTTTCGACCCTTGTCACCATCGGCAAGATCGGTCGCTATCCTTACCCGATTTGTGTCATCATCGGCAAGACCGTCTACCCTTTCGACCCTTGTCACCATCGGCAAGATCGGTCGCTATCCTTACCCGGTTTATGTCATCATCGGCAAGACCATCTACCCTTTCGACCCTTGTCACCATCGGCAAGATCGGTCGCTACCCCTTCCGGTTCTTGTCACCATCGGCAAGACCGTCTACCCTTTCGACCCTTGTCACCATCGGCAAGATCGGTCGCTATCCTTACCCGGTTTCTGCCACCATCGGCAAGATCGTCTACCCTTTCGACCCTTGTCACCATCGGCAAGATCGGTCGCTACCCTCCCGGTCCTTGTCACCATCGGCAAGACCGTCTACTTTTTTCGACCCGTGTCACCATCGACAAGGTCGGTCAACATCTCCCCCAATCAGGGTCAATAATGGAATTACCATGAGCAGCCAGCAGTCACAGTTTCGACGCCTCTTGTCAGCAGGACCTACGTCAGCGCCAACCTGACAACCTCTGGAACCCCGTCCCGCGGTGGAGCGAGGCCCCCATCCTTTCCTTGAGAGGGTGGACGCTCTCCAGCTACACGGACATGGAGGTACTTCCAAGCAGGTCGCCAGAATTGCCACAAGACACAACAAAATGCAAGTGTGGATGTGAACACAAAAAAAAAATAGTGAAGGAAACTTCTATCCTCATTACAAAAAGGGGAAGTGAATACAAAAGGATCCCTTCTGAGGGGACAAATTACAAAGGCGGATCAGCTAAGGCCGCTTGAAGATATCAGCAAAGTCAATAAGCCCGACATGAGGAGCCGCCCCCAGTTCATGGAGCTGCGCTTCCTCTTCCTGAACCCGAGTCACCTCAGTCTCCAGAGACATGACTCGGCCCTCCAGCAAAGAAGTTCTTTTGATGCCTTGGACTTCCGCAGCCTCTAGCCGCGGTATCTCGGCTTCTACAGTAGCCAACTCAGTGCGGAGTTCTTCCCGTCGGCTACGTAGAATGTGTGCCTGGGTTACGGAAGCTTTAACCTGAGCCCTGCTCTCCTGAAGATCAGAGATCAGAGACGTCAGCTCCGCCTGACAGTCAACTCTCTGCAATTTGAGGGCCGCCAGCCGGTCGCCCATCATTTTCTCGAGAAAGTCCTGGCGATTCAGAAACTTCAACAAGAAAAGCACCCGCTGGGTCTAGATATCTAGAGGGCAGCCCAGCGCCTGCAGCCCGATCGTCAGTCGCGCAGCCGCTTCTTTCAACTGGGAGTAAGACAGCGCTGGATGAGATTCCACAACCTGACGCAGCATCTCTAGATGCTGCCAGACAAATTCCTCCGATTAGGTAATGCCCAGGGAAGCCGCCGGAGACACCTCGAAGGTCACTTCCCTGTCTATGGCGACCCATAAGCCGGTGTCAGGCTCGGAAGAGGAAGATGGAACGGCCGTCAAAGCCAAAGAAGTAGATACCACGGCAACATGTTCCTGCTCCGTCAGACTCCTGTTAGGGCTTCCTTCAACAAAGCCTAGGAGGGACGGAGGTTCTGACTCTGGCTCCGGCACGAATGGAATTGCAGAATCAGGCGCGATCGTCATTATGGCCACCGATATAAAAGCAGACCCCCTCTGCGGGTCAGCCTCAACCCTCAACTCTGTCATCGACGCCAGGGTGAGACTCTCCCCCGACTGGCTCGGCTCCGAGGGTAATCCCCCAACAGCCGCATGTATCCTCACCGGCATGGGGTAGAGTAGGGTGATTGTCCCTGAAGGAGATGCGGTGGCCAGCGGTAGCAGATCCGAGGCCTCTGACGAGACCACAGCAGTACCAGAAGTCGGTGCCGGGAAATGAATAGCGGCTTCGGGTTCCTGGAATGAAAATTCATGTAAACACCAAGGTGACAAAAAAGGAGGGGGATATGCGGCTCTGTAAAGGGGCGAATAGAGCTTACTATGATGACGGCATCCATCTCTTCAAGCCCCTGAATAGAAGATTCCAACCCTACAGATGAAGCAGCAAAAGGAGGGGTTATCTCCACCTCCACGTCCAATCCAGCAAATTCCTCCTGTACCACTCCCTCGGATGGCACCCTCGGCAGCCTCGGAGGACTGAAAATCAAAGCATCGCTTGATAGTATGAAGGGAGCCGTTGCCCCTTTGCTGCCTGCTGCAGACCCTTGTTCATCACCTTCTGAAGAATGATGGTCAGTCTCTTCGTCAGAAGGGGTGGCAGAGCTACTCGAAGAAATATCTATGCTGATCTCGGGTTGGCCCGCCTCCTCCGTCGGCTGACGGGACGCTGAGCGGGTGAGCACGCACCGCAATGGGATAGCACCCTTCTTTAGCACAGTCTTATGTCCCGCGGGCTGTGATGGAGCTTCCACAACAGGCGCCTCAACCGCCGCGCTGACCACTCCTGCCATCACAACAAAACAAGTGCATAAGGCAGGATGGAAAGCTCAATAAAAAGGAGAACCTAAAGAGCCACAATTGTGCAGCTCACCCTTAGCCTCGCTGGCAGGCGTAGGAGAAGGAAGTCTGACATCCTCCTCAACAGCGGGGAGACTCTCCCCTGCAGCTCCAGCTGTCTCAGTCACCCCTACCGGGGCTATGATGGAAGGCCCTATCTCTCCGGCATCCAGGGCGGCTTCCTCAGCACATGTGGTGTCAGCCGCTCCTTAAGCTGAAGCTATACAAAGAAGACATCAGAAAAATGAAAATGCCGTGGAAAGAGCATTCCTTTATACCGCACAAGGAAAATGATGTCACCTTCAGCTGCTTGCTGAGTAGCTTCTTTCCGAGCGGCAAACTGTTCAAATGATGGCACCTCGGGCAAGGGAGTCTCAGCCGCGTCAGTCGAAGGCTGCTTGGAAGAAGTTTTCCGAGCTTTCTTCGCTCGGCCTATTGCAACTTTCATTGCAGAAGTCGCTCTCTTTTTGCCAGGCGGCAGTGGAGTAGTAGTCGGCACTGGTATAGGGACCTCAAAATATTCTGGCTTCTGTGCCTGGGAGATGATTTTTCTACAAAGCCCCTGCTGCTTGATATCCGGACGGTCTGTCAAGTGAAGCACACGCTATTATGAAGGAGCGAGGCAACAAACTAATCTACGTGTCAACGGAGGAGCACTTACCTGCCCGGCCATTGTAAAAAGACGAGAGTGGCCAATACTGATAAGCCACCTCCTTGCTTTGGGATGCAGCCTCCCGAACGAGCCAGCAGACGTCGCCAATCTTCTTACACTTGTCGACCAGGTCGGCCAGGTCCGCATGTCCGTGGGAAGCTATACAATGATACAAGCCGAGGTGGTCAAAGCCCCAGACATAGGCATAATGAAAAGATACGAATAGAGGCTTGTCCAGAACACTAGCTGCGGGACTCTCAAGGGTCAGTCCGTGGATGCTCATCAGGACGAACAACCAAGATGTATGCTGATAGTATGTCGGGGTTCTGTCCTCTCTATTAACAAACGCCCGACACAGGCAAAAGCGATCCACCTCGCACTTCCATGAAACTGCTTTGGAGAGCGGCTCCTCGATAGGGAACGGATACTGCTGAAGCTCCAAGCGGGAACCACCAATCTGGCATAGGTGTTCTAAATTCTGCGTAAAGGCATCTTCACTTATGTCAGCAAGCACGGGTATCAGTGGTTCAGCCACTCCCTCCTTGATAGCTTTTCTACTCGCTATGTATGTCTCTGCCTCCTTCGGGTGGTGGGAAAATAACCTCTTCAGATGGGCTTCGTCAATGTCAAAAAAGGGCCCAGGCTTCTGACTCAGAAAGGTGCACTCAGCCACATCCCAGCATGTCATCCGGGCATTGCGGTAGAAGCTCGTGCGAGCATTCCACCACTTTACATACTCTGGAGTGACCCGAGGGACTCGGTTCAGCATCGGCACTCTGAAAGTATTGGCGTCCCGGCGGTGAAAATAGTCCCACCAGGAGCGACCTTCGGCCACAACGGTCGAGCCATGCTTTGACCTGCTGTCTAAAGGGAACAGGGCGACCGAAGGCGGAATATGCTGATCGTAGCCGAAATTCCGACCGAACCTGAAGGGATAGTCGGGTTCCAAATAAACTGCGCCCCCCTTTCTGAATACTAAAACACTGGGGTGAATTGATAAAGCCCAGTCAATGAGTTCAGGCTCCAAGACTGGTCGGGTCACGGTGTTGCCCGGAATGAAGTGTGTGAAAGTCTCCACTGCCTCGAGCTTACACTCACGCTAACGGTTCACTAATGGGATGAATGTGCAGCCAGATTCCAAAAGTGAATAGTCCCCGCTGAATCCGTTGGAACCCTTGCTAGTCGGCCACGGATGGAGAAGAGTTGCTGGGACACTGGACCCGGTTCAGCACTTGCAAACTCCAGCATTCTGGGATACAATGTCATTGTCTGCAAAGTCCGGGGAGCTAGCTCCGGAAATAAGTTGCACACCCAGGCATTAAAAAAATGAAACGGCCCCACCGTTCGGAAAGAGCGGGGGATCTGATGCCTATGAATATCTCCAATGGATTTGTAAATCAGGCATAGTGCGGCTGGACATATGGCAAGCCGTATGCCCCAAGCCATCTGACAAGCCGGGTATATTGCCTCCGGCCGAATAACTATCTCATCCCCCTGCGGGAGGGCAAAAGTACACAGCCAAAAGGTAAGGTAGGCATCACAATGGGTAAGGGGATCCACCCCCATCGGATTCGGCCCCCCACGGCTTATCCCCCGAAGAGAAGCAGGCAGCTCTGACTTGAACTTAGGTGGCCTACTGGGTTTACCCGCAACAGGAGCTACGTGAGGGAACTCGCTGTACTTCAAAGGGCCCCCGAAGAAATATTGAATCCAATGTCCTGCTCGGACTCTCAGTTTACTGCTCTTCTCCCGAGGCTAGTATCCCTTTGAGGATCCCCTATTCAGCGTCAGGCAGAGGGAGCGGTATGCCTTCATCAAGTACCGGTATGAATAGCTGAAGTAATATTCACCTTCGCCGTCTGTTTCATCCTTGATGAAGTCATGAATGCAGACCTCCTCATAGGGCTCTCTGTTAATCGGCAGGCCCGATAACTGTGATAGGCTCCAAAGATCCAGAGAGGTCTCACCTTTTGCTGTATAGAAAGTGTTGAACTGCGGGCAAAATACTTCGAACATGCCGCAGCACAGCCCCTTTGAAATGGGATACCTGAAGCGGGATGCATACACACTGTGGTACACCCCGGCCCTGACCAGCAGCGGTGCATACTCTTTCAGAACATATTCTGTGAATTCCACTGCCCCTACACGAAAGAGATGAGCATCTGTCACCTTCGTGTCTGCAAACCACCCAGCTGCCAATTGAAATTTGAACTGAACAGCCAAGCAGTTCAGCACAAACGGTTCCTCTCTGTAGCCCCACTTGATGGGCGCCAAGAATAAACCATAACCGGGTTTCTCCCTGTTAACCCGACCTATGGTGTTGTCCCACCTAGCTGGTGTGAACTCTGGGGCCCGTGTTAGCATCTTCAGCTCTGCCTCCAGCTCTGTTACCCCTAAGATGGCGTCCCACTTGCGCCGCTCCCCCGGAAGGTATATGGTATCGCCACGATACACAGAACCTTTCAAGCTGTCCCGGTCTAGCAACATGGCCCGCTCCACCATTCGAGCCAGCATGACATCCCTCTTCCCAAAGACGTTGAAGGTACAAATGTAGGGCGCGAGGTGACGATCCTTCGGGAAGTCCGCACGGTAGTTGTCATCGCGATTGAAGTCCAGTCCTCCCTCGACAGTCACAATGCGAGAGGTGGATACTGTATCTGTTTCGGAGCCAGAGGATTCATCGACTATGGCAATCCTCCCAAGTCCCCGGCCCAGCTGTCCAACATTCCTCCAAGTCACAACGGGACCAGAAGCCCTGCCTTGAGAAGAAGAGTCAACATCAGTAGTGCCGGAGGCAACGCGGCTGGAAGATGAAGCCATTTCCAGCGAGCTGCAGACACAAAAACCAAGAAAAAAGAATAAGAAGGTGATATAAGAAAAAAAATTATTAGAAAAGAAATTTTTAGAATAAAATTTTGACAGCATCTCCCCTTATCCGGAGCATGCCCAGAAGTCAAATGGGAGAGCACCCACCAGGAGGGGGTGACTCCGAAATGAAAAGGGACGGAGTCCCGAACAAAAATTCCCCGAAGGGAAGGATTCCACGTCTGCTGCTCTGAGGCGACAGAAGGAGAAAGGGGAGGAAGAGGGAGAAAGCTCAAGGAGAAATGAGCTTCTCCCTCCCCCTCTCGGCGCCTATATCGGCCCCGCCAAAAGGCGCGCCGAGAGGGAGGTCGCGCCGACGACCGGAAGCGCCAAAGGCCCGCCGAGATGGCCTTCGCGCCGAAAAGCAGAAGCGCCACCATCGCGTCGAGGAGATCACCGCGCCGAGAAGGGCATCGCGCCGAGAACTCCATGCCAAGCCCACCTCCGCGCCGAGAAGATAGTGTCGGGAGCGTCCATGGATCCGATTAGCCCACCAGGGGTGATGTAACCAACAGATCAAGCGAAAAATGCTGGTGTTCGTCCAAATTTGCTTGTAAAGCATGGAAGTCACGCAAAGCAGAATGAAGACTCAGAGTCAGAAGAATAGCCAATGCACAGGAGCAGACCTGAAGAGACCACGAAGTGCAGTGCGTGAACGTGATGTACACCCGCATGTCCCGTGTCACTCATGCTTCGCTCACGCCACCTACGGGTGGGGGGTATTTGTTGACACCTAAAATATGTCATAAGAGATCATAGCAGATTCACAGTTCTGAAGATCAGTCGAGGGCACGGCTCACGTACCATCCCTGGGAGATCTGAGAATCTGAACAGAAGAAACCCACTACCCCTATCATGTTGTTCGACTAAAGCCATCTTTGGCTAGGTCGCTGTCCAGTACTGCTGTCATTCAGATAGTCAGGCTGATAAAACTATACCAACATTCAGGAAACCATCTGCCTGCTGAAATAGATGTTCAGGCATCTCTGATTCTCCGAAGAAGGGATGCACAATGCCTCGCACGTGTTTGTGAATGCAAGGTGCAAACAAACCCCACGGAGTCTTAATATACATATGCCAAGAGCCCCACTGTCGAAAGGAGTCCACCAAGTGGATCCTGGGTCGAATGGGCCGAATGACAAGTAAATGGGCCAAGCCCAAATATTAGATGGGACGTGTCGATGATGGCCGCGCCGGGAGGACGATCCCGGCGCGTCGGGAAGTCCATGCCGAAAGGATGAGGGCCTGGCCTCTATAAGAAGCCTACCTTACGAACGAGAAAGGGAAGAGAGAAGAGAAAACAGGGAAAAAAAGAGAAAGAGAAGGAGAGAGCTCGAGAGCCCTTGAAAGAAGCTGAAGAAGTGAAAAAGGGAGAGAGGCAGAGGCTCGAAGAGGGATCCAGGTGGGAGTGCCGGGCAGCTGCAGCTCCTTCTCTTTCCCCTCCCTATCTGTCTGATCCTTTTTTTTGTATTTCTGATTTCTAGCATCTTTGCTTCAATAGCATCGAATGCCAATGTAACCCTGCATTCAGGGATTAAGCCTAGATTTCTTTCTCTGTTGAGTCAGATTTCTTTCTCTTAAGTAGCATGCGTGTAAGTCGTCTGGATGAAATAAAGAATGAGAGAATGGGTTGAATTCCGCCCTTTCATTACCTTCTTCTTTCTGTCTCTGCATCCGAGGTTCGATATATGCTAAGGATACTGATAACTAGGCGTGGTTTATCATTTGGTTTTCTAATTCTGCTGAAGCATCTTCGCTACTATTATCCATCACCTCCCCCTCCAGTCACATTTCGAGGGCCTGAGATAGTCTATCTCATGGCTCCTCGTATGTGCGATAAAAGGGGGACGTGGTTCAGGGATTTCTGTCCGTGGTTCTGCTCCCGATGAGGCCTAGAGGAAGGGTGTTCCCCCAAAGTCTTCCCCCTCCGATCATCCAAAATAGTCGGATTAAACCTCTCTCTGAACAAATCCCGAAACCCTGTTCTAAGACCTCCTTAGAACCCCTGCTGAAAGCCTCCCGGCGCCGGTGTCTCCCGGCGCGAGTTTCACGCTGAGAGCTCCCCATGCCGATTGGGCTCCCCTGTCGTGCCGAGCCCACCTAGCTTCCGTGCCGAAACCACCCCCCTTCTCTGCATCGATACCCTTACGTCGTCTGGCCATCCTAATGCCTTCGTCACCACAGCGAGCCATACAGACCTCGTCCACTATATCCTCTCCTCGTGGGTGTGCATTGCCCTTCCCTTTGACCTGACGGGAGCTATATTAAAGGGGTTAATTCTCCTCCTACATCCTGTAGCCCATTAAACCACGGAGTCTTGCCATTGCAGGCTTTCCGATGGATTGCATTGGGGATATTGCAATGCAGGGGGTGAGGTCTTATATGATTCAGATCCTTGAATCACGGGCTACGCCCGGCTCTCATTTAAGGTTTCTACTCTGGCACTCGTGAGTGGATAACCCATAATATTCTCTTGGCATACTCCCAAAATAAGGGGAGATGCTGCCAAAATTCACCCAGAGCTTTACCCTATCATACTGTTTCATCGGAATTGCATATTTAACCCCTCAATATGGCGGGAGCCTGAGCTATATCATCTCATGGCATCTTGCCATCGCAGAGAACACATCTCCGTGCTAATGAGCTCTTTGGACCCTCTCTGGGAATGAATCCATCCTCATCTCCCATCACCCCCATTGAATGCCCAGAAAAAAACCTCATAATACCCCCCTTTAAAACACATAAAACACCTCCCGACGCCTATACTTCTTGGCGCCGTCGTCTCCCGGTGCCACGGCCTCCCGGCGCCAAACCCGCGTCGGGTGGAGGGGGCGCCGAGCACCCTGGCGCGCTGGGACCTGTCGTGCCGACTACCCCTCAGTCTTCCTATCACGCCGGGAGCATACCGTGCCGTTTGATCTTCGCGCCGACCCCAGTGCTGTGCCATTTCGCCTCAATAATGGTTGTCATCTGAATATCTGATGTCTTCCCCACTCCACCAAACCCAAAACGTAGCCTAAATTCAATATTTTGTCACTATCAACTGCCCTGTCAACCCCTGTTACCTCACGAGGGGACTAGGGCTCTTCATCCAGGTCCATGGGAGATATATTAATGAGGAGGGTTTCACCCCCCACATCATATCGAATACGACGTTTCTTATGTCACCCCGCTGGCCCTCGGAGTTCTGCCACCGCATGTCCTCCAATGGTTCTTCGAGGGGAATATTGGTGAACGGCGTAATGGTGCACACTGTCCCGTTATATTTGGATCCTTCTCGGACCCAGGGCTACGCCCGATTCTCTTTTGGTTTCCATTTCGGCTCTCCGTGGATGGATGTCCTATATTCCCATTTGGCATAGTCCATAGGGAGGGGGCATGCTGCCGAATTTGTACTATAACATCGTTATTACACCTCGCATATCACGGTTCCTCGTGCATGTCTGCATCGACCCTCGGGTATATTAAATGGTGTTGACATGAGGTCGGGTTATGCCCAACCAGAAGTCTCCGCCATGCGCGATGGTGCTCTTCGGACATACGTCCTCCGCCACGTACCAAGGGTTCATAATTCGATGAACTATGCATCCCCTGTATGATAAACAAATGCATCCTGCATGCCTTCGTCATGATCACCATGTAGCTCTTTTCATTCTGGCTTTGACAGCCCGCTATCTCGGCAATTAATCAAAGGTGTTCCCTCCTCGTGGGGGATGTAATTAACGCCACAGCCTTTATGGTATGGCGGGCTGCTCGTCCCGACCGAACCTCACATTCGCCCGACATGGGTCAGAATGAGCGCACAATAAGATCGTCACTCACATGACTGGCACGCCCGCGTCGTCAATCAGTTAGTTAATTACCGGTTAATTAATTGGTTGGTCGATACGTGAAATAAGACGCGTATATATGTACATATACACATATATACACGAAATAAGATAAGAACGACAAGACGGTCGGATAAAAAAAAATGTCGCAAACAAAGAGGGAGCAGAACAAAGCCAACAAAGGATGGCACAGGCAAGAAGAAGCAGAAAGCAAGCACCCTCTAAGTGGTGCGAGCAAGGAAAGAGGAGGAGAAACAAGCGGGTATCCTCCAAAGAGTGAAAGAAAAGAAAAGGGAGGGGGAGAGGAGGAGCAGAAGAGATAAGGAAGGAGCGAGGCAAGGGCATAGTGCCAAACGCCCTCCTTCTCTCACACTCCATCCACTTCTACCTTCCTAAATAGGGGCGGCGGTCTAGAGGTCGGGAGGGAGCACATCGCCATGCGCCGTCCCTTCTTGTACGCCGCCCGCCATTCGCAGTCCATTCTTCTACGCCGAAGTCGTACAGATGCCACCACCAAAGTCTTCATCAACGTCGGACTCCATACCTCACCGAAAAATGACAATGGAAAAAAAGGAGGTGCTGGTTTTCACCGTTGAGAGAAAGAAGAGCAGGAGACTTAGCAAAACCCCTATTGCAGCGTGAAGAGGAAGAGGCGGCCTTCGGGACCTTTTATAGGCCGGAGGGAGAAACACCTCCCTTAATTGAACCACTCCTTGAAAACACGCAAGGGACTATAAAGCGAAGGTGAATACCTCCCCGAGGAGTAATTGTGCCTCCCTGCCATTAAAAGCTCTCTACTGGAATACACGAAAGGATGGGTCAGTCAAAGGGCCGAAAGAGGGAAAAATGCCAGATAAGCACACTTTGATCAGCCGATCGACATTACGACCAGATTTTTCGGCGGAAGAATCGGAAAAGATATTTGATTTACCAACGACTGTGGATATCAAACTCATTCAAGTACGCTCTGAAACTTACTTCCATTATATTCCGAGGAAAAGAAAGTACATGATGAAGTTTCCAAAAAAAAAAAGAGGGGGGCCCCCATACAAAAAGAAGGAAGGGCCAGTAAAGCAAAGACAGCCTAATCGATCGAGATGGGAGACGAAGGGGAGGTCGACGATCATCCCAGAAGCCCGATAGTCGGAAGGCCTTCGGCACTCAGCCCCGCTCCTACGGTCATGTGCGGCTCATCCTCGCCTCCCTCGGTGACGGTCGGCCCAGACACTGACCCCATGTAATGCCCTAGAATTTTTAAAAATTATTTTTGAATTTTTTGGAATTTTTAAAAGCCCAAATGAATTAATAAATGAATATTGGGTTAAATAAGTCATTATTAAGGCCCAAATTTGATGAACTATATACCTAGCCTATTTTAATAAAGCCCTAAAAGGTTTATAGACCAAGCCCATGATGTTTGGCCCATATTCTAGAAGGTTAATTAGCTTATTCATGGAATATAAGGATAAATACTCCTTATTTAGATAATTACGTGGATAAACCGAAATTAAGAGTTTGAACCAAGCTCAAATTCGGCACCCAGGGTCTTTAGCGGTCTATCGTAAAACCGCTACAATGCATTTGGCGGACCAATCTTTGACTGCTAATTCATGTCAGTTCCATGAGTGGAAGAAAGAGCAAAAGGATTGAATTTTTGATAGTTTATCATCTAGAGATCAAGATGGGAGAAGTAGTAAACATGTTAAGGACTCTCAGAAGTCGATCTAACATCCAATAAGAATGCTAGGATCGATCTAATCCTCAAACCCGAGCTAAAACCTATAAATAGAACCTAGTTTTGACCTGCGGGACCCTTGCATTTGGCTCGCGTGGAATAAAGGTAAGATGGTATTATTTCAGGTAGGTTCTTTAGAAGTTTTTATTCCTTATACATAGGACTAATCTCCCTCAAAATTCCGTGCTAGGACATCAAGCCCACAAGGAGGTAGAAGCTTGCAAAGTTGCTGGTTCCACATTAGCGACCCAAGAAACTAAGCAAAAGTCCGGTGCAGATCAAGGAAATAGGCAACCAAATCGAGGTAATTATCATTAGTGCTTTTAGAACTTTCTGTTCCCCTTAATATCTTCTTCTTACCCTCTAAATTTCACGTCCATAGTTCAAGAGAGTAAGGAGTTAGAGCAGCGTGAAGTTACTGATTTACCACTAGAAGGGGCAGAATTAGGGCTTACTTCCAACACCAAATTCGAAGTTTAAAAGCTTTAACAGAGGTAGGTCATCTCATGAACGGCTAAAATACTAATCTAGGAATAAAAGCCCTCTCATTTTACTTGATTTCATGCATTGTGTATTGGGAATTTCATGTTTTAATAGGACATATGCACTTAGTATATCATACATGCATATCTCTTAAAGCCCTAATGAACTAAATTAATTCTCTGGTCATGATACATGATTCCCATGCATATTTCTAGCTTAACCTTCGTTCTATCATAATAGAGAAGTTAGATTATGTTGATTTTCAGACATGATGTGTTTAGACATAGTTTTCTTCTTATTGTTACTGTCAGACGTGCTCTAGCGGCCTGGTCATGGACCGCCAACCAAGTACAATGGCCATGTTGCACTCCTACGGTTTTGATGATGTCACATACTATAAGTCAATCATGATGGTTCATCTTAAAACATTTCTTTTACACACTCTTACATACTGCACTCTCTAGTTCTACTCAGAAAGTCTATGCATACATAGTTAATTTTTTACATTGAGTTCATGTTGTTGTTGCATATTAACTGAATAGGGTCTGTGCATGCAAGCAACAAGTCAGTGCAACCTTAGTTACTGCACGTGACTAAGTCGTTGCAATATCCGTATACGCATATTGAGTCCGTGCAGTTTATCTCCTGGCCATTCAATAAGTCGGTGCATATGTTCACTAGACCGCATTGCAAGTCTGTGCATATGCCGCATCTCCAGCGAACTAGGTCTGTGCATTGATGTCTGGCAGTAAAGCTAAGTCCGTGCATAAGAGGTTATAGGTCAAATCTCGGTGCAGGTTTTGGGACGCACTAGTTTGTGCATGTTTAGAGTGTTGTGCATGTAGGGTCGGTGCAATCGTAGCCTGTGCACATTCTAAGTCCGTGCATGTTTTGCATCGCTTGACCTAAGTCTGTGCATATCACTGTAAAGGTCGGTGCATATCTATCTCAGCCGTGTTAAAGTCAGTGCATGTTCTGTTCTAGCCGTACCATGATCGGTGCACATGTGTTAGAAGATAAGTAAAAGTCAGTGCACATCCTTCTTTGTGATAAACAGGGTCAGTGCATGTCAGTTAGAGTCTGTGCTAGACTTGCTATACGATACATAAAGTCTGTGCATGACCTTTGTCAATGTTGCCTCCACTAAACTCCTCTCTTGCTTGGCAAGTTTGTCACCTGATCGAGCATGTGTTCGGCGAACCCAAAACCAGTGAAGTTACTCCACGTGGAAATCAATGTACCAGGTTTAAGGGCTTGTGATCCAAGGCAAGGAACAGATAGGATGATTTTGACACGTGGAACCAAAAAGGGATCAGATCTGTAAGAAGAAATGGGCAGGAATCGTGTTAGCCACACGCTATCATCTGACTATAAAAAGAGGTTGAAGTCTGTAAGAGAAAGCTGTTGAAGATTAAAAACAAAAAATGAGAGCATCTGAAGCCACTGCGAGTGCTGAAACCTCCCTATTCGAGAAAAGAGCCTGTCTAGAAATGGGAGAGTCTGAGTGATCATTTCTTTGTTTGAGCTTGAAAGACTGCTTCTCTGGAAGCTACATTTTCACTGTGTTTTGAGTGATTGTTTCCTTTTTCTTTCTTTCATTTTCGAGTTGTTTCATCCATTTCTTCTATATTGCCTTGTTACCCTCTAAGTGTTCTTAGAGGAAGGGAGATTGGTTCTCCGGTTGAGAGTGTAGGGAATTCACTCGTGTGTACCCTTTGGTTTAGAGGAAGGGAGGTTGGTCCTCCGGTTATAATCTTGCTGGGGCAAGCTCAGGTTCAGATCCTGTAGGTTGTAGGATCAATGTTGAGGGATTTGTTCCCTTGTGGCAAGCTTTAAGGCAGCGGATGTCAGCAGACTGAGTCTGTGGTACTTTTATTGCTTAGTGCAAGGAAGCCTTACTCTAGTGGAGTAAGGGGTGGACGTAGATTGCAGACCGCAATCGAACCACCTTAAAAATCTTCTGTCCCTTGGTGTGGTTTGATCTTGTCTGCTGCTATTTTCAGCTCACCAGGTGTTTGATTTCTGCACTACTTATGTCTTAGTTCCATTGAGCTTTTGTCTCTCTTGTTGTTTCGTGGCTAATCTTGAGAAGGATCCTTACTGCGTTTTTGAATTATTTTTTCGATCTTCGAATTAGATTGAATTTGAGGGTGATCTATTCATCCCCCCCCTTCTAGCTCACCCATCGTGTGAACTAACTTTTGGTATCAGAGCGGGTTACCCATCATGTGGTCCAACGGCCAGGGTAATTCTGGATCTAGTGGTCCTCGACGCTTCATGGCTGAGGGACAGTCTATAAGCCGCCCTCCCTTTTTCGATGGTAATAACTATTTCTACTCGAAAAATAGGATGGAGGTGTTTATGAGAGCACAGAGCCACAAGCTCTGGAGAGTGATCACCGTAGGAACTTATGATCTTCCACTGAATGAAGATGCGTGGATGGAGGATCACGTCAAACTTTCAACCATCAACTGGTCGACCCTGAACATCATTCAGTGTGTGGTTCACCCTGATGAATACGCCCGGATCTCAGCCTGCAAAACTGCCAAGAAGATGTGGGATGAATTGGAGCTAATCTACGACGGTACATCCCAAGTGAAGGCCACTAAGGTAAATATGCTAACCTCTGAATATGAATTGTTCAAAATGAAATCTGAGGAGACGATCACTGAATGTATGCCAGGTTGTCTTTAATTACTAACAGTCTGAATGGGCTTGGGAAACAAGTTTCAGAAGGGGACATTGTCAGGAAAATTCTTAGGTCGCTATCCCCCGCTTGGCACACTAAGGCCATAGTGATAGAAGAGTCTAGGGATATGTCGAAAATGACAGTCACTTAACTGATAGGATCCCTAATGACCTACGAAATGAACTTCAAAAGGAATGGTGAAGGATGTGAGAAGAAGGGCATGAACATTGCCCTCAAGGTGTCCAGCAGTAAAGGTAGCAACAGCAGCGGTAGTAGCAGTGGGGAGTCTGACGGTTTGTCAGACCTTGATCAAGAGGAGCAAGCTATGCTCACTCGACAATTTCGGAAGTTTCTGAGAACGAAGGGAAAAACTTTTAGAAGGAAAGGGTCGTATCCCTCTGGTAAGAAGTTTGATTTTAACAATGATAAAAATAGGAGCACTAAGAAGATTACATGTTATCACTGTAGGATAACATGACATATAAAAGGTGAATGTCCGGATCTCCAGAAGAAGGCCTCCAAGGTGCAGAAGAAGAAACCTCAAGCTATGGTCTACACGTGGAGTGATGAGGAGGAAGACCCAGAGGCTAGCTCTTAAGAGGAAGACGAAGAAGGAATATGCCTCATGGCCAAAAGCGATGAAGAGGTAACCAATATTTTTGAGAACTTTACAATTGATGATTGGGAAGATTCATATGCTGAACTGCTAGATAAATTTAATGCTTTGAGCAAAGAGCATAGGATGGTAAATAGAAAATTGAATATTGCTACTGAAGAGCAGGTCCAAACTAACAAAGAGAATCTGAAGTTTAAGGATGAATTTGAAGAGATGAACTCTCTTAGAAAAGAAAATGAAGACCTTAAGTTTGAAAGTCAGAAAACACAAAAACAACTTGATGAACTTAAGTCAAAACTTCAAGAGAGTCAGAGTGAAAATAACATAATGATTGAGAAAAATGAAGCTGTTAAAAAGGTGAATTCAAACTTCAGTCAAAACTCCTGAAAAATTGTGAAACATTACAAAAGGAGCTGGAAGATAAATAGAGAACTCTTGAAAAATTTGTTCAAGGAAAGACGAACTTAGACACCATGTTAGGTACAAGAGTTAATTTTAACAGAGTGGGTTTGGGTTTCAATCCAACACACAAAAGACCCTTTGAATTCAAAACTACCACATTCTGTCCAGAAAAGGGAAAAGAGAAAATGGACATACCATCAAGTTCTATTCATGATCAGAATGTCCATCAAACTTAAAATAATTCAACAAACCATGCCTAACAACACTCCAAAACTGTTAAGAAATCAACCAGACAAGCTTTCATGTCCATCAACAAGAACAAGAGTGTTAACAGAACCAGGCAAATGACCCACAACAGAAATTCAAACTTCAATAAGAACATATGTCAGTACAGAAGATACTGGGGAAATCATGCTCATCCTCAGGGATTCTTTAATGAGTATACTTTTCCTAGACAGTCTAGGTACAGTAGATACCCGAGGAATGAACAGTCCACCAACAGGAACAGGTTCAATATCAATAAATCAAGTGGACAGAACTTGAGTCATAACTTCAACAAAACTACAAATAGAGTGCAAACGAAAAATACCTTGAGACAGGTCTGGATTCCAAAGTGTTTGCTTAGAGAGTTGAATAATGTTTTTGGACCCAATCTATCTTGGGTTCCAAACCACTTTGCTTAATTTACTCTATGTAGGTTAGCCTAGCAGCCGAGAACAACAAGTGGTATCTAGATAGCGGCTGCTCCAGGCACATGGCAGGTGATCGATCCAAATTCAGCAAGCTGGAAATGAAGTTAGGGGGTCTGGTAAAATTCGGAGGAAAGAACAGAGGTAAAATTGTTGGCATTGGAACTGTTGGTAAGTCCTCCACAAACTCCATTGAAAAAGTTCTTCTTGTGGAAGGTCTTCAACACAACCTGCTCAGCATTAGTCAGCTATGTGACAAGGGTCACAGAGTTTTATTTGATAACAATGCATGTAAAATTCTTGAAATAAATTCTGACAAAGTCATGTTTGAAGCTCATAGAGTCAATAATGTATACATTGTTGATCTAAATGAAAAATATGAAACTAATCTCTGTCTATCTGCTGATCTTGAGAATAATGCTTTTTTGTAGCACAGACGTTTAGGTCATGCTAGCTTCTCCACCTTGAACAAATTGGTTAAACATGATTTAGTTAGAGGATTGTCAAAAATCAAATTTTGTTCTATTTCAAAACCATGTGATACTTGTGCTCTAGGCAAACAGACCTGAAAATCATTCAAACTCAGATATGAGTCTCTGTCATCCAGACCAATGGAGCTTTTGCATATGGACCTCTTTGGTCCAACCAGGACTCAGAGCCTGAATGGTAAAGGATTCAGATTTGTTATTGTAGATGATTTTACTAGATATTCTTGGTTATTTTTCTTGGCAAATAAAAATGATGCTTTTCAGAAGTTTAAACATCTTTTCAATAAAGTCAAACAAGAAGGAATTCATAGAATTTCCATGATTTAGTCTGACCATGGAAGAGAATTTGAAAATGCTACATTCTATGAATTTTGTAATAAAGAGGGACCAACTCACATATTTTCTTCTCCTATGACTCCAAAGACGAACAATATAGTGGAGAGAAGAAACAGCACAATCATTGAGATGGCCAGAACCATGCTGATGGAGAGTCAGCTACCTAGAAGATTTTGGGCAGAGGCAGCCAACACCGCTTGCTACACCATTAATAGAGCCTTGGTAAGACCCATCCATAAGAAAACACCTTATGAACTCCTGAAAGGTAAGAAGCCTGATGTTTCATACTTCAAAATCTTTGCTTCGAAATGTTTCATACACAACAACAATAAAAGAGACCTAGACAAATTTGATGCAAGGAGTACTCCAGGAATCTTTCTAGGATACTCTGAAACAACTAGGGCACATAGGGTCTTCAACTGCACAGATAAGACTGTAGAAGAAACACCTCATGTCATATTTGATGAAACAAACAATCTCACCAACTTAGATAATTATGACAGGTGCTCAAAAGAAGATGGAGAATTCTTAGAGGACAAAGAGAATGAAAAAGCCAAACCATCTGAAGTATCAAGTACCTCCAACCAAGTAAGCTCAGCTGAAGCAGGTGAGTCTTCAACAAATCTGAAATTTTTAAAAGATCACCCAGTAGATAACATCATAGGCAACCTTGAAGATCCACTTTGAACAAGGTCTCACTTTAGAAATGTTCATAATCAGGACCTAGTTGCTTTGGTCTCACAGATTGAACCCAAATTAGTAGAAGAAGCTTTAAATGATCAATCATGGGTTAATGCTATGTGTGAGGAGTTAGGTCAATTTGAAAGAAGTAATGTCTGGGAGCTAGTTCCAAGACCAGAAAATACAAATGTCATAGGAACTAAATGGGTCTTTAAGAATAAAATGAATGAGGATGGAATCATTTCGAGAAATAAAGTCAGACTAGTAGCCAATGGCTATTGTCAAGAATTTGGAGTTGATTTTGATGAGTCCTATGCACCTGTTGCTAGGATGGAAGCAATTAGGATTTTATTAGCTTTTGCTTGTTCTAAAAACATAAAACTTCAACAAATGGATGTGAAAAGTTCATTTTTAAATGGAGTTATTAAAGAAGAAGTTTTTGTTGAACAACCTCCCGGATTTCAATTATCTCTTCAACCTAACGAAGTTTTCAGGCTGAATAAAGCCCTGTGTGGTCTAAAGCAGGCTTCTCGAGCCTGGTATGAAAGGCTAACAGAATTTTTGACCAGCAAGGGCTACCACAGATGTAAGGTGGATCAAACCTTATTTACCAAGAGTTCGAATAAAGACCTCATCATAGTTCAGGTATATGTAGATGACATTGTCTTCGGTTCAACAAATACTAAACTATGCAATGAGTTTTCTCGATTGATGTCTGCTGAGTTTGAGATGAGTTTGGTAGGTGAATTAAAGTATTTCCTTGGCTTGCAGGTATAGCAACTGGAGGATGGATGCTTCATCAACCAGACCAAATACACATTGGACATCCTCAAGAGGTTTGGCATGATTAATCTGAAGCACTTCACAACACCAATGGGCACCAACATATCTTTGGATGCAGACGAATCAGGTAAAGAAGTTGATGCAAAGATATACCGAGGTATGATTGGATCTTTGCTCTACATAACTGTCTCGAGACCTGATATACAGTTCAGTGTAGGAATGTGTGCTAGGTACCAATCTAGACCCACTGAATTACACTTAACAGCTATAAAAAGAATTTTCAGATACTTATCTGCTACACACACCCTAGGTTTATGGTTTCCTGCATCACACACATTAGATCTTGTTGCATATACAGATGCTGATTATGCTGGGTGTAAGCTAGATAGAAAAAGCACTAGTTGACATTGTGAATTTCTAGGTGGGTGTTTAGTTTCTTGGGGTTCCAAGAAGCAACACTCTGTGGCACTCTCTACTGCAGAGGCTGAGTATGTAGCTGCAGAGAGTTGTGGTACACAAGTCATTTGGATCAAACACCAACTTCAGAACTATCAAGTAGACCTGGGGTGCACACCTATATATTGTGACATTACTAGTGCCATCAATCTAGCCAAGAATCCTGTTTTGCATTCTCGAACCAAACACATATTGAAATAAGACATCATTTTATTAGAGATGAGGTTTCCCAACTAACATTTGAATTAATCCATGTAGGCACTGCAAACCAAATAGCTGACATCTTTACTAAGCCACTGGATAATGAAAAATTCACATCCTTGAGGAGAGAATTAGGTATTTTTAAATCTTAGCTCCATGAATAAAATGCCTTCATGATTTTGTTTTCAGTATTTACATTTACACTTTCTCGAACAAAATGTTTTTCTTCCATGTATAACTTGTCCTTCCTCTATGTCCTTAACCACTCAGCATAAGCATGTCTTCATATCTTGTCATAGTGTGAGGGGGAGTTCTGTCTATGTCTATATGCGAGCCGTTAAACTAAGGGGTCTGTGCATTTACATATACTGCATGAGTCATATATGAATAACAGATCATTGAGTGAGGGGGAGCTGGTTAGTATGTGCAGACTGACTGATTCAGAAGCATTTGAGAGATGTATGTTGCTATTATTTCTTATGAAAGATTTAATACAGTTCATTCACAGCAAGTAGAATCCCATACTTGTCTTAAATCCTTAAGTCTAAACCACTAAAGCTCAGCCAGAATCTTTTATCTAGTAATTTAGCAAAGACTTGGATAAGGTGTTCGAAGTATATCTCCTTACACATTTCATGATCATGGAATAAGCTAAACTTATATGTCATGATATCTGCTAAAAACATGAAACCTAGACTTCAAGGAACACATTCTTTAAGAATCTGTGCTTCTGGTAGGTATTGTTTTCAAACACTCATATTAAAAAAAAAAAAAAGAGGAATAGAAACAAAATTTTGCATGCTCAGAGCAATGGTCTGATTACTGAGAAACTGAGTGTTTCATCAAAAAGAAATGAAAATTTTCCTCAGTCATGAGGTGTCAGATTATCTCTATTAAGAAGTGCAAACCTTTCTATCATGACAGAGCAATGGTAATTAAGTGGTGAGTAACTGGGGAGTTTGGCCTCTGATCAAGGTGTATCCTCACGTAAAAAGCCACAGTTACTAACTCTGTTCTCTAAAAAGAGTGGTAATACGGTTCTCACATTGAGTAACTGAGGAGTCTGGCCTCTGATCAAGGTGTCTCCTTAATGTCAAAGATGTGATCTACCAAGTTACCTATTGATCTCTATTCTACTCGTTAAAGAAAAATATATTTCAATTAAATCCCTAGTTCTTGTTACTTGTTCATGGGCTATTTGTCCTCAATACTTCAAGAACCTTGTTCTGAGAAACAGTCTCTTGTAGTCTAACTAGTATAGTTTTGATCAGCTCTCTCTTGACATATCTGTTCACCCTTGTTTCCTCATCATATTCTTTCTACGCAGATAAACTTCACTTCCTCTTCTAGGTCTTTCTAGATTACTTGCATTGAAGAGTCAACACTTGTTTTAGTGCCTTACTTTATCTTTTAAGATATGCTCATGGGTCATTCTCATGGTGAAAATACTGCATTTTACTCTCACTTATCCAACAGCTGCATGTCTCTTTCATCTCCTTTTGATGATGTCAAAGGGGGAGAGTTTATTGAGGGGGAGGAGAGTGAAGGAGAGTCAAGGGGGGGGGGGGAGTCAATTGATGGGAAGAGTGTTTTGCATTGACAGCTTTTTAGTGCCTCAGGCATGCTTGCTTCATTGCTTCTTGTTCACTCTATTTTGATTCCATTGACATAAATTGTTTCATAGTGTTGCCATCATCAAAACGGGGGAGACTATTGCACTCCTATGGTTTGATGATGTCATACACTATAAGTCAATCATGATGGTTCATCTTAACACATTTCTTTTACACACTCTTACATACTGAACTCTCTAGTTCTACTCAGAAAGTCTGTGCATACATAGTTAATTTTCTATATTGAGTCCATGATGTTGTTGCATATTAACTGAATAGGGTCTGTGCATGCAAGCAACAAGTCGGTGCAACCTTAGTTGCTGCATGCGACTAAGTCGTTGCAATATATGTATACGCATATTGAGTCCGTGTAGTTTATCTCCTGGCCATTCATTAAGTCGGTGCATATGTTCACTAGACCGCATTGCAAGTCTGTGCATATGCCGCATCTCTAGTGAACCAGGTCTGTGCATTGATGTCTGGCAGTAAAGCTAAGTCCGTGCATAAGAGGTTATAGGTCAAATCTCGGTGCAGGTTTTGGGACGCACTAGTCTGTGCATGTTGAGAGTGTTGTGCATGTAGGGTAGGTGCAATCTTAGCCTGTGCACATTCCAAGTCCGTGCATGTTTTGCATCGCTTGACCCAAGTCTGTGCATATCACTATAAAGGTCGGTGCATATCTATCTCAGCCGTGTTAAAGTCAGTGCATGTTCTGTTCTAGCCGCACCATGATCGGTGCACATGTGTTAGAAGATAAGTAAAAGTCAGTGCACATCCTTCTTTGTGATAAATAGGGTCAATGCATGTCAGTTAGAGTCTGTGCTATACTTGCTATACGATATGTAAAGTCTGTGCATGACCTTGGTCAATGTTGCCTCCACTAAAATACTCTCTTGCTTTGCAGGTTTGTCACCTGATCGAGCATGTGTTCGGCGAACCCAAAACAAGTAAAGTTACTTCACGTGTAAATCAATGTACCAGGTTTAAGGGCTCATGATTTGAGGCAAGGAACAGATAGGATGATCCTGACACGTGGAACCAAAATGGGATCAGATCTGTGAGAAGAAATGGGTGGGAATCGTGTTAGCCACACGCTATCATCTGACTATAAAAATAGGTTGAAGTCTCAAAGAGAAAGTTGCTTAAGATTAAAAAGAAAAAATGAGAGCATCTAAAGCCACTGCGACTGCTGAAACCTCCAGATTCGTGAGAAGAGTCTGTCTAGAAATGGGAGAGTCTGAGTGATCATTTCTTTGTTTGAGCTTGGAAGACTGCTTCTCTGGAAGCTACATTTTCGCTATGTTTTGAGTGATTATTTCCTTTTTCTTTCTTTCATTTTCGAGTTGTTTCATCCATTTCTTCTATATTGCCTTGTTACCCTCTAAGTGTTCTTAGAGGAAGGGAGATTGCTTCTCCGGTTGCGAGTGTAGGGAATTCACTCGTGTGTACCCTCTGGTTTAGAGGAAGGGAGGTTGGTCCTCCGGTTCTGATCTTACTGGGGCAAGCTCAGGTTCAGATCCTGTAGGTCACAGGATATGTGTTGAGGGATTTTTTCCCTTGTGGCAAGCTATAAGGCAGCGGATGTCAGTAGACTGAGTCTGTGGTGCTTTTATTGCTTAGTGCAAGGAAGCCTTACTCTAGTGGAGTAAGGGGTGGAAGTAGATTACAAACCGCAATCGAACCAGCTTAAAAATCTTATGTCCCTTGGTGTGGTTTGATCTTTTATGCTGCTATTTTCAGCTCGCCAGGTGTTTGATCTCTGCACTACTTATGTCTTAGTTCCATTGAGCTTTTGTCTCTCTTATTGTTTCGTGGCTAATCTTGAGAAGGATCCTTACTACATTTTTGAATTATTTTGTCAATCTTCGAATTAGATTGAATTTGGGGGTGATCTATTCTCCCCCCCCTTCTAGCTCACCAATCGTGTGAACTAACAGGCCCTACGATAAACCGCTAGACATTCCGTAAACGTGATTTTTATGCAACTTCTGGCGGACCAGAAATAGATCATTAAAGTCTCTCTGGCGGCCTTACGATAAATCGCCAACTGTGTGTAATGGCTCTATATTAGACCGCCAATGTTCTATTTTTTGTCAACCCAAGATAGAATCAAGAACAGTCCATTTAACTTATAAGTAAGCCTAGTTAACTATGTTCTAACCTGTTTTAATGTTTATACTACTCTAAGTTTTATTTACTAATTCATAAACAGTGATTTCGTGATTCTTAATGGTACATAGGATTATTTTAAGCATATGATAATTTCATGCCCAAAAACCATATACTATTGTATTAAATTATGGTTTAAATGCTATATTGATTTAGCATTGGTTTATCACTATTTTAATAATTCTCTTCATATCTCAGAGTCATTTCTATAAGTACATGGCATATAATCCGGTATATGACCATTAGTTACACTTTACACTATAGGGACATAATCTTGGACTTGATAATCTCTCCCTTGGATATTCCTTCCAATGGACTAGAAAATCTTGTTTTAAGGCCTCCGTAATTCTCCGCGAGCCTGGGATTCCCACTAGGACGCCGAGTTGATTGTACCATTAAAGCCCAAATTGTCTAGAAAGCACTACCGATATTTTCAAAAATTCTGTCCAGTAACGGTTCATTACTCGACCGCTAAGTCCCATTAACGGTCCAGTATCTGACCGCTAAGTTCTCTGAGTCCAAACTGATTTCTTTCTGGATTCAGCCCACTCTAACGGCCCAATACTATACTGCCATGTAAATATAGCGGCCCAGTAATAGACTGCTAAGTTTTTTGAAAACTGTTGTCTCGAGGTATGACCCAAGGGTTAATATTCCTATGATCCTAGATTGACTAATGATAGTCTAGGACTTGTAACCTTATTCAAAGATATCTAAGATAAAGTATGAAAGATAAAGAATGTACAGTTATGTTGTCGAATTTTCTCCAAGGCATAACTTAGTTATTAATATATTTCTTGAACTCATAAATCTATATTTGGTGCATTCTTATTATTGACGTTGAGTCTTGTACATTCAATGAACTTATTACATGCGTGGCCAACTTTATTTCTATATACGTGGAAGTAGCTTGATTTATACTTGAAGATGTGGTTCGAGCACTGAATGTGTTCAAGGGCTCTATGCTAGTCCTCTCGGCTGATTGTCAGAAATATACTATTATAAACCATGGGGTATGATGCTACTGGCGTCGCATTGCGCTGAGAGTACTTTCTTTATAAATAAGTGAAATTATCCATGGCTCGTGAAGTGAAAATCTATAGAAATTCATGAAGTACTTGTTACTAAGTGTAGAGTACATTCTTGCTTTACTTGCTAGTAAATTCTTGTTACATTCTTGTTCAGAAGGGGTCATAAATTCATTCTTGCTTGATCATGCTTGCTCAATCATATCTTAACTTGATCATGTCTTGTTACTTTGGTTTATTCACATGATTTATCGCATTCGTATGATTTTACCTTATTCTTTAGAGCTAAAACGCTAATCACTTTAATATTGCTTTCATGTTGATGCGAAGATACCTACTAGCCAAGTGTGCTCATTACCTATTTTCCAATCTTTTCAAGAGATGCAAGTGTGGACGCACTAAAATTTGCTCATTCAGGCGGTTCGTCTGTTAAGTGCGTGGGCGTGCCAGTCATCGAAGTGACAATTTATTCATGCTCCGAAGAGCCCATGGTGCGCTCGATCTGACTTCGTCAGACGATTGTGTAGTTCGTGTCGGGACCAAAACCCGTCACGCCATAAAGGTCACGGCGTCATTTACATCCCCCATACAAGGGAACACCCTTGATTAATCGCCGGGATTCAGGGCCTCATGGCCAATAAATTAATTGCATGAAAGGTCTATTACGAGATATTGAAATCCTCACGCGAGGGCGAGAAGAAAACCATTCGCGGTCATGTCGGTCGTGTACTGACCATTTAATGTTCGAACGAATGTCCGGCTCGAGAAAATCGTGATTGTCGCGGGAAAACCGGAACGCATGTATGTCGAGGTACGGTAAATTTATTATTCGGAAGAGCGGAAAACATTCGGCCGAGCCTCGATTGGAGCGGTCAAAAACCTGTAAATCTGTTGGCCCGGTGCAGGAGCAAGCTGCGACCATACTGCGGTGGGCCCCCCGCGGTCGAAACAGGACTTGCATGAGCGTTATTAATATTTCCGGTGCCAAGGGGCAACGAGGTGATATCCCTTGAATCGGCTGGAAAGCCCTATGTCTAGGGAAGCGGACGTTCAAAACATGTCGGTCATTCGGGAGACCGTTTAATATTCGGACGGGTGTCCGGCTTGAGAATATCGTAATCGTCGCAGAAGGACCTAGAACATATGTATGCCGGGACACGGCAAACATATTATTCCGAGACTCTGAAAACAGTCGGTTAAATCTCAGTTAGTGTAGCAGGAAACCAACGAGTTTGTTGGCCCGGTGCAAGATCGAGTCAGGACCATGCCGGGGGCGCCTCCCACGGTCGAAACGGGGCTTGCGTGGGCATCATTAATGTTCTCGGTGCCGGAGGGCAGCGGGGAAGAGTCCCGGGACTAGATTCTAAAATCGAAAACATGTTCAAAGGGAGTGGGTTATAGGCCGAGGATATGGGTCAGACAGTGACCATAATCGGGACGGACCCGAGGTCCCAGCATAGCCCGCGAAGGCCTTATTGATATTCCCATGTGTAGGGTCCAGGGATGACGGGAGCTGTCCCGTTCTATTCCGATTTCTGTCGGTCACTTGCGTACCACTTGATATTCAGACAAGTGTCCATATTGAAGGTACGACGCAGATAGAAGCAACCCTGATAGGTTCGGTGCAAGGATTCAGAGGGGGGGTGAATGAATCCCACCCTTAAAAATTTTTCTCTCAATAAAAGACTAGAACACTATCAAATGCAAGATAGACAGTCTGAAGAACAAATTGATTTTTCTTTTTAACCAATGAGCAAATATATATAAGGCTCACCTAAATAAGCAACTAGCAGAAGAATGCAATCAACTCTCAGCACGGATAGAAACAAGAATGCATAAAGCAATCTGTGAAGGGGGTAGAAGATAAGGAACAAGCGCACAAGCCCAATCACACAGCACAGAAGATTTTTAGGTGGTTCGGTCACCAAGACCTACATCCACCCCTCACTCCCAACCGGAGTGAGGATTCCACTGGCAACGCTAGCACAGCAGACTCAGTCTGTAAACACTTGCTGCCAAACAGCTTAACTAGGGGAACAGCCTCCCCTCTTCCTCCACGCCGAAGGGAACCCAAAAATGGCACCAGCCACTTGCAACCGGAGGAATCAACCTCCCTTCCTCCAATCCCGGAGGGAAACCTCCTCAACCGGAGGGAACCCACTCGCGGCGCCTTGCCTCAAGCAAACCGGAGATCCCACGATCTCCCTTCTCCTGATCAACAGGAGGAACCCGACCTCAATCCAGAGGATCGTAAGTACAAAGCTAACCAAATGAAAAAGGAAAAATAAGAAAGGAAAAATACATAGTGATCAGAAAGCTGTAAAGAAAGATAACACAGATGTGGCTCGCATGGAGCTGACTGGCCTGGATTTGATCCACGGTCCAGTAGGAACTTCTTCTGCTACTTCTCTTCTTCTTCTTGTGCTGGATCGACAGCTTCTCTTCACTCTGCCTTTTTCTTTCTTCTCTCTTTCTTCTCACTTCTCACGAGCACTATCTCTCTCTTTTCCTTCTTCTGCTCTCACTTTCTTCTCTGCTCTCCTTTTCTCTCGCACTATTATCTCCTTCTTCTCTTCTCTTTTTCTTCTTGCCGGCTCACTCTTCTTCTATTTCTTTTCTCTTCTCTTCAACTCTTCTCTTCTACTCTTCTCTTCTGCTTCTTCACTCTTTTTCTTCTTCTTTTCTTTTTCTGGATCGAAGGGCTTTCTGCTCTCCAGGCTTCTTCTTCGATCAGTCTTCTACAGAGGATGAAGTCTCGTATATATAGCATCAGCAGGCACACTAGGCGCGTGTGGCTTCCACATTTCCTGCCCTAGAAATTTAGACCACGTGGCAGCATCCTGCTTCATGAGCCAGGCACCTCGGATCACATGCCATCAATTCAACGACATTCGACCAGTAGGACTCAAGTCTGCTGCGTTGACTCCATCAGCCTGCTGCGTTGACGCATCTGTGATCCAGTGATCAAGTCTTCAACAGATGGGCATGCTGCGATGACGCTATCAGCATGTTGCGTTGACGCATGGAGCTGCAGCGTCTGAACTTAGATGGCTTCAGCCCTCTCACGTTTCGTGTAAAGTGCGTTGACGCATTGTGCAACTGCGTCCACCCTCTGGTCACCTTGTCGATCCATCAACCTGCTGCGTCGATGCCACTTGATGAATGCGTTGACGCACTAGAGTAATCCAGTAAGCTCCTTTCCTGATTGTTTGAACTACTGTGTCCACGCCACTTGATCAAGGCGTTGACGCATTGATGCGTTCTAGTGAGCAACCAGCCTAGCCTTTCTTAACTATTGCGTCAACGCTGGTCCACTGCTGCGTTGACGCATTGGAATATTTCTTACAAGGCCTCTGCTTCTTGAGTGGCTGAGTTGACGCAGCCTTTACGTAGAGTTGACGCTGTGAAGAGTATCCGTGGATGCATCTTCACTGGTGCGTGGACGCCTTAAGCTCTAGCATTAACCTTCTAAATTGTCTCCGAGCTAGATGCCTATCAGGCTTAATGGCTGCGTCGACGCTGTCTAGCAATGGCGTTGACGCATCAGCATCGGCAGTCCAGTGAACAAACAGTCTACCCCTTTTTAACTCCTGCGTCGACTCTTCCAACTCGTGGCGTTGACGCACAGAGTAATCCAGGAGCTTCTTTCTTGATTGTTTGAACTGCTGTGTCCATGTGTCAGCATTTCAGCCTCTTGGATCACGTGCCAAGTCTTGATGGCCTGAATCACCTGCAGACAGACAGAGGAATAATGAACGTATATACTTAAGCAGTAAATGATCAAGTGTGTAGAGTATTAACACTGAGTGAGTGTTTAGAGTTGAAGATGCTCATGCGAACTCAGTGTATATACTTGCTGAAGACTGCATTATTATAACAGGGGAGTGTGTAGACTGAATTAAGTAAAGCATGTTATCTGACAGCCATATGAACTCCATTCACTTACATGATAAAACATGAGTTAATCGAGCATATAAAAGAAAGCATTATGATCAGAGAATGACTGAATAATTGCATGATGACACACCCAGCAAGATGACTCACAGTGATTAACTCACATCAAAAACCAATCATCAAAACCACCATTAAAACCATCATCAAAACCACAGGGGCACAACAATCTCCCCCTTTTTGATGATGGCAACACTACACAGTGAGTCAATCTGATGACCCATCATCAAAACCACAGGGGCACAACAATCTCCCCCTTTTTGATGATGGCAACACTACACAGTGAGTCAATCTGATGACTCAAACTATTCTCCCCCTTTGACTTCATCAAAAAGAAAAATAGTTTGAGAAATTAAAGCATGTAAAAAAAATCAGTCAATTCCTCCCCCTTGCAAGAACATGATTCTCCCCCTTTAAGAGTTTCAGCAAAAAGTCATTAGTTAGAGATTATCAAAAGAAGCCAGCATGCAATGATTGAATGAAAATCTCCCCCTTTTCGGCAAATAATCTCCCTCATTTGGTATAATCAAGATGAACCATGGAAAGGGGTAAATGCAAAAATGCAGATGCAACAAGAAATGGAATACTTCCCCCTAAGTATATGAATGCAAGGATAGAAATGATATGAACATGATTCAGTATGATAAGGAATGCTCCTCCTGAATAGATGCCAATTGATATGCAAGTGATGCATGATATGAAATCTCCCCCTCAATAAGTGGAATCTTATGAGATGAATGAGAATGAGACTACAGGGGCAAACAAGGACAAGTTCAGGTCAATGAGCAGAAGAGGTTCCATTTGCAGATTTTTAAAGAGGCTTCAACTACAAGAACTTCAGTCAGATTTTCAAGGAAATGTCATTCTCATAAATCCAAATCAGAATATTTCAAGGTCTTCCATTATAAGGGCTTATGAATGAGCTTTAATGAACAACATGGTTTAAACATGATGTATGCAGAGTTTATCAATAAAATTCTGTATTGATATCTAAAATCATGTTTTAATAAAAATAAACCAAGCCCTCATATTTATCTTGATTATCCTCCCTTTATCTTACACAATCAAATTTATTGACTTCTTTCAGAATTGCATGCACTAGTATTGAGATTAAGCAATTATGAAGACATATTATTTTGTCTAGGGTTGTAGCAATTTGATTTTAGCATCAATATTCAGATATTGAGATATGTTCAACAATTTTTCATGCTACAAATTTTACGAGCAATCTAGCTCAGTGCACACTTTGTAACTAGAGGATATACCTTGATCAGAGGCCAATATCCCTAAGCACTTAGTGTGACTAACTGTCATGCTATATATGAATAGAGATAGCATTTACACATCATGACACACTACAAATCATTTCTTGATGAGTGAGTTGTATTTCTCAGTGTGCATGCCATTGCTCTGCCTGATTTTCAATGAATTTTATGCAGAGTTAACTAAGGCACCTCATGACACAGTCCTTTGGACATGTGTTTCTCAGTGACCAAGGTCATTGCTCTGACAATTACTTTACCCTTTAGACAATTCAGAAACATTCATTTGCTTCAAAACAATATTAATCTCATGTACTTAACCAAATAAAGTCATGTATTCAAAAGTGTAGATTTCAGAAGTTTTTGCAAGACACAGCATGAAACAGTTGGTTAAGATTTATTAAACATGATTCAGATATGTTAATGTATTTTAAAGTTAAACTCCATGAATATCTTAAGCTTAAACCACATGAGTTATTTCAGACATTCATAAAAGCGTATAATAGAAGATTTCTAGTTCAAGATTTTTCAGATTTATGATCGAGATAGCCCATTGAAATCTTCATGAAGGACTGAAATAATTCTGATACCAAATGATACCAATTGTTACCAATTGATAGGAGAGATTTTGAAGCTCAGTGTTTTCAAATTATGATCAAGGTTTGGTCAAATAGAATCAATGAAAGGGATATGCACACAAGGCAAGATATCAGGAGGTCAGGCAAGTTTCAGGATGTTAAAAGTTAACATGCAATGAACTCTGACATAAATGTATGCACATGACTACCTTCATGCAATGTATTGACTCCCCCTGACAATATGCATTCAGTCAATCTTTTTGGCATCTTTCATGAGATGCAATGCAATTAACTACATGCATGTAAAAATACATGCACAGACACAACATATGTCTATACACAACTCCCCCTGAAAACATGCAATGTTTGCCATGAAAAACTGAACATATGATTTTGATTCATGCACATTCAGACTGTCCTATCCAGCAAAGTGACCCATGGTCCTAGGCGGAGCACTTGGTCTAAAAGACCACCTCACACATAGTAAGAACCTCTAGACAGTTTTCCCTACCTTTTGGTACCTTACCATTTATATACCATTGAGGTCATGCATGATAATGCAACACGCAGTCCAGATTTCCAATCAATTATCAATCTGAATTATGCACTGATATCTCAACATGTGCTCATGAGAAGCAAGGCAGATTTTTAAATGTGAGCATGCATACATGGATCAAATACACACCAATGCGTCAACGTATTAGTGTCAGCATCGACGCAGTGAACAAGACAGCAAACGAAAGACGCACAATTGCGTCTACGCAGTCAGCCAAATGCGTCAACGCACTAAAAGCCATACAGAACCCATATAGATGAAAAATAGACAGGTACGAGCTAATGGGAGGGCAAATTCCAAGCCACATACATATGCAGTTTAGATTTTTAGAAGTTTCAGAGTGCATGATCAGAGAGTAGTGCAAATGGCAGATGATGAATGAATATGCAAGAACAGATTTAATATGCATGCACTAGATGAAGCTAAGAACAGGATATGCAAGAATACATCAAACCAGATATGCAATGAGTTTCGAAATGGGAAATGCAGAGAGCTTACCTGAAAAGTGTGAGAATGGAGTTTTTCATTCTTGAGTGCCTTGGATCATTACCCCTTTATTCCATCCAAGGCACACCTGCTAGGTAACTTCCTATTTTCCACTAGCAGGAACCCAAGTGGTCTTGGGTCTTGCATAGTAATTAGCCCCTTTTGGGACTGCCTACATCTTTTTCTGTGCCAACCAGTCATCAGAGTTCATGATAAAACAGTTATGCATTGAATACTCAGACACCCCACAATAGTGGCATGAACTAGCAGGTTTCATGTTCCTCTTATGTATACTAGCATGAACTTGAGCATTATAAGAGTGAGCATGAGGGTTTCTGTTATTATTATGAAACTTTTTCTTTTCATGACCAGCTACCCTGCAAGCAGCAACTTGGTGGCCTGGTCTTCTGCAATTTGAGCAAACAAGAATTCTTTTAAAAACAAGTTTGTTCCTATCAAATTCTTTGAAATTTCTATTCCTACCCTGGACATGCCAGCAGTCCTTGACTGCATGGCCATGCTTCCCACAATGGGAGCAGAAGGGGAACTTTCTTCTAAAAGAGCTTGCCCTACATTCAGTGGTCTTGTGCCCAAGCTTGTTACAATTAAAACATTTGACATGCTGGTTCAGAGAAGCAGTTTTGTTTATATTAAAAGCATGTTGGTTAGCATAAGATTTAGCATGATGTGAGAGTGGCTTTTTCTTTCCATTTGCAAACCAACACTGAGCAAAGGTGTGGCCTAATCTACCACAATGAGAGCATTCACTTTTCTTTGAATGAACAGCAGGTTTTCTATCATGATATTTCCTAACATTCATCATTTCAGCATTCAAATCATCCAATTTGTTTAATTCACACTCATGCATCAAATGACCAAATTTATGACAGTAATGACAGATAATCTTCTTTTTAGATGCATGTGAGTGTGTGTGAGGACTGTGATCAACATGCACTGATGAACCCTTTTCATTTATTTTCTGATTTACAGTCCTTTTCTGATTTTTATCCTGTTTTCCTATTTTCTTAGCCTTGTACTGAATTGGAGATGAAGTAGAAGGCTTTTCCTGTTCAGAAGATTTGACAAAGACATTTTTCAGGTTGGCTCCATCAACCTTCCTCATGACTGGACTGTAACCCAGTCCTTCCTTTCTAGGGTTGATTTTTATACCTAGTAGCTTGTCTAGGTTTTTCTGCCCATCAACAAAATTAGACAAGGATTTTCTCAAGTCTTGAATCTCATTTTCGAGAGATACAATATTTATTTCATAACTTGCAATCTCTTGTTCACTGCAGTTGACAATTTCATTCAAAACTTTGTTGGTTGTTTTGTATTTTTCAATTTCCTTTCCCAGCTCATCTGCTTCATCAGTTTCGTTTGTACAGATGACTTTTCCTTTCTCCAATGTGAGAAGTCTTTCAGACATGGCACTGTTTAACAATTTTAATTTTTCAACTTCTTCCTTAAGCTTATCATTTTGAACCAATTCATTTATTAGAAGCTGATCTTCTGAATTGGCTTCATGTTTTCTTCCAGCCTCAAATTCCTTCAATTCTTTTTGTTATTTTTCAAAATCTTTCTGTAATTCTATGTTTATAGACTTTATGGCATTAAGTTTTTCAATCAGTAATTTGTTCTTCTGTCTAAGTTTCTCTGATTTTTCATCATTTTTATTGGAGAAACCTTTAAGAGAATCATTTTCAAATTTCAGCTTGTTTAATTTAGACTTAACACATTCAATTTCTTTCAGTAAATCCTTGCTCTGAACAGAATCATGACTAGCTAGACTAAGCTTCTTTTCAAGTTCAGAGATTTCTTTCACATGATCTTGATTCTCAGTTTTCAATAATGAAATTTGTTTCTTCAACATTAGAAAATCAGACATACAGGCATCATGAATATTTTTCAATTCAACACAATTTCTACAAGGAGAACTTGAACTATCTAAACCAGTACCCTTCTTCAATTTTTTATACTATTTTCTTAACAGTTCATGAGATTCAATTAATTCAGCATATGCATTCTCCCAATCTTCTAGAGAAAAATTCTCGAAGAGATTTACCTCATCATCATCATCTTCTTCAGTCTGACTGCTGCCTTGATTGCTGCCACTTGGATTACTTCTGTTAGCCATCATGCAGCTATCCTCGTTTACCCTGTGAAATTGCTTCAGCGTATCCAGGATGTCCTTTGCTGAGCTGCAATTATGAAGACAAGATCATAAGGCTCTGTCAGTAGCTGCTTTCATCAGGTTAAAGGCTTTCTGATTTTCTCCATCCTTTGATATGTGTCTGTCGGTCCATTTGGACACTTTCATTGGTAAGGTGTGAGGACCTTGTGAAATTAATTTCCACAAATCAGGATTAGCAGAATTTACATAAGCATGTAAAGCAGTGAACCACTGACTGAAATCAGAACCACTAAAGATGGGTGGAAGAGCCATTGAAAACAAATAGCGAGTAAGTTCAAGGCAACAGGAATATTTATGCACTAAAAACAAATTAGCACTTAAGACTGCAAGATCGAATCTGTAGGTCGCTGGACCTTGTATGCAGACACCGCTCTGATACCAATTGATAGGTTCGGTGCAAGGATTCAGAGGGAGGGTGAATGAATCCCACCCTTAAAAATTTTTCGCTCAATAAAAGACTAGAACACTATCAAATGCAAGATAGACAGTCTGAAGAACAAATTGAATTTTCTTTTAAACCAATGAGCAAATATATATAAGGCTCACCTAAATAACCAACTAGCAAAAGAATGCAATCAACTCTCAGCACGGATAGAAACAAGAATGCATAAAGCAATCTGTGAAGGGGGTAGAAGATAAGGAACAAGCGCACAAGCCCAATCACACAGCACAGAAGATTTTTAGGTGGTTCGGTCACCAAGACCTACATCCACCCCTCACTCCCAACCGGAGTGAGGATTCCACTAGCAACGCTAGCACAACAGACTCAGTCTGCAAACACTTGCTGCCAAATAACTTAACTAGGGGAATAGCCTCCCCTCTTCCTCCACGCCGGAGGGAACCCACAAATGGCACCAGCCACTTGCAACCGGAGGAATCAACCTCCCTTCCTCCAATCCCGGAGGGAAACACCTAGCAGCACCCAACTGCTGGCAGACCAGAGGCCTAGCCTCTCTTCCTCCTCAACCGGAGGGAACCCACTCGCGGCGCCCTACCGCAAGCAAACTGGAGATCCCACGATCTCCCTTCTCCTGATCAACAGGAAGAACCCGACCTCAGTCCAGAGGATCGGAAGTACAAAGCTAACCAAATGAAAAATGAAAAATAAGAAAGTAAAAATACACAGCGATCAGAAAGCTGTAAAGAAAGATAACACATATATGGCTCGCATGGAGCTGACTGGCCTGGATTTGATCCACGGTCCAGTAGGAACTTATTCTGCTACTTCTCTTCTTCTTCTTGTGCTGGATCGACAGCTTCTCTTCACTCTGCCTTTTTCTTTCTTCTCTCTTTCTTCTCACTTCTCACGAGCACTATCTCTCTCTTTTCCTTCTTCTGCTCTCACTCTCACTTTCTTCTCTGCTCTCCTTTTCTCTCGCACTATTCTCTCCTTCTTCTCTTCTCTTTTTCTTCTTGCCGGCTCACTCTTCTTCTAGTTCTTTTCTCTTCTCTTCAACTCTTCTCTTCTGCTTCTTCACTCTTTTTCTTCTTTTTTTCTTTTTCTGGATCAAAGGGCTTTCTGCTCTCCAGGCTTCTTCTTCGATCAGTCTTCTACAGAGGATGAAGACTCGTATATATAGCATCAGCAGGCACACTGGGCGCGTGTGGCTTCCACATTTCCTGCCCTAGAAATTCAGACCACGTGGCAGCATCCTGCTTCACGAGCCAGGCACCTCGGATCACGTGCCCGTCAATTCAACGACATTCGACCAGCAGGACTCAAGTCTGCTGCGTTGACTCCATCAGCCTGCTGCGTTGACGCATCTGTGATCCAGTGATCAAGTCTTCAACAGATGGGCATGCTGCGTCGACGCTATCAGCATGTTGCGTTGACGCATGGAGCTGCAGCGTCTGAACTTAGATGGCTTCAGCCCTCTCACGTTTCGTGTGGAGTGCGTTGACGCATTGTGCAACTGCGTCCCCCCTCTGGTCACCTTGTTGATCCATCAACCTGCTGCGTCGACGCCACTTGATGAATGCGTTGACGCACCAGAGTAATCCAGTAAGCTCCTTTCCTAATTATTTGAACTACTGCGTCCACGCCACTTGATCAAGGCGTTGACGCATTGATGCGTTCCAGTGAGCAACCAGCCTAGCCTTTCTTAACTATTGCGTCGACGCTGCTCCACTGCTGCGTTGATGCATTGGAATATTTCTGACAAGGCCTCTGCTTCTTGAGTGGCTGAGTTAACGCAGCCTTTACGTAGAGTTGACGTTGTGAAGAGTATCCGTGGATGTATCTTCACTGGTGCGTGGACGCCTTAAGCTCTAGCGTTAACCTTCTAAACTGTCTCCGAGCTAGATGCCTATCAGGCTTAATGGCTGCGTCGACGCTGTCTAGAAATGGCGTTGATGCATCGTCATCGGCAGTCCAGTGAACAAATAGTCTACCCCTTTTTAACTCCTACGTCGACTCTTCCAACTCGTGGCGTTGACGCACAGAGTAATCCAGGAGCTTCTTTCTTGATTGTTTGAACTGCTGTGTCCATGTGTCAGCATTTCAGCCTCTTGGATCACATGCCATGTCTTGATGGCCTGAATCACCTGCAGATACACAGAGGAATAATGAACGTATATATTTAAGCAGTAAATGATCAAGTGTGTACAGTATTAACACTGAGTGAGTGTTTAGAGTTGATGATGTTCATGCGAACTCAGTGTATATACTTGCTGAAGACTGCATTATTATAACAGGGGAGTGTGTAGACTGAATTAAGTAAAGCATGTTATCTAACAGCCATATGAACTCCATTCACTTACATGATAAAACATGAATTAATCGAGCATATAAAAGAAAGCATTATGATCAGAGAATGACTGAATAATTGCATGATGACACACCCAGCAAGATGACTCACAGTGATTAACTCACATCAAAAACCAATCATCAAAACCACCATTAAAACCATCATCAAAACCACAGGGACACAACAATCTCCCCCTTTTTGATGATGGCAACACTATACAGTGAGTCAATCTGATGACCCATCATCAAAACCACAGGGGCACAACAAACCCCGTACAAACGTACGACGAGTTCACGTCAACTTCAATGAAAGAGCGGGAACAAATCCCATTAGGATGAATCCGATTCAACAGGCTATTGGCCCAGAGCAATTCCGGGTTACGACCATGTCGGGATGGGAACCGTCGGCCATATCGGTCACGCATGGACCTTTTCATGTTCGGGCACCGGTCCGTAATAGAAACGCGGCGGAAATCAAGGTGAACCCATTCAAATGTCTGCCGAACGTGCGGCAATTTTAGTAGTGGCTCGGAAGGGATCCGGCCCGAGAAACGAGTCCGGTTTAATCGGAATATCGGCCCGAGGTGAGGTCAGGTCGTGGCTATTTTGGGATAATTCCCAAGACTCAGGCCCAACCTGGAAGGGCGGCATTGTTGTTCCTTCGGCACCGGGTCACGGGAGAGACGGGGGGCTGCGATTTAGGTTTTGTCATTTTTTATCTGGGTTTCAAATTATATATATATATTATCGGTTATTTCCCTTTTTATATACTTGTTATGAATGATTTTATCCATGTTGTTTATTATTATTATTATATTTTCCCCTTTTTTACCATTATTATTACTAATTCACATTTTTTGTTTATTTCATATGTATATTGAGATTTATTTATTCATCATAGTTTTTAGTTTTTATTAATTTATTATCGTTAATATTATTATTACTATTATACATATTTTATAGAGAGAGAGTGGGCCGCTGGAGGGCCAAAAAGGGGGTGTACCGGCGAAGGCAGGGAGAGCGTGCCGGCGTGGGGGCTGGGAGATTGTGTCGGCGAAGAGGCAAGCGGGCGTGTCGGCGAAGGGCGTGGAGGCGCGTACCGGTGAAGGCGATGGAAGCGTGCCGGGGAAGGAAGAGGAGGCGTGCCGGCGAAGGGCGCTGTAGGGTGTACCGGCGAAGGGCGTGGGGAGCGGGACGGCGAAGGGCCAAGCAAGGCGTGCCGGGGAAGCTGGGCTAGGGGCATGCCGGTAAAGGGCGCGGCTGGGTGTGACGGTGAGGGACGTGCGGGTGTGCCGCTGAGAGTAGGGAGAGCGTGCCGGTGAAGGGGTCGCGGAAGCATGCCGGCGAAGGTGGTTGAAGGGGGCGTGCCTGCGAAGGGCGCGAGCAGGCATGCCGGCGAAGGGCGTGCCGATGGCTAGAGGGTGTACCGGCGAAGGTGGCTGAAGGGGCGTGTCGGCGAAGGGCATGGGAAGCCCACTCCTCTTCCATTCTTATGTCTTTTCTCTTTTCCTTTTCTCTCTTGATTTTATTAAGTTTGCGTGGGCCTCTTCTCTCTTTCTCTTGATTATCTTCCATTCTTTCTCTCCTGAGGACGGATGTTTGAGTTGCTTAGCCATTATTTGATTCGGCTCTCTTTGAGTTGATTACGGTTCCCTTGCCTCGGTTAAAGTATTTTACAGTTGTTCTTTTTATTTGTTTGTTGCTTTCTTTTAGTCCTTTTTAACGTGTGGTCGTTCCATTTGTTTGTTGCTTCCTTTTATCCTTTTAATATGTTATCGTTTCTAACAAAAATTCGGCAACATCTCCCCTTGACCCGAGCATAAGGGAGATACAGGGAACGCGCCCACATGGAGTGGCAGAACCCGACAACTGGAGGTGGGCGCCCGAGAGCGGCAACACCTTTAATAAAACTTCAGAAAACCCGAAAGAAACGGCGAGTGGGAGACCTCTCCAAGGCTAGCCGGGGGTGCACCGGGCAAGAGGTTGGGGGTGTGTCGATGAAGGGCCGCTGGGCGTACCGGGGAAGACCCACAAGGGTGTGCTGGCGAAGGGCTTGGCCACGGCGTGCCGCTAAGGGGGGGGTGTACCGGCCAGGGGACTGTGCCGGGCTGGGTGCGTGGGCCGTGTCGGGGAAGGCTCCCAGGGGTTGTGCCGGTGAACGGGGGCACCAAGGCGTGCCGCTGGGAGTTCAGCGTGTGTCGGGTTGGTGGAACCACAGCGCACCGGGCAAGGTGGAAGGCTGGGCATGCCGGCCAGAAGGGCTAAGGGTGGACTGGGGATGTTGGTTGGCTAGGAGGGAGAGAGGCTCAAGGGGCCTAAGGATAGAAGTGTTGGGCCTGGGTGTCCAAGGAGAAACGAAAGGGCGTCTCCCTTTAGGCAAATGAGTAGAAGTAGCAGCGGGGAGGTGGAAGGGCAGTAGGCCCTCTCCCCCCTTTTCTTCTTCGCTTCTTTCTCTTCTTTTTCTTCTTCTCTTCAGGCGGCGACGGTGGGTGGAGTGGCAAGCCCTCTCCCCTCTCTTCCTCTCTTCCCTCTTCTTCTCTTCTCCTTCTTCTCCTCTTTTTCTCTTTCTCTTCTTCCCTTCTCCTCTTTTCCCTTTCTCTTCTTCTCTTTGCGCGGACGATGGAGGATGGAGCAGCAGGGGGGAAGCCTCCCCTCCTCTTCTTCTTCTCTTCTTCTCTTCTTCTTCTTCTCTTCGCACGGACGGCGGTGGACGGAGTAGCAGGGGGGAAGTCTCCCCTCCTCTTCTTCTCCTCTTCTTCTATTATTCTTCTTCTCTTCGCACGGACGGCGGTGGACGGAGTAGCAGGAGGGAGCCCTCTCCCCTCTCTTCCTCTCTTCCCTCTTCACACAGACGGCGGCGGTGGGTGGAGCGGCGAGCCCTCTCCCCTCTCTTCCCTCTTCTTCTCTTCTCCTCTTCACTCTTCTCGTCTGCCTCTCTGTCCGTCTCCTTTTCTCTCCTCCCTTTTTCTGGCCGAAGAAGGGGGGCGTTTTATACCCCAGCGGCGGGAGCGTTCGGGCGCGAACGACGGTGGCAGGAGGTGAAGGGCATTGAATGGGGTTTGACCTCCCCGTCCTTGGTGGCAGAGGAGTAGCCTGTGTGGCCCAACCTCTGGTTGACACGTCGGACAGCTCATTGCGCGCCAAGGATGCGTAGGGCATGGGCGTCACGTCATTTCGTTGAAATGCCTTCACGCTGTGCCGTTGGCGGGCTCAAGAAGTGTGCCGCAGGAGGGCCAAAAGGGCGTGCCGCTGGAGGCCCAAATGGGCGTGCCGCTGAAAGCCAAATGGGCGTGCCGCTGAAGCCCCAAATGGGCGTGCCGCTGAAGGCTAGGGGCTATGCCGCTGAAGGCCACCAGGGTGTGCCGTTGAAGGGCAAGGGTGTGCCGCTGAAGGCCACACCGGGTGCATTTCTGAGCCCGTTCTGAGCCCATTGTGAGCACGAGTCATGGCACGTTTGATTTTCTCCGTGCCCCGTGGTTTGTGAGGCCCTTGGTGGTTGATTTCTCTTCACTGTCGTGACTCTGGAGACAGCCTCACGGCAGTGTGTGCATGTTCGGGGAATCCGGATGACCAGTCTCTCCGGGGCGTCTTCACTCGGTTCTGTTGTTGATGCTGGGCCGAACAGGATCTTCAATTACATCTGAAAATGATTTGTAAACTTTATGATCAATTTTAGCACGAATGGTTTGTAGGGGAACCCTACCTTCTCTGAGCCCGATAAATCTCGAAAAGAGGGTTAAAGGTTGGAATGAACGTATATCAAAAATTCTTGGAATCCCATCTGGGTGTGCAATTTTTGGTGTCCACAAATGCCCCCCACCCACGGGTAGCGCGGGCGAAGGATGAGCCGGGCGGTGCCCGTGGGTGTACTGGCCTCTTTTCCTCTTCGTCGGTGTCGCCGGGGTGTCGGGAGCCGACATGACTACTTTATCTCCTCTTTTCTTCGTCTGTGCCGACGTTGTGTCGGGAGTCGACCTGGTTTGTTGGTCTCTTTGTCTCTTCGTCAACGTCGACGGGGCGTCGGGGACTGACATGCCTTGTTGGTCTCTTTGTCTCTCCGTCAGTGCCGACACGGCGTCGGGAGCTGACCTGGTTTGTTGGTCTCTTTTTCTCTTCGTCAGTGCCGACAGGGAGCCGAGAGCTGACCTAGTTTGTTGGTCTCTTTGTCTCTTCGTCAGTGCCGACAGGGTGCCGGGAGCTGACCTGTTTGTTTATCTCTTTATCTCTTCGTCAGTGCCGACGGGGTGCCGGGAGCCGACCTGGTTTGTTGGTCACTTTGTCTCTTCGTCAGTGCTGACAGGGTGCCGGGAGCTGACCTGGTTTGTTGGTCTCTTTGTCTTTTCGTCAGTGCCGATAGGGTGCCGGGAGCTGACCTGGTTTGTTGGTCTCTTTGTTTCTTCGTTAGTGCCGACAGGGTGCCGGGAGCTGACCTGTTTGTTGGTCTCTTTGTCTCTTCGTCAGTGCCGACGGGGTGTCGGGAGCCGACCTGGTTTGTTGGTCTCTTTGTCTCTTCGTCAGTGCCGATAGGGTGCCGGGAGCTGACCTAGTTTGTTGGTCTCTTTGTCTCTACGTTAGTGCCGACAAGGCGCCGGGAGCTGACCTGGTTTGTTGGTCTCTTCGTCTCTTCGTCAGTGCCGACTGGGCGCTGGGAGCTGACCTGGTTTGTTGGTCTCTTCTTCTCTTATTTTTCTTCTCTTCTCTTTTCTCCTCTTCTATATTCCCTTGCACGTAAACATGGGGTGAGAATCTCTTTAGTGTCCTCAAATCAGGAAAGCGGGCTGCGAAAGCCAAAATTTGGGGAGCAGGCTGCCAGAGCCAGACTTGGGAAAGCGGGCCATGGGGGCCGAGGTAAGCAGGCTATAAGAGCCAAAGTTGGGAAGCATGCTATAAAAGCCAAAGGGAATCAGGCCATAAGAGCCAAAGTCGGGAAGCGGGCCGCGGAGGCCGAATTGGGGGAGCAGCTTATAAAGCCAAGGATATTGGGAAGCGGGCTGCAAGAGCCGAAGTTATGGGAAGTGAGCCGCGAAGGCCGAATTCTGGGAAGCAGGCTGCAAGAGCCAAAGATATTGGGAAGCGGGCTGCAGGAGCCGAAATTATGGGAAGCGGGCCGTGAAGGCCGAATTCTGGGAAGCAGGTTATGAGAGCCGAATTCTGGGAAGTAGGCTGCAAGAGCCAAAGATATTGGGAAGCGGGCTGTAAGAGCCGAAATTATGGGAAGCGGGCCGTGAAGGCCGAATTCTAGGAAGCAGGCTATGAGAGCCAGAATTGGGAAGCATGCCACGAGGGCCCAAAGGGAAGTAGGCTATGAAGGCCGAGGGGAAGCAGGCTGCGAGAGCCAAAGCTGGGGAGCGGGCCGTGAAGGCCAAAATTATAGAGAGCAGGCTACGAAAGTCAAATTGGGGAAGCAGGCTACAAGAGCCAAAATTAGGAAGCGGGCTGCAGGAGCCGAGATTATGGGCAGCGGGCCGTGAAGGCCGAATTCTGGGAAGCAGGCAGTGAAGGCCAAATTCTGGGAAGTAGGCTGCAAGAGCCAAAGATGTTGGGAAGCAGGCTGCAAGAGCCGAAATTAGGGCGCAAGATGTGAAAGCCCAAATCGGGGAAGCGGACTACAGAAGCCGGAGTTGGGAGATTAACGAGCCGCGAGGGCAAGAGGTAGGCCATTAGGGGCCAAGATTGGGCTCTACGAGCCAGAGCTGGGAAAGTAGGCTGCGATTGCCGAAATTGATTTTACTGTATACACACATTATTTTTTTTTATTTTTTATTATATTTTTTATTCAAGCATGCTGGTATTCATTAGCAGGCATAACATAAATATACGTATGTGATAGCTCCCTCTATAGGGGATGGGATAGGGACATCGCCCATAATTCGTAGACACGGTGCGGGTCATGAGGCACAATTGAGGGGTGGTGCACCCGTCAAGAGGATATCGCACGTCTTGCATGTATAGCCTTAATTCACGCACTTCACCCGAGACAATTCTCTGTGGCGTGGCGGTACAAATGTGTGAACAAAGAGCCCTAACCATAGGGATATGCAGGTTTTCCCGGTGACACTCGAGGATCACTCTAGCGCCTACACATTAGTTACAGGCTTTCGACTTTCGGTAGCTTCACACAGCCCCCACTTGTTTATTTTGGTAGCGGATTTCACCGTTCGGCGCGAGTCTCCTCATGTGTCTCAATGGGGATTCCCGGCTACTAAGATTTATCCTTATTGTGATTCTATTACGGATTTCACCGTTTGACGCGAGTTTCCTCATATGTCTTAATGGGGATTCCCGGCTAATAGGTTTCATCTTTATTGTAATTCGCTTCACCATTTCGTGCGAGTCTCCTCATGTGTCTCAATGGTTTGTTGGTCTCTTTGTCTCTTCGTCAACGTCGACGGGGCGTCGGGGACTGACGTGCCTTGTTGGTCTCTTTGTCTCTCCGTCAGTGTCGACACGGCGTCGGGAGCTGACCTGGTTTGTTGGTCTCTTTGTCTCTTCGTCAGTGCCGACGGGGTGCCGGGAGCCGACCTGATTTGTTGGTCTCTTTGTCTCTTCGTCAGTGCCGATAGGGTGCCGGGAGCTGACCTGGTTTGTTGGTCTCTTTGTCTCTACGTTAGTGCCGACAGGGCGCCGGGAGCTGACCTGGTTTGTTGGTCTCTTCGTCTCTTCGTCAGTGCCGATAGGGCGCTGGGAGCTGACCTGGTTTGTTGGTCTCTTCTTCTCTTATTTTTCTTCTCTTCTCTTTTCTCCTCTTCTATATTCCCTTGCACGTAAACATGGGGTGAGAATCTCTTTAGTGTCCTCAAATCAGGGAAGCGGGCTGCGAAAGCCAAAATTTGGGGAGCAGGCTGCCAGAGCCAGACTTGGGAAAGCGGGCCATGGGGGCCGAGGTAAGCAGGCTACAAGAGCCAAAGTTGGGAAGCATGCTATAAAAGCCAAAGGGAATCAGGCCATAAGAGCCAAAGTCGGGAAGCGGGCCGCGGAGGCCAAATTGGGGGAGCAGCTTATAAAGCCAAGGATATTGGGAAGCGGGCTGCAAGAGCCGAAGTTATGGGAAGTGAGTCGCGAAGGCCGAATTCTGGGAAGCAGGCTGCAAGAGCCAAAGATATTGGGAAGCGGGCTGCAGGAGCAGAAATTATAGGAAGCCGGCCGTGAAGGCCGAATTCTGGGAAGCAGGTTATGAGAGCCGAATTCTGGGAAGTAGGCTGTAAGAGCCAAAGATATTGGGAAGCGGGCTGTAAGAGCCGAAATTATGGGAAGCGGGCTGTGAAGGCCGAATTCTAGGAAGCAGGCTATGAGAGCCAGAATTGGGAAGCATGCCACGAGGGCCCAAAGGGAAGTGGGCTATGAAGGCCGAGGGGAAGCAGGCTGCGAGAGCCAAAGCTGGGGAGCGGGCCGTGAAGGGCAAAATTATAGAGAGCAGGCTACGAAAGTCAAATTGGGGAAGCAGGCTACAAGAGCCAAAATTAGGAAGCGGGCTGCAGTAGCCGAGATTATGGGCAGCGGGCCGTGAAGGCCGAATTCTGGGAAGCAGGCAGTGAAGGCCCAATTCTGGGAAGTAGGCTGCAAGAGCCAAAGATGTTGGGAAGCAGGCTGCCAGAGCCGAAATTAGGGCGCAAGATGTGTAAGCCCAAATCGGGGAAGCGGACTACAGAAGCCGGAGTTGGGAGATTAACGAGCCGCGAGGGCAAGAGGTAGGCCATTAGGGGCCAAGATTGGGCTCTACGAGCCAGAGCTGGGAAAGTAGGCTGCGATTGCCAAAATTGATTTTACTGTATACACACATTATTTTTTTTATTTATTATTATATTTTTTATTCAAGCATGATGGTATTCATTAGCAGGCATAACATAAATATACGTATGTGATAGCTCCCTCTATAGGGGATGGGATAGGGACATCGCCCATAATTCGTAGACACGGTGCGGGTCATGAGGCACAATTGAGGGGTGGTGCACCCGTCAAGAGGATATCGCACGTCTTGCATGTATAGCCTTAATTCACGCACTTCACCCGAGACAATTCTCTGTGGCGTGGCGGTACAAATGTGTGAACAAAGAGCCCTAACCATAGGGATATGCAGGTTTTCCCGGTGACACTCGAGGATCACTCTAGCGCCTACACATTAGTTACAGGCTTTCGACTTTCGGTAGCTTCACACAGCCCCCACTTGTTTATTTTGGTAGCGGATTTCACCGTTCGGCGCGAGTCTCCTCATGTGTCTCAATGGGGATTCCCGGCTACTAAGATTTATCCTTATTGTGATTCTATTACGGATTTCACCGTTTGACGCGAGTTTCCTCATATGTCTTAATGGGGATTCCCGACTAATAGGTTTCATCTTTATTGTAATTCGCTTCACCATTTCGTGCGAGTCTCCTCATGTGTCTCAATGGAGATTCCCGGCTAATCGGATTCACGTTTCTCTCTCTTTTTTTTGCATCATTTTTTCTCTCATTTTTTATTTTTTTTGTTTTACAGTGGGGGTAGGCAGCTTTTTCCTCACGATTACCTTTCACGCGAGTGCAGGAATTCAAGTCTCCGTAGAGTGCTAAGAAGGAATTCGGGCAATCCCTATGGTTGAAAGCTATTGAACACATTAAGTGCTAAGTGTGGGAGCGTTGCCTCAGGTTTATTTTGTGAGTTGGGCTTAGCGATTCTGCCATGACTCTTCCCCTTGATGTGTGCACCTGCCATAATTGGGTTCCCTTCGAGTGCGTGCCGAGACGCCCGTGCATCCGGAATCGGGGCAACTTTATTTAGCAAGGAAATGCGGTCCTAGAAAATTCCAAGGAGGTGTATTATTCTATATTAAGCAAACATGCAAGAAGGGCAATCATGCATTCTCTTTTTTTTGTTTTTTTTTTTGTTTTTGTTTTGTTGTTGTTGCTATTTTTTTTGTTATTTTTTGTTATTATTTTTTTGCATAGGAAAGTATTGTTGTTACATATAAGTGTAGTGGTAGTAAAGGTATTAGGGCGGCAGACCGCAAAAGGGCTGAAAGAATATTAGGGAAGCGGGCTATAGAACCCGAGGGACATCACGGGAGTGAGCCGTAAGGGCTAAAAGATGCCGGGAAGTAGGCCAGAAAAGCCAAGGGGCATTAGGGAAGCGGGCTATAGAAACCAAAGGATATTAGGGGAGCAGGCCATAAGGGCCAAAAGATGCCGGGAAGTAGGCCAGAAAAGCCAAGGGGCATTAGGGAAGCGGGCCTTAAAAGCCGGGAGATGCTGGGAAGCGGGCTACAAAGGCCAAAGGTTGGGAGAGAAGGCATCGAGAGCCAAAATCGGGAAACAGGCCACGAAGGCCAAAGGGGAGTGGGCTATAAGAGCCAAAGTTGGGAAGTAGGCCAAAAAAGCCAAGGGGCATTAGGGAAGCGGGCTGTAAAAGCCGGGAGATGCTGGGAAGCGGGCTACAAAGGCCAAAGGTTCGGAGAGAAGGCATCGAGAGCCAAAATCGGGAAGCAGGTCACGAAGGCCAAAGGGGAGTGGGCTATAAGAGCCAAAGTTGGGAAGCAAGCTGCAAGAGCCAAAATTAAGGAAAGTAGGCTACGAGAGCCAAAGATCGAGGAAGCAGGCTAGGAGAGCCAAAATCGGGGAAGCAGGCTATGGGAGCCAAAATCGGGAAGCAGGCCATGAAGGCCAAAGGGGAGTGGGCTATAAGAGCCAAAGTTGGGAAGCAAGCTGCAAGAGCCGAAATTAAAGAAAGCAGGCTACGAGAGCCAAAGATCGAGGAAGCAGGTTACGAGAGCCAAAATCGGGGAAGCAGGCTATGGGAGCCAAAATCGGGAAGCAAGCCACGAAGGCCAAAGGGGAGTGGGCTATGTTAGGGTGCTAGGGCCGGATACAGAGGGGGGTGAATGTATCCCTCTGAAAATTATGCCCGAATTAAAACACTAAACGCTCAGATATGGGGAATAAAAACTAATGAGCTTTCCAAGAGAAGATGATGATCAAACAATTGATCAAACAGTTGGACTGCAACAATGCAGCCACCTGATCACACCAGACTCGCAAGCAGAGCTAATCAACCCAAGCACACTTAGCAGAAGACAATGCTCAGAGATTACTCCCAATTAACACAACTAACCAAGCATGCACAACCTGTGAAGGGGAGGTAGAAGGCAAGGAACAAACGCACAAAGCACAATCACTTGCACAGGAGATTTTTTAGGTGGTTCGGTCACCAAGACCTACATCCACCCCTCACTCCCAACAGGAGTGAGGCTTCCACTAGCACAAGCTAGTAACCTGCAGACTCAGTCTGCGAACACACGCTGCCAAACAGCTTGACCGGGGGAACATCCTCCCCTCTTCCTCCCAACCGGAGGAAACACCAGTGACACCCAGTCACCAGCAACCAGAGACCCAAGTCTCTCTTCCTCCAACCCGGAGGGTACACGTGGACCTGCTACCAGCAAGACCAGAACCGGAGGGCTAGCCTCCCTTCTCCTGACCCCCTAGGAGGAATCCGACTTTAGTCTAGAGGTTCGGAAGAACAATCACAATAGGAGTAAAACAAAAAAATAAGAAACACGAAACATGAAAAGCACAACATCAAAAACTGGAAATGAAACACAATAGTCGTTCTGGATTTGATCCACGAACAGACTGAACAGGTCTTCAATAGACTTCTCTCTTCTTCTTCGTTTCTTTCTCTTCTTTCTTCTTCTCAGCTCACGCACTCTTACTGTTCTCTGCTCTTTTCTTCTTCTACTGTTTCCACTCTCACGATCTTCATCTTTTGCTATCGAATTCTTCTCTGCTGGCCTATCTCTCTCTCCTGTTCTCTTCCTGCTCTCAGATGGCCTCTTTTTCTTCACTTCTTTCTTGGAGTGATTAGCCTCTTCACTGAAGACGAAGAGGGATTTATATACCAATAACAGGGGCTTCGGAGGATAGGGCAGAGACGCCCTAGAGAGCTTCAATTGATTGGTCCACGTGGTGAAGTAGCAGGCCCCAGCTTCAACGTGTCAGCATCCTGGTACCTCGTCCATCCTGGGACTACGAGTCAGGCACCTCGGATCACGTGCCTTGCTTCATAGGGTTGACGCACCCTTCAAGGGCATTCTACTAGCAAGACTCAAGTCTGCTGCGTTGACTCCATCATCCTACTGCGTTGACGCATCGGTGATCCAATGATCAGGTCTTCAGCAGATAGACGTGTTGCGTCGACGCTCTCATCATGCTGCGTTGACGCATTGGTGTGTTCCAGCAGCTGAAATTGGATGGCTTCAGCCTTCTTACGTCAAGGAGTGCGTTGACGCATTGTGCAGCTGCGTCCACCCTCTCGTCACCTTGTCGATCCATCAAGCTGCTGCGTCGACCCAATGAGCTGCAGCGTCGACGCTGCCAAGGTACTCCAGAGGTTGCAAGGAGATACTTGAACTGCTGCGTCCACGCTGCCAGTTGGTGGCGTTGATGCACGGACATGTACATTAAGGCCTTTCTTGCCTTGAATATTGGCATCTCTTAAGCCGCTGCGTCGACGCTGCTTGTTGATGGCGTTGACGCATTGAGCACCCTGCATCCTTTTGTTCCTGTTAAACATTCATTAAAACTTAAGTGTTTATATCACTTATCTTATCGTTGTCATCATCAAAACCAGGAGTACAACAATCTCCCCCTTTTTGATGATGGCAACTCTGGACTGTTTTAAGGATGAGGCATCAAACAAACGCATGGACAGGTATCTAAGATTCATGAAGCTTCATTACATTGTATCACAGATAAATCACAGGTAAACTATATGCTATCATTCATCAATGCGTTTGTCATTACAAAAAGAACTCAAGCTGCTCTGCTTTGAACTCTTCTCTCCCCCTTTGACATCATCATGAAGGGGGCAATACATGATCTGGCCTGAAGCCTCAATTGAAAAATCTGCCAATACTGGAAGAGGAACTGTGAGCCCCCCTTGGTACTTGACTTGTAGAAGATTGAGATCTTTGAGTAGCAGGTTGATTTCTGGCCAGCAATGTGTGAATGTCTTGAGATATAGCAGCTAAGTAATGTTGCAGTGTGGTCCTCACATGTGCAATTGCAGAGGACATATCATCAGATTTCTTCAGTTGATTTTCAAGAGATTGGAGTGTGTCAGTCAGAGTGTCAATCTTGCCTAAAAGAACCTTGATGCATGGCGGAAGTGCATTGACAGGACTCTTGAGGGTTTCAACACCTATCCTCACATCATAACATATATCAATAACCTTTGCAAAAGATTGACAAAATGAAGATTGGTTGTTGTGCACGTCGTTCACCAGTGTTGAGAGTTTGTCAAGAAGAGCTGATATGTGTTGCAAGACAGACCTTGTGGCTTGGTCAGATAGCATATTGGAGAGTAGGAATTTTTGCCACTCGGATAAGACAGAGACTTCAAATTGTATAATCCGAGCAGTCAGTTTGTTCAGATGATAATTTGTAAACTCCATTAGCTTGTCCATCTTTGCATCCTGACGCTGCAACATCATAGACATGTGAGCAAACATCTCTTCAACAGTGGCTGGTGGTGGAGCTGCATCATTAGTTGGAAAAGGCCTCCTATAAACACTAATTTCCATTGTAGGTGTAGAGCCACTGGGTTCCCCAGTTTCCAACTGAGGGCTTGATGATCTCACAAATGTTTCTTCAACCTCATGCTCTCCTCTTGCTGAACTACCCTCTGGTCTTCCTTCTCTCACCACAGGTGGAATTGGTATCTCTGTCCTGTTCACATGACTATCATCCACAGTGACTGTTCTTGATGCCTGTCCTGTTTCTGATTGAGCTGATTTTTGACTGGGAAGGATTCTAACAGCCTTACCATCAATGACTTTGAAGCCCATAAATCTCTGAACGTAAGACATGGAATATATGTTTCCTTTGGGGATAACATGTTTCTTTTCAGTTCCAAAATCCACTCCTACCTTTTTGAAAATTGATGTGAGGTGTGTTGCATAAGGTAGTGTTCTAGAGTGGTGAAGACAAGTTCCAATTGTCTGAACTACAACATCAGTTAAAGAAATCTTAACTTCCTTTAGCATGCAGTACAACAGGAATCGCTGCATATCTGTGACTCTTTCTCTACCACTGCTTTGAGGTGTGATGATAGACGTGCATATGTGATGAAGTAGTCTGACAGATGGTATAAATCTATTAGCTTTCAGACTGGACAGGTATGTCTGTTTCACGTCAGAGGGGTCTTTGGTTAACCCAGTCAAAACAGCAAACGCCTCATGTTCATCTAGCTCATACGAATGAAGCTTTGCTCCTCCCATTGGTATTTTCCAAACTCGAGCAAGCAGGGCACTAGTTAACTCAAAATGAACATTTCTAACAGTGGAGGACAATTTGGGAATCTTCGGTTCATATTTCAAATTCTGATAAAATTCCCTAACGAGAGTAGGATAGTAAACAGTGTGCTTCGTCACAAACTTCCACCAGCCTTGAAATTCTAATGCAGGCCGTACCTTAGGAAATGCAGTCAGTAGCTTTTCATCGGAACTTACAATGTACCTGGGGATAAGAACCTTGAGAGGTTCTTCTATATTGATGACAACAGAAGACCTGGATTTCTTATTCCCCGTTATACCAGAAGAGGTGCGTGGTTCAGCTGATATCGATTTTGAGGACTTTCTTCTCTTGACCGGTGGACTAGGGCTCCGAGGACGTCTCTCCTTCTCCTTTCCTTTGCGCTTCCTGGAAATAGCTGTAGATGGTGTTGCTTCTGGAGGGTTGGCCACTGGAGCATCAAGCGCATCCTCTGTGAGTGAGTCCATCGTCAACTGTGTCGCACTCGAATCCCTCAAGTTCTGCTCCATCAACAGCTTTCTCGACTGAGCACCCTTGCTGAAGATGATCGGAGACAAGAAATGGTGTGGGAGGGTGTTTGGAGAACACGGAAGGTAAACCATCCAAGGGTTTCGAACGGAGTGGAGACGAGTGGCGGTCAAGCTACTCTTTCAAAGAGGCTACGAAGACCCTTTTAGTGAACGGTTCAGCCGGTTCAAGTCGGTGAACTGGGTTGAAGAAAGTTGTATTAGAGGCAATGCGTGGACGCCAAGGGGGCATTGCGTCTACGCAGTAAGGCATATGTGAACAGAAAACACAAGACAATTAGTTAGAAAGACACAAGGCGTGGATGCCAAGGGACATTGCGTCTACGCTGTGAGGCTGATGTGAACAGAAGAAGCAAGACAAGTAGCCAGAGAGACATCCGTTCAAGGGATTTTCTTAAGGTACTAAGATAGTGAGATAATTAGGCTTATATTCAAGGAATTTTAAGTGTTGCAGATCGAGTTCCCATGAAAGAGATGTATGTAAATAGGCTCTAATTCATTTAATGACAAGGAGAAGAAATAATCTTAAAACATTGAATTAGAAGCCATGAACCACTAAAGCCACCTGCCTGGAGAAAAAATAGAACTCTTTTCACACTAGAACCATTTTCATTTCTGACCCTTATATCTTTCAATTTTAAGAAGCCTTTCAGATAGAGAGAAATTTAACTGGCATTGAAGATAGACTCATTTGAATAAGGAGCTTCAGTTCAAACAAACTCACATGTTTTAATTGTTTTCACATTTTCAGCATTTTCAACTTCTTTTTACGCTTTCATTTGCAGTCAAGTATTGCTAGCATTTTGACACGGGTACACATGTTTATCAGACACCCGAGTCCCCGGTTACTCAGCATAGTAAACTATTCTGCATTGACTAACCAGAGGTGGCAACTGACTTCATGACATGCCTATCAGCACTTCATAAGTGCTTGAAGGTAGTTTCTCAGTTGATAGTTACCATTGCTCTGGAATGATTTGTTTTTCTCTTGAAGACAGAGATAGTAGCGCACCTCATGACTTGCTATTCAGCACTTCTTTGGTGCATAGGGCTAATTTCTCAGTGAACAACTACCATTGCTCTGCATTATATTACATGTGAATAGATTGCATCTTTAGCGTTTATAAACAATTTCTGAGTTCATCATCAATACAATTATTAAATTCCTCTACACACATTGGTTTCTTTACTTTTGAACAATAAGGATCGAGAGATGATGAGGTCCTGGTTTTATTAAATTGTTCAGCTTTTGCTCCATACATAGTGCATAATTGGGTTCAAAAGTTCTTGAATTCAAACATCATAAGAATTATGGATCTCCTATCATTAACATATCATAGAGCAATTCAGAATATATCTCATATTCCACAGGATTTATCACTGTAACTCATCCTGAATTTAAGACATCATCTACATATCTCAGTGCTCTAGAGATTTTTCCCATACACGGATGTCAAGGAAGCTTTATTGTGGGATAAGAACGGAAAGGACAAGATATATGGACAGAGCAAGTTGATGTGAGAAGGAAGTTTCCAAAAAAGGAAGATGTAACCCTGAGATTCCAATAAGGCACTGTTGCGTTAACTCACCCTCTTCACTGCGTCAACTCATCCATCTAGACATCACAAACATTTGTTCAATTTCAGAACCCAGTTGCCCACAGCGTTAACTCAGTTTCACCATAGCGTCAACTCACTCCACCAGCCACAGACACTCCACATCAAGGTTCTCAAAGAATAAGTTGTCTGGTGCGTTAACTCTATTTCCACACTGCGTTAACTCACTCCTCCAACCAGCAATAACAGCTCTGTACTTTATTCAGCATTTTGTCACCAAGAATTTTATCTTAAGCTAACTCCCCCTTAGATCATGCAATATTTGCCATGAAAACTGAATCTATGAAATTGTGATACATGCACATTCAGACTGCCCTAATAAGCAAAATGACCCATGGTACTAGGCGGAGCACTTGGTCTAAAAGACCACCTCACACATAGTAAGAACCTCTAGACAGATCTCCCTGCCTTTTGGTAGCTTACCATTTAATATACCATAGAGGTCAATCATAATAATTCAACATGCAGTTCTGATTTCCAATCAATTCTCAATCTGAATTATGCACTGATATCTCAACATGTGCTCATGAGAAACAAGGCAGATTTTTAAATGTGAGCATGCATGCATGGATCAATTTTCAGCTTTTCAGATTTTTCAGAATGCAAGTTTATTCTCATTTCAATGTCTAAACAGACAATTAAGTATGAGCATTGAGAGACATGAATGTTCATAGTGTTCAATAGATGACAAGTGTGCAAGAACACATCAAACAAGATATTCAGTGAATTTCATTATTGGAAATGCAGAGAATTTACCTGAAAATTTCAGTCCCAGGGGTTTTCTTCTTGAGTGCCTTGGTTTATTACCCCTCTTTATTCTTCAGCTTCCAAGGCACACCTGTAGGTAAGCAAACTATTTTGCACAGATAGGCACCCAAGAAGTCTTGGGTCCTGACATGACAGTATTACTCCTAGCAGGTTTTCTCAGCACATTTCTAGCAGCATGGTCATCAGATTTCATCAAGTAGCAATTATTCATTGAATGACCAATTTGTCCACAGTAATGGTATGAATTAGCAGATTTCAAATTCTTTTTATGCACATTACTGTTGTCATGAAATTTATTGATAGAGAAAAAGGTTTGTTTACTAAAGCCGGCCAGCCAACATTCAGCAACTCTATGACCTGGCTTCCCACAGTGATAGCATGCAAAAGGCTTTTTGCTAATGGCAGGGAATTTATCAGTTTTAGAATTGAATTTTCTACCCTGAGCATGCCAACAGTCCTTGACTGTGTGGCCATGCTTTCCACAGTGAGAGCATTTGAGAGAATTTCTTTTAAAAGAACCTGACCAGCATTCAGAGGTCTTGTGACCAATTTTGTTGCAGTTAGAACATATGATATGCTGGTTCATTGAAACAGATTTGTATTTATTAAAAACATGTTGGTTTGCAGGGATTTTAGCATGATATGAATAATAAGTTTTCTTACCACTAGCAAACCAGCAATGAGCAACTGAGTGTCCTAATTTGCCACAATTAGAACATGTGACACTCCTTCTCTGAGATGAAAGATTTTTAACATGATATTTCCTAGCACTCAGATCATCCTTTTCCATCAATCTACATTCATGCATCAAATGACCAGGTTTATGACAGTAATGGCATGAAGTTTTCTTTTTAGATACATGTGAGTTTGTGTGAAGACTATGATCAGCATGCACTGATGTACCCTTTTTATTCATTTTCTATTTTCCAATCATTTTTTGATTTTTATCCAGTTTTTCTATTTTCTTAGCTTTATACTGAGGTGGAGGTGAAGTAGAAGGTTTTTCCTGTTCAGAAGATTTAACAAAACCAGTTTTCAAATTGTATCCATCGACCTTCCTCATGACTGGACTGTAGCCCAGTCCTTCTTTCTTAAAAATAGAGCTAGAAATAGAGGATATCTGAATTTTATTTTCAAAGTTCTTTTTATTTACAGGGTTATAGCCTAACCCCTCCTTCTGGAAGTTAACCTTTGTTCCTAGCAATTTGTTCAGATTATCTTGCCCATTAACAAATTTAGACAGAGATTTCCTCAAGTCTTGGATTTCTTCTTCTAAGGAGGCAATGTGTAACTCATAACTTGCAGTCTCTTGTTCACTGTAATTGACAGTTTCATTCAAGACTTTGTTGGCAATTATGTAATTCTCAATTTCCTTTTTCAGCTCATCAACTTCTTCTGAATTATCAGGACACTACACATTTACCTTTTTCAAATGTCAGCAATCTTTCTGACAAGATGGTGTTCAGCTGTTTTAGTTTCTCAATTTCTTCCTTTAGTCTGTCACTCTGAATTAATTCAGTTATCAAAATCTGATCATCAGAGTTAATTCCAAGTTTTCTTCCAGCCTCAAATTCCTTCAAATCCTTTTGTTGTTTTTCAAAATCTCTTTGCAATTCTGCATTTACAGATTTTATGGCATTAAGTTTTTCAACAAATAGGTTCTTCTCTTGCTCAAGTTCCTCACATTTTCCTTCACTCTCAATAACAGATTTTCTGAGAGTCTCTTTTTCAGATTTTAACAATTCAACATGTTTCTTAAGTCCTTGATTATCAGACACACAGGCTTTAAGAGATTGCTTCAAATTTGAACATTTTTCACATGATAAATCAGAGCCATTTTGATCAACCTTTTTCTTTAATTTTTTATATTATTTTCTTAGCTGTTCATGAGATTCAAATAATTCTGCATAAGCATTTTCCCAATCATCTGAAGTATAGTTTTTGAAGGGATTTACCTCATTATCATCATCATCTTCATCTTGACTGCTGCCTTGATTATATCTGTCAGCCATCATGCAGTTGTCCTCATTTGCCCTGTGAATTTTCTTCAGCATATCCAAGATGTCTTTAGCGGATCTGCAATCATGAAAGCAAGACCATAAAGCTCTGTCAGTAGTTGCTTTCATCAGATTAAAGGCTTTCTGATTTTCTCCGTCCTTTGATCTGTGTCTATCGGTCCATTTGGACACTTTCGTAGGTAAGGTGTGAGGACCTTGTGAAATTAATTTCCACAGATCAGGATTAACAGCATTAACATAAGCATGGAGAGCAGTGTGCCACTGATTAAAATCAGAACCACTAAAGACGGGTGGAGGAGCCATTAAAACAAATAGAAGGTAGATTCAATGCAACAGGAATAATGATGCACTAGAAACAAATTAGCACCTAAGACAGTAAGATCGGATCTGCAGGTCGCTGGACCTTCTAAGCAGACACCGCTCTGATACCAATTGTTAGGGTGCTAGGCCCGGATACAGAGGGGGGTGAATGTATCCCTCTAAAAATTATGCCCGAATTAAAACACTAAACGCTCAGATATGCGGAATAAAAACTAATGAGCTTTCCAAGAGAAGATGATGATCAAACAATTGATCAAACAGTTGGACTGCAACAATGCAGCCACCTGATCACACCAGACTCGCAAGCAGAGCTAATCAACGCAAGCACACTTAGCAGAAGACAATGCTCAGAGATTACTCCCAATTAACACAACTAACCAAGCATGCACAACCTGTGAAGGGGAGGTAGAAGGCAAGGAACAAACGCACAAAGCACAGTCACTTGCACAGGAGATTTTTTAGGTGGTTCGGTCACCAAGACCTACATCCACCCCTCACTCCCAACAGGAGTGAGGCTTCCACTAGCACAAGCTAGTAACCTGCAGACTCAGTCTACGAACACACGCTGTCAAACAGCTTGACCAGGGGAACATCCTCCCCTCTTCCTCCCAACCGGAGGGAACACCAGTGACACCCATTCACCAGCAACCAGAGACCCAAGTCTCTCTTCCTCCAACCCGGAGGGTACACCTGGACCTGCTACTAGTAAGACCAGAACCGGAGGGCTAGCCTCCCTTCTCCTGACCCACCAGGAGGAATCCGACCTCAGTCCAGAGGTTCGGAAGAACAATCACAATAGGAGTAACACAAAAAAAATAAGGAAACATGAAACATGAAAAGCACAACATCAAAAATTGGAAATGAAACACAATAGTCGTTCTGGATTTGATCCACGAATAGACTGAACAGGTCTTCAATAGACTTATCTCTTCTTCTTCGTTTCTTCCTCTTCTTTCTTCTTCTCAGCTCACGCACTCTTACTGTTCTCTGCTCTTTTCTTCTTCTACTGTTTCCACTCTCACGATCTTCATCTTTTGCTATCGAATTCTTCTCTGATGGCCTATCTCTCTCTCCTGTTCTCTTCCTGCTCTCAGATGGCCTCTTTTTCTTCACTTCTTTCTTGGAGTGATTAGCCTCTTCACTGAAGACGAAGAGGGATTTATATACCAATAACAGGGTCTTCGGAGGATAGGGCAGAGACGCCCTAAAGAGCTTCAATTGATTGGTCCACGTGGTGAAGTAGCAGGCCCCAGCTTCAACGTGTCAGCATCCTGGTACCTCGTCCATCCTGGGACTACAAGCCAGGCACCTCGGATCACGTGCCTTGCTTCATAGGGTTGACGCACCCTTCAAGGACATTCTACCAGCAAGACTCAAGTCTGCTGCGTTGACTCCATCATCCTGCTGCGTTGACGCATCGGTGATCCAGTGATCAGGTCTTCAGCAGATAGACGTGTTGCGTCGATGCTCTCATCATGCTGCGTTGACGCATTGGTGTGTTCCAGCAGCTGAAATTGGATGGCTCCAGCCTTCTTGCGTCAAGGAGTGCGTTGACGCATTGTGCAGCTGCATCCACCTTCTGGTCACCTTGTCGATCCATCAAGCTGTCGCGTCGACCCAACGAGCTGCAGCGTCGACGCTGCCAAGGTACTCCAGAGGTTGCAAGGAGATACTTGAACTGCTGCGTCCACGCTGCCAGTGGGTGGCGTTGACGCACGGACATGTACATTAAGGCCTTTCTTGCCTTGAATATTGTCATCTCTTAAGCCGCTGCGTCGACGCTGCTTGTTGATGGCGTTGACGCATTGAGCACCCTGCATCCTTTTGTTCCTGTTAAACATTCATTAAAACTTAAGTGTCCATATCACTTATCTTATCGTTGTCATCATCAAAACCAGGAGTACAACAGGCTATAGAATCTGGAATGTCGGGGAAGCGGGCTACAAGCTGAAGTTGAGAAGCGGGCTGTAAAGAGCCAAAGTTGGGAAGCGGGCTGCAAAGAGCCGAAGTTGGGAAGCAGGCTACAAAGCGCCAAAATTAAGGAAAGCAGGCTACGAGAGCCAAAATCGGGGAAGCAAGCTATGGGAGCCAAAATCGGGAAGCAGGCCACGAAGGCCAAAGGGGAGTGGGCTATAGAAGCTGGAATGTCGGGGAAGCGGGCTACAAGCAAAAGTTGAGAAGCGGGCTGTAAAGAGCCGAAGTTGGGTAGCGGGCTGTAAAGAGCCGAAGTTGGGAAGCAGGCTACAAAGCGCCAAAGTTGGGAAGCAGGCTACAAGAGCCGAAATTGGGAAGCGGGCCGTGAGGGCCGAATTCTAGGAAGCGGGCCATGAAGGCCGAATTCTAGGAAGCCGGCCGTGAAGGCCGAATTCTGGGAAGCAGGCTGCAAGAGCCAAAATATGAGAAGCGGACCATGAGGGCCAAATTCTAGGAAGCGGGCCGTGAAGGCCGAACTATGGGAAGCAGGCTACGAGAGCCAAAATTGGGGAGCAGGCTATAAAAGATAAAGGTAAGCAGGCTACAAGAGCCAAAGTATGAGCAGCGGGCTATAAAAGCCGAAGTTATGGGGAGCGGCCCGCAAGAGCCGAAGTTATGGGGAAGCGGGCTACGTGAGCTGAAATTGGGAAAGCGGGCTGCAAGAACCAAGATTCTGAGCGGCAGGCTGCAAGGGCCAAGATTTGGGAAGCAGGCTATGAAAGCCGAGATTGAGAAGCGGGCTATAAGAGCCAGAGTTGGGAAAGCGGGCTGCAAGAGCCGAAGATATTGGGAAGCGGGCTACGAGAGCTGAAATTATAGGAAGCGGGCCGTGGAAGGCCGAGATTGGGAAGTAGGCTACAAGAGCCAGAGTTGCGTAAGCGGGCCGCAAGAGCCAAAATTAAATGAGCAGGCTATCGGAGCCAAAGTATGGGAAGCGAGCTACGAGAGCCAAAATTATAGGAAGCGGGCCGTGGAAGGCCGAGATTGGGAAGCAGGCTACAAGTGCCAGAGTTGGGTAAGCGGGCCGCAAGAGATGAAATTGAAAGAGCAGGCTACAGAAGACAAAGTATGGGAAGCGGGCTGCGAGAGCCGAAATTGGGTTGCAGGATGCAACAGCCAAAGTAGGGGGAAGCGGGCTGCAAGAGCTGAAGATATTGGGAAGCGGGCTACGAGAGCCGAAATTGGGTAGCAGGCTGCAAGAGCCACAGTAGGGGAAAGCGGGCTGCAAGAGCCGAAGATATTGGGAAGAAGGCTAAAAAGTCAAGGGATATTGGGAGCAGGCTGACAAGCTGAGAGATGTTAGAAGTAGGCTATAAAGTCGAAAGATATCGGAGAGCACGGTGGGACGGGTGGATTAATCCTGATAGTGGGCCTTGGCCGGAATGACTGAGCCGAAGGGCGTCGAGTAGCAGGATACGAGAACCGAAGGGAACGGTCCTCTTTTGTTCTCTGGCCGGGGAAGGGTCCGAACCAAAGTGAAATGTCTCTTTTCTTTCCCTTTTTTTTTGGTGGCCCAAAGGCCGAAGGTGAATGACCACGCCTGCCTCAAAGTTCACTTCTCCTTCTTCTCTTCTTCTTTTATGTGAGGAAGCGGATTCGAAGACCCCGTCTGCCTCGCGATCCTCTTTCTTTTCTTCTCTTCTTCTTCTTTCTCTTCCTTTTTTTTATTGTGAAGAGGCGGGTTCAAGGACCATGTTCACCTCATGACTGTTCTTTCTCCTCTTCTCTTCTCCTTTTGTAGAGAGGCGGGTGCAAAGACCGCGTCTGTCTTAGGACTCCTTTTTTCTTCTTTTTTTTTGTGGAGAGGCAGGTTCAAAGATCATGTTTACCTCATGATCATTTCTTTCTTTTCTTCTCTTCTTCTTTTATGGAGAGGCAGGTGCAAGGATCATGTTCGCCTCATGTCTCTTTTTTTCTCTTCTCTTCTTCTGTAGAGAGGCAGGTGCAGAGACCATGTTTACCTCGTGACTCTTTCTCTCTCTTTTTTGTGTGGAGAGGCGGGTGCAAAGACCGCGTCTGCCTCGGGACTCTTTCTTTCTTTTCTTCTCTTCTTCTTTTGTGTGAAGAGGCGGGTTCAAGGACCATGTTCGCCTCATGACTGTTCTTTCTCTTCTTCTCTTCTTTTTTTTATGGAGAGGCAGGTTCAAGGACCATGTTTGCCTCATGTGTCTTTTCTTCCTTTTCTTCTCTTCTTTTGTGTGATGAGGCGGGCTCGAAGACCACGTCTGCCCCATGTCTCTTTTCTTTCTTTTCTTCTCTTTTTTTGTGTGATGAGGCGGGCTCGAAGACCACGTCTGCCTCGTGCGTGTCTTTTTCTTTATTCTGCTCTTCTTTTCTCATTAATGCTTCCACGCCGGAGTGTATTTCTCTTAATGTGCCCCCAGGTTGGGGTGTAGCTTCATTTGGTATGCATCCCCCCTAGGGGGTGTGTTTTACCTCTTCGCTGCTGTGCCCCCAAGCGGGGTGTATTTTTTTGACTTCTATGTCCCCAGACCAGGGTGTGTTTTTTTTAATGCCCCCAAGGCGGGGTGTAGCTCTCTTCAAATGCCCCCATGGTGGGGTATACTCTTCACGGCTTGTATGCCCCCAGATGGGGTATGTTTCTTCTTCAAATACCCATAAGCCAGGGTGGACTTCTCTTCATATGCCCTTGAGCTGGGGCGTGTTCTTTATAGCTTCTAGGCCCTCGAGGCGAGGTATGTTTCTTCTTCATATGCCCCTGGTACGGGGTGTAGCTCTCTTCAAATGCCCCCAAGCCGGGGTATACTCTTCATGGCTTCTATGCACCCAGGCGGGGTATGCTTCTTCTTCATATGCCCCTGGTACGGGGCATAGCTCTCTTCAAATGCCCCCGGAACGGGGGTGTATCTTTTGCTTCTTATGCCCCCCTGAGACCGGGGTGTATCTTTTGCTTCTTACGCCCCCCTGAGGCGGGGGTGTATCTCTTTACGGCTTATGTGCCCCCGAAGCAGGGTATGTTGTTTCTTCAAATGCCACTTGGGCGGAATATATCTTTCTTCTTCTGCTCCCAGATCGGGATGTATGTCTCTTTGTTTCTGTGCCCCGGGTCGGGGTAGATGCTTATGCTTCTTATGCGCCAAGGGCGGAGTGTATTTTTGTGCCCCCAGGCTGGGGTAGGTGCTTCTACTTCTTATGCGCCAAGGGCGGAGTGTGTCTTTGGCTTCATGTGCCCCCATATCGGGGTGTATTTCTCTTCTTCAAATGCCCCTGAGCTGGGGTGCAACTCTATTTCTTCTTATGTCCCCAGGTCAGGGCGGATTCTTCTTCAAATGTCCCGAAGCCGGGGTGTAGCTTTTGCTTTGTGCCCCTCAATCGGGGCAGATTCTCTTCATGTGCCCCTGGGAATGGTGTGTATCCCTTTTTTTGCCTCTTATGCCCCCGTAGCAGGGTATATATCTTCTTCTTATCCCCCATGGCGGGGTATATGCATGCTCTCTTCGGGAGTGGTGGCCGTGCTTGGCCTCATTGCTATAAAGCATTCCCCACAACGGGCATCCATTCACCAAGCTACAATTGTGGCTCGTTGGGTCTTTTAACAGCCACTCGAGGGGCCGTCTTATGTCGGATCGAGGCAGTAGGAAGGAGGAACGAGCGGGGTCATTGCACCGCAGACTCGGAGCCTCCTAGAGTCGGGCAGGATGCCGAGTTTCTTCTTGCTCTTTTAGTCGGCGATGCTGGCCAACTTTTCTTCCTTTCTTCTCTCTTTCTCTCTCTTTTTTTTTCCTTTTTTTATCTTTTTTCTTCTTCTCTTCTTCTTGTATGATTGACCAGGGTGGAGGTGCAGGAGAGCGCTCACCCCCTCAGGGAGGGGATGAGTGGTTCGCTCCACCGGATCAACCCCACAATGATAATCTTCGTTCAGCACGGGTCTCGACAGATGTGGTCGTACAACCCTCTCCTGTTAATTCTTTCTCTTCTTTTTTTTGCTTCATTCTTTTCTCTTTTTCTTCTTTTCTTCTTTTCTTCTTCTTTTCTCTTCTTCTTTTCTTCTTTTCCTCTTTTCTTCTTTTCTTCTCTTTCTTCTTGAGGAAAAAAGGGGGGTTTGATTTCCCCTCCCTTCTCTTCTCTTTCTCTTCTTTTTTTTTATAACAGCCCCCATGATTCCTCGAAGCTGCATATGCTTCGAAGCAGCGTCCTCGAGGCCACGAAGGCAGTTGCACAGAGTCTGGCTTTTCTCCCCATAGGACTGGCAAAGACAGCACTTGCCATTCATCAAAGCAGGCAAACATCGTTAATTACAAGGCCACGAGGCCCCAAATCCCGGCGAAGAGATGAAGGGTGGTTTAGGTCCCACCGGGCGTGCCAGACTTGTGGACGCACTAAAATTTGCTCATTCAGGCGGTTCGTCTGTTAAGTGCGTGGGTGTGCCAGTCACCGAAGTGACAATTTATTCGGGCTCCGAAGAGCCCATGGTGCGCTTGATCTGACTTCGTCAGACAATTGTGTAGTTCGTGTCGGGACCAAAACCCACCGCGCCATAAAGGTCACGGCGTCATTTACATCCCCCATACGAGGGAACACCCTTGATTAATCACCGGGATTCAGGGCCTCATGGCCAAGAAATTAATTGTATGAAAGGTCTATTACGAGGTATTGAAATCCTCACGCGAGGGCGAGAAGAAAACCATTCGCGGTCATGTCGGTCGTGTACTGACCATTTAATGTTCGGACGAATGTCCGGCTCGAGAAAATTGCGATTGTCGCGGGAAAACCGGAACGCATGTATGTCGAGGTACGACAAATTTATTGTTCGGAAGAGGGAAAAATGTTCTGCCGAGCCTCGGTTGGAGCGGTCAAAAACTCGTAAATCTGTTGGCCCGGTGCAAGAGCAAGTTGCAACCATACTGCGGTGGGCCCCCCGCGGTCGAAATAGGACTTGCATGAGCGTCATTAATATTTTCGGTGCCAAGGGGCAACGAGGGGATATCTCTTGAATCGGCTGGAAAGCCCAATGTCTAGGGAAGCAGACGTTCAAAATGTGTCGGTCATTCGGGAAACCGTTTAATATTCGGACGGGTGTCCGGCTTGAGAATATCGTTATCGTCGTTGAAGGACCTAGAACATATGTATGCCGGGACACGGCAAACATATTATTCCAAGACTCTGAAAACATTCGATTAAATCTCGGTTAGTGTAGCAGGAAACCAACGAGTTTGTTGGCCCGGTGCAAGATCGAGTCAGGACCATGCTGGGGGCGCCTCCCGCGGTCCAAACGGGGCTTGTGTGGGCATCATTAATGTTCTCAGTGCCGGAGGGCAGCGAGGAAGAGTCCCAAGACTAGATTCTAAAACCGAAAACGTGTTCAAAGGGAGCGGGTTATAGGCCGAGGATATGGGTCAGACAGTGACCATAATCGGGACGGACCCGAGGTCCCAACATAGCCCGCGAAGGCCTTATTGATATTCCCATGTGTAGGGTCCAAGGATGACAGGAGCCATCCCATTCTATTCCGATTTCTGTCGGTCACTTGCGGACCACTTGATATTTGGACAAGTGTCCATATTGAAGGTACGACGTAGATAGAAGCAACCCCGTACAAATGTACGACGAGTTCACAGCAACTTCAATGAAAGAGCGGGAACAAATCTCATTAGGATGAATCTGATTTGACAGGCTATTGGCCCAGAGTACTGCCGGGTTATGACCATGTCGGGATGGGAACCGTCGGCCATATCGATCACGCATGGACCTTTTCATGTTCGGGCACCGGTCCGTAATAGAAACGCGGCGGAAATCGAGGTGAACCCGTTCAAATGTCTGCCGAACGTGCGGAAATTTTAGTACTGGCTCGGAAGGGATCCGGCCCGAGAAACGAGTCCAGTTTAATCGGAATATCGGCCTGAGGCGAGGTAAGGTCGTGGCTATTTTGGGATAATTCCCAAGACTCAGGCCCAACCTGGAAGGGCGGCATTGTTGTTCCTTCGGCACCGGGTCACGGGAGAGACGGGGGGCTGCGATTTAGGTTTTGTCATTTTTTATCTGGGTTTCAAATTATATATATATATATATATATATATATATATTATCGGTTATTTCCCTTTTTATATACTTGTTATGAATGATTTTATCCATGCTGTTTATTATTATTATTATATTTTCCCCTTTTTTACCAGTATTATTACTAATTCACATTTTTTGTTTATTTCATATGTATATTGAGATTTATTTATTCATCATAGTTTTTAGTTTTTATTAATTTATTATCATTAATATTATTATTACGATTATACATATTTTATAGAGAGAGAGTGGGCCGCTGGAGGGCCAAAAAGGGGGTGTACCGGCGAAGGCAGGGAGAGTGTGCCGGCGAGGGGGCTGGGAGATTGTGTCAGCGAAGGGGCAAGCGGGCGTGCCGGCGAAGGGCGTGGAGGCGCGTACTGGCGAAGGCGATGGAAGCGTGCGGGGGAAGGAAGAGGAGGCGTGTCGGCGAAGGGCGCTGCAGGGTGTACCAGCGAAGGGCATGGGGAGCGAGTCGGTGAAGGACCAAGCAAGGCGTGCCGGGGAAGCTGGGCTGGGGGCGTGCCGGCGAAGGGCGCGGCTGGGTGTGACGGCGAGGGATGAGCGGGTGTGTAGCTGAGCGTAGGGAGAGCGTGCCGGTGAAGGGGTCGCGGAAGTGTGCCGGCGAAGGTGGCTGAAAGGGGCGTGCCGGCGAAGGGCGCGAGCAGGCGTGCCGGCGAAGGGCGTGCCGGTGGCTAGAGGGTGTACCGGTGAAGGTGGATGAAGGGGCGTGCCGGTGAAGGGCATGGGGAGCCCACTCCTCTTCCATTCTTATGTCTTTTCTCTTTTCCTTTTCTCTCTTGATTTTATTAAGTTTGCGTGGGCCTCTTCTCCCTTTCTCTTGATTATCTTCCATTCCTTCTCTCTTGAGGACGGATGTTCGAGTTGCTTAGTCGTTATTTGATTCGGCTCTCCTTGAGTTGATTACGGTTCCCTTGCCTTGGTTAAATCATTTTACCATTGTTCTTTTTATTTGTTTGTTGCTTTCTTTTAGTCCTTTTCAACGTGTGGTCGTTCCATTTGTTTGTTGCTTCCTTTTATCCTTTTAATATGTTATCGTTTCTAACGAAAATTCGGCAGCATCTCCCCTTGACCCGAGCGTAAGGGAGATACAGGGAACGCGCCCACATGGAGTGGCAGAACCCGACAACTGGAGGTGGGCACCCGAGAGCGGCAACACCTTTAATAAAACCCGAAAAAAATGGTGAGTGGGAGACCTCTCCAAGGATAGGCGGGGGTGCACTGGGCAAGAGGTTGGGGGTGTGTCGGCAAAGGGCCGCTGGGCGTACCGGGGAAGACCCACAGGGGTGTGCCGGCGAAGGGCTTGGCAACGGCGTGCTGCTAAGGGGGGGGTGTACCGGCCAGGGGACTGTGCCGGGCTGGGGGCGTGGGCCGTGCCGGGGAAGGCTCCCAGGGGTTGTGCCGGTGAACGGGGGCACCAAGGCGTGCCACTGGGAGTTCAGCGTGTGTCGGGTTGGTGGAACCACAGTGCATCGGGCAAGGTGGAAGGCTGGGCATGCCGGCCAGAAGGGCTAAGGGTGGACCGGGGATGTTGGTTGGCTAGGTTGAAGGAAATCTTGGCAGGAGGGAGAGAGGCTCAAGGGGCCTCAGGATAGAAGCGTTGGGCCTGGGTGTCCAAGGAGAAACGGAAGGGCGTCTCCCTTTAGGCAAATGAGCAGAAGTAGCAGCGGGAAGGTGGAAGGGCAGCAGACCCTCTCCCCCCTTTTCTTCTTCTCTTCTTTCTCTTCTTTTTCTTCTTCTCTTCAGGTGGCGGCGGTGGGTGGAGCGGCGAGCCCTCTCCCCTCTCTTCCTCTCTTCCCTCTTCTTCTCTTCTCCTTCTTCTCCTCTTTTTCTCTTTCTCTTCTTCCCTTCTCCTCTTTTCCCTTTCTCTTCTTCTCTTTGCACGGACGACGGAGGATGGAGCAGCAGGGGGGAAGCCTCCCCTCCTCTTCTTCTTCTCTTCTTCTTCTTCTCATCACACAGACGGCGGTGGACGGAGTAGCAGGGGGGAAGCCTCCCCTCCTCTTCTTCTCCTCTTCTTCTCTTCTTCTTCTTCTCTTCGCACGGACGGCGGTGGACGGAGTAGCAAGAGGGAGCCCTCTCCCCTCTCTTCCTCTCTTGCCTCTTCGCACAGACGGCGGCGGTGGGTGGAGCGGCGAGCCCTCTCCCCTCTCTTCCTCTCTTCCCTCTTCTTCTCTTCTTCTCTTCACTCTTCTTGTCTGCCTCTCTGTCCATCTCCTTTTCTCTCCTCCCTTTTTCTGGCCGAAGAAGGGGGGCATTTTTTACCCCAACGGCGGGAGCGTTCGGGCGTGAATGACGGTTGCGGGAGGTGAAGGGCATTGAATGGGGTTTGACTTCCCCGTCCTTGGTGGCGGAGGAGTAGCCTGCATGGCCCAACCTCTGGTTGACACCTCGGACAGCTCACTACACGCCAACGATACGTAGGGCATGGGCATCACGTCGTTCTGTTGAAATGCCTTCACGATGTGCCGCTGGCAGGCTCAAGAAGTGTGCCGCAGGAGGGCCAAAAGGGCGTGCCGCTGAAGCCCCAAATGGGCGTGCCGCTGGAGGCCCAAATGGGCGTGCCGCTGAAGGCCAAATGGGCGTGCCGCTGAAACCCCAAATGGGCGTGCCGCTGAAGGCCAAATGGGTGTGCCGCTGAAGCCCCAAATGGGCGTGCCGCTGAAAGCCAAATGGGCGTGCCGCTGGAGTCCAAGGGCTGTGCCGTTGGAGGCCAAGGGCTGTGCCGCTGAAGGCCACCAGGGTGTGCTGTTGAAGGGCAAGGGTGTGCCGCTGAAGGCCACACCGGGTGCATTTCTGAGCCCGTTGTGAGCACGAGTCATGGCCCGTTTGATTTTCTCCGTGGCCCGTGGTTTGTGAGGCCCTTGGTGGTTGATTTCTCTTCACTATCGTGACTCTGGAGACAGCCTCACGGTAGTGTGTGCATGTTCGGGGAATCCGAATGACCAGTCTCTCCGGGGCTTCTTCACTCGGTTCCGTTGTTGATGCTGGGCCGAACAGGATATCTTGGTGTGCAATTTTTGGTGTCCACAGCAAGTAGTTCAGATTCGGATTCGAGTTATTCAAGTGATGGGTCCAAGAGTGAATGAAAGTCATATAAGATTGAGAGAAGACTTAAGAAGTCAATAATGTCTAGATCGAGTTCATGTAATTTTCTCTTCATTCAGTCAAATGGAATTAAGAAAGTTGAATAGTTGATGTATTTGGATCAATCTTATTATTAATAAAAATGAAGGTTTGACTAAATTATTATGCAATTGCATCTCATGTGTGATTTTTATTGCACTCTGGTTATTCTTACTTGCAAGAGGCATACCATGCTGACTATTCACGTTTTTTGAGATTATCTTCTACTGTATTAAAAGCTCGGGGCGTGACAATTAAGTTGGTATCAGAGCCTAGGCATAAGTATGTCCTAGGAAAAAGTCATGTCATAGGATAAGTCCAAGGTTTAAGAACCCATACCTATGAAACTAGGAAAGAAAATCCCCAACCTATGAGAGGAAATTGGGTAGAACTTGGGATGAGATAGTTATTAGAATTATTTATACGCTTAACCCCACTCATTCCATAAGAAGTAACAAAGTTCATTATTCTTCTCAGGTACCTTATCCTTATTATATTGACTCATCGAGTAGACTGGAACGGCATGCAAGAGACTGTCGCGGGTCTAACTCAGGCTTTACAAACTATGGTGCAAGCAGGCGCAGGAGCAAGAGCTGGAGACCTACATCACAACTTTCGGAGCCTAAACCCTCCACGATTCTATGGTTCTTCTAATCTGGATGAGGTTGAGAACTGGATCGACGAGATGAACCGTATATTTTACGTTATGCAATGTGCGGATCAAGAAAAGGTTCGCCTTGCTACTTTTTAGCTGAATAAAGATGTACGTATGTGGTGGAAGTTTGTTCCTACACCACCCGCTGATGCACCGCATACATGGGAAGGTTTTCTTACGCTCTTCCGAGCCAAGTACTTTTCAGAGCATATCAAGGAGCGGAAGGCTATGGAGTTTGCCTCTCTATGCTAGGGCATGTTGTCAGTGGTAGAATATGAACTTCAATTTTCCCGACTGGCACCCTATGCTCCTCATCTGATTAACATTGACTTGTTAAAGGCTAATCAAATTATGGACGGATTAAGGCCCGATTATATTAAACAACTGGGGACCCAGAATATCCGTACATATGTGGAAATGGTCCAACGGGCACACCTATGTGAAAGGACCTTAGAGAAGGTCGAGAAATTAAAAGGTAAGGGTGAAGAACCAAGCCGAAGGTCAGATCGGCGTGATAAGAAGGGCAAATTAAGCATCGCGGAACCTTACAAATCCCGTGATAGTAAGAAGAGATCACGTAATGGGAGTGGTAGTGGATACCATAAAAACAAGAAAGTTAAGGAAGAGGACAACCAAGTCACCACGGCCTGTACTTTCTTTGAGAAGTTCGGTCATTCAGCCGAAGAATGTTGGAAGTGCCTCGGTGCTTGCCTACGTTGTGGTAGCAGGGAGCACCGCATGCCGGATTGCCCACTTATGAAGGAGCTATCTTTGGGAGGTGGACGCAAGAGACAATCTCGTCTCAATGCTGTTTTAAATGATGAAGCGCCCAAGGATGATGAGCTTATGGAAGGTACTATTTACATTTGTTCACATCCAGCATTCGTATTATTTGATATTGGTGCTTCTCATTCTTTTATATCCACTGCTTTTGCAAAGACTTTACCGGTTTCATCAATTTCTTTACCTTTGGACCTTGCTATTACTACACCCTTAGGTCCCGGAACAAAACTCACAAACTACTATCCTAATAGTGAGGTAAGGGTAGAAGGACACAATCTTCTTACAAACCTCGTATGCCTTGATATAGAAGGCTACGATGCTATTTTAGGGGTGGATTGCCTAGTAGATCATGATGCCTACATTAATTGTCGGAATAGGCTTATCTCTTTTCGAAAACCTGGTCTTCCAAGGTTTTCCTTCCTTGGTACCAAATATAGGAAGCATCCTGCCATCATTTCATCTCTACACGCTTGTAAATTAATTTCGCAAGGATGTGTAGGTTTTCTTGCTTCCGTAACTCTCGCCAAATCCAAGGAGATTATCTTAGAAGATATTCCTATTGTCAATGAATTTTCGGATATATTTCCATCAGATTTACCCGGTTTACCACCGGAAAGGGGAGTAAACTTTTCTATTGAACTCATTCCCGGAGCAGCACCTGTTTCAATAGCTCCCTACAGGATGTCCCCCACAGAACTCAAGGAATTAAAGAGACAACTTCATGAACTACTAGACAAGGGATTCATACGACCTAGCACATCTCCTTGGGGTGCGCCGGTTCTATTTGTCAAGAAGAAGGATGGATCTCTCAGGTTATGCATCGATTACCGACGACTAAATTAGCTTACCAATAAGAATAAGTATCTGTTGCCGCGTATCGATAAGCTCTTTGATTAGATTTCAGGAGCAGAATATTTCTCAAAGATAGACCTCAGGTCTGGGTATCATCAGCTCAAGAGTAAGGATGAAGACATATACAAGAGTGCTTTTCGAAGCCGTTATGGTCATTATGAATTTGTAGTAATGCCGTTCGGGTTAACCAATGCCCCGGCCGCATTTATGCAACGTATGAACAACGTCTTCAGGCCTTATCTCGACCGATTTGTGGTCGTATTCATTGATGGCATTCTTATATATTCCAAGACAAAGGAAGAACATGAAGAACACTTGAGGGTAGCCTTGCAGACACTAAGAGAACACAAACTCTATGCAATGCTTAGTAAGTGCGAGTTCTAGCTCAAGGAAGTCTCATTTTCGACCATATTATTTCAAAGGAAGGTATCGCTATTGATCCTTCTAAAGTAGAAGCAGTCAAGAACTGGAGCCGCCCAACGACCGTGTTAGAAGTAAGAAGCTTTCTAGGTCTGGCTGGATATTACAGGAGGTTTATTAAAAAAATTTATAAAATTGCTGTTCCTTTGACAAGGCTTACAAGAAAAGAAAATCCTTTTATATGGTTGAAGGAATGTGAAGAGAGTTTTTTAACTCTTAAGGATCATCTCATTACAACCCTTATATTATCATTGCCCATTGAGGGTGGTGGATTTGAAGTCTATACGGATGCATCTGGCATTGACCTAGGATGCGTTCTTATGTAAAATGGGAGAGTAATATGCTATTCTTCAAGACAATTGAAGCGTCACGAGGAGAATTACCCCGTGCATGATTTAGAATTGGCGGCTGTTATATTTGCCTTAAAAATTTGGCCTCACTACCTTTACGGAGAAAAATTCACGGTCTACTCAGACCACAAAAGCTTGAAATATTTGTTCTCCCAAAAGGAACTGAATATGAGGCAAAAAAGATGGTTGGAATACTTAAAGGACTTTGATTTTACTATCCAATATCATCCTAGCAAGGCTAATGCTGTAGTGAATGCACTCAACAGAAAACCAATGGGAAAACTATCAACTCTCATGATTAGTATGACAAATCTTGTCTCTCAATTTGCTCAGTTGAAGTTAGATATTGACATGAAGAAGGAAGATTATCTTATAGCCAATATCCGAACTCAACCCACATTAATAGAAGATCTGGTCAAGCTACAAGGCAATGACCCAGTATTACTGGAGATTAAAGCTAATATTGAGCAAAGGCTAGATTTCTCTATTGCCAATTATGGAAGGATGCTATTCAAAGGCCGAATTTGAATACTAGATCATGTTGATACTAAGAAACTGATCTTGGAAGAAGCTCATAGTTCCAAGTACACCATTCACCCTGGTGGTACTAAAATGTATCAAGATCTTAAAAGGAATTTCTGGTGGCCTAACATGAAAAGAGAAATAGCAGATTTCCACTACAAGAAAACTGGCCACTACCTACATTTTTAAAACATAGCTATAGGGCAAAAAAATGTAGGTAAATCCTTTACCTACGTTTGCTTGTCACGCTTTCAAAGTGTGGCGCTTGCCTCCGTGACTATAGGTTATACCCGCGTTTCTATAAAACGTAGTTATAGATCGACCTATATCTATGCTTCTAAAACGTAGGAATTGTCCAACACTAGCGTAGGCAAAAGTCACCAACAGACACATATATAAAAGGATATACCGACGTTTATGAAAATGTAAGTATAACCTTTTGCCACATAATAAAAGAAACGTATGAATAAGGATTAACATCACTTTTTAAAAAATGTAGGGAAATGATTTAACGTCGATTAATAAAAAACATAGGAATATGTTATCTTTTTATTAAAAAATGTTATTAGTATATGCACTCTCATCACCTATAATAGTGAATCCATTCATATCTTCACATTCATATATTGTATCACTCACAACCATTATATCTACTATATGTAAGGATGATTTTGCTTTTATGAAAGTTATAGAGCTACATCTTTGTTATGTTCTCAAAGAATACCATAACCATTTTGTGAATTGTATCACAGAATTGGATCCATTGTTGAAAAAAAAGCTACAAACAAAGCTCACATAATACACTCCAAAAAATCCCTCTTTCCTCTTTGAAATTGCAATTTAAGAAGGACCTAGACAACTAGGGCCACAATGATTAGAAATTAACAAGGTAGAGTCACACTTACATCTTAGGTATGGTCCTCAAAGTAGAATAGATAGTGGGGAAGTCATCTTTATGTCGAATCATAGCAGTCCAATCCTGAAGCCATGAAAAGCATGTTGGAGAAGAAGTGGGAAAAAAATAGGAAATCAATGTTTGTACTAACAATCAAGGAAATCACAAAGGGGAAATGAAAGAAATTACAAACGGGAAAACGCACCTACTCATCCTTCTTGCCTTGTCATGGTGCAGGGATTCCATAGCTTGCTACAAGCTTTTATAGACACCCCATCCTCTTCCTCCTACAAATTTGAGATCTACTTAGGAGAGTACATATCTGTCATAGCCCAAGGCCATAAAGATACAAACAAGACATGAAAGAAATTACAAAAGGAACCATATTGTGCAGATGATCCCCTGCAAGACAAAGAAAATAAACTATTTTTTCATGTAATGATACTTAATATGATTGATTAGCACCATCAAGCAAATGCTATTTTCTGGCTGGAAGTCTCTACACACAGATGTGTGTGCCCACATTTGTTTGTTGGCTCATGCAAGGAAAACAAGAATTGAAGGGCAAAGTATAGCTAAGCAAACGGGGAAAGACAACTTATCCGTTCAATGGCTTCACGTTCCTCCAGAGTAACTATTATTGCCTGTTGCGCTACCTAAGCTAGCTGCCCCAGTAAGTTCCTAATCCAGTGAAGAAAGTCATTTCCATAATGCATGAAACATGAATCTGGCTATCCTTACTTACCCCTCCCCTTCAACAGGTTCATTGATCAACTGAAGAAAGTCGGCCTGATGCTCTTGGATCATTCTCACAAGCTGAGGATTTTGCCTCCCGAGCTCTTGGAGGAATGACTGCAAAGAAGAAAAAAAGAATAATGCAATATGCTTCCACATGTGAGCTTTTTACTCGGTGGGAGATGGAATATCATAATAATGGAGTAAAATGTTTAGTGGCTTCTTCCACGTCAGAATCAAGGTTATCGGGGAGTAATGCGGTGACTAATGGTGTCAAGTGAGAGGATTGAAATATTGACTGGAGCACAGATAAAAGCAGGATACCACATATGCCCTTTTGGGGCAGGTATACACATCACTTTTCACCAATGCGTGATCAGGTTGTCAAATAATTGTTAGTACTTGAACAGCAACATCAGAGACAGGGCATACCTAGATAATATAGTCCACAGAGATACACACAAAAGAACATCTATCTAAGATGTTATGTTGACAGAAATAGAATCCATATGATGCAAACAACAATGGTGCAACTGCCTGACCAATTTTATTATTAATGAGAAAATTGGCAGCCATATGCAGGGACTTGGAAGGATGCACATTCCATACATACAAAGTAAAAGCTAACAAGAAATGTGAAGTGCAACAAGAAAGGTAATAAATGAAGAAAGAAAACTCTAACCATTTTCATGTGATATAAAGTCATCAAACCAGAAAAGCAAGCATTTCACAAGACTAGATATTAATGATCCTGAGGTGACCAAGAAATTGATATTTTGGCAACTTGACATAGAAAAATTGGTTCCATTGTCTAATTCAGCTTGATCTGCTAAGCATTGCCTCTCATTCAAGATCTGATCTAAGATTGCACGTGCTGCAAGAACAACACTGAAAATTAGAAATGAAAGAAATAATGGGTGTAAAAATAAGTAAAGTTAAGCACAAAAGCACATTGCAAAATTAAATGTAAAAGCACAGAGGTGTCTGACATAGCAAGCAGATACTCCAAGGATCATTGTGATGGTTAAAGGGTGAGAAAAAAAACTACAACATTTGAGTACCTTTTGATATTAGACTTCCTTTAAAAATGCTAATTTTCAAAGTTTCAGAACGAATTGCTTATCCTAAAAGACCAGCAAATAAACTTCATGAGTAACAGGTAAAGATACATGAACATGTAGAACATACAGGTCCTTCTGTTTTCCACATAGGCAACCTTTGCAAAAACAAATCTAACATAAAATGGGTAATAAATTGAACACGTCCATAAAGTGGATGCCAGGTTGGATTATCAGAAATTGTGTCCATCCACACCAACCCATATAAGTGGGATCAAAGGTTGGATGACTAGCTATCAGAAATTGTGTCCATCCACACCAACCTATATGAGTGGGATCAACCCAACAAACTCCAAAGTTATAAGACCAACTCATTCAATTAAGACCAATTGGGACTCATAAAGTAGAGAAAAAAAGATTTGCCTCATGAGTGGCATGTCAACAAAACCATGACGGATGCACAATTGGGTCAATGATTCAATAGTCGCAGTAGCATACCAGAGAGCAGCCATCCATCAGTATAACTATCAGTCAAATTATACAGATCATTCCACAGCTTGACCATTCCTTCATCAAGGACATCTCGCAAGCCCTGCATTTATCAAGAGAAATATTCATATCAACTACAATGTAAATTGATAGAAATACTTGTATTAGCTACATTCAAAAGAAATATTATCATTTTAACACATATGATACTGCTTATGATGGAGAAAAGCAACCAGCAAATAGCAGATCCATCAATCAAAACAGATCTAGAATGCTAAAGTCAAACATTCTGATGAATTGATGTGAAAGTCTACCATGCATATATCTGTTGATAAACTACACCTTCACCACCTACCAAATCAAGTTTTAAGACAATTCTAGAATGATTGTGCAGCTGATCATCAAGATCATCATCGTCAATTTGGATGTCAGTTATTCAGTCAAATATTTGGCCATTTTGTGGACTTTTTCACACAATTGGCATTTTAATGTAAATGCGCAAATTTAAAGGTAGGAGTGATAAACCTGAAATTTTCATTATATTAATGTTATATGCAAAAACCCCTAAGGTCCTGAGTAAAGATATGCTAAATATAGAAAAGAATATAACATAAACAATACAGTACATAAACAGAAACTATAAGACAGCCAAAGGGGGGGGGGAATTCTATGAATCATGCTAGAAAAGGAGTGCTAATAAATAATTATTGGATCAACAACCTTGATTTAGCATCCCGTGTGGGGTACGTATACAAGAGCACATGCAAGGTATAAGCCCTCCATTATCACTTCTTTTCATATTGTAAATCAGTTTTTGAAGAAAACAACAAAAAATATGGAGTCCCATTTCTTTTATTTATTAGATCCATTTAGGTAGAGGTAGACATGCTCGTAACTGTAAAAAAACTCTTATGAGCTTATGACTTCAACAATTTAGTTTGTTTTATACAATTTTGCCAACAGCAGAAAGTGTGTTTATCACAGTGGACAATCTGAACTATCTTAAACATCTATACAAGTGGCAGTGAAGATCTCAAAGAACTCAAAACCTTGGGAAGAAAAAGGATTAATAATGGGTATTTATTTTCTTACAAAAATTAAATAAATAATTTACTATTTTAAATGAAAGAGGACGAAAAAATGCATGCAAAGGAACACATAGGACCAGCATTCTTTGGCATTATTGCACTGAGTGTATTCCGCAACCATTCTAATGAGTGTTTTCTCTCCTCTAGAAAAAAAACTAAAAATGTCAGAAATTGGAATCCATAATCACATATAACATATAGGAAGCCAAAAAATAAAGAGAGGGCCCTAGATCTCAAACATTTAATGTCAGAAACTGGGTATACTTAATAAGCTTTTGCATATAGCTTGGATAAAAAAATGATCACAATACTAGCTACATAAAAATCAAGCTTGCATGTAGGTGCATCATCTAATAAAGAAACTACATGCTAGAAGCACAACTGAAGAATCTCAATGTCTAATTTAATGTCACATATGCAACATTCAATATGTGATCAAATTTATTTGATGATTTCAATAGTTACCTGCATCCGACTGATGTTGATTCAGAAGAAATACCAAATCAGGGACAATGAAAGTAAAAATTGCTTCTCGTCACAAAATTTTTGGACTAACATTCCATAAACGTATATTTATACGACAACAAGGTAAAAAATTTCACCTTATCTGAAGTGTTATAATGTTATTCCTGGCCTTACAGTGCAGCAGTTGGAGAAACACTGCCTATTTTATTCCTGGCCTGATCAACACTCCCATCTGGTTCAAGAATGTTATTCTCCAACCCCTCAAACTTGGGAATATCTAGATTATCTAGCCCGAAGTTGCGGGTGGCGTCACGTGCAATCTCAATCAGGGAAAAGTTCCCGATTGTTTCATTAGCATTAATACTTAGATGGAGAGTTTCAACAGAACTACCGCCACCTAAGATAGCATCCACATATTGATCATTGACCACTGCACATCCAGGAAGGATTCTGCAGATGTGACAGCATCAAAAATGTTGAAAACCAGAAAATGGGTTGAGAAAAAATATCGAGACTTCTGGAACATACTCTTCGCTCATTGGTTCAGCATCGGCAGAAAGGCTTGGTTGCTCGATTTGAGGAGATGAACCAAACCTATCCTGAAAAGAATAAATTTCGGAAAACTAATGAGTTGGCATAATCATAGCAGAGTGGAAGACTTGTGATAGACGTATTAGTACCTCAATGAAAATTGCCACATATGACTCTCCTTCAACTGCGATTTGATCTGCATATACAAGGGAGGAAAGAAACCATAAGAATTCACCACAAGATTCACTATTAAGTAAAACAAATGCAATATTTTAATAGTATGATGAGAGAGGGGGGGACCTGGTAAAATAATATGTTCCAAATACTTCAGATGCTTATCAGGGAACTTGTGATCATATTGACATGGAACATTAAAAGTTTACTCAAACCCCAAATAATCAAATATATGTAATTCAAACCAGCCAAAAAAATGGACATATAGATGGGTTGGATTGAAGGGATGATCCTTCGTGTTGAAAGTAAATCATTTATCGTGTATGCAATGCTTACTCTTCCAGGTATCATGTAGACAAGTCCAAAGCATTAAGTTCAAATGTGTCTGGTAGGGTGACAGCCTGAAATGTCGCACGGTCCGCATCTTCTGGCAGATTGACATGAACCGATGCAAACATCATCCTCATCTGAGATAAAACTTCATTGCAATCATGATAGAGGTAGTCGACTTTCTTAGAGTATATCCGGACCACACCCAGCAGCAGGTGCCCCGACAACCTCAGGGCAATAGGGACCTCCGGAAACATGATGCAATCTAACAGAACCAAATCCAAGCACACTACATTAGTGCCCATTTGACAGGAGCAGAAATCTAATCCACATGTGATGTGTATTCAATTACAGCAAGCCGGCACAAAAGCGGTAGACCAGACCACACACGTCTAGAGGCGAGAAAAAACAACTTTTTAGTGAATCAAGAGAACACAACACACCAAAAAAGAAATCTTTTTTAGAGAAAAACAAGGCGCAACAGACTTCGTTATTGCGGGCACGAATAAACAAATAAAAAAAGGAAAATATAGCATCGCAAAGAATAGGAGTGGAGTCCGAGTTCATCACAAAAACTAATCAAGAAATGAAGAGAGAAAAGAGGGTTTTTCCCATCTGCAATGTCACAATTGCCATAGGGCGCTACAGGAACGCCGAAAGGAAACACATTTTCACAAAGTGTAGCCTTCCGTCGTGAATCACAAAAGAACCCAGTGTCGCAGTGGGGATTCCAACCCCGGGCAGTGACAACCATAAAGGAGGGGGGAAGCAGCAGAGGCGTACCGACGGTGGAGGAGATGTCGGTGACGGTGACATGGGACTTGCGGAGCTTGTGCTGGAGGTGGGCGGCAATCCACACGGTGCCCAGATGTCCCTTCTTGGCGAGGAAGGTGTGCGAGTAGAACATCTCTCTATAGAGCTTTCGACAGCGGCAAAAGAGTCACAGAGAGAGCACAGTGATCATGGTTTCTTCCTTGCTCGTGGCTCGAACTCCCCACGCAGCAGCCAGCAGGGGGGAGGATGCACGCCCGAACATGCGAGGCCAGCAAGAGAAGAGGCGGGCAGGACGATGGCGATGCCGAGACTAGCGACATGGGGAGGCAATGGCGAAACGACAAAAGAGGAGAGGGTACCGTCGCCAGACTGGGCACCAGAAGATGGAGGGAGAACGCCAGGGGTGGCCAAGGGCGAGGAGACACCATCGTCGCCACCAGCAGGATCATGCGAGCACGTAGGGACACCCTAGGCAGCTTGCGTGATGAGGACGATAGAGACGTGTCACCCTGAAATGTGGGGCACGGCGGAGGAGGAGGAGGCACCACCAGAGGGGCCCCTAGAGGAAGACAGAGGGACTCGCAGAAGCGTAAGGCCAGAGAGCGAGGTCCCAGCACCGCCCACAGCAGGAGGAGGAGGGCGGAAGGCTACATCCGAACACGCCAGGCCATGAACCGTAGTGAGGAGGATGACGGGGCCGCCACCAACGGCAGATGGTAGCGACGGAAGGGAGGGACCAGGAGGGAAAGTGGGAGGCATAGGCCCCTCCCCCCACCGACCATGGCCTGACAAGGTGCAACGCGCAGGGGAGCTACCACCGGGGATGGGACGAGTTGCTCCGGCGGGGTGAGGGAGGGGGAGCGATGGGAGGGGAAAAGAATCCTAATAATCGATGGAAATCGGGTGTCAAAATGAGGGGGAAAAATTAAAAACATCAGGGCAAATTTCCCGCCTTCGAGGAGTCTCCAATTCTCACATTATTTTTGTTTTGATAAGTTACATTTTCCTACGTTTTATTAAAAATATAGGAATTAATAAAGTCTATTCTCACATTTATTTAAAAACCGTAAGAATAGATAAATTTTTATGACATTTCTTATACAACCGTCGCTATAAGGTACCCATATAGCTACGCTATAATAAAACGTAGGAAATTGACCGACGTTAATTTAAAAACGTCGGAATATGTCATTTATACCTACGTTTTTCGAAAGCGTAGGTAAAATTTGTGGCTATAGGCCAGTTTTCTTGTAGTGTTCATGTCCCGCTGTCTCACTTGTCAACAAGTAAAGGCAGAACGTTTAAGACCCGCAGGTAAGTTACACCCCTTGAATATTCCCGAATGGAAATGGGAAGGTATAAGGATGTATTTCATTATGGGTTTACCTAAAACAAGAGGTGGACACGATGGTATATGGGTAATCGTAGACTGATTGACTAAGTTTGCATATTTTCTGCCAATAAAAAGACGATGGTCTGTGGACATCCTAGCGGCATTATACATAAGGGAAATGGTTAAATTACATGGTGTCCTTGTCACTATCATATCTGACCGAGATCCTCGATTCACATCACAGTTTTGAAAGGGTCTACAACATTCATTAGGGACCCGACTAAACTTTAGCACGGCATTCCATCCACAAACTGATGGAGAAATAGAGACGATAAATCAAGTGGTGGAAGATATACTCAGGGCTTGTGCTATGGACTTTGGAGGAAGTTGGCATGATCACTTGCCTCTAGTAGAATTTGCATACAATAATAGCTACCAAGCTAGTATCCAGATGGCACCATTTGAAGCTCTGTATAGGAGAAGCTACCGATCACCGATATGCTGGAATGAAGTAGGGGAAAGATAATTTCTAGGCCCTGATATTATTAGGGATACTACTGAAAAGATAAATCTGATTCGAGAAAGACTCCAGATGGCACAAGACCGGTAGAAATCTTATGCTGATAATCAAAGGCGCGACTTGGAGTTCCAAGTGGAAGATCATGTGTATCTTAAAGTTTCTCTGGGTCGTGGTATTCGAAGATTTGGCATTAAAGGCAAGCTTACCCTAAGATTCATTGGCCCATTTGAAATTCTAGAAAGGGTTGGTGAAGTGGTTTATCGACTGGCTTTGCCTCCATAACTAGTAGGAGTTCATGACGTATTCCATGTCTCAGTGTTGAAGAAATATGTTTATGATCCTTTCCATGTCATCACCTACGATGTAATGACCCAGAATATTTATATTATTTCAAGAATTATTTAATGATTTTCTGGAATTTATTAAAAATTTATTAAGGCCAAATTATGGTAAACGATTAATCTAGCGTATTTAATTGAAGCCCAAAAGGTTTAAGGACCAAGCCCATGAAGTTTGGCCCATATTCTAGAAGGTTATTTAGCCTATTCATGAATAATAGGGATAAATACTCATTAATTAAATAAATAAGTGGATAAGATGAAATTATAATTTGAATTCTTTTCAAATTCGGCACCTACGATAGGTAACGGTCTATCGTGCGACTGCCAAAGGGCTCTGACGCACCAGGATACGACCGTTACGTTCTGGCAAATTCCGTGAATTGAAGAAAGATCAAAAAGATTAGATTTTTGATAGTCTATCTCTTAGGGATCGAGATGAGAGGACTAGTAAACGTGTTAAGGACTCTCAGAAGTCGATCTAAGGTCTAATAAGGACTCTAAAATCGATCTAATCCTCAAATCCTAGCAAAACCCTATAAATAGACCCTAGTTTTGACCTGCGCGACCCTTACATTGGCTCTCGTGGAACAAAGGTAAGGAGATAGTATTTTGGGTAAGTTCTTTAGAACTTTTTGTTGTTAATACATAGGACTAATCTTCCTCAAAATTCCGTGCTAGGACATCGACTACATAAGGAGCTAGAACCTTGCAAAGCTCCTGATTTCATCACGTCAACCCAGGAAACTATACAACGGGGTGCTGAAGATCAGGAAATTAGAACACCTAAACAAGGTATTTAGAGTTTGGTTCTTTAGAACTTTTTGTTCCCCTTAGTTTCATCTTTTTACCCTCCAAATTTCAGATCTATAGGTCAAGGCATTACGGAGTTAGAGTAATGTGAAGTTGCTGAAAATTCACAGGAAGGGAAGAACTAGGGCGTGTCTTGCAGTCCCGAATTGGAAGTTGAAAGCCCAGGAAAGGGGTAGGTTATCTCATGAATGGCAAGAACATCACGATAGGAGTAAAAGTCCTCTGGTTTTTTTTGATTTCATGCACTATGGACCATGAATTTCATGTTTTGGTTCAGTCTATGCATACATGCATGTCTTTAGCCTAAATTAAAGATAAAAAGGTATTCTCTTATATATTCACTTAAACCTATTCATCAAGATGGCCTTTACTTCGGCTTGTCATGACTAGAGTAGTTAATTGTTTTGATTCTTCATGCATGAGATGTATTAAACCATAGTTCTTTTACTTTACTATCAACAGTGCTCTGACGGATTATAGTTAGACGGCTAGAATACTCTAACGACCTTACGATAAATCGTCACATGCTCTGTAATACGTAAGTTTCTCTGTAATCTCTGACGGACTAGAATCAGAGCGTTACAATGTTCTGATGGCCCCACGATAAATCGTCACAGAACTGTGACGCGCTCATCTTCGACCGTCAAAATACTGTGATCTGTTAACCCGAGATAGAATTGAAAACAGTCAACTTAGCTTATAAATAAAGCCTAGATATCTAAGTTTTGACCTGTTTTCATGACTTTGAGTTTATTAATTGATTCATGATAGAAATTGCATGTCTAAAGCACCTTGAGTAATTTTAAGCCTATGTTAATTTCATTTGCCCAACTCTATAGCTTTGTATTAAAACAATGATTTTAAATGTTATATTGATAGAGTTTATCATGGTTTCACATCGTTACACATTATTTCTCATCTATAGAGTCATTTTCTTTAAGTACCTGGCGTATACTCCGGTATGTGTCCACTAGTTACACTTTTGCACTATAGGAACACATTCTTGAACTTGAGGACCTCTCTATTAGATATTCCTTCAAATGGAGTAGGAAATCTTGTTTCAAGACCTCCCTAATTCTCCGCGAGCATGGGATTCCCACTAGGATGCCGAGTTGGTTGTACCATTAAAGCCCAATTGTCTAGAAAAATACTACCGAAGTTTTGACTTCTGTCCATGTAACGGCCTATTACTCGACCGTCAGGCACATCTAACGGTCTAGTATACAACCGTCACATTACTGAGTCCAATTTATTCTTTCTGGATTCAGCCCATTCTAACGGTCTAATACTAAACCGTCACGTTCATGTAGCGGCCCATTAATTGACTGCCACAATTCCCGAGTACTTTAACCCAAGGTTTGACCCAAGGGTTGATATTCTAAAGTTCCTAGATGGATTATTGATGGTCTAGGACTTGTCAAATTGTTCAAGATACTTAATTTTAAATTATGGAAGATAAGGAATTTACTGTTATGCTGTCGAATTGTTTCCATGAGCATAATCTTGTTTTAAGTCATTCTTGATCCCTCGCATTCTTAATCGAAGTGTTCATTCATTGAATTATTGTTATCATGAACTTATTGAACTTGTATAAAAGGGTAGTCTGCTAGGCCTAATATGAATCTGAAGAAGCTATGGCATAACAAGTTTCCCCCAAGGGCTTCATTATTCTGCTGGAAACTATTAAATCATGCTGTCCCAGTTGACAGCCGTATTCAGTAGAGTGGTATCAACCTGATTTCCAAATGTGACTACTGTCATAATTCTTATGATACAGAGGATGAAGATCACTTATTCGCAATGAGTGAATGTCACGCCCCGACGTGGAATATCGGGACGTACAGTTAGAAACGAGCTGAAAAGAGAGAGAACTAATCTAAATATATACAAATGCTAAGAAATGGAAATAACTTATTGACCATTAAACAAAACATAACTGGTACATAATCCTCAAATCAACTCAATACAACTGGGATAACAACTCTAAACCACAATAACATAACTGAAGCACAACACACTCTAAACACAACTAACCGATACTCTCAAAACATCACTCCTGCCCTTCCCCATCGGTAAGCGCGTCACCTGAAAAGCCTGGAAAAGAGGGAAACAACAACTATGAGCTAACGCTCAGTAGGAAATAACAGATAGGTATAAGTGATTAGCAGTTTAATTACATTTTCAAAATATCATGCTACAAAGGATAATGCAATAAAAGAATAATGATGATATAATGAAACAAAATTTAAAGATCTTGCAAGGTCAAGAAATATAAAGGAACATAATGGTAATACTTAAGAGGAATAACAAAGGCAAGAATTTACTACAGGAGATAACGCTAAAGAGTTGGCCATATCGAGATAATTCAAGTCATATCAAGCACGTATGTAGTTTCATTTCCACGTCCAAGTAACAGCAAGTAAGTATCAACAAGTAGGGTATAGAACAGTGAAGAGTGGAAAGTGAAAAGTAGTAGAGAGTAGTGGAGAGTAGTAGAGAGTAGTGGCCAGTCCTAGATTTAACTCATGTCATAGTACTGGTGCCAAATGCCACACCTAGTCAATCACCTCCCCGGGGGTACACGTAGTGTTCGGGCGCTCCTCCCAGGACTAGACCAAGCCCTTGATTGTTTGCCAGACATTGATTTCTTTGGATCAAAGATCCCACGAATCTAGACTTCCATAATTTATGGCCAGAATTCCAAGGTTTGAACCATGTAGCAATAACAATTTCAAGTAGGAAGGAGATTCATTTCATAATTTTAAGGTAAGCACAATCATCAAGAAGATTGAAAACCAAATCACAATAAGAGTTAATCATGCTGTGCTACTGTAGTACATCAACTATCCAACAAGCTAATCAACATATTAATCCTAATTATCAAGTTAACATGTCAAAGATTATCCATTATCATTTGCATTAAGACAATTGCCAAAAACTGATTCAAGATGATAAGGTAAAGGACAAGCTTGTACAGGAAGGAAAAAAAACATGCATTAACAGAGATTTAATTACATTATTAACCACTAATTATGTGGGTTTCTATTTAACCATTGTATACATTGCAATTAAGATGATGAATGACATGCTTTTACATCGTGATAGAACATAGGAACCAATGCAATTTGAAAATCATAAGGCTCATGATTAGGTCACTGGTTCTTTAGAAATATAGTTTTCAATTGGTCTAAGTTGATTAGGTCGATCCCCTAATGATCCGGGTCGATCCACGGGTCGAAAAACAATGAAAACTAGGTTTCTGGTACATGGGTCGACCCCTGGGGTCGACCCCTGAAAAATTGGGGTCTGTCTGCTGGATGGGTCGACCCCTGGGGTCGACCCCCTCAAATGCTGCAGGGGTCGACCCCCTCAAATCCAGCAGCATGGGTCGACCCATTGGGTCGACCCTCGCACTGGGCCGAATGGGTCGACCCCAGCGGTCGACCCTCGGGCTGGCCTTTGCTGCTGGGGCATGGGTCGACCCCTGGGGTCGACCCCTGCAAGCCCAGAAAACGCCGGGGCCTCCGGAAAACATGTAAACCTACCCATTTGAGGTACAATTGAGTTGAAATCAAAACCCCATGCTATAGGAATCTTACTAGACATATGAGGGTCATAATACATGAGTTTTAAAGTATGAATTTCATCAGAAACCCATTTAATCACAACCTATTCTATGAAGAACACAAGAAGACCTAATTCTTGACATTCTTCCACTAAATCTAAAAATTCTCCCAACATACACAACAGAATTTGGGGATTTTGGTGTCAAAAGAAAGCTAACAACATGCTGATTACATCATGTAAGTTAATTAGAGTTTGGTTGTTAGATCCTACCTCAAATCGGAGAAAGAATTTGAAACCCTAGAATGAAGAACAAGCTTGACAGCAGCTCACAAAAAGCTCGATATCTCCACGGATACCTAATGAAATTTGGGGCTTTCAGTCCCATTGGATAGATCTCGTCGAGCTGATCAAGATACTATATTTACAAGTCTCATTTGGTTAAGGGTACCTACCTTAATCGACGGATTAAAGGGCTGGAGATGAAGAACGACGAACTACCAACACCCTCCACCAAAACGACGAATACTCCTAGATCTGGACTCCTCGTCGGCTGACCCAGCTACCAAATGAAACTAGAGTCGAAGAGCTACATTTCTATAGGTCATGGGGCTTCTGGAGCCTTCGGAGTTGGGAGTATTTGGCGCTGCAAGTTACGTGTTAGAAACGGCGCCGGAATCCCTGACTCGACCAAAGCTATGTCGGCAGCACGTTTTAGGGCTAGGTTTACCTCAAATTGATTGAGGGTAAATGTTCCTTACCTCGTGGCCTTCCATTTGCCCTTTATTTCAGATCATTTGGTTGAGTAATAAGGTCGAATTTCACGTTTTAAGTTACGATTAGGTAAAAGTTAGGTAAAAGTCAAATTCGGGATTAATCCTCTAATTAGACAAGGTTACGTAATTAATTTGGGTCAAGTCTAGAAGACAAAATTGCTATAAAAATGATCTTTTACCTAATTACTATTTTTACAGATTTTTCTAAGGTAGTCGAATTTTATAGGTTCTATTTTCTAATGAATTAAATATTAATATTTTAAAATTCAAACATTAATTCATTTTAATTCAATTTTTAATTAATAAAAGCTCAATAAAACTTAATAAATAATCGGGGTATTACACCCTCCCCTACTTAAAGAATTTGGTCCTCCAAATTCACTGCACTATATACGGAAAGTAGGGAAAAGATAGATCACCTAGAATAAGTCGGGATACCGCTTCCGCATAGTATCTTCCGATTCCCAAGTAGCCTCTTCGGTCCCACGCCGACTCTACTGAATCTTGACCATCGATATAGAGCGATTCCGGAGTTGGTGTTGCTTCTGGTCCAGAATCTTTATCGGTCTTTCCTCGTAGGTCAGATCCTCCTTCAGCTCGAAATCCACATGATGAATAACATGAGTGGGGTCGTACACATACTTCCGCAACATAGAGATATGGAAGACGTTGTGCACGCCAGACAACTGAGGCGGTAACGCCAATCGATAAGCCACCTCGCCCACTCTATCCAGAATCTCGAACGGACCGATATACCGCGGGCTTAGCTTGCCGCGAATGCCGAATCTACGAATCCCTCTCGTAGGAGAGACCTTCAGAAATACATGCTCACCCACTTGGAACTCTAATGCCCTTCTCCGGTTGTCAGCATAGCTTTTCTGTCTTGATTGTGCCACTTGTAACCGATCTCGGATGATACGGATATTATGTGACGACTCCGAAATAAGATCCGGTCCAAGCCATTGCTTCTCGCCCACCTCGTCCCAACACAACGGGGAACGACAGCTTCTTCCATACAAAGCTTCAAATGGAGCCATTTGTATGCTGGATTGGTAACTATTATTGTAGGCAAATTCAATCAATGCCAAGTGATTACTCCAACTGTCTCCGAAATTAATCATGCAAGCTCGCAGCATATCTTCCACTATCTGGTTGGTTCTTTCAGTCTGTCCATCTGTCTGTGGATGAAAAGTAGTACTAAAATTTAGACGAGTACCAAGAGACTCTTGCAGTCCCTTCCAGAAATGTGAAGTAAATCTCGGGTCTCTATCAGACACAATGCTGACAGGTATACCATGGAGCCTTACCACTTCCTTCAAATATAAAGCAGCCAATACATCAACTGTCCACTTGGACTTAATGGGTAAGAAATGAGCCGATTTTGTCAAGCGATCGACGATCACCCATATCGCATCAAATCCACCACGAGTCTTAGGTAGACCCATAATGAAATCCATGCCAATGCTTTCCCACTTCCATTGGGGTATGTCGAGTGGTTTCAACTTTCTTGCCGGTCTGAAATGTTCAGCCTTAACTTGTTGACAAAGTAGACATCTACTCACGAAATTCACAATTTCCCTTTTCATATTCGGCCACCAAAAGGACCTTTTCAAATCCTTGAACATTTTCGTGCCACCAGGATGAATAGTGTATTTGGATCTATGTGCTTCCTCCAGAATCTTGTTCTTTAACTCAGCTTCATCAGGTACACAAGTTCTACCCTGGAATAACAATCTTCCATCGTCAGCTACCATGAAGTCGGGTCTGCTGCTCAAACTTCCCTTGATCTCAACCAGCTCGGGATCATTATCTTGCAAGGATTTGATCTCCATCAATAATTCGGGCTTAAGTCGAATCTGTACAATTATAACCCGATCATTATCAACATTTAGATCCAGGCTAGCTAACTGTTCCAATAGCCTCCACTCTTGTAACATGAGACTTGATAATTTAGCCACAGGCTTCCGGCTTAATGCATCTGCCACCACATTGCCTTTACCTGGATGATATTCAATCGAGAAGTCGAAGTCCTTCAAGTACTCCAACCATCTTCTCTGCCTCATGTTAAGTTCTTTCTGAGAAAATAAATACTTCAGACTCTTATGATCTGAAAATACTGTGAATGTTTCTCCATACAAGTAATGCCTCCAAATTTTTAAGGCGAATACAACTACTGCAAGTTCCAAGTCATGAACGGGGTAATTCTCTTCATGCTTCCTCAGCTGCCTAGAAGAATAGGCAATCACCTTACCATGCTGCATGAGTACACAGCCTAAGCCAATACCAGAAGCACCGGTATAGACCACGAAACCACCGTCGTCAGAAGGTAAAGCTAATACGGGTGCAGTAGTGAGGCAATCCTTCAATGTTTGAAAGCTCTGCTGACATTCCTCGGACCATTCAAACTTGTTGTCTTTGCGGGTCAATCGAGTGAGAGGTACCGCAATCTTGGAGAAGTCTTGAATAAATCTCCGATAATAGCCTGCCAGGCCTAGGAAGCTTCTCACTTCGGTCACTGTAGTAGGCTGATCCCAATTCCTTACTGCCTCCACTTTCGAAGGATCAACTGAAATACCTTCTTTGGTGATGATATGTCCTAAGAAGGACACTTCTTGCAGCCAGAAATCACATTTACTGAATTTGGCATATAGTTGATGATCTTTCAATATCTGCAATGCCATCCTCAAATGTTCGGCATGCTCTTCTTCAGTCTTGGAATAAATTAGTATGTCGTCAATGAATACCACCACCCATTGATCCAGATAAGGCCGGAATGCATTATTCATTAACTACATGAAAGCTGCTGGTGCATTCGTTAGACCAAAAGGCATAACGACAAACTCAAAATGACCATACCTGCTGCGGAAAGCCATTTTATAAATATCATCTTCCTTAATCCTCAGCTGATGATATCCAGATCGAAGATCGATCTTAGAGAAATAAGGTGCTCCCGCTATCTGGTCGAATAATTCGTTGATCCTCGGCAATGGGTATTTATTCTTGATAGTTAGCTGGTTCAGTTGCCGATAATCGATGCATAATCTCATCGAACCATCCTTTTTCTTGACAAATAATACAGGAGCTCCCCAAGGTGAAGTACTCGGACGAATAAAGCCCTTCTCGAGCAATTCCATCAGCTGTTGCTTTAATTCCCTTAGCTCCGCAGGGGACATACGGTAAGGAGCTCTAGAAATAGGAGACGCGCCAGGAACAATATCAATGGAGAAGATAACTTCCCGCTCAGGCGGAAGTCCTGGTAGTTCCTCCGGAAAGACTTCGGAGAATTCTCGGACAATAAGAGTGTCCTTTATCTCAACTCGCTGTTCCGGTGTAGCATGGACAAAGGCTAGAAAAGCCTCGCAACCTCGCCTCATCAGCTTGTCGGTTCGAAGAGAAGAGATGAGCGATACGGGGTTATGGCGCTTGATCCCCGTAAAAGATAAACCAGAATGTCCAGTAAAAGTCACTGAGCTAGAACTGCAGTGAACACTGGCCTTATACTTGGCCAACCAATCTGCTCCAAGGATTACATCATAATCCTTCATATACATGTAAACTAAGTCGGCTGGAAAATTCCGTTCATCAATAATAACCTTACTAGAAGGATAGTAATATTGAATAGCCGCTCCAGAACCAATAGGAGTTGATATAACTAATGGAGAATTCATCATAATAGGTTCGACAGATAACGACTTCGCAAATTTCCAAGATATAAAAGAATGCGTTGCACCAGTATCAAAGAGAACAAATGCGGGCTTGTCGATTATAGTAAGGGTACCTTCGACGAGTCCGCCATCATCAGAAATCCCAGTTTCATCCGCATGTAAAGCTTGGAGCCTTCCTTGCGGCTTCTTGATAACTTGAGGTTTTGCCGGTGTAGCTTGTTCCGATAGAAGAGGGCAGTCAAGGATACGGTGTTCCCTACTCCCACATCGTAAACACGCACCTAGCTTGCGCCAGCATTCCTCCATCTTGTGACCTGGACGATCACAATACTTGCACTTGCCCTTGAATGGAACAATAGGGCCGGGTTTCTTCTCTTCATTTCTTGGCATCTTGCCTTTCCACGTTCCCGATCCGATCCACGAACTAGACCCACTCATGGGCCTCTTTTTGCTAGTGCCAAATCCGGGTCTAGGAGTTGGTTGTTCCTTCTTCATGCCTTGCCCACGGATCCTCTCCGTCATTTCTAAGGTATCTTCTAGAACTTGTGCCTTTCTCACCATCTCAGAATAAGTAGAGATCTCCATCGGCGCCAGTTGATTGATGTAGTGAAGCTTCAACCCGTTGAGAAATCGCTTAGCTTTCATCTTTTCTGTGGAGATAAGGTGAGTAGCATAGTGCGAAAGCCGAGAGAACTGTGCTTCATATTCGGCCACCGATAAGCTTCGCTGCTTTAGAGCCGCGAACTCCGCCGCCTTCTTCTCTTGTACACGATCGAAAAAATATTTATCGTTGAAGAATTCCTCGAACTCTTCCCATGTGACTTGTTGATCGCCTAGAGTTGCCTTGACAGAATCCCACCAAGTATGCGCGTCCCGCTCCAATTGGAAGGTAGAAAGAAGGACATGCTCTTGGTCGGTGCATTGCATGACTTCAAAAATTCTCCCCATTTCGTAGAGCCAATGCTCGGCCTCGTCGGGGTTAGTCGAACCAGCAAATCTTGGCGGGTTCATTCCTTGAAAGTTCCGGTATAAGTCACCGGTGCCATGACCCGCTGCTCCAGCTTGAGCTACCTGATGTAACGGCTGAGTCAGGCCTTGAACCGTGCGCTGCAGGTTCCTCCATTCAGCACGTTCGGCTGCCATCTACACGAGAAATAGATTACTTAGGTCCAATAAAATAGATAATAACACGATTAAGGAACGAACTTAACCCAAGTTTCTACCCAATCACACCAGGTCAGGTTCTAGACTTTAACAAGGTTAGAGGTCTAATGCACTAAAACACGACCAAAAACTCGGTACCTGGCGGAGCTAATCGGTCCGAAGACCACTCGCGCAAGTATGCGACCTTCCCGATAGGCGTAGCCTAACGTTCGGACAACACCTTTTGATATACCGATTATTGGGATGCAATGCAAGAAAACATAAACTTAGGGAACCTAGGAATATGAAACCTAGGGCTCTGATACCAACTAAACTGTCACGCCCCGACGCGGAATATCGGGATGTACAGTTAGAAACGAGCTGGAAAGAGAGAGAACTAATCTAAATATATACAAATGCTGAGAAATGGAAATAACTTATTGACCATTAAACAAAACATAACTGGTACATAATCCTCAAATCAACTCAATACAACTGGGATAACAACTCTAAACCACAATAACATAACTGAAGCACAACACACTCTAAACACAACTAACTGATACTCTCAAAACATCACTCCTGCCCTTCCCCATCGGTAAGCGCGTCACCTGAAAAGCCTGGAAAAGGGGGAAACAACAACTATGAGCTAACGCTCAGTAGGAAATAACAGATAGGTATAAGTGATTAGCAGTTTAATTACATTTTCAAAATATCATGCTACAAAGGATAATGCAATAAAAGAATAATGATGATATAATGAAACAAAATTTAAAGATCTTGCAAGGTCAAGAAATATAAAGGAACATAATGGTAATACTTAAGAGGAATAACAAAGACAAGAATTTACTACAGGAGATAACGATAAAGAGTTGGCCATATCGAGATAATTCAAGTCATGTCAAGCACGTATGTAGTTTCATTTCCACGTCCAAGTAACAGCAAGTAAGTATCAACAAGTAGGGTATAGAACAGTGAAGAGTGGAAAGTGAAAAGTAGTAGAGAGTAGTGGAGAGTAGTAGAGAGTAGTGGCCAGTCCTAGATTTAACTCATGTCATAGTACTGGTGCCAAATGCCACACCTAGTCAATCACCTCCCCGGGGGTACACGTAGTGTTCGGGCGCTCCTCCCAGGACTAGACCAAGCCCTTAATTATTTGCCAGGCATTGATTTCTTTGGATCAAAGATCCCACGAATCTAGACTTCCACAATTTATGGCCAGAATTCCAAGGTTTGAACCATGTAGCAATAACAATTTCAAGTAGGAAGGAGATTCATTTCAGAATTTCAAGGTAAGCACAATCATCAAGAAGATTGAAAACCAAATCACAATAAGAGTTAATCATGCTGTGCTACTATAGTACAGCAGCTATCCAACAAGCTAATCAACATATTAATCCTAATTATCAAGTTAATATGTCAAAGATTATCCATTATCATTTGCATTAAGACAATTGTCAAAAACTGATTCAAGATGATAAGGTAAAGGACAAGCTTGTATAGGAAGCAAAAAAAAACATGCATTAATAGAGATTTAATTACATTATTAACCACTAATTATGTGGGTTTCTATTTAACCATTGTATACATTGCAATTAAGATGTTGAATGACATGCTTTTACATCGTGATAGAACATAGGAACCAATGCAATTTGAAAATCATAAGGCTCATGATTAGGTCACTGGTTCTTCAGAAATATAGTTTTCAATTGGTCTAAGTTGATTAGGTCGATCCCCTAATGATCCGGGTCGATCCACGGGTCGACAAACGATGAAAACTAGGTTTCTGGTACATGGGTCGACCCCTGGGGTCGACCCCTGAAAAATTGGGGTCTGTCTGCTGGATGGGTCGACCCCTGGGGTCGACCCCCTCAAATCCAGCAGCATGGGTCGACCCATTGGGTCGACCCTCGCGCTGGGCCGAATGGGTCGACCCCAGGGGTCGACCCTCGGGCTGGCGTTTGCTGCTGGGGCATGGGTCGACCCCTGGGGTCGACCCCTGCAAGCCCAGAAAAGGCCGGGGCCTCCGGAAAACATGTAAACTTACTCATTTGAGGTCCAATTGAGTTGAAATCAAAACCCCATGCTATAGGAATCTTACTAGACATATGAGGGTCATAATACATGAGTTTTAAAGCACGAATTTCATCATAAACCCATTTAATCACAACCTATTCTATGAAGAACACAAGAAGACCTAATTCTTGACATTCTTCCACTAATTCTAAAAATTCTCCCAACATACACAACGGAATTTGGGGATTTTGATGTCAAAAGAAAGCTAACAACATGCTGATTACATCATGTAAGTTAATTAGAGTTTGGTTGTTAGATCCTAACTCAAATCGGAGAAAGAATGCGAAACCCTAGAATGAAGAACAAGCTTGATAGCAGCTCACAAAAAGCTCGATATCTCCACGGATACCTAATGAAATTTGAGGCTTTTAGTCCCATTGGATAGATCTCGTCGAGCTGATAAAGATACTATATTTACAAGTCTCATTTGGTTAAGGGTACCTACCTTAATCGACGGATTAAAGGGCTGGAGATGAAGAACGACGAACTACCAACACCCTCCACCAAAACGACGAATACTCCCAGATCTGGACTCCTCGTCGGCTGACCCAGCTACCAAATGAAACTAGAGTCGAAGAGCTACATTTCTATAGGTCATGGGGCTTCTGGAGCCTTCGGAGTTGGGAGTATTTGGCACTGCAAGTTACGTGTTAGAAACGGCGCCCGAATCCTTGACTCGACCAAAGCTATGTCGGCAGCACATTTTAGGGCTAGGTTTACCTCAAATTGATTGAGGGTAAATGTTCCTTACCTCGTGGCCTTCCATTTGCCCTTGATTTTAGATCATTTGGTTGAGTAATAAGGTCGAATTTCACGTTTTAAGTTACGATTAGGTAAAGGTTAGGTAAAAGTCAAATTCGGGATTAATCCTCTAATTAGACAATGTTACGTAATTAATTTGGGTCAAGTCCAGAAGACAAAATTGCTATAAAAATGATCTTTTACCCAATTACTATTTTTACAGATTTTTCTAAGGTAGTCGAATTTTATAGGTTCTATTTTCTAATGAATTAAATATTAATATTTCAAAATTCAAACATTAATTCATTTTAATTCAATTTTTAATTAATAAAAGCTCAATAAAACTTAATAAATAATCAGGGTATTACAGTGAAATTGCCAGCTGTCTTTGGAGAAGATTTTCCCCTATATTTAGCAACACCTGTATGAATGTTGAAAGCATTATCAACAGGCTGGAATACACTATAAACCGGACAGTGTTAAGTAAACCCAAGGATTTCATTCGGCTGATGCTTATGTTAATGATCATCTGGGAAATTTGGAAATGTAGATGTTGTGCTAGGTATGAAGGAAAACATACAAGCCCAATGAGAATAGCTGATAACATTTTTGCTGAGATTAATTGCTCGGTTGGTAAGATGAAATTTAAGCAATGTACCAGTTGGGAATTTTAAGAGTTCTGAAAAGTTTTGGAATAACTATTGCCTGTGCCCATACAATTTACGTCATGATCCGATGGATTGCACCTACAGAAGGGTACATTTTAAATGTTGATGGTGCTTGTAAAGGGAATCCTGGTCAATCCGGGGGAGGAGGTTGCATCAGAGATCAACATGGCCAGCTCATCCTGGGTTTTTCATACTATTATGGCCTTGGCACAAACATGGTTGCTGAATGTAGGGCTTTGCTAGATGGTCTTCGATTGGCTCATTTCCACAACATCTCTCTAGCTATGATCCAATCTGATTCTCTGGTTTTGATAAGCATGCTGATATCTAAAAAAGATCCACCTTTGACCCTGCTCCCTTGGTGGCAACAACTGTTGCAGCTGTACAATAGACTCCAATATCCAGCCATTCATGTATATAGAGAGGCCAACCAGCTTGCTGACGCTTTAGCTAACCATGCAGTGTATGTGGGGGATAACAAAGAGTATCATCATATCCGTGAGCTGCCATTGTTAGCTAGGGGTTATGCTATTGCTGATGCTAAAGGCTTACTTAATTTTAGGGTGAAACATGTATAGGCATTGTTTCCAGTTTTCTTACATACTTGTAGATAAGAGGTTTGCCTCTCTCTGATGATGTAATTCCTTTTGAATAAGCAATAAAATAGCATCTAATGGTTGTTTGGTGGAGTGAGAACATTCCCTTCTTCTGGAATGGGGGTGCACTCTCCCGTACTCCATTAGATGACTGGGTTTCATAAAAAAAAATGTATTGAACTTGTTATATTGATTGGCCATATTTTATTGCTTGAAACAGGGAAGTACCTTGATTTGTACTTGAAGATGCAATCGAGCACTGATTGTGTTCAAGGGCTCTATGCTAGTCCTCTCGGCTGATTATCAAAAACATACTGTAAACCATGGGGTATGATGCTACTGGTGTCGCATTACGCTGGGAGTACTTTCTCTATAAATAAGTGAAAATCCACAGGCTTGACATATACACGTACATGACTTTCTTGCTTTTTACTTGATATTCCACAGAAATTCACCAAATACTTCCTCAGAAGCAAAAGATGTTTGTGTGATGATTACATGGTTTGCTAGTACATTCTCGATACATTCTTGTTCATGAAAGGCTATATCATATTCTTGATACATTCTTGCTAATTCATACTTGCTCATTCTATCTTACATGATCGTCTTGTTACCTTGGTTATTTACATGTGATTTATCGCATTCGCATGATTTCACTTTATTTTCTTTAAAGCTAAAATGCTAATCACTTTAATAGAGCCTTCATTTTGATGCGAAGATACCTACTGGGCAAGTGTGCTCATTACCTATTTTCTAATCTTTTCAGGAGATGGAAGTGATTCGAATTTGGATTCGAGTTATACAAGTGGTGGGTCCGAGAGTGAATGAAAGTCATATCAAAATGATAGTGAAGACTTAGGAAGTCAATCTTGTTTAGATCGAGTCTTTTTAATTTTCCTTTTCTTGAGTCTAATGGATTGGAGAAGGTGAAATGAAGTGATGTAGTAAGATTTTATCGTTTGATATCATTAATGAAAGAGAGATATTTGAATTATTGTGCAATTACATTTTTATGTTTGATTGTCTTGCGCTCTGATCATTCTTGCTCGCGAGAGGCTTACCATGCCAGTTGTTCACGTTTCTCGAGCTAGTCTTCCGCTGTAATAAAGGCTCGGGGCGTGACATACGATAATCTGGAGATTAAGAAGGATATGACATATGAACAAAAGCCAATCAGGATCCTTGAACGAGAGGTACGTCAACTTTGGAATAAAAGTATTCCTCTGGTTAAGATCCAGTTGACAAAGTCAGGAGAAACTTGGGAGACGGAGGAAGCTATGTGCAAGAAATATCCAGAGTTATTTAATTGTAAGTACACTTTCCACAATCCATATATTGAATTTGAGAACCAAATTCTTTTAAGAGGGGGAGGGTGTATTGCCCCAGAATTTTTATAAATTATTTCTAATTTTTTTGGAATTTTCAAAAGCCCAAATGAATTAATAAATAAATATTGGGTTAAATAAGTCATTATTGAGGCCTAAATTTGATGAACAATTTACCTAGCCTATTTTAATAAAGTCCAAAAAGGATTATGGACCAAGCCCATGAAGTTTGGCCCATATTCTAGAAGGTTAATTAGCTTATTCACGGAATATAAGGATAAATACTCCTTATTTAGATAATTAAGTGGATAAACCGAAATGAACAGTTTGAACCAAGTTCAAATTCGGCACCCAGGGTCTTTAGCGGTCTATCGTAAAACCACTACAGCACATTTGGCGGACCAATCTTCGACCGCTAATTCCTGTCAGTTCCGTGAGTGGAAGAAAGAGCAAAAAGATTGGATTTTTGATAGTTTATCATCTAGAGATCGAGATGGGAGGACTAGTAAACATGTTGAGGACTCTTAGAAGTCTATCTAACATCCAATAAGGACTCTAGGATCGATCTAATCCTCAAACCGTAGCTAAAACATATAAATAGAACCTAGTTTTGACCTGCGCGACCCTTACATTTGGCTCGCGTGGAATCAAGGTAAGATAGTATTATTTCAGGTAGGTTCTTTAGAAGTTTTTATTCCTTATACATAGGACTAATCACCCTCAAAATTCCGTGCTAGGACATCAAGCCCACAAGGAGGTAGAAGCTTGCAAAGTTGTTGGTTTCACATTAGCGACACAGGAAAGTAAGCAAAAGTCTAGTGCAGATCAAGGAAATAGGCAACCAAATCGAGGTGATTAGCATTAGTGCCTTTAGAACTTTCTGTTCCCCTTAATATCTTCTTCTTACCCTCCAAATTTCATGTCAATAGGTCAAGAGAGTAAGGAGTTAGGGCAACATGAAGTTGCGGATTTACCACTAGAAGGGGTAGAATTAAGGCTTACTTCCAACACCAAATTCGAAGTTTAAAAGCTTTAACAGAGGTAGGTCATCTCATGAATGTCTAAAATACTAATCTAGGAATAAAAGCCCTCTCGTTTTACTTGATTTCATGCATTGTGTATTGAGAATTTCATGTTTTAATAGGACCTATGCACTTAGTATATCATCCATGCATATCTCTTAAAACCCTAATGAACTAAATTAATTCTCTGGTCATGATACATGATTCCCATGCATATTGCTAGCTTATCCTTCGTTCTATCATAATAGAGAAGTTAGAATATGTTGATTTTCAGACATGATGTGTTTAGACATAGTTTTCTTCTTATTGCTACTATCAGACGTGCTCTAGCGGCCTAGTCTTCGACCGTCAACCAAGTACAACGGCCCTACGATACACCGCTAGACATTCCATAAACATGATTTTTATGAAACTTGTGGCGGACCAGAAATAGACTGTTAAAGTCTCTTTGGCGGCCTTACGATAAACCGCCAACTATTTGTAACGGCTTTATATTAGACCACAAATGTTCTATTTTTTGTCAACCCGAGATAGAATCAAGAACAGTCCATTTAACTTATAAGTAAGCCTAGTTAACTATGTTCTAACCTGTTTTAATGTTTATACTACTCTAAGTTTTATTTACTAATTCATAAACAGTGATTTCGTGATTCTTTATGGTACTTAGGATTATTTTAAGCATATGATAATTTCATGCCCAAAAACCACATACTATTGTACTAAATTATGGTTTAAATGCTGTATTGATTGAACGCTGGTTTATCACTGTTTTAATGATTCTCTTCTTATCTCAGAGTCATTTCTATAAGTACATGGCATATATTCCGGTATATGACCATTAGTTACACTTTGCACGATAGGCACATAATCTTGGACTTGATAACCTCTCCTTGGATATTCCTTCCAATGGACTAGGAAATCTTGTTTCAAGGCCTCCGTAATTCTTCGCGAGCCTGGGATTCTCACTAGGACGCCGAGTTGATTGTACCATTAAAGCCCAAATTGTCTAGAAAGTACTATCGATGTTTTCGAAAATTCTATCCTATAACGGTTCATTACTCGACCGCTAAGTCCCATTAACGCTCCAGTATCTGACCGCCAAGTTCTCTGAGTCCAAACTGATTTCTTTCTGGATTTAGCCCATTCTAGCGGCCCAATACTAGACCGCCATGTAAATATAGCGGTCCAGTTATAGACCGCTAAACTTTTTGAAAACTGTTGACCCGAGGTTTGACCCAAGGGTTAATACTCCTATTATCCTAGATTGACTAATGATAGTCTAAGACTTGTAACCTTATTCAAAGACATCTAAGATAAAGTATGAAAGATAAGGAATGTACCGTTATGTTGTCGAATTTTCTCCAAGGCATAACTTAGTTATTAATGCATTTCTTGAACTCATAAATCTATATTTGGTGCATTCTTATTATTGACGTTGAGTCTTGTACATTCAATGAACTTATTACATGCGTGGACAACTTTATTTCTACATACGTGGAAGTAGCTTGATTTATACTTGAAGATGCGGTTCGAGTACTGATTGTGTTCAAGGGCTCTATGCTAGTCCCCTCGACTGATTGTGGGAAACATACTATTATAAACCATGAGGTATGATGCTACTAGCATTACATTGTGCTGGGAGTACTTTTTTTATAAATAAGTAAAATTATTCACGGCTCGTGACGTGAAAATCCACAGAAATTCTCGAAGTACTTGTTACAAAGTGAAGAGTACATTCTTGCTTGACTTGCTAGTACATTCTTATTACATTCTTGTTCAGAAAGGGCCATAAATTCATTCTTACTTGATCATGCTTGCTCAATCATATCTTAACTTGATCATGTGTTGTTACTTTGGTTTATTCACATGATTTACCGCATTCGCATGATTTTACCTTATTCTTTAGAGCTAAAATGCTAACCACTTTAATATTGCCTTCATGTTGATGCGAAGATACCTACTAGGTAAGTGTGCTCATTACCTATTTTCCAATCTTTTGAGGAGATGCAAGTAGTTCGGATTCGGATTCGAGTTTTTCAAGTGATGGGTCCGAGATCGAATGAAATTCATATAAGATTGAGAAAAGACTTAGGAAGTCAATAATGTCGAGATCGAGTTCATGTAATTTTCTCTTTATTGAGTCAAATGGATTTAAGAAAGTTGAATAGTTGATGTATTTGGATCATTCTTATTATTAATAAAAATGAAGGTTTGAGTAAATTATTGTGCAATTGCATCTCATGTGTGATTTTTATTGCGCTCTGGTTATTCTTGCTTGCAAGAGGCTTACCATGTCGGTTATTCAAGTTTTTCGAGATTATCTTCTGCTGTATTAAAAGCTCGGGGCGTGACACCCCACCTGTGTGGGAACTGTCTCAGCCGCGTGCCCTCCCGAGGCAGCCTAGCTCGGGGAGCCCTCAACCTTGAGAGCGGAACTGTCCTCGCTGCCATCGTTGCCACTCGACGTCGTAGAGGATGGGGGAGTTGAGCCTCCTTCAACCGAGTCATACCGCTGATCGGGAAGAAAGACAAGCTCATTCGAAACCTTTATAGAGCCTCCCTAACAGCCCAGTTGAAGCCCTGGGCGAAACCCTTCCGCAACCCCCAGCAATAGCCCGGCTGGTAGTAAGCAAAGGCACTCTTCTTCGAGGCCTCGAGGTACTTCTCCGAGCTCAGATATCGCTCGACGGCCCTCGCCTCAACCTCTGCTTCCGTTGCCTCAGCCTCGGCCAACTTAACCTCAATCTTGGCAAGCTTCATGTCAGTTTCGGCCTGCTTCACCTCGGCCTTGGCTAGCATTATCTTGACCTCCTCCCTCGCTCGATCAGTTTCTAGGAGACGGTTCCTGAGCTCATCTTGCTCAGCCTCCCACTGCCTTGAGCACGATGCATGAGACCGGTGCTTCTCTTCTAGGAGGCGAGTTTGTAGCTCGACAGTACGGCGAGCCTGGGACAACTGCTCGGATAGTGACCACACACCTTCCTGATGTGCTCGATCCTGCGCCCAAAGTAAGACCACCTCCTTCCGGTGGACCCCAAGCTCGGAGGACAGCTGCTCGGCCTTCCGATCGGACTGAGCATGACCTTTGGCCTGAGCCATTTTGCTGCTCTCCATCTTCATCCAGTGACCGGCGATCTCTGCCCCTAACTGGGCCATGAACAAGCCACCCTCCATCACCCTCTTGAGGAGCATCGAAGGGGGGCATCGTCGAAACTCTTCCTGGACGGACAGGGACTCCAGCTCCAGGCAGTGCTGATATGGGGAAGCTTGAATGACAAACAGCCCCTACTGCGAAGCGGAACTCCTCCGAGGTTGAATCTGCACGGGAATATCCCCCCCAGCAATTCCCGAGCTTGACGCAGCAATGCTCGGCCCAATAGGAACCCTAGCACCGACCTCTTCCCTATACACCCCCGCAGGCTCCGTCGGACCCTCCAAGCTGACCTTCGCTCCTTGTGCCCCCACAGATTCGGTGGTGGCCTCCTCGACCAACTCGTGCCTCTCCGGCCCGGTGACTGACGAGCCCAAGCAATAGATACCCTTGGCCTGACACTCCCCCGTTGAAGGAGGGACCTTCATCTTCTTCCGCCTACTCTTCTCGGCGGTCAGGTCTTTCATCAGCCCCAACAGTAGTGGCGCCCCTAAAGCTTTCCGTTTGGACCCCGTTGCCCTGGCTCATCCTCCCGAGCGACCCGTTTGCCCTTATCTTGGACGGAAGAGGGACCCTCAGGAGCCCCAGGAGCGTCTAAAGCGGCGACCCCCCGCTCCGACGGTTGCTCCAAGTCCTTGCCGCGCCTCACGTCTGCTCACTAAAGGCATCTCGTCAATAAAGGCTCCACAACATGCAGCAAATGGTTCTGAGGTCCTTACCATTAGGCAGCGCTCGGCAAGAGAAGTCTTCAACAAAGGCTGGAGTCAACAGCTCGGCAGTCGACCGACGATTATCCTACAGAATTTAGATCTCCTTCTCCAAATTCGGTGAGATCGCTAAAGGCTTCTCGGGAAGAAGCAGTTGAAGTTTTGGCTCAATAGGGAAATCCCACATATGGCCAACTTTGGTAAACCCCACCCAAAAAAATAGAGTTTTCCACCCCATATGTGACAAGTCCTGAGGGGAAAGAGTCACACAACTCCTCCCTCTCCTCGCCTGAACAAAAAAGAAGCCCTTCCCAGCATGGGCGTGCTCCTTCAGCTCAAAGAAGGCGTGAAAAAGATCTAAAGAAACAGCCATGCCGCACGAGCCACAGAGAATGGGGAAAGAAAAAATGAAGGTGTAGGAGTTCGAAACCAACTGGACAGGAGCCAGCTGGTTGAACTTCAAAAGCCCGACAACAAAGGGGTGGAGGGGAAGACGGAAGCCGCACTCCCAATCCAGAAGAAATGTACAGAACATGCCCGAACGAGTATCCAGGCAAGACTCATGGGCTTTGGCAGGAGAGAAGAATTACCGCCAAGGTAACCTGTATCAAATCTTAATCTCCTTTATTGCGGACTCTATCATTTCCCTACGAGGATGATCACTAGACGCTGGCTCCACGCTTACTCCTTGCTCGAATTCTTGGATTTCGGCTACGACATTGTGGTCCGCCATTAAAGAAAGGTAAGATGAGGACGGGACGCCTGAATCAGATGAGTTGGGTGGAGGGGGAAGCTATCGGACGGCCTCCGCAATAATCTCTGCTAACTGTGCAAAAGCTTCCGTGAGCGTCCGCTCCCTCTGGCCGCTTCTCCGATGCATAAACTCTCCTCTGAACTTGCGGACACAATAAGGAAAACCCTAAGCGGGGAAAACGTAAGGCGCAAGTACAAGTCTCTATTTAGAAGACCCAGGGGATCCTAAGTGCCACCACTGCGACGTTTTGAACTCCAAGAAGGGTGATTTTCGAGCCCAAGAGCCACATGCCATCATCAGGTTCGGGACCCCATGCGATAGGACAACCATATCCTCGGCCCCTAAACGTAATCGGCCAATGTGCCGCCAAACCAATACGATGCCGCTATGACCAGGGCCCCCCACCTTCTTGAACCAGGACAGCCCTATAAACGACCCCTGAGTTTCAAGACTGGGACAGCTCACGAACGGTCGATCCCCAACCGAGCCACGAATGCTACCCGGTCATATTCCACTCTCCCAGCCAGATCATAAGGCTCGGGAGTAAGGGGGGCAAGTGAAGATGGGTAATGTAGCGGCCCAACGAATACGTGATTGAGAGCGGCCCAACTAGGACCAACCCCACCCAAACAGGCCGGACTCTCCAAGCGACTGCCCCATTTATGGGCCCATTTAGCTTGAACCCCAAAGTCGCTCGGACTAATACTTCCTACGCTGCCTTTGGCTCGAAAGCCCGAGCAACCGTCGAGTGGGGAAAGCCCAAGCGGTGCCCGATCGTAACGGAATGAGAGAAAATTAGTAGTCAATGAAAGGGGAGACCAAGCGACTAAGCCTTAAACGGCCGAGTAACGCCCCCTATACTCCCCGCCTCCTCCGAGCACCCTATGGAGAAGAACACTATATAAACCAAGAGAAACCCTCCAAAAAAGGTAATCTTGAGCGCCTAACACCACACCCACTGGTGGAGAGCGATCTCGTGCTGCTCATTCCTTCTCCTACTCTCCTTCCACCTACGCTCTATAACTTTGCTGACTTTAGCATCAGGGGGTTTTCCCCAGGGTCTCAACCCTGGGCTTCTCTGATTCGTTTCTTGCTTTGCAGATTCCCGACCGTGGTACCAGCAGCATAGGCCTGCCCAGCATCGTGCGGCTCAAGACCTAGTGCGAGATCACGCCCCTTCAGGTACGATGTCATTAGTTACACTTTACACTTATAGGCACGCTCTCTTTGACTTGTGATCCTCTCTGTTGGATATTCCTTCCACCGGACTAGGTGATCTTGTTTCAAGGCCTTCGTAAGTCTCCGCGAGCCTGGGATTCCCACTAGGTCGCCGAGCTGGTTGTACCCTAAAAGCCCAATGGATTAGAAAGCACCTATCTTACTGGCATTTTTTCTGTACCCTGGATAGATAGTGGCCCTCAGGAGATCGCCGCCTTCTGGTAGCGGCCATCCCATGACCGCCATCTTGTTCCAGCACTCACTACGTCGACTCTTTTTCCTTCTGGCGTCGACTCCATCATGATTGCGGCCATCCTGGGTCCGTCACCTTCAGGTTGCACGGACAAGACTAGATTGTTTCCTGTCCCAGTGTTATTTAACATGGGGTTTGACCCAATGGTTGATTTTCTTATGTTCTTAGATGGTCTCTTGATTATCTGGAACCTAACATCTTGATTCATAAGACATTAAGGAATTATGGAAATTATTGAATGTACCATTATGCTATCAGATTCCTTCTATAGCATGACCTTGTTCTTAATTAAACCATGGAACTAAACTCTCATATTCATAATTGGTGCATTCTTACCTTGATATCGTTATCATGAACTATAGTTTGAACTTGTTATTATCGGCCTACGTTATTTATATTTCTCGTGGAAGTAGCTTGATTTATAACTTGAAGATGCAAGAGCGGGCACGGACAATGTCTAAGGGCTCGACACTAGCCCCCTCGACAGATAGCCGAAAACATACTATAAACTATGGGGTATAATGAACATCGGCATCGCATTGCACCGGGAGTACTTTTTTTATAGACTAGTGAAAACCACGAGGCACATCATGAAATTATACATTCTTGTTACGTGACTTACAAGTGCATAGCCTTTATGGTTATGAAAAGTGCATTCTTGTTACATGCAAGTACATTCTTGTTATACGAAAGGCCACATTATATTCTTGCTAGATCATTTTCTCATTTTACATGAACTCTCTTATCTCCATGGACAAGTGCATTGTTACCTTGGTTTTATGCGTATGGTTTATCGCATTGTCATTTACCTTACATTCTAGAGCTAAAATGCTAATTATTTAAATATTGCCTTCATGTTGATGCGAAGATACCTACTGGACAAGTGTGCTCATTCCCTACTTTTTCAATCTTTTTCAGGAAACTCTAGTGGGTCGGATTTAGACTATTCAAGTGGCGGATCCAAGAGCGAATGATACACGAGTGGAACCGTAGATATGAGTCCATACAATTAGTCATGAGTCATTATGTAATTTTATTTTATTACGTCTAGTGATGTAAAGAGTCAACATTATGTACTTTTTATTATTATTCAATAAAAGTGAAGGTTTTGTCCAAATATGGTGCATTCATTCTTATGTGTTGATGTGTTAGCACTCTGATTACATTGCTCGCTTGAGGCTTATCTTGCTGGCTCTTCATGTCCCCGATATTACTTCTGTTATACACATATCTCAGGGCGTGACAGGAAAGTAATTCACATTCAACGTGATCAAGTTGCTAACTCCATGCACATATTCACTGCAGGTCATGAGGATGAAGGTTTCCTCAGTGTGACCATGACCATAGACCATATCTTCGCCCCTAGATGAGACTCCTAGGGCGCTCTCAAATATGTAGGGATGGATAGAAATCTCTACTTCTTTTACAATAGTATATAGACGATCATTTCTCATTGTCAAATTTCCATAGAACTATTGGACAAGGCTGGGATAATATCTAGTATACTTTGTGACAAAGTCAATCCGCCCATCTTGTATCTCAAAAACTACACCCAAATCTAGCAAGACGTCATTCAAATCACCGAAATCAACCAGACGGGGGTTGAGTATGGGCCGTGGGCGCATCGACTGTGCACGTGGAGGTGCGGGTGCCTGCTGTGGTAGAGGAATGAGGTCCTCACCTCTCCTGGAGTTGGACTCCCTCCCGGTAGATCTCCGAGGGTCTCAGAAGAAGCATCGTCTAGGTGCCATCTAGACTCGAAAAACACTATGGAAACCCTTAGAAGGCTAATCTCTTCCCTTGGGGGTAGATGGACCGTAGGACACACCAAATACAATGGAAAGATCTTCTTCACAAACTGGAACCCTGAGAAAAAGCTTCGAGGATGCACAAGCCACCGCACAGATTTGGTGTTAAAAGATGACAGACGAGTCAGATCTTCTGCGGATAGAAGAATGATGGAGTTCTAGGGCTAGAAATGGGTGTTTGAGAGTTCTAGGGTTGAAGAAAGGGCTTCTGGGAGTGAGAGAGGGCAAAGCAATGAGGAATGGGGTGAAGAAACCCTTAAAAATGGGTTCGGATGTGGGGTCCGCCGGTCTGATTCACCGATTTTGGTCGACCAAACCGGGGGCGTCAGTCGACCGAAATGGTCACCTACCCAAATTTTCATCAATTTTTTTTGAACTCCTTCATCCTTCCTTTTTATTTTTCTTATTCTTTTATACTTTTTTAAATTCATTCTTCCCTTGTCCTACTTTTTTTAACACCTTCTTTTCCTTTTTATTTTGTTTTGTGAAGGAATGGAATAAGTGAGACTTTTGAGATGACTCTGGTTTAAAAGATTTTCTGAAACTTGTTGGAACGATGTGATGGTGCAGACAAGATTCAGAGGGGTGGTGAATGAATCCCCTTTTAAAATTTGCCCAATTAAAAGCTGCACTTATAAAATCTTGCAGAATTAAAGACCAACTAGCTTAATTGAATATAAACTAGCTATGATGCGACACACTATCAAATAGATGGTCAGCATAAGCAGTGAAATACACAGCAGCTTCTAAGTTGTTTACAGAAACAAACCAACCACACAATGAGCTTTAAAGGCACACAACAGAACCATCAATTGGGAGCGCACCTAGGCATTCATCTAACGTAAATCAGATAAGCATCAAACCACAATAGATAGAGAATTTTTAGGTGGTTCGGTCCTCCAGACCTATATCCACCCCACACTCAAACCCGAGTGTGGATTACTTCTACCTAACAGCTTGAATACGCTAGGCCTCATAGCTTGCCAACCGCTACGCAACACAGCTTGCGTCCGCTGGGCCTCACAGCTTGCCAACCACTGATACACAACTTAGAACAAGAGTTTAATGGAAAATAAGAAATGAAAACTATAGCATCAGAAAGTTGGAACTAAATGCAAAATAATGTTGCTCACGCAAGGGCACTGTGCCTTGGATCTAATCTAGAGGTCACAGATATAAACGATCTTCAAAGATCTTCAAGATCTATCGCAATACTTTTTCTTCGAGCTCCCTCTTTCCTTTCTGCTCACAAACACAGCTTCGCTCACTCTTTTTGGCTCTCTAACTCATCTTCTTCTTCTACCTCTCAGACCCAATTACGGTACTCTGATTTTTCTTCTCCACTCTCTCAGATCTCCATTTCTCTCTTCAATCATGCTGGCTCTCTCTTCGTACTTCTCCACTGCATCCTAATTATCTCCTTTTCTCTTTCTTCCTTCTCAATTTCAGTACCGGTGTGTTCCTCTCCGTAGATGTCTTCTTTTTATATGGAAGAACATGGGCGTTGAAGGTAATTTCAGTGAAGATGATGATCCTTTGATTCCTTTACTATTTGATCTCTCCACGTGTCACAATCATGGCAATCAAGTTTGTGATCTTCTCGTGATTTGCCTGGGCGCGTGGAGGGAACATTCCCGCTAAGAAATTAGCGCCATAAGAAGTCCACGTGTCAATTCTATAAGGGTACTTTGTCCACGTGGCAGAATCTCAGATTAGGTTCCACCCTGGATCACGTGCCCTTAACCTGGTACTTTAAATTGCACGTGAGGTAAGTTCACAGGTTGCTCAGTAGATGCTCGATCGTATGGCTGACCTGGCAATGTAACAGTCATGAGTGTTAGCTGTTTGATGATATGTGTATGAGCACATCAGCATGCCAACACAAACACATGCATTGACCTTAGTATAACATACTGACCCATGTACCGACTTTAGCACACTGAGAATGCTACTATCATCGACCTTATTATATAGGACACACTCAGCTAGCACAGTCTCTGATACATGAGACAACATCAACTAGCATCGACCTAAGTATGAAGTGCTGTCTACTAGTATCGACCTTGTACACAAAACAATGCAAGGTAGCATCGACCTTATGCACGGGCAGAAAACTAGCATCGACCTTAATATGCAAGCGTGACAACTAGTATCGACCTTATGGCTAGACTACTTCATACTTGCACCGACCTTAACACATGAGATTTGACCTAGCACCGACCTCACATGCACATCGTACCGTGCTAGCATCGACCTTAGTTGCTTTGAAAGCAAACTAGCGTCGAGCTTAGATTCATGACAGCCAAAACTAGCATCGACCTGTATATGCAAGGCGTATGTATGTGCACCGACCTACATGTGCAGGAGCAATGATGTGCACTGACCTATATGCAGACTGTCTAAATGTGCACCAACCTTATGTGCTGGTTGAACAGTGATGTGCATAGACTTTGTATGTTGAACGCAAAGTGTGCACTGACTTAAACAGTGTATGCACGGACCTTAACTTGTGCTAGCAGGAGGTGCACCGACCTTGTTATGCAAGCTATATGCATGTGCTTAGACTATGAATGTGCATGTGAATAGTGATGTGCACTGACCTATATGCATACTAACCAACTGTGCACCGACCTATCTGCACAAAAAATAACATATGCATGGACTGTTGGGTTCGGTGCAGGTATTCAGAGGGGGGGTGAATGAATATAGCCCTTTTAAAAAATTCACCCAAATTAAAAACTTATGCTCACAAGACAGACTTAGACAATCTGAAGATCTAATCGAACTCTCTTATAAGCCACTAAGCAGAAAAGTATGGAATCTCAATATCACACTCAAGCATATAATGGGCACAGTTCGCTTAACTAGACAAACTTGAAGTCTAATAAGCGATGGCAGAAATAAACAAACACTCAGTGTGTAATCAAAATAAGATTTCGCTCACTTGATAACTGGAATGCTAACAAGATAAATTAGACACTCATCTACTGAACCTATGATCAAACACATGGAGCGCCCCTATGCAATCATCTAGCGGAAGCAAACAGATAGAAACATCAAGCCACTGCACAAGGGGTTTTTAGGTGGTTCGGTCCAGTAGACCTACATCCACCCCACACTAAACCCAAGTGTGGCTTCCTCCTGACTCACAGCTTGAACAGCTGGGCATCACAGCTTGCCATACATCAGCTGGGCCTCACAGCTTGCCATCCGCTGAGCATCACAGCTTGCTTCCGCTGGGCAATACAGCTTAGCCATCGCTGACTCACAGCTTGAACCCGCTGGGGATTACAGCTTAACCCATCCGAGACCAAGTCTCGCCAGCTGAGGATTACAGCTTTACCTGTCCAGTGGAGACCTCCACTGCATCCGCTGACTAACAGCTTGAAGAATGGATAAAATGGAAAACGAAAACAAAACAAGACAGCAATCGGAAAGCTATAAATGAAAAACACAATATAGCTCTCAACAGAGCAGACTGGCCTAGATTTGATCCACGGTCCAGTAAACAAATCTTCAGACTTCACTCTTCTTCTCTCGATCTCACTGTCTCTCTTTCTTTCTCTCTCTCTTCTTTCTCTTCTTCTTCTGCTAATCTCTCACTCTCTGCTCGAGCTCTCTATCTCTTCCTTTCTCTTCTTTCTCTTCTTCTTTCACTCTCTGTCTGGATCGTGGCTCTCTGTATGGACTTCACCTCTTGCCAACTCGATCAACATTCATCTGTGGACGAAGACCTCCTTTTATAACAGCAGCCAGCAGGAGGGCAGCATTGGGCGCGTGTGGCTTCCACATTTCCCGCCCAGAACTTTTGGCCACGTGTCAGCTTTCTGTCAGTCCTTCAGCCTCGGATCACGTGCCCTCCTTAAGCTTCACGATCAGAGCACCTGTCAGACAGAGCATCGGATAAGTCATCAGTTTAAGTGAAGAACTCTGTATAAACTTTGAAATGAAGTGCACTGTATAGACTTTATTTCAAATCTAATGTATAGACATCGATGTATGAACTTTACAATGCAAACAACAATGTATACACTTTGCCCCAATGTGTAGACTTCAAGCCAAGGTCCAAGAGCAATGTATAGACTTCAAATAAGACGCTGCATGAGACGATGCATTCTGTATAGTCTTGGCAAGAGACGCAAGTTGAGACGATGCAATGTATAGACTCTGATGTATGGACTTTACAATGCAAACAACAATGTATACACTTTGCCCCAATGTGTAGACTTCAAGCCAAGGTCCAAGAGCAATGTATAGACTTTTCAATAGCATAATAGCAAGTATGAACATTGTGAGAATGTATACACTTGAAACCTTTCAACGTCCTCAGTGTATAGACTTTAGCCAACTAGAGACACTGTACAGACTATGAAGTACAACCAGTGTATAGACTTCGCGAAACAGAGTCCAATGTATAGACTTGACAGGTTGACCCACTGTATAGACTTTGAAGATCCACTGTGGATGTATAGACTTGAAGACCCTGAGCCATTGTATAGACTTTGCCTTAACAATGAATGTGTAGACTTGAGACAGAAGTCAGGCAAACGGATGTGTAGACTTGGCCAGAACGTAGGTAAAAGATATGGCTGTATAGACTTGGCCAGAACGTAGGGAAAAACACCAATGAGCAGACTTCATCATCCAGCAGTGTATAGACTTCGTTTCAAGCAACGTAGGTAAAAACCCAATGTATAGACTTCATATATGAAGGCACTCGCTGTACAGACTTAGGCAATGTGAAGACTTGGACAGACAACTAACAATGTATGGACTTCACGATGTATAGACTTGCCAAGACGAATGAACGATGTACATACTTGGGCAAACACAGTCTGTATAGACTTTACCAGTGTGCAGACTTTGAAGAGCATTCAGCAATGTGCAGACTTCACTGCATATGAAGCAGCGTATAGACTTAACCAAGCAATGTACACACTTGCTGAGTTGAAGGTACAAGACATACTGAGTTGACGCTACATGAAACATGGACAGTGTACAGACTTTATGAATGAAATGCATTGTGCAAATGAGAAAGTCTGTACATACTTTTTGAAGCATGACTTCAATGTACAGACTTTGCTGAATGAACGTTGTGAATACGAGTCCAGTGTACAGACTTAGCCGTTGCAGACCTAGTCCAATTGAGACGCTGGGAAAGACGGTCCACTGTCTAGACTTTACAGTAAATGCATATGCCAATGTTTATACTTCAAAGCTCGACCAGTGTACAGACTTGCCACCGACCAATGTATGGACTTGAGATCTAATGCAAATGGCTGTACAGACTTGAACGTCAAGTGAGACGATGAATGAGACGATGCATTGAACAGTGGTGTACAGACTTTGACTCAGTTATGCATATGAGACGCTAAATGAGACACACCAGTATATAGACTTTATGCTGTGCAGACTCTGACTCACATGTGCATATGAGACGCTAATCAAGACGGACCAATGTACACACTTAGCCAATGCAATGTATGGACATTGCATAGACGATGCATGAGACACAGACACTGTGCATGAACAGTGTAGTGTATAGACTTATGGACTTTGAGTTCGTGCATCTACAGTGCAAATGTACAGACTTTAAGAATAGTGATGCATTGTACACACTTGTGATGCATGAACAGGTGTCATGCCCCGTACTCTATACCGTCGAGGTATTATCCGCTTTGACCTACCGGCCTCACGGTTTTGTCCTTTTCTAACAGTGATCGGCTCCAGAATGGGGGACTTCCCGGGCAGGTCACCCATCCCAGTACTACTCCCCATTAAGCACGCTTAACTTCGGAGTTCTTTTCAAGAACTGAGCCGATACTTCAAAAGGCGTCTCGGTGATATAGAGTACAACTTAGCTATATTTGAGGGTGTTACAATCTACCCCTCTTATATAGGCGACGTCCTCGTCGCTGGGCACATATAGCACGCAATCAAGCAATCAAGCCCCCAGGCAGGTAGGACTCTAGAGGTGGCCCCTACAGACTCAAGAGGTGGCTCCCACTATGTAGCACTTTGCTCCATTACGGACTCAAGAGGTGGCTCCCATAGCGTAGCACTTTACCCTGCATGGCACTTAGTTCCCACACTTCCGGCTGGGGTATAGCTCTGATACCATTCTGTCATGCCCCGTACTCTATACCGTCGAGGTATTGTCCGCTTTGGCCTACCGGCCTCACGGTTTTATCCCTTTCTAACAGTGATCGGCTCCAGAATGGGGGACTTCCCGGGTAGGTCACCCATCCCAGTACTACTCCCCATTAAGCACGCTTAACTTCGGAGTTCTTTTCAAGAACTGAGCCGATACTTCAAAAGGCACCTCGGTGATATAGAGTACAACTTAGCTATATTTGAGGGTGTTACAACAGGCCAGTGTGCAGACTTCATGAATGTGCAAACTTGTCAACGAAATGCACAATGTATAGACTATGCACATGCTTGAAGAGTGTATAGACTAATGCATGAAGCAAAGCAATCTGATGTGTAGACTTCAGAAATGCATCTGAGAGGGTCGACCCGTCTAAGAAGGGGGTCGACCCACAAATCCAGCACACTCATGCATAGAACAGATCAGATAGAACATACTCAAGCATTCTCCATAAATCAAGTACACTCAAGCAATCTTCCACGGAATATATCAGTTATATGCATTCAAATCAATCATGCCATCATCAAAACATGCCATCATCATATAAAGGACATTTCATGACACTGTCTAAACAATATCCAAAGCACTCATTGTGTTGCTATCATCAAAACAAAACAGCATTGCTATCATCAAAACAACATAGCACATGTTTGTGCCTAAGAGGCACAACATTCTCCCCCTTTTTGATGATGGCAACACAATGTGACATAGAGTCACACATAAAATTTTCTCCCCCTTTGACATAATCAAAAAGAGAAAAAACAGTATGAACATGAGTGCAAAGTGCATTATGCATGCAAATTTCCCTTATGAACATTCTCCCCCTGAATGTAAGACTCCCCCTGAATTATTTCCCCCCCTAAATAATAGCTCCCCCTTTGAGAAGGAATATGAACAGATAATTCAAAGGTAGAGAAGGTAGGAGGGTCACTAGACAACAACTGAATCATTGGTTCAGAGAATAAGCCTGATGATAAACAATAGTTAAAGTATAAGAATCATCAACATACAATTTTCAAAAATTCAGGTTTAACAGTGATAAATCTAGAGTAAAACACCCGACCCCTGAAAAAGAGTTTTAGATTCCATTTATAGCAATGAATCTAAGCCACATGGTATTAATAGATAAGTCAGAAATAATACCCTTTTGTGATTAAACATGGAATTTCTGGAAAGGCAACTTGAATATGTATTGAGAAAAATAATTTTCACTCATTGACTTTTGATTTCAAAGGGTTACAGCAGTTTGTTTTTCAATTTTTTTTTCAATTTTTTTGAACCTGAACTAAGTGAATAGACCTGTGGCATTTATGCTGTTGACATTATGTGTACACCTTGATTAGAGGTAGGTACTCCCAATTACTAGGCATAAACTACAAGATCTACTTCAGGTCAAGGCCTACAAGGAACAATCTTCACCTTTGACATTAAGGGCACACCTTGATCAGAGGCCAGTACCCCTAGTTACTTGGTGAGGACTCCCCCTATAGATTCGACCCTATGAACAGAGTTAGATTGAAGCACTTCATGACATGTGAATTTTCCTGCTTCATTGGAGGAGTTCACAGTTTCTCAGTGCAATCAACCATTGCTCTGTCACAATGTTCAGTTCTTTACATTTATGATCTTATTTACTGCTGCCCTTAATTCTTTTAGAGTGATTGTTTGAAAAACATTACACACTCTTGTTCACCTGTTCTAGACATTTCCAGATTAACACATTCAGGTATAAAAAAAAACATTTTGTATTCTTACCATGAAACAAAGATTAAGAGCTATAAAAGTTTTCGTTTATCTCAAATTCTGAAGTGCAGACACTTAACTCTCCAATTTATAAAGGTTAAACCTTTAATTCCTTTCAATTTGCAAGAGTGATTCTTATAAGTGAACACTTGCAATAATCACAACTCAATATACTAAACCAGAAACATTTGCTGTTGTTCAGTGAAACTGATGGGGAAAAGATAGCAATTGGCAAAAAGGTTCAATAGCATCTGATGACAGTGAATATGAATCATTTGAATGGGGACAATGAGGACTAGACTCTTGGTACTTGGCGGAGAACCTGGTCACAAGGACCATCTCACACATTGTAAGAACCTCCAGGCAGATTTCCATGCCTTTTAGTAACTTACCATTTGATATACCAGAGTCATGCAAGACAATGCAACATAAAGCAGTCCTACATGCATTGAACAAATTCATGGACAGTCATGCAATTGATGTATGCAAACATAAGACACATGCATTGACTGTGTACACTAAGTGAATCATTCACAATCAGCAAGTTATGCATTTAACAACAAGCATGCAATGCATTAACACAAAACACATGCATTGACACAAAGTCTATATAGTGCATCAACTGAATACACTAAAGAAGCATTCAAATTCAGTTCAACATATAGCAAGAGAAGAGCATCAGATATGCAAAATTGAATTCAATAGCTGAGTCTGGAATGCAGACTGATCAGCTAGACATGAAGAGATCATCATAAATCAAGCAGACAGTTCAACAATTTCAGTGAATGAATTTAAAGTAAAGTTCAGAACTGACCTGAAATATAAAATCCTGGGGTTTTCTGTTGAGTGCCTTGGATCATAAACCCCTTTATTCATCAGCTTCCAAGCCACACCTGCAGCATGTCAATCAATTTGATCCTGCAGGGACCCAAGCTGTAGCAACCCTGGAAAAAAAAATAAAGATTTTTAAATAAATCAAATTAGAATAAACAAATTCTTAATTAGTCAAAATAGGCTAAAAGATTTAAGTAAGTAAAAGAAAAATCAAGAGGAACAAATAAATAGAACCAAAAATGTGAATAATGCCTTGATTCAAGGCGCTAATTAAAATTAAACGCCTCTGGCTAAGGCGTGAATTGAAAAAGGGACGCCCCCTGGACAAGGCGTCAATTCTCAAACGACCAAAATAAATAAAAGGGCAATTAAACGTAACACCCTTTTGCTTAGGTGCGTTTTCGCAAGAAACGACATTGTCAAAGGCGTAAATTTAAATTCAACGCCCTCACTTAAGACGTTAATTCAGTTCGAGTTTCATTCGGCTCTATCCCAGGAAAGTTATGGATTAGTACGAGTTAGTAGAATATAGAAAGGACTCTATCAAGGCAATACTACCCTTAATCAAACTCTAACTCTATTAGGGTTCCCCAAGACCCTATAAATAATCCATGTCCATCAAACCCTAAAATCTATTTGGTCGAAGCTCTGTTGCTGCGTACGTGAAGAACAGGTGATGTTCTTCTTCCCTTGCCTTCAGTTAAGTATTATGAAGAAAAAACTAATGATTCTTCATCTTATTTCTCTGTAGGAAAGCCTTCTTGACCTACTGAAGAACAAGATTTTTCATCCAAAGCAAGCTACGCGTAGGAATCACATTCTCTCAACCTCTCTATCTCGGTACCTGTTGATCAGATAAATCCCAAAATACTCTGTATATAACAGAGTGACGTTGTTCTTCAACTTTCTCCACGAATCATCACCCATATCTTAATCAGGTAGGTTTTCTCAAGATCGTAGCCCAAACTAGCTTAAGATTATAATAATATCATCGGTCGTGCATGCATATAGTTTTATTGTGGTTTCAGATGTTTTCTATGTAATTTCAAAAAGAAACGCCCTTGACAAGGGCGCTAATTTAAAGAAGCGACCCACACTAGGGCGCTAATTATTATTTTGACGCCCTGCCCAGAAGTCGTCAATTGCATGTAATTAATAAATACCCACGTTTAAAATTTAGTATATATGTAACCATGAATCTAATATATTGCATGAGTATACCTGTGAAATCCTGCTATTTTTCCTGTCATGATCATGTACCCTTTTTCCTGAAATTTTATTGTCTGAAAATTGGTAAATTCTTGAATTCACGACCTTGTCTAGGTCGTCTCCTACTGAACTGATGCCCCAGACCAGGGCGCTAATTGAAAAGTAACGCCCCTGTCTAGGGCGCGTTTTTGTTAAAATTCCAGAATATTGATTTTCTGCAGAATAGAAATATTGAAGGGACGACTGATGTACAAGTCGTCAAATTTGTAAATAAACGCCCCTATAGAAGGCGTTAATTTGATAAGTAATGACTTAGATTAAGTCACTATTTTCCTGTGACATTATTTTACACTGTTACTGTTAACCGAGGGTTTCATATGTATATATATATATATATCTATATATATCGGCACTATATTCCAGTCCGTGAATATAGTCCCATGTTTCATGATGTTTTAACGTTACCCCCTTAACTCTCATTGACATACAAGCTCTCCATTGGACACTCCGTTCCTTTGGACTAGCGAGTTAGTCATAGAGACCTCCGTAAGACTCCTCGAGCCTTGGATTCCCTCAAGGCCGACTGAGCTGGTTGTACCATAAAAACCCATTACACAATCTTTGCCATGTCACTCTATAGAAACATGGTATACCGGCCCTCATGTCATGCCATGTGTATGATATGAGAATTATCTTCATGAACGGGGTAAAGCATGACATTGTTATGATGTTCTTGTAAACCCCAATTCTATAACAACATTGTTATGATGTTCTTGTAGACCCCAATTCTATATTAAACTTGATGTTCTTGTGGACCTCAATTCTATATAAGGAATGTCCATACTTATTTGTCATGGTCCCCAAGTTAGGGAACCAATTCCACCTAGTTTTATCGATAATCGTGATTGTACCGTTATTATCGCCTAACTATGTCAAGTGTCATATTTTTGGACTCTATTCTATCAAAGTATATCCTACGTGTCTACAAGCTTTATCATTGAAATTCCATATTGGCTATATACAAAAGTGGATGTTAAAATACATGATTAATGCCTGCGCATATAGGGCCCGATCTGATCTTGGGAGGAGCACCCGAAAGTACTTGTGCCCATGGGAGTTGAATGATCACGGTATTGGCATTATACCGAAGTGCATGACTAGCTTGATTGAACATTCCACAAATCTTGTACTTGACTTGATATTACATGACTTGCGTGACCCGAAAAAGGGTAATTGCATACTTGCGTGCTTGAACCATGATAGCCAAATTCCAACATAACATGATGAGTCTACTTGCTTGAATATCTTGATATCTTTTGATATAAGTTCTTGAAAGTTATTCGCTATCTTATTGTTATACACTCTCTCTATCTTGGCGTTTTGCGAGCATGCATAGCTATAGTGCATTCCTAGAAAAATGTAATTACTTAAACCTCTTGCTAGTTCTTGAGATATAATTTCCAACTGAGCGTTCGCTCACTCAGTGTTTCCATACTTTTCAGGTAAGTCCGACGATGAGGGAACTCAATCTGAAGGGGATGGTCAAGAATGAAAGAGTTAGAGCTACTCAAGCGTCAATTAGTCCTGTCCTTTCTGTATTTTTCTTGAGTCAAGAGTTGTACCTTTCTTTTATTGAGTCTAGTATTTGCAAGGGATTGTAATAGACATATTCCTATTAAAGGAATAAATGGATTGGGTTATCTTCATATTTGCGCACTCTGTCTTTGTGTCGAATACACTACTACTCTGATTGACATGATTGATATAAACTTGTCGCGCATCTCCGGGTACCTTTCGCGCTCGGGGCGTGACAGTTTTTGTGGTATCAGAGCCTAGGGTATTCAATTCCTAGGAAAAACCCAAGTCCAAGGATAGGTTCAAACCTTTAACCAGTGAGATTGGGTAGAACCAAGGGTTGAGTTAACATAAAAACTTAAAAGCCCTTAACGCGTGTATATACTAACATAGTTATTGTAATTGTAGGATAATGGCTGCCGAACGTGCTCAGTGGCGCAACATGCAACGTACACTCCAAGGCATGACCCAAGTGCTGCAACAAGTAGCACAGGGAGGTGCACAACGAGCCGGAAGTCTCCACCAAGTCTTCAAGAACATGAACCCTCCCAAATTCATGGGTTCTACTGATCCGGATGACGCAGAGCACTGGATCCGGGAGACGAAGCGTATATTCCGTGTTATGCAGTGCATGGATCAAGATAAAGTCTTATTAGCTACTTTCCAACTAGAAAGGGATGCCCGATGCTGGTGGGAGTCAGTCGAAGCTACTATAAATCAAGACCAAATTACTTGGGAAGAATTTGTTGAACATTTCAACAATAAATATTTTTCAGACCGAGTCCAAGAAAAGAAAGCTACCGAATTTGCCGCACTCAAGCAACGGTCATTATCAGTGGCGGAGTACGAGGCACAATTCTCTAGATTGTCTCGGTATGCTAAGCACTTAGTTAGCACCGAGAAGATGAAAGCTAGGAGGTTCCTTAATGGGCTCAGGCCCCAATATATTACCCAGCTAGCGCCAATGGATATTCAGGTCTACTCAGAGATAGTACGCCGAGCTCAATTGTTAGAAGATGCCACGGAGCTATCAGATAGAATCCGTGGAAGGATAAGAAAGAACAAGTTACAAGTCCGGGTTCCTTTAAACCCAACTTCAAGAAGAGGCCTAGCACTGGAGGTACTTCTTCTCAAGACCAAAAATTTAAGAAGACCAAGCCCTTCTCTATCACTACTACACCTTCGAATATAATATGCAAGCATTGTGACAAGGCTGGTCATAAAGCCGAAGAGTGCTGGAGGAAACTTGGAGCATGTCTCCGTTGCGGGAGCCGTGAGCATCGGATTCCCGATTGCCCATTACTTAATGATCAAACCGGTGACAGAAAGCGCCCGGTAATCAAGAACGCTCGTCTTCATGCAATTAAGGAGACTGAACAAGATGAAGGTGGACTCGTAGAAGGTACACTAAAAGTTTGTTCCAAGTATGCACACGTCTTATTTGATACGGGTGCATCACATTCTTTTGATTCCAAGAAGTTTGCTAACTCACTACCTATGGAACCGGAATGGATAAAAATAATTTTATCTACTCCTCTCGGAAACGAAATCGATATTACTCACCATTATCAAAATTATGAAGTCTTGGTAAAAGGAAGAAATCTTCCTATCGATCTCATATGTTTAGATCTAAAGGAGTATGATGTCATACTGGGAGCGGATTGGTTATCCAAATACCAGGCAACAGTCGATTGCCGCGATAGCAAGGTTACTTTCAAGGACTTTCCAGAACTAGTCTATTCTAGCCCTAAGAGTCGGAGCGAGTCACCTCTTATTTCGGCTCTCCGAGCTAGCAAGCTAATAAGGAAAGGATGTGTATCTTTCCTTACTTTTGTCACCATTAAGGAGACTAAGGAAACTAAGATAGAAGATATTCCCGTTGTACAAGAATTTTCGGACGTGTTTCCAGAAGATTTGCCTGGATTACCCCCACAAAGAGAAGTGGCCTTCACCATCGACTTAGTCCCTGGTGCTGGTCCAGTTTCTAAGGTACCTTATAGGATGTCCCCTGCCGAACTCAAGGAGTTAAAGGAGCAATTGATGGAACTTCTTAAGAAAGGATTCGTTAGACCGAGTACTTCCCCGTGGGGAGCGCCTGTACTATTTGTGAAGAAGAAGGATGGATCCATGAGGTTATGTATCGACTATCGACAGTTGAATCATCTCACTATCAAGAACAAGTATCCACTGTCGAGAATCGATGAATTATTTGATCAAATTTCAGGATCCAAGTATTTTTCTAAAATTGATCTCAGGTCAGGATATCACCAACTAAGAATCAAGGACGATGATATTCCTAAGACCGCATTCAGAAGCAGGTATGGCCATTATGAATTTGTTGTTATGCCTTTCGGACTAACAAATGCCCCTGCTGCCTTTATGCAGTTAATGAATAGTATATTCAGGCCTTATTTGGATCAATTCGTGGTGGTTTTTATTGATGATATATTAATATATTCTAAGACTAAGGAAGAGCACGAGCAGCATTTAAGGATTTCATTACAAACATTGAGGACAAACCGATTATATGCCAAGCTCAGGAAGTGTGAGTTCTGGCTCGAAGAAGTGACTTTTCTCGGACATGTTATATCAAAAGATGGCTTGTCTGTAGATCCATCAAAAGTGGAAGCTGTGAAGAATTGAGAAAGATCGACCAATGCTAGCGAGATCCGAAGTTTCTTAGGTCTTACCGGCTATTACAGGCGATTCATCAAGGATTTCTCTAAGATCGCCGTGCCGCTTACAAGGTTAACTCGCAAGGAGATCCGTTATGAATGGAGTGAGGAATGTGAAAGAAGCTTCCAAAATCTCAAGGATCATCTAACTACAGCTCCAGTCTTAGCGTTACCAATGGAAGGAGAGAAATTCGAGGTATACTCTGATGCTTCTGGCATTGACCTCGGATGTGTCTTAATGCAACAAGGAAAGGTTATAGCTTGTTCTTATCATCAATTGAAGAAGCATGAAGAGAACTACCCCGTCCATGACTTAGAATTGGCCGCGGTGGTATTTGCACTCAAAATATGGAGACATTACCTTTATGGAGTACAGTTTACTCTGATCACAAGAGTCTCAAGTATCTCTTTTCACAAAAGGAACTAAATATGAGGCAAAGACGTTGACTAGAATATCTCAAGGACTTCGACTTCAATATGCAATATCATCCCGGAAAGGGTAACCATGTAGCAGATGCCCTTAGTCGAAAGCCGAGAGCACTGTTAGCCAATTGTATGATTCAAGAATGGAAATTGCTAGAGCAATTCTCTGAACTCAATATAAGCATAGACACAGACTTTCAATGTGTCACATTATCTCATATAAGCATTCATCTAGACCTATTATCTGAAATACGAGCGCTTCAAGATAATGACCCAATATTAGTAGAGATCAAAGGCAAACTGGAAGGACAATCTGATTTCCAAATAACTTGTGAAGGAAGATTAATGTTCAGGAATAGAACTTGCATACCGGATTGTCCCGAGTTAAAGAAGAAGATCTTAGATGAAGCTCATAGATCAAGGTACACGATTCATCCAAGATCAACCAAAATGTACCAAGATGTGAAGAGGAATTTTTGGTGGCCCAACATGAAAAGGGAAATAGCATACTATGTATCACGCTGTCTCACTTGCCAACAGGTCAAGGCGGAACACCAAAAGCCTGCTGGAAAATTACATCCTCTAGATATTCCCAAATGAAAGTGGGAGAATATTAGTATGGATTTCATTATGGGTTTATCTAAATCAAAAGGAGGACATGATGGAATATGGGTTATTATTGACCGATTGACTAAATCGGCGCATTTCTTGCCAATAAAGAGCCGATGGTCAGTTGATGTTTTGGCTGCATTATACATCAAGGAAATAGTCAGATTACATGGTATTCCTGTTTCAATCGTGTCTGACAGAGATCCCCGTTTTACTTCTCATTTTTGGAAGGGACTACAACATTCGTTGGGAACAAGGCTTAACTTTAGTACAACTTTTCATCCTCAAACGGATGGTCAGACCGAGAGAACTAATCAGGTGGTTGAAGATATGCTCAGAGCTTGCATCATTGATTTCGATGGAAGCTGGCATGATCACTTGCCGTTGGTGGAATTTGCATACAATAATAGCTACTAGGCAAGTATACAAATGGCACCTTTCGAAGCTTTATACGGAAGGAGTTGCCGATCACCCTTATGTTGGGACGAAGTTGGAGAGAAACAACTGCTAGGTCCAGACATGGTAAGGGTTACCACTGAAAGAATACAATTGATTCGAGAAAGACTGCAAGTTGCTCAGTCTAGGCAAAAGGCTTATGCCGACACGAGAAGGAGAGATCTTGAGTTCCAAATCGGAGATCATGTATTTCTCAAGATATCGCATGAACGTGGCATACAGAGATTTGGTGTTAAGGGCAAGCTTACACCAAGGTTCATCGGACCTTTTGAGATATTGGAAAGAGTTGGCGAGGTTGCTTATTGCATCGCATTGCCTCCTCAATTGTCTGAAGTGCATAATGTATTCCACATATCTATGTTGAAGAAGTATGTGCACGATCCATCGCATATTATTGATCATGGAGACTTAGTGATCCAAAAGGATCTCACATATGAGCAGAAGCCCATGAAGATACTAGATCATGAAGTACGTACCCTAAGGAATAATGTTATTCCCATGCTAAAGGTACAATGGAGTAAGAGTTCCGATCATGAAGCCACATGGGAGACCGAGGAATACATGAGGAAACGATTCCCAGAATTATTTTAAGGTAATAGGCTCTACACTCTCCACATGTATATGCGATTGAATTTGGGGACCAAATTCTTTTAAGTGGGGGAGGGTGTAGCAACCCTGGAAAAAAAATAAAGATTTTTAAATAAATCAAATTAGAATAAACAAATTCTTAATTAGTCAAAATATGCTAAAAGATTTAAGTAAGTAAAAGAAAAATCAAGAGGAACAAATAAACAGAACCAAAAATGTGAATAACGCCTTGATTCAAGGCGCTAATTAAAATTAAATGCCTCTGGCTAAGGCGTGAATTGAAAAAGGGACGCCCCCTGGACAAGGCGTCAATTCTCAAACGACCAAAATAAATAAAAGGGCAATTAAACGTAACATCCTTTTGCTTAGGCGCGTTTTCGCAAGAAACGACATTGTCAAAGGCGTCAATTTAAATTCAACGCCCTCACTTAAGACGTTAGTTTAGTTCGAGTTTCATTCGACTCTATCCCGGGAAAGTTATGGACTAGTACGAGTTAGTAGAATATAGAAAGGACTCTATCAAGGCAATACTACCCTTAATCAAACTCTAACTCTATTAGGGTTCCCCAAAACCCTATAAATAATCCATGTCCATCAAACCCTAAAATCTCTTTGGTCGAAGCTCTGCTGCTGCGTACGTGAAGAACAGGTGATGTTCTTCTTCCCTTGCCTTCAGTTAAGTATTATGAAGAAAAAACTAATGATTCTTCATCTTATTTCTCTGTAGGAAAGCCTTCTTGACCTACTGAAGAACGAGATTTTTCATCCAAAGCAAGCTACGCGTAGGAATCACATTCTCTCAGCCTCTCTATCTCGGTACCTACTGATCAGATAAATCCCAGAATACTCTGTATATAACAGAGTGACGTTGGTCTTCAACTTTCTCCACGAATCATCACCCATATCTTATTCAGGTAGGTTTTCTCAAGATCGTAGCCCAAACTAGCTTAAGATCTTAATAATATCATCGGTCGTGCATGCATATAGTTTTATTGTGGTTTCAGATGTTTTCTATGTAATTTCAAAAAGAAACGCCCTTGACAAGGGCGCTAATTTAAAGAAGCGACCCACACTAGGGCGCTAATTATTGTTTTGACGCCCTGCCCATAAGTCGTCAATTGCATGTAATTAATAAATACCCACGTTTAAAATTTAGTATCTATGTAACCATGAATCTAATATATTGCATGAGTATACCTGTGAAATCCTGCTATTTTTCCTGTCATGATCATGTACCCTTTTTCCTGAAATTTTATTATCTAAAAATTGGTAGATTCTTGAATTCACGACCTTGTCTAGGTCGTCTCCTACTGAACTGACGCCCCAAACCAGGGCGCTAATTGAAAAGTAACGCCCCTGTCCAGGGCGCGTTTTTGTTAAAATTCCAGAATATTGATTTTCTGCAGAATAGAAATATTGAAGGGACGACTGATGTACAAGTCGTCAAATTTGTAAATAAACGCCCCTATAGAAGGCGTTAATTTGATAAGTAATGACTTAGATTAAGTCACTATTTTCCTGTGACACTATTTTACACTGTTATTGTTAACCGAGGGTTTCATATGTATATATATATATATCTATATATATATCGGCACTATATTCCAGTCCATGAATATAGTCGCATGTTTCATGATGTTTTAACGTTACCCCCTTAACTCTCATTGACATACAAGCTCTCCATTGGACACTCCGTTCCTTTGGACTAGCGAGTTAGTCATAGAGACCTCCGTAAGACTCCTCGAGCCTTGGATTCCCTCAAGGCCGACTGAGCTGGTTGTACCATAAAAACCCATTACACAATCTTTGCCATGTCACTCTATAGAAACATGGTATACCGACCCTCATGTCATGCCATGTGTATGATATGAGAATTATCTTAATGAACGGGGTAAAGCATGACATTGTTATGATGTTCTTGTAAACCCCAATTCTATAACAACATTGTTATGATGTTCTTGTAGACCCCAATTCTATATTAAACTTGATGTTCTTGTGGACCTCAATTCTATATAAAGAATGTCCATACTTGTTTGTCATGGTCCCCAAGTTAGGGAACCAATTCCACCTAGTTTTATCGATAATCGTGATTGTACCATTATTATCACCTAACTATGTCAAGTGTCATATTTTTGGACTCTATTCTATCAAAGTATATCCTACGTGTCTACAAGCTTTATCATTGAAATTCCATATTGGCTATATACAAAAGTGGATGTTAAAATACATGATTAATGTCTGTGCATATAGGGCCCGATCTGGTCCTGGGAGGAGCACCCGAAAGTACTTGTGCCCATGGGAGTTGATTGATCACGATATTGGCATTATACCGAAGTGCATGACTAGATTGATTGAACATTCCACAAATCTTGTACTTGAGTTGATATTACATGACTTGCGTGACCCGTAAAAGGGTAATTGCATACTTGCATGCTTGAACCATGATAGCCAAATTCCAACATAACATGATGAGTCTACTTGCTTGAATATCTTGATATCTTTTGATATAAGTTCTTAAAAGTTCATCGCTATCTTATTGTTATACACTCTCTCTATCTTGTCGTTTTGCGAGCATGCATAGCTATAGTGCATTCCTAGAAAAATGTAATTACTTAAACCTCTTGCTAGTTCTTGAGATATAATTTCCTACTGAGCGTTCGCTCACTTAGTGTTTCCATACTTTTCAGGTAAGTCCGACGATGAGGGAACTCAATCTGAAGGGGATGGTCAAGAGTGAAAGAGTTAGAGCTACTCAAGCGTCAATTAGTCCTGTCTTTTCTCTAATTTTCTTGAGTCTAGAGTTGTACCTTTCTTTTATTGAGTCTAGTATTTGCAAGGGTTTGTAATAGACATATTCTTATTAAAGGAATAAATGGATTGGGTTATCTTCATATTTGCGCACTCTATCTTTGTGTCGAATACACTACTACTCTGATTGACATGATTGATATAAACTTGTCGCGCATCTCCGGGTACCTTCCGCGCTCGGGGCGTGACACAAGCAGCCTTGGGTCCTGCATTTACCCGGACAGGTGTTCTAAACACCCTTTTTGCAGCATTATCATCAAATTCCATTAGACAACAATCAGACATAGAATGTCCAAAATTTCCACAGTAATAACATGAAACAACAGATTGTCTGGTCCTATGATGCATATCAACAGCAGCATGAGACCTATGAAACTTAGCATGAAATGTTCTGTTGTTTACATAGACATTTTGTTTCTTACCAGCAGCATTGGGAGCAGGAAATTTTACAGATTTAAAATTAAATCTACTTCTTTGAGCATGCCAACAGTCCTTGACTATGTGTCCATGCCTCCCACATTCGAAGCACCTTGTGTGCTTACCTTTGAAACCAATATTATTTCTATCAAAAGCATCTTTGTTAACATGGAAATTAATAAATTCAGAATTGAATCTCTTTCTCGAATTCTGCCAACATTGAGCAGCAATGTGACCAAACTTCCCACAACAAAAACAATTTAGATTCTTTCTCTTAGAAGTATGATTTCTAGCATGAAATTCTTTAACATTCAGATTACCCTTTTTCTGATCAGACAGAACTTTTCTAGCATGCTTTCTGTCATCTTGTTTCACCACAAAACACTCACTCATAAAGTGTCCATGCTTACCACAATAATGACAAGAACAAGAACCATTAGATTTCTTTAAAACATGGCACTTATCAGATGAGTTTTTAGCATGCAGATTGTTCCTTTGAGTTTTGGGGGTTTTCTGATCTTTATTTTGTTTTTGAATTTCATGAGCAGCAGCTTCTTTCAATGATTTATTTGAGGGACCAGCTACTTTAGAACTCGGCACAAATGTGGTGTATAGCAGGTTTCTAATACCATTCATAACTCCAAAGCTACTTTCCACCCTTTCACTTTGACTACTCACTTCATCTTCCAGAAACATTTTCATCTTGCCTTTATCTTAGGCCAACTTAGATGAATTACTATTCAGCTCAGTAATTTTATTTTCCAAGGAGATTATAAGATTTTCTGAATCAACTTTCTCCTTCTCATAACTAGCCAGTTTTTCTTTTAACAGACAAAGTTCTTTTTCCAAATCAGCAGTGTGTATTACAAAGCTAGTAATTTCTTCGTCACTGCAATTGATATACTCTTTCAAAACATATTTTTCTTTTTCAATTGTCATCCATCTTTCAGAGAAAACAGTATTCAGAACCATCAACTTTTTATTTTGATCTTTCAAGTAGACATTTTCTTCTTTTAGAGATTTGATTTGTTCCTTTTGAAAACTGTCATCAGAATCAAAATCATTAATCATGTCTTCGAGAATGGCACATACTTTACAAGAATTATCTTCACTGATGAGTTTATTTCTAAGATCTTCATTCTCAGATTTCAACTTGTTCAACTCATCTTTTTCTTTATTCATGTCAGATTTCAAGTTTTCATTTTCAGCTTTCAGACTTCTAACCTCATGCAACATTTCTTTTCTTATTTTTCTCTTTTCAGATTTCAGTCTATCATATTTATTCAATAAATGCTCATTCAAATCAATCATATTTTCCAGAGAAAAATTATTATTATCAGAGTTTACCTGTGACGAAGTGTCCTCCTCATAATCTTCGTCTTCTTCTGTTGCCATGAGACAATTCACTTTATCCTGGGTTCTGCTGCTTGCTATCATCTCAACCACTTCGGAGGCACTGCAGTAATTAACTACACATGGAAACTTGTCAGTGTTTATAGCCCTTTGAGTTAGCTCCAGGGCCTTCTGATTATCAGAGAATTTTTGTCTGTTTGAAGTTTTCCATAAGGATTCATCCTTTGGAACTTCATAGGAACTGTGTGCAATGACTATCCACAGATATGGATTAGTTTGCATCACATATTCTCTGAACTGATTAAACCAATTGTAGAAACCCGAACCTTCAAACTTCGGAGGATCAACAGTGAGTTCCATGCTTTAGATAGAATAAGAGTTCTAGGAAGAACACTAATCAAGCACAATGAATCAACTCAAATAACACCAAAAACAAATGAGCACAGCAAAGCACAAGTCAATGAAGCAACACACGATTTCAAAAGACCCACTCTGAAATGCACCAGAAGCTAGCAGGATCCTCTGCAGATTGTTAGATCAGATAGATCAGAGACCTGCTCTGATACCAAGTGTTGGGTTCAGTGCAGGTATTCAGAGGGGGGGTGAATGAATATAGCCCTTTTAAAAAATTCGCCCAAATTAAAAACTTATGCTCACAAGACAGATTTAGACAATCTGAAGATCTAATCGAATTCTCTTATAAGCCACTAAGCAGAAAAGTATGGAATCTCAATATCACACTCAAGCATATAATGGGCACAGTTCTCTTAACTAGACAAACTTGAAGTCTAATAAGCGATGGCAGAAATAAACAAACACTCAGTGTGCAATCAAAATAAGATTTCGCTCACTTGATAACCGGAATGCTAACAAGACAAATTAGACACTCATCTACTGAACCTATGATCAAACACATGGAGCACCCCTATGCAATCATCTAGCAGAAGCAAACAGATAGAAACATCAAGCCACTGCACAAGGGGTTTTTAGGTGGTTCGGTCCAGCAGACCTACATCCACCCCACACTCAACCCGAGTGTGGCTTCCTGCTGACTCACAGTTTGAACAGCTGGGCATCACAGCTTGCCATACATCAGCTGGGCCTCACAGCTTGCCATCCGCTGAGTATCACAGCTTGCTTCCACTGGACAACACAGCTTAGCCATCGCTGACTCACAGCTTGAACCCGCTGGGGATTACAGCTTAACCCGTCCGAGACCAAGTCTCGCCAGCGGATGATTACAGCTTTACCTGTCCAGTGGAGACCTCCACTACATCCGCTGACTAACAGCTTGAAGAAGGGATAAAATGGAAAATGAAAATAGAACAAGATAGCAATCGGAAATCTGTAAATGAAAAACACAATATAGCTCTCAACAGAGCAGACTGGCCTGGATTTGATCCACGGTCCAGTAAACAAATCTTCAGACTTCACTCTTCTTCTCTCGATCTCACTGTCTCTCTTTCATTCTCTCTTTCTCTTCTTTCTCTTCTTCTTCTGCTAATCTCTCACTCTCTGCTCGAGCTCTCTATCTCTTCTTTCTCTTCTTCTCTTCTTCTCTTCTTCTTTCACTCTCTGTCTGGATCGTGGCTCTCTGTATGGACTTCACCTCTTGCCAACTCGATCAACATTCATCTGTGGATGAAGACCTCCTTTTATAACAGCAGCCAGCAAGAGGGCAACACTGAGCGCGTGTGGCTTCCACATTTCCCACCCATAACTTTTGGCCACGTGTCAGCTTTCTGTCAGTCCTTCAGCCTCGGATCACGTGCCCTCCTTAAGCTTCACGATCAGAGCACCTGTCAGACAGAGTATCGGATAAGTCATCAGTTTAAGTGAAGAACACTGTATAAACTTTGAAATGAAGTGCACTGTATAGACTTTATTTCAAATCCAATGTATAGACTTCGATGTATGGACTTTACAATGCAAACAATAATGTATACACTTTGCCCCAATGTAAAGACTTCAAGCCAAGGTCCAAGAGCAATGTATAGACTTCAAATAAGACGCTGCATGAGACGATGCATGCTGTATAGTCTTGGCAAGAGACGCAAGTTGAGACGATGCAATGTATAGACTCTGATGTATGGACTTTACAATGCAAACAACAATGTATACACTTTGCCCCAATGTGTAGACTTCAAGCCAAGGTCCAAGAGTAATGTATAGACTTTTCAATAGCATAACAACAAGTATGAACATTGTGAGAATGTATACACTTAAAACCTTTCAACGTCCTCAGTGTATAGACTTTAGCCAACTAGAGACACTGTACAGACTATGAAGTACAACCAGTGTATAGACTTCGCGAAACAGAGTCCAATGTATAGACTTGACAGGTTGACCCACTGTACAGACTTTGAAGATCCACTGTAGATGTATAGACTTGAAGACCCTGAGCCATTGTATAGACTTTGCCTTAACAATGAATGTGTAGACTTGAGATAGAAGTCAGGCAAACGGATGTGTAGACTTGGCCATAACGTAGGTAAAAGATATGACTGTATAGACTTGGCTAGAACGTAGGGAAAAACACCAATGAGCAGACTTGATCATCCAGTAGTGTATAGACTTCGTTTCGAGCAACGTAGGTAAAAACCCAATGTATAGACTTCATATATGAAGGCACTCGATGTACAGACTTAGGCAATGTGAAGACTTGGATAGACAACTGACAATGTATGACTTCACGATGTATAGACTTGCCAAGACGAATGAACGATGTACATACTTGGGTAAACACAGTCTGTATAGACTTTACCAGTGTGCAGACTTTGAAGAGCATTCAGCAATGTGAGACTTCACTGCATATGAAGTAGCGTATAGACTTAACCAAGCAATGTACACACTTGCTGAGTTGACGGTACAAGACACACTGAGTTGACGCTACATGAAACATGGACAGTGTACAGACTTTATGAATGAAATGCATTGTGCAAATGAGAAAGCTTGTACAGACTTTGTGAAGCGTGACTTCAATGTACAGACTTTGCTGAATGAACGTTGTGAATACGAGTCCAGTGTACAGACTTAGCCGTTGCAGACCTAGTCCAATTGAGACGCTGGGAAAGACGGTCCACTGCCTAGACTTTACAGTAAATGCATATGCCAATGTTTATACTTCAAAGCTCAACCAGTGTACAGACTTGCCACCGACCAATGTATGGACTTGAGATCTAATGCAAACGGCTGTACAGACTTGAACGTCAAGTGAGACGATGAATGAGACGATGCACTGAACAGTGGTGTACAGACTTTGACTCAATTATGCATATGAGATGCTAAATGAGACACACCAGTATATAGACTTTATGCTGTACAGACTCTGACTCACATGTGCATATGAGACGCTAATCAAGACGGACCAATGTACACACTTAGCCAATGCAATGTATGGACATTGCATAGACGATGCATGAGACACAGACACTGTGCATGAACAGTGCAATGTATAGACTTATGGACTTTGAGTTCGTGCATCTACAGTGCAAATGTACAGACTTTATGAATAGTGATGCATTGTACACACTTGTGATGCATGAACAGGCCAGTGTGCAGACTTCATGAATGTGCAAACTTGTCAACGAAATGCACAATGTATAGACTATGCACATGCATGAAGAGTGTATAGACTAATGCATGAAGCAAAGCAATCTGATGTGTAGACTTCAGAAATGCATCTGAGGGGGTCGACCCGTCTAAGAAGGGGGTCGACCCACAAAGCTAGCACACTCATGCATAGAACAGATCAGATAGAACATACTCAAGCATTCTCCATAAATCAAGCACACTCAAGCAATCTTCCACGGAATATATCAGTTATATGCATTCAAATCAATCATGCCATCATCAAAACATGCCATCATCATATAAAGGACATTTCATGACACTGTCTAAACAATATCCAAAGCACTCATTGTGTTGCTATCATCAAAACAAAACAACATTGCTATCATCAAAACAACATAGCACATGCTTGTGCCTAAGGGGCACAACATAGACTTGAGCTTAGGCAGAACATTACCTGATCTGACTTTGCATTGACCTTACCTGTCAAGGAGTTGACTCACAATATTGACCAGTGGCGTTGACCTATGTTGACTTTGTTTTCATGACTTTTTGATTTATTTTTGGAACCTGTTCTGACATATTTCATACTGCTATATATATGATGAGATGAACAATAAATGCATCAAGTTTGTATCATCAAGATTATATATATATATAATGAGACATAATATTTGTCATCTTCAAAACCACAGGGACATAACAATCTCCCCCTTTTGATGATGGCAATATTATGAGTCATTGTAATATAAATCTATCATGATGATCAAGCCAGTATGAAATATGCATGAGCATCAGCATGCAACATAGAAGAACTGCGTCAGAATTATACCACAAAGGACTCACAAATATTCCCCCTTTAACAACATCAAAAAGGAAGGATCTGGTGAAAAGAAAGAATTGTTATAAATTCACCCCCTTTAGAACAAAAGGATGCAGACAGGAATACCCCCTTGAACAGATAATCTTCACTTTGACTAAGCAGAAGGAGTGAAATTATAAGATCAGCAAACCACAGGGACAAGCAAATTGAAGCAACATTCAGTTCAATTTAAGTCAGAATGGTCATGAAACACAATCAAACAGTCAAATAGTGCAGTGAAAAGCCATGCTTAAACTCACATGCAAATGAACTACAGACAATCACTCCCCTTTGCCATCAGCAAACAGGAAAGGAGTGAGACAGAAGAGCAGAAGGAAGAGTACTGAAGAGGAAAAAGAAAATTGAATGACACTGTAAGACCCAGTAGTTAATGGATCTTTATCGGTATCGAGATATGAAAAGATTCTTGAACTTAGCACATTTTAATGGGCTTAATGCACCTAGTTTAGTTGGTTTACCCATTTTTATAAGCTTTTAGAAGCTAGAATGGGCATTATTGCACTTTTTCTCCTTTTAATGCCTTTTTACAAAAATTAGTTATATATCAAAAAAATTTAGAAATCAAAAGCATTGGATTTGCTTTTTTTTTTTAGAATTCCCTCTCTCCCTCTTTCTTTATCTCCTACGCACGTCCCTCCCCCCTCTCTTGCTCTCGGTGGTGATATCACCCCGGGACCTTGCAGGAATTGCAAGAGGTGGCCTTGGCGAGCCCGAGGCGTAGGAGGAGTGGTGTCATCATCGTGGAGGCGACCGTGGAGCATAGAGGTGGGAAAACCCTGGGTGTAGGGCGCCGTTCCTTCATGAAGAACGGTAAGGAACGGCGTATCAATTGGCAAAACATGTAGGGGGATGCATTTCCCTTCCTCTTAGGATGCTTTACCTCCAATTGCATGCCCATTGCCTTATGTTTTCCCATGGTTTGAGTGAAAATCCATGAACATAGTCATTTATGTTTTAATTCATGAAAATCACTCCATGGCCATTATTTTTATGTTTTGGGATGTAAAAATGCTATGGAATTGATGTATGAAGGCCGGGAGCAGGTTTAAAGTTGTATTCCCATCGATTTGAATCGATTGGGAAGGGTTTCAATTGAGTTACTCCCGTTTTTTGACGTCTGGGATAGTAGCGGTCCTTTCAGAGATCATTTTTATTAGGCGTATAGGGCAGTGGACCTTAGCGGTCTAGACCTGACCGTTTCTATTTAATGGAGGCCCTTCGTCTGACCCTCTGTAGACATTAACGGCCCAGTAACTGACTGCCAAGCTCCTTCATCCTATTTGAGGCGGTGTAAGAGTAGCGGCCCAAACCAAACTATTTTTGTCACTGGGCGATCAGTCGCGCGACCGTCTCTTGATCAGAACGGCCCTGTCTAGACCATTTTTATTCTGTTCAAATATATATGAACATATATGAAGTGATTTGTAGCTAAGCAGTCAGGGTGAGACCGCGATGATCAGTGAAGCGGCCAGTCGTTAGACCGCTACCTGAGCTTTGCGGCCCTCACTAGACCGCCTAGTCCCTGCAGTTTATAAATTCAAGCATGTTTATTTGATTATGCATTTAATGTTGCATATGCGCCATGTTTAAGTATTTTTATAAACTGTGGCATTTTCTTATATCCCAGTAGAGTTATTTTCTCTTTCCTTGTGATGGAACCACTAGTCGTAGCCCGACGACCTTTAGAGTCGGCCCACCTGGGAGAGATGGCGGGGTAGTCCCGGTGTACAGTTTTTAAGCGAGTTTCCATGGGCCCCCTCGCTTGTCAGTAGCGTCCTACTGGGAGGGAAAACTAGCTAGAGGCCTGGCTCAAGACATTGAGCATGTGTGTGCACACGTGGTCAGGGGCATGGACTGACACTGACGAGTGTGACCCTGACTAGTTCTTGACTTTGGTTACTGTTACGTGTCTCACTTGCCGCGTTCCAGGCTAGTGGAGATACCTGAGACGCAGTGTAAGTCGCCAGTGGACGCGTCTGGTCTTTTTTCTAGTGGTCCTTTCTTTCTCCTATCACTTGGAAGTGTTGAATTTTAATTCTATTGGTAGATTATGATTCTTTTGTTTAATTATTCATTCGAATAAACATGGGATAAGATGGCATCTGTGTTTGGCTATATTTAATTGTTCTTATATCCGCACAGCTTCATTTAATTGTTGTTTTTCTTTTGCCATTGTGTTATTACTACTTTTATGAGTTTAGCTGTGAGGTAGGGATCTACGTGAACCCTACTGAGTCTACGATGTGAGACTCACCCTTCCTTTCTAGGTGAGACGGAGCAACAGTCCCCGAGTTTCCCACGTGCTTTTGGCAGACAGTCTTAGGTGCCAGCAGTGGTCCCTTTTGCTCTTTTGACCGGGGTATGCCCCGTGTAGTTGTTTTCTTTTGACTCTTGTACAGTGTGTGGACTTGTAATGGTTGTATCTGGACTATTATATGAATATATCACTCTTATATTATAAATTGCTTCCATTTAGAATTATTATTTTATAATGCGCATGCAATTCCAATTCGTTATGCACCTCCTCAACCAATCGTCCCAACCCTTACGGGGCCTCATCAACCTCTTGGGTGGCGTCTCCGAGTTCTTGGTGTCGGTTTACCAGTATCTTGATCTCCGGGTCGTTACAGTTGGTATCAGAGCATGATTGGGGTGTTGTATAAGGAATTGAAATTGCAATAGTCCAGAACAAGTCCATGTGTACTACAATTGTTGGCTTAGGATGTTTCTCCGTGATTACTTATGGTTCTTGTGTCTTTTCTTAAGCTTAGATTTAATGGTGCCTAGACGGAGAGTTCAAGTGCGAGCCAATGTGCCCCGAGATGTTCCAGGAGAAGAAAGTGGTGCTTCTATTCCTCCAGCGAATGTTCAAGGGCAAGGCCGTACTGATCTTAATGTTGGTAAAGATTTAGCTCCTCAAGGTGGTCGTGGTCGAGTTCTAAAGGAATTTCTTTTATTCCACCCACCAAATTATGAAGGACAAGCGGATCCAGATGCAGCTAGGGTTTGGCTGGATGCGACTGAGCGTGTGTTCCGTTCTATGGAATGCACCGAAGATGAGAAGGTAATGTTGGTGACATTTCAGTTGCAGGGGGTAGCGCTCGCGTGGTGGACCACGGAGTGGGAGGCGACTCTCAAGTCCCATCCTCTTCGACTGATTACATGGAAGGAGTTTGTTACTTCGTTCGAGCATACTTAGTCCAGACTATCTTAGATTGGACAAAATGCACAAGTTTATGGAGTTAGCCCATTGAGATATGACATTCTTGCAATATCGAAACAAATTTATGGAATTGGGTCGATATGCTCCTCATATTCTTGCTGATGAAGGGCTGAAGACTGAGCAATTTTTGCGTGGTTTGAAGCCAGAGCTGAGGCAGCCTCTTATTGCAACTAGGGTGGCCGAGTTAGATATAGTTTACCAAGCGACAGTAGCATTAGAACTTGATATGGCGAGATCTCACGGGTGAACCCAGGTTGAGCCCGTGCAACAGAGTGCGCAACGTCAGCAGACTAGTAGTCAGCCAAGTGTGACGGGGGCACCATCTTCTGTTCCTTCTGCCAGTGGTACTTCCTCTATGAAATCTAAATTCAGGCAGATGTTCAGGAAATCCAAGAAGCAGTATGACCGGCAAGCTTCATCCGGTGGTGTACAACAACCAGCACCCTCTTCTTTTCAGCGACAACGATCGGTGGGCAGTCAGCCGAGACCATGTCCGAGGTGTGGTAGTAGCCAATTGGGTAGACATTGTTCGATGCCTATAGTGTGTTTTCGGTGTGATCAGGTGGGACACGTGGTTCGTGATTATCCGTTGAGGCCGAAGCAGCCTGTTTCACTTTCACAACCACAACAGTTCTGACCTCCACTGTAGCACCCCGAGAATTTATTTAAACAAAATTTCTATTTATCTTGAAAATTTTTGATTTATTAAATTAGAAATCCTTTTTTGTTACAATTTAACTAATTCATAAAAATATGGAAAAATTATAATAAAGTAGAGGATGAACCATTTAGACTATTTGTCTTCTAGGGTAAACCCTAATTTAATTTATTAACTAAACCAAATTAAGGATTTAAGGCTAAAAATCGGACCTTTGAGTATCTAAACCTTAGATTGCCAAATTAGAGCCCAAATCGTGGTCATTTGAGCCCAAATCAAGCCCATTAGATCCGTTTTGATTTATAGCCCAATAGCCCTCTCGTTCCTCGCACTAAACCTAACCCTATAATTCAAATTTTGAGAAGGATGGCGACGTGACCGGGTCAATGCGCGAATATCGCACGACCGTAGTTCGTGGACTCTATCTTCTCGATCGATCCTTCTAGAAATCAATTAATCCTATAAAATTGACCCTAGCCCAACCTAGTGTCGACGTTCGCTGCGGCTATCGGCGAGGAGCAAGGACGTGGGATTATTTGGCGTCGTGAGCGAGGTTCTCTTCGTGCGGTTCGGGTGCTTGCATTGTCTTCTTCCTTTGATTAAGGTTGGCAATCGTAGTCCAAACCCATTATAAAATATACCGTTGGAAGCGTCTCTAAGTTCTCTTTCGATCCAAGCCAAAAGCCCTAAATTTCATTCTGTGTAGAGGTCGTATTCAGGATTTTAGTAGAAGCATATCGAATTAGGGTTCCGTCCTATATAGCTTCCATTCATTATTTAAATTTAGAGTGTGTAGCAGGCTAAAGACAAATTAATCATTCCTACTTGTGTGGATTTTTATGCTCTTTCTATTGCTTCCATTTTGCCCAAATTTTGTTTAGTGTATTGTTCGGATTTAGCGTCGTAAGTAGCGTCTATCAAGGATCACTGTAGACCGGGGTGTCGACCTATTTGCGGTTGTAACAGGATCCGTTTGGGTCCCTGGTGGTCGAATGATAGACCGTTTCCCTAGTAACTATTCTGGGCCATGCGACCTATCAAATGACTATTTAAGAAGTCTGACGGTCACTCGACATACCGTTTTCCCCTGTTTATCAGCCCTGTTGATCGTCGCTCTAAGCGGTCATTCGAGAGACCGCTACCTCTGTTAGCAGTCCTCCCTAGACCGTTTCGTGTCATTGATTCATTGTTGTATGTTTTGATTTTGTTGGTTACCTTGGCTAGATTGAATGTGTAGGATAGAAACCCACACAAAAATTTGTAAACTATGGAATGATGTAACTATGTTATGATTAATCTCTTTCATTCCATCATACTACGTGCTCCAACATGATCTTGGTTAAAAAATTGAAATTTGTATGAACATGTCAATGTGAAAATTCCTAGGATTGTTTGACAGTCACTGCACACCTGTGGTACTGACTGACTGATCATCTACCGTCCTCCAATGTTTTCATTAAACCTCTAATCTTGTAATGGTTGGGACTCTCCGCCGGACATTCCTTCTATCGGACTAGGACCTCCATTATGAGACCTCCGTAAGACCCCGCGAGCCTGGGATTCCCACTAGGACGCTGGGCGGGTTGTACCTTCAAGACATGCACCAATTACTCGATCGAATCGCCTGTTTCACAGCCCAGAATTCGGGTCTGTCTTGACTTAAAGGCAGCCCTAGGCTAGACCTTCTGGTGCTTTAAGCGGCCTAGTCTTGACCGTCTTCTTGCAGGCCATGGACTAGGTTCTGCTGGTCATTTCCCTTATTTTCCATCGACCTAGCAATGTCTAAATTGACCAAATCGCCTCTGGCTCGACCTGAGTGGTGTGGACTAGACCCTAGATCAGTTCCATCATGTCTTGGGTGGGCTAGGAGCCCATTAGGTCAATTGTTTCAGTCTTGCTGGGCCCAGATTGTTTGCGGTTGTCATTTGGACTATTTTCATCCTACAAGCGGCCGTCCAAAGAGCGTTTCTGGATGGGGCGGCCCAGTATGAGACCGTCTACCTTTGCTGTGGCCCAGGGACCTCGTCGAGCTTGGCGGCCCCCTGTGGACTATTTTCAATTGGTGAATGGCCCATCTTGGACCGTTTTTATTCTTGACTCTGGGTCTTGTTTCTTCTGGCCCCGTATCGCATTAACGGTCCATCTTAGACTATTTTTGTCTTGTTGCAGCCCAGATATGATCGCAACTCAGCCTGAAGCTTGTTTTACGTGTTTCTTGTGTGTTCTGGTAAGCTAAGCCAAGATGGGCTTAAGTTACAATAAATCCTAATTTGGTTCTTGTCCCTGACAAGCCACGAATCTTATGGATTTCCATTCTATTACTGAAACCTTACTTGATCTTAGAGATTAAGTTACATAGCTTGACCTTGGAAACTCTTGGCCGATTCCAATGAATGTCTAGATATTACTTGGGATCTTGGATCCACCAAATCAATGCCAACGCATCATAAGGGCCCGGTCTAGTCCTGGGAAGAGCGCCCGAAAAGTACTAGTGCCTCGGGGAGTTGTAATGACATGGTGAGGCATTGCACCGAGTGCATGACTAGTGTGTATCTATGGCATTCATCCTTTTCTCTATACATTTTATTAGATTCCTACATGGAATTTATCTCGATATGACTTGCTTGCGTGCTTGATCGGCAAATTTCATGGAAATTGATATATCTCGGTTCATTTCACTCTGTTAATTCTATTTCCATCAATTTTTATGTTAACTGGTTTTAGTTCACATACATGATAGTTATTTAACTTAGTTAACTACTTAAACTTGCATGCTATTGCCTACTGAGCGTTCGCTCACCCAGTTTTTTCCCTCTTTCAGGTAGCTCTGGTGATGAAACACAAACGGATGGGGATGGGCAAGAGTAAAGACCGGAGTGAACCCTGGCAGGCGTGGACCTGAGTACTGTTAGACTATGTGGTCGTATAGTTCTGTTGTCAGTCCAAACCAGTCAATTCGAGTTGTAATCTTTTCTTTATTGAGTCGTGACTTAAGAAGGTGTAGATGTGGAAACATTGTTATTTCTTCTGTTTTGATTAAAGAAGTTGGTTTCTTTTAGGTTAATCCATTTTTATTGTATTTATGTTCCATTTAATTCCGTTATTACTCTGTTTATCATGAATGTATTTAACTGTCGCGTTCCGATATTCCGCGTCGGGGCGTGATAGTTTTGTGGTACCAGAGCCTAGGTTTTTAAGTTCCTAGGTTTATAAGTGATGTCGTAGAACCTGTAACCATGTTAAAGTCTAAGGATCTAACCTGGCAAGATTGGGTAGAGACTTGGGATTGAGTTAACTAATAAGAACTAAAAGGTTCTCGCTAGACTGTCTTTAATTAATTTTTCTTGCACACATGTAGGAGTTTATTCCAATAGCGGTGGAATGTGTGCAATGGAGGGACATGCAGCGTACCATGCAAGGCTTGACTCAGGCCCTCCAGCATGTAGCCCAAGGAGGAGCAGCACACCATGTAGTCAGCGATCTCCACCGGAATTTCTGAGGCTTGAATCCCCCATGTTTTAATGGATCGGCGGATCCCGATGAAGGCAAGAATTGGCTGAAGGAGATGGAGTGAGTTTTAGAGTGATGCAATGCGGTGACTAGGATCGAGTTCTTTTGGCAACTTTCCAGCTGGAACACGATGCACGCGCTTGGTGGGAGGCTGTAGAATCTACGCTCGGAAATAGGCGTGCGACGTGGGATGAATTCAAGGAACATTTTAATAGCAAGTACTTCTCGGACAGGGTGTAAGAGAAGAAGGCGGCAGAGTTCGCTGCACTGAAATAGAGGAACCTATCAGTTGCAGAATATGAAGCCTAGTTTGCTATACTATCCCGCTATGCAACGCACTTGGTATCCACCGAGAAGATGAAGGCCAAGCGATTTATGAACGGGTTGAAGCTTCAATATATTAACCAGTTGGCACCGATGAAGATATCTATCTATACCGAGATTGTCAGGAAAGCTCAAGTTCTTGAAGGCACATTAGTGATGACTGAGAGGATCTGGGGAAAGAACCCTAAAAAGGGGAAACCACTAGTTCTGGTAATTTCAAACCCAACAATGGTAAGAAAAGGCCCAATGGCGGGTCAAGTTTCTCACAAGATAAGAAGTCGAGGAATGGAGATAGGAAGGCAGGTTTGGCTGCCCCGTCTAAGACTATTTGCAAGTTTTGTGACCGGCCAGGTCACAAGGTGGAGGAGTGTTGGTGCAAGCTAGCTGCCTGTTTACGCTGCGGAAGCCGGGACCATCGTATTCCCGAGTTTCCCCTCATGTCCGACCAAGCGACACAAAACGAGCCGCAAGGAGGTCAGAAGCGGTAGGGCAAGCTTTAAGCCCTACAGGAAACTGAGATGGAAACCACTGAGGAAGGTGGACTTGTTGAAGGTGCACTTATTATCTCTGATAAGCCAGCATTTGTTCTATTTGATATCGGAGCAACGAATTATTTTATTTCTCAGAGTTTTGCTAAATCCTTAACTGTGAAACCAGTACTAATGGATTCTCCATTGGAAATTTCAACTCCTATTGGTTTGGGTTTAGCAATCAAATATTACTACCCTTCTAGTAAGATCCTGATTAGTGGGTAGAATATGCCAACTGATTTGGTTTGTATGGCAATGAAGGATTATGATGTAATCCTAGGAGCTAATTGGTTGGCTAGAAATGAGGATAGTGTTCATTGTAGATCTAGCTCCGTATCTTTTTCTGGATACCCCGAGCTTTCTTTTGTTGGGCTTAGGCACTCTAGGTCTGTGCCGCTCATTTCGGCTCTTCGAGCTGAGAAGTTATTGAAGAAAGGATGTCAGGCTTTTCTAGCCTTGGTTTCTTTAACTAATAAGAAGGAGTCTGAAATAAAGGATATCCCTATTGTCCGAGATTTTCCAGATGTCTTTCCTGAGGATTTTCCAGGACTTCTGCCTGAGAGAGAGATAGTCTTTTCTATTGATCTAATTCTTGGCACGTCTTCTGTTTCTATGGCTCCGTATCGTATATCTCCTGCGGAGTTGAGAGAATTAAAGAGGCAATTAATGGAGTTGCTCGAGAAGGGGTTTATTTGTCCGAGTACATCTCTGTGGGGAGCCCCCGTGTTGTTCGTACAGAAGAAGGATGGTTCATTGAGACTGTGCATTGACTACCGGCAATTGAACCAGCTTACTGTCAAGAACAAGTATCCATTGCCAAGAATAGATGAACTGTTCGATCAGATAGCGGGAGCATCATATTTCTCTAAAATTGATCTTCGATCGGGATACCACCAGTTGCGGATCAAGGATGAGGATATCTTTAAAACAGCCTTCCGTAGCAGGTACGGACATTTTGAATTTGTAGTAATACCTTTTGGACTTACAAATGCTCCTGCAGCTTTCATGCAGCTAATGAATAGTGTGTTCTAGCCCTACCTAGATCAGTGGGTCGTGGTGTTTATTAACGATATTTTAATATACTCTAAGAGTGAGGAAGAGCATGCTGAGCACTTGAGGATGGCGTTGCAATTATTGAGAGATCATCAATTATATGGAAAGTTTAGTAAATGTGATTTCTGGATGCAAGAAGTGTCTTTTCTAGGACACATTATCACTAAGGAAGGAATCTCTGTTGACCCCTCAAAGGTGGAGGTAGTGAAAAACTAGGATAGGCCTGCGAATGTTACTTAAGTAAGAAGTTTTCTAGGCCTAGCAGGTTATTATCGGTGATTCATCAAAGATTTCTCCAAGATTGCGGTACCCCTAACCAGATTGACCCGCAAGGAGAATCGCTTTGAGTGGTCGGAAGATTGCGAGCAGAGTTTCCAAACTCTGAATGACTGTTTAACCACTGCCCCTGTTTTGGCTTTGCCTTTGGGAGAAGGAGGATTTGAAGTCTACACGGATGCGTCGGGCATTGGCTTGGGTTGTGTGCTTATGCATAATGGCAAGGTGATAGCCTATTCCTCGAGGCAACTGAGGAAGCATGAAGAGAATTATCCCGTCCATGACTTGGAACTCGCTGCAGTAGTGTTTTCCTTAAAAATTTTGAGGCACTATTTATACGGAGAGGCCTTTACTGTATTCTCTGACCATAAGAGCCTTGAATACTTATTGTCTCAAAAAGAACTTAACATGAGGCAGAGAAGGTGGCTCGAGTATTTGAAGGATTTTGATTTCTCTATCGAGTACCATCTTGGAAAAGGTAATGTGGTGGTTGACGCTGTAAGCCGCAAGCCAATAGCAAGATTGTCAAATCTCATGTTGCAAGAATGGAGACTGCTGGAACAGTTGGCTAGTTTAGATCTCAATATTCGCAAGGATCAGGTTTTGATCGCTCAATTTCAGCTTCGTCTAGAATTACTGATGGAAATCAAGTCCCTGCAAGGAAATGATCCAATGTTGGTAGAAATCAAGGAAAATCTAAAAATTAGACCATATTTTATGTTAGCCGACGACGCCGGGTTATTGTTTCAAGGAAGAACACGTGTTCCTGACGTGGACGAAGTAAAAGGCAAGATCTTAGAAGAAGCCCATAGGTCCAAGTACACTATTCACCCTGGAGGTACTAAGATGTACCGGGATTTAAATAGGACCTTTTGGTGGCTGAGCATGAAAAAGGAAGTGGCAGAATTTGTAAAGAGATGATTGGTATGTCAGCAAGTAAAGGCTGAACATTTCAGACCCGCAGGGAAGTTAAAGCTGCTCGATATATCATAATGGAAGTGGGAAAGTGTCGGTATGGATTTTATCAAGGGTCTCCCTAGAACTCATAGTGGCTTTGATGCAATATGGGTCATTGTTGATACACTGACTAAGTCCACTCATTTCTTATCCATTAAGTCAAAATGGACAGTTTATGTTTTGGCTGCCCTGTATATGAAGGAAGTTGTAAGACTGCATGGAGTACCAGTAAGCATTGTGTCAGATAGAGACCCCCGGTTTACTTCGCATTTTTGGAGAGGACTGCAAGAGTCCTTGGCAACCCGTCTGAATTTTAGCACTGCCTTTCATCCTCAGACAGATGGGCAAACTGAAAGAACTAGCCAGATCGTGGAAGATATGTTAAGGGCTTGCATGATTGATTTTGGAGGTAGTTGCCATGAGCACTTGGCTTTGATTGAGTTCGCCTACAATAACAGTTACCAGTCCAGTATCCAGATGGCTCCGTTCGAGGCCCTTTCTGGGAGAAGTTGTCGATCACCATTGTGTTGGGATGAGATAGGAGAGAAGCAATGGCTGGGACCGGATCTCATTTCAGAATCATCCAAGAACATCCCTATTGTCCAAGATCGTCTCCACGTAGCACAATCGAGACAGAAAAGTTATGCTGATAGCAGAAGAAGAGCCTTGGAGTTTCGAGTAGGCGAGCATATATTCTTGAAGGTTTCGCCTATGAGAGGAATTCGAAGGTTTGGCATTCATGGCAAGCTAAGTCCAAGATACGTTGGCCCATTTGAAATTTTAGAGAGAGTTGGAGAAGTTGCTTACAGATTAGCCTTACCACCTCAGTTATCTGGAGTACACAATATTTTCCACATGTCTATGCTGCGGAAGTATGTTCATGACCCCACTCACATCATTCAACATGCGGATCTGGAATTAAAGGAAGATTTGACGTACGAAGAGAAGCCCATCAAGATTTTGGATCGAAAGGAATAGCAACTCAGGAATCGTTCCATACCTATGGTCAAAGTTCAATTGAGCTGACGAGGAACCGAAGAAGCTACTTGGGAGTCTGAAGATGCTATCCGAAAGCAATACCCCGATTTATTCTAAGGTCAGTTACTTACTATCCCCATTTCATTAAGTGCAGTGAATTTGGAGGACCAAATTCCTTAAAGTGGGGGAGGGTATAGCACCCCGAGAATTTATTTAAACAAAATTTTTATTTATTTCAAAAAAAATTAATTTATTAAATTAAAAATCCCTTTGGGTTAAAATTCAACTAATTCATAAAAATTGGGAACAATTATAATCAAGTAGAGGACAAACCATTTAGACTATTTGTCTTCTGGGGTAAACCCTAATTTAATTTTTTAACTAAGCCAAATTATGGATTTAAGGCTAAAAATCAGACCTTTGAGTATCTAAACCTTAGATTGTCAAATTAGAGCCCAAATCATGATCATTTGAGCCCAAATCAAGCCAATTAGATCCGTCTTGATTGATAGCCCAATAGCCCTCTCGTTCCTCGTGCTAAACTTAACCCTAGAACTTGAATTTTGAGGAGGATGGCGGCGTGACTGGGTCAATGCGCGAATATCGCACGACCGGAGTTCGTGGACTCTATCTTCTCAATCGATCCTTCTAGATATCAATTAATCCTATAAAATAGACCCTAGCCCGACCTAGTGTCGACGTTTTCTGTGGCTGCCGGAGAGGAGCAAGGACGTGGGAGTATTTGGCGTCGCGAGCGAGGTTCTCTTCGTGCGGTTCGGGTGCTTGCGTTGTCTTCTTCCTTTGATTAAGGTAGGCAATCGTAGTCCTAACCCGTTATAAAATATACCGTTGGAAGCGTCTCTAAGTTCTCCTTCGATCCATGCTAAAAGCCATAAATTTCATTCTGTGTAAAGGTCGTATTAAGTATTTTAGTAGAAGCATGTTGAATTAGGGTTCCGTCCCCGATAGCCTCCATTCATTATTTAAATTTAGAGTGTGTAGCAGGCTAAAGACAAATTAATCATGCCTACTTGTGTGGAGTTTTGTGCTCTTTCTATTGCTTCCATTTTGCCTAAATTTCGTTTAGTGTATTGTTCGGATTTAGCGTCGTAAGTAGCGTCTATCAAGGATCGCTGGAGACCGGGGTGTCGACCTGTTTATGGTCGTAACAGGATCCGTTTGGGTCCCTGGTGGTCGAACGATAGACCGTTTCCCTAGTAACTGTTCTGGGCCATGCGGCCTGTCAAATGACAGTTTAAGAAGTCTGGCAGTCGCTCGATAGACCGTTTTCCCTTGTTTACCAGCCATGTTGATCATCGCTCTAAGCAGTCATTCGAGAGACCGCTACCTCTGTTAGCAGTCCTCCCTAGACCGTTTCGTGTCATTGATTCATTGTTGTATGTTTTGATTTTGTTGGTTACCTTGGCTAGATTGAATGTGTAGGATAGAAACCCACACAAAAATTCGTAAATTATGGATTGATTTAACTATGTTATGATTAATCTCTTCCATTCCATCATACTACGTGCTCCAACATGATCTTGGTTAAAAAATTGAAATTTGTATCAACATGTCAATGTGAAAATTCCTAGGATTGTTTGACAGTCACTCCACTCCGGTGGTACTAACTGACCGATCATCTACCGTCTTCCGATGTTTTCATTAAACCTCTAATCTTGTAATGGTTGGGACTCTCCACCGGATATTCCTTCCATCGGACTAGGACCTCTATTATGAGACCTCCATAAGACCCCGCGAGCCTGGGATTCCTACTAGGACGCTGGGCGGGTTGTACCTCAAAACCTGCACCAATTACTCGATCAAATCCCCCGTTTTATAGTCTAGAATTTGGGTCTGTCTTGACATAAAGGCTGCCCTGGGCTAGACCGTCTAGTGCTTTAAGCGGCCTAGTCTTGACTATCTTCTTGCTGGCCATGGACCAGGTTCTGCTGGTTGTTTCCCTTTTTTTCCATCGACCTAGCAATGTCTAAATTGACCAAATCACCTCTGGCTTGACCTGAGAGGTGTGGATTGGACCCTGGTTCAGTTCCATCATGTCTTGGGTGGGCTAGGAGCCCATTAGGTTGATTGTTTCAGTCTTGTTGGGCCCAGATTATTTGCAGTTGTCATTTGGACCGTTTTCATCCTCCAAGCAGCCGTCCAAGGACCGTTTCTGGATGGGGCGGCCCAGTATGAGACCGTCTACCTTTGCTGTGGCACAGGGACCTCATCGAGCTTGGCGACCCCCTATGGACCATTTTCAATTGGTGAACGGCCCATCTAGGACCATTTTTATTCTTGACTCTGGGTCTTGTTTCTTCTAGCACCGTATCGCATTAACGGTCCATGTTAGACTATTTTTGTCTTGTTGCGGCCCAGATACGACCGCAACTCAGCCTGAAGCTTGTTTTACGTGTTTCTTGTGTGTTCTGGTAAGCTAAGCCAAGATGGGCTTAAGTTACAATAAATCTTGATTTGGTTCTTGTCCCTGACAAGCCACGAATCTTATGGATTTCCATTCTATTACTGAAACCTTACTTGATCTTAGAGATGAAGTTACATAGCTTGACCTTGGAAATTCTTGGCCGATTCCAATAAATGTCGAGATATTACTTGGGATCTTGGATCCACCAAATCAATGCCAACGCATCATAAGGGCCCGATCTGGTCCTGGGAAGAGCGCCCGAAAAGTACTAGTGCCCCGGGGAGTTGTAATGACATGGTGAGGCATTGCACCGAGTGCATGACTAGCGTGTGTCTATGACATTCATCCTTTTCTCTATACATTTTATTCGATTCCTACATGGAGTTTATCTCGATATGAATTGCTTGCGTGCTTGATCGGCAAATTTCATGGAAATTGATACATCTCAGTTCATTTCACTCTGTTAATTCTATTTCCATCAATTTTTATGTTAACTTTTTTTAGTTAACATACATGACAGTTATTTAACTTGGTTAACTACTTAAACTTGCCTGCTATTGCCTATTGAGCGTTCGCTCACCCAGTTTTCCCCCCCTTTCAGGTAGCTCTGGTGATGAAACGCAAATGGATGGGGATGGACAAGAGTAAAGACCGGAGTGAACCCTAGCAGGCAAGGACCTGAGTAGTGTTAGACTATGTGGTCATACAGTTCTATTGTCAGTCCAAACTAGTCGATTCGAGTTGTGATCTTTTCTTTATTGAGTCATGACTTAAGAAGGTGTAGATGTGGAAACATTGTTATTTCTCATGTTTTGTTTAAAGAAGTTGGTTTCTTTTAGGTTAATCCATTTTTATTGTATTTATGTTCCATTTAATTCCGTTATTGCTCTATTTATCATGAATGTATATAACTGTCGCATTCCGATATTCCGCGTCAGGGCGTGACATCCACCACCATCACAGTCGCGGCAGTATCCTCAAGCATCAGCGTCGTCATCGCCGTAATCTACTACAGGTGGAAAGAATCAAAAAAGGAGAGTCATGCATATGACTCGTCCAGAAGCAGTTGCATCTCACCTTGTGGAAGGTACTATTATGATTTTTGGTCATGTAGCACGTGTTTTATTTGACTCAGGTGCTTCTCATTCATTTATTTCTGAAGATTTTGTTGCTTGTATTGAGGAGCCGACATCAGAGATGTCTTGTGAGTTAGTTGTTGAGTTGCCTTCTGGGAAGTTCATGTTTACTCTTTTCTGTCTTAATGAGACTCCTATAGTGATTGGGAATCAGAAGTTGCCAGCTAGGTTATATGCGTTGAAGCTGGTTGACTATGATGGTATTCTGGGCATGGATTGGTTAGAGGATTATGGAGCCGTGGTTGATTGTAAAACAAAAAAGGTTTATTTTCAGCCATCTGGGAAAGCGGCATTTTATTTTCAAGGTATTCTATCTCGTTCTCCTCGCTTGCTTATTTCTGCTATTCGAGCCTGTTGACTACTTAATACAGGTTGTCAGGGATTCTTTGCTTCTGTAGTTGTTGTAGAGGCACCACAACAGGAGATAGATGATATTCCTATGCTTTGTGAATTTCCTGATGTGTTTCCTGATGAGTTACCAGGCTTACCTCCACAGCGAGAGATTGAGATGGTAATTGAATTGATTCTAGGTACAACACCTTTATCAAAGGCACCTTACCATATGGCTCCCGCCTAATTGAAGGAATCGAGAGCACATTTGTTAGAATTGCTGGAAAAAGGCAATATCCGTCCTAGCTTTTCTCCATGGGATGCTCCTGTATTATTTGTGAAGAAGAAAGATGGAAGCCTGAGGTTATATATTGATTACAGGCAATTAAATCAGGTGACTGTCAAGAATAAATATCCTTTCATGTGTCTTTTCTCGAATTGATCTTCGATCTGGTTATTACCAATTACGGATCAGGGAATCTGATGTCGAGAAGACTACCTTTAGTACGAGGTATGGTCATTATGAATTTTTGGTTATGCCATTTGGGCTAACCAATGCTCCAGCAGCATTTATGGACCTAATGCATTGTGTCTTTCGTCCATATCTTGACCAATTTGTTGTGATCTTTGTGGATGACATTTTCGTCTATTCTGCTTCTGAGGAGGAGCATGTGCAGCAACTTAGGGTGGTATTGCAGACTCTGCGAGATCACGAGCTTTATGCAAAATTCAGCAAATGTGAGTTTTGGCTTCGGGAAGTTCATTTTCTAGGCCATGTGATTTCTGGTGATGGAGTTGCAGTTGATCCTGTTAAAATTGAAGCTGTTCTTCAATGGCAGAGCCCTAAGACTGTGATAGAGATTAGAAGCTTATTGGGCCTTGCTGGTTATTATAGAAGATTCATTCAATATTTTGCATAAATTACCGCGCCAATGACTAAATTGACTCACAAAGATGTGCCATTTGTGTGGTCGAATAAATGTGAACAGAGCTTCAATAAGTTGAAAAGGCTGCTCACTACTTCTCCAGTGCTCGTTTTGCCTTCTAGCTCGGGTGAATTCGTTGTGTGCACAGATGCCTCTCGAGTAGGTTTGGGTGTAGTGCTCATGCAACATGGTCAGGTTATAGCCTATGCATCTCGGCAATTAAAACAGCAAGAAGAAAATTATCCAACTCATGATTTGGAGTTGGCGACGGTGATCTTTGCATTGAAAATCTGGAGACACTACTTGTATGGTGAGAAATTTGAGATCTTCACAGATCATCAAAGTTTGAAGTATGTGTTTTCTCAAAAAGAATTGAATCTTCGTCAGTATAGGTGGATGAAGTATATGAAAGATTATGATTTTACTCTATCTTATTAGCCTGGCAAGATGAATGTAGTAGCTAATGCACTGAGCAGAAAAGTACCAATCAGACATTTGCTAATGCAAGAATGGAAGTTGTGGGAACAGTTTCCTTGTGAGACATTCAGATTGAAAATTCCCCGTGATCCGATGGTAGCTATTTTTGCTAGTCTAGTGAAGACTCCAGCTATTTACCAGCAGATCAGGAAGGCACAGCAGGTAGACCCTGAGTTGTCTTGCATTGTGTTGATACCAGGTGTGGAGTTCTGTGATGATTCAGTGGTTAGATTCAGAGGTAGACTCTATGCTCTAGCTGATGATTTGTTGGGAAATGCTATTTTGCGTGAGGCGCATGAATCCCGCTATGTTATTCACACCGGCACCATGAAAATGTATCATAATGTGAGAAGGCAATTTTGGTGGCCAGGTATGAAAAGGAATGTAGCTGATTTCGTGTCTAAATGTTTGACATGTCAACAGCTCAAACCTGAGCATCAAAAGCCCGGAGGAATGCTTCAGCCTTTGGAGATTCCAATGTGGAAGTGGGACCATGTCAGTACTGATTTTACTGTGGGTTTACCCTGGACTTCACAAGGCTATGATGGTATTTGGCTGTTAGTTGATCGTCTGACCAAGACAGCAAGAATGTTGCCGATCAAAGTGACGTGGAATGTCCAGAAATTGGCCGAGCTTTATGTTGCGAAGATTGTGCCATTGCATGGAATTCCAATATCCATTGTATCAGATCATGACCCGCATTTTACTTCTGGCTTTTGGTGGACTTTTCAAAAGGTGTTGGGCACAGAATTGGCATTCAGTTCAGCGTATCATCCTCAGTCTGATGGTCAGTCTGAGAGGACTATTCAGACATTAGAAGATATGCTATGATCATGTTGTCTGGATTGGCAAGGTTCATGGAGTCAACACTTGCCATTGGTGGAATTATCTTATAATAATAGCTATCGTTCCAGTATCGATATGGCTCCGTATGAAGCTTTGTATAGGCGTCCTTGTCGTACACCGTTAAATTGGTTTGTAGATGGTGATTGACTATTGACAGGACCCAAGATGGTACAACAATGTGTTGATGTGATACGTCTGATCAAGTAGAAAATGTTGACAGCTCAAAGTCGACAGAAAAGCTATGCAGCTCGGCATAGAAGACCATTATAGTTTGAGCCTAGAGATTCCATTTTTGTGAAAATATCTCCAATGAAAGGCGTGATGAGATTTGGGAAGCGTGGAAAGCTTAGTCCCCGATATATTGGTCTGTTTCCTATCTTGGAGCATGTGGGCCAAGTGGCTTATCGACTTCAGTTGCCAACAACAATGCAAGCAATCCACGATGTGTTTCATATTTCCCAATTAAGGAAGTATGTTTTTGATGTATCTCATGTATTGGATGATTCAAGGTGGCCTGAGGTGACAGCGGATCTATCCACACAAGAGTATCCAATTCGGATTAAAGATCGTCGTGCGCAACGACTAAGGAATAAGGTAATCCCTCTGGTAAAGGTAGTATGACAGCGTCACCCAGGTAATGAGGCTACTTGGGAATGTGAGGACAATATGCGTCAGTAGTTTCCCTTTTTATTCGAATAAGGTATGGTTTCTTTCATTTCTCTCCTTGTGTTTCCTTTTTAAATTTCGAGGACAAAATTTTTATTAGGAGGGAGGGACTGTAAGACCCAGTAGTTAACGGATCCTTATCGGTATCGAGATATGAAAAGATTCTTGAACTTAGCACATTTTAATGGGCTTAATGGGCATAGTTTAGTGGGTTTACCCATTTTTATAAGCTTTTAGAAGCTAGAATAGGCATTATTGCAATTTTGCTTCTTTTAATGCCTTTTTACAAAAATTAGTTATATATCAAAAAAATTTAGAAATCAAAAGGATTGGATTTGTTTTTTTTGGAGAATTCCCTCTCTCCCTCTTTCTTTCTCTCGTAGGCACGTCCCTTCCCCCTCTCTTGCTCTCGGTGGTGTGATCACCCCGGGACCTTGCAGGAATTCCAGGAGGTGGCCTTGGCGAGCCCGAGGCGTAGGAGGAGTTGTGTCGTCGTCGTGGAGGCGACTGTGGAGCGTAGAGGTGGGAAAACCCCGGGTGTAGGGCGCGGTTCCTTCATGAAGAACGGCGAGGAACGGCGTATCAATCGGTAAAACATGTAGGGGGATGGATTTTCCTTCCTCTTAGGATGCTTTACCTCTAATTGCATGCCCATTGCCTTATGTTTTCCCATGGTTTGAGTGAAAATCCATGAACATAGTCATTTATGTTTTAACTCATGAAAATCACTCCATGGCCATTATTTTTATGTTTTGGGATGTAAAAATGCTATGGAATGGATGTATGAAGGCAAGGAGCAGGTTTAAAGTTGTATTCACATCGATTTGAATCGATTAGGAAGGGTTTCAATTGAGTTACACCCGTTTTTGGACGTCTGGGATAGTAGCGGTCCTTTCAGAGACCATTTTTATTAGGCGTATAGGGCGGTGGACCTTAGCGGTCTAGACCTGACCGTTTCTATTTAACGGCGGCCCTTTGTCTGACCGTCTGTAGACATTAATGGCCCAGCAACCGACCGCCAAGCTCCTTCATCCTGTTTGAGGCGGTGTAAGAGTAGCGGCCCAGACCGGACCGTTTTTGTCACTGGGAGGTCAGTCGTGTTGTATCCCTGTGATTTTGATGATGACAAACACCATAAGTCAAATGTTAGACATCATTAAAAGTCAAACACCTTAAATCAAATAGAATATATCTGAAGCATTCATGAGTCTGTGCATTGGAGTTTGTGCACTTGAGTCATTGGAGTCGGTGTGTCTAGATGAAGTCATTATATGTTGCTATTGAGTCTAAGCACATTCTGCCTTAGCATTCATATAACGTCATGTCTTCAGTTTAGCATATTATAAGGTATGTGCACGTTTGTCTTCAATACATATGAAGTCTGTGCACACACTATAGCAAGTCGGTGCACATCTTGCATATAGCCATATAATGTCTGTGCACATTTTGCATTATGCAGATTGAGGTCGAAGCACATTTTGCATTGCTCATTCTCATGTCTATGCAAGTTTGCATTCTAACCTACAAGGTCTGAGCATGTTACTGTAGCTAAGGTCGATGTTAGCATCAAGGTTCATAAGGCAAGGTCGATGATAGTTAGCCCTATGCGCGAACTAAGGTCTATGCTAGTTATCCTTATGCACAAACTAAGGTCGATGCTAGTTAGCCTTATGCGTGAACTAAGGTCGATGCTATCACTATTCATTCCTTCACAAATGTCGGTGCACATTTGCTAGTCTTCATATGAAGTCGGTGCATTTTTTGGTAGACAGCACAGAACGTCGATGCACATTTACCTTAGGCATACTACAAAGTCTGAGCACATTTCTTTCAGCCAACATCAGGGTCGATGCACATCCTGCATCATGCACACATAGGTTGGTGCACATACAGTTCAAGTATGTGCACATGCTATTTGAGGTCCGTGCACATTTGCAAGGACAAGTCTGAGCACATTTGCAATTGATACTACAAAGACGGAGCACATTTTCAGCCTGCAAGGCAAGGTTTGTGCACATTTGCAAGGAAAAGTCTGAGCACATTTACATTTGATACTACAAAGTCTGAGCACATTTTCAGCTTGCAAGGCAAGGTCCGTGCACATTCTTATACATTCATATGAAGGTTGATGCATGTCTTGCGGTAGTGCAAATCAGGTTTGTGCACATTTTGCTATTAGCGTGCATAAGTCGGTGTACACTTTAGCTCTATGACCATATAGTCTGTGCACTTCACTCTTTAGAGTCTGTGCACATTGTTTAAAGTCTGTGCACATCTCTATCTTCGAAAGATAAGGTCAGTGCTAATTATCAAACGGCTAACACTTACGACTGTGTCTTTGCCAGGTGAGTTATATGGTCGAGCCCCTACTAAGCAAACTGCACGTGTTATTTAAAGTACCATGTGATAGCACGTGATCCAAGGCAAGGACTAGAACAGATGATCATGCCACATGGACTGCTACAGCACCACGATTCTGACATGTGGAACCTCAAGGGTCAAATGTGCGTGGAAGTTTGGGCGGGAAACGTCGTATCCACGCGCCCATCGTCTGCCTATAAAAGAGGATCGAAGGCTTTGAAAGAAGAAGTAGCGAGAGAGCAGAGAAAGGCGAAAAAGAGAAAAAGAGAGAGTATGTGAAGCCAGAGCTAGTACTAAAAGTTCCCCCGTTCGAGAAGAGAGCCAGTCCAGAAATATAAGAGCCTGAGTGATCGCCAGGATTAGAGTCTGAAAGCTTGCTTCTACGGAAGCTACATTATTATTGTCGCTGAGCGATTGTTTTCTGATTGTTTTTCATCTTCAAGTTTTTGTTTTGCATTTCTCAATTCCCTTCTGTTACCCTCCATGTTCAGTTGGAGGAAGGGAGAGGTTCTCCGGTTTCCCTCCATCGTGTTTGGAGGAAGAGAGGATCGATCCTCTGGTTCGTGAGTTGCTGGGAGCAATTCACGGGGTTCCCTTTCCGGTGTGCAAAGGAAGGGAGGTTGGACCTCTAGTGTTTCTTCTGGTCATAGGAAGAACGAGGAGATTGTTCCTCGGGGCAAGATGTAAGGGAGCGGATGTCAGCAGACTAAGTCTGTAGTTCTTAATTACCGAGTGCAAGGAAGCCTTTCTCTGGTAGAGTAAGGGGTGGATGTAGATTGTGGATTGCAATGGAACCACCTTAAAAATTCTCTGCTCCATGTGTGTGGTTTGCTTGATTGTTCTCTCGATTTGGCTCTAGCACATCAACTATTTGGTTATTGTCTCATCTTAACTCTCTCTCTAGTTAAGCATCTGTCTATCCGTCTGCTCCGTGGCTAGAATAAGTGTCACGCCCCGAGCCTTTATTACAGCGGAAGACTAACTCGGGGAGCATGAACAACCGACATGGTAAGTCTCTTGCAAGCAAGAACGATCAGAGTGCAAGACAATCACACATAAAGATGCAATTGCACAATATATATATATTCAAAGTTCAACTTTATTTCATTGATAATCAAATTGAACCCTCAATTACAATCACTAATTCAACTTCCATTATGTACTAGACTCAAGAAATAGGAAAATTACATAGACTCAATCTAAACAATATAGACTTTCCTAAGTCTTCACTCTCATCTTGACAATACTTTCATTCGCTCTCGGACCCGCTACTTGTATAACCCGAATCCGAATTCGAATAACTTCCATCTCCTGAAAAGATTGGAAATAGGTAATGAGCACACTTACCCAGTAGGTATCTTCGCATTAATATGAAGGCACTATTAGAGTAATTAACAACTTAGCTCTAAAGAATAAGGTAAAAATCATGCGAATGCGATCAATCATGTGATTAAACCAAAGTAACAAGATGATCATGTAAGTTAGAATGAGAACAAATACGAACTAGTAAGAATGTAACAAGAACATGATATTAGCCTTTCATGAACAATAATGTATCGAGAATGTACTAGCAAGCCACATAATCATCACTCTAGTATCTTTTGCTTATGAGCAAGTACTTCGTGAATTTCTATGGAATATCAAGCAAGAAAGTCATTTACAAGAATGTCATGTCGTGTCGTAGATTTTCACTTATTTATAGAGAAAGTACTCCCAGCGCAATGCGACGCCAGTAGCATCATACCCCATGGTTTATAAAATAGTATGTTTCCGACAATCATCCGAGGGGACTAGCATAGAGCCCTTGAACACAATCAGTGCTCGATCGCATCTTCAAGTATAAATCAAACTTTTTCACGCATGTAACAATAAAGTATGGCCAAGAATATAATGAGTTCAAATAAGCTCATGATAACAATAATTCAATGAATAAATGCTTCAATAAGAATCATGAAAAATCAAGAATGACTTAAGCAAGGTTATGCTTATGAAAATAAATCGGCATCATAACGATACATTCTTTATCTTCCATTCATTATATTAGGCTTCTTGATCAATATGATAGGTTCTAGATCATTAATAGTCCATCTAGAAACCTTGGAATATCAACCCTTAGTCCACCTTGGGTTAAAATACTCAAGCAGTGTGACGGTCATGTACTGGGCCGTTACATGATGTGATGCTCCAGTATTGGGCCGTTACATTAGTCTGAATCCAGAACCAAGAAATCGGACTTAGTGGAATGTGACGGTCGTATATTGGGCCGTTACTTGTGCCTGACGGTCCAACATAGAGCCGTTACATTACTGATAACCAAAATCATCGATAGTGTAATCTAATCAATGGGTTTTAATGGTACAACCTACGGAGAATTACGGAGGACTTGAAACAAGATTTCCTAGTCTATTGGAAGGAATATCCAATTGAGAGGTCCCCATGTCCAAGAATAATGTTCCTATAGTGCAAAGTGAACTAATGGATAACACACCGGAATATGTGCCATATACTTAAAAAAATGACTCTATAGATAGGAAAGAATGTGTAACATTATGAAACCAAGATAAAACTCCGTCAATACAACTTTGGAAAATCATGATTTAGAATACAAAACTATAGAGTTTTAGCTAATGAAATTAGCATAACTTAAAATAACCTAAGACACATTAATCATGCAATTTGATTATGAATCAGAAACTAAACTCAAAGTCATGATAATAGGTCCAAACTTAACTATCTAAGCTTATTTATAAGTAAACTTAACTAGTTACTATTCTGCCTTGGGCTGACAGAACACAGGTGTCTGACGGTCTAGGATAGACGCGTTACAGTGTGTGACGATTTATCGAGGGGCCGTTACAGTGGTATAACGCTCCTGCTAGGGTGCGTTAGAGACAATATAACAAATAAAAGTATAATAGGATGTGACGGTCTATCGTAAGGCCGTTACATTAATGTGACGGTCTTATAATGGTGCGTCAGAGAATCTGCTGGCAGTAAACTAAGTAAAGGTTTATGAAAACATAGCATCCCTGGAAATCAACATACTACCACTGTCCTAGTCATGAAAACGAAGTATAGGCCAACTATATGCATAGGTTTAGTGAATAGACAGGATAATATCTTTTAATTTCCATGTATGGCTAAGAAATGCATGAATGTATAGAACTAGGAAATCATGAAATTCTTAGTCTACAATGCATGAAATCAAGTACAATCAGAGGGCTTTTATTTCTAAAAAGTTATTTTTGCCAATCATGAGATAACCTACCCCTTCTAGAACCTTAAAAACTTTGAATTTGATGCTAGGTGCTACCCTTAGTCCCTTGTACTTCTTGTGATAAATCAGCAACTTCAATCTGCTCTATTTCCTCAGCCTCTTGACTTAAGGATGTGAAATTTTGAGGGTAAGAAGATGAAACTATTGGGAATAAAAAGTTCTAAAGGATCGTACTCTAATTACCTCGTCTAGTCATCCTAATCTTTGGATCTTCAGGGGACTTGCGTTCAGATCCCTAGGTTGCTATGGTTGAATCAGCAACCTTGGAAGCTTCTATCTCCTTGGTTTCTTGATCTCCTAGCATGAAATTTAGAGAACCATTAGTCTAAAGTATACTAAATAAAAGCTTCTAAAGAACTTACCCGAATTTATGACTCCTTACCTTGATTCTTCACGAGCCAAAAGTAAGGGTCGCTCAGTTCAGAACTATATCCTATTTATAGGGTTTTGACTAGGGTTTGAAGATTAGATCGATTCTAGAGTCCTTAATTTTTCAGAACCTAATCCCTAAGAGTCCTTAGCAATGTTATAAGCTTCCCTAAGTCGATCTCTTGTAGATAGGATTTCAAAGTTCCAATCTTTTCACAATTTCCTCACCTTATGGAATCTGCAGGATGTAACGGTCGTGTCTAGGTGCGTTACATGGCTGTGGCGGTCGCCCGATAGACCGTTACATTCAACGTATATAGAGTTTTAATTTAATCAAAGTCTTTTATTCGTTTATCAACATAATTATCTTATATCAATAGTATTTATCCTTAAAATACGTGAATAAGCTAATTACCTTTCTAGAATATGGGCCAAACTTAATGGGCTTAGTCCATTAACCTTTTGAATAATAATTAGATAGGCTAGGTTAACTAATAAGCCTAATTGAGCCTTATAATGACTTATTAATCCAATAATCCTTCATTAATTTATTTAGGCCTTTATAATTTCCAGAATACTATTTTATAATTCAAAAATTATATATATAAATTCTGGGGTACTACACCCTCTCCCACTTAGAAGAATTTGGTCCCCAAATTCAATATATGGATTTCGGAGAGTGTACTTACAGTTAAATAATTCTGGAAATCGTTTCCGCATGGCTGCTTCGGTTTCCCAAGTTGCTTCATATGGCCATGTTTTCTTCCATTGAATCTTGACCATAGGAATAACTTTATTTCTTAGTTGACGCACTTCTCGTTCTAGAATCTTTATTGGCGTTTGTTCGTATGTCATGTCCTTCTGAATTTCCAGATTGTCATAAGTAATAATATGGTCAGGATCATATACATACTTCTTCAACATAGAGACGTGAAATACGTCATGAACTCTTACTAATTGTGGAGGTAAAGCCAGTTTGTAAGCTACTTCACCAATCCGTTCAAGAATTTCAAACGGGCCAATCAATCTTGGAGTTAACTTTCCTTTAATGCCAACTGTTCGAATACCACGACTTGGAGAAACCTTTAAATATACATGATCTCCTACTTGAAACTCCAAGTCACGTCTTCGATTGTCAGCATAAGACTTTTGCCTATCTTGTGCCATCTTCATTCTTTCTTGAATGAGCTTGATCTTCTCGGTAGAATCCCTTATAAGGTCGGGGCCTAGAAATTGCTTTTCCCCTATTTCATTCCAGCATATTGGTGATCGACAGCTTTTTCCATATAAAGCTTCAAAAGTTGTCATTCGTATGCTAGCCTGATAGCTATTGTTATATGCAAACTCTACTAGAGGCAAGTGATCATGCCAACTACCTCCAAAGTCCATAGCACAAGCCCTGAGCATATCTTCTACTACCTGATTCGTTCTTTCCGTTTGACCATCGGTTTGTGGATGAAAAGCTGTAATGAAATTTAATCTAGTCCCTAGTGAATGTTGTAGACCCTTCCAGAATTGTGATGTGAATCGAGGATCTCTATCGGATATAATAGTGACGGGGACACCATGTAGTTTAACAATCTCCTTTATGTATAATGCTGTTAGGATATCCACAGACCATCGACTCTTTATTGGTATGAAGTGTGCGGATTTAGTCAATCGGTCTATGATTACCCATATTCCATCGTGTCCACCTATGGTCTGGGGTAATCCCATAATAAAGTCCATCCCTATACTCTCCCATTTCCATTCGGGAATACTTGAGGGGTGTAATTTACCTACGAGTCTAAAATGCTCTGCCCTTGCTTGTTGGCAGGTGAGACAGCGAGACACGAAATCAGCTATGTCTCTCTTCATATTGGGCCACCAGAAATTTCTTTTGAGATCTTGATATATCTTTGTTCCTCCTAGATGAATTATGTATTTGGAATTATGCGCTTCATCTAGGATTAGTTTCTTCGTAGCCTCATGATCTGGTATACATATTCGGCCCTTAAATAACAATCTTCCGTCATTGGAAATAGAAAAATCCGGCCTTTATTCCATATTGGCTTTAATTTCTAGTAATATAGGATCATCATTTTGCAGCTTGACCAGATCTTCTATCAATGTAGGTTGAGCTCGGATATTAGCTATGAAACAATCTTCTTCCTTTTTGTCAATATCTAAGTTCAACTGAGCAAATTGAGGAACAAGGTTAGTTACACTTATCATAAGACTTGATAGCATACCCATTAGTTTTCTGCTGAGTGCATCTGCTACAGCATTAGCCTTGTCATGATGATATTGAATAGCAAAATCAAAGTCTTTGAGATATTCTAACCACCTCTTCTGCCTCATGTTAAGCTCCTTTTGAGAGAATAAATATTTCAAGCTTTTGTGGTCCGAGTAGACCGTGAACTTTTCTCCATAAAGATAATGACGCCAAATTTCAAGGTGAAAATAACCGCTGCTAATTCCAGATCATGTACGGGATAGTTTTCCTCGTGACGTTTCAATTGTCTTGAAGAATAACAGATTATTTTTCCATTCTGCATGAGAACGCATCCTAAGCCAATGCCAGATGCATCCGTATACACTTCGAATCCACCACCCTCCATTGGTAGTGATAAAATAGGAGTTGTTGTAAGATGATTCTTAAGAGTTTGGAAACTCTTCTCACATTCCTCTGACCAGACAAAAGGATTTTCTTTTCTTGTGAGTCTAGTTAAAGGAACCGTAATTTTTGAGAAGTCTTTAATGAATCTCCTATAATAACCAGCTAGACCCAGAAAGCTTCTTACTTCTGATACAGTCGTTGGCCGACTCCAATTCTTGACAGCTTCTATCTTAGAAGGATCCACAGTAATACCTTCTTTTGAAATAATGTTGCCTAGGAATGAGACTTCCTCGAGCTAGAATTCACACTTATTGAGTTTGGCATAAAGCTTGTGTTCTCTAAGTGTTTGTAAAGCTATTTTCAAATGTTGTTCATGTTCCTCTTTCATCTTGGAATATATCAAGATGTCATCAATGAAGATGACGATGAACTGGTCCAGATATGGCTGGAAGACATTGTTCATAAGTTGCATGAATGCTGCCGGGGTATTAGTTAACCCAAACAGCATCACTACGAATTCATAGTGGCCATAACGACTTCGAAAATCCATTTTCTAAATGTCCTCTTCTTTAATTCTAAGCTGATGATAACCTGATCTGAGGTCTATCTTAGAGAAATATTCTGCTCCCGAAAGCTGAACGAAGAGCTCATCAATACGCGGCAACGGATACTTATTTTTAATTGTGAGTTGATTCAGTCGCCGGTAATCGATGCATAGCCTGAGAGAACCATCCTTGTTCTTGACAAATAGAACCGGCGCACCCCAAGGGGATGTGCTAGGTCTGATGAAGCCCTTGTCTATAAGTTCCTGCAACTACTTCTTCAATTCCTTGAGTTCTGTGGGGGACATCCTGTAAGGGGCTATAGAAACAGGTGCTGCTCCCGGAATGAGTTCAATAGTGAAGTTCACTTCCCTCTCGGGCGGTAAACTGGGTAATTCGGACGGAAACACATCGGGGAACTCATTTACAATAGGAATGTCCGCTAAGATAACCTCCTTAGACTCAGTGATAATTATGGAAGCAAGAAAAGCTTGGCATCCTTGCGAGATAAGTTTGCAAGCGTGAAGAGAAGATATGATAGTAGGATGCTTCTTGTACTTGATGCCAAGAAAAGAGAATCTTGGAAGACCGGGCTTTCGAAAGGATATAATCATATTTTGGCAATTGATATAAGCATCATGATCTACAAGCCAGTCTACCTAAGGGTGTGGAAATAGCAAGATCTGAAGGTAAAGGAACTGATGCGATTGGTAATGTTTTAGCAAAAGTAGCGGAGATAAAAGAATGAGGCACCAGTATCAAATAGCACAAATGCAGGACGAGAATAAATTTGAAGAGTACCTTCCATAATCCCATCATCCCTGGGCGCTTCCTCTCTTTCTAGAACAGCATTGAGGCGAGCCTACCTCCTGCGTCCTCCACCAGATGACTGGTCCTTCATAAGGGGGCAGTCCGGCATGCGATGCTCCCTGCTTCCACAACGTAAACAAGCGCTGAGACGCTTTGAACACTCCTCAGCCGAATGGCCGAATTTTTCACAAAATGTGCAAGCCGTGGCGACCTGCTCCTTCTCCTCCTTGACTTTCTTTTGCTTATGGGAACTTCCATCATTCCCATTCCTAGATCTCTTCTTACTATCACGGCTTTTGTAAGGCTCCGTGATGCTGAATTTCTCTTTCTTATAATATTGATCTGAGCGTCGGCTTGATTCTTCTCTTTTCCCTTTCAATTTTTCGACCTTCTCTAAGGTCCTTTCACATAGGTACGCCCGCTGAACCATCTCCACATAAGTATGGAAGTTTTGGGTCCCGAGTTGCTGAATGAAACCGAGTCGTAACTCGACCATAAATCGATTTACCTTGAGTAGATTGGTGCTGATAAGATGCGGTGCGTAAGGTGCAAGCCTTGAGAATTACAGTTCATATTCGGCAACCGTCATCATTCCTTGCCGAAGAGCGGCGAACTCCGTAGCCTTTCGTTCCTTTACGTGCTCAAAAAAGTACTTGGCACGGAACAGGGCAAGAAAACTGTCCCATGTATGAGGTGCATTGGCCGGAGGTGCCAGAACTGACTTCCACCATGTGCGAGCACCATTGTTGAGTTGAAAGGTTGCGAGACGCACCTTCTCCTGATCGGTACATTGGATGACATCAAATATACGATTTATTTCATCTATCCAGTTTTCTGCCTCATCGGGATTAGATGAACCATAGAATCGCGGAGGATTTAAACTCCTGAAATTGCGATGTAGGTCACCATCCCTTGCCCCTGCGCCACCTTGCGCTATGGTTTGCAATGCCTGAGTAAGGCCGGTAACTATTTGTTGCATACCATCCCAATCTACACGATGAGCCATTTGTAAAATGAGGTACCTGAGATAAAAATAACAACTTGTTATTTCTCATGAAATTGGGAGAAATAATCTTAAAGCTAATTAATTATCTTATCCCGGGCTCTACCCAATTCTCACATGGGTATAGAAATTTCTTCCTTAGTTTATAGGTAGGGGTCCTTAAACCTTGGACTTTTCCTATGACATGACTCTTCTTCCTAAGTCCTAAGACTTAGGCTCTGATACCAACTTAACTGTCACGCCCCGAGCCTTTATTACAGCGGAAGACTAACTCGGGGAGCGCGAACAACCGGCATGGTAAGCCTCTTGTAAGCAAGAACGATCAGAGCGCAAGATAATCACACATAAAGATGCAATTGCACAATATATATATATATTCAAACTTCAACTTTATTTCATTGATAATCAAATTGAACCCTCAATTACAATCACTAATTGAACTTCCATTATGTACTATACTCAAGAAATAGAAAAATTACATAGACTCAATCTAAACAATATAGACTTTCCTAAGTCTTCACTCTCATCTTGAAAATACTTTCATTCGCCCTCGGACCCGCTACTTGTATAACCCGAATCCGAATTCGAATCACTTCCATCTCCTGAAAAGATTGAAAATAGGTAATGAGCACACTTGCCCAGTAGGTATCTTTGCATCAACATGAAGGCACTATTAAAGTAATTAACAATTTAGCTCTAAAGAATAAGGTAAAAATCATGCGAATGCGATCAATCATGTGATTAAACCAAAGTAACAAGATGATCATGTAATTTAGAATGAGAACAAATACGAACTAGTAAGAATGTAACAAGAACATGATATTGGCCTTTCATGAAGAAGAATGTATCGAGAATGTACTAGCAAGCCACATAATCATCACTCCAGTATCTTTTACTTATGAGCAAGTACTTCATTCATTTCTGTGGAATATCAAGCAAGAAAGTCATGTACAAGAATGTCATGTCGTGCAGTGGATTTTCACTTATTTATAGAGAAAGTACTCCCAGCGTAATGCGACGCCAGTAGCATCATACCCCATCGTTTATAAAATAGTATGTTTCCGACAATCAGCCGAGGGGACTAGCATAGAGCTCTTGAACACAATCAGTGCTCAATCGCATCTTCAAGTATAAATCAAGTTTTTTTCACGCATATAACAATAAAGTATGGCCAAGAATATAATGAGTTCAAATAAGCTCATGATAGCAATAATTCAATGAATGAATGCTTCAATAAGAATCATAAAAAATCAAGAATGACTTAAGCAAGGTTATGCTTATGGAAATAAATCGGCAGCATAATGATACGTTCTTTATCTTCCATTCATTATATTAGGTTTCTTGATCAATATGATAGGTTCTAGATCATTAATAGTCCATCTAGAAACTTTGGAATGCCAACCCTTCGTCCACCTTGGGTTAAAATACTCAACCAGTGTGACGGTCGTGTACTGGGCCGTTACATGATGTGACGCTCTAGTATTGGGCCGTTACATTAGTCTGAATCCAGAACCAAGAAATCGGACTCAGTGGAATGTGACAGTCGTATATTGGGCCGTTACTTGTGCCTGACGGTCCAACATAGAGCCGTTACATTACTGATAACCAAAATCATCGATAGTGTAATCTAATCAATGGATTTTAATGGTACAACCAACTCGGCGTCTGTTGACACCTGAAATGTAACTGAGAACAAGATGAGACCAAAAAAGAAGATTGAACCAGACATGAAGCTCTCAGGAATTCCTGCAAAGTCAGAATGGCAAAAAAGTCGTCACTAAAGTTATCACCCAGCTGAGACCCTTCCCGGTCAAGCTGATGTCCGATATTATCGTCGCTCAGACGGCAGTACTGATGAAGAATTGTAGTCTACTGACTGATGAAAATCCCCAGATATATTCTGATAAGACTGTGTCAACCCATCAACTAAGGGACCTCCACCTGTTCTGACAGATTCGAGGGACTGATAAATGAAAGGGCAGGTTAGGCTGCTTTGACAGCTCAAACCTACTGATGAGGAAGGGTAAAATATTAAAAAAACCCTAAATGGGCTCACTAGGGTGATGCCGGGAGTTCCTTACCAGGGCCCAAAGCCCATGTGGGGCGGCGCCGGGAAGCCTCATCCTTTGGCGCCGAGAGGCCTCTCGCTTTCGATTAGGGCGCGCCGGGAGCTCGTGGTCTGCGCGCCGAGGTGAGCATGCCGAGAGGGGAAGGGTTTGTGCTATAAAAACCCCTTTTCTCTCGAGAAAAAGGGGGACGGACGACCAAAAAAAAGAGGGGAACAGAAGAGAAGATAGCCACAAAGAGAAGCCAGAGAAAGGAAGAGAGAAGTCCATACCCAGCTCCAGGAAATCGGTGGCTGCTGAGAGATCGTGGGAAGAAGAAGAAGGTCTGCTGAAGGGGGAGGGAGAGGAGTCAATGCTCCGCCCTCCCCTGTCTCTCTTGTATTTCTTCCCCCGATGCATACTGTTTTCGTCTGTGTTCTCTTTGAACATGCTATCTCCCATCTTTCTGCTATTTTGAATGGGCTTCATTTCGCTATGTCATGTGTACTCCTTCTACCACGTTTATGTGGGATCTGTATTGATGCTAAAGGTTCCTTATTCGTTGTCATTCGAGGTGTACCTCTGTAGCCGATGATGTATAAGTAGTAGAACCGATTGAATGGATGGAAGTTTGGGTTTCCCTCTTCTCACCCCTCTGTGATGACAGTGGTGTTCACCTTTCCGATTGCGAGTTTCGATCGATGAATGTGTGGTTCTGGGTGTTTGTCGTTAGCCCAGGTTCCTGTGGGTTTTAGGAAGCTGGTACAGAGCCCCAATCCTTGCCTCCATGGATTCTTGGGTTCTATCCCTTCTCTCTTCCGCGACAACATCGATGATTTAAACATTGCTAAGTCCATAGTCCTCTCGAGTTTCCCAAGCCATTGGGGCCATTACAGGGATCAGAGACAGTCATCTCTTGATCTCCTGGATGGCTGGCAATATAGACGGCATAAAGCCTGTTCCAGAGGGTTCTAACGCCTGTGACTTCAATCCCTCGAAATCTCTTCTATTCATGTGACTCCTTGATGTTAATCTGGCAGCTTGACAGGGCCCTCAGTCCCTTCCTCGTTTGCATCCTAAAACCCCCCAGCCGTTATCTGAATCCCAGGAAAAATCCCCAAAACAGAGTATCGTAGAACCCCCAGGAGCCTCCACGAGCCTTCCCGGCACCAGAAGAGCTCTCGGCGCGGCCCGCGCCGGGAACCCCACGTCGAGAGCTGCCTCTTCCTTCTAAAGCCATGCCGAGAACCCATTCCCCCGCGCCGGGAACCCCACGCCGAGAGCTGCCTCTTCCTTCTAAAGCCATGCCGAGAACCCATTCCCCCGCGCCGGGAACCCCACGCCGAGAGCTGCCTCTTCCTTCCAAAGCCATGCCGAGAACCCATTCCCCCGCGTCGGGAAGCCTACCTATGCTCGTTATTGCTGCGCCGAGAGCCTCTCCTCCTTTGCCCCATCTTTGAGCACTCTGCCATACTAACTCGAGGGATATCTACAAGTCACAGGGTACACCCCATGGAATAAATAAATGGGGAACCATCCCCAACATCACACCGTGCCAGGGCCCGGTGCCTTTCTCTTTCGGTTTTCATCCCGGCACTCCGTGGATGATCATCTATTTCCCCTTGGGCATGTTCCGAGTCGAGGGGAGATGCTGCCGAAATCTAGTCCAATGTCATCAACCCCGATGAGTCGAGGGAGTGTCTCCGATACACTTCCCACCTGACTCCATCTTCGGGGGAAACGAACCCATTTGGAGCGACCGGTCAAGTGAAAGTGTCAAAAGGGGAATACCCCAATGATTAACCGAATTCCGTCCCGCCACTGCGTGGATGGTCTTCTATCCTTACCCGGTACGGCTCAAAGTTAAAGGTTGTGCCGCCCGATTCAGTCCGCTGAACTAAATAAATCCGCCCTCCATTCATAAGCATGAAGCCTTTATTTCACACATCAGTATTTTGACTGCCTTCTGAGGCCTTCTATTTCGGCGTTTAATCAAGGGTTGTCCTTCTTAGGAAGGGCGTAATTAACGTCATAGCCTTTATGGTATGGCGGACTTTTGGTCCCGACTCGGACTTCACAATCGACTGACCAAGTCAAGTCGAGCGCACGATGAAATCGTCAAACATGTGATTGGCACGCCTAACAAACCAAATAAAAAAAATAATAAAAACAAATAAATAAATAAATAACAACAAGATAAAAAGATGATTAAGAAGAAAAAAATCCTCGCGTCCACAAGTCTGGCACGCCCGGTGGGACCTAGTCTCCCTTCATCTCTACGCCGAAATAGGAGGCCCAGTGGGCCCCCCCTCAAATTTCTGATTCTGTGCTTTCTCTATTTTCAGGAAACTACAATGACGGCTGGAATCATCTCTGTACACTTTGATCAACAAGTGGTCGATGCACATGTGCGAGAGGGCTACCTGGCGGTACCTCTTGCGTTCGGATCGATGCCGCCTACTGTCGGGATGCCCAACTGCCTGGGCCTCATCTTCACCAACTTACTCGAGATCGACAACCAGGAACAGAAGACTGTTGTCGATACATTGCCACAAGCTACCATCCCCAAAATGAGCCGGGGGATGCAGGATACTCCTGAGGTCGTGGCCTGCTTCGTCCATCACGAAGCGAAAAGGGGCGCACCCTCTACTGCTGGAAGGAGGAGGAGATCCGACAGGAAGGCCCGATCCACTGTGGCGGGACGCCGGATATCCAACTCAGGAAAGACAATGATGATCGGAGGAATCCGGACGAACCTCAACGGCCGCCCAAGGGGGGTCAACCCAGATGTGGTCATCCCGAGAGTACCCACCACCAACAGATTCCAAACTCTGGCTACTAGGAGGGCCGACGTCGAGAAAGAGGACCGAAGGCCGTTGGCACCAAAGCCGCCCAAGTTCAGGCAGATCTGGCGGCCGAAGAAGATCCAGAGCTGGGTCCCAACTCGAGAAGAAGAAAACATTGTTGATACCACTGTTGCCCGCTTCAGGGCGGGAAGCAGAAGAGAAGAAGGAAGAGACATAAGAAATGCTGCTGATGTTCACCCCAGGGCTCGGGGTAGGAGAGATGAGGAAGAGAACGAAGGAAGAAATCTGACTACTATTCGCCCCAGGATGAGGGGCAGAGGATACGAGCAGAAGGAAGACCTAATGGTCACTCACCCCATGGCTGGGGGCAAAAGATGGGAAGGAAAGAACTATGCTGCTGCTGCCAACTACTGCCAGGATGGGAGTAGAAGGTTCAGGGAGATAAAGGAAATGAGAATAAGCGAACCAGTCGTTGCTGCCACTCCAAGAAGACCAAGAGCCTGTGCCAGACAGGCCGATATATTCAAATACTGCAGAGCCGAGCATTTGAATGCTCAGGTGGCAAGACTGGCTTATCAGCAGAAGAGCCAGGAAATATTGATGCTCCAACCAAAGCCACGAAGGCACAATCAAGAAGAGATGAAGCAAGTGGCTCAAGACTGCTTTCACTACCTGGGGAACTCCGCCCTCGGGCAGCAAAGATTATCCCGTGCCTTGGGCACCATGGATGAAGAAAAAGAAGAAACCCTTCAAGAAATGATGATCGGAGTCTCCTCCTCCGACTCCAATGATTATGAAGAAGGCCACAGAGCCTGGTATGGGAAAGAAGACCTGCATAGGGAAGAAGCCAGAGAAAGAATATCAGTCTTTGACCGGCTCAAATACCCCGATCAGATGAAAAGGAAAGTCTTCAGGCAGAGGGAAAAGATGCAGATCTTTGCCTGCAATATGGCCGGGCTTGTCAAAGGGCAGGATATGTTACCGACACAGCCAGATGAACTGCTCAGACTAGCAACCAGACCAGGCCCCGTCACAAGAAGAGGCTAGGCGGCAAAAGATAAGATGAAGACTAATGATGAAGCCTGCAAGATCACCACTACGACAGTTAATGTGGTGACAACGGAAGAAGAAGACAATCCCTTCGTTGATGATGCTGAAGGGACTTCAGAAGATCTACAGATCCCGTCAACCCTGGATCCCATGATCCAGATGATGTTTAGAAGATATCAACAAGAGATCAATGCTCTCAGAAGATAGTTAAATGAGAGGCACGAAGTTACACCGGTCTCCAAGCAAGCCGAGCCTGTGGGGCAGACTGCCAGTTCAACAGAAATGGCTATTCTAGCTAATCCTCTCCCGGCTGATAAGGGCAAAGCACCGAGCCAACCCGTTCTGCAGCAGACGGTAACTCAGCCCTCTGTATCTCAGACGCAGCCTGCCGCGCCTGCCTTGCGTGCAACTATGATGACAACTCCTTACGGTCAGCAACAAGCTCACTTCTTCCTGGAAAGCATAGATCCGGCCATAGCCCAGAAGCTGATGATTGAAAAGATTGTGGAGATGAAGCTGTCTGAAAAGACTAGTGATGATGCTAGTACCTACGATGTGTACAAGGTACCATATCCCCCCCAGTATGCTGCTAAGAGACTACCTCCAGGCGTCAGTAAGCCGCCAAACTTTGAAAAGTTTAATGGCCAGGGCTCTCCCAGGGAGCACATAGCTTACTACACCACAATCATGGGTGACTTGGCAGCTGATGAAGCTTATCTGCTTAAGTTCTTCGGCTCATCCCTCACTGGGATAGCCTTTGAATGGTATTCAAGCCTGCCGGCTGGGTCAGTGACCGATTGGCCTGATATGCAAAGAAAGTTCCGTGACAGATTTCACGTCACGGAAAGAGAAATTACAATAGCCGAACTATATGCAACCAGGCAAAAGCAAGATGAAACAGCACTGGACTACATCAAAAGGTGGAGGAACTTAGCTATGAGATGCAGAAGACCTCCTCACCAAGAAGATGCAGTGCAAATATGTAAGCAGAGCCTCAGGAGAGAGGTACTGGAAAAGATGATTGGTGCAGATGTCAGAACATTTGACCGATTGAACAATATAGTAGCGGAGGTCGAGACGTTCCTGTCTAAGCGTCCGATCGCCAATGCTCCAACTGTGCCGAAAGGGAAATCTAATGATCGACGACCAACGCACTCTGAGGCCAACACCGTCGATTTCAGAACCTTCGAGCAACAGAAAGGGAAGAAGGGGGCAGATGAAGCTCCCCACCAGCAGACACAGCAGAAAGAAAAGATAAGGTCTCTCTGAGAAACAAAATGAGAAAGCCGTACTCTTTCCCGAAAGATAAGACAGCCGCACTATTCAACTGGGCATACAAGTTCAACAAGGTAACATTGCCTGAGCCAAAGAGACCCGAGGACGCGGCAAAGAAAGGTGATCCACTGTTCTGTCCATATCACCGTGCGCTGGGGCACGCAATTGAAGATTGCTACGTCTTCAAAGATATTATGGAAGGCATGGTCAAAAAGGGCGAGCTACAGCTGGGAGATTACCAGGTAGAGCCACCTCGTCCACATGAGCCTCCGGCATTAAAAATGGCTGCCAATATGATTTCAATCTACCAACAGCTGCCTAAAGAGGCCGTTGAAGAATGTACCAGGCATACTTATGAAGCTTGCTTCCTCACCCCACTGAAGGATCAGTAAGGATGGCAGATGAAACCCATAAAGAACAGAAAGAAGACTCCCGCAGCCAAAACCAATGGAGCGATTATCCGCGGTGTCACACCAAGACCTGAACCACCTCCAGTAAAGCCAGTATGGCGCACAGCTGAGACAGGGCCAGTCATCCGGATCCCCACTCATAACCGAAGAAGACAAGTCCCCCTACCTGCGCATAAGGAAGTAAGTCCTGCAGCCAGGCGTTTACAGCAGTATATTAATGGGCTCGATGAATATGAACAGAAAAAGCCCGGGCACCTGCTGGTGAAAGACTGTATACTCTGGGAACAGCTCGAAGAATTGAAAATTAAAGAGCAGTCAGAGGCAGAACAAGAAAAAGCTGAGACTGAACCCTTCTGGGGGCAGGGGCCAATAAAGCCAAATTCCCAGAAAAAGAAGAGACGGCCCAAGTCCAAGAAGGGAAAGAGGGTCGTGATAGTACAATGCAACACCCTGTCAGCACTCTTTACCTCGCCCGGGGAGGATGATGAGGATGAAACATCAAATGCCCCGCTAGAAGCCAACCATGCCGAGGCCTCAACCTCGGCACATGCAACACGCTCCGGAAGAAGGTGGGGGCGCCCACCACCAGCTAATCATAACATTATGTTCAGAGGGGAACAACCCTACCAGATTCCCGAACCGGAGGTACGAGGTGTCCAGGTTCCTCCCCCTACCGGCTTGTACCAAGAGAAGAAGAAAGGAGGTCAAACTCCAACATTTCTGGAATTTCTGTCTAGTCTAGAAGATGGGCAATCGATACAGGCTGGGCCAGATAAAGGCAAGGGACCTCAGCAATCGCGTCTGTAGCCTACAAGCAGAATGAGAAAGAAGGGGATAACCCTCTGACGGCACCAGGGGCCATTACTATAGAAGAATCCTCCTAGGAAGTCAGTCCAGAGGTTGAGGCCAGCACTGGTCAGCAGAGGCCACGGGCACCACATGAACCTCCAAAGCCCCGATGGGTAGAAGAAATGAGACTGTCTAATGTCAGGGTGGGCAGCCGGATCATGAAAATGCAAAAGAAGCTCCCTACCAGATTCTCCATCTGGGAGATTCTCTCTCTGAGTAAGAGGCTCGCCAAGCAATTGTTGATGCCCTGCAGTCGCCGGCACAATATGAAGCACTCTTGACAGAAGTGAATTCTGGGCCGTCGGTTACATTCACAGAAGATGACATGCTGATTCCGAATTCCTATCATAACAGACCGCTGTATATGAGGGGCTCCCTGAACTGTCAGCCACTGAACAGGATACTGATAGATCCCGGGGCTACCGTGAACATTCTCCCATACCGCATCTACCAAAAACATTACTTTGATCTGCAGCTTACCAAGGTCAGAGACATGAAAATTGCGGGATTCAACCAGAAATGTGAGACACCCCTTGGGGTGGCTGATTTTAACCTCACATTGGGGGATCTCACTACCGTGGTACGATTCTATGTAATCGACTCCAACACCACATATAAGGCCCTACTGGGGAGACCGTGGCTGCATGAATATCAGATAGTGCCGTCCACGCTACATCAGTGCATTAAATACTGCCATGAAGGAAAAGAAGAGAGGCTGTTTGCGGATCTGCATCCCTTCGAAGTATTCGAGTGCCATATGCTCGATGCATCCTACTACAAGAGGTGTCACAAAAGGGTGAAGAAAAGAGGCTGGGGTCGATCAGAAAAAGTCGGCGACGAAGGCAAGAAATTGGTCTCCACCGCCACCAAAGGGCTATATTAAAAAGCATGAGGTATCGCACATCTCTTATGCCGGTGACTTTGCTCGGATCACTCCTCCTAGCATTCACCCGGATGATATCAATGAAGAAATGAAAGAAAAGTACACACAAGTGGAGGTGCCGTAGGGTTTATTTAAACCCATCGTCAGCCTTGTGTACCAGACGGTGCTACCACTAAAGACTATGGAAGTCCCTCGCTTCTGTGAGCCTCCTACCATATTCTACACTGGGGAGTCAGTCGAGGAAGATGATCAAGACTGCATGGTCCCTGAAGAGGCTGTAAACCAGATGGTGCCAATTACAGGCTTAGATTATACTACCCGACGGGTTTCACAGATGTTCTCTAAGATGCAGATGCCATCACTACAACCTGTTGCCCAAAAGAAGGCGTTCCAGGAGCTATGGGATCCACCTCGGGATAATAAAGAACTGAGGAAGATCACTCAGCACCCAAGATTGGGTTATACCCTTCAAGAATACTATGAAGCTGAGGTGGACGTCATATCTGTCTCCTACCAGCATGAAGACCCTCCCGAGGTGGGATATGACAAGTACCCCTCGAAGATGAAGAAATCATTTATCAATCCATAATGAACAATGAAGCCCCAGACAGTCAGCTGGAGACGGGGACGTCTGATGAAGCAAAGAAAGATTGGTGCTGGGAAGACCTACCTTGCAAAGAAGATCTGTTCCATGCTGAAGCAAAGTTCGACACGGGAATCCCGGATGAGGATCAAGCAGCCAAAGAGCTGAGGGAATGCCTGGAGTTTGAGCGCATCCTAGAAGAAGTCCGGGCTCTACAGAATGATGATCTCTCAAGGGAGTCTGCATCAGAAGAGCCTCTAAGGGCAGAAGACTCCGTCTTCGAGTTTCCTGCTGATCCAGTTACGTCCTCGAGGCATACTGAACATAATACAGCAATGATGGCCGTATATGATGAGCCAGCAACCGCTGATGACCAGTATGATGAAGCAGAAAATCATGAAACTGAAGAAGATTGTATCCCGGGAGGCTTCATTGACTTACAAGAAGCCCCGCCCGAGGTCGAAGATGGAGGTCAGGCCACCGTCGATGAGCTTGTGGAAATAAATCTGGGGACCGCAGATGAGCCAAGGCTGACATTCCTCAGTGCACTATTGGAGCCAGCTACCAGGGAGCAGTATGTACAGTTTTTGAAGGAATTCCGAGACTGCTTTGCATGGACATATGATGAAATGCCGGGACTGAGTTCTGATGTGGCACAACACCGATTGGCAATAAACCCAGAGGCTAGCCCTGTAAAGCAGCCTTCCAGGAGAATGCGCCCTGAATTAATAAATCAGATTAACAAAGAGGTTGACAAGCTAATTGATGTAGGCTTTGTTGAAGAAAATCAATACACTACGTGGCTAGCCAATATAGTGCCCGTAAAGAAGAAGAATGGGCAGATTAGAATATGTGTTGATATCCAGGACCTTAATAAGGCTTGCCCGAAAGATGACTTCCCAGTACCAATCACTGAAGTGATGATCGATGCGACTACTGGTCATGAGGCCCTATCATTTATGGATGGGTCGTCCGGATACAACCAAATCTGGATTGCTGAGGAAGACAGAGTGCACACTGCATTCCGTACCCCGAAGGGGATATTCCACTACAAAAGGATGCCGTTTGGTCTCAAGAATGCCGGCGCTACCTACCAAAGAGCTATGACCAAGATCTTTGATGATTTGCTCTTCAAGAAAGTAGAGTGCTACATTGATGATTTGGTAGTAAAAACTAAAAGAAGAGAAGACCATTTGCAAGACCTGAGGGTAGTATTCCAGAGGCTGCGCAAATATGAACTCAAGATGAATCCCATGATATGTGCCTTCGGCGTGTCCAGTGGAAATTTCCTCGGGTTTATTGTCCATCATAGGGGCATTGAAATTGACCCATCCAAGATTAAGGCTATCCAGAGCTCCATCCACCAAGGAATCTGTCCGAGCTGAGATCTCTACAAGGGCGTCTGGCCTATATCCGATGATTTATATCAAATCTGTCGGGAAGATGCCACCCCTTTCACAAGCTCATGATGAAAGATGTGTCGTTCCTCTGGGACGATGGCTGTCAGGAAGCCTTTGAGAAGCTGAAAGAATATCTCAAGACCCCTCCAGTGCTGGGGGCACCAATTAAGGGCAAGCCCTTGATACTGTATGTCGCAGCCACGTACTGTTCCCTGGGGGCAATGCTGGCACAGGTAAATGAAGAAGGCAAAGAACAAGCCTTATACTATCTGAGTAGGAGGCTGATTAGAACTGAAGAAAGCTACAGCTATATAGAAAAGACCTGCTTGGCACTAGTCTTTGCTGTCAAAAAGCTCCGACACTATATGTTGTCACATGAAGTCAGGTTGATATCTGCAGCAGATCCGCTCAAATATATATTGACTCAGCCAGTACTGAAGGGCCGATTGGGAAAATGGGCAGTGATCCTGATGGAATTCGATATTACCTATACACCCCAGAGGGCGATAAAAGGACAGGCCGTGGCTGATTTCTTCGCAGAGCATCCTGTGTCGGAAAATGATATGCTAGGGACTGAGTTACCCGATGATGAGACACTCGAGGCCTGCCAGACCCAGTCAGTTATGTGGCAACTATTCTTTGATGGAGCATCTAGAACAGAGACAGACTCCGATGGAAAGACCAGAATACGGACTGGAGCCGGTATTGTGCTGAAATCACCAGAAGGGGAGGTCGTGCATACTTCCTGTTCTATAAACAAGCCCTGCACCAATAACGAGGCTGAGTATGAAGCTCTGATAATCGGGCTATATATCAGCCTCAACATGGGTATCCAAATGCTTCAAGTATTCGGGGATTCGATGCTGATAATAAAACAGATCCAAGGGGAGTTCGAAGTGCGGAAGCCAGAACTGAGTCCCTACCACCAAAAAGCTGTGCGCCTCATGGCGAAATTCTACCATATTGAGCTCAAGCATGTGGGCCGTGGACACAATGCCCAGGCTGATGCACTGGCAAAGCTGGCCAGCTCACTAGCAGTTCCACCAAATAAGACACTAAACATTATCGTTATGAACCGGCGGCAAGTCCCCAGTATGCTAGAAGGGTGCCCCGAAGAAAATGGAGTTGCCACCATCAGCACAGAACAAGCGCCTGATTGGAGACAGCACCTGCTGCAGTGGTTTCTACACCAACAACTGCCGCAGATAAGAGAAGAAAAGATGAAACTCCTGAGAATCAAATATTCTTATGAACTCAGGAATGGAATTTTGTTCCGAATAATGGCAGATGCACGCAAGAAGATTCTACTCCGCTGTCTGTCCACTGAGGAAGCTTGGCAAGCGATGAAAGAAACACATGCTGGGACAGCAGGTGCCCACCAGGCTGGTCCCAAGATGAAGATAGAAATCAAGAAGCTGGGCTACTATTGGCCCACCATGTTTGAAGACTACTGTAAATTTGCAAAATCATGCCAGAAATGCCAGGAGCATGCTACTGTGCCTAGAAGGCCTCCTACAACTCTGCACCCTACAATTCGTAGCTGGCCATTTGCACAATGGGGAACTGATGTAGTCGGGCCACTGCCGACTTCCTCGGCCGGACATAAGTACATACTGGCCATAACAGATTACTTCTCCAGATGGGCGGAGGCTATAGCATTAAGAGAAGTGACTGGTGAACTGGTCGCCAGATTCATCAAGCATAACATTATCTTCCGGTTCGGGATCCCCAGCCGAATAATATCTGACAATAGAAGTCATTTCAGAAATCAGAAGGTCTATCGGCTTGCTGAGAAGTATAAGATCGAATGGAGGACCTCCACTCCTTACAATCCACAGGCAAACGGATTGGCAGAAGCTTTTAACAAGACTCTCTGCACCTTGCTGGCCAAGGTCGTCGGTTCCAATAAGAAGGACTGGGAAGAGAAAATGTATGAAGCTCTGTGGGCATACCGTACCGTCTTCAAGACACCTACAGGGTGCTCATCGTACTCGCTGGTATACGGCTCGGAGGTAGTGGTTCCGCTAGAGCTGGAAGTCCCGTCACTCAGAGTGGCAGTCCAATATGGCCTGGCCCGTGGCGAATAGACCAATGCAGAAAGAAGACTAGAAGAACTGGCTGAATTGGAAGGGAAGCGCCTCCAAGCCCAGAAGAGTATCCAAATGTATCAGGCCCGCATGGCCGCTGCATTCAACAAACTCGTAAGAGCACGAGAATTCAAGAAAGGTGACCTCGTCATGGTCAAGAAAAAAGAAGTCATGGCGTCCAACCCAAAAGGAAAGTTGAATGCTAACTGGGAAGGTCCTTATGTAATACAGAGGGTCTACGAAGGAGGGGCCTACGTGGTTGATAACCATCGAGGGGAAATCCAATTCTCACCACTCAACGGAAGACATCTAAAGCTGTATCATGCGGCACAACCGGCATTCCCTGAGTGATCAACCCGAGCTACACCCTTTCCCAGTCTAGTGGCCCTTCGCCCTAGCCGAGCTACCCTTTCTTCATCTAGCGGCACTCCGCCCTAGCCGAGCTACCCCTTTCCCGGTCTAGTGGCACTCCGCCCTAGCCGAGCTACCCCTTTCCCGGTCTAGTGGCACTCCGCCCTAACCGAGCTACCCATTTCTTGGTCTAGCGGCACTTCGCCCTGGCCGAGCTACCTTCCTTGGTCTAGCGGCACTCCGCCCTAGCCAAGCTGCACCCTTTTCTCGGTTTAGCGGCACTCCGCCCTAGCCAAGCTACATATTTCTTGGTCTAGCGGCACTCCGCCCTAGCCAAGCTACCCTTTCTTCGTCTAGCGGCACTCCGCCCTAGCCGAGCTACCCATTTCTTGGTCTAGCGGCACTCCGCCCTAGCCAAGCTAAACCCTTTTCTTGGTATAACGGCACTCCGCCCTAGCCAAGCTACACCCATTTCCCGGTCTAGCGGCACTCCGCCCTAGCCAAGCTGCCCTCATCTTAAGCTTGTGGCATTCCCACCTGTCACCTTCTAAAAAGGGAGGGAAAGAAAAAGAAAGTAAAAAAAAATGGGGTTAAAAATAGAGATACCCCGCCAGACTTGCTCCTATATTAGGGCCAAGTGCAAAAATGGCCTAAAAACCCAGCTGTGGTGAAAACCCGAAAGGGCACTGCAGGTAAAATCGGGTACCCCGCCACGTGAAAACCCGAAAGGGCGCGTGGGCAAAAGCAAGAGGGGGCTGACTCCGGTGAAAACCTGAAAGGGCGCTTGGGTCGGTAATGTGCTGATTCCAAAGAAAGCCTCACCTCCCACCATAAAACTCCTCGTCGATCGACCGGCGCCTTGCCTGATCAACTATTAAACCCATCCGGAATGGACCCTACGTCTATTCTGTTGAAGCCGTCATGCATTGCTCGAGAAAAATTCCCTCGATAATAAGCCCACCTCGGGATAGACCTTCCGTCTGTTCTGATAAAACACTTCCACTTGTTTCTGTCTAAGACCCACCATGATGAAACCTGCCCGGTTTAGACCTTACGTCTATCCCAATGAAACCTATCCTACGTCTCACCGCGATGAAACCTGCTGTTGACCGATTGGCACACTGCCCGATCAACAATGAAACCTTGTCCGGTTTAGACCTTACGTCTATCCCGATGAAACCTATAAAATCCTTGCATTGGTATAAACTCAATACTAATGATGAAACCTGATACTGATCGACCGGCACTTTGCCCGATCAGCGATGAAACCTTGTCCAGTTTAGACCTTGCGTCTATTCCGACTGGATCTACAGGTCTCTTTACGTCCCACCACGATGAAACCTGCTGTTGATCGATTGGCACACTGCCCGATCTATGATGAAACCTATCCAGTTTAGACCTTCCGTCTATCCTGATGAAACTTATGAAATTCATTTGCATCGATATAAACCCGATATTGATGATGAAACCAGCTATTGATCGACCAGCATCTCGCCCAATATCAATCATAAAACCTTATCCAGTTTAGACCCTACGTTTATCCTGATGAAACATATGAAATCCTTGCATTGGGATGAGCCAATACCAATGATGAGACCTGTTATTGATCGATTGGCACGCTGCCTGATCGACGCTAAAATCCATCCAGGGTGGACCTTCCGTCCGCTCTGACATAGCAGAACACTGCGCTTTGAATCTATTCAAACCCTCCGTCTGGATAGATCATGAAACTCTATTCCCTTGCGTTAATGTTAAACCCCACATTAACGATGAAACTCATATTCTCAGCAAACGGCCTCGTGCCCGAGCTGCTACTTATATCCTCTAAATCGATTCGGACCTTTCGTCTGGATAGATCATGAAACCCTACTTCCCTTTGCATTGATGTTGGCACCCACATCAATGATCGTGTGTCCACAATAAACATATGGCGCCATGGTCCATAGGATGAAAGTTCTGGTCCCAGAAAAGATAATGAAAAAGAAAAGAGAAAGAAAACGACAAAAAGTATATATATAAAAAAATGGGGTTGAAAATAGAGATACCCCGCCAGACTTGTTCAGGCAATCTGGACAAGGGCAAAAATGGCTAAAACCCAGCTGTGGTGAAAACCCGAAAGGGCACTGCAAGCAAAATCGGGTACCCCGCCACGTGAAAATCCGAAAGGACGCGTGGGCAAAAGCAAGAGGGGGCTGGCTCCGGCGAAAACCTGAAAGGGCGCTTGGGTCGGTAATGTGGTAATTCAGAAGTTCCATGCCAACCGACACGTTGCCTTTACCTCCCCTTCACTTATGAGGCCTTCCGTCGGTCATCTGGCTCTATGCCCCGTCGATGATAAAGCCTTTTCGGGGTAGATCTTACGTCTACCCTGATGAAATCTACATACCCTCTTTTCACATGTCCCACCGACAATAAAACCGGTCACCAGTCTGATAAAGCCTGGCCAGTTCAGACCTTACGTCTGTCCTGATCAAACTCCTAAACCATCCCTTGATCAATCGGCTCCTTGCCCGGTCAACGATAAAACCCTACCAGGATAGACCCTACGCCTATCCCGATGAAACCTACGTATTTCTTGGCAAAGTCCCACCCGCAATAGAACCTGTTGGAATAGACCTTACGTCTATTCTGATGAAACTTGTGAAATTCCTTTGCATCGATATAAACCCAATATTGATGATGAAACTAGCTATTGATCGACCGGCACCTTGCCCGATCAATGATGAAACCCTGTCCAGTTTAGACCTTACATCTATCCTCATGAAACTTATGAAATTCTTTTGCATCGATATAAACCCAATATCGATGATGAAACCAGCTATTGATCGACCGGCACCTTGCCAATGATGAAACCTTATCCAGTTTAGACCTTACGTCTATCCTGATGAAACTTATGAGATTCCTTTGCATCGATATAAACCCCATATCGATGATGAAACCAACCATTGGTCGATTGGTGCATTGCCCGATCAATGATGAAAATTTGTCCAGTTCAGATTTTGCGTCTGTCCTGATGAAAACCACATACCCTTTTCACGTCCCACCTATGATCAAGTCTACCCAGTTTAGACCTTATGTCTATCCTGATGAAACTTATGAAATTCCTTTGCGTCGATAGTAACCCAATATCGATGATAAAATCTGTCACTGGTCGTTTGATACATTGCCCCGACCAGCTTTGAAACCTGTCTGAGATGAACCATCCATTTGTTCCAAACGATGTTCTAAACCTCTTTTATTCAGCTACCCCCAGGATTGGGTTTAGGCACCCTCCGGATACCGTCGCGCGGTGGAGCGAGTTCCCCATCCTTTCTCTGAAAGGGTGGACGCTCTCCTGCTAGGTACGAGCTATTCCCATAGGGACCGCTGAAACCGCTGCCAAATCATCGTATATTGACGGTGCGATAAGTTAAGAACAAACCACATAGGAGACTGGTATAAAGATTCCTTTTCATTGAATAAAAAAAAGGGAATACAAGAAGGGCCCCTGAGGGGGAATTGTATTACAAAAATGGGAAAACAGATATTCACGGGCGCCGGAATATGTCTTCGAAGGCTAGAAGCCCTACATGCAGAGCAGCCCCCAGCTCATGAAGTCGAGCCTCCTCCGCCTGCAGCCGAGCAGACTCGTCCTGAAAGGACGCCACCTGCCCCTCCAGCAGGGCTACTTCCTCCGCAAGCTGCGGCCGAGAAGTTGTTATCTGCGGCAGTTCAGCCCGGAGGTCAAACAGTTCAGCCTCCAGGATGGCTATCTGGCTACGCACGAACTGCTCCCGCTGCGCCAGAGATTGCAGTTGGCATTGGCGCTCCTAGAGAACAGAGCCCACCTTCTTCAGCTCAGATTTGCACTCCTTCCTTTGCAACTTCAAAGCTGCCAGTCTATCAGACATAATATGTGCCAAGCAGTCTCGGCGATGTATAAACTTTAACAACAATATAACCCGCTGGGTCCATATTTCCATGGGACAGCCCATCGCCTGTAGACCAGCGGTGAAACGCTCGGCTATCTCCTTCAGCCGCAGATAAGTCAGTCCAGGCTGGGACTCCACCAACTGGCGCAGCATGTCAAGATTTTGCCAGAAAAAACTCTCAGAGGAAGCAAAGCCAGGAGAAGGAACTGAAGCTACTTCGAAAGTCACCTCACTGTCAATGTCCGCCCATGGCGTAACATCAGGTTGGGAAGAGGAAGACGGGAGGTCTGCGAAAGGTGCCAACTGAGCTCTCTCTGCAACCCCTGACGAGACCAAGAGGCCTTCCACCTCCTTCTCCTCGGGAGTTGCTATTTGAATGCTCGTAGGGGCAACTTTAATAAGTGCTGGAGCGGCTGCTTCCTGGGTCCCTAATATGATACCCGCATCTTCAGCATCCTCTTCTCGGGGCACCTCCTCCTCAGATTCCGAGAGCAAGGAGATCGATTCTGGGTCGGTTATGGACAATACTCCGGTCTCTGTGGCAGCTACCTCCCCTTCTCCATCTCTGCTTCAGCAGCCAGTTCCTTCAATGACAAGGCGGCAGGGGCTACGGACCGTAAAGGTAAAAGTTCAGTTTCCATAATTACTGTTACGGGAATTGCTAACTCCGGCGCAATGGTCATCACTGCGGCCGGTATAAAGGCAGAACCCCTAACGGGGTCCGTCTCAGCTCTGAAATCCAAGACCCGGATGAGGGCCGAACTCTCCCCCGAGGTCCTCAAGTCCAGCAATGCTAAGTCTGTAGAAGACTGTACCCTCACCGGCACAGGGCGAATTATCTCAGAAACGCCTGCGCAGGTGGCTGACGAAGCAGGAACAACAGCCAGGGTGTCAGTTAGAATGGCTTCAAGGGCTGCAGTCGCTACCGGGCTAGCAACAGGGGATTCCTGTGAACAGATCAATGCAACATCAAGCAGCAGATAAGAAAAATGATAATAATGACAGTGAGGAAAAGGAGAGAGACCCACTTCTAATGTGATGGCGATATCCTCAAAGGAGTGCAAGGAAGAGGAAAGCTCCGCTGCTGAAGCAGCAAAGGGAGGAGTTATATCTGCCTCGGTATCCAAGCCAGCAAATTCTTCCGGTAGTTCCTCCTAAGAAGATGGCACCAGCAGTTTGGGGGGGGTGAACAGTGGGACAATGGCAGTACATACGAATGGGGCCTCTGATTGGGAGATATTCTCCGGCTCGCTCTCGCTGAAATCTGCTCCTTATCCCTCTGCCTCGGAAGCGGTCGCAGAACTGCTAGAAGAGATTTCCACACTATCCACGGGCGAGACTTGCGTCCCTAACGTCTGCCTGGAGGAAGACCGGGTAACTATATGCCTCACAGGGACAAGGCCCCGTTTCGTCTGGGTCTTATGACCCTCTTGTGACTGAGTCATACCGCCAGCTGCTCCCATAACTGCAGCCCCCTCGCTGGCCATCACTGCAGGGAAAAGCTTGTGAGCAAGACAATGAAAAAACAATTGAAATGTGCAAGAAAAGATGGGAAAGCACACTTACCCTCCGCCTCGCTAGCCGGCGTAGGAGAAGGCAATCTGGTCTCCACCAAAGAAGGTGTCACAACTGGCTCTTGGGCTGTGCAAAAAGGGGGGGGTCAGATTCAAAGACTTCTATAAAATTCAGCAAAAGCCGATGAAAGATACAACTACGGGCTGTTGATGTTACCCTCGATTGACGTCTGGGCGCCCTCCCTTTGAGATTCAAACTCATCAAAGGAGGGGATATCAGGAAGAGGGGTCCCAGGGTCCGTCACTGCTGAAGCCGACTGCCGAGCATGGGCCTTCTTGGCCTTCCTGGCCTTCCCAACTGCAGTCTTCACTGCAGAAATCTTTCTCTTCTTGCCCAGAGGCAGGGGAGTGGTCGTCGGTGCTGCTGCAGGGACTTCGAAATAAGCAGGCTTCTCAGCTTGTGCAATGATTTTTCTGTAAAGCCCCTGTCGCTTTATATCTGGCCTGTCTATCGAAGACATCAAAGAAGCAATGAGATCAGTGGATGCAGAGTTTAAATACTAAACAGAAAGCACTACAGTCAGAAAGAAAAGATCATACCTGCTGGGCCATCATAAAAGACAGAAAGTGGCCAGTACAGATAAGCTACCTCCTTGGAGCGGAAAGCAGCCTCCTTGACAAGCCAGCAGACATCACCAAATGTCTGGCACTTCTCCACTAAAGATGCCAGATCGCTATGACCATGAAAATCAAGGCATCGAAATAAGTCAAGGTGGTCCATGCCCCAGCCGTCGACATAATGAAAAGAAACGAACAATGGCTTATTTAGTATGCCGGCTATCGGACTCTCTACAGATAGCCCATGTACATTCAGCAGAACAAACAGCCAGGACGTGTGCTTGTAGTATGTCTGAGTCCTATCTTCCCTGCGCACAAACGTCTTGTAGCGATGAAATCTATCTGTCGGACCCTTCCAAGGGACGACCGTTAGGAGCGGCTCTTCAACAGGGAAAGGGTACTGCTGCGCCTCCAGACGAGCGTCTCCTACATGACACAGATGTTTCAAGCTCCTCATAAAAGTATCTTCATTAATGGTAGCAAAGACAGGCGCGGGTGGCTCGGAGCCTCCTTCTTTCAAAACCCGACGCTGAGTCAGATAGTTCTCGGCCTCCCTCGGATGTTGTGAATAAATCCTTTTCAGGTGGGCCTCGGGGAGGTCAAATACCGGCCCGGGTTGTTGTTTCAGGAAAGAACGCTCGGCCACGTCCCAGAATGCACCCCTGCCATCCCTGTAAAAGCTGGTCCGAATGTTCCACCATTTGATATACTCGGATGTGACACGGGGAACACGGTTGGAAACAGTGGGAACTCTGAAAACTGCACCATCCTGGCGATGATAGAAATCCCACCACAACCGGCCATCACCAACAATGGTGGACCCATGCTTGGCTCGGCTATCCAGGGGAAACTGAGCAACTGATGTAGGGATGTGCTGATCATAGCCAAAATTTCGCCCAAAGCGGAATGGGTAGTATGGTTCCAGGAGAAGCAGACCACCCTTCCTGAAGACTAAAACACTGGGTCGAATGGCCATGGCCCATCTAACCAGCTCCGGCTCCAGAATAGACCGAACGGCATTAGCCCCTGAAACGGGGTGAACATAGGTCTCTACCTCTTCCATCTTGCATTCTCTTTGAGAATGAACCAAAGGAGCTGAACCTGCTGCCAAGCTCCAGAAATGAATGCTGCCAGGGGCATCCACTGGTATCCTTGTCAGTCGGCCCCTTATTTTAAACAACTGGTCAGAAAAACAGCCAGGTTCGGCATTGGCAAATTCAATCATTCTGGGCAACACTGTATCTGCCTGCAGAGTTCTAGGGGCCAATTCAGGAAATAGACTGCAGACCCAGGCATTGAAGAAATGAAAGGGGCCCACGGTCCTCAAAGAGCGGGGAGTCCGATGCTTGTACAGATCCCCCAAAGATTTATAGATTAAACACAAGGCCACTGGGCAAAGTGACAGCCTCATCCCCCAGGCCATCTGGCATGCCGGGTATATGGCTTCGGGCAAAATGATTGTCTCGTCCCCTTGAGGGAGAGTGAAAGTGCACAACCAGAATGTGAAATAAGCCGCACAATGTGTGATAGGGTCCACCCCTGCTGGATTTGGACCACCTTTACCTACACGATGCAGTGAAGATGGCAACGCTGACTTATAGCGAGGAGCCCTTATCTGCTTGCTGGCCGTCGGACCCAAGGAAGGGAAGTCTGCATATTTCAAGGGGCCGTCAAAGAAATACTGAATCCACTGCCCTATGCGGACCCTCAGCTTGCTGCCTTTCTCTCTATGATGGTAACCCTTGGAGGATCCTCTGCTATACGCCAGACAGATGGAGCGATACACGTTCATTAAATACCGGTAGGAATAGCCAAGTGAATACTTGCCTTCGCCATCTGAGCTATCCTTCTCGGAATCTGCCAAGCAGACCTCTTCATACGGCTCACAGTCAATATGCAGACCAGAAAGCTGTGACAAACTCCAGAGGTCGAGAGATGTTTCACCCTCTGCTGTATAAAATATGTTGAATAGAGGGCAGAATACTTCAAACATTCCACAGCATAACCCTCGGGATATGGGGTAGCGGAATCTAGAAGCAAAGACACTGTGATATACCCCGGCTCTGATCAGCAGAGGGCCATTGTCACGCCCCGAGCGCGGAAGATACCCGGAGATGCGCGACGTGTCTATATCAATCATGTCAATCAGAGTGGTCGTGTATTCGACACAAAGACAGAGATGCGCAAAATAGCAAGATAACCCAATCCTTTATTTCATAATGGATAGACTATTACAAATCCAATACTCTGTTAAATAAAAAAAGGAAAAGAATACATAGTTGACTCAAGAAAACTATGGAAAAGACTAGACGACACTTGTAGAAGCTCTATCACTTTCACTCTTGACCATTCCCATCCGATTGACTTCCATCGTCGTCGGACTTACCTGAAAGGTACAAAGGGACAAACGGGATGAGCGAACGCTCAGTAGGAAATTATATCTCAAGTACTAGCAAGTGGTTTAAGTAATTACATTTTCATGGATGCAATAAAGCTATGCATGCTCGCATGAAACGACAAGATAGAGAGAATGTAATATCAAAGAAATAAGATGAACTTTCATGAACAAGATACAAGTTATTCAAGATATTCAAGCAAGTACCATTATCGAGTCATGTCAAGAACTTTGGCTATCATGTATCAAGCAAGTAAATTACCCTTTTTCGGGCCACGCATTTCATGTAAAGTCAAGTACGATTCAAGTACAAGATGTGTGTGGAATGTCCAATCAAGCAAGTCAAGTACTCGGTATAATGCCAGATACCTTATCATTTTAACTCCCATGGGCACAAGTACTTTCGGGTGCTCCTCCCAGGACCAGATCGGGCCCTATATGCGCAGGCATTTATCATGTGTTTTGACATCCACTCTTGTTTATATAGCCAATATAGAATTTCAATAATCAAGCTTGTAGATACGTATGACAACTTCGATAGAAAAGAGTCCAAAATATGACAAAGGACATAGAATGGCGATAATAACGGTATAATCACGAGTTCGATAAAACTAGGTAGAATATAGTTCCCTTAACTTAGGTACCATGACAAATCAATATGGACATTCTTTATATAGAATTGAGGTCCACATGAACATTAGATCAAGCAAGATACCCTCATTCTTATCATAGAATTGGGGTTTACAAGAATGACACGATATGGCATGATATCATCATCCCATCAAGAATTTCTTATGATATACTCTTTGTATAATCATAAGGGCCGGTATACCATGTTTTCTTTAGATTGACATGGCAAAAACTGTGTAATGGGTTTTTAGGGTACAACCAGCTCAGTCGGCCTTGAGGGAATCCAAGGCTACGAGGAGTCTTACGGAGGTCTCTATGACTAACTTGCTAGTCCAAAGGAACGGAATGTCCAATGGAGAGCTTGTATGTCAATGAGAGTTGAGTGTGATCGATAAATCAACATGAAACGTGGGACTATACTCACGGAGTGGAGAATAGTGCCGATATATATATATATGTATAATATATAAACCATCGGTTAGCAAATCAGAGGAAAAATCAGTTTACAGTAAAATAACGACTTAGGTCAAGTCGTGTCTCAAGTAATTAACGCCTAACTGAAGGGCGTTTACATATATTGCCAATTTGCAGAATTTCCATTATTTCATTAATTTATCAAAAACACGCCTTTCCTGGGGGCGTTTCTTAAAAGTTGACGACTGCAGGGCAGGCGTCTCATCATTTACATATTTGACAGGATATAATTATTCTCAGAAATTTATCAAAAACGCGCCCTTGGAAGGGGCGTTACTTTCAAAAACGCGCCCTTGGGAGGGGCGTTACTTTCCAATTCCATTTTACAGAATATGTGAATTTTAGGTTTTTAACATATACACGCCCTAGAAAGGGGCGTTACTTTTAATGTTCACGCCTTGTACTGGGGCGTTAGAATATGGAAAACGACTTTGCCCAAGTCGTGAATTTCAAGGAATTTACGATATTTTAATAAATAATATTTCGAGAGACAGGAGACATGTCATGGCAGTAAAATTTAACAGGAATTCACAGAGTCATGCAAGATATTAAAAATCAATATTTCATATGTATTGTAATTTTTAAACAGGATCAATTATTAATCACATGCGATTCTTATGAAATTAACGCCTGCGTAGAGGGCGTCAAATATTAAATTGACGACCACTAATATGGTCGTTTCTTTTAAATTAGCGCCCTAATCAAGGGCGTTTCTTTCAAAATATTTCAGAAAACGCACGAAAACTATAATAATCATATGCATGACATGCTTATATATATATATATCTTGCATTAATTTCATTTGGGCTACAGTAGCTTGAGAAAACCTACCTTTAATGGTTGATTTGGTTTAATCGAAGGGACGAAGAATCCCGCTGGTAGTAGTAAGAAGAGAAGGTGATTGTATTTGATGAGGATGATGAAGATATTGATCTTCTGTCTTCAGGAACTTCACCCAACAATCGATCTGTAAGGAAAAGAAAAGAAGATGAGGAAGATGGGGACATAACCGTAGTTAGGAAAAGTTTTAGAAGAACCTTACCTATGTTCTTCACAGCGTGTGCTCTCTCTTCAACCTGTAAGAAGAGAAGGAGATGAAGAACGTTAGTTCTTCATACACTCCAAACAGAAAGAAAGGAATAAGAAGAACAGTTCTGTTCTTCACTTACCGTGGCAGAGGCTTGAATCAAATAGGTTTAGGGTTTGCTCGATCAAGACTATTTATAGGATTTTGGACGTCCTGTTAAGGTTAGTGTTCTAGTAGAAGCAATGCTTCCAATATAGAGTCCTTGCCCTATTAAATACTTACTGGATTAACATAATCCTTCCCTGGATAAGCTCCCGTGTCGAACGGAACTCGAATGGAATTAACGCCTTTGGTCAGGGCGTGTATTCTTGAATTAACGCCTTGCATAAGGGCGTTTCTTAAAAAGCGCCTTGAAAAAGGGCGTTTCGTGTTTTAAAACACGCCCAAGATAGAGGCGTTTCTTTTACTTGCCTATTTGGTCGCGTGAGTTGACGACCGCACGTGTGGGCGTCCTTTCTTTAGTAACGCCTTTGATAGAGGCGTTTCTTTTTGAATTAACGCCCTAATAAGAGGCGTTATTTTTAATTTGTTTTATTTCGTCCGATTAACCCTATTCCTTTTATATATATTACTTCTGTAATATATATGTTTTAATTCATTTCAATTATTCATTTATTAGGGTTGCTACACCCTCCCCCACTTAAAAAGAATTTGGTCCCCAAATTCAATATATATATAATTATACATGCGGAGAGTGTAGGACATATACCTCTTAGAATAACTCGGGAAATTGTTTCTTCATAGATTCCTCGGTCTCCCATGTCGCTTCGCGTTCAGGATTCTTATTCCATTGCACCTTGATCATGGGAATAACCTTATTCCTTAGAGCTCGTATTTCTCGATCTAATATCTTTAACAACTTGATTAGTTCGCTCGGTCTGACCATCCGTTTGTGGGTGAAAAGCAGTACTAAAGTTGAGCCTTGTCCCCAACGAATGTTGTAATCCCTTCCAAAAATGAGAAGTAAAACGGGGATCTCTATCAGACACGATTGAGACAGGAATTCCATGTATCCTGACTATTTCTTTAATGTATAGTGCAGCTAGCACATCAATCGACCATCGGCTTTTGATTGGCAAGAAATGTGCCGATTTAGTCAATCGATCAATGATAACCCAGATTCCATCATGTCCTCCTTTAGATTTAGACAAACCCATGATGAAGTCCATACCAATATCCTCCCATTTCCACTTAGGAATATCTAGAGGATGTAGTTTTCCCGCAGGCTTTTGGTGTTCCGCCTTGACCTGTTGGCATGTGAGACAGCGTGATACATAGTCCGCTATTTCTCTTTTCATATTGGGCCACCAAAAGTTCCTCTTTACATCTTGGTACATTTTAGTTGATCCAGGATGAATAGTGTATCTTGATCTGTGAGCTTCATCTAAGATCTTCTTCTTTAATTCCGGACAATCGGGTATACAAGTTCTATCTTTGAACGATAACCTTCCATCAGAAGTTAGTTGAAAATCAGATTGTCCTTCTAATCTGCCTTTGATTTCTACTAACATAGGATCATTATCCTGAAGTGTTTGTATCTCAGATAACAAATCCGACTGTATGCTTACATGAGATAATGTGACAAATTTGGATTCCGTGTCCAAGCTTATATTGAGCTCGGAGAATTGTTCAAGTAACCTCCATTCTTGTATCATACAATTGGCTATCCTTGCTCTCGGCTTTCGACTAAGGGCATCAGCCACATAATTACCCTTTCCGGGATGGTATTGTATACTGAAGTCGAAGTCCTTGAGATATTCTAGCCAACGTCTTTGTCTCATGTTCAGCTCCTTTTGTGAAAATAGATATTTGAGACTTTTGTGATCGGAGTATACAGTAAACTGTACCCCATAGAGATAGTGTCTCCATATCTTTAGGGCAAATACTACCGCGGCCAATTCCAAGTCATGGACGGGGTAATTCTCCTCATGCTTCTTCAGTTGACGAGAAGAGTATGCTATGACCTTCCCATGTTGCATTAGAACACATCCGAGGCCAATGCCAGAAGCATCAGTGTAGACCTCGAATTTCTCTCCTTCAATTGGTAGGGCTAAGACTGGAGCTGTGGTGAGATGATCCTTGAGAGTTTGGAAACTGCTTTCACATTCCTCACTCCATTCATATCGGATCTCCTTACGAGTTAATCTTGTAAGTGGTACGGCGATCTTAGAGAAATCTTTGATAAATCGCCGATAATAGCCTGCAAGACCTAAGAAACTTCTGATCTCGCTTGCATTAGTGGGTCTCTCCCAGTTTCTCACAGCTTCAACTTTTGACGGATCCACAGATAAACCGTCCTTGGATATGACATGTCCGAGAAAAGCCACTTCTTCAAGCCAGAACTCGCATTTACTGAGTTTAGCATATAATTGATTTGTCCTCAAGACTTGCAATGCAATCCTCAAATGCTCTTCATGTTCTTCCTTAGTCTTAGAATATATCAATATATCATCGATGAAGACTACTATGAATTGATCCAAGTAAGGCCTGAATATGCTATTCATTAACTGCATAAAGGCAGCAGGGGCATTTGTTAGTCCAAAAGGCATAACAACAAATTCGTAATGGCCATACCTGCTTCTGAATGCGGTCTTGTGAATGTCATCATCCTTGATCCTTAATTGATGATATCCCGACCGGAGATCAATCTTGGAGAAATATTTGGATCCTGAAATCTGATCAAACAATTCATCGATTCTCGGCAGTGGATACTTGTTCTTGATAGTAAGATGATTCAACTGTCGATAGTCAATACACAATCTCATGGATCCATCCTTCTTCTTTACAAATAAGACTGGTGCTCCCCACGGGGAAGTACTTGGTCTAATAAACCCTTTTCGGATTAGTTCCATCAACTGCTCCTTCAACTCCTTGAGTTCAGCAGGGGACATTCTATATGGTGCCTTTGAAACCGGACCGGCACCAGGGACTAAGTCGATGGTAAAGGCCACATCTCTTTGCGGGGGTAATCCCGGCAGTTCTTCCGGAAATACGTCTGGGAATTCTCGTACTACTTGAACGTCTTCTATCTTGGTTTCCTTAGCTTCTTTATTAGTGACAAAAGCAAGGAAGGATACACATCCTTTCCTGACGAGCTTGCTTGCTCGAAGAGCCGAAATAAGAGGGGATTTGCTTCGACTCTTAGGACTAGTATAAGTCAGTTCTGGAAATTCTTTGAAAACAATCTTGCTATTACGGCAATCAACCGTTGCCTGGTACTTAGATAACCAATCTGCTCCTAGTATAACATCATATTCTTTTAGATCTAAGCAGATAAGATCAATAGGAAAATTCTTTCCTCGAACCAACACCTCACAGTTTTGGTAATGATGCGTGATATCCGTCTCGTTTCCGAGAGGAGTAGACAATATTATCTTCATCCATTCTGGTTCTAGAGGTAATGGGTCAGCAAACTTCTTGGAAATAATGGAATGCGATGCACCCGTATCAAATAAGACATGTGCATATTTGGAATAAATTTTTAATGTACCTTCCACCAATCCGCCTTCTTCTTCTGGTTCGGTCTCTTGGATTGCATGAAGACGCGCGTTCCTTGTCACTGGGCGTTTACCCTCACCATCTTGGTCATTCATTAATGGACAATCGGGAATCCGATGTTCACGACTCCCACAACGGAGACATGCTCCTAATTTCCTCCAGCATTCTTCTGTTTTGTGACCAGCCTTGTCACAATGCTTGCATACTACGTTTGAAGGGGTAGTGGTGATAGAGAAAGGCTTGGATTTCTTGTACTTCTGATCTTGAGAGGAAGAACCTCCATTATTGGGCCTCTTCTTAAAGTTGGGTTTAAAAGAACCCGAACTTGTGACTTGCTCCTTTTTGTCTTTCCCACGGATCCTATCAGATAGTTCCGTGGCATCTTCAAGCAACTGAGCTCGGCGCACTATTTCAGTATAAACTTGAATATCCATAGGCGCCAGTTGAGTAATGTAGTGGGGCCTAAGCCCATTAAGAAATCTACGGGCTTTCATCTTTTCCGTGCCAATTAAATGCTTAGCATATCTAGACAGTCTAGAGAACTGTGCTTCATAATCAGCCACCGATAAAGATCTTTGCTTTAATGCGGCAAATTCGGCGGCCTTCCTTTCCTGGACCCTATCAGAGAAATATTTGGCGTTGAAATATTCAACGAATTCACCCCATGTAACTTGAGTTGGGTCAATAGTAGCTTCAATCGACTCCCACCAGCATCTAGCATCCTTTTCTAACTGGAAAGTAGCTAATAAGACTTTGTCCTGATCCGTGCATTGCATGACACGGAATATACGTTCAATCTCCCGAACCCAATGCTCGGCATCGTCTGGATCGGTCGATCCCATGAACTTCGGGGGATTCATATTCTTGAATGCTTGGTGTAAGCTTCCAGCTCGTGGAGCACCACCTTGTGCTACCTGTTGTAGCACTTGGGTCATCCCTTGAAGGGTACGCTGCATGTTGCGCCATTGAGCACGTTCGGCAGCCATTATCCTACAATTACAATAGCTATGTTAGTATTATATCACTATGATCTTATAAAGGACTCATTGATCATTTAACCCTTGGTTCTACCCACTCTCACTTGGTTAAAGGTTTTGAAACCTATCCTTGGACTTGGGTTTCCTAGGAATTGAATACCTTAGGCTCTGATACCACAAAGACTGTCACGCCCCGAGCGCGGAAGATACCCGGAGATGCGCGACGTGTCTATATCAATCATGTCAATCAGAGTGGTCGTGTATTCGACACAAAGACAGAGATGCGCAAAATAGCAAGATAACCCAATCCTTTATTTCATAATGGATAGACTATTACAAATCCAATACTCTGTTAAATAAAAAAGGAAAAGAATACATAGTTGACTCAAGAAAACTATGGAAAAGACTAGACGACACTTGTAGAAGCTCTATCACTTTCACTCTTGACCATTCCCATCCGATTGACTTCCATCGTCGTCGGACTTACCTGAAAGGTACAAAGGGACAAACGGGATGAGCGAACGCTCAGTAGGAAATTATATCTCAAGTACTAGCAAGTGGTTTAAGTAATTACATTTTCATGGATGCAATAAAGCTATGCATGCTCGCATGAAACGACAAGATAGAGAGAATGTAATATCAAAGAAATAAGATGAACTTTCATGAACAAGATACAAGTTATTCAAGATATTCAAGCAAGTACCATTATCGAGTCATGTCAAGAACTTTGGCTATCATGTATCAAGCAAGTAAATTACCCTTTTTCGGGCCACGCATTTCATGTAAAGTCAAGTACGATTCAAGTACAAGATGTGTGTGGAATGTCCAATCAAGCAAGTCAAGTACTCGGTATAATGCCAGATACCTTATCATTTTAACTCCCATGGGCACAAGTACTTTCGGGTGCTCCTCCCAGGACCAGATCGGGCCCTATATGCGCAGGCATTTATCATGTGTTTTGACATCCACTCTTGTTTATATAGCCAATATAGAATTTCAATAATCAAGCTTGTAGATACGTATGACAACTTCGATAGAAAAGAGTCCAAAATATGACAAAGGACATAGAATGGCGATAATAACGGTATAATCACGAGTTCGATAAAACTAGGTAGAATATGGTTCCCTTAACTTAGGTACCATGACAAATCAATATGGACATTCTTTATATAGAATTGAGGTCCACATGAACATTAGATCAAGCAAGATACCCTCATTCTTATCATAGAATTGGGGTTTACAAGAATGACACGATATGGCATGATATCATCATCCCATCAAGAATTTCTTATGATATACTCTTTGTATAATCATAAGGGCCGGTATACCATGTTTTCTTTAGATTGACATGGCAAAAACTGTGTAATGGGTTTTTAGGGTACAACCAGCTCAGTCGGCCTTGAGGGAATCCAAGGCTACGAGGAGTCTTACGGAGGTCTCTATGACTAACTTGCTAGTCCAAAGGAACGGAATGTCCAATGGAGAGCTTGTATGTCAATGAGAGTTGAGTGTGATCGATAAATCAACATGAAACGTGGGACTATACTCACGGAGTGGAGAATAGTGCCGATATATATATATATGTATAATATATAAACCATCGGTTAGCAAATCAGAGGAAAAATCAGTTTACAGTAAAATAACGACTTAGGTCAAGTCGTGTCTCAAGTAATTAACGCCTAACTGAAGGGCGTTTACATATATTGCCAATTTGCAGAATTTCCATTATTTCATTAATTTATCAAAAACACGCCTTTCCTGGGGGCGTTTCTTAAAAGTTGACGACTGCAGGGCAGGCGTCTCATCATTTACATATTTGACAGGATATAACTATTCTCAGAAATTTATCAAAAACGCGCCCTTGGAAGGGGCGTTACTTTCAAAAACGCGCCCTTGGGAGGGGCGTTACTTTCCAATTCCATTTTACAGAATATGTGAATTTTAGGTTTTTAACATATACACGCCCTAGAAAGGGGCGTTACTTTTAATGTTCACGCCTTGTACTGGGGCGTTAGAATATGGAAAACGACTTTGCCCAAGTCGTGAATTTCAAGGAATTTACGATATTTTAATAAATAATATTTCGAGAGACAGGAGACATGTCATGGCAGTAAAATTTAACAGGAATTCACAGAGTCATGCAAGATATTAAAAATCAATATTTCATATGTATTGTAATTTTTAAACAGGATCAATTATTAATCACATGCGATTCTTATGAAATTAACGCCTGCGTAGAGGGCGTCAAATATTAAATTGACGACCACTAATATGGTCGTTTCTTTTAAATTAGCGCCCTAATCAAGGGCGTTTCTTTCAAAATATTTCAGAAAACGCACGAAAACTATAATAATCATATGCATGACATGCTTATATATATATATATCTTGCATTAATTTCATTTGGGCTACAGTAGCTTGAGAAAACCTACCTTTAATGGTTGATTTGGTTTAATCGAAGGGACGAAGAATCCCGCTGGTAGTAGTAAGAAGAGAAGGTGATTGTATTTGATGAGGATGATGAAGATATTGATCTTCTGTCTTCAGGAACTTCACCCAACAATCGATCTGTAAGGAAAAGAAAAGAAGATGAGGAAGATGGGGACATAACCGTAGTTAGGAAAAGTTTTAGAAGAACCTTACCTATGTTCTTCACAGCGTGTGCTCTCTCTTCAACCTGTAAGAAGAGAAGGAGATGAAGAACGTTAGTTCTTCATACACTCCAAACAGAAAGAAAGGAATAAGAAGAACAGTTCTGTTCTTCACTTACCGTGGCAGAGGCTTGAATCAAATAGGTTTAGGGTTTGCTCGATCAAGACTATTTATAGGATTTTGGACGTCCTGTTAAGGTTAGTGTTCTAGTAGAAGCAATGCTTCCAATATAGAGTCCTTGCCCTATTAAATACTTACTGGATTAACATAATCCTTCCCTGGATAAGCTCCCGTGTCGAACGGAACTCGAATGGAATTAACGCCTTTGGTCAGGGCGTGTATTCTTGAATTAACGCCTTGCATAAGGGCGTTTCTTAAAAAGCGCCTTGAAAAAGGGCGTTTCGTGTTTTAAAACACGCCCAAGATAGAGGCGTTTCTTTTACTTGCCTATTTGGTCGCGTGAGTTGACGACCGCACGTGTGGGCGTCCTTTCTTTAGTAACGCCTTTGATAGAGGCGTTTCTTTTTGAATTAACGCCCTAATAAGAGGCGTTATTTTTAATTTGTTTTATTTCGTCCGATTAACCCTATTCCTTTTATATATATTACTTCTGTAATATATATGTTTTAATTCATTTCAATTATTCATTTATTAGGGTTGCTACAGCCATATTCCTTTAAAACAAACTCGGTGAACTCCACCGCTCCCACCCGGAATAAGTGGGCGTCAGTGATCTTGGTATCTCCAAACCAACCGGCAGCTAGATGATACTTGAACTGGACGGCCGAACAATTCAATACAAAGGGCTCTTCACGGTATCCCAACTTTATCGGTGCCAGGAATAAACCATAGCCAGGCTTTTCCCTATGAACCCGGCCGCTAGCATTATCCCACCGGGCAGGTGTGAATTCCGGGGCCCGGGTCAACATTTTCTTCTCCGATTCCAACTCCGAGATGTCGAGGACTGCACCCCAGTTGCGCTTCTCCCCGGGAAGATAGATGGCTTTACCACGATACACTGAGTCCTTCAGACTGTCCCTCTCAGCTAATATAGCAACTTCAACTACACGGGCTATCTGATAGTCTTGCATGCCACCTACGGTAAAGGTTCGGATGAATGGCATCAAGTGGCGGTCTTTCGGGAGATCCGGCCGATAGTCGTTGCCCCGTCTAAAGCATGTCTCCATTGCAGTGGAATATACCTGCGATGTTGATACTGTATCCGTCTCAGAATCAGACGAGTCGTCGACGACAGCAACTTTATCATATCCGAAGTCCAGGCTATGCACGTTCAGCCAGTTTACTACAGCCCGTGATATGTCTGGCTGGGCTGACGAGCTTGTTCCAACAGCTCCAGAAGATGCATCAGTGGAACTGGAAGCCATTACAATGCCTGCAGTCAAAGAAAAGATGTGAATGAAAGTCCCAAAATAAGAAACAGTCTTACGAAGATTAAAGTATAAGGTTCTGTGGAAATTTTGGCAGTATTTCCCCTTGTTTAGGGTCTCCCAAAGAGAATAGGGAGTCACCCACCAAGAGGGAGTGATCCCGTAATCAATAGGGATTTAATCCCCAAATAATGTCCCACCCGGACGAAATCTACTGAAACGGGGAAGAAACGGGATGGGAGCGCTCGCGAAGAGGAGCTCGCCACTGCCGAGAGGATGAAGAGAGAGAAGGGACCGTGAGAAATGAAGGCAAATGGGGCTCTCGGCGGGTTAAATAGGCCCTGCCGAAGAAGGGTTCTCGGCGCGATAAGAGGCGCGCCGAGAACCCCCCTAATGACCCGTCAAAAATGGGCAGGCCGAGAACCTCCCGTCGGCCTGAAGGAAAAGGCACGCCGAGACGCCCGTGCCAAAAAGCCTAAGACGCCCGCGCCGAGAGGGTTGCGCCGAGAAGCCCGCACCGACAGGCCGCGCCGAGAAGCACCCGCGCCGAGAAGGGTCTTACCTCGCGCCGAAAAGCCCAAGGCAAGGCCAATAAGGCTCCAAAGTGCTGACAATAAAATCAGAGGATATGGGGATGAAAAATATGAGAATGAAAGATACATGTGCATAATATTGCTACAGCAACATGATTAAACCGAAGGGCAACGTCAAAGAGAGACTGAGGAAGATATCCTCAAATGATGAAGTGCACCTGCGGACCCCGTGCCGCTTGTTCTGTGCTTACACCGTCCACAGGTGGGGGGCATTTATTGACACCTAAAATGTAACTGAGAACAAGATGAGACCAAAAAAGAAGATTGAACCAGACATGAAGCTCTCAGGAATTCCTGCAAAGTCAGAATGGCAGAAGAGTCGTCACTAAAGTTATCACCCAGCTGAGACCCTTCCCGATCAAGCTGATGTCCGGTATTGTCGTCGCTCAGACGGCAGTACTGATGAAGAATTGTAGTCTACTGAATGATGAAAATCCCTAGAGATATTCTGATAAGACTGTGTCAACCCATCAACTAAGGGACCTCCACCTGTTCTGACAGATTCGAGGGACTGATAAATGAAAGGGCAGGTTAGGCTGCTTTGACAGCTCAAACCTACTGATGAGGAAGGGTAAAATATTAAAAAAACCCTAAATGGGATCACTAGTGTGACGCCGGGAGTTCCTTACCAGGGCCCAAAGCCCATGTGGGGCGGCGCCGGGAAGCCCCATCCTTTGGCGCCGAGAGGCCTCCCGCTTTCGATTAGGGCGCACCGGGAGCTCGTGGTCTGCGCGCCGAGGTGAGCATGCCGAGAGGGGAAGGGTTTGTGCTATAAAAACCCCTTTTCTCTCGAGAAAAAGGGGGACGGACGACAAAAAAAAAGAGGGGAACAGAAGAGAAGATAGCCACAAAGAGAAGCCAGAGAAAGGAAGAGAGAAGTCCATACCCAGCTCTAGGAAACCGGCGGCTGCTGAGAGATCATGGGAAGAAGAAGAAGGTCTGCTGAAGGGGGAGGGAGAGGAGTCAATGCTCCGCCCTCCCCTGTCTCTCTTGTATTTCTTCCCCCGATGCATACTATTTTCGTCTGTGTTCTCTTTGAACATGCTATCTCCCATCTTTCTGCTATTTTGAAGGGGCTTCATTTCGCTATGTCATGTATACTCCTTCTACCACGTTTATGTGGGATCTGTATTGATGCTAAAGGTTCCTTATTCGTTGTCATTCGAGGTGTACCTTTGTAGCCGATTATGTATAAGCAGTAGAACCGATTGAATGGATGGAAGTTTGGGTTTCCCTCTTCTCACCCCTCTCTGATGACAGTGGTGGTCACCTTTCCGATTGCGAGTTTCGATCGATGAATGTGTGGTTCGGGGTGTTTGTCGTTAGCCTAGGTTCCTGTGGGTTTTAGGAAGCTGGTACAGAGCCCAATCCTTGCCTCCATGGATTCTTGGGTTCTGTCCCTTCTCTCTTCCGCGACAACATCGATGATTTAAACGTTGCTAAGTCCATAGTCCTCTCGAGTTTCCCAAGCCATTGGGGCCATTACAGGGATCAGAGACAGTCATCTCTTGATCTCCTGGATGGCTGGCAATATAGACGGCATAAAGCCTGTTCCAGAGGGCTCTAACGCCTGTGACTTCAATCCCTCGAAATCTCTTCTATTCATGTGACTCCTTGATGTTAATCTGGCAGCTTGACAGGGCCCTCAGTCCCTTCCTCGTTTGCATCCTAAAATCCCCCAGCCGTTATCTGAATCCCAGGAAAAATCCCCAAAACAGAGCATCGTAGAACCCCCACGAGCCTTCCCGGCGCCAGAAGAGCTCTCGGCGCGGCCCGCGCCGGGAACCCCACGCCGAGAGCTGCCTCTTCCTTCTAAAGCCATGCCCAGAACCCATTCCCCCTCGCCGGGAACCCCACGCCGAGAGCTGCCTCTTCCTTCTAAAGCCATGCCGAGAACCCATTCCCCCGCGCCGGGAACCCCATGCCGAGAGCTGCCTCTTCCTTCCAAAGCCATGCCGAGAACCCATTCCCCCGCGCCGGGAAGCCTGCCTATGCTCGTTATTGCTGCGCCGAGAGCCTCTCCTCCTCTGCCCCATCTTTAAGCACTCTGCCATACTAACTCGAGGGATATCTACAAGTCACAGGGTACACCCCATGGAATAAATAAACGGGGAACCATCCCCAACATCACACCATGCCAGGGCCCGGTGCCTTTCTCTTTCGGTTTTCATCCCGGCACTCCGTGGATGATCACCTATTTCCCCTTGGGCATGTTCGGAGTCGAGGGGAGATGCTGTCGAAATCTAGTCCAATGTCATCAACCCCGATGAGTCGAGGGAGTGTCTCCGATACACTTCCCACCCGACTCCATCTTCGGGGGAAATGAACCCATTTGGAGCGACCGGTCAAGTGAAAGTGTCAAAAGGGGAATACCCCAATGATTAACCGAATTCCGTCCCGCCACTGCGTGGATGGTCTTCTATCCTTACCCGGTACGGCTCAAAGTTAAAGGTTGTGCCGCCCGATTCAGTCCGCTGAACTAAATAAATCCGCCCTCCATCCATAAGCATAAAGCCTTTATTTCACACATCAGTATTTTGACTGCCTTCTGAGGCCTTCTATTTCGGCGTTTAATCAAGGGTTGTCCTTCTTAGGAAGGGCGTAATTAACGTCATAGCCTTTATGGTATGGCGGACTTTTGGTCCCGACTCGGACTTCACAATCGACTGACCAAGTCAAGTCGAGCGCACGATGAAATCGTCACACATGTGACTGGCACGCCTAACAAACCAAATAAAAAAATAATAAAAATAAATAAATAAATAAATAACAACAAGATAAAAAGATGATTAAGAAGAAAAAAATCCCCGCGTCCACAGCGTCCTAGTGGGAATCCCAGCCTCACGGAGAATTACGGAGGCCTTGAAACAAGATTTCCTAGTCCATTGGAAGGAATATCCAATAGAGATGTCCTCATGTCCAAGAATAATGTTCCTATAGTGCAAAGCAAACTAATGGACAACATAACGGAATATGTGCCATATACTTAAAGAAATGACTCTATAGATAGGAAAGAATGTGTAACATTATGAAATCAAGATAAAACTCCAACAATACAACTTTGGAAAATCATGATTTAGAATATAAAACTATAGAGTTTTAGCCAATGAAATTAGCATAACTTAAAATAACCTAAGACACATTAATCATGCAATTTGATTATGAATCAGAAACTAAACTCAAAGTCGTGATAATAGGTCCAAACTTAACTATCTAAGCTTATTTATAAGTAACTTAACTAGTTACTATTCTGCCTTGGGCAAACAGAACACATGTGTCTGACGGTCTAGGATAGGCGCGTTACAGTGGGTGACGGTTTATCGAGGGGCCGTTACAGTGGTGTAATGCTCCTGCTAGGGTGCGTCAGAGATAATAGAACAAGTAAAAGCATAAAAGGATGTGACGGTCTATCATAAGGCCGTTACATTAATGTGACGGTCTTACGCTGGTGCGTCAGAGAATCTGCTGGCAGTAAACTAAGTAAAGGTTTATGAAAACATAACATCCCTGAAAATCAACATACTACCACTGTCCTAGTCATGAAAACGAAGTATAGGCCAACTTAATGCATAGGTTTAGTGAATAGACATGATAATATCTTTTAATTTTCATTTAGGGCTAAGAAATGCATGAATGTATAGAACTAGGTAATGATGAAATTCTTAGTCTACAATGCATGAAATCAAGCACAATCAGAGGTCTTTTATTTCTAACAAGTTGTTTTTGCCAATCATGAGATAACCTACCTCTTCTAGAACCTTAAAAACTTCGAATTTGATGCTAGGTGCTACCCTTAGTCGCTTGTAATTCTTGTGATAAATCAGAAACTTCAATCCGCTCTATTTCCTCAGCCTCTTGACATAAGGATGTGAAAATTTGATGGTAAGAAGATGAAACTTTTGGGAACAAAAAGTTCTAAAGGATCGTACTCTAATTACTTCGTTTAGTCGTCCTAATCTCTGGATCTTCAGGGTACTTGCGTTCAGATCCCTGGGTTGCTAAGGTTGAATCAGCAACCTTGGAAGCTTCTATCTCCTTGGTTGCTTCATCTCCTTGCACAAAATTTGGAGAACCATTAGTCTAAAGTATACTAAACAAAAGCTTCTAAAGAACTTACCCGAATTTATGACTCCTTATCTTGATTCTTCACGAGCCAAAAGTAAGGGTCGCTCAGTTCAGAACTAGGTCCTATTTATAGGGTTTTGACTAGGGTTTGAAGATTAGATCGATTCTAGAGTTCTTAATTTTCCAGAAGCTAATCCCTAAGAGTCCTTAGCAATGTTATAAGCTTCCCAAAGTTGATCTCTTGTAGATAGGATTTCAAAGTTCCAATCTTTTTACACTTTCCTCACCTTACAGAATCTACAGGATGTAACGGTCGTGTCTAGGTGCGTTACATGGCTGTGGCGGTCGCCCGATAGACCGTTACATTCAACGTATATAGAGTTTTAATTTAATCAAACTCTTTTATTTGTTTATCCACATAATTATCTTATATCAATAATATTTATCCTTAAAATATGTGAATAAGCTAATTACCTTTCTAGAATATGGGCCAAACATAATGGGCTTAGTCCATTAACCTTTTGGATAATTACTAGATAGGCTAGGTTAACTAATTAGCCTAATTGAGCCTTATAATGACTTATTAATCTAATAATCCTTCATTAATTTATTTAGGCCTTTATAATTTCCAGAAAACTATTTTATAATTCAAAAATTATATATATAAATTCTGGGGTACTACACTAAGGAAGTTTCTCTACTACGTTTCAGGATTACGTAAGTCATTTTTCGAATTATTTTGAATTGGGGGTGATCTATTCATCACCCTACTTCTAGCTCACCTTCTGTGTTAACGATCAATTGGTATCAGAGCAGGTTACCCAACATGTAGTCCAACGACCAGGGTAAATCAGGATCTAGCACTCCTCATAGTTTCATGGCTGAGGTACAGTCTATTAGTCGCCCTCCTTTCTTTGATGGTAACAATTATTTTTATTGGAAAAACAGGATGGAAGTATTCCTGAGAGCACAAAGTGATGAACTCTGGTGAGTAATCACCACGGGACCATACGATCTCCCACCAAATGAAGATGCATGGACAAAGGATCGCATCAGGCTTTCAATAGTCAACCGGTCGGCTCTAAACATAATTCAATGCGCAGTTCATCCAGAAGAGTACGCTAGGATCTCAGCCAGCCAGACAGCCAAGAAGATGTGGGATGAACTAGAGCTCATCTACGAAGGTACATCCCACGTCAAGGCCATCTAGGTAAATATGCTCACCTCTGAGTATGGATTATTTAAGATGAAATCCGAGGAGAATATTACGGAAATGTATGCTAGGCTGTCGCTGATCACTAACAATCTTAGAGGGCTAGAGAAACAAGTTTCAGAAGGGGATCTAGCCAGAAAAATTCTTAGGTCGTTAACCCCCGCATGGCACACCAAGGCCATTGTGATAGAGGAGTCTAGGGATCTGTCAAAACTAGCAGTCACTGAGCTGATAGGATCCCTAATGACTTATGAAATGAACTTTAAAAGAAATGGTGAAGGAAGTGAGAAGAAGGGCAAGAACATTACTCTCAAGGTGTCTCATAGCAGCAGTGGGAGTAGCAATAGCAGTAGTAGTGGGGAGTCTGACGGGTTCTCAGATCTCGATCAAGAGGAGCAAGCTATGGTAACTCGACAGTTTTATAAGTTCCTGAGAACTAAGGGAAAAACATTTAGAAGAAAAAGGTTGTTTCCTTCTGGTAAGCATTTTGATTCTAACAATGATAAATATAGGAATGCTAAGAAGATTGCATGCTTTCATTGCAGGAGGCCTGGACACATGAAGGGGGATTGCCCTGATCTTCAGAAGAAAAGCTCCAAGGTGCAAAAGAAGAAACCCAAGGCTATGGTCTACACGTGGAGTGACGAGGAGGAAGACCCCGAGGCCTACTCTTCAGAAGAAGACGACCAAGGAATATGCCTTATGGCTAACAGTGACGAAGAGGTAACCAACATTTTTGAAAATTTCACAATTGATGACTGGGAAGATGCCTATGTTGAACTGTTAGATAAGTTTAATGCTTTGAAGAAAGATCATAGGGTGTTAAATAGAAAACTGAATGCTGCTAATGAAGAACAAATTCAAACTGACAAAGAAAATCAGAAGGTCAAGGAAGAATTAGAAGAGATGAATTCTCTTAGAAAGGAAAATGAAAATCTTAAGTCTGAAAACCAGGAAGTTCAAAAATAACTTGATGAATTCAAATTAAAACTTCAAGAAAGCCAAAGTGAAAACAATTTTATCACTGAAAAATATGAAGCTATTAGGAAGGTGAATTCTGAACTTCAGGGAAATTGTGAAACATTGCAAAAAGAAAAGGAAGACAAACAAATAACCCTAGACAAATTTGTTCAAGGAAAAACTAACTTGGATACCGTTATAGGTACTAGGGTCAATTTAAACAAAGAGGGTTTAGGTTATAACCCTACTCACAGGAGACCTTTTGAATTCACAACAGTAACATTCTGCCCAGAAAAAGGGAAGGAAAAGCTAGACACACCATCCAGCTCCAACAATGCTCAGAATGTCCAGCCACCAAGAAATAATACATCAAACCCTCCTTGACAACAATCCAAAACTGGAAAGAATACAACTAGGGAAGTCCCTGTGTGTACCCCCCAGAACAAGAATTTTCACAAGTCAAGACATATGATCCAGAACAGAAATTCAGTCCTCTATAAATACATGGGTCAATATAAGAAAAACTGGGGAAATCCTATTCCACAGAAACTTTCTAATGAATATGTCTATCCTAGACATAATAGTTACAAAAGATACCCGAGGAATGAACAGTCCAACAATAGGAATAGATTCCACACCATTAGACCAAATGGACAGAACTTTAGTTATAATCTTAATAAAACTGTCAACAACATGGAAAAGAAAAATACTGTGAAATAGTTTTGGATTCTAAAATTTCTATTTAGAGATTTGAACAATGTCTTTGGACCCAATCTATCTTGGGTTCCAGACTACTCTGCTTGATCTGTCCTTTGCAGGTCAGCCTTGCAGCCGAGCACAACATATGGTACCTAGATAGCGGCTGCTCTAGGAATATGACATGCGATCGATCCAAATTCAGCAAACTGAAAATGAAGGTAGGGGGTCTGGTCAAATTTAGAGGAAAGAATAGAGGTAAGATTGTTGGAATAGGAACAGTTGGTAAGTCTTTCACAAACTCTATTGAAAAAGTTTTGCTTGTAGAGGGTCTTCAACACAACTTGCTTAGTATTAGTCAATTATGTGACAAGGGTCACAGAGTTGTGTTCGATAATAATGCATGCAAAATTCTTGAAATAAATTCTAACAAGGTCAAGTTTGAAGCACATAGGGTCAATAATCTATACATTGTAGATTTAAATGAACAACCAGAATCAAATCTTAGTTTGGCTGCTGATCTTGAAAATAATGCTTTTAATTGGCATAGACGTTTAGGACATGCTAGTTTCTCTACATTGAATAAACTGGTCAAGCCTGATTTAGTTAGAGGCATGCCTAAGATCAAATTTAGTTTCATTTCAAAAATTTGTGATGCCTGTGCTCTAGGCAAACAAACCCGTAAATCATTTAAGCTCAGATCTGAGCCTTTGACCTCCAAACCAATGGAACTTTTACATATGGATCTTTTTGGCCCAACCAGGACTCAGAGTCTAAATGGGAAGAGATTTGGGTTTGTGATTGTAGATGATTTTACTAGATATTCATGGTTATTTTTCTTAGCAAATAAAAGTGATGCTTTTCAGAAGTTTGAACATTTTTTAATAAAGTCAAACAAGAAGGAACTCACAGTATTTCCATGATTTAATTTGACCATGGAGGAGAGTTTGATAACTCTATATTTTCTGAATTCTGTAACAATGAAGGACTAACTCACAGATTTTCTTCTCCTAGGACTCCGAAGCAGAATGGCATAGTGGAGAGAAGAAACTGTACAATCATTGAAATGGCAAGAACTATGCTGGTGGAGAGTCAGTTACCTAGAAGGTTTTGGGCAGAGGCAGCTAACACCACTTGCTACATCATCAACAGAGCCTTGGTAAGACCCATCCATAAGAAAACCCCCTATGAACTCTTGAAAGGTAAGAAGCCAAATGTCTCATATTTTAGGATTTTTGGTTCAAAATGCTTCATTCATAACAACAATAAAAAGGACCTAGACAAATTTGATGCAAGGAGTAGCCCTGGAATTCTTCTAGGATACTCTAAAATAACTAGGGCATATAGGGTTTTTAATATTTCATACAAATAGTAGAAGAATCTCCTCATATTATATTCAATGAAACAAACACCGTCACTGACTTGGATGATGATGACAGGAGCTCAAGGCATGATGGAAACTTTCTAGAGGAGATGGTGGAGGAAGAACCTGAATCACCTGAAGCTTCAACTGCTCCAAATCAAGTAAGCTCAGCCGAAATAGGTGAGTCCTCAACTAATGTTAAATTCTTGAAAGATCACCCTGTGAATAATATCATAGGCAACCTAGGAGATTTCCCTAGGACTAGGTCTTATCTAAAAAATGTAAATCATCAAGATCTAGTTACTTTAGTGTCACAGATTGAGCCCAAATCTGTTGATGAGGCTTTGAATGATGAATCATGGGTTAATGCTATGAGTGAGGAACTAGGTCAATTTGAAAGAAATAATGTCTAAGAACTAGTTCCGAGGCCTGAAAATACAAATATAATAGAAACTAAATGTTTCAAAAATAAAATGAATGAGGATGGAATAATTTCAAGAAATAAAGCCAAACTAGTAGCCAAGGGTTACTGTCAGAAATTTGGGGTTGATTTTGATGAATCCTATGCACCTATTGCTAGGATGGAGGCAATAAGAATTTTGATTACTTTTACATGTTCTAAAAATATAAAACTACATCAAATGGACGTTAAAAGTGCATTTTTAAACGGTTTCATTAAAGAAGAAGACTTTGTAGAACAACCCCCCGGATTTCAATTATCTTCACATCCTAACAAGGCTTTCAAGTTAAATAAAGTTCTATATGGTCTAAAGCAAGCTCCACGGGCCTGGTATGAGAGGCTGATAGAATTTCTGATCAGCAAGGGCCACAACAGAGGTAAGGTGGATCAAACCCTATTTACCAAGAGTTTGAGTAAGGATCTCATCATAGTTCAAGTACATGTAGATGACATAGTCTTTGGCTCAACATGCACTGAACTATGTAATGAATTTGCTCAATTGATGTCAGCTGAATTTGAAATGAGTTTGGTAGGAGAATTAAAATACTTCCTTGGCTTGCAGGTACAACAGCTGGATGATGGATGCTTCATTAACCAGACCAAGTACACCTTGGACATCCTCAAGCATTTTGGAATGACTAATTTGAAGCACATATCAACTCTAATGGGTACCAACACATCATTAAATGCAGACGAATCAGGTAAAGAAGTTGATGCAAAATTATATCAAGGTATGATTGGATCCCTACTCTATTTTACTGCCTCGAGACCTGATATACAATTCAGTGTAGGTATGTGTGCTAGGTATCAATCTAGGCCTACTAAATTGCATCTAGCTGCTGTGAAAAGGATTTTTAGATATATATCTGCTACACACACTCTAGGATTATGGTTTCTTGCATCACACACCTTAGATCTGATTGCATATACGGATGCAGACTATGCTGGGTGTAAGCTAGATAGAAAGAGCACTAGTGGTCAATGTCAATTTCTAGGTAGGTGTTTACTTTCTTGGGCTTCCAAGAAACAACATTCTGTGGCCCTCCTCACTGCAGAAGCTGAGTATGTAGCTACAGGGAGTTGTAGTACACAAGTGATCTGGATTAAACACCAGCTTCATGACTACCAAGTAGAACTGGGCTACACACCCATATATTGTGATAATACTAGTGCCATAAATCTTGAAAAAATCATGTTTTACATTCTCACACCAAACATATTGAAATCAGACGTCACTTTATCAGAGATTAGGTTTCTAAAAACACTTTTGAATTAATCCATATAGACACCTCACATCAGATAGCTGATATTTTTACTAAGCCGCTGGACAATGACAAATTCACAACCTTAAGGAGAGAACTGGGAATCTTAAAAAACCCCTGAATTCTATAATTCTAGAATAAAATGCTTCCATGCAGTCCTCACTTGCATATATTTTCATCCTATGTTTGTCATATATTTTTTGGCATACATAACCTGTTGGTATATTAAATGATAAGCTCGGAGAAGGTCAGATCTCTTCTGACTGGAAACCCACATCATGTGTGAGGAGGTCCTCTGACCTACGTTCTCCACCTTGTACCACAGGCTCATTTGCATTTACATCAGGTTCAAGCCCATAAAGTTTCATTTCTGCATTTCCATACTTTTTGCATCTCACCTATATGCTCAAATGATTCATATTGTTAGGGGGAGGTATTTTTAGTATGTCTTCTATATAATGCACTTGCATATGTTAAGTTGATAGGTTAGATTCCATCAGTCAGTCTAGGTGTAAGGGGAAGCTTCATGTCTATCAGTTTGAGGTCTTAGGTGACTGATTCAATGGTTTTTGAGAGAACTTGTCACTACGCAAAGCTTATTGAGAACCTTATGCAGTTTTGTTTTCACAAATGCTAGAACTTCTCAACTCTTTTAAATTTCTAAATTTGATTCACTGAAACATAGCTAAAAAGCCTCTCTCTAATAATCCTGCAAAGACCTAGATAGAGAACCTGAAGACTATTTTTTTGCATCATTAATGAACAAGGATCGCTGTTGACACTCTTATGTCATGAAATCTCGTAAATGTTTGAAACTTAAATTTCTGGACGCAAATTTCTTTAAGGATCAGTACATCTGGTATTGTCTTCAAACATTATACAACAATAGAATCAATTTGTTTAGGGATATTTCAACATTTCAGAGCAATGTTCTGGTTTCTGAGAAACTAGATATTTCATCAAAGAAATGAATCATACTCTATGTCATGAAGTGCCAGAATATCTATGTTTCAAAAGTTTCTGAAAAATTTAAGAATTCATGGCAGAGCAATGGCATTAAAGTGTTGAATAGCTGGTGATTCACGTCTCTGATCAAGGTGTCTCCTCACATCAAAAGACACTGATATTGCAAAACTTTGTTCTCTAAAGAGAAGTAATACGGTTATCACACTAAGAATCTGGGAATTCTGGCCTCTAATCAAGGTGTCTTCTCACATATCTATGTCTGATTTACCAAAATTACTCAGTGACTTTTACTTCTCAACAAAGGAAAAATCTTTCACCCCAATCTCTGTCGACTGTTTGTCCTCAATACCTTTGGACCATCCAATAGTAGATGAGCCTCCATTTACTTGATTAGTAAAGCATTTAGACAGCTTTCTCTTGGCATAACTGTTTTACCTTGGTCCTCATTCTTATTTATATATGATGATAATCTTCACTATTATTCTGTGTCTTTCCTGCTTATTAGCTATGAGGTATTTCAGCTTCATTCAGTTACCTCACTTGGATCTTTAAGGGTTGCATATGAGATGTTTTAACTACCACGTGAATCAATTGCCTCTCGTCTCACCAGCCGAGCAGTACCTTGTTTCTCCCTACATTCCTTTTTGCTGATGTCAAAGGGGGAGAATGATTTCTGAGGGTTTAGGGGGAGAATGGCCTTTGAGAATAGCTTTGAGAATGAATTTGGGCATGGAGTATTTTCTGGGTGATAGTCATAATGTCAGGGGGAGCTAGTGTGTCTTGAGTAAAGTCTGTGTGTCAGGGGGAGTCAGTGTGTGACATTGTTTGCATGTTTGATTGATTGCATGTTTGATTGTTTGCATGTTTAAACTCCCTCATTTTCTAATGATAGCGTTAAATTTGTTTGGCTCATAGTGTTGCCATCATCAAAAAGGGGGAGACTGTTGTGTCCCTATGATTTTGATGATGACAAACACCATAAGTCAAATGTCAGACATCATAAAAACCTTAAATCAAACAGAATATGCCTGAAGCATTCATGAGTCTGTGCATTGGAGTTTGTGCACTTGAGTCATTGGAGTCAGTGTGTCTGCATGAAGTCATTATATGTTGCTATCGAGTCTAAGCACATTCTGCCTTAGCATTCATATAACACCGTGTGTTCAATTTTATAAGGTCTGTGCACGTTTGTCTTCAATACATATGAAGTCTGTGCACATAATGTAGCAAGTCAGTGCACATCTTGCATATAGCCATATAACGTCTGTGCATGTTTTGCATTATGCAGATTGAGGTCGAAACACATTTTGCATTGCTCATTCTCAGGTCCATGCATGTTTGCATTCTACCCTACAAGGTCTGAGCATGTTACTGTAGCTAAGGTCGATGTTAGCATCAAGGTTCATAAGGCAAGGTGGATGCTAGTTAGCCCTATGCGCGAACTAAGGTCGATGCTAGTTAGCCTTATGCGCGAACTAAGGTCGATGCTAGTTAGCCTTATGCGTGAACTAAGGTCGATGCTATCACTATTCATTCTTTCACAAAGGTCGGTGCACAATTGCTAGTCTTCATTTGTAGTCGATGCATTTTTTGGTAGACAGCACATAACATCAATGCAAATTTACCTTAGGCATACTATAAAGTCTGAGCACATTTCTTTCAGCCAGCATCAAGGTCGATGCACATCCTGCATCGTGCACACATAGGTCGGTGCACAAAATTTTCAAGTCTGTGCACATGCTATTTGAGGTCCGTGCACATTTGCAAGGACAAGTCTGAGCACATTTGCAATTGATACTACAAAGTCTGAGCACATTTTCAGCCTACAAGGCAAGGTCCATGCACATTTGCAAGGACAAGTCTGAGCACATTTGCATTTGATACTACAAAGTCTGAGCACATTATCAGCTTGCAAGGCAAGGTCCGTGCACATTCTTAAACATTCATCTGAAGGTCGGTGCATGTCTTGCGGTAGTGCAAATCAGGTCTGTGCACATTTTGCTATTAGCATGCATAAGTCGGTGTACACTTTAGCTCTATGAACATATAGTCCGTGCACTTCACTGTTTAGAGTCTGTGCACACTGTTTAAAGTCTGTGCACATCTCTATCTTCGAAAGATAAGGTCAATGCTAATTATCAAACGGCTAACACTTACGACTGTGTCTTTTCCAGGTGAGTTATATGGTCGAGCACCTACTGAGCAAACAACACATGTTATTTAATGTACCAGGTGACGGCACGTGATCCAAGGCAAGGACCGGAACAGATGATCATGCCACATGGACTGCTGTAGCACCACGATTCTAACACGTGGAACCTCAAGGATAAAATGTGCGTGGATGCTGGGGCGGGAAACGTGGTATCCACGCGCCCATCGTCTTCCTATAAAAGAGGATCAAAGGCTATGAAAGAAGAAGTAGCGAGAGAGCATAAAAAGGTGAAAAATAGTAAAGGAGAGAGTATCTGAAGCCAGAGCTAGTACTGAAAGTTCCCCCATTCGAGAAGAGAGCCAGTGCAGAAATAGAAGAGCCTGAGTGATCGCCAGGATTAGAGTCTGAAAGCTTGCTTCTACAGAAGCTACATTATTATTGTCACTAAGCGATTATTTTCTGATTGTTTTTCATCTTTGAGTTTTTGTTTTGCATTTATCAATTCCTTTCTGTTACCCTCCAAGTTCAGTTGGAGGAAGGGAGAGATTCTCCGGTTTCCCTCCATCGTGTTTGGAGGAAGAGAGGATCGATCCTCTGGTTCATGAGTTGCTGGGAGAATTTCACGGGGTTCCCTTTGCGGTGTGCAAGGGAAGGGAGGTTGGACCTCCAGTGTTTCTTCTGGTCATAGGAAGAACGAGGAAAGTGTTCCTCGGGACAAGCTGTAAGGCAGCGGATGTTAGCAGACTGAGTCTGCGGTTCTTAATTGTCGAGTGCATGGAAGCCTTCCTCTAGTAGAGTAAGGGGTGGATATAGATTGCGGATTGCAATCGAACCACCTTAAAAATTCTCTGCTCCATTTGTGTGGTTTGCTTGATTGTTCTCTCGATTTGGCTCTAGCACATCAACTGTTCGGTAATTGTCTTATCTTAACTCTCTCTCTAGTTAAGCATATGTCTATCTGTCTACTCCGTGGCTAGACTAAGGAAGTTTCTCTACTGCGTTTCAGGATTACATAAGTCATTTTTTGAATTATTTTGAATTGGGGGTGATCTATTCATCCCCCCCTTCTAGCTTACCTTATGTGTGAACTATCAAGTCACGCGACCGTCCCTTGATCAGAACGGCCCTGTCTAGACCATTTTTATTCTGTTCAAATATATATGAATATATATGAAGTTATTTGTAGCTAAGCGGTCAGGGTGAGACCACCATGGTCAGTGAAGCGGCCAATCGTTAGACCGCTACCTGAGCTTTGCGGCCCTAACTAGACCGCCTAGTCCCTGCAATTTACAAATTCAATCCTGTTTATTTGATTATGCATTTAATGTTGCATATGCGCCATGTTTAAGTATTTTTATAAACTGTGGCACTTTCTTATATCCCAATAGAGTTATTTTCTCTTTCCTTGTGATGGAACCACTAGTCGTAGCCCGACGACCTTTATAGTTGGCCCACCTGGGAGAGGTGGTGGGGTAGTCCTGGTGTATAGTTTTTAAGTTGCTTTCCGTGGGCCCCCTTGCTTGTCAGTAGCATCCTACTGGGGGGGAAAACTAGCTAGAGGCATGGCTCATGGCATTGGGCTTGTGTGTGCACACGTGGTCAGGGGCATGGACTGACACTGATGAGTGTGACCCTGACTAGTTCTTGACTTTGGTTATTGTTACGTGTCTCACTTGCCGCGTTCGAGGCTAGTGGAGATACCTGAGACATAGTGTAAGTCGTCAGTGGATGCATCTGGTCTTCTTTCTAGTGGTCCTTTCTTTCTCCTGTCACTTGGAAGTGTTGAATTTTAATTCTATTGGTAGATTATGATTCTCGTGTTTAATTATTCATTTGAATTAACATGGGATAAGATGGCATCTGTGTTTGGCTATATTTAATTGTTCTTATATCTGCATACCTTCATTTAACTGTTGTTTTTCTTTTGCCATTGTGTTATTATTGCTTTTATGAGTTTAGCTGCGAAGTAGGGATCTACGTGAACCCTACTGAGTCTACGATGTGAGACTCACCCTTCCTTTCCAGGTGAGACAGAGCAGCAGTCCGCAAGTTTCCCGCGTGCTTGTGGCAGATAGTCTTAGGTGCCAGTTATGGTCCCTTTTGCTCTTTTGACCGGGGTATGCCCTGTGTAGTTGTTTTCTTTTGACTCTTTTACAGTGTGTGGACTTGTAATGGTTGGACATGTACTATTATATGAATATATCACTCTGATATTGTAAATTGCTTCCGTTTTGAATTATTATTTTATAATGCGCATGTAATTCCAATTCATTATGCAGCTCCTCAACCAATCCTCCCAACCCTTACGGGGCCTCATTAGCCTCTTGGGTGGCGTCTCTGAGTTCTTGGTATCGGTTTACTGGTATCTTGATCTCCGGGTCATTATAGACACCCTGTGCAATAGCTCATCAATCAAGCAGTCCATAGCTCAAATTCTTCAGAAGTAAGAAACAGGATTAACAAAAAATTCATTCTCCCAAGCACAAATATGACCACTCACAAATAGGACTCAACCACTAAATAGAACTCAACCACTCAAACTGTGAACATGAACTGGTATAGAAAACACAAATATGATGGATGGCCACACTAGATGCACACAGGCATACACAGTCATATGACTCAAACCCATTCTCCCCCTTTGTGGAATGGATACAATTCATGTAGAACCAATTAATCTTAATCTCCCCTTGACTGAGCCAGAGAAGACCATAAACGAACCTCCCCCTTTGAAAAGCAATAAATGCAGTCTCGACAAGACCTATCCTCTCCTTTAAGTCAATACAATGCTCCCTGTTCAAAATGAAACAAGGCTTTCAAGAGTGTAAGGTGAGGGGTATGACTAGAATAAATTCAGGAAGGATGTCATGGCAACATGTGGAATTCCGTTATTCAAGTAATAGGATTAACAGAATATAGCAACAAAACACAGGATCTTTTAAAGATTGTTCAAGTAGTGGTCAAGGAACAGCAAACACAGTGAGCAGGATCTGATCAGATGTGATCAAAGATATATGTTCACAAAAATTCCAAAAGAATTAACTGAGAAGAAAGGATTTTCAGTTAGGGACCCATTCCTTAAATCCATGTTTCAGTTTCATACTCTTCTATTACAAGGGTTTATGAAATGGCTTTAATTGACAAGCATGGTTTAAGAATGATGTACACAATGTTTGTCAATAAAATTAAATACGCATATCTGAAATAATTTTTAATAAAAAATGAACCAATTGCTAATATAACCTTCTAGTTTGACTTCCTTTCATCTTACTCAATTAATTTCAACGATTCCTTTTGGAGTTACACAAAGTAGTATTGAGATTAAACACTCATGAATATATCTGAATTTGACATTACTTGTAAAAATTTTCTGATACACATTTTCCAGATTTTCCTTTTTGAGCATCAATTTATTTTTCAATGAGTAATTTTGATTAATCAACACCTTTTTACATGAGGCACAACACGTCTTAGGTGAACTGACTCAGTTAGTCAGTGTGATAGCCATATTACTTCTCAATTAAGAGAAGAGAGTTAGCATTAGAAGTATCTTTTTAGGTGAGGAGACACCTTGGTTAGAGACGGGAATCCCCAGTTACTCAATACAACCATGCCATTGCTCTGTCAGATTTTCATACAATTTTCAACCATTTTTTAGCAAAGTTAACTATGGTACTTCATGACACAGTCCTTTGGATAGGTTTCTCAGTAACCATAGTCATTGCTCTGTCCATAATTTTCTTTAAGACAATTTTAGACGGATTAAATGTTTAAGAACAATACTTACATTATGTATCTCAACCAAAGTAATAATGGTTTTAACTTTTCAGATTTCAGAGAGTCTTGCAAGAACTTACATGAGAGAGTCAGTCAAAGTTTATTAAAAGAATGATTCAGATATTTTCAAGTCCTTCAAATTCAAACTTAGGAATATATTAGACTTAAACCAATTCAAATCAACAAACATTCTTAAACCTGTATAATAGAAGATTCTTCATTAGAGATGATTTCAGATTTATGAAAAGGTTCATAAACTGATATTTCTTCAAGTCTCAGTTCAATCAACATTTTGACAGTGACATTCAACAGCAGAGAAATGAGAGAATTGGAACTCATGCTTGTAGCAGATTGTTGACACCCGTTTTATGACCAATAAGTTGGGTCACCTCCTTATTCATTTTAATGATGCTCCGAGTTGTTCACCCTTATTGGGCCATCTTGGTCAATTTAAGGCTTATTTCATGGGTCATTTCTCCTTGGTTGGGTCTGGTTCCCCATCTCTTTCCCGCCGGACAAAGCTTAGCAAACCTTCATTTTATTTGCACTCCCTTGACTCTGACGGTCCATTACTGGCACGTCGCAGTGTTCTAACGCCCCTATCTTTGACAGTTACATCATCTCAGAGTCCTAAAGCCCATGGCTTCTTTCAAAGCTTATCTCTTATCTTATCCGTTAGGTGTGACGGCTTATCGTGCGACCGTCACATTTCTCTGACGCACCTACTTATGGCTGTTACATTCTGCAGAGTCCTATTCTACAACCTTCTTCATCCGTTGATCTTATCTTTTAGTGGATAAGGTTGTATGATGGTCCACTCTGGAAGCGTTACAATCTTGTGGCGGTTTATCGTTCAGCTGTTACATCAAACAGAGAGTTCTAGCAGAACTGCTCTTTCTCTGCTACTCCGTGGCTGGATTATGAGTTTGATCTAATGATTTCTCCTTCAAATCTGATCCTTAGAACCTTCTGTTTGTTTCTATGGACTCTTGGGAGTATTATCTTCAAGAGTTTGCAAAGAAACATCCTATTTTCTAGCTGGATTCTCTCCTACTCGACTAGAGAGTTTCAGGGTCTATAAATAGAACCCTTGGCTTCATGGCTGAAGGAGGAGACATCTGAAGTTCGCGTCGAAGTGCTGCTGCATCCTGGAGCTAGAACCAACCAAGGAGAGCTGCTTCCCATGTCCATCTTCTTCCAAAGTCCAGGGAGTATTAGTTCCAAGGGCCTAGTTTAGTCAAGTTGTTTTCTTAGTCACTTTTTCCCTCCTCCAAGCATCAAAGTATCTCCCTTCTTCTTCTTTCACGTTCTTGCATCTTCTGCATCCATCTAAACATCTCTCCCATCTTTTAAACGCCCCAGAGGGGTTAAATAACCAACCTCCTCGGTATTTCCCTCTCCTTTTGCATGTTCTTGAGTTCTTTTGATTTATTGATATTGCACTCTTCCAAGGGCTAATCTGGGTTATTTTCTTTGTGTTCTACACTTTTTTGCATGTTTACAGAGTCCACGGCATGACGCCCAAGTTTTCTGGCCGGCTGGAAAGCGTGGAGATCAAAGATTCCCAAGTCCCTATTCTGTAGATCTCTGACGGATCATCAAAAGAGAGTTAGAGTTACGTAACGGCTTATCGTAAGGCCATCACACTTCTGTGGCGCATCCATTCTTGACCATTACACTTCACAGAACTGCAGTTCTTTCTCTCTCCCGTGGGCGGGTGCTTCATCCACCTATTTCCAAGATATGTTTTAGGTCCTTAGCTAGTTTCTTACCTTGGTGGCGATCACATCTTTTAAGTTTGGGCAGTAGCTCTTTCTTACTTCATATCTCTTCTTTATTTGCTTCTTCTACCTATATAGTGTGTTTTCTTTTATTCCCTTGATCCACGCCCCGGCATGTGTTTTTCTTTATTTGCTTAGTCTATTCCTGATAGAGATAGCATGCCCATGCTAGATTTCATGCTGATTGGCTATGTTCATGTTGCATATGTTCATAGGCTGAGTAATTTCTTTGCTTGTTCATATTTCCATCATTGTTGACATCATATCCATCTTGCAAAAAGAACACATAATAATCAACAGAGATGTGATCAATATTCATCAGATAATTTTTCAGGAAGATCTATTAAAAGAGCAATGAATTGCCAAAGATTTTCAAGAGATGCAGCAAGAAGTATGCACTTAAGCAATGTAGTTCAGAAACCAATAGCAGAGTCTGAACTTCAGTCAGACCAGCTTGACATTAGTGACAGGGATGAGTTTCAAAGGTGAACTGGCAAAAAAATAATTCAACTAGAACAGTACTTGGCGGAGATGGGATCCAAGGATCTCTTCACACAAGAGTTAGTCTTTCAGATAGGCCTAACCTATCTTTCTAACTAAGTCTTTTGATATACTGTTTAGTTGCCAAAAGATAGCTCAGAATTGACTGAATTCAAATGAAGCTCTCCTTCAGCAGATTGAGGAGTAGTAGAGAGAGATTCCAGATTCAAGAAAGGTAAGGGTTCAGATGATGGATAATTCAAAAACAGTCAACATAAATCATTTGATGATATGAATCACTGACACACAGATATAGCAAGATGAATTAAAATGGGTAGATAGGAAGAATTCAGACAGTGACAGACTAATGAATTTGAAATACTCCCCCTGTCTATAAGTAGTGAGTCACCTCTTTTTAGAATTTTCTAAAATAATTAACATGCAATACAATTAACTACATGTATGCATATGCAGTGATTTCCCTTTAGTTAAAAACAATGATACCAATTGATAGCATGAATGCTGAACATTATGAGCTTCCTTTATTTAAATACATTTCACCATCATATACAATATGAGAATTATGTTGGGGATCAATCTAATCCAACTATGCATGAAGCACAAGATCTACTTTGTGAGACTCCCCCTATCTATATGCCATTTGTAACAGTTCTGAATGCATCATATGCAATGACATCTATGCATGGAGTTTTATGAAATATGCTCATGAAAGTCTAGACTACTCTATGTGCAATATGACCCATGGTACTAGGCAGAGGACTTGGTCTAAAGACCACCTCACACATAGTAAGAGCCTCTAGACAAATTATATTTGCCCTTTAGTAACTTACCATTTGATATACCATGATGATCATGCAAGACAATGAAGTGCAAATGCAGTCCTATATGCAACAGATTTTCAGTGAACTATGCAACAGATGTCTGTGTAAGATATGCAATATAATACAGATTGATTTCAATCACCATCCAGATGCTTTTCAGATTTTCAGAGAATGATATGCAATTCAATTCACTCTTAGCTCAATAAAAGCACAGATAATTCAACATATGCATTTGAAGACTTATGAGGAACAATGCAGAAAGTCAAATTCCGATGTGAGCATGTATGCACGAAATTCAGATAAACAGATTGATCATAATATGCAAAAAAAAATTATCCAAAACTCAAACCTGTAATGTGCTGAAATGGGGTTTACTGACTCAGGTGCCTTCGCTTATTAGACCCCCCCCTTTTTTTTATTCTTTAGTCCCAAGGCACTCTTGCAAAACAACATTTTATTTTGCACAAGTAGGTATCCAAGAGATCTTGGATCATGTCATGCCAGTGGCACCTTTGTAGGGTGCTCTCCACATTTTTTGAGCTAACATATCATCAGATTTAATCAAATAACAGTTTGGCATGAAATGCCCAACATGTCCACAATAATGACAAGAGATAATAGGCTCTATGTTCATCCTATTTTGCACATTAACATGAGCATAAAATCAATGTGCCTGTGCATAAAGATTTCTGTTATCTACATGAGCATTTTGTCTTTTATTTCATGCCAACGAGCAATCAACAACTTTGTGGCCTGGCTTTCCACACTCAAAACATGCAATGGATTTTTCTTTAAAAATAGATTTATTCCTATCAAAAACACTTTGATTTACAGGGAATTTAACACATTCAGATTTAAAACTCTTTCCCTGAGCATGTCAACAGTTCTTGACTATATGGCCATGCTTTCCACAGTGGAAGCATGCAATGTGCTTGCCCCTAGAACCAGAGTTACATCTTTTAAAATCATTTTTCCTGGCAGAGATATGAACATATTTGGAATAGAATTTTCCTCCCTGAACATGCCAGCAGTGAGTAGCACTGTGGCCAAAATTTCCATAATGAGAACAATGAGTTTTCTTACTCTGATCAGAAACAAGGCTCCTAGCATGATTTCTATCATCTTGTTTCAAAATGAAGCATTCATTTATGAAATGTCCATGCTTACCATAATAATGACAAGAATCATTAAATTTCATTGAAGCATGGTATCTATCAGATGAGTTCTTAGCATACATGTTATTGAATTTTTGTTCCTGATTTTTCTTCAGTTTTTGCATTTTCTGATTTTTATCTTGTTTTTGTGTTTTGGCTGTAACAGATTTCTTTGGAGATTGATGAGAGGTTCCAGCAACTTCTGTGCTTCGAACAAAGGTTGTATATAGCTGGTTCCTCATAGCCTTTCTAATCCCAAAGATGTGACCTATCCCCTCTCTTAGTTCACTCACTTCATTTTCCAGAGGCACTTTCATTTTGCCTTTCTCCTTAGCAGATTTAGATGAAGCCTTTTCCAGCTCTGTGATTTTATTTTCTAAGGACTCAATAATAATATCTGAATTCTCCTTCTCCTTTTCATAAACATCCAGTTTTTCTTTTAACATTTTAATTTCATTTTCCAGAGCTGCAGTATGTATCTCATAACTGGCAGTCTCTTCTTCACTGCAATTAACACATTCATTCAATACTTTATTTACAGTTTTATACTTCTCAATTTCTTGTTCCAGTTTCAATTCATTTTCAGCTTGAGCCTTATGAGGAGCATACTTTTCTTTTTCAACAGCTAGAAGTTTCTCAGATATTACAATATTCAAAACCTTTAGCTTTTTGTTCTGTTCTTTTAAATCTTTATTCTCATATTTCAGCTTTTCATTCAACTTTTCTTCAATCTGCTCTAGCTCTATTTTCCTGTTTAACAGTTCCTCATTTTCTTCTCTAAGAGAGTAAATTAATCCTTTTTGCATTTTCAGTTAAGATTAGAGGTCGTCATTAGAATTCTTTACATAAGTACATTTATCACAAGAAGTTTCAATCCTTTTTATTTCAGATTTCAAGTGTTCATTTTCAGATCTTAATGACTTTATGTCAGATGTCATGACCTTTCTCATTTTCTTCTTTTCAGACTAGACAGACTTATACTTATCTAACAAACCATTATACAGAATGATTAATTCATCAAAAGTGAGTTCATCAGATTCAGTGCTTACTTGTGACGATGTCTCCTCCTGTTGATCACTGCTGTGATCACTTCTTCTTGCCATGAGACATTCTTCTTCATTTCTCTCATGGACAGCAATTACTTTGTCCAGAATTTCCTTTCCAGAATTGCATCCTGTAATGCAAGAAAATATTTCAGTGTTAACTGCATCTCTCAGAATATTGAGAACTCTAACGTTCTCGCTATACTTTATTCTGTCCTCTTTAGACCATCTGGTCTCATTCTGAGGCAATTTATGTGGGCCGTTTGATACAAGATTCCACAGATTTGGATCAATGGAATTCATATAGACACATAGGCCTCCCAGCCATGTGCTGAAGTTGGAACTATCAAACACCACATGCGATGCCATTGAAAAACAACTGAACGAATTCAGAATGAAAAATGCACCAAACTAAAACAGTAAAGCATGAAACCGATTTAGCAGGATCCTCTACAGATCATTGGATCTGGAAGTCAGAGACCCACTTTGATACCAATTGTTGGAACGATGTGATGGTGCAGACAAGATTCAGAGGGGGGGTGAATGAATCCCCTTTTAAAATTTGCCTAATTAAAACCTGCACTTATAAAATCTTGCGGAATAAAAGACCAACTAGATTAATTGAATATAAACTAGCTATGATGCGACACACTATCAAACATATGGTTAGCATAAGTAGCGAACTACACAGCAGCTTCTAAGCTGTTTGTAGAAACAAACTGACCACACAATGAGCTCTAAAGGCACTCAGCAGAACCGTCAATTGGGAGTGCACCTAGGCATTCATCTAACATAAATCAGATAAGCATCAAACCACAATAGATAGAGAATTTTTAGGTGGTTTGGTCCTCAAAACCTACATCCACCCCACACTCAAACCTAAGTGTGGATTACTGCTGCCTAACAGCTTGAATCCGCTGGGCCTCACAGTTGCCAACTGCTGTGCAACACAGCTTGCATCCGCTGGGCCTCACAGCTTGCCAACTGCTAATACACATCTTAGAACAAGAGTTTAAAGGAAAACAAGAAATGAAAACTACAGCATCGGAAAGCTGGAACTAAACGCAAAATAATGTTGCTCATGTAGGAGCACTGTGCCTTGGATCTTTCTCAAAGATCTTCAAAGACCTTCGAGATCTTTCTCAATACTTTTTCTTCGAGCTCTCCCTTTCCTTTCTGCTCACAAACACAGCTTCGCTTGCTCTTTTTGGCTCTCTAACTCCTCTTCTTCTTCTTCCTCTCAGACCCAATTATGGTACTCTTATTTTTCTTCTCCACTCTCTCAGATCTCTATTTCTCTCTTTGATCATGCTGGCTCTCTCTTTGTACTTCTCCACTGCTTCCTGATTTTCTCCTTTTCTTTTTCTTTCTTCTCGGTTTCAGTACCAGTGTGTTCCCCTCCGTAGAAGTCTTCTTTTTATATGGAAGAACAAGGGCGTCAGAGGTAATTTCAGTGAAGATGATGATCCTTTGATTCCTTCACTATCTGATCTCCCCATGTGTCATAATCATGGCAATCAAGTTTGTGATCTTCTCGTGATTTGCCTGGGCGCGTGGAGGGAACATTCTCGCCAAGAAATGAGCGCCATAACAAGTCCACGTGTCAATTCTATAAGGGTACTTTGTCCACGTGGAAGAATCTCAAATTAGGTTCCACCCTGGATCACGTGCCCTTAACTTGGTACTTTAAATTCCACGTGAGCTAAGTTCACAGGTTGCTCAGTAGATGCTCGACCGTATGGCTGACTTGGCAATGTAACAGTCATGAGTGTTAGCTGTTTGATGATATGTGTATGAGCACATCAGCATGCCAACATAGACACATTCATTTACCATAGTATAACATACTGACCCATGTACTAACTTTAGCACACTGAGAATGCTACTAGCATCGACCTTATTATATAGGACACACCCAGCTAGCACAGACTCTAATACATGAGACAACATTAGCTAGCATCGACCTAAGTATGAAGTGATGCCTACTAGTATCGACCTTGTACACAAAACAATGCATGGTAGCATCGACCTTATGCACGGGCAGAAAACTAGCATCAACCTGAATATGCAAGCATGACAACTAGTATCGACCTTATGCCTAGACTACTTCATACTTGCACCGACCTTATCCCATGAGACTTGACCTAGCACCGACCTCACATGCACACCGTACCGTGCTAGCATTGACCATATCATGCTAGCATCGACCTTAGTTGCTTTGAAAGCAAACTAGCGTCGACCTTAGATTCATGATAGCCAAAACTAGCATCGACCTGTGCAAGACGTATGCATGTGCACCGACCTACATGTGCAGGAGCATTGATGTGCACTGACCTATATCCAGACTGTCTAAATGTGCACCGACCTTATGTGCTGGTTGAACAGTGATGTGCATAGACTTTGTATGCTGAACGTAAAGTGTGCACTGACTTGAATAGTGTATGCACGGACCACAACTTGTGCTAGCAAAAGGTGCACTGACCTTGATATGCAAGCTATATGCATGTTCTTCGACTATGAATGTGCATGTGAATAGTGATGTGCACCGACCTATACGCATACTAACCAACTGTGCACCGACCTATCTGCACAAAAATTAACATATGCACAGACCTGAGCTTAGGTAAAACATTACCTGATCTGACTTTGCATTGACCTTACCTGTCAAGGAGTTGACTCACAATATTGACCAGTGGCGTTAACCTACGTTGACTTTCTTTTCATGACTTTTTGATTTATTTTTGGAACTTGTTCTGACATATTTCATACTGCTATATAGATGATGAGATGAACAATAAATGCATCAAGTTTATATCATCCAGATTATATATATATATATATATATATATATATATATATATATATAATGAGACATAATATTTGTCATCTTCAAAACCACAGGGACACAACAATGCCATGGATCCCCCTCAGTAAATGCCCTGGATCCCTTGGTCACTACGTCCACATTTATTTATCAATGAATTATTGGCCTTAGAAAAATTTCAAGGAAGCGCTATATAAATAATTACAATCAAGAATACAATGGTGGTATTTCAACATACAAGAAACCAGAAATTTACACACAAGGTATGCATATTTTTCTTTACAATCTACCATTTATTCAACTGACTTTTCTACATATGCAGGACTTAGCCTTAATGCAGACTTAGGTTTGTATGCTCTCACCCTTGCACATGCCAACTTCTCTTCTGATTTTATTGAATTGTTCCTGGTTTAGGGGTTTTGTGAAGATGTCAGCCAACTGATTGTGTGTGTCAATGAATTTCAATTCAAAGACCATTTTCTTACATAATATCTCAAAAAATGATGCCGAATGTCAATGTGTTTAGCTCTAGAATGTTAAACAGGGTATTTAGACAAGTTGATTGCACTAGTATTATCACATAAAATTGGAACATATTTCATTTCAACAATCAAATCAAGCAGTTGATTTTTGATCCAAAGTACTTGGGCTCAACAACTTTCGGCGGCTACATGTTCAACTTCGGTCGTTGACAGAGCTACTGAATGTTGTTTCTTAGATGCCCATGAAACTAGGCACCCACCAAGAAACTGACAGTACCCACCAGTACATTTGTCATCAACAATACATCCAGCATAATCTGCATCGATGTATGCAATCAGATCAAATGAGCTACCGATGGGAAACCATAAGCCGATGTCTAATGTGCGAAGCAAATATTGAAAAATTCGTTTGACAGCTAGTAATTGAGACTCTTTAGGGCATGACTAAAAACGAGCACAGAGACATACGTGTTAACACCCATTTTTTACCGATAAGTTGAGTCGTTCCTCTTACTCCCATTTGTTGATGCCTCGAGTTGTCCATCGCTCGTTGCGGCTATTTTCAGGCATGTTTTGGGCCAGTTTTATGGGTAGCCTCCCTCCCTGGCTAGGTCCGAGTTGATTCAGGGCTTAATGGGCCATGGTTTTGGTTAATCGAGCTTTTCTATGAATTCCAAGTGCTCATATACATGTACGGTTCATCCTAGGCCGCTCAATCAATGTGCGGTTGCCTGTGGACCGTCCATCTATTTTGGAATATTTTGGTTAATTTTCTGAATTTCCACCGACAAGCATTTATGCGGTCCTCCCCTAGCCGTCCAACTTGATGGACGGACGGGTGGTAGCCGCTCATCTCCTAGAGTCCTGCGCTTGGTGGTTTTCTCAAATAATTATCCAATTAATCTATTTATCACCTACAAGTCTAGAACGGTTTGTCTTTGGCCACCCTACCGTTGAACGGTCTCATCCGAGCCGTTCATCTATGAGAGTCCAACGGCGAAGATTTCGGTCAGTTCGATGGATAATTTGGATTATTTATGATTTATTTAAATTTCCACCGACAGGGTTGGACGGCTAGGACATGGCCGCACATCCCATTGAGCGGTCTATCATAAGACCGTTCATCCGTTCAATTCTTGAATTTCAACATATTTTCTCTCTCTATCCGTGGTTTTATCCCTAACTTCTCCCGTCATTTTCTCCGCGGATAATGAACCATTTTGAGTGTCGTTTTGATTGGATAAGAGATAATTTGATTCTCTACGATTTTCCTTCGATTATCTTGACCTGAAAATGCCTAAAAATCCTAGTTTCGGGGCTGGCTTTCTAGGCTCCATAAATAGACCCTAAAAGTCAGGTTTGAAAAGGGGGGGAGATTTTGGTCGACAGCGAAGCCCTGTCGAATCCTTGAGCGACCTATTACCAGGGAGGGAGGCCTTCTACATCCATACAGGCCTCCGGTCCAGGGAGTAACCTTCATTTTGAGTCTTTTTTTCTATCTTTGATAGTCCGTCATTCCCTTTTTGTTGCATGCATCATTCTCCTCATTTTTCTTCACTTGCACCGTCATTCACACACCCTCCTATGTTTTTTGACGCCCCAGGGGTTTAAAACTCCCCAGGTATCCCCCTTTCCATTTGTTCATATTCATTTCTTCTGATATTGGCATTTACTACACTTTTCAGTTCTAATTTGGGTTTTCTCTTTGTGTTTTTACGTTGTTTTGCAGGTCAGCAATCCCTAGCACGAGGCCCATCCCCTCTGACCGGCCGGAGAGGGTGGAGGTTGGACCCTTTTACAACTTCTGGCGTGGTGGCCTTGTGCGGTTCATACCTAGCCGCTCACAGAGACGTACGGTTTCCACTGGACCATTCTTCTTCATCTTGCAGTCGGTCCTGAGCCGTTCATCTGCCAGAAGTTCATTATCCCGCGTCCTCTGTAGCACTGAAGAGCGGTCTGTCGTGCGACCATCCAACATCACAGGCGGTTCTTCACGGGCCGTTCATCCCCTGCAGTGCTGATTTTAAGGCGAGTGTCTCCCTCTTTCCAAGGTACGGTGTGTCAATCACATTAGGCACCTTGGTGGCGATCACGGTTATTTACATTCTTCTGTTCTCCTTCTACTGTTCCCATTTATTTTACACATCGATTTAGTAGAAGGAGAGAGGAGACATTCTTCTTTTAAGCCAACGAGGAGTTAAAACAAATGAAACATGTCATCAGCCCGTTTTTTTGGCGATCACGGTGGGACACCTAGTGCCCATCGTGTTAGTGATTTCTTGAACCTTTCTTGTGATTTGTTAGTCCTCTTTTCGAAGTGATTTCAGCTTGATCTTGGTGCGGTCTCTGTCCTCCGGAGCATGTGCGGATCCCCAGGTGCCATCCAAGTATTGTGCGGCCGTACTCCAACCGCCCTTCCCTGTGGATAGTGCCATTTCTCCCCCCCAGCCTGCGGTCTCGAGCGGTCTCCTGTCGCCCGTTCATCAGTTATACGGTCTGTATTCACACGTCCATCGTGCTGGCTCAGGTGCGCTTCCCCCTTCATGGTGTTGGGTGGATTCATGTCATACGGTGGTTTCAGGGCCGCTCTAGTTCTGACGTGGTTTTTAGTGGACCGTTCAACCTGGTACGCTTCTGTTTTCTTCCTCTGTCATTCTATCGTTCTCTGATTTGCCTGTTATTTTGTCGTTACTCCCTGGATTATACGGTTCTATACAGACCGTCTGTCCCATTGAGCGGTCTTATATGGACCATCTTTGTGATGCTACAGTGCACCCTTAATTCATTTTGATTGCCATGTTCCATGATATTCATGATCTTTGGTGCTGATTACTGATCTCCCTCTACTCCTATATCATTGTTGTATACTTGCTTTCACCTCTTACATATTTGATTTGATCATTGCTTGCTAGTTTCCAGGCTAGACTTTGCATGCACTCCAGTGCACATAGGATTCATGCATTTCATTCACATCTAGTTGCATTCCTACCGAGGTATGGTTTCCTCTCATCTTCATACTCCTTGAAGCCGACTAGGGGACTTTGCCGAGGACCTCCGTAAGCCCCCGTGGGCCGTGGATTCCCACACGGACGTCGGGCAGGTTGTACCATACCACCCCCTAGTCTAGGGTCTGCATTCGTGCGAGAGAGAGTCCTTTAGAGTCTGCCAGTTCTCCATTCTCACCCTATTTAGGTACCTAGTGGTTGAGTGAATTCACATTTTAATTAATCCATTAAGGTCCTAAAAGAGAACTTATAAAAATCTTCGTGCATCATTTGGAATTTGTTTGGGTAATTGGTTGATTCTTTTCTCATCTCTCTCCTCCATTGTATGTTGCACAGTGTCATCATTTGCATCTTTTTGTCAGATTAGGCTCATTAGGTCTAGTTCATCTTCGTGTGTCTCCATTTAGCTGCATTTGTCCTAAGTTCAACTCCCTTCTTGTATTCACTTGAAATTCACTATATAAAGTCTCCACTTTCCCCATGGAGCACTTCTCCCCTGTACCTCATTCCTATACTTCTCCATCTTCTTATCCCTGTGTGGATTCTTCTTCCCATGCGGGCCCATCCCTTTATTCCTCTATTGGACCATGTTCTGTTAACGAGCCTTCTTATCCCGCTCGTGTTGCTGCTAGTCCAATCAATCCTCATTACTACATACACGATTCTTCCAGGCCCATGCATTCCTCCATTCCCGGAATGGGCCTTTCTTCTTCTCAGGCTGGATCCCCATATCCGGCCCATCATCGTTATCCTGGTCTAAATTCATCCTCTCTCGCTCAGGCTGGCCCATACCCTTCTCGGACTCTTCCTACCGAGGAGATGTTCACTCAAGCGCAACGCCAGCTTGATGAATTCCAACGCCGAATCAATCCTCAGACTTCTTTGGATATCCCGTTTGCCTTTCAAGGTCTTCAACTTCCACCACGTCAACAGATTTCGGCTTATCGTCGCTATGGTAGAGTCAGTGACCCCTACATGCATTTGAAGGAGTTCTTATATGAGTCGGCCTAGTTCCAGCATGATCAACGCTTGATGGCCTATTACTTTGGCCTATCTTTAGAGGGCTCGGCCAAGGATTGGTTTTTCACGTTACCGCAGGAGCAGATGATGAATTTTCAAGCCGTTCAAGCAAGATTTATTCAGCAGTACCAGGACCAGGTTGGGCCCATTTATTCTATGGTTGATCTAGCCCAAGTGAAGATGAAGCCCGGTGAGGAATTCTCCACGTTTGCCGACCGCTGGTGTCACCTAGTCGCGCAAGTCCCAGGGCATATTCAAGAGGGCGAGCAGCTCAAGATGGTTATTTCTAATGCAACGCCCGAGCTCAGGTGCATCTTAGCCCTGAATGATATTACATCCTGGCAATAGCTTTACAGTCGAGCCCGCTTCATTAGCCAACAACTCCTAGTTTCCTTTGACCATGAGTCTCCCCCACCGTCACCTTCTACATACACTTTCCCTCCGCCTTCCACCATGGGTCAGCCCTCCACCTTATATCCCTCCACGAGTCGACCGTCCACTCCCACACACCCATATACCTCCATGTGCCCCTCCACCTCCGGTCAAGGAAACACTACACCCAGAACGGGTAGATGCCGTCCATTACATTCCAACGCCCTCCACGCCTCCACATCATTTTAGCCCTCCGCTTTCACCTACGCAACCTCCGCTACCATCCCCACTACCTTCTCACACCCCTCGGCATCTGCCTTGCCCGAAGCGGGCTTCTCACCCCCCGTTGTTGGAATCTCTTACATATATTTTCAGGGCTTTGATGGCCACCCATGCGTTGCAGCTCCCTCCGGTTATGCCTTGCTGACCCGCGGTCGAGAACTTGCTCCATTTCTGTGAATTCCATCGTCAACAGGGGCATGTGGTCAAGAATTGTTCCGAGTTTCGAGAACTTGTTCACAACTTGGAAGACATGAAGATGATTGATTGGGCTGTCATGCACCAAGTTATTTTAGATCTCAGCAGTAAGCAGCAACAGCAGCAAGCTGTGTCGCCTAGGCAACCGTCTCCACGTCAAGACTAGGGGCACCCTGGTGTTTCTTCCATTGATAAGATACCTGCTCCGTTACCCACTTCTTCCTCTATCCCATCTCCTCCACCACCTTTACCTACTTCAGCCTCCGCTCGGGCAACTTCTCCTTCACCCTCCGTTTCCACCACCACTCCTATCCCCAACGCCTCTCGACGTGTTATAAAGATACGCCGGAGAGCACCACCATCCGCCACTTTCCCCACGACGCCACTACCTTCCTCTCCTCCTTCTTCCCCATCCCTGCCTTCACCTCCTTCCTCTTCACCTTCACCATATCCATCAACCACATCACCCCCTTTGTTACCACCTTCTCCACCCCCATCTTCGCCACCTCCATTGGCCACATCTCCATCATCACCCTCTCCATTTTCCCAATTACCGTCACCACTACTATCTTCATCACCTCCCCTCGTAATAATCCATGTTCCGTCACCTTTACCGATGCCACTTCTTTCGCCATCATCCTCTGAGCCCGAGCAGGCCGAGCCCAAACCCATACCTCCACTTTTGCCTTTACCTCCACCCATGCCCATCATCATCATCATTTCCCCATAACTTGCACTAACGCTACCCGCGCCCTTCAAACCTCCACCTTCTAACCTCCCTCTACCACTTCCCACTTCGCGGAGCAGGTACACGCTACATTTGGTGCCCCTCGGGTCTAGTCCCCAGGGAGGTAAAGAGCCAAGCCAGGATTCAATCGTGCATTTCAAGATCCAGGATGTTATTTCTCGCATGCAGATCCAAGTCCTAGCCCCTGGCTATTCTAGGGATAATCAGCCCGCACTTGCCATGAAGACGGTTGCTGAGAAGAGTTTCTTAGCACTGGTGCCAGTTTCTTAAAAAGCAAGGCCGGTGGCAATCTCTTTGCTCGCCGGAGAATTCACTGTTGATGTTATCATCACCTCTCGCTTGATTGCTATTCAGTTCACTGGCCCGGAAGAGTTTTCCGCCCGGATGGTGCTAACCCACGCGGCCGCCAAAAGTATAACCAATTCGGCATTCAAGGGCAATTGGCCGTGTCCTCGAGATTGACCAGGGGCATTCTGCATTTTCTGTCTCATCTCCCTCGGTTTATTGGTGAGTCGGCCACGTCAATGCCGCGCATCGCCCTCCCTCATTTCAGTCCTCCGCTTCTAGCAAGGGAATTATGCTTCATGCCCAACTGCCAAGTGAAGATGCCAAAGCTACATGTGCTAGTGCCAAGAGATAAAACTCCATGGTTTTCTAATATTCACCATTCTAAGGAGTCACTTGCTCAAGAATGCCCGCATATTGCTAGCACCGGGTGTCTAGGGGCAGCCACCCCGATGAAACAGCATATTCACAATCGGGCCAGGCCGTCAGCCAGGTGGGCCCGTTATTTGAGAAAGTATTGCAAGATAAGAAGCCCGAAGGCCCGAGTTGTTGGGACGGTGCGATCGATACAGAGGGGGGGTGAATGTATTCCCTTCAAGAATATTGCCCAAATTTAAACAATTCGCCTGCTACTAGATACAGTTGCAGAATAAAACCTATCAAGTTCAAATAGACATTTGATCGACAAGATGAGCTGATGACTATACTAGTGGAACCAGATGAAGTCTAATGCCAAATGACAGTACAATGCAAACTAGACTCACTTACCAAGATGTGAAGCTCAAGGCCACTGTAACTCGAAACAAGACTATTCAAACAACCTGTGAAACAGATAGAAGATATGGAAGAGCACACCACAAGCAGACCACAGAACAGCAGGGTTTTTAGGTGGTTCGGTCCACAGACCTACATCCACCCCTCACTCCCAACCGGAGTGAGGCTTTCACTAGCACAATGCTAGAACACTGCAGACTCAGTCTGCGAACAACATGCTGCCACACAGCTTGAACAACCAAGGGAAACAAATCCCTCAACCAAGTTCTGCTACCCACAGAACTTGAAACCTATTCTAGCTCCCAGTTAGAACACAACCGGAGAGTCCTCTCCCTTCCTCCACACACCGGAGGGAAACTGTTAATGACAACCTGTCACTAACAACACCAGAGATCACCGATCTCTCTTCCTCTGCAACCCAGAGGGAAACTGGAGTAATACTCACTTCCTCCACACACCGGAGGGACCCAACATCAATCTAGAGGATCGGAAGAACACAGTAAATCAGATCTAATAAAAGGAAAAATAAGAAATGAAAATAACACAGCGAACACAAGATGTAAATGAAGGAACATCAGATGTGGCTCTCATCGGAGTTGACTGGCCTGGATTTGATCCACGGTCCAGTGGATAGATCTTCAGTCGAGACTACTTTCTTCTTCTCCACGAACTCTCACTATCTCTCTGCTCCTCCTCTTTTTCTCTTTCTTTTTCTTTTTCTTCTTCTGCTGCCGGTTTCTCACTGTATAGACTTTTCCCTTTTTTCTCTCTGCTTCTGTGTCTCTTCATCCGAAGACGAACCCTTCTATTTATATCAGCGGCAGCACTGGGCACGTGTGGTCTCCACAGCTCCCGCCCAAACCTTGGACCACGTGGCAGCTCTCCAGCAAGCTTCAGCACACGTGTCACGATCCTGGGCCTTTATGCATTCTTGGATCACGTGCTCTCATTAGTCTGAATCCTCTGCAGGTAGAGACAAATGAAAACATGACTAGTTAGTTCAGTCATACAACCACGACTGTATATACTTTAGAAACAACAACTGAGTAAGTGTGTACAATCATGAGAGAGTGTATAGACTTAATGAATAAGCGACAGTGTACAGACTTAAAAGATGCAGCGTGATAAGCAAACGAATGTATATACTTTAGAACAGCAAATGATCAAGTATGTACACTGAGAGAGTGTATAGGCTTGTAACATGCGCTCTCAGTGTATAGACTTGCTGATGAATGCATTATCATAACAAAATAGAATGTGTAGACTTCTGTGAAATGCATGAGGGAATCGGGTGTATAGACTTAAGCAAAAGCATGTAATGCAACACAGTGTATAGACTTGAAGCCTTGAGAACGAGTGTATAGATTTTAGAGCAACAAAAGAATAAGTGTGTACACTGAGGGAGTGTACAGACTTTAACTTGAAGATCGTTCAGGAACAAGCCATAGCAGTGTATAGACTTAAGCATTCTTGAGCATAACAAAACCAGTGTACAGACTTCATTCAATGCAAATGAATGTATGGACTTCATTAAGTAAATGGCTGTACAGACTTAGTCCTAGGGCAATGCAGACCAATGTACAGACTTTGGCGAAGTAAAAGGCTGTATAGACTTGGAGACCCAAAGGCAGTGTGTAGACTTGATAATGAAATGATGCAGCCAATGTATGGACTTGAGCAGTCTAAGACGCAGAATGAGACGGTGGAGTCTGTATAGACTTTTGCTCAATGCATAAAACGGTAACAGAGACAATCCACTGTACAGACTTGCTCATCATTCAACAACCAATGTGAAGACTTCCCGATGTATAGACTTGAAGGGAAACATAGGTGAAGCTTCCAATGTACAGACTTGGAAGAACACTGTTGAATGTGTAGACTTGATCAAGAGTCCAATGTGCAGACTTGCTACTGACCAAAGTATAGACTTGGTGGTCGTGAGACGGTGGCCAAGACACTGTACGGACGGATGTATAGACTTCGCCTAAACACTGTCCGATGTACAGGCTTTAGTCTGAAGCGTTGTATGGACTTGCAAGAGACGCACAAAGAGACACTGCCTGAGACGGTCAACTGGATGCTGACTCTGTACAAACTTCAACTTAAAGATGCACGATGTACAGACTTTCCAATGTCTAGACTTATTAGCAGTGCGTGCATCTACAGGCTTAGCAATGTATTGACTTGGCCAGGAAAGCGTAGGGAAAGATATGAGTGTATAGACTTGGCCAAGAGTAGGAAAAGCCCCCAATGTGCAGACTTTGAACTCTGAACACTGTACAGACTTTGCAATCAACAGGCGATGTATAGACTTGCTAGTCTGAAGGCTAATGTATGGACTTAAAGCTTAACACTCGAATGTATAGAGTTGAAGGGCTAACAATCTAGTGTATAGACTTCAAAAGGACAAAGCATCCACAGACCAGACGATGTACAGACTTTGCCAATATGAGACATTGTACAGACTTTGTCAAGTGACTGGCTGTACAAACTTCAGAAGATGAAGACTCTGTATCGACTTGAAGACCATGAGCCAATGTATAGACTTGCCTTAACAATGAATGAGTAGACTTTGAAACAGGAGTCAGGCAAATGGATGTACAGAGTTGGCCAAAGCAGCAATGTATAGACTTTGAAACCCAGACAGTCAGTGTTCTGATGGGTCGACGCATCAGTAGGGGTGGGTCGACCCACTACTGTCCATACTAACTAAACAGACTTGGCCAATGCATGAAGCACAGTCCAGTGTATAGACTCGATGCCTTGAAGATCAATGTACATACTTTGAAGACCGACCTAGCAGGATGTGTAGACTTAGAATGCAACCAGGATGTCTAGACTTGATGTGAGGCAATGCACATTAAACATGAACCAATGAATTGAATGCATATAGCAGACATGAACTGAATGTATGCAGGAGAACTAATTAAAGCATTACCTGATCTGAGCATTCACCTTACCTGTCATGATTTAACTTTGACTCTTTGACTTGGGTTAACTTCATGACCTGTGAGACATCCTCAACCCTGTTCTGACAGTTTCTCATAATGCAACAGGATTATATCATCAAGGATGTAAACATAATGAGACATAATATCTGTCATCATCAAAACTCCAGAACCACAGGGGACACAACAATCTCCCCCTTTTTGATGATGGCAATATTATGAGTCACTGCAATAGGTCCATCATGATGATTATGAAATACCATCCATCATGATGATTATGAAATACCATGTGACAGTTCATAAACATGCACCCATAATGACTAATGCATGCACCAATAAAGACTAATGACTCACACCAAAAATTCTCCCCCTTTGTCAACATCAAAAAGAATGGAGTGGTCATTAACTGTTTAAGAATTTGAAATAGGAGCTATTATGCAAACAGAGTTACTATCATCTAAAACTCCCCCTGACAAGATACTCTCTTGAATGAACATTGAACCACAGGGACATGCAAAAGTTCTCCCCCTTAGATGGACAGTGATTGGAATGAAACACAGGAGATAAAGAAATCAACAGTTAAGTCTGAAATAATGGAGTCCATTGTGAGAAAGAAGGCACTCAGAATAGATGAGAAAGGTTTTCAATGGGATATCAATTTCATAAATCTGATTAAATAGGTATTTCAGACTCTTCTATTATAGAGATTTATGAATGATCTTCATTGACAAGTCAGATCAGAATATGATGTATGCAAGGCTTGTTCATAAGCTTTCTGTACTCATATCTGAAATCAGTTTTCATAAAGGTGAACCTTGCTTTCATATTGACAGTCTTGTTTAACCTTCTTCTTCCTTACTCACTTAATTTCAAAGATTCCTTTAAGAGATGCAATCAATAGTAATGAAGTTAAACACATAAGAAAAACATTTGTTTCTGTCAAGGGTTCCAATAGAATATTTCTTTTGCACATATCTTTCAAATGGTATACTAGATTAGCAGCAATTTTCATGACATTCTTCATGAGCACTTGAGTTTAGTACACCTTTGTAACTAGAGGATACACGTTGTTTAGAGGCCAGTATCCCTAAGCACTTGGATGGACTAACTGTCATGCTTCATAGGAACAGAGATTGCATTTACACTTCATGACACACTATAGATCATTTCTTTGATGAGTGGGATGTATTTCTCAGTGTGCATGCTATTGCTCTGCCAGATTATCAATCATTTTTAAGCAGAGTTAACTATGGCACCTCATGACACAGTCCTTTGGACATGATTTCTCAGTGACCAAGGTCATTGCTCTGACAAGATTTACCCTTAGACATAATCCATATTCTCAGATGTTTAAAAATCAATACTAATTTCATACATATCAATCAAGGAATATCGTGATTTCAGAATTTTCAGAATTCAGAAGAGTTTAAAAGACTCAACATGAAAATGTTGGTTAAAGTTTATTAAGACCAACTCAGATATTTTCAAGATATGTTCATAAGCAAACACAAGACATACATGAAACATCAACCGGCTGAAAGAATCAGACATTCATAATCTTATATAATAGAAGATTCCTGTTTAAGTTATTTTTCAGATTTATGATCAGGATATGTACAGAGAATTCTTTCTGAGTTTTCAGGAAAGGCCGAAACATTTTTGGGAACAGCCAATTCAACAGATGATACCAATGAATAGGATGAGTGAAGATGGCTGGTAACAGTTGAAGCAGGAAGCTGAAATGTGTTGCATTACACATTCATCACAGGGATTTAGGCAAGATAGCAGTTCAATCTGAAGATGGGAAGTTCAGATGGTAGAATATGAATAATGCTCCCCCTAAATGTATGCATGATCTAACATTCCTAAATGTATGCAACTCTGACCTATGGTACCAGGCGGAGGACTTGGTCTAAAGACTACCTCACACATAGTAAGCACTTCCAGACAGAGTTCATCTGCCCTTTAGTATCTTACTATTTATATACCAAGAGTCATGCATGACAATCCAATGCATATGCACTTCTACATGCATCTTTTAGCTAACACTATGCCACTTATATGCAATTGTGATGCATGTGCATGTCAAATGTGCATATGAACATTTTTAAGCATGAGACATCATCCAAGCAACAGACTTACTCAACTCACCTTTTCAAATTTTTTATAATGCAATTTGTTTTCAGAGATTATGCATTTTAACAAATATCAACTAACTGCAATTAACATATGTATGCATCAAATGCAGACATTCTTTAAACTCGTGTATGCACCAGTGCATGATAAAAGAAAATTACAAAAGGCAGATGCAGTTCTGGACATGTATGCATTGACATATTAAGCATGATGTTCAATTAAAACAAAAAAAAATTCAGGTGAAGAAACATTTAATCAGCAGAGTTGGGGTTTACCATACTTTGGATGCCTTGGTTTATTTGACCCCCTTTTATTCCTCATCCCAAGGCATACCTGCAAAGCACAGATCTCATTTTGTGTTTCTAGGTACCCAAGACTTCTTGGGTCCTACTTTGTTAGTAACACCTCTGATAGGTGCTTTCCACATTCTTTGGGCATGTAAGTCATCAGACTTCATTAAATTACACTCACTCATGGAGTGCCCAACCTGCCCACCATAATGACAGGAAACAACATATCTTGAATTCTTTTTATTCACAACATTGTTAGCATGGAATCTGTGTGCATTATTCTGAACATAAATTTTATGTGCATTGGCATGAAGATTTCTGTTACTTGCATGAGATTTTGGTTTACCTTTACCTGCCCACCAGCATTCCGAAGCTCGGTGGCCAAATTTTCCACATTCAAAGCATGCCAGACTCTTTTCTTTAAAAATAGTTTTATTTCTTCCAAAAACATTTCTATTTGCAGGGAGTTTTATATTCTGAGAGAAAGTTCTTCCCTGAGCATGCCAACAGTCCTTGACTGTATGGCCATGTTTTCCACAATGAGAACAATTAGAAAAGATATTTCTATGAGGGCCTAACCAGCATTGTGCAGCAACATGTCCTATTTTTCCACAGTTATAACAATGAATTTTCTTTTCCCTAAGGACATGATTTCTACCCTGATTGTTTTGAGCAGCTGTTAGGTCATCTTTTTCCATCAAATTAAACTCATGCATCAAATGTCCATATTTGTGACAGTACTGACAGATCATTTTCTTTCTAGATGCATGCGAGTGAGTGGGTGAAACATGCAGAGTGGGAAGAGGAACATGTTGATGCTTTTCTTTCTGTTTTTCTGTTGTTTTCTCTTGAGCAGTTGACTGATGACCAGGAAGGGTCTGAGGGCTTTGAGAAGTTGAACTGGACACAAAGGAAGTTTAAACTTTGTTTTGAAAACTCTTCTTATTTGAGGTATTATAGCCCAACCCTTCCTTCTGAAAATTTACCTTAGTTCCTAGAATTTTGTCCAGATTATTTTTTCCGTCCACAAATTTTGACAAGGAATTATTCAAATCTTCAATTTCATTTTCCAAAGAAACGATGTGTATTTCATAACTGGCAATCTCTTGTTCATTGCAATTTACACATTCGCTTAGCACCTTGTTTGCAATTTTACATTCCTCAATTTCTTGTTCCAGATTTCTCAATTTTTTAGACTCTTCAATGTAAACAGTTTTTCCTTTTTCTAAGAGAAGAAGTTTCTCTGACATAGCAGTGTTCAACTGCTTCAATCCTTCAACTTCTTGAATTAGTTTGTCATTTTCTGATTTCAGATTTTCAATTTCTTCAACAGAGTCTTTATCTATTTTTATTGAGTTCATTTTATCATTCAACTCTTCCTCTATCTGTTCAAGCTCCATAATCTTATTTAACAGATCTTTGTTTTCTTCTTTTAGAGAAACAATAAACTCCTTATGCCATTCTAAATTTGAGTGAAGATTTTCATTTATTTCCTTGAGGAATGGACACTCATTGCATGCAGATTTAACCGAACATATTGTTTGAACCTGGAGTTTTTCACATTGTTTCTTAAGACATTCATTTTCAGATTTCAGTCTACTTAGTTCAGAGCAAACACATTTAAGTTCATTCATCAATTTTTCATTCTGGTTTTTATGCATATGGATATCTGACAAATAGGCATCATGAGATTGCTTCATCTTTGAACAATTTTCACATGGTGAACTTGAACTACCCTGATCACTTTTCTTTTTCAAGTTCTTGTATCGTTTTCTTAATTGTTCATGAGACTCAAACAGGTCAGCATATGCATTCTCCCAATCATCTAAAGAAAAATTCTCGAAGATGTTTACCTCCTTCTCATCATCTTCTTCTTCATTTTGGCTGCTGCTAGGAATACTTCCTTTAGCCATCATGCAGTTGTCTTCATTTAACCTGTGAGCTAGCATCAGCTCCTCCAGGATGTCCTTGGCAGACCTGCAATCATAAAAACAAGAGTGTAAGGCTCTGTCAGTGGCTGCTTTCATCAGATTGAAGGCTTTCTGATTTTCTCCATCCTTTGATCTGTGGCTGTTAGTCCATTTGGACACTTTCTTTGGTAATTTGTGAGGACCTTGTGAAATTAATTTCCACAGACCAGGATTAACTGCATCAACATAATTTCCTAGACTGATAAACCACGCATTAAAATTAGAACCATTGAAAACCGGTGGATCACCCATGAAAGCTGATCAGATAAATGCAACAGGAATAATGAAGCACCAAGACAGCAGGATCGAATCTACAGATCGCTGGACCTTCTAAGCAGACAACCTGCTCTGATACCAATTGTTGGGACGGTGCGATCGATACAGAGGGGGGGTGAATGTATCCCCTTCAAGAATATTGCCCAAATTTAAACAATTCGCCTGCTACTAGATACAGTTGCAGAATAAAACCTATTGAGTTCAAATAGACATTTGATCGACTAGATGAGCTGCTGACTATACTAGTGGAACCAGATGAAGTCTAATGCCAAATGACAGTACAATGCAAACTAGACTCACTTACCAAGATGTGAAGCTCAAGGCCACTGTAACTCGAAACAAGACTATTCAAACAACCTGTGCAACAGATAGAAGATATGGAAGAGCACACCACAAGCAGACCACAGAATAGCAGGGTTTTTAGGTGGTTCGGTCCACAGACCTACATCCACCCCTCACTCCCAACCGGAGTGAGGCTTTCACTAGCACAATGCTAGAACACTGCAGACTCAGTCTGCGAACAACATGCTGCCACACAGCTTGAACAACCAAGGGAAACAAATCCCTCAACCAAGTTCTGCTACCCACAGAACTTGAAACCTGTTCTAGCTCCCAGTTAGAACACAACCGGAGAGTCCTCTCCCTTCCTCCACACACCGGAGGAAAACTGTTAATGACAACCTGTCACTAACAACACCAGAGATCACCGATCTCTCTTCCTCTGCAACCCATAGGGAAACTGGAGTAATACTCCCTTCCTCCACACACCGGAGGGACCCGACCTCAGTCTAGAGGATCGGAAGAACACAGTAAATCAGATCGAATAAAAGGAAAAATAAGAAATGAAAATAACACAGCGAACACAAGCTGTAAATGAAGGAACATCAGATGTGGCTCTCATCGGAGTTGACTGGCCTGCATTTGATCCACGGTCCAGTGGACAGATCTTCAGTCGAGACTACTTTCTTCTTCTCCACGAACTCTCACTATCTCTCTGCTCCTCCTCTTTTTCTCTTTCTTTTTCTTTTTCTTCTTCTGCTGCTGGTTTCTCACTGTATAGACTTTTCCCTTTTTTCTCTCTGCTTCTGTGTCTCTTCATCCGAAGACGAACCCTTCTATTTATATCAGCAGCAGCACTGGGCGCGTGTGGTCTCCACAGCTCCCGCCCAAACCTTGGACCACGTGGCAGCTCTCCAGCAAGCTTCAGCACACGTGTCACGATCCTGGGCCTTTATCATTCTTGGATCACGTGCTCTCATTAGTCTGAATCCTCTGCAGGCAGAGACAAATGAAAACCTAACTAGTTAGTTCAGTCATACAACCACGACTGTATATACTTTAGAAACAACAACTGAGTAAGTGTGTACAATCGTGAGAGAGTGTATAGACTTAATGAATAAGCGGCAGTGTACAGACTTAAAAGATGCAGCGTGATAAGCAAACGAATGTATATACTTTAGAACAGCAAATGATCAAGTATGTAGACTAAGAGAGTGTATAGACTTGTAACATGCGCTCTCAGTGTATAGACTTGCTGATGAATGCATTATCATAACAAAATAGAATGTGTAGACTTCTGTGAAATGCATGAGGGAATCGGGTGTATAGACTTAAGCTAAAGCATGTAATGCAACACAGTGTATAGACTTGAAGCCTTGAGAATGAGTGTATAGACTTTAGAGCAACAAAAGAATAAGTGTGTACACTGAGGGAGTGTACAGACTTTAACTTGAAGATCGTTCAGGAACAAGCCATAGCAGTGTATAGACTTAAGCATTGAGCATAACAAAACCAATGTACAGACTTCATTCAATGCAAATGAACCTATGGACTTCATTAAGTAAATGGCTGTACAGACTTAGTCCTAGGGCAATGCAGACCATTGTACAGACTTTGGCGAAGTAAAAGGCTGTATAGACTTGGAGACCCAAAGGCAGTGTGTAGACTTGATAATGAAATGATGCAGCCAATGTATGGACTTGAGTAGTCTAAGACGCAGAATGAGACGGTGGAGTCTGTATAGACTTTTGCTCAATGCATAAAATGGTAACAGAGACGATCCACTGTACAGACTTGCTCATCATTCAACAACCAATGTGAAGACTTCCCGATGTATAGACTTGAGGGGAAACATAGGTGAAGCTTCCAATGTACAGACTTGGAAGAACACTGTTGAATGTGTAGACTTGATCAAGAGTCCAATGTGCAGACTTGCTACCGACCAAAGTATAGACTTGGTGGTCGTGAGACGGTGGCCAAGTCACTGTACGAACGGATGTATAGACTTCACCTAAACACTGTCCGATGTACAGGCTTTAGTCTGAAGCGTTGTATGGACTTGCAAGAGACGCACAAAGAGACACTGCCTGAGACGGTCAACTGGATGCTGACTCTGTACAGACTTCAACTTAAAGATGCACGATGTACAGACTTTCCAATGTCTAGACTTATTAGCAGTGCGTGCATCTACAGGCTTAGCAATGTATTGACTTGGCCAGGAAAGCGTAGGGAAAGATATGAGTGTATAGACTTGGCCAAGCGTAGGAAAAGCCCCCAATGTGCAGACTTTGAACTCTGAACACTGTACATACTTTGCAATCAACAGGCGATGTATAGACTTGCTAGTCTGAAGGCTAATGTATGGACTTAAAGCTTAACACTCGAATGTATAGAGTTGAAGGGCTAACAATCTAGTGTATAGACTTCAAAAGGACAAAGCATCCACAGACCAGACGATGTACAGACTTTGCCAATATGAGACACTGTACAGACTTTGTCAAGTGACTGGCTGTACAAACTTCAGAAGATGAAGACTCTGTATCGACTTGAAGACCATGAGCCAATGTATAGACCTGCCTTAACAATGAATGAGTAGACTTTGAAACAGGAGTCAGGCAAACGGATGTACAGAGTTGGCCAAAGCAGCAATGTATAGACTTTGAAACCCAGACAGTCAGTGTTCTGATGGGTCGACGCATCAGTAGGGGTGGGTCGACCCACTACTGTCCATACTAACTAAACAGACTTGGCCAATGCATGAAGCACAGTCCAGTGTATAGACTCGATGCCTTGAAGATCAATGTACATACTTTGAAGACCGACCTAGCAGGATGTGTAGACTTAGAATGCAACCAGGATGTCTAGACTTGATGTGAGGCAATGCACAATAAACATGAACCAATGAATTGAATGCATATAGCAGACATGAACTGAATGTATGCAGGAGAACTAATTAAAGCATTACCTGATCTGAGCATTCACCTTACCTGTCATGATTTAACTTTGACTCTTTGACTTGGGTTAACTTCATGACATGTGAGACATCCTCAACCCTGTTCTGACAGTTTCTCATAATGCAACAGGATTATATCATCAAGGATGTAAACATAATGAGACATAATATCTGTCATCATCAAAACTCCAGAACCACAGGGGACACAACACGAGTCTGCGCCAGGCGGGGTTGTTTCAAGAAGATTTCGACTAAGAAGAGGCGGCGGCATAAGTTCAAGGGCCGTCAGTTGTGCATTCGGGGATCCACTTCCTCCTCTCCTTCCTCCGTCTATTCATCTTTTCTTCTGCTCGGTTCTTATCCTTGGGCATAAGGTCTTTTCTTTTCTCTGCTCGGCCAAGTGCATGGGCAAGAGATGGATGGATGAGATGACTAACCTAGGTGCTCCTTAATACAAGAGAGGTCTCAAATAGGGGCAGTCTTGACCCTCAAAAGTGAGCTTTCATGATATTTCTGGCCAATAAGGGCTACCAAAATGACAAAATGAATCAATGCAAAATTATGAATCAAAGGCATGGCAAGAGTGGCAGTACAGTTCCCCGCGGGACGTCATGAGCCCGGTCGCATGCGTGCATGATAAATATGGGTCTCAAAATCAAAGACACAAAGCCCCAGTGCAACAGGCTATCTCTTTGAGGGGTAGTGCCCTGGAAGGAATTCGAGCATTGATATCTCCCATCCTGCATGAAGCTTGCCTCCAATTTTTCTTCTGCTTCTCCCTCTTAGGCTGGGTTGTATCTCGGGTATGGCCTTAGTAGGGGCATCGTTCTTTAGAAGCGGTTGGTTGTGGTAAGCTACCCTTACATGCACGCCATGCTTAAGGGAAGCCTTTAATGAAAGGGGTAGGAACGACGATCCCTGGCCAGTAGTTTGAGCCCGTCTTTAGGTGCTGCGGATTGCTATGTCAAAATCCAAAAAAATTTCAAATATTACCAAAAGTCTCAAAAAAAATCAAATACTTCAAAAAAATCCAAAAAAATCAAACATTGTCAAAAATCCAAAAAAATCAAGTACTTCAAAATTTCAAAAAAAATCAAATATTTCAAAAACCTAAAAAATCAAATACTTCAAAAAATCCAGAAAAATGAAATACTATTGAAAATCTAAAAAAATCAAAAAAAGATCACAAAAATCTAAAAAAATGTGTCTTTTTCATGCATTTGCATTTGTTTTAAGGACAGATATGTAATCTGTTTGCTAAGTGTGCAGGTTGCAAGTGCTCAGGCATTCCTTGCTATATCTTTTTTGCTCTGCCTCCTGTCCACATCTTTGATCTGTTATTTTCTTCTTCGATCCACTCTCTCGATCTATTCTGAAGCTTATGTCCTTCTCAGCTTTTGTTTGCAATGATCATATCTTTATGAGAGGGATTTGCCTCACTATTGTGAACATGGTGGTTTTGCTTCATTCTGATCTCGAGTTTCGATTGAAGAGCGTGTTTTGTTTATGTCTCTTTGTCCGACCGTATCTTTTCCATGTCCCACCGTGTTGTCCCACACATGTTATTTTGTTCCTCACCACATGTTGTTAGTTGGCTTGCACATGTTGATGGTCGTCTTTCCATGTCCCACCGTGTTGTCCCACACATATTCTTTTGTTCCTCACCACATGTTGTTAGTTGTCTTGCACATGTTGATGGTCGTCTTTCCATGTTCCATGTGTTGTCCCAACCATGTGATCCGTCATGTTCTTATCTCAACCTTGTGTTGTCCCGTTGCATTGGTGTCTTGTCATACCATGTTCATGCATACGTATTGTCTATTTATGCCTTTGCCTATGTGCTTATTCGTCTTGTTGTGTTGTTTTTCATTCGTCATGTTATGTCATGATGATTGTCATTCTGTTAATCGCTATGTTTATCTCATTTGTCTTATTCATAAAAACCCATAAAAAAATCTAAAAAATGAAAATCCAAAAGCTTGCCGTTTCACCTGCTCAGGTAAGTCAGGTATGGCCTTCTATTCCTATCACCCTTATTGCATTATTATATGGTACTACAATATATTATCTCGAGGACCAGTTGGTTATCTACATGTTCCATGATTTGATGTTCCCCTCTAACAAAAACGATGATGATCCAGGTTCACGTGTTTAACCTTCGGATAGGCCGTTAGGTTGGGATGTCATGGGGAGGATGGTTCTATCCTGCACGCTGTGGTTGCAGATGGTATCTTGACTCTGATTTTCCCAGCTTAGTAATATTATTCTTGAGTATTTTATATTTTAATCTTTCTTCGCATTTGTTTTAATGATTTCTTTTATTTTAGCCCAGCATGCATCATATGCATCCTTTTGAGCTTTCATGACCCATGGTTTTCCTGCGAAATGTCTCACTAGCAATGGTTAGCTGTGCGTTCAGTGTTTGAGTAATATGAACTAATTCCACTCTGAGTTGGAAGGTTCTCTTTGGTCAATTCGCTTGGCTTGGTTGATTAAGAGGTCCCCGTCTAGAGCTTTAGCCGGTTTCTTTACTTTTATTGCCTGCTTTTGACCTCCTCATTGGACCGCGGGATTGTGTCCCCCATGAGGTTGGTCTTGTCGATTTGTTTCATTTCATTTAGTTTAGTTCCTCCAGACTGGTGTCGCTTTTGGTTTTATCATTCCTTGCGTTCGGTTCAGAGTTTTCCGGAAGATTCATGTCGCTTGTTGGTAAAAACGGGTGTCGTTTTACCTTAACGCCCGCTTTTCGGTCCACTCCGCTGCATTTCCGCTACATCTCCATGTTCCATGTCACTTTCGCTTCACCTCCGCTCGCTCCCCTGCAAAGAGGACGTTAAGGAGGGGCATCTGTTGACAACCGTTTTTTACCGATAAGTTGAGTCGTTCCTCTTACTCCCATTTGTTGATGCCTTGAGTTATCCTTCACTCGTAGGGGCTATTTTCAGGCATGTTTTGGGCCAGTTTGGTGGGTAGCCTCCCTCCCTGGCTAGGTCCGAGTTGATTCAGGGCTTAATGGGCCTTGGTTTTGGTTAATCGAGCTTTTCTATGAATTCCAAGCGCTCATATACATGTACAGTTCATCCCAGACCGCTCAATCAATGTGCGGTTGCCTGTGGACCGTCCATCTATTTTGGAATATTTTGGTTAATTTTTTGAATTTCCACCGACAAACATTTATGCGGTCCTCCCCTAGCCGTTCAACTTGATGGACGGACGGGTGGTAGCCGCTCATCTCCTAGAGTCCTATGCTTGGTGGGTTTCTCAGATAATTATCCAATTAATCTATTTATCATCGACAAGTCTAGAACGGTTTGTCTTTGGCCGCCCTACCTTTGAACGGTCTCATCCGAGCCGTTCATCTATGAGAGTCCAACGGCGAAGATTTCGGTCAGTTCGATGGATAGTTTGGATTATTTATGATTTATTTGAATTTCCACCGACAGGGTTGGACGGCTAGGACATGGCCGCACATCCCGTTGAGCGGTCTATCATAAGACCGTTCATCCGTTCGATTCTTGAATTTCAACAGATTTTCTCTCTCTATCTGTGGTTTTATCCCTAACTTCTCCCGTCATTTTCTTCGCAGATAATGAACCATTTTGAGTGCCATTTCGACTGGATAAGAGATAATTTGATTATCTACAATTTTCATTTGATTATCTCGACCTGAAAATGCCTAAAAACCCTAGTTTCGGGGCTGGCTTTCTAGGCTCTATAAATAGACCCTAAAGGCCGGGTTTGAAAAGGGGGGGATTCTGGTCGACGGCGAAGCCCTACCGAATCCTTGAGCGACCTACTACCAGGGAGGGAGGCCTTCTACGTCCACACAGGCCTCCGGTCCAGGGAGTAACCTTCATTTTGAGTCTTTTTTTCTATCTTTGATAGTCCGTCATTCCCTTTTTGTTGCATGCATCATTCTCCTCATTTTTCTTCACTTGCACCGTCATTCACACACCCTCCTATGTTTCTTGACGCCCCCAGGGGTTTAAAACTCCCCAGGTATCCCCCTTTCCATTTGTTCATGTTCATTTCTTCTGATATTGGTATTTACTACACTTTTCAGTTCAACTTTGGGTTTTCTCTTTGTGTTTTTACGTTGTTTTGCAGGTCAGCAATCCCTAGCACGAGGCCCATCCCCTCTGGCTGGCCGGAGAGGGTGGAGGTTGGACACTTTTACAACTTCTGGCGTGGTGGCCTTGTGCGGTTCATACCTAGCCGTTCACAGAGACGTACGGTTTCCACTGGACTATTCTTCTTCGTCTTGCGGTCGGTCCCGAGCCGTTCATCTGCCAGAAGTTCTTTATCTCGCGTCCTCTGCAGCACTGAAGAGCGGTCTGTCGTGCGACCATCCAACATCACAGGCAGTTCTTCACTGGTCGTTCATCCCCTGCAGAGCTGATTTTAAGGCGAGTTTCTCCCTCTTTCCAATGTACGGTGTGTCAATCACATTAGGCACCTTGGTGGCGATCACGGTTATTTACATTCTTCTGTTCTCCTTCAACTGTTCCCATTTATTTTACACATTGATTTAGTAGAAGGAGAGAGAAGACATTCTTCTTTTAAGCCAACGAGGAGTTAAAACAAACGAAACATGTCAACAATACGCTGTATTGAATGTCAGGACGGCATGCTGTAAGGTACAGTAGTGATCCAATCATACTTCAAAACAGTGTGGGATCTACTGTTTTACCCCTTTCATCTTTGCTCAACTTTGTGGTTGTGGCCATCATAGTTGACATTGGTTTTGCATCTGCTATTCTATATTTCTTTAAGAGCTCCATGGTGTATTTGACCTGGTTAATGAAAAAGCCTTCAGATGTTTACTTTACCTGCAATCCAAGGAAAAATATATATTCACCCATTAAGCTCATTATAAATTCACCCTACATTATTTGTGCAAAATCATCACATACGGCATCATTAGTAGATCCAAAAATGATATCATCAACATACACGTGAACTACTAATATGTCTTTACCTGACATTCTCGTGAAGAGTGTTTGATCAACTTTACCTCTCTTGAAACCATTTTTAATTAGGAATGAGGTGAGCCTTTCATACCATTCCCTTGGTGCTTGCTTCAATCCGTACAAGATTTTCTGCAACATGTATGCCTATTGTGGATGTTTTGGGTCTTCAAAACTTGGAGGTTATTTTACAAAAACATCATCTTTGATATATCCATTAAGAAAAGTGTTGAGTAGTGGATAGCAGATCTAGAGGGGAGAGGTGAATAGATCTGCCGCTCTTTTCGCAATGCAACCCTCTTTAAAGCTAGATAAAGATAATAGCAGTGGAATATAACTAGTTTAACGAAGGACACAACGATTTACTTAGCAAGATGATTACTAGTATATCGATTCGAACCTAAGCATGCATCTAGAACGAAATAATCACATAAAAAAATCACAACACACAAGATTTTAAGGTGGTTCGGACTGAATCATCAGTCCTACATCCACCCCTCACCAAATCTGATGTGGCTTCACAAGTGCCACGCACTGAGCCACAAATCAGAAAGACCTCCGACTGCCTTCCTACTAACCACAGGTTGGGACGTCAACACCGCAGATCGGACAACTTCCGATTGTCTTCCTACTAACCACCGGTAGGGACGATCTTCAGTTTCAAATGTTTGAATGAAATAGAAAGAGAACAAACATGAAAACACTCAAACAAGATATAGAATATGCTCAAGGAGAAAAGATCTTGTCTGAGATTTGATGTTGATCAGCAACAAGGGCTTCTTCTCTCTTACAAAGACTCCTCTTGATTCACCAACAAGGGTTCCTTCTTCTTTGCAAATCGATCTTCCTTGAATCTCCTTCTTTGAATCTCCTTTGAGTTGATGTGAGAGATAATGGATGCAGCCCTGAACCTTGATTGCTTCTACACCTTCTTGGAGGTTGGTGGCTTCAAAAATAAGCTTGAATCACCTTGGATGGATGAAGAACTCCAGCTCAAAACACTGTTCACGGAGGTGCTACAGTACCCGTGAATCACCTCCTCTAGCCTCCCTTGATATCTCTTGTTCCAATTGAAGCATTAGGGTTTCTAACCCCTCATGTGTTTGTTTTATACCATTTGAATGGTCCTTGGACATCCCCCAGAGCAGATCCACAATTCATGGGGGATTGGGTGACTTTGGAGTTAAACAAATACAAGAAAAAGGGCTCTTCTTGAAGTGGAAAAAAAAGTCAACATTTATTGGCTCGGGGCTGGCAGTCGACCGGAGCCTTCTGGCGGTCGACCGCTACTGAGAAAACTTGTAGATATTTCATCCATGGAAATTTCGGTCGACCGCTACTGAGCTGGCGGTCGACCGCCACTGAGAGAGCTGCAGGCTATGAGCTGCTGGCATGGGCGGTCGACCGCCCCTGGGCTGGCGGTCGATCGCCACCTGGGTAGACCCCCGAGTTTCCCAGTTCGGTCCGTTAACCCGTTAGCTCAATCGCTTAACTTCTTTTGCAGCCCGTTCTCATCTGTGGCATCAACCTTGATAGTCTTGAAGGTGTCAACTGAATCTTTGACCTTGGGTTCTCTTGGCTATGCTTCATTGTACATCGACCTTGGCTATGTGAAGTGCCGAATTTGAAGTGTCGACTTTTACTTGTAGAAGAGATTTGCATCCTTGCTTGGGCGTGATCAATGAGCTTTCATTCTTGCCATCGTCACTCAATTTCTTGTCCATTCATTGGCATATCTGTCCTGAACAAACATCACGTATGTCAGTCATATGAGATTTGGCAAACATCAATGACTTATAGTGTTCAGCCATTATCAAAACCAAGAATATCAAATAACTCAAATGACCACAGGATGATGTCGAATGACTCAAATTACCACAGGGGCACAACATTCTCCCCCTTTTTGATGTTGGCAACTCTGTGAGTCATTATGTGGCAGCAATATCCAAAATGGCAAAATGTATAACATATGCGACATGTGCAGCTCAAGATCCATGATAATTAAAGCATGTGAATGCAGATATGAACACAAAGCATATGAATGAATGCGGATATGAATGTGTGAATGATCAAAGCATATGAATGCTATGCAATTATGCAAACCCCCATCAACACTCAAACACAAAGCTCACAAAGGTTTCTACCCCTATGACAACCCTCGTAGATCGACAACGCACAACTCTTACAAAGGACTCACACAAAGAATTCTCCCCCTTTGACAATAGCAAAAAGGGAGGGATAAAGTAGAGAAGGCTACAAAAGTCTGAGAGACCAAAGCTGAATGGAAGTGAAGAGCAAGCCATTATATGCAAAATTGAACCAGACCCTGAGCAATATATATATGGTTTAAAGCTAATGAAATCCAAGATCAATAGTGGAGTTCAAAAAGTAGTTACATCCAAGGTTTAATAGAAATGAACCAAAAATGTATATCATGGCAGTGTTTAACATTCCCTTGTCTTATATATCCATATTCAATAACTACAAATAGAATAACACAAAAACTAGTATGGAGGCTAAATAAGCATGAGTAAAGCATGGAATGTTATGAGTGCATGAAATTTGATTTTCAATATCTTTTGAATTTGAAGGCAAGTACATGACTCATATTTTACGAGCAATCAAGTCTAGTGCATGCCTCCTACCCGTAATAATATACGTGATGTGACACAAGTATAGGGTATGCAGCAAGCAAACGCAAACCTCGGACCTAATCCGCATTCACAATCACATAGCAAGTAAAATGATAAATTGAGACCGAAACGCCGTCGCACACTCGCAAGCCCCGGGTAACTATATGATGCTAGAAGGAGGTGATGGATCAAGACCCTAACTGGTAGAGTGCCAGCAGGGCTAGGGTTATCCTCCCGAGGGTACGTGGCCCACACTTTGGGGCTGGCCGGTGCCACTTGGGGCACAAGGTCCCACTCTCTCACGATGACCACGGTGACCACTCAATGATGATGGCTCCGGGAACGGGCACTCACGCACATGCGCAACGGAGCTAAGTCTACGGATATTAGATGAACAAACACTAAAATTGCTGGAGCAAAGTTTAGAGCTCACCTGGTTGGTTTGAAGAAACCAACCCCGTTCGGAGACGTGGGCGAGCGGGGAAGTGTGATCCCGCACACTGCGCCGATGTAGCTTGAGCTGCTAATTACATGAACTACTCCTCACGCAGGAGGGTTGGATTAAGGGTGGGGGAATCAAAATTACATCAAACACTACCTCCACGCAGGGAGGGGCGCTAAGCCGGCCAGGCGGGAGGGGGAAAGTCGCCGAGAAAGACGGAACGGAAGCCGACGTGGATCCGCTCACTTGCTGTGCAAGGGGACAGGTTGCCGCTGTTGCAGTCGTATCTCGTCCTCTGGAATTTTGCTGATGACGAGACTTGAGGGAGAGGCTTCGTAACAGGGATGGGGACTCCTCTGATTTTTATCCAATTCTTCTGTCGTCGCCGGTGGTCGTGGTGGAGACTCGAACAGGACGTAGGAATCTGGGGTTGGCAGCTTCAGAATGGATGCAGTAGGATGCAGAAGTTGTACCTTGGGCTCCCGAACTCCGAATATCGAACCGTCGGAGTCGTTGTGTCCGTGGACAAGGCTTCTGCACAGAAAAACTGACAGCAACACCTTCTGAGGTCGGGGTGGACAGGGGGAGGCCGTTGCGTGGGACCTGGTCGATGCAGACTGCAGGAGGCAGACCCGCGCGACTGAGGAAGAAAATTCGGAAGTTGGGCTCCCCGATGCCGAATGTAGTTCTGCTTCTTGATCCTGATCGGGGACAGGGGGAGGAATATCTTTGATGAAGGACCTTTGGTCTGATTCAGCCGTGGTTCGCCGTGGCAGAGTCTGCAAGGTGAGTCTGATCCTCTGGCAGGGGCGGCACCAAGTCAGCCCTGGTTCTGTGGCAGCAGGTTGCAGATGACGTTACGGGCGCTCCCGAACTCCAATTGTCACGAAACCAGTGGCGTCGTCTCCGTGGTCGGAGTAGCTTTCATACGGAGTCAACGGAGCTGCAATCCGATGCCGAGGCTGATCGTGGTACCCAGAAGAAGGGGTCCTGGTCGCTGCAGACTGCCCGAGGCAGACCCGAGCAGTTGAGGGAAAAACGTCACAACTCCGGCCCTCGGATGCCGAATTAAGTTCCGTCTTGTGCTTCTGGTCGTGGACAGATGGAGGAAGAATGTTGAAGAAGAGTCTTCAGCCTGAATCCTTCGCTGTTGGCCGTGAAGCTGCTTCCAACCAGGATCAGGCTGTCTGCAGGTGGGGTCTGGCGCAGTCGGGGTAGAACTGCTCTCACGGGCGGCCACGAACTCGGAATTGGACGATTCCACCTCGCCTGTGAAGAGGACAGGGAGGCCTTTCCAGAATGGTATGCCACTCCCTCAGACGTTGTGGTATGAACTCGGGGCAGCTTCTGCAACACGTACCCAGTTCTGCTACCTGCAGACTAGCAAGGAGGGAGGGGAAGGAGGTGGTCGGCCAAGCAATGGGAGGTGGAATGGGGTGGAGGGGTCGACCCTAGGAGGGAGGGGAAGGTGGTGGACGACCTTGGGAGGTGAAAGGGGTTCTAGGGAAGGGGAAAGGGCTCTTGGGAGGTGGAAGGTTGCTTAGGGAAGGGGGAGGGATGCCTTGGGAAGGTGAAAGGGTGCTTGGGGAGGTGGAGTGGTTAATGGTGAAGTAATGGGAGTCTTGGGAGGTGAAAAGGCTTGCCTAGGTGGCAAGTGAGGTGGCAAGAGGTGAGGAGAGAGGGGAATTCCGAATTTAGAGAGAGAGAGAGAGAGAGAGAGGAGAGAGAGGGGGTTCGCCCCTAGGAGAGAGAGAGAGAGAGAGACTTAGAGAGAGAGGAGAGATGCACTCAATGGCTCAAATTTTGCTTAATACTTCATTACTGAACTCAAGTGGAGTTGGGGTCCTATTTATAGGAATCCCAACATTTACAAAAAGTCCTTGGATAAACTACTAAAAGCAAATAAGCAAGGGGGTTGAGGAAAGAAGAGGTTGCCCATGGGCCAGGCCCATCTAATTGGGCCCAAACGACTCCCTAGCCTAACATACTTAGATAGATAATGTGACGACTTAGGACCATGACTCAAAATAAAGATAAGTACATCAAAATGACTCAAGGAAAGATAAAAAATACATAGCTAGACTTCGGAAATCAAGCTAAACATAATGGCAATCATCCGGTCCCGTGGAGAAGTGAGAAGTGGTAAGCGATGTCCCCATCAATACGTTATTTAGACGCCAGTATCCCTAGGTATTTAGCAAGACTGACGGTTATGCTTCAGAATGAACAGAGATAGTAAAATCACGTCATGACATATCCAATCTCATTTCTTTGATGAGAAGATATATTTCTCAGCAATTATGCTAGTGCTCTGCCTAGAGTCCAAAAAATAATTAAGACAGAGATAACAGGGGTACATCATGACATATCATTTATCACTTGATTTGATGACATGACATGTTTCTCCGTGCAACAATATCTTGCTCTGTCAAATGGATTTTCAAGAATTCCAGCTCATCAAGTGTTTAAGAAGAATACTAAGCCTGAGTGTATCACCAAGATGGTCATGAATTTTGAATTTTCAGATATTAGGATAGTCATTCAAAGCACAATATGCAATCTCTTGTTAAGGTCTATTAAAATCACAGAACATAGATGATTTCAGAATAAATATTTCAGAACTTCAAGGAAATCATTAAATTTGAACCATTTTTATTGGATGGACAATCATCAGGGCATACAATAGAAAGCTCTTACGACGTAGTTCTGTCGGTCTCATGATCTCAAATAAGACTGTAAGCCATTGAAGTTCAGATTGCAAGAGATTAAGAAAAGCAACAAGACTCCCCCTAAGGATATCCAATGAATGCACTCAAGGAGTTATGTTTGCAAGTGAAAAGACAATTGTCAAGGAGAGGTTGACTAGAACCATGCAGGGGTTGACCTGATCAAACATGAAGTTGGCAGAAATGAAATGCATGACCCAGCACATGGTTTTACACTTTTTAAATGCAACAGAATGAAGATGAAACAAATGCATGAATGCTGCAAAGAGACAACTCTCCCTTACTATATGGCCTATATGCGATAGTGACGCATGGCACTTGGTGGAGGTGAAACCTCACGCATATTGAGTGCTTCTAGATAAGCATAGCCTGTCTTTCCATACATCAACATTTAATATACCATGGCCATGCAAGAATGATGCTACATAAACCATGCAATGCATCATGAACATGAATTCAATTCATTATTATGCATCATGACTACATGAAATGCCACACCATATGCAAAAAGACATATTTACATATAAACAATGCATGGAACACCACTCTGCAAAAACACACACTAAATTGAACAAGATCATCATTTCAATTTTTATTGACCTAAGGTCGGCAAAGACCAAGCTCCCTTCTGAGTGTTGAAAACCTGTCATTACATAAGAACTTGATGAAAATACCAGCAATTTGATTTAGAGTATGAACAAAATATAGTTCAAAATTTTTCTTAACGACCTCATCTCTAATGAAGTGATGCCTAATCTCAATATGCTTAGTCCTAGACTACTGGACTAGATTTTTTGTAAGGTTGATAGAACTAGTGTTATCACACAGAATCGGGACACAATCAAGATCCACAAAGTAGTCTTAGAGTTGGTGTTTAATCCACAACACTTGGGTGCCACAGCTCCCCGCAGCAACATATTCTGCCTCTGCGGTTGAGAGGGCAACCGAGTGTTGTTTCTTGGAGGCCTAAGAAACTAAACACCCGCCCAGAAACTAGCAGTAGCCACTAGTACTTTTGCAATCCATCTTGCATCCAACATAGTCCGCATTAGAATAAGATATAAGAGATAAATCACATGATGACGGATACCATAATCCAAAATCTTGAGTGCCGGTAAGATATCTAAGGATACGTTTGACGGCAGTCAAGTGAGATTCTCTAGGACTAGCTTGAAATCTAGCACAAAGGTATACACTAAACTGGATATCTGGTCGGGATGTAGTTAAGTAAAGCAAAGAGCCGATCATACCTCTATAGATCTTTGCATCCACTAATTTACCATTTTCATCCAAATCCAGTGATGTTATGGTGCTTATAGGAGTTGTAATTATTTTATTGTTTATCATGTCAAATCTTTTTAGCAGCTCCTTGATGTATTTGGCTTGACTTATGAAGCACTCATCTTCTCCTTGGTTGACCTGCAAACTGAGAAAGAATTGGAGTTCTCCCATTAGGCTCATCTCAAATTCGCTAGTCATGAGGTTAGCAAATTCCTCACACATTTCAGATTTAGTAGAACCAAACATAATATCATCAACATAAATTTGAACAATCAAAATATTTTTACCTTGCTTCTTGGTGAAAAGTGTTTGATCTACCTTACCTCGTGTGTACCCTTTCTCAATGAGGAATGAGCTTAGTCTCTCATACCAAGCTCTTGGTGCATACTTCAGTCCATAAAGTGCCCTGTCTAGCTTGTATATAAAATCTGCATGGTTAGTGTTCTCAAAGCTAGGGGGCTGCTCAACATAGACTTCTTCTTTGATCAAGCCATTCAAGAAAGCACTTTTTACATCTATTTGATACAGCTTTATTCTAAGGGAGCATGCAAAGGCAAGTTAAATTTTGATGGCTTCAAGTCTAGCAACTGGGGCATAATATTCTTCAAAGTCTACCCCAAACACTTGATTATACCCTTGAGCCACCAATCTAGTCTTGTTTCTTATTATCTTGCCATCTTCACTGAGTTTGTTTCTAAAGACCCATTTAGTGCCTATAACAGATTGTGATGATGGTCTAGGAACAAGATGTCAAACTTGGTTTCTTTCAAACTGGTTTAACTCGTCTTGCATTGAATTTATCCAGTTTTCATCCTTTAATGCATCATCAACATTCTTGGGTTCAATCTGGGAGACAAGAGCAAGTTGATCTAATTCTTCCACAATTCTAAAATGTGACCTTGTTCTAGGTGGTTCATTCAAGCTGCCTATGACATTTTCTAAAAGATGATCCTTAAGAATTCTAATGTTTGTAGAATCATTACCTTCTCCTGGAGCTTGATCCATTGCATTGCTTGATTCAGCTAGGTTACCATCTTCTTTTATTTCTTCTTGTGGAGAATCACTCTTTTCCATCATGCTTAGGAACTCCCCATCTTCATCATTTTTTCTGCAAGAGTTATCATTGTTAGAATCATCATGATATTTTTTTTTGTAAAAAACCCGACCGAGTGGAGGAGGAAGGGAGATCCTACATCCACCACTATGAGGCAATTTTATTGATAATGGCAAAAAAAGAATTACATCAGGCGGATGCTAGGCATGCCTAGCTTATCCAAGCGAGCAGTACCTTTAGCATAATTAGGTAGCTCATGTTTTGCAAAGAAAGAGTTACATTTCGTAGAACAAGCTAAAGATGCTAAATGATCAGCAACTGAGTTTACTTCTCTAAAAATATGGGAGATGGAATATTACTGGGGAAGAATGTTCCAAATCTCTCTGACATAAGTGAGAATCAGCCATGGGCATTGAATTTTCTTAACCCCAAGAAGTATATTCCTGGTACAAAGATGGTTTTCCCCGGATTGAAGAAGCCACAGGAGCGTGCAGATCTCATTGCCTACCTCAAGGAGTCAACAGCATAATTTTTTTATTTGTGCCTTACATTTGCAGTATAATTATTATGTTTCTTCTAGCGCAATAAGTGTTTTGGACCTCACTGCAACTCACGAACTATCGGGCATCTAAAACTTATTCACAAGTTTTGTTGCATTACATGTACGTAGTATCAATTTGATGACACTATTACGCGTGTCAAGGCTTTTCATTGTCTCAAAGCAAGGAATGAAATTTTTGGAAACATCCTCGTAAAAAAAAAGAATCATCATGATATTCATCAAAAGAAACATGGGGTGATTCTTCCATAGTTTGACTCTTAATGTTATAAATTCTATAAGCCCTAGATCTATCAGAATATCAAAGGAATATACCTTCATCGCTCTTGGGCTCGAATTTATCTAAGTCTCTTTTATCATTATTATGGATGAAGCATTTAGACCCAAACTCTTTCATATGTGTGAGAGAAGGCTTTTTACCCTTCAGCAACTCATAATGAGTCTTTTTGGTGTGTGGCCTTACCATAGAGCGGTTGATAATATAACATGCCGAGTTTACCACTTCACCCCAAAATTTCCTTGGGAGTTGCTGTTCGGTAAGCATTGTTCTTGCCATCTCTATGAGTGTTCGGTTTCTTCTTTCAACTACATCGTTTTGCTCTGGGGTTCTTGGTGAAGAAAACCGGTGTGAAATGTCTTCAGCCCTATAAAGATTATAGAAGTCAGTATTTTTAAATTCACCACTATGATCAGATTGAATGTTGGAGATTTTGAGCTCACCGTCTTGCTTTATCTTCATATAGAGTGCCTGAAACTCATCAAAAACATCATTTTTATGTATGAGAAAAAAAACCCATGTGAACCTAGAGTAATCATCCACCAAGACATATCCATATTTTCTACAACTTAAACTAGCAGTTCTGGTTGGACCAAACAAGTCCATATGAATCAACTCAAGTGGTTTAGATGACATGTTTGCAGATCTAGCCTTGAAAGATTTTTCTGTTTTTTTACCTAGGGCACATGCATCACATAATTTATTTTCTTGTTTAAAAGATAGTTCAGGCAACCCTCTCACCATTGAATGCTTTAATAGTTTATGTAAGACATTATAACTAGCATGTCCTAGTCTACGATGCCATAACCATGCAAGCTCAGATTTTGGTGCAGCAAGATAAAGATTTATGTGAGCAGGATCATCTAAGTCAATCATGTAAACATTGTTGACCCTTTTTCCCAAAAATTTTACCTTGTCAGATTTTGGTTCAAGGATTCTACATTCATGAGAGTCAAACAACACTTTATGACCTTTATCACACAATTGACTTATGTTGAACAAATTGTACTTTAAACCTTCAACTAACAGCACATTTCCAATGGAATTGGAGAGGTTCTTACCTACATTACTTGTTCCAATGATTTTTCCCATGTTGTTCCCTCCAAATGTGACATATCCTCCTTCCTTTTCCTCCAAGAGATAAAATTGTATTTTGTCTCCAGTCATGTGTCTTGAACAGCCGCTATCAAGGTACCACCTGTTATGCATGACTGTAAGACACTCCTGCACAAGCAATTAAGCAATTATGTTTGGAACCCAACCAAATTTGGGTCTCATCAAACTCTTCAGATTTTTAAAACATGAAACCATTTCTTTTGGAACCCAAACCTTCCTAGCATTCACATTTTGTTTGCTTCGAGCAGGGATTTGATTTTTCTTTTCAGCTTTGACATTCACTTTTTTTTAGAAGCTCTTTGTTAGATTTTGTGAAAATTTGAGGAAGTTTACTTCTTAAACCATTGAGGCCGTTGGTTGGTTTTGCGTTGAAAGTGATTGTTTCGCCACCTAGGGGATTGAGACTTATAAGATTGGTGAACACATGAATCACAATTTCCCCAAAAGTAGGGTGGTGTTGGCCTATATGAATGTGCAATCCAGTTATGGTGATATCTAGAAGATTGAGCATGCAATGGCCAAGGAAGTGTTGACCTATGCTGCGGGGAAGGTCGACCTTTCTTAGGCTTTTGGATAGACTTTTTGGGAATTTCAGTTACTGCCTCTTCAATCTTTTCTTTCCCTTTCTCCTTTTGTTTTTGCTGGTTTTGTGTGGGAGTTGTGTTTGAGGTGGAAGCTTCGGAAGATGAAACAAATGTGACAGTTTTTAACTCAATTGGCCTTTTGTTTGTAGGTTCAAAACCTAACACTTCCTTGTTGAAGTTCATTCTAGTACCTAGCAATGTATCTAGGTTTTCTTTTCCATCCACAATTTTTTCTAAAGATTGTTATTTGTCCTTTAACTCTTTTTTTAGGTTTTCAATGTTTTACAGGAGTTGAATGTTGACTTGTTTGACAGCTTCAAACATCTCATTGCTTAATTTGCTATCCTTTTCATAAGTTTGCATTTTGAGCTTCATGATGTCAATCTCATTTCTTAAATCTTCATTTTCAGTTTCTAAGTCAGCCATTTCTTTTCTTCCTTCCTCCAAATCCTCAATCATTTTCTTAAGATCTTCAATTTCAGTTTCAAGTAGAGCAGTCTTATCATTCATATCATGATCATGCACGAACAAGTTAATTTTCATTTTTAATGATTTATTCTCCTTTTTGTAAATGTCATATTTTTCCATGAGCTGTATATATGCTTCCTCCCAATCATCAATTGTGTAATTTTCAAATGGAGAGTTTACCTCAGTTTCTTCATCACCTCTGGCCATGAGACAAAGATCTTCGTTTTCCTTGTCCGATGAGCTAGTTCCATCATCACTTTCTTCCTCGTCACTCTATGATGTGACACAACCTCGGACCTAATGCAAGCAAGCACAATCACAATCTAAATGGGCCAATTTGGGCCGCCGCTCTCTCGTCGCTCACCCAAGCCCGGGGTAACTTGGCAATGCCAAGGTGAGGTTGAGGGGTTGGGCCCTTGCTGGTAGAGGGCCAGCAAGGCCAAGATTTGATTCCCAATGGATTTGGAAGCCCAATTCAACGGGGCCGATGAAGTGCCGAAGGCACCGGTTGCACTCTTCCCACGGTGATCACTCAAGGCAATGGGGCTTAGAGATCGGGCTTTCACTCGCATAACCAGCGGAATTAGAACTAATATTGAAAGACAAGCACTAAGTGGAGTGAAGGTTTGAGCACTTACTCGACCGGTATGAAGAAACCGGTCCCGGTCGGAGACGAGGGCGAGCGGGGAGGCGAGTGGATCCCCACACGCCGCGGCGGTGTCGCTTGACCTACCCAAACAAATTACACCACTACACCTCTCGCAGGAGGGGGAACTTGGGTGGGGGTTAATGATATTACATCAATACTACCTCCACGCAGGGAGGGGCCTTCAGCCGGCCAAGCGGGGTGGGGAAACCAAAGCAAAGAACGAGGAACAAGGGTGGACGTCGAATCTGCCTGCTGTCTATGAACCAGGACAGAGGGTTGGTGTTTCTATTGTAGATCTTGCTCAGGAATTTTGCTGATGGCGAGACCGGTGGCGAAATCTTCGTAACAGGAAGGGGAATGCCTCAGACTTTTTGTAAATTCTTCTGGAGTGGCTGCAGGTCGGGGCAGGAGCTTGAATAGGCCCTCTGTTTCTCGGACTAGCAGGGGCAGGTCACCAACAGTAGGATGCAGAGGCTGTCCTGGCCGCTCCCGAACTCCAAATTTGATGCCGTCAGCGCTGTTAGAACCGTGGGTGAGTCCTATTTCCCGCAAAAGAAACGGGGATGCCAGAAGAGAACAGAGACTATCTGTGGAGCCAGAAGAGTGAGGAGGTGTCGATGCAGACTGGGGAAGGCAGAGCCGCGTGACCGTGGAAGAAAATTGGTAACTTCTGTTCCCGGATGCTGAATGGGCTTCCGCTTCTTGATTCTGAAAGTAGACAGGTCGATGAAGAACTTTGAAGAAGAACTTGAAGACTGATTCCTTCGGGGTTCGTCGTGGCAGAGCTTCTAATCTGGCTCAGGTCCTCAGCCGAGGCAGAACCGCACAGCTGTGGGAGAATGGACCTCCTGGACGACTCGGAGATCGGAAGAAGACGAAACAACTTCGGTTGTGAAGGCGACTGGCAGACGCTTCCGACGATGGCTCTTGGGTCTTCAAACTCATCCAGAGGAGGTCGTGGTGGCTGCTGCAAGTTGCTGGTCTGCTGTAGATCTTCAGTTGAGAGCTGTAGGTTGATGATGATGGGGGGGAATGGGGTATATGGGAGGGGAAATGGGGGTGGATGAGTGTGGGGAAAGCCCGGGCTGTGAGGGGGTCTAGGAGGGGGTGTTCTAAGGCGGGGGAAGGGAAGAATGGGGTCTGGAAGGGGGTCTAACAGGTGGTGGGAGGAGGAGCTACGAATTTGGGAAGGTGGGTGAGAGGGGAAAGTGAGGGGGGGGGGCACAAGTGAGTGGAGGGAAGGGTGGATTTCAAATTTGAAATGGCCTTGGAAGTTGTGGGGTTGTGTGGGGAAGGGGTTGATTGTGTTGGAATGGGGAAAGTGGTGTTGGAATGTGGAAGATGGTGTTGGAATGGTGAGGGATCTTTTTGGGACTAGGGGGGTGGAGTAATGGAGGCCATGGGGAAGTGGAGGGCTTTAATGATGGTAGGTGGGGGTTGAGGTGGTTGGGAAGGGAGGAGAGAGAAGAAAATTCGAAATTGGGTGTTGAGGAGAGAGAAAGTGGAGTAAAAAAAGAGGGATTAAGAGAGGGAAGGGTGGGGAATCTCTCCCCTAGGGTTTCTCACCCAAAGAATGTTGGAATCACTCCACTAAACTAAGCTTTGGACTCTCAAATGGCATTTTTTTTCATTGATTGATTCATTACCTCCAAATGAAGGAAATGGGGCCCTATATATAGGAAACCCACATTTTACAATAAGACCTTGACAAAAGACTCATTGACAAATAATCGAAGGGGTAGGGGAGCTCATTGGGCCAAGCTCGAAGAAATGGGCCCAATTAGAACATTACACATTCTAATGACACTCAAAGATAGGAAAATAAATGCAAGACCTAGGGACATGACTCAAATAAAATATAAATTACATCAAATGACTCAAGTAAAATTACATAGGACTCAAAATTAAATGACTAAACCATGCCGGATGCAACCGGGGCGAGGAGACGAGCTATGAATGTGGGCATGAAAGGTGATGTCCACATCATACTCCCGGGGTGCGGAGAACTCGACTCCGTCGAGTAAGTATCCTTCCCTCCTTGGAAGGTGTAGAAGTGGTACTGCCTTCAAGTCTTCCGAACGAGACCGATCCATCCACCTGCCGAGATAGCGCTCATATACCTTGCTCCGAGTGGTAGTGACTTGTTCATCCAATATTTGTTCAATTTGTTCACGCTGGACTCTCTTGGCTAGTGGTTTATCATCATGGGTGGGTGCTCTCTCAAGGGAAGAAGTAGGCTCAATCTCCTCACTAGGTACCACCGTGGGTCCCTTATATGGCACTAGGTCGACAACAATGAATGTGAGACTTATTCCATACTCCTCAGGGAGATCTAACTCGTAGGCAATTGCACCTATGCGCCTCAAGACCTGGAAGGGACCAGCCCCATGTGGCCTCAGTTTAGAGTTGGCTCCCGGGGAGAGCCTCTCCATCCTTACCATCACAAAGTCACCCACTTGGAATTCTTGGTGACGCCGATGAGAGTCGGCCAGCCTTTTATAAGCCTCATTCTTTTTGCTGATGTGCTTGCAAAGATTTTCATGCAATTTTGTGAATGCTATCCTTTTAGTGGTTAGGGGTGGACCTGGACAACCATAGATGGACCTATCATGCCATGATGTCATATGGACCATGATGAACCTTGGTGGGCCGGTGCAACCATATGTGGACTTATCGTGCAATGTTGTCATGTAGACTTTGGTGGGCCTAGGTGGGCCGGGGCAACCATATGTGAACCTATCATGCAAAGTGGTGATGAATGTCGGGGGACTCGGACATCCGTAGATGCTTTTGTCATGCTTAAGACCTATGATGAATGAAGGTGGACCATGACATCCGAATATAGACCACTCATACTTTCTACTTGACATGTGGGTGATATGAATGAAAGGACCCAACATAGTGTTCATGCCAAGGGGTGTGGTAAGCCTAGACACATGCATGCCTTTCCCAAAGGTGACTTCCATGTGTAGAGGTGTGGGACAACCTTTGAACTTCCATTGGAAAGGATCGAATGGATCTAAGAAGGTGGTTATCATGGGGTGGGGCACCACCTTATTACCTAGGGATATATGGTCCAAGGTTATGGCTCCCAAGGTGCAACCCGGGTCATGGATGAGGTGGGTTTGGTCCAATATGGTGGGTGAGGGTAGGCAAGGGTGGGTGGTTGGAAAGATGGTTGGGTCATATGAGTTCCTTGACTCCCATTGGAAGTGATCATATGGATCATAAAATAGGTCACTTAGGGGGAGGAACTCCATGTCCTCAAGATCCTTAAAAGGTGCTAAGTCCTCCTTCCCTATGATAGTTGGGCCAATGTTCTTGACAAGTGGGTCGGCCATGAGTGGAGGGCTTGGCTTTCTACCCGAGATAAGAAGCTCTAAATCGACGAGAAGGTTGGGCTCATTCGATGCAGGGAGGAATAGAAGGAGGTCGCTAGTGTAGCAACCATTGGTGCAAATCGAGGTGATAGACCCTATGCATAGGTGTAGGAGGCTAAGGCTCCTAGGTTGTTCGGCCATAGGGGTCAACATGCTAGTAAACTCAATTTGCCATGCTAAGCCCCTAAGAAAATCCTCTAAGGTCTCCACTTGATAGGATGCTTGGATTGTGGTGTGATAGGAGAAGATGGGCACTAGGGGAAAATTTTGTTCTATGGGAGGGCAAACATGGGTCGAGGTCTCTCTAATTAGGCTCTCCCTTAGCCACCTAACAAGGGACTCTTCTAAGATGAATTCAGCCTTATCTAGAGGGGGTGGTGTAGGGTGAAGATCCTTGTGCGAGGCTTCCTCTTCAATTGGGATATGGGAGCTCTCTATGGAGGGGATAGGTTCCCGAGGGATATTTGTTTTCATGTGGCAAAGCGGGTGGACTACTTCTTCCAAAACTAATGGAGTGGGAAGGTTCTTTGATGGTGGGGTGATGATGGCCGGAGTATGGTGCACCCGTGGTGGTGAACAAGGGTGGGATTCCCGCGGGTGGGAGAATAAAAGGTTGTTGAATTTAAAGGTTCCCGAAAGGTGTGGCGGATGCACTAGGCAAGTCCGACGTGTTGGGTCGATGTCGGCATTCCTTTCATCTAACCATTTCTTACCTAGGATTATACATGGACCCGCCAATGTTCCCTTTTGACACCAAGCCCCATCCAAATACTTAGTCTTCCCAAACCATTTATGGAATTCAACGAAGACTAGGTCTCCGTTGTGCACAATTTGTCCAGTCGTAGAGAGGGTGGCTACAATTTCGGGGGATACCCAATTATCTTCTTCCATGTCGATGAAGTCAATTTCTGTGGGGCTCCCATTAGGTAGGTATGCTTGGGATATGATGGGAATTGGGGCCTTTTGGTCTGTAGACTCAATGACAATGAGAGGTGGATAATGCATAGAACGATCCGATGAGAACTCTAATGCAAGCGTGCCCATGGACTTGACTTGTGAGAACAAATCAAAGACTTGCTCTGATACCACTTGATTTGACACAACCTCGGACCTAATGCAAGCAAGCACAATCACAATCTAAATGGGCCAATTTGGGCCGCCGCTCTCTCGTCGCTCACCCAAGCCCGGGGTAACTTAGCAATGCCAAGGTGAGGTTGAGGGGTTGGGCCCTTGCTGGTAGAGGGCCAGCAAGGCCAAGATTTGATTCCCAATAGATTTGGAAGCCCAATTCAACGGGGCCGACGAAGTGCCGAAGGCACCGGTTGCACTCTTCCCACGGTGATCACTCAAGGCAATGGGGCTTGAGGATCGGGCTTTCACTCGCATAACCAGCGGAATTAGAACTAATATTGAAAGACAAGCACTAAGTGGAGTGAAGGTTTGAGCACTTACTCGACCGGTTTGAAGAAACCGATCCCGGTCGGAGACGAGGGCGAGCGGGGAGGCGAGTGGATCCCCACACGCCGCGGCGGTGTCGCTTGACCTACCCAAACAAATTACACCACTACACCTCTCGCAGGAGGGGGAACTTGGGGTGGGGGTTAATGATATTACATCAATACTACCTCCACGCAGGGAGGGGCCTTCAGCCGGCCAAGCGGGGTGGGGAAACCAAAGCAAAGAACGAGGAACAAGGGTGGACGCCGAATCTGCCTGCTATCTATGAACCGGGACAGAGGGTTGGTGTTTCTATTGTAGATCTTGCTCAAGAATTTCACTGATGGTGAGACCGGCGACGAAATCTTCGTAACAGGAAGGGGAATGCCTCAGAATTTTTGTAAATTCTTCTGGAGTGGCTGCAGGTCGGGGCAGAAGCTTGAACAGGGCCTCTGTTTCTCGGACTAGCAGGGGCAGGTCACCAACAGTAGGATGCAGAGGCTGTCCTGGCCGCTCCCGAACTCCACATTTGATGCCGTCAGCGCCGTTAGAACCGTGGGTGAGTCCTATTTGCTGCAAAAGAAACGGGGATGCCAGAAAAGAATGGAGACGATCTGTGGAGCCATAAGAGTGAGGAGGTGTCGATGCAGACTGGGGAAGGCAGAGCCGCGTGACCGTGGAAGAAAATTGGTAACTTCTGTTCCCGGATGCTGAATGGGCTTCCGCTTCTTGATTCTGAAAGTAGACAGGCCGATGAAGAACTTTGAAGAAGAACTTGAGGACTGATTCCTTCGGGGTTCGTCGTGGCAGAGCTTCTAATATGGCTCAGGTCCTCAGCTGAGGCAGAACCGCACAGCTGTGGGAGAATGGACCTCCTGGACGACTCAGAGATCGAAGAAGACGAAACCACTTCGGTTGCGAAGGTGACTGGCAGACGCTTCCGACGATGGCTCTTGGGTCTTCAAACTCGTCCGGAGGAGGTCGTGGTGGCCGCTGCAAGTTGCTGGTCTGCTGTAGATCTTCAGTTGAGAGCTGTAGGTTGATGATGATGGGGGGGAATGGGGTATATGGGAGGGGAAATGGGGGTGGATGAGTGTGGGGAAAGCCCGGGCTGTGAGGGGGTCTAGGAGGGGGTGTTCTAAGGCGGGGGAAGGGAAGAATGGGGTCTGGAAGGGGGTCTAACAGGTGGTGGGAGGAGGAGCTACGAATTTGGGAAGGTGGGTGAGAGGAGAAAGTGAGGGGGGGGGCACAAGTGAGTGGAGGGAAGGGTGGATTTCAAATTTGAAATGGCCTTGGAAGTTGTGGGGTTGTGTGGGGAAGGGGTTGATTGTATTGGAATGGGGAAAGTGGTGTTGGAATGTGGAAGATGGTGTTGGAATGGTGAGGGATCTTCTTGGGACTAGGGGGGTGGAGTAATGGAGGCCATGGGGAAGTGGAGGGCTTTAATGATGGTAGGTGGGGGTTGAGGTGGTTGGGAAGGGAGGAGAGAGAAGAAAATTCAAAATTGGGTGTTGAGGAGAGAGAAAGTGGAGTAAAAAAAGAGGGATTAAGAGAGGGAAGGGTGGGGAATCTCTCCCCTAGGGTTTCTCACCCAAAGAATGTTGGAATCACTCCACTAAACTAAGTTTTGGACTCTCAAATGGCATTTTTTTTCATTGATTGATTCATTACCTCCAAATGAAGGAAATGTGGCCCTATATATAGGAAACCCACATTTTACAATAAGACCTTGACAAAAGACTCATTGACAAATAACCGAAGGGGTAGGGGAGCTCATTGGGCCAAGCCCGAAGAAATGGGCCCAATTAGCACATTACACATTCTAATGACACTCAAAGATAGGAAAATAAATGCAAGACCTAGGGACATGACTGAAATAAAATACAAATTACATCAAATGACTCAAGTAAAATTACATAGGACTCAAAATTAAATGACTAAACCATGCCGGATGCAACCGGGGCGAGGAGACGAGCTATGAATGTGGGCATGAAAGGTGATGTCCACATCACTCTAGGTGGACACCATGGCCTTGTTCTTCTTCTTGCCCTTCCATTTGTCAGCCTTTTTGAATCTGTCAGGACAATCAGTCTTGAAATGCCCTAGTTTGTTGCAAGAATAAGAAATAATTTTGTCAGATTTCTTAAAGTTTTAAGAATTAGATTTGAAACCATTTCTTACCTTTGACCTTCCTCTCATGAACCACTTACCTTCCTTTCTTAGAAATTTTCTGAACTTACATGTGAGCATGGCCACATCATCCTCATCTCGCTCACTTGCAGAATCCTCCCCTTCATCAGAAGTGCCTTGACCGCTGGCTCCTGCTTTAAGAGCTAGGGGCTTTTTCTTAGGTGCCTCAGCCTCTTTGCTCTTAAGGTTGATCTCATAGGTCATCAATGACCCAATGAGTTCATCTACCTTAGTAGTTGCGAGATCTCTAGATTCTTCAACCACGCTCGCCTTCGTGTGCCATGCTGGAGTCAATGATCTGAGAATTTTCATCACAATTTCCTGTTCTGAATATTTCTTTCCCAAATCTGTTAGGCTATTAGTAAGCACAATTAAGCGAGCATACATGTTTTGAATTGACTCATCAGGCCTCATCCTGAACATTTCATATTCAGAAACTAAAATGTTGGCTTTTGTTTCTCGTACCTGAGAGGTTCCTTCGTAAATTATCTCTAACTTGTCCCACATTTATTTTACAGTTGCGTAGGTAGCCACTCTTGAGAATTCTACTGGATGGAGTGAGTATTGCATGATGTGTTTAGCACTCTAGTTGACAGTAGATTTTCTAATTTGTTCTTTGGTCCACAATTCCTCATCATCTGTAAGCTCATACGGACCTTTGTTGATCACTCGCCAAAGTTCATAGTCTTGGGTGCGAATGAACACCTGCATGCGATGTTTTCAATAAGGATAATTAGTTCCAATGAAATAAGAGGTCTATTAACAGAATGTCCTTCAGATAAAAAACCTTTGGACGCTAATCCACCATTTCCCTTAAGGTCGTTGGACCCCATAATGAGAGATTAGGCTATGATACCACTTGTTGAGTAGTGGATAGCGGATCTAGAGGGGAGGGGTGAATAGATCTGCCCCTCTTTTCACAACGCAACCCTCTTTAAAGGTAGATAAAGATAATAGCAGCGGAATATAACTAGTTTAACGAAGGACACAACGATTTGCTTAGCAAGATGATTACTAGTATATCGATTCGAACCTAAGCATGCATCTAGAATGAAACAATCACACAAACAAACCACAACACACGAGATTTTAAGGTGGTTCGGACTGAATCCCCAGTCCTACGTCCACCCCTCACCAAATCCGGTGAGGCTCCACTAGTGCCACACACTGCGCCGCAAATCGGAAAGACCCCCGATTTCCTTCCTATTAACCACAGGTAGGGACGTCAATACTGCAGATCGGACAACTTCTGATTTCCTTTCTACTAACCACCGGTAGGGACGATCCTCAGTTTTAAATGTTTGAATGAAATGGAAAGAGAACAAACATGAAAACACTCAAACAAGATATAGAATATGCTCAAGGAGAAAAGATCTTGTCTGAGATTTGATGTTGATCAGCAACAAGGGCTTCTTCTCTCTTGCAAAGACTCCTCTTGATTCATCAACAAGGGTTCCTTCTTCTTTGCAAATCGATCTTCCTTGAATCTCCTTCTTTGAATCTCCTTTGAGTTGATGTGAGAGATAATGGATGCAGCCTTGAACCTTGATTGCTTCTACACCTTCTTGAAGGTTGATGGCTTCAAAAATAAGCTTAAATCACCATGGATGGATGAAGAACTCCAGCCCGAAACACTGTTCACGGAGGTGCTACAATACCCGTGAATCACCTCCTCTAGCCTCCCTTGATCTCTCTTGTTCCAATTGAAGCATTAGGGTTTCTAACCCCTCATGTGTTTGTTTTATACCATTTGAATGGTCCTTGGACATCCCCCAGAGCAGATCCACAATTCATGGGGGATTGGGTGACTTTGGGGTTAAACAAATACAAGAAAAAGGGCTCTTCTCGAAGTGGAAAATAAAGTCAACATTTATTGGCTAGGGGCTAGCAGTCGACCGAAGCCTTCTGGCGGTCGATCGCTACTAAGAAAACCTGTAGATATTTCATCCCTGGAAATTCCGGTCGACCGCTACTGAGCTGGCGGTCGACCGCCACTGAGAGAGCTGCAGGCTATGAGCTGCTGGCAGGGGCGGTCGACCGCCCCTGGGCTGGCGGTCGACCGCCAGCTGGGCAGACCCCCGGGATTCCCGGTTCGGTCCGTTAACCCGTTAGCTCAATCACTTAACTTCTTTAGTAGCCCGTTCTCATCTGTGGCATCAACCTTGACAGTCTTGAAGGTGTCAACTGAATCTTTGACCTTGGGTTCTCTTGGCTATGCTTCATTGTATATCGACCTTGGCAATGTGAAGTGCCGAATGTGAAGTGTCGACTTTTGCTTGTAGAAGAGATTTACATCCTTGCTTGGGCGCGATCAATGAGCTTTCATTCTTGCCATCGTCACTCAATTTCTTGTCCATTCATTGGCATATCTGTCATGAACAAACATCACGTATGTCAGTCATATGAGATTTGGCAAACATCAATGACTTATAATGTTCAGCCATTATCAAAACCAAGAATATCAAATAACTTAAATGACCACAGGATGATGTCGAATGACTCAAATGACCACAGGGGCACAACAAAAAGTAGATTTAACATCCATTTAAAATAATTTGAAGTTAAGAGAGCAAGCATAGGACAGAAGAATCCAGACTGCTTCTAATCTAGCAACCGATGCAAAAGACTCATCAAAATCAATACCCATCTCTTGGCTATACCCTTTGGCTGCAAGTCAGGCCTTATTCCTAACCACCAATCCTGTGTCATTTATCTTATTTCTGAAAACCCAACAGGTTTTAATTACCGGATGATTCTTAAGACGCGGCACAAGAGACCACACATGGTTTCTTTCAAACTGGTGTAGCCCTTCATGCATTGCCTGGATCCAGGATTCATTTTTAAGAGCTTCATGGACATCCTTAGGCTCTTCTTGAAAAATAAAGGCCATCGAATCCTCTTCCTCCACTTCCTTTAGTGAGGATCTAGTTTTTACACCATCTTTAGGATTACCAATTTTGTTTTCAACAGGGTGATATTTCAAGAGCATTGAAGCTCTAGGCAGATCAGGGTGCTGTAGTGGCTGGTCTTGGAGTGTTTCAATTGAGGGATCCTCATCATCTTCATCCTTATTGGGGGTTCCTTCCGTTGGTTCATCCTTAGCCTTATATGATCCAGCATCATTTGGATTTTTAGGAGCTTCATCTGCATCTAAAATTGGAGTGAGTTGATTTGTCAGTTTTGATTCAGATTCATCAAAAATAACATGAGGACTTTCTTCAACAACTAAAGTCCTCTTATTAAACACTCTAAAAGCTCTAGAATTTAATGCATAATCTAGGAAGATTCCTTTCTCACTCTTTTCATCAAACTAACCTAAGTTAGCCTTACCATTATTCAAGATGAAGCAAGAGCAACCAAAAGGTTTGAGGTAGGAGATATTTAGTTTCTTACCCTTGTGGAGCTCGCATGGGGTTTTCTTTAAGATGGGCCTTACCATTGCCCTATTGATGATGTAGCATGTAGTACTTACAGCCTCGGCCCAAAAATATTTTGGTAGGAAGTTTTTGCTTAACATGGTCTATGCCATGTCTATCAACGTTATGTTCTTCCTCTCCACTACACCATTTTACTGAGGCGTCCTTGGTGATAAGAAGTTGTGTGTGTATCTGTTGACCCTAGATATGCGTGTGGACAAGAAGGGGGGGTTGAATTGTCCCCACCAAACGCAATTGGTAATTTTTTTAAAATTTACGCAGTAGAATAAAAATAACTACCAACATGAAATATGATATAATGAAAGTTACGCCCTATACGAACAAGTTCTCTCGAACTCTCAGCTCTCACACAATCACGATAAACAAAATAAATAATCAAACCATAAACACACAGTGCGAGACAGATTTTTTAGGTGGTTCGGGACCACGACGGACTCCCTACGTCCACCCCTCACCGAAACGGTGAGGATCCACTCGCTTTGAACTAAAGCACACGAAGCTTACGCTCCAAACACACAGAGACGTCGTCTCCTACATGATCCGACAATGGATCAAAACACACACACACACGAGTTGTAACAACCGCAGCACAATAAACCCATAACCGTACGCAAACGGTTCAACACACACAAATTCGAAGTTCAGAAAATTAGGAAGAAATTCAATACATGCTCATAAACTGAGTAGAAATCATCAGAATATGTGAAGAAGGGTTGAAGAAATATATCCTTGATGTATGAATGGCCTAGAGATGATCTTCTTTGAAGCTTCCAAGGAAAGGGGGTCAAACTTCAACAGATCCGAAGCCGGACGAAAACGTCGCTACAGATTCAGCTTCTTTGGCACATGGAATCTTGATGGAAATGGATGTATCTTTGATCTCTTCACTTCTGAACGTCCCTGCAAGGAAGAAAACTCATGAAACACTTCAAGAAATGTTCTCACCTCTCCTACTTACGGCCAACCCTATTCCTCCTATATCCAAGAGATGAAAATCGTAGCACATATAAAGCCCTCAACAAGATGTATGAAAAGACCACAAACCCCATGCCAAACCCTAACAAAACATGCCCTAGTATGAGTATGAAAGCCTTAGGGGCAAGGGGGTCAAATATGAACCCAAATGGATCATGATAAGTGGGTTTTGAACACAGCTAAAGGGGCTCATCCACTGTAAACGATCGACCGAATTTTGGGCATCGGTCGACCGAACTATGACAGGTTATGGGCTGCCAACGTTGGCAATTTCGGTCAACCGAAGGCTCTCATCCAGTCGACCAAACTCTGAGACTTTTGAAACTTCCCAATTCTGGCTGGATTGGTCGACAGAAGGAGGCCTATTGGTCGACCGAACTCTTGCAAGGTGCAAAAATAAGGGGAAATGAATAATTCTTAAGCTGAATGGCCCCAAGCATAAAATGCATGAAGTATAATCATGAAAACAATTAACAAGGAACATATTTTCACTTTGAACACTTAAACATTCATAACTAAAGATCAAGCAAATTGCTAGCCCAAAAAAAAAACCCAAAGTAGAATAAGCATGAACCACATTCAAAATTTTAAGAGCTCATGAATTATATGCATGAAAAACCCATTCATGACACTCAAGAACTAATGAAAATATATCCAAGAAAACTCATGTATGAAGTCCATTAAACAATGAAGGGTCGACGCAATAAAAGAATGTGTCGACGCTATCAAAATGAGAATTAATGACTTGGCTTGGTGGAAACAAGAAGAGGTCGATGCCATGCAAGGTGAGGTCAACTCTGCTGAAGAAATTGCAAACCACACATATGGGTGGGGTCGACTCCATGCTTGTATGGGTCGACTCCACAGAACAAAATTGCAACATTTGAGAACTTAACCCTTACCAAAAGTTCTTGAGGAATGAACGTAACATATACCACATGTTTGACTTGTGGAAAGGAGTATGACTCATTCACGCATTCATTCAAGTTCCAATTGATGTCCACCATGTAATTTGATTCTGCAAAACAAGATTATCAAGTTATGAACACATTGGTCAGCAATTTTCTTCATTGATCAGCTCAATAACACAAGCACACGAGATTTGTCATAATTGAAATTTAACCACCAAAATCAAGTAGGGGATCCAACAAAGGGGGGGTTGAATTGTCCCCGTCAAACGCAATGGCAGGTTTTTTAAAATTTATGCAGCACTGTGTGTTTGTGGTTTGATTGTTTATTTTGTTTATCCTGATCGTGTGAGAGCGGAGAGTTCAAGAGAACTTGTTCGTATAGGGTGTAATTTTCATTATATCATATTTCGTGTTGGTAGTTATTTTTATTTTGCTGTGTAAATTTTAAAAAAACTACCATTGCGTTTGACGGGGACAATGCAACCCCCCCTTCTTGTCCACGCGTGTATCTACGGTCAACACTCTGGTATCAGAGCGGGTCTCTGATTTTTAGGACAATCTTGCGATTGTAGAGGAAAGATCATTTGCTATGGCCAATAAGGGAATGCTCCTCGAGGGACATTCGATAAACCGACCACCTTACTTTGATTGGTCTAATTACCCATATTGGAAGAATAGGATGACTATGTTCCTAAGGGCACAGGAATTTGAGGTGTGGAGAGTAGTGTCCAAAGGTCCTCATGCTTTACCTGAGGATGAAGATGAATGGGAAGATGAACACATTAAGAAGTCTTGTGCTAACTATAAGGCTATGAATATTATTCAATGTGCAATACACCCTAACGAATACTCTTGTGTATCTATGTGTTCATCTGCGCATGAGATGTGGAACAAATTAAAGGTTATTTATAAAGGGACGTCGGAGGTCAAGGAGACGAAAGCGTACCTGCTGATTCGAGACTATGAGTTGTTCACCATGAAGCCTGAAGAGATGATTTTAGATATGTATGCTAGGCTGAGCGAGATTACAAATGGACTAAAGGGGTTAGGCAAAAACTACACCAACCAGGATTTAGTAAGGAAAGTGTTGCATTCCCTCTCACCTCAATGGCACACAAAGGCAACCATCGTTGAGGATTCCAAGGATCTCACCACTCTCACCATGGATGAGTTGATTGGATCTCTAATGACATATGAGATCAACATCAAGAAGACCGAGGAGGAGAACAATAAAAAGAAGATGATTGCGTTGAATGCTTATCCAGCATCGTCGGAAGAGAGTGATGCAAGGTCTAGCATCGATAGCGAAGAAGAAGAGCCGATGGCTCTCATCACAAAGAGAGCTAGAAAATATTTCAGAAGAGCAAGAAGAGAAGGAAAATTTTTGAGAAGATTCTTGAGAAGAAACGCCAACAAGAAAGGGGAGCCTAGCAAGAAAGAAGAAATTATCTGCTACAAGTGTAAGAAGGCTGGCCACATGAGGGGTCAATGTCTCGAGCTCCAGAAAAGCTGAAGAAAAATAAAGGAAAGAAGCCGAAAGCAATGAAAGCAACTTGGAGCGACAAGGACTCTGATGATTCCAAATCTGAAGGCGAGAAGGATGAGTTGGACGAGTTGGTCCAGAACTTGCGTTTGATGGCAGATGAAGAAAAATTTGAGGTATATTCTGATTTCGAAAACCTTACAGCTTAACATTGGCAGTTAGCTTATGCTGACTTATATCAGAAGTATAAGATGTCCAAAAATGATGTCAAGAATCTGAAAAAGAAATTTCATGATTTTATTAGTTCTACTAATCCATGTGATAGATGTAGCTTCTTTAAAATGCAAATTAAAAATTTTAAAGAAGAAAAAGAAGACTTTCAATCTAGGATAACCTTGTATGAGGATGAGCTAGGATGTTTGGAAGTGGAAAAACAAAATGCCTATGAGAATGTTGAGAAGTTGAAAACAGAAAATGAAGAATTGGTAAGGGAGTTGGATGAAGTCAAATCAAGATTGAATGAGTGTGAGAAATCCAAGAAAGAAATAGAAATCAACTTTAATATCATGCACGATGAGTTAAAGAAATTGAAAGATATTGTTCAAAATGAATTAAAAGGAAAATAGAAAATTGGTGAATCTAGAGAAGGAAGTGATAAGAATGAGGAGAGTGCTGTAGGATACACACCCAAAAAGAAAAATTCATTTGTGAGAAATCATGTTTAGAAATCTTGTGATTCATGGTATCATTATCATGTTGACTCATGCATGAATTCATATGTTGATAGATCATATATGCATTGAAGTCGTTTTAGAAAACCAAATGTCACTTGTTTTTACTGTGGTATGTTCGGTCACTCCATGTATGTATGTGATTTAATGAGGGCCGATGATGAATGGTATGAGAGGAAGAATAGAATGCATTTTACTCAAAGTAGAACTAACACTTCAGGACCCAAGCTTGCTTGGGTACCTAAATCAACTTGAGAATTGCTTTTTTTTCTGCATGTCTGTCCAAGAGCCAAGTGGAACAAGTGATACCTAGACAGTGGATGCTCCAGACACATGACAGGTAATAAGGATCTCTTTTTAGACCTAAAAGAAAAGGATGGAGGACTGGTTACCTTTGGCGGGAATGACAAAGGTAAAATTGTGAGAATTGGTTGGATATGTAAGAATCCCATCCAGTCTATGATGTTTTGCTTGTAGATGGATTATTCAATCATAGTTTACTCAGTGTTAGTCAATTGTGTGAGAAAGGTCACCAAGTCATTTTTGAAACTTCACATTGCACTATTGTAGATAAACATTCACATGAAATATAATTTATTGGGTTTAGAGAAAACAACACTTATACAGATGATTTTGATAGTTTACCAAATGAAAATTTCTGTTTAGTTACAAATAAGTCGGATGATGCATGGTTATGGCATCGACGACTAGGACATGTTAGTTTTAGCATTCTTTCTAAACTGTACAGAAAAGATTTGGTTGGAGATTTGCCAAAGTTGAATTTTGATGTAAATAAAATTTGTGATTCATGCATTATGGGGAAGCAGACTAGGATTTCATTCAAGTCTAAAAACATTGTCACCCCACTAGACCCCTAGAACTCTTTCACATGGATTTATTTGGTCCCACAAGGACACAATATTGGAGGGAAACTTTATAGGTTTGTCATTGTTGATGATTACTCAAGATTTACTTGGGTGTTATTTTTAACCTATGAGAATGATGCTTTCTAGGAGTTCGAAGATCTTTGCAAGAAATTACAAAATGAAAAGGGGTATCTTATAAATTGAATTCGAAGTGACCATGGACGAGAATTTGATAACCTTGACTTTGATGATTTTTGCAGGAAACAGGGGTTTACACATAAATTTTCAGTACCTCGAACCCCACAACAAAATGAAGTCGTGGGACAAAAGAACATGATGTTCATGGAGATGGCAATAATGATGCTTGCTGAAAATGGCTTACCAACGTACTTTTGGCTCGAGGCGGTAAACACGGCCAGTTACATCATCAATCGAGCCATGATAAGACCAATACTCAAGAAAGCTCCATATGAGCTATATAAAGGTAAGAAACCTAACATTGCATATCTTAAATCTTTTGGTTCATTGTGTTACATCTTGAAAAATTCCAAAGATAACTTAGAGAAGTTTACCGCAAAGAGTGACAAAGGTATATTCCTTGGATATTCATTATCATCTAGAGCATATCATGTTTATAACATGTGCACTCTTGTGGTAGAAGAAAGCCCACATGTAATCATTAATATATACACTACAAGGTTGTCTAATAAAGATAATCATTTTCTAGATGTAGGGCATGAAGATGGAGAAGAAAAGAATGACAAAGAAAAATAAGATGTGGATTAAGCAGAGTCGAGTCAAAAGAATGATGAAGCTCTAGCCCAAGAAGAAAATGAGCAAGAAACGCAAATTCAAGACCTCCCTAGACAATGGATTGTACTTAAAGATCATCCACTAGAAAATGTCATTGGAAATGTGGATGAACGAGTAAAGACAAGGGCTTCAATCAGGGAAGTTGAAGAATTTGATAATCTTTATTTACTTTCTAATATTTAGCCAAAATCTGTAGATGAGGCATTAAATGATAATTTCTGGATCTTGGCTATGCAGGAGGAATTACACCAATTCCAAAGTAATGAGGTGTGCTTTCTTGTTCCTAGACCTAAGAATCACCTGGTAATTGGTACTAAGTGAGTTTTAAGGAACAAACTTAGTGATCAAGGGGTGGTGATTCTGAATAAAGCACGGCTAGTAACCAAAGGCTATAGTCAAGAGTTAGGAATTGATTTTGATGAATCATTTGCACCCGTGACTAGCCTTGAAGTAGTTAAAATATTACTTGCCTTTGCATGCTCTAGAAATATAAAACCTTTTCAAATAGACGTTAAAAGTGCGTTTTTGAATGGTGTTGTGAAGGAAGATGTATATGTTAAGCAGCCACCGGGATTTGAAGATGAGAAGCACCCGGACCATGTGTACAAACTTGATAAAGCTTTGTATGGTCTGAAACAATCCCCCCGTGCTTGGTATGAAAGGTTGAGTACATTTCTTTCATAAAATGGCTTCAAAAGAGGTAACATCGACCAAACACTTTTTATTAAGAGTTATAATGAGCATATGCTACTTGTACAAGTATAGTTGATGATATTATCTTTGGAGCCACAACTGATTTTTTGAATGTTGAGTTTGTTAAGTTGATATAGGGGGAGTTTGAGATGAGTTTGATGGGTGAGTTAACATTTTTCTTAGGTTTGCAGGTGAAGCAGTTAAAAGATGGAATCTTCATCAATCAAAGGAAATACACAATGTAGCTTATCAAGAAGTTCAAATTCAACAATGCAAATCCACAAAAGACACCAATGTCAACAACCGTCAAATTGAAGATGAATGAAAAATATAAGTCTGTCGATCAGAAACTCTTTAGAGGAATGATTGGTTCTTTACTATAATTGACTACTAGTAGGCCGGATATCATGTTTAGTGTTTGCATGTGTGCTAGATTTCAATCTGATCCAAGAGAATCACACATGTTAGCAGTCAAAAGGATTTTCAAATATCTGATAGGCACTACGGATCTTGGTCTCTTGTTTCCAAGTAGTTACAATTTTGAATTCGTAGCTTACACTGATTATGATTTTGCTGGGTGTTTAGTGGATCGTAAGAGCACGAGCGGGTATTGTTAATTTCTTGGAGGTTGCATGGTTTCATGGGCCTCTACGAAATAAAATACAGTGACATTTTCAACTGCTGAAGTCGAATACATGGCTGCAGGCAACTGTGCAGCCCAAGTGCTATGGATCCAACAGTAATTAGTTGATTTTGGTATTTCATTGAATAACACACCCATTCTTTGTGATAACACTTCTGCCATTAATATTTCTAAAAATCCAGTTTTACATTCTCGCACAAAGCACATAGAGATTCAACACCACTTTTTGTGAGATCATGTGAGTAAGGGTCGTTTTGAGCTTATACATGTAAATACCGAAAACTAACTTGCAGATATTTTTACTAAACCCTTATCTCCTAAAAATTTTACAAGAATAAGAAAAGAACTAAGAATTTATTGTTTGAATGTTCAGTTTTGCATACATGGAAAATTCATTCAATCTCATGCTTTAGATTGCACATATAATTGCATATTTGTGAATAGGAATAATTTTACATCACCTTTTATTCACATGCATACACTTGTACATACTTTATATATTTATATGCTTGAATGCTATGATTTTCTGGTATATCAAATGGTGTTTGTGGAAGGTTGGATTATGTCTAGCCGGAAGCTTTCACTACGCGTGAGGTGGTCTTCGGACCTAAGTTCTCCGCCACTTATCAGAAATCAACTTGCATGCACATATTTCCATATCCTTCCTTGATTACTTGTATATAGTCTATAAAACCTTTTCTTAATACTTTCTAAGACCTTACCTCCTTGATAAATAAAATGCAGTGATTTTGATCATTTGTGAATCGTGACATATACAAAGGAGGAGGATTTATTTCCAACTGTGCATATATTTAGGGGAGTCATATATAGCTATGTTGTGACAAATTTATTTTCAACATACAAAGTAATTAGCTACACACACTGCACATAATGATGCATATGACTTTAATCGATAAGGATTTCAAAAATTCTTCTCAACACTTTAAAGGGAACTTAAATCTCTACATGGAACTTAAGAGTAATCGTGAGGAAAAAGCTGCGTACCCCACAATCAATCAATAAGTGAAAAGTCGAACTAAGTATTCGAGAATCTCCACTGAAATAAATGAGGAAACTCGTGTCGAAAGGTGAAGCAAAAATTCACAAGAATCAAAATTGTGACGAATCATATTAACCGAGAATCCCCATTGAGATATATGAGGTGACTCGCGCCGAATGGTGAAGTCCAATAAAATAAACAAAAAACGGGGTTGTGCGAAGCTATCGATAGTCGAGGATCTAAAATAGAATTATAGAGAGGAAATAACCCTCTAGTGTTCTTTAGAAATTCTAATGATATCCATATATTTTGAAGCTCATTGCTTATTGACTCACATTTCACTCTTGGGTATTATTGTGATGAATGTGTATCTTGAATTTGTTCTTATCATGGTTTATGCAGTACCTCTAGCTTATGCATGCACTACCTTTTTTTATTATGCTTCATGTCTCACAATTTGATTTTGAATCTACAGTTCACTTGCTATTCTTCTACCCCATTGAGCGGGAGTTATAGTATTACTTGCTTGATTACCTTTCATGCTTGGTTGCTTGCTTGCATGAATAAAATACACATCTCTAGATCATACATGTACATATCAGGTTTAAATAACCCCATTGTCAGTCGGTTTTTGTTGATGATAAAAAGGGGGAGAACAAAGTGTGCATTTCATTTCAGTTCTAGCATTTCAGTTCTAGATACTTCATAGTGTTCATACATGTTCATAGTTCTCATACATGTTCATAGCTTAAACACATGTTCTTAGTTCTCATACATGTTCATAGTGTTAACATCACAAGTTTGGATACCATATTTGTCAATAAATTGTCATTTGGAATTCATGCACACATCGTTTTGTCATCATTGAAACTTAACCACCAAATTCAACTAAGGGATCCATCAGTATCCCTGCTCTTTACAGAAGCTGCTGAAGTTATGATTTTCAAACTCACCACCATGATCACTTTGAATGGTGGTGATGAGGTAGCCTTTATCATTTTGAGTTTTTCTACAAAACACATGAAACTCTATCAAGGCATCACTTTAATTGGCTAGAAATAATACCCATGTAAACCTGGAGTAATCATCAACAATAACAAATCAAAAAGATTTACTTCTTAGGCTGGATGTCCTAGTGGGGCTAAAAAGATAAAGATGCAGCAATTCTAAAGGCTGGGAGGTAGAAACAATGTTCTTATTTTTGAAAGAAATGCATGTTTGCTTGTCTTTTGTGCCCCACAGATTTTGTCACTTTCAAATTTTTATTTTGGCAACCCATTCACCAAGTCATGTCTAGACAATTTGGAGATTACTCCAAAACTAGCATGACCTAATCTTCGGTGCCATAACCATACATTTTTATGATTGTTTCCTACCAAGCACACATCATCACATGAGACATCATCAATATCAATAGTGTATACATTGTTGTTTCTTTTTTCAATGAATTTAATTTTATTTGTGATTTTATTCATTACAAGGCAATGGGTTTCATCAATAATAATTATAAAATCATTGTCACATAATTGGCTTACAATCAATAAGTTGTGATTCAAACCCTTCACTAAAGGTACATTTTCAATTAGGGTTTCAGAATTCTTACCTACGTTGCCAAAACCAATGATTTTACCTTTATCCTTTCCTCCAAAGGCAACTAAGTCTCCTTCCTTATCTTGCAACGTAGAGAACACATTCCTGTCCCCTATCATATGCCTTGAGAAACCGCTGTCCAGGTACCATTTGCTCCCCCTGGCTTCAAGGCATATCTGCAAGATGCAATATTCTCATCCAATTATTTTTGATACCCAAACTAATTTGGGTCCATAAGATTTATTCCAATTCTGTACATATCTTTTTCTGATCGAAAGAGCATGATTTCTTGGAGTGTTTTGTTTGAACAAATAATTTGCAATAACATGACCAAATCTACCACAATGGAAGCAATTGACATTTGAAAATCTTCTTTGGAGCTTGTGTGGTTTATGTTGGACATGTGATGGCTTTGTGTGTGAGCATGAGACACAATTGTTTTCTTTCTCATGGATAAAAGATGTTGTTATCTTGTGCTCAAAGGAAATTTTTTTTTTGGGAACGTATCCCAATCCTTTTTTCTGGAAGTTAACTTTAACTCTCAACACATTATCTAGGTTTTGCTTCCCTTTCACAAACTTAGAAAGAGTGAACTGTAAGTGAGTCACTTCTTTATTCAAACTCACATTTTTATTTTCAAGTTCTGAAATTGAGGATGTCAGAAGTTCTTTTTTATTTTTTAATTTTTCAGAAACTTTTTCTATTTCAAACATTTTACATAGTAACTCTTCTTTGATTTTCTCAATGTCTGAAATTGTTTGTAACAGACTTTCTTTCTCTTCTGTTAATTCAAACTATTCTTGTTCAAAATTTTCAAATTTAACAGAAGAATCATCATGAGCTAAATCTTAGATTTTTCTTCTTGAGAGTTTTATTTTCTGACCTTATTTTTTTGTATTTTTCGTACAATTTTTCATACTTCGATTCCCATTGTTCATTTGAAATAAAGTCAAGGTCAGAGTTTACCTCATCTTATTCTTCTTCATGTGCCATAAGGCACATACTCTCCATGAGCTCCTCGAGCTCTTCTTCGGACTGTTCGTCCTCTTCGTCGCTCCACGTGGCGACCATGGCTTTCAACTTCTTGAACTTCTCCTTCTTGAATTTTCTTTTCAAATCCGGGCACTCTCCTCTCATGTGCCCGGGCTTCTTTCATTCATAGCAGATGACATTATTGGGCTTGCTCGGCTCCCCCTTGGTTTGAGCCGGCCTTCTTTGCACTTTTTGAAAATTTCTTTGAAAGTTTTTCTTACTTCTCAAAATTTTTTCGCTTGGCCGGTTGGCATGGCCAAGTCTTCTTCCTCATCAGTCCCATCGGTGGACTGCTCTTATTGGGAGTCATCATCATGTTGGTTGACTTTCAGAGCCACCGTTTTCTTCTTCTTGGACTCCTCCTCCGCAGTTCTCTTAATATTTATCTCATAGGTCATGAGTGACCCTATGAGCTGATCCAAGGAGAGTACGGACAGATTCTTGGAATCCTCAATGACTGTGGCCTTGGTGCGCCACGCAGGTGGAAGAGATCTTAACACCTTCCTCACCAGTTTGGAGTTGGTGTATTCTTTTCCAAGACCTTTGAGACCGTTGGTGATATCTGTTAGTCTTGCAAACATTTCAGAGATAGTTTTGTCAGGCTTCATCTTGAAGAGTTCATAACCCCTGACTAGTAGGTTTGCCTTTGTCTCTTTCACTTCTGAGGTTCCTTCATAGATGAGTCATAATTTGTCCCACATTTCTTTTGCAGAACTGCACATAGAAACACGAGAAAACTCATTAGGGTGAATGACACATTACGTGATATTCATTACATTAAAATTTACAGTAGATTTCTTAATATCTTCATGTGTCCACTTGTCCTCATCAACAAGAAGGTCATAAGGACCCTTATCCACAACCCTCCAGATCTTGTACTCTTGGGCTCTTAGAAAACATGCATTCCATTTTTCCAATATGAATAGTTTGAGCCATCGAAGAAAGGAGGATGGTGGATAGAGTGACCCTCAGGCATCATCCCCTTGTTGGCCATTGATCTGGATCTATCTCTAGATCATTAGATCTGTGAAAATTAGAGCCCTAGCTCTGATACTAGTTGAAGTCCCGCGATCAATGACACCCAAGAGGGGGGGTGAATTGGGTGACTACATATTTTAAACAAATTTTACCTGATTTAAACAGATATGATGAAATAGCAACTTAGAAATGTAGATCTATTACAATATAGATTAGATCTTTCAAAATCAATCACCATGATAGTTCTTCGGTACTAGGCGGAGGTATGAATCAGAAGATCCTGCTCACGCAAAGTGTTATTGTCTTGACAAGACTAACCTTGTCAATTCAAACCCACCTTTCAATATACCAAAAATCTATTATAGAAAAGATTGATTATGCTATATCTGAAATACAAAACGCGGAAGAATTAATATGCACTAACAATCACACAGAATGGGGGTAGATGAATAGGACCAAACCACACAATAGACATCGATTTTTAAGTGGTTCAGATGCAACGCAGGCAACCTACGTCCACCCCTCGCGATTAGTGAGGATTCACACACTATCTTGTAAGGGATTACCAGATAAAAATCACACACACGGATCTGGGTAGATCCACACACACACACGCGTAAATCTGAAAGGATCCACACACACACACACGCTAGATGTTCACAAATTTAGAATAAGAACTCACTTCAAGCTCAAGACAAAATAGAAAAAGAATATGAAGGAATGAGCTCAGATCTAGGTTCCCCTTTTGATGAAAGTTGCAGATCTTGAGGCAAGGTTTGCTTCTCCACTTGATTTCCGCTTGAATGGCTTCAAAATGATCTTCAAATGCTTGGATCTTGATGAAGAATTGCTGGATGAAGTACTGTTCACGCAGTGTTTGTAGCAGCCTTCTTTCTCCCTTGATAGCCTTCCTTTGATCTCCTTAGATCAGTAGGGTTCCTTGCCCTAAAGATGTATTTTTATAACACTTGGGATGGTCAAGGGACATGTCAAGATAGAGATCCATGTTTCTTGGTAGATTAAGGGGCTTTGGGACTCAAAAGTCCAAAAGAGATGGATGCCCACATTGTGGTAATGCAAAGTCAACAATTGCTACTTTGAAGGGATTGGTCGACTGAAGTACAGTGGTCGGTCGACCGATCGCTGGGCGAAATAGGATGTTTCAATTCTGGGAGAATCGGTCGACCGATCGCTGGGCAAAACATGACGGTTCAATTCTGGGAGAATCGGTCGACCGATCTTGGGCCATCGGTCAACCGAACTCTGTAACTCTACAGAGTTCCTGAATTCTGGGTAAATTGGTCGACCGACCAAGTGCGTTTGGTCGACCGAAATCTGGAGAACACGTAAAACAGATTTGTTAGCCTAATAAAAGATATCCATATGACATAGGCATTGTATGCCCATCTTGTTGCATTCATTTTGCATCCATTGGACTTATCAAGAGCATTTTGAAGTTTTGAACCAATGACCATTTCCCATGACGGAATTGGGCCTTATTTTCATCCTTGTGTTTCGCTCTTGCAAGTATGCACGAGATGGAAAACACGTCCAGGGTTTTGTTATTATCAAAATCACTTGGAGAAACTCAACAAATATAACTGTACTATGTGCTTGCATGCATGATTTAATCCCATTTCTGTTCCGTAAAGCGAGCATTATTTTCGTGTATTCTTTCAGCCCCGAGGGCTCTTCTACTTTGGCGACTAATCAAGGGTTGTCCTTCTTTTGGAAGGACGTAAATAACGCCATAGCATTTACGGTATGACAGACTTCGGGTGCCAACATGATCACCCATGATTGTTTGATTAGTCAGACGGTGCACACAATAAACGCGTCACTCAGTGACTAGCACGCCCACGCTCAAATAAAACCCATAATAAATAAAACAAATAAAACAAAACAAAATAAAAATAATCATTCCCACAGGTATGACCTTGTGGAAAGCATAACAAGCCATACGTCATCTCAAGGGTAGTCAACAAGCACTTGCATCTAATGCAATATCTAACTTTTGGCCCCCGGGAAGTCATCCCCTTGTGGAAAGCACAATAAAGGACACTCTTGGTTAGATCTTACCACCATTACTACACAGCAATGAGTTCATGACCCGACCCTTGTGGAAATCACAACAATGCCAAGTTCAATTCCTCTCCCTATTAAGGCCTAGCCTTGGAGTTGAATCCTACCCCCAGCCCACGGACCTTGTGGAAAGCTCAACAAATCTATAAGATGAAGACATTCATTCACCCCATAATGGTGGAGGGCCATGACGACTCCTAGAGCCACGCTTACCAGATCTAAAATTAAATTATGAGAGAATTTAATTTTAACTTGGTCTCACTCTAGGTGGTAATATAAATATATCCAATATAATTACCGTACCTAGTAGTTTGCACAAAATAAATGCATCCAACGCAAAAATTAAAATACAAGTGATGATGGACCCTAAGCCTAATTCTAATAAGACATTTGGCTCGCTTCCAAAGCAATTGGATCATCCTCGTTATTTATTCTCCATGCCATCAACCTTTGATATCATAAATTACAAATTTTACACGGCTAGCAGGCCGGAAAAACTTAAATTACATGTAAAAATTTCCAAAAGCCCTCAGGGCGAGTACAACAAGTGGAGGGAGGTTAAGTACATAAGAAATACACCAGAGGGAGAAGGGAGGCTCGCAGGCCTCAAACAACAACAACACCAGCTATGTCCATGATCACTCGCCAATCCACACATACAGATCAATCAAACAAAGGGTTATTTTTTAAAATAATCCTTACACTTGGATTGAAAAGTGGGATATGCAAACAAAAATACTTTGGCTTTATTTAATTTTAAAAATTCAAGTCGGATTAACTAAAATTAATTCACATAAGAAAGTCAATACAAAGCAATATGAAGCAAGACACATATAGAACCATCAGTTATAGAAGGGGCATACATATTTGAATCAAATTTAAATAATTTAGATAATTGAGAAAATAATTTAAATTTACATTTAATGATCTAATAATTAAATTTAAAAATAAATTTAAATAAGATAATTATTTAAATTCAAATTCAAATTAATTATTTAAATTTAAATTAATTATTTAATTAATTTAATTTGAAAATAAATTTAAATAATATAATTATCCTCAATTATCATTTTTAAAACTTCAAATTTTGAATGTAATGATTCTCCAATAATCAAAAATTCAAAATAAGAATTTTCAACAATTATCTTCAACAAAAATTCAAATTTTGAATTTTAATAATTATCTAATAATAAAAATTTAAAAATTTTGAATTTTCTAGAATAATCTTCAACAAAATTTCAAATTTTGAAATTAACAATAATCTAATAATTAAAATTCAAAATATTAAAATTTTCATGATTATGTTCAATTACTACTCTTTTATCTCAAATTAAGTGATAATTATCCAAACTAACTAAATTCAAATTTCAAATTTCAAAAATAAGTTGAGAAGATAATTATCTCACAAACTGTCATAATTATCTCATCATAACAAAATTTCAAATTTAAATTTTAAATTTAGAAGGGACAATTATCATTTGAGATAAAAATGGATTGGACCACTGTGTCGAGACGCACACAATGCGCACATGGGCGCAAAGGACCTAGCGAATAGGGCGGCGACGAATCCCGTGATTGCCCTATTGTAAGAGATTGCTGCATCTCCTATTTGATGTTTGGTGTTTGGTTTTAATGATTACAAAATAATGTCCCTTGGGCTGAATGCCTCATTGAGCATGCCTATGGTTTTAATGATAACAAAACGTTTGTGCTTGGGCTGAATGCCTCATTGAGCATGCATGTGTGTGTTTCATTGAGCAACATGTATGCATCTTGGTTAATGAGTTAACAGATGACTTCATGGTTCACACTTGAAAGTCATATGAATCCTTAGTGTTTAATGAACTCATGCTATATATATTGGTTTGCAGGATCAAAACTATGGGTCATGTTTTGGAACTCAAAGGAGTGCATCAATGAAGTTCTTCTTCAAAAAGGGAGTTACCTTTCTCATTGCATTGCATCGACTCTTTTCTATGTTTCATACATTTCATCAAATAAGTTTTCAAAGTTTTGGTTGGGGTATTTTCTTACATTTTCCTCATAAGGTTTTTAGGCTTGAAATATACTCAACTTATTTACTTGAAAATTGATGAATGTGATTTTAAATGATGCATTCTCATTATGTGGACTCATGGGCATTTGGTTTTGGCAATTCAAGTGAATATGCTTAATGTGTGCTTGAATGTTGTTTAAGCTAACTCATGTGAACTTTGGTGAAATTGGATTTTATGATGCTCACATGTGTTGCTTATATGCATGTTAAAATGATCACATCTCAAGTTGAAGATTTGATGGTTTGAAAATGTGTTTCATGTTTCTTCCATATGAGATTTGGGTCATCAATTTATAAAACTTTCTACATGCCTCTTGTATATGCTCATATTTGTGCATGGCTTAAGAAAGTGATTCTCATTTGAGTAAGATTGAGCTCCTATGTGCTTGAAGTTGTGATATGGAATGAAGTTTCAATATCCTTTTATGTATGATTTTGAATGCACTCCATGCATATTCTTTATAGGGCTTTGAGACTAGTTTAGATGTTTGATTTCATCATGCAAATCTTGGAAGAAATGAGTTGTTAGTGCTCAAGCTTGAATCTCATGTGAACCTTGGTAGATTTGGCTGAATGGTACTCAAAGTGTTCATATGCACCGAGTTCATGGGATTTCATACATGTACTTCATGCATTTAACATATGGATTATTGAGCTAAAGTTTTAATCATTTTTATTATGGTTTTGCATGTTAAATTCTTTGTATAATCACTCCAAGATCAAAGGAGTTTGATGCCACAGAGTTTAGAAGGGTTGCAATGGAGTTTGGGGCTGAAATGTATTAGTCTGGAATTTGCTGTAGCTGGCGGTCGACCGACCCTATAGCTCCGGTCGATCGAAATTCCCAAAAATGGGAGATTTCAGTTTTTAAAATTCCGGTCGACCGCCAGACCCGTGTAGGTCGACCGACAGCGACGAAAACCCAAAAACATGGTTCTAAAACCCATCTAAACTAAGTCAACTTGTGCCTAACTCTTTCCCCTTTGTCCTTGGGTTGGTGGGAGACCTATTGGGGGTCCTTTTGGAGGTTTCTAGAAGGGCTATACTAGTCTTTTGGTGTCTCCTATTTGTATGCATATGAGAGCTATGAATTTTAAAAAGCCTTAACCCTAATGTGTTCATTTTTTTTCTATCTTGCAGGTGAAGGAAAGGAGAAAGGAAGGAGAGGCTATTGTAGAGGAGATTTGATCTACATCCAAGAGGATTTGGAGCTCGTGGAAGAAGAAGAAAAGAAGCGGATCGGCGAGAGGATCAAGAGGACGCAAGAATCATCTTCATCCGACTTCCCTCCGACTTGTGGTTTAAGGAATATCTTCATCCGGCTATTGGAGTTCAATGGAGATTATTTCTACATGCTTTCTATGTTGTTCTTGATATGCTCCATGTTCTATAGTTTGGGTTGAGCATGATTTGATCATTCATGTTTATCTTCCGAACATTAAAGATATTTATGTGTGTGACCGTATGTGTATACGGTCGTGTTTGATCGCCTGCGTGCGGTCGTGTGTGTCATTGTGCTGCGTTTGTTGCAGCGTGTGTGTGTGTCTGTGATCCGGTCGTCGGCTCATAATAGAGACTCCGTCTCCATGTGTGTTTGGGGTTGTACCCCGTGTTTGCAGGGTTCACTCTGCGTGTGTGTGTTGGGGCGCGTCCCCGGGTGTGTGTGTGTGCAGGCATCGTCCTACATGTTGTTGGTGCGTCGCCTCCGTGTTGGGGATTTATCCCCGTGTGTGTTGGAGCCTTGCTCCGTGTTGGGGACTCTTCCCCATGCTGGTTTATCCAGCGAGTGGATCCTTACTGATTTGGTAAGGGGTGGACGTAGGGAGCCCGTCGTGGTCCCGAACCACCTTAAAAATCCCATTGTCTTGTGGTTTGCTTCGTGGGTTTGTATGGTTTAATTGTTATATTCCTTTGTATGATCGTGTGAGACCGGAGAGGTTGAGAGAATTTAGTTCCTTATTTAGTTATTTCCTCAATCTCGATAAAACTTGTTAATTCCGCTTAGTTAGTTTTTAATTTACCATTTTTAGTGGGGACAATTCAACCCCCCCTTCTTGTCCGATCGCCTACCCGGGACCAACATGCCCCACGCCGGTGCACGCCGCATGAGCGACCGTGCCCGGCCCCTTCTGTTTGCGGTGTGGGCATGCCCAGCAGCGTCCCGCGGTAGCACACGACGACGTGTGCAGCAGCCACATGTGGCGACGTGTGTGAACATGAAAGCCCATCGTCCTGTGTTTGTGTACATTGTCGCGGCCCATTTTTTTTAATCACGTGAACACGGATGCCCAGCGTCCTATTTGGCCCGGTTAAACGACGTCTAATATGTTTAAAATAGAATAATTGAAGATCACAAATATAGCCCCTAAAAGCATGATTCTATGCAGGATTACATCGATCTGAGCGTAACCTGACTCTGATACCACTATAAGGATTCCCCATGGCCGGGTTCCGATTGCACAACAAAAAATAAAATTAAATCCCAAACCTAGGCCCCCTTGGAATCCAAGAACCGTGCCCTAATTGATGTAATTAATAATTTCCCAACCCAAAAATAGGGTTGTAGATCTTTACCTAGCGCAGAACGACGACTGTCCGCAGTGCCCGATGTAAATTTTCTCAAACTTTGAGCCACACAAGTGTCCAGCCTCTAGAGTAGATCCACACGGATCCTCACGCAATGACGGTGCCCGCCAGTTCTTTTTTTCCTCGTGTGCACGAACCACGGATCCCCAAAACTCCTCCTTTTCTTCCTTTAATCTTTCTCCCTTGAGAGGAAGAGAGAGAGATCAACGAGGGAGAGGGAGAGGGTGAGAGAGAGAACCGTGGGAGAGAGGGAGTGTTCGCACGCGAGAGAGAGGGGAGGAAAATGGAATGGCGGCCGTGGTTTTTCTTTCTTGTGCTTGATGAAAGAAAAACCCATGTAACACATATATATGTGGGTTGGGTTTCTTCCAAAAGAGCCCCTAACCACATATATTGTGTACATATCCTTGTATTATTGTGTATACATATATAAAGCCCTTCTAATTATTCTTTTCCCAAAAGAACTTAAGACTTTTAATATATACACCTTTACAATAATACCTCGTCACCTGAGAATCTTATGTGTGTGATCCTCTAGGCCCATAATCACTCTAGTTTAAGGCCCATTAACTTCTAATTCTCAATTAGAAGTAAATTAAACTTATTATTCGCTTCTACAAGAGCCGAATAATAGTTCAATTTATTCTGAACCCATGATCACGTTGGGTTAATCAAATCTGCGTGATCTGAGAGGACATTGGGTTCAAACCACCATGTCTGGTACCTGTTTGTCTACAGTTGTTGATTCTCTATAATCCCTCACTCCTTCTATGAGTATGGTTCGATCGAGGATATGGTAACTGTCAAACCCGTGTTCTTGAAAAGTTCTTGAAAATAAAATGGGTTGCATTACTCATTTCTGATCTTTTATGTACCCGTGTTCTGAAAGGCCTATTGCTAGAAAATGCTTGTTGTTCATCCTTCAAAACTGAATGTCCTCTTGAGGAATCTGAAAAATGTTCTGAAAATCAAGCTTTCCCATCTTACTTTTGCATCTTGCATTCCATTCTCATATAGGTATAAGTTACATGCATTAAAAATGCAATGCATTAGGTGGATTTAGATCATCCAAATGAAAAACTGAAAACTTATAATTTGCATCCATGCTACATCTTGCACCTTGCATTGCATTTAGGATATTCAAATAAAAATCTGAAACTTTGCATTCATAATGCACTCTGTATTTTACATTGCACATTGCATAACTTTCAATTGTGTGCTTGCATGTTATATATGTTATTCACCCCTTTCCTTGGAATTTTTAAGACCTCATATTTCTTGCTAAATAATATTACAAATTGAGTCATCACTAGAGTGCTATATGTCGTATACTCAGGGGGAGTAATCTTCTGCTAAGTGCATCTAGATAGGGGGAGCTGCACTGTTATGTGTTCATGAAACTTTTGTTATACATGCTGAATCAAATTCGTACACTTCATGCACAAAATGTGAAAATGAGTGTTAGAGATAATGATGTAGGAATTTCCTTTCAACACCTTAGAAATATTAAACTTGCTGCATGAATGTCAAAGAGATAATTGAGAAAAAAGTTACTTGCCTATTTTTGTAGAAAGAATATGAAAAGTAAGGCAGATCAATGTTTAGTCTCATTGAGTAAATTAGGCACATGTCACCTGAGACGTGATGTGATTCACTTCAGAAAGTTATTGTACTAGTATCTCTTCTCAAAATGAGGTGAAATGGTTCAGTATTCTGAGTAATCGGGGAGTCTGGCATGAGCTCCATGTGTTGGAGATTTATCCCCTCCATGAGCTCCATGTGGCATAATCGAACCTAATCATCCTTGAAAAATTCTGACTATCATGTGATATTGGTTGAGTTAAAAAAATTATGGTGAAAACTCGTTGTGGCAGAGCGTAGCCTCCAATACGATGTTTTCTTGAAATGAAATGCAGTTTGTATAATCTCTCATTGTGTTAATCTGAAAATCTGAATATCCATATGGCTACAGTCTATTTTCATGTCAATCACCTACACATATGAAAATTTGATTTAATATGTATTCAGAAAATTGATTGACTGCATTGACTATTACATATATTCTCTATGTGATTGCATAATCCCCTAGGTGTTACACATAAGTATCCTAGTTGTTTTGACTCTCATGCACTTTTCTTATACCCATTCTCCTCTTAAATGAGTAAGGGGGAGCATCCTAGTTGTTTTGACTCTGATGCACTTTTCTTATACCCATTCCCCTCTTAAATGAGTAAGGGGGAGCTGTATTGCATGTATATGCATATACATAACTGCTTGGTTGCATGGTGCATTTCATATCTCATCATTTGTATGTATTTAGCTTCATACATTCCTAAAGAAAATTTAAAAATCTAAAAGCCATGAAAATCAAAATTTGTGACCCTCACATGAAAATAATCAACATGGTTTTTGAGCTCAAAAATTAGCTTAGTTATTTTTCACAAACATATCTGTTTAGTCGCATTGCATGCATTTATAGTGTCATCATATGTTTGCATTGTGTTTTTATGCATTTTCAGAAAATTTAAAAATCAGAAACTTTGAAAATCAAAGAAACTCATTTGATATGCCATCTTGCTTTTGCTTTGATCTTGCATCTTGTAAAATCTGAAATGGGTTCTAGACCTTGAATGCTATCATGCTGAACACCTCCTGTTGCATAAATCTTCCACCACTGGTTCATATCTTTGAGGCCAACCATTACCACCAATTAGTATCATGTCACATAACCCCCCGTCTTTGCAACAATTGGTATTCGCATTGGTATCATCTCTTCCGGCCTAACATGTCCATACCATGTCAAATAACCCCCTCTCTTTTTGTAGATGACAAAAAGGGGGAGAAAATGTGTTGTGTGCTCAATGCATGTTAGTTGTGTGCATAAGGGGGAGAAGCATGTTGGTTGTGTGCTCAACGCATGTTGGTTGTGTACTCTCGCACACACTGTTTTGTCATCACCAAAAAGGGGGAGATTGTTACAGGAGATTATTGCATCTCCTAGTTGATGTTTGGTGTTTAGTTTTAATGATAACAAAATAATGTCCCTTGGGCTGAATGCCTCATTAAGCATGCATGTGGTTTTAATGATAACAAAACGTTTGTGCTTGGGCTGAATGCCTCATTGAGCATGCCTGTGTGTGTTTCATTGAGCAACATGTATACATCTTGGTTGATGAGTTAACAGATGACTTCAAGGTTCACATTTGAAATTCCTATGAATCATTAGTGTTTAATGAAATCATGCTATATATATTGGTTTGCAGGATCAAAACTATGGGTCATGTTTTGGAACTCAAAGGAGTGCATCAATGAAGTTCTTCTTCAAAAAGGGAGTTACCTTTCTCATTGCATTGCATCGACTCTTTTATATGTTTCATACATTTCATCAAATAAGTTTTTAAAGTCTTGGTTGGGGTATTTTCTTACATTTTCCTCATCATAAGGTTTTTAGGCTTGAAATATACTCAACCTATTTACTTGAAAATTGATGAATGTGATTTTAAATGATGCATACTCATTATGTGGACTCATGGGCATTTGGTTTTGGCAGTTCAAGTGAATATGCTTAATGTGTACTTGAAAGTTGTTTAAGCTAACTAATGTGAACTTTGGTGAAATTGGATTTTATGATGCTCACATGTGTTGCTTATATGCATGTCAAAATGATCACATCTCTAGTTGAGGATTTGATAATTTGAAAATGTGTTTCATGTTTCTTCCATATGAGATTTGGGTCATGAATTTATAAGACTTTCTACATGCCTCTTGTATATGCTCATATTTGCCTAAAATGCATGGCTTAAGAAAGTGATTCTTGTTTGAGTAAGATTGGGCTCCTATGTGCTTGAAGTTGTGATATGGAATGAAGTTTCAATAACCTTTTATGTATGATTTTGAATGCACTCTTCGCATATTCTTTATAGGGCTTTGAGACTAGTTTAGATGATTGATTTCATGATGCAAATCTTGGAAGTAATGAGTTGTTAGTGCTCAATCTTGAATCTCATGTGAACCTTGGTAGATTTGGCTGAATGGTACTCAAAGTGTTCATATGCACCGAGTTCATGGGATTTCATACATGTACTTCATGCATTTAACATATGAATTATTGAGCTAAAGTTCTAATCATTTTTATTATAGTTTTGCAGGTTAAATTCTTTGTATAATCACTCCAAGATCAAAGGAGTTTGATGCCACAGAGTTTGGAAGGGTTGTAATGGAGTTTGGGGCTGAAATGTATTAGTCTGGAATTTACTGTAGCTAGCGGTCGACCGACCCTATAGCTCCAGTCGACCGAAATTCCCAGAAATGGGAGATTTCAAGATGTAAAATTTCGGTCGACCGCCAGACCCGTGTAGGTCGACCGACATCGACGAAAACCCAAAAATGTGGTTCTGAAACCCATCTAAACCAAGTCAACTTATGCCTAACTCTTTCCCCTTTGCCCTTGGGTTGGTGGGAGACCTATTGGGGGTCCTTTTGGAGGTTTCTAGAAGGGCTATGCTAGCTTTTGGTGTCTCCTATTTGTATGCATATGAGAGCTACGAATTTTATAAAGTCTTAACCCTATTGTGTTTATTTTTGTTCTATCTTGCAGGTGAAGGAAAGGAGAAAGGAAGGAGAGGCTATTGTGGAGGAGATTTGATCTACATGTAGGAGGATTTGGAGCTTGTGGGAGAAGAAGAAAAGAAGCGGATCGATGAGAGGAGCAAGAGAACGCAAGAATCATCTTCATCCTGCTTCCCACCGACTTGTGGTTTAAGGAATATCTTCATCCAGCTATTGGAGTTCGAGGGAGATTATTTCTACATGCTTTCTATGTTGTTCTTGATATGCTCCATGTTCTATAGTTTGGGTTTACCATGATTTGATCATTCGTGTTTATCTTTCGAACATTATAGATATTTGCGTGTGTGACCGTCTGTGTATACGGTCGTGTTTGATCACCTGCGTGCAGTCGAGTGTGTCATTGTGCTGCGTTTGTTACAGCGTACGCGTGTGTCTGTGATCCGGTCGTCGGATCGTGTTGGAGACTCGTCTCCGTGTGTGTTTGGGGTTGTACCCCGTGTTTGCAGGGTTCACTCTACGTGTGTGTGTTGGGGCGCATCCCCGTGTGTGTGTGTACAGGCGTCATCCTGTGTGTTGTTGGAGCGTCACCTCCGTGTTGGGGATTTATCACCGTGTGTGTTGGAGCCTTGCTCCGTGTTGGGGACTCTTCCCCGTGCTGATTTATCGAGCGAGTGGATCCTTACCGATTTGGTAAGGGGTGGACATATGGAGCCCGTCGTGGTCTCGAACCACCTTAAAAATCCCATTGTCTTGTGGTTTGCTTCGTGGGTTTGTATGGTTTAATTGTTATATTCCTTTGTATGATCATGTGAGATCGGAGAGGTTGAGAGAATTTAGTTCCTTGTTTAGTTAATTCCTCAATCTCGGTAAAACTTGTTAATTCCGCTTAGTTAGTTTTTAATTTACCATTTTTAGTGGGAGACAATTCAACCCCCCTTTCTTGTCTTCTCACCTACCCGGGACCAACAATTGGTATCAGAGCCACGGCTCTATTTCTTGGGTCTAACGACCTTTAAAGTGATCCCTCGGAGACTTTCATTAAGCAACATGTCTAGTTTTACTCTTCCTTCTCGTTATAATGGTACTAACTACATTTCATGGAGAAATAGCATGTGTGCTTATCTTGGTGTTAATGAGCATGAAGTCTGGGAAGTTATATGTAATGGTCCACATAAACTTTCATCAAATGAAAGAGAATAGAGTGCAAAGAATGAAAAGAAAAATGAAATCAATCTTCGAGCTTTGAATTTTATAGGGAATTGTATAGAGTCTAATGTTCTTTCCCAAATCCCTTCTTGCAGGTCAGCTAGAGATCTATGGGATAAACTGGCTATGTATGAAGGAAATCCAGAAGATTCCCAATTAGGTACATGCTTGATGGCTCATGGTGAGGAAAGCTCGAGTCAGCTAAATTCTGAATCCGAAGAACCCTCAATTGAAGAGTGGCAATTAGCATGTGTCGATTTACATGACAGATGCAAAAAATACAAATCTGAAATCAAGAGATTAAAAAAGAAAAATGATGAGAATGGGCATGCTAATTCCTCCTGTGAGAATTATAAAACTTTGGAGTCAAAAATTGAACACCTACAAGAAAAAAATGAATCTCTTGAATCAAAAGTTGAATTATTTTTAGAAGAAATGTCTTGTATGAATGAAGATCTTAAATTGGCAAGAAATTCTAATATCTCTCTTGCATCTGAAAATGATTGTCATTATTTGCATGAGCAAAATGAAACTTTGTTGTTGAAAATCTCCTTGCTTGAGAAAAATGAAGAATGCCTTAAAAGCAAGTTAGCTTCTCTTTATGATGATGAGAAAATGTTTGAGAAATTACTTGATTCTGAGATTGATAGTAAGAGCACCATGACTGAAAATGAAAATCTTAAAAAGAAAATTGGTGCTATGTTGATTGAAATCTCGTTGCTGAAGGTAGATTGAAGAGTTTTGACAAGCTTGAAAAATAAAATTCCTTGTTGAAATCTGAGAATGAACAATTACTTGTTAAGATTTCAAAGTTTGTTAAAACTGAGAAAGTTCTTGAAAACTTAACTGAAAAACTGCATGCCATAAATGATGAAAACAAGGAAATCTTGAAAGAGAATGAAAACTTAGAATCTGTGAATTACTTGCTTAGTGAGAAAATCCTTGCATGTGAAAAAGAGATAAATGATTTAAAAAATGACTTGTCTAGATTTGTCAAAGGGAAGGAGAACTTAGATAAAATGTTAGGTGTCAAGATGAATTTTCAAAAAGAGGGTCTTGGATACACCCAGTCAATAAAAAATCTTCTGAACACAAAATGACAACCTCTTTTGTTCATGCATCTGACATTCCTAGCACCTCCAAAGCTCCTCCTCCCACTTTTCAAAAGAAAACTTTTGAAAATAGTTTTTGAAAAAGAAAAATGTCAACAAAAGTCCTCCCATGTCAAATAATTTTCAAAAATTAAAGTCGAATGTTGAATATTTTTATTGTGGTATGTTTGGCCATGAAATGAATGAGTGTAATGTCATGAAAATGGATGATGAAAAAACATGCAAAGATAAATCTACTTTCAAAAGAAAGAAAAATATTTCTTGCTTCTATTGTCATAAACTAGGTCATGTGATGAAAAATTATTTTGTGAAGTAAAATGATGATTTTCATGCCATGGATGCACAATCAAATTTTCAAAGAAAATTCAGAAATGAGCATGTCTTTCATACTCAAAAATTTACATCCCATAAGAAAAAATGGTTTATAAAAAATCATACAAACAATGGTCACTTATTCCGTAGACCCACATCACCTTGTTGCTTTCATTGTGGAAAATACGGTCATGTTATGAAAGAATGCTAGTTTTTGAAATTTAATGATTTCCATGCTTCTAGAATGAATGTTAGGTCTAATTTTGTTAAATATGGACCTTTTAAAAATAGAAGATTGAATGGATTTGAAAATTCCTTTACTCCTAAAAGGAAGTCTTTTGGTAAAACTGCTTCTCCTCAATGCCTTTATTGTGAAAACCATGCACATGTTATTGAGGATTACAAGATCATGAAGAATGATGATATGGTGGCTATGAGAATGTCAAAGAAAAATTTTGGCAGAAATGTTTCTAATCTCTAGAGACCCAAGAAGGCTTGGGTGCCAAAATCTGTCAATTGAGATGGTTTTGATGGATGTGTGTCTTGAGATAAATAAAAAAAATGAAAGGGGTTTCAACAAAATGAAACAAGGCACACTCGAATGGTAAAATCCCAACTTTACTTCTTCTTTGTCAAATTGGTATCCTTGATGTCTTCCTTCTGCTACTTTGTACAGGCCATTCATGCTCTCATTGAATGAATATTTGGTATATCAAATGATGTTACGTGAAATGACAGATTAAGTCTATCAGGAAGTTAACACCATGCGTGAGGTGATCCTCGGATCAAAGTTCTCCGCCTTGTACCAAAATTCAGAAATTGAATTGTTTTGCTAATGAGGAAATATGTCCTCTGAAGGAAGTCATTTTATCTTGAAATTTTGAAATACCATGTGCCTTCAAACTATTTCTGAAATTCTTTCTTGCTTCAAGAAGGTAAAATTTTTGAAATGCAGAATTGTTCATTTAACAGACATTGATCTGTTACTCTTACATTCTGCTCTTATGAACATGTCTCAGTGGTTCAATGAATTTAAAATTCTTGAGGAATAAGCATGGTGTCTTTGCCTATTGAATACTTTTTAATTTGAAATGCATGAGCATCTGAACTTAATTGAGTTTCTAGTATATCAAATGGTGTGTAGTGGAACGGTGGATTACATTCACCTAGAAGCTCTCACTATGTGTGAGTTGGGTTTTCGGACCTTTACCTCCACCTTGTACCGGAACTTGAAAAATCTGCTTGGCTTGTGGATGATTTTCTGCACTTTTGAAATGCTATTGAAAATCTATTTTTGAAAAGTTCTTGAAAATAAAATGGGTTGCATTACTCATTTCGATCTTTTATGTACCCGTGTTCTGAAAGGCCTAGTGCTAGAAAATGCTTGATGTTCATCCTTCAAAATTGAATGTCCTCTTGTGGAATCTGAAAAATGTTCTGAAAATCAAGCTTTCCTATCTTACTTTTGCATCTTGCATTCTATTCTCATATAGGTATAGGTTGCTTGCATTAGAATGCAATGCATTAGATGGATTTAGATCATCCAAATGAAAAATTAAAAACTTGTAATTTACATCTATGCTACATCTTGCACCTTGCATTGTATTTAGGATATTCAAATAAAAATCTGAAACTTTGCATTCATAATGCACTCTACATTTTACATTGCACATTGCATAACTTTCAATTGTGTGCTTGCATGTTATATATGTTATTCACCCCCTTCCTTGGAATTTCTAAGACCTCATATTTCTTGCTAAATAATGTTAGAAATTGAGTCATCACTAGAGTGCTACATGTCGTATACTCAGGGGGAGTAATCTTCTGATAAGTGCATCTAGATAGGGGGAGCTGCACTGTTATGTGTTCATGAAACTTTTGTTATACATGCTGAATCAAATTCATACACTTCATGCACAAAATGTGAAAATGAGTGTCAGAGATAATGATGTAGGAATTTCCTTTCAACACCTTAGAAATATTAAACTTGCTGCATGAATGTCAAAGAGACAGTTGAGGAAAAAGTTGCCTGCCTATTTTTGTAGAAAGAATCTGAAAAGTAAGGCAGATCAATGTTTAGTCTCATTGAGTAAATTGGGCACATGTCACCTGAGACGTGATGTGGTTCACTTCAGAAAGGTGTTGTACTAGTATCTTTGCTCAAAATGAGGTGAAATAGTTCAGTATTCTGAGTAACCGGGGAGTTTGGCATGAGCTCTATGTGTCCTCTCACGTAAAAAGGAATTAATCGAACCTGATCATCCTTGAAAAATTCTGACAATCATGTGATATTGGTTGAGTTAAAAAAATTATGGTGAAAACTTGTTGTGGCAGAGCGTAGCCTCCGATACGCTCTTTTCTTGAAATGAAATGCAGTTTGTATAATCTCTCGTTGTGTTGATCTGAAAATCTGAATATCCATATGGCTACAGTCTATTTTCATGTCATTCACCTACACATATGAAAATTTGATTTAATATGTATTCAAAAAATTGATTGACTGCATTGACTATTACATATATCATCTGTGTGATTGCACAATCCCCAAGGTGTTACACATAAGTATCCTAGTTATTTTGACTCTCATGCACTTTTCTTATACCCATTCTCCTCTTAAATGAGTAAGGGGGAGCATCCTAGTTGTTTTGACTCTGATGCACTTTTCTTATACCCATTCCCCTCTTAAATGAGTAAGGGGGAGCTATATTGCATGTATATACATATACATAACTGCTTGGTTGCATGGTGCATTTCATATCTCATCATTTGTATGCATTTAGCTTCTTACATTCCTAAAGAAAATTCAAAAATCTGAAGGCCATGAAAATCAAAATTTGTGACCCTCACATGAAAATAATCAACATGGTTTTTGAGCTCAAAAATTAGCTTAGTTATCTTTCACAAGCATATCTGTTTAGTCGCATTCCATGCATTTATAGTGTCATCATATGTTTGCATTGTGTTTTTATGCATTTCCAGAAATTTTATAAATCAGAAACTTTGAAAATCAAAGAAACTCATTTGATATGCCATCTTGCTTTTGCTTTGATCTTGCATCTTGTGAAAATCTGAAATGGGTTCTAGACCTTGAATGCTATCATGCTGAACACCTCATGTTGCATAAATCTTCCACCATTGGTTCATATCTTTGAGGCCAACCATTACCACCAATTGGTATCATGTCACATAACCCCCTGTCTTTGCAACAATTGGTATTCGCATTGGTATCATCTCTTCCAGCCTAATATGTCCATACCATGTCAAATAACCCCCTCTCTTTTTGTAGATGACAAAAAGGGGGAGAAAATGTGTTGTGTGCTCAATGCATGTTAGTTGTGTGCTCAAGGGGGAGAAACATGTTAGTTGTGTGCTCAACGCATGTTGGTTGTGTACTCTCGCACACACTGTTTTGTCATCACCAAAAAGGGGGAGATTGTTCCAGGAGATTATTGCATCTCCTAGTTGATGTTTGGTGTTTAATTTTAATGATAACAAAATAATATCCCTTGGGCTGAATGCCTCATTAAACATGCATGTGGTTTAAATGATAACAAAACATTTGTGCTTGGGCTCAATGCCTCATTGAGCATGCATGTGTGTGTTTCATTGAGTAACATGTATGCATCTTGGTTGATGAGTTAACAGATGACTTCAAAGTTCACACTTGAAAGTCCTATGAATCATTAGTGTTTAATGAACTCATGCTATATATATTGGTTTGCAGGATCAAAACTATGGGTCATGTTTTGGAACTCAAAGGAGTGCATCAATGAAGTTCTTCTTCAAAAAGGGAGTTACCTTTCTCATTGCATTGCATCGACTCTTTTCTATGTTTTATACATTTCATCAAATAAGTTTTCAAAGTCTTGGTTGGGGTATTTTCTTACATTTTTCTCATAAGGTTTTTAGGCTTGAAATATACTCAACCTATTTACTTAAAAATTGATGAATGTGATTTTAAATGATGCATACTCATTATGTGGACTCATGGGCATTTGGTTTTGGCAATTCAAGTGAATATGCTTAATGTGTGCTTGAAAGTTATTTAAGCTAACTCATGTGAACTTTGGTGAAATTAGATTTTATGATGCTCACATGTGTTGCTTATATGCATGTCAAAATGATCACATCTCTAGTGGAGCATTTGATGGTTTGAAAATGTGTTTTATGTTTCTTCCATATGAGATTTGGGTCATGAATTTATAAGACTTTCTACATGCCTCTTGTATATGCTCATATTTGCCTAAAATGCATGGCTTAAGAAAGTGATTCTTGTTTGAGTAAGATTGGGCACCTATGTGCTTGAAGTTGTGATATGGACTGAAGTTTCAATAGCCTTTTATGTATGCTTTTAAATGCACTCTATGCATATTCTTTATATGGATTTGAGACTAGTTTAGATGATTGATTTCATCATGCAAATCTTGGAAGTAATGAGTTGTTAGTGCTCAAGCTTGAATCTCATGTGAACCTTGGTAGATTTGGCTGAATGGTACTCAAAGTGTTCATATACACCGAGTTCATGAGATTTCATACATGTACTTCATGCATTTAACATATGGATTATTGAGCTAAAGTTCTAATCATTTTTATTATGGTTTTGCATGTTAAATTCTTTGTATAATCACTCCAAGATCAAAGGAGTTTGATGCCACAGAGTTTGGAAGGGTTGCAATGGAGTTTGGGGCTGAAATGTATTAGTCTGGAATTTACTGTAGCTGGTGGTCGACCGACCCTATAGCTCCGGTCGATCGAAATTCCTAGAAATGGGAGATTTCAGTCTGTAAATTTTCAGTCGACCGCCAGACCCGTGTAGGCCGACCGACATCGACGAAAACCCAAAAACGTGGTTTTGAAGCCCATCTAAACCAAGTCAACTTATGCCTAACTCTTTCCCCTTTGCCCTTGGGTTGGTGGGAGACCTATTGGGGGTCCTTTTGGAGGTTTCTAGAAGGGCTATACTAGTCTTTTGGTGTCCCTTATTTGTATGCATATGAGAGCTACGAATTTTAAAAAGACTTAACCCTAATGTGTTCATTTTTGTTCTATCTTGCAGGTGAAGGAAATGAGAAAGGAAGGAGAGGCTATTGTAGAGGAGATTTGATCTACATGCAGAAGGATTTGGAGCTCGTGGAAGAAGAAGAAAAGAAGCGGATCGATGAGAGTAGTAAGAGGACGCAAGAATCATCTTCATCCTGCTTCCCTCCGACTTGTGGTTTAAGGAATATCTTCATTCGGCTATTGGAGTTCGAGGGAGATTATTTCTACATGCTTTCTATGTTGTTCTTGATATGCTCCATGTTCTATAGTTTGGGTTTAGCATGATTTGATCATTCGTGTTTATCTTCCGAACATTAAAGATATTTATGTGTGTGATTGTATGTGTGTACGGTCGTGTTTGATCGCCTGCGTGCGGTTGTGTGTGTCATTGTGCTGCGTTTGTTGAAGCGTGTGTGTGTGTCTGTGATCCGGTCGTCGAATCATGTTGGAGACTCCGTCTCCGTGTGTGTTTGGGGTTGTACCCCGTGTTTGCTGGGTTCACTCTGCGTGTGTGTGTTGGGGCGCGTCCCCATGTGTGTGTGTGTGTGCAGGCATCGTCCTACGTGTTGTTGGAGTGTCACCTCCGTGTTGGGGATTTATCCCCGTGTGTGTTGGAGCCTTGCTCCGTGTTGGGGGACTCTTCCCCGTGCTGGTTTATCCAGCGAGTGGATCCTTACTGATTTGGTAAGGGGTGGACGTAGGGAGCCCGTCGTTGTTCCGAACCACCTTAAAAATCTCATTGTCTTGTGGTTTGCTTTGTGGGTTTGTATGGTTTAATTGTTATATTCCTTTGTATGATCGTGTGAGATCGGAGAGGTTGAGAGAATTTAGTTCCTTGTTTAGTTAATTCCTCAATCTCGATAAAACTTCTTAATTCCGCTTAGTTAGTTTTTAATTTACCATTTTTAGTGGGGAACAATTCAACCCCCCTTCTTGTCCGATCGCCTACCTGGGACCAACATGCCATACGCCGGTGCACGCCGCATGAGCGAACGTGCCCGGCCCCTTCTGTTCGCGGTGTCGGCGTCCCCCGCAGCGTCCCGCGGTAGCACACGATGACGTGTGAAGCAGCCACATGTGGCGACGTGTGTGAACACAAAAGCCTAGCGTCCTGTGTTTGTGTACACTGTCGCGGCCCATTTTTTTTAATCACGTGAACACGGATGCCCAGCGTCCTATTTGGCCCGGTTAAACGACGTCTAATACGTTTAAAATAGAATAATTGAAGATCATAAATATAGCCCCTAAAAGCATGATTCTATGCAGATCATGATTACATCGATCTGAGCGTAACCTGATTCTGATACCACTATAAGGATTCCCCATGGCCGGGTTCGGATTGCACAGCAAAAAATAAAATTAAATCCCAAACCTAGGCCCCCTTGGAATCCAAGAACCGTGCCCTAATTGATGTAATTAGTAATTTCCCAACCCAAAAATAGGGTTGTAGATCATTACCTAGCGCGGAACGACGACTATCCACAGTGCCCGATGTAAATTTTCTCAAACTTAGAGCCACACAAGTGTCTAGCCTCTAGAGTAGATCCACACGGATCCTCACACAATGATGGTGCCCGCAAGCTCTTTTCCTCCCCTTGTGCACGAACCACGGATCCCCAAAACTCCTCATTTTCTTCCTTTAATCTTTCTCCCTTGAGAGGAAGAGAGAGATCAACGAGGGAGAGGGGGAGGGTGAGAGAGAGAACCGTGGGAGAGAGGGAGTGTTCCCACGCGAGAGAGAGGGGAGGAAAAGGGAATGGCGGCCGTGGTTTTTCTTTCTTGTGCTTGATGAAAGAAAAACCCACGTAACACATATATATGTGGGTTGGGTTCTTTCCAAAAGAGCCCCTAACCACATATATTGTGTACATATCCTTGTATTATTGTGTATACATATATAAAGCCCTTCTAATTATTCTTTTCCCAAAAGAACTTAAGACTTTTAATATATACACCTTTACAATAATACCTCGTCACCTGAGAATCTTATGTGTGTGATCCTCTAGGCCCATAATCACTCTGGTTTAAGGCCCATTAACTTCTAATTCCCAATTAGAAGTAAATTAAAGGCTTTTTTAGATGAAAACCATTGTTAAAAGTGAATTTACAAAAAAACAATTCCTAAAAATGTATTAGCATGTATATCACTGAGTTAATTCGAATAGTGCATAAATGCCATTTAAGCGTGATTTTCTTGCAAGTTGTTGGTAAAAAGATGTGATATACATGCAAATAAATATGATATTTTTGCACAATTCAGATTACACAGTGATATACCTGCTAATGCATTTTTAGGAATGATTTTTTTGCAAATTCACTTTTAACGATGGTTTCCATGCAAAAAACCCTAAATTAAACTTATTATTCGCTTCTACAAGAGCCGAATAATAGTTTAATTTATTCTGAACCCATGATCACGTTGGGTTAAGCAAATCTACGTGATCCCAGAGGAAATTGGGTTCAAACCACCATGTCTGGTACTTGTTTGTCTACAGTTGTTGATTTTCTATAATCCCTCACTCCTTCTATGAGTCTTGTTCGATCGAGGATATGGTAACTGTCGAACCCCATGATCATGCCATTCGACCATGACCTCCTATTAGTGTATGCCGTTCGTTCCAAATGAACTCACACGACCCTGGCCAGGGATTTAGTGGAGCATCAGTGTCTTGACCCATTAATTGTCTAATATATACATGACAGTGAGCAATCCCTTCTTGACCATTGACAATCCTCACACGTATCCTAACATGGTCAATGACTTGACGTTTCATGACTTATAGTTAAAGTCACCTAGCCAAGTATCAAACCATTCTAGTGCTCATGCAAGATCCGATCAATGTCTCAGGTCAAAGGACCAATGATGCTATTGAGACAATTGGATCTTCAGTTGACATCTGGTATAATTAACCATCTGAAGATCCAATGGTGGATCAGTCCAGTGTACATCCTCCCAGGACATACAGCTACACATATGTGTTGGTGCCCCGCACTAGTGACCATGAGACTGCTCACCCTACACATCATGTGTACTGGTTTAATAGGTAATCAAAGTCCCCGAGTGATTACCCTCCAACCTGGGATAATTTTAAAGTATATGTCCATGTAAAGTCAGTCTCATGATCAAGATCCCATCTCGAGTTGACTTTACAACCACATATCCTAGGGACACCGTGGAGTAATATACAATTACATATTTATGCTCAAATACCACTTTATTAATGATGAACAAGATTGTACAACTATCGGGCCTACCTGTCCCAAAATTGGTCTGTAGGGCACCCAATACTAACAGCGTTGCCAAGTGAATAAGTCTTTCTTCCCCTGTGAGATGGGTGTTGCCACAAATTTTGAGGATAAAAATTTTGTAAGGGGGGAGGGCTATAAAGACCCAGGATTTTTTGGATCAAGAATCTGTGAGTTTCGGAGTGTTTCCGTATGTCCCGGATCGTATTTTATAATTAAATCAGAATTTTGGTTATCGGGCCCTCAGATCTCCGTATGTGGTGAAATAGTGTGTTTTTGTGCTCCGGAGCAATGTAATTGAGTTGTGTGATTTTCGAGGATCATGGGGATGATATTTTCATATTTTTCTATTTTTTGAATTTTTAAAACACCAAAATTCTTTTCTATTTAAGCCACCCTTCACCCCCTCTTACCTTCATTCTCTCATTCTCTCCCTCTCTCCTCCCATTTGTCTCTTTCTCTCCCTCTCTTCTCTGGTGGCCGATGGAGCTTGAGGTGGGCGAGGCGAAGGCGACATTGGACGGCGAGGGGCGAGGATAGGAGTGAGGAACGGAGGCAGTGCGTGGTGTTCTTCTTCCTCTCAGATTTCGTGGAACGACGACAAGGAAAATGGTGTTTTCGCTATGATCTGGGTATTTTACCATGCCAAATCATTGTATGAGGATGGGGGACGGATCGTTGGACCTTGCATTCTATTTTCTCCCAATTTGTAGGTAGGTCGATGCGAGGCCGAGAGTGGGTTTCCTTCCATGTCGGGGAAAAATATCATGTTTTTAGGTTGAGCGACGGATTCATCGATTCGACCAAGTTTTTGTAGAATAAATGGGACCTCTCAGTAGTTTAAAGGTTGGGGAATGATTCCCCCATGTTTTCCCCATAATCCGGAGTGATTGGGGCATGGTTTAGGATCCCTCGGAAGGGGTCACGCTCGAATGTCATCGTAATCGGTCGACCGATTGGGTAAATCGGTCAATCGGTTCGGCATTCGCCACAGTAGGGTAATTTGCTCAGGATCGGTCGACAGACCCAAAGCATCAATCGTCCGACCCAAGGAAGAGGTCAATCGATCCCTAGACCGGTCGATTGCCCCCATCGGATAGGTCGACTGACCCAAGGGCAGGTCGACCGATTTGGGGCCCTTTCACCCTTTTTGGCCACCAGTCGACCCGGTTGTGACCCATTGGTCGACCTTTTGCCCCTTGGATGTCCCAAACTCCCTGTTAGCCCAAGCTCATATTTTGGGTGTCCGTGGGAGTCGTGTTACCTCAGGTAGCATGCCTATGTGGTTTTGAGGGTCTGGGTGACCATGTGTATTCCGAGCTTCTTCGTTATGCTAGTTTCGAGTTACCGTGCACTCGAGTACGTGCGGAGGGCCGTTCCCGCACAGTGTTAGTTCCTTGATGAGTGATTTCCGTGTGGGCCATGAGTGTGGGCAATGACTTGAGCTTCATGACCTAGCCAAGGTTGTTGGAGGTTTCCTTGCTTTTCCCTAGAGAGAGGAGAGCTTTGGTGGTCGTAGACTGCCTTGTGAATCGTCTTCATTTGTGGTCTCGATTTCTGGCATAAGGTGATTTAACGGCATGGATCCGTATTCTATAGCAGCCTTGGGATAAGTCACTTGACTTGTTGCCCGATGGTTTAGCCGGTCTAGCTAGTTACTCCAAGTTACGGTGGCACTAAGCCACCTTGTGTTCTGAGATACTTACGAGGGATGTGTGCGTAGCCGACAGAACTCCGGCGGTTTCATCTCTTCTGAGAGTTTATACATCGAGTGACTTTCCCCACTAGTCGTTGCTTGCCTGGGCACGCGGGTGCTAACCCATCTGGGAGCGGTGGGGAGCTAGACCCAAGAGAGATGGTTTAGGCTGGTTGCAGTAGGGTCTCCTCCTGTGGAAGCTCAAGTTCTTACCGAGAGGAAAATCTACTAGAGGGCCTAACGTAGCATAGTCAGTCAGTGTGTGCACACGTGGTTGGGGTCGATAGACACGTGCTAATGAGCATGACCCCAACTAGACCCTTGTCCTGTGTTACTTATGTTCAGTGTCACAGTTACCATGTTGAGATGACTGGGTGACACCTGAGACTCTGGACTAAGTCGTCAGTGGACGTATCCGGCCTTGCTTCTATTGGGCAGGTTCTCCTGTAGCGTGAGACGTGACTCTCCCGACTTGAGATTTTGGTTTCCCGACAGCGAGGTTGTGGTTCTCCGGTTGACTACCATGTGTTGTTCTCGACATTGAGGTCGAGGTTTCCCGATAGAGTCATCATGGTTTCACCCATAGATAGAGTAGTGTTCGCGATAGTGAGATCGTGACCTTACCCACCTGACCGTGTGGTCTAGGTTGTGGCCTTCGTCAGTAAGGACGGGCCAGCACGATAGAGGTGTCATGTTTCCTTTCCCCATATCGTGGCCATGGTTTCACTGTTGGTTCGACAGTTCTGAACGTGAGGTCGAGATTTTGTTCATTGAGAGTAGGAGTAGATTAGAGGGATGTGGTTCCACCAGCTACTGTCTTTACTGCTCTTTTTACTATTGTTACTCCTGTCATTATTGTTGTTATTATTGATGTTGTTGCCATTGTTCACCCCCTTCCTTTTTAGGTTTAGCGGCTCCTCCTTGAAGTTCGCAGGAGCGGTGCAGCGGTTCGTAGTTGCCAGCTTGCCAGTGTCGTACTGTTCCGGTGATTGAGTATGATTTCTTTCCTATAGATTGTATTTTGTGGATTGGACTCCACAGTTAATTTATTAGTTGAAAATGTAAATTTATTTCCTATTATTTAAACAGTTAATTATGTAGTTATGTCCTACATTATTTTAAATTTCAATGTACCTCCACAACACCCAAAATAACCCTTCCGAGACTTCTGGCTCATGGGTGGCGAGCTAGGTTTTGAATGGTATCGGGTAATTCACGGTATCTGAATTCTGGGTCGTTACAGTAGGGGCATGGACCAACCTCTTCCCACAAGTCAGCAAGCAAGCGGGAAACAAGAGCTCCGCTCACAAGGCACCGACCTCACTATGAGGGACAACAAAGGTTACGAGCCAGTAGGCCAGGTGTGCCATCAAGAACATGATGTCGGGGTGACTGTGTGGGTTCCATCCCTCTCTCCATGCATATATGTACCTGGAGTACTTGTTAAATCGAAGCTCTATCTGGGGATACTACTCCCACGATGCCCCATCCTAAGCAAATTCATTGTAGAAGCATAATGGGCTATTGTAGAAATGGTGGACCCATGCCTTCAAGGTGTCTCTCTCTATGTGCGTTGCCTTGTCCTTGTCGGTCTAAGCGAGGTCCCTCCAGGTCTTCAACATATATATATGCAACAGTGGGCCATCCTGTATCATCCCATTCCATCTGTTTGGTTATGGTGGAGGTCATCCAGCACCACCTCCTCTTATGCCCAGCCAACCACGAGTAAAACAGAAATCTTATAGAGTGACCACAAGTCCAGTGATGTCTCTCCCTCCACTATGGAAAAAGTATTCCACCAGTGGTTGAACCACTCTGCTAGTGCCTGTAGCAACTCGATGTAGCAAGGGTACCTGTATAAAGTTGCTATCACTGCATGTCAGATCCCTTCTTTCTCTAGTGGTGCTCGGTAAAACTGCAACACAGTACCCATCAGCCATTCTATCATCAGCCATTCTATCACCCTCTTGTGGTAGCGATGGGAAAGAATCATGGCCCAGCAGCTATACCAGCTCGGCACCGTCTGCCACAGAATTCCATCGCGCAAGCACTGCTGGTTGTAGCCATCCCTAGCAAACTCTAGCCTTGATGGCATCAGTTTCAACCCTGCCACTACCTCTACCTATGCCCTGTGGTGACCCTGAAGATCCCAGGAAGCTGGTGTGAGGGCTGCTGCTCGCACATGAAACTCAGCAAAATGGCTAAAAAACACCAGGCACTCTACATAGGGAAATTGTCTCGACCACCAGAAATCCTCGAAGAAGTTGGGATAATTGAAAGCCCTAGCACCAGACAGGTTGTCCCTAGTTACCAAGATTGTCCGCTCCTGTCTACTGCACTCTCCAGCCACCAATGCATCCCTCGATTCCATGCCCACTGGGATGTAGCTATTTACGAACTCAAACAAGTGCTTGTCTAGGGGAAACACCTTCGGGTAGCCTCCCGATCACTCGAAGTGGTATACCCCATTCACATAGGAGATCCGAGCCAACTCAACTCCCCCCCTCTCCATCGCTGCCAACGCCTACCGGGCCCTCTACGACAAGAGTCAAACCTCAGTAAACCACATCCAGGTTGGCTAGCGTGATGGTGGGTGGACCCAGTGGAGACATTAGCCTGTTCATTTGTTAGACACAGCAGTCATTCTCCTACTCAACACGACCCCATGCATGTCTATCTCCGTCAAACCTCACTATAATCACAAGTTTGTGGCAAAAAGGTGAGAAACATTAGAATGTACAAATCTACATCAACATGAAAAACAAAAACTTATGGGACGACGAAAAGCAAAATCACAAGACACACAGGCCACCCTTTCTCATTTTTTACTCGGATGCACGTCCCGTGGGGGGCATTTGTTGCACCCATTTATTTTCTCAAAATAATTAAGAATATGTAACGCCCGAGAATTTTCTACGAATTTTTCAGATTTAAAAATATAATTATTAGGCATTTAATGGGCTATAATTGAATTTTGGTGAATTAAAAATTAATTATTTAAGCCCTACACTAATCCAAGAGGATTAGGCCTATATAATGAGCCCAAATTGGCCCAAAAGAATGTTTTGGACCTTAGTCCACATTCTAGAACCTTAAAATAGGTGTAATCACGGAATTAATGGATAATTACTCTTCAGTAAGATAAACAAATGGATAATAGTGGGGATAATATCAAAAGAGTTTGAACTATCTTCAAAATCGACGCTCATGAAGGAAAACGGTCTATCACGAGACCGTAAACGGACAAGAAACGGTCTATCCCTAGACCGTCAAGCTCTGTCAGTTCCGTGAGTATGAGAAAACGTGAAAAGATTAGATTTTTAGCATCCAAATCACCTAGGATCGATTCTATCTACTAATTAGATAAGTCTAGAAGGCTAGAAGATCGAATTGAAAGTCTAATTTGAACTCAAGATTCATTCTAATCCTCAAAACCCTACTTAACCCTATAAATAGGTCCCATATTTGACGTGTGTGACCCTTACTTTTGACTCGCGTGGAACTAAGGTAAGGAGGCAGAATTAGAGGTAAGTTCTTTGGAGTATTTTAATTATAATACTAAGGTCTAACTGCCCTCCGAATTTTGTTCTAGGAGATCAAGTCTACAAGGAGTCAGAGGCTTCCAAAGTTGCTGATCCTACACCAATAACTCAGGAAATAGTGCGGCCGACCCAAGAAGATTAGGCAAATTGAAGCCCTAAAAGAGGTAATTAGATAGTGGTTATTTGAACAATTTGTTCCTTTTAGTACCCTCTTCTTACCCTCAAAATTTCACGTCTTTAGGTCAAGAGAATAAGTAGATACAAGGGCGTGAAGTTACTGGTTTAGTTTAGGACGAGCAGAGAACTAGGGTTAACTTCCAGCCTTAAATTCGAAATCTAAAGACCAGGACAGAGGTAGGTTATCTCATGAATGGCTTAAACTTTATATCAAGAATAAAATCCCTCTTGTTTTAATGGATTTCATGCATTGTACACCGAGAATTTTATGATTTACTTGAGACTATGCATCTAGTATACTCCTCATGCTAATTCTTAGCCCTAATTGAGTAAAAAGGAAATTTTATTGTTATCACATGAACCTATGCATATTGTTAGCCCATATTTGTTCTATAATGATTTTGGAAGTTTATATATGTTGATTTCCAGGCATGATATGTCTTGGATTAGTATTTTGTTTTATTATTATTGAGCTTTCGGATTAATACAGGAGGAAACGGTCTTCCTGTAGACCGCCTGAAACTCTAGCGGTCATCCGATAGACCGCTAGCCACAATAAAACGGTCACCTACTAGACCGTTTGTGTCACGCCCAGAGCGCGGAAGATACCCGGAGACGCGTGATGAGTTTATATCAATCATGTCAATCAGAGTGGTCGTGTATTCGACACAAAGATAGAGATGCGCAAAATAACAAGATAACCCAATCCTTAATTATTAATAGGCTATTACAAATCCAATACTCTGTTTAATAAAAAGGAAAAGAATACATATTTGACTCAAGAAACTATAGAAAAGACTAGATGACACTTGAGCAGCTCTATCACTTTCACTCTTGACCATTCCCATCCGATTGACTTCCATCGTCGTCGGACTTACCTGAAAAGTAAAAAGGGAGAAACGGAATGAGCGAACGCTCAGTAGGAAATTATATCTCAAGTACTAGCAATGGGTTTAAGTAATTACATTTTTCACGAATGCAATAAAGCTATGCATGCTCGCATAAAACGACAAGATAGAGAGAATGTAATATCAAGGAAATAAGATGAACTTAATCATGAACTTTCAATAGGATAACAAGACATTTGAGATATTCAAGTAAGTACATTTAACAAGTCATGTCAAGAACTTTGGCTATCATGTATCAAACAAGTAAATTACCCTTTTTCGGGCCACGCAATTCATGTCAAGTCAAGTACGATTCAAGTACAAGATGTGTGTGGAATGTCCAATCAAGCAAGTCAAGTACTCGGTATAATGCCAGATACCTTATCATTTTAACTCCCATGGGCACAAGTACTTTCGGGTGCTCCTCCCAGGACCAGATCGGGCCCTATATACGCAGGCATTTATCATGTGTTTTGACATCCACTCTTGTTTATAGCCAACGTAGAATTTCAATAATCAAGCTTGTAGACACGTATGACAACTTTGATAGAATAGAGTCCAAAATATGACAAAGGACATAGAATGGCGATAATAACGGTATAATCACGATATCGATAAAAATTTAGGTAGAATATGGTTCCCTTAACTTGGGTACCATGACAAATCAGTATGGACATTCTTTATATAGAATTGAGGTCCACATGAACAGTATATCAAAGGTAAGATACCCTCATTCCTATCATAGAATTGAGGTTTTTACAAGAGCGACATGATATGGCATGATATCATCATCCCATTAAGAATTTCTTATGATATACTCTTTGTATAATCATAAGGGCCGGTATCCCATGTTTCTTTAGAGTGACATGGCATCAATGGTGTAATGGGTTTTTAGGGTACAACCAGCTCAGTCGACCTTGAGGGAATCCAAGGTACGATGAGTCTTACGGAGGTCTCTATGACTAACTCGCTAGTCCAAAGGAACGGAATGTCCAATGGAGAGCTTGTATGTCAATGAGAGTTGAGTGTGATCGATAAAACAACGTGAAAAGTGGGACTATACTCACGGAGTGGAGAATAGTGCCGATATATATGTATATGTATAATATGAAACCATCGGTTAACAGAATCAGGATAAAAATCATTTTTCAGAAAATGACGACTTAAGTAAAGTCGTGTATCAAGTAATTAACGCCTATCAGAAGGGCGTTTGCATATATTTCCATTTTGCAGAATTTTCAAAAATTTAGGAATTTATCTAAAATGCGCCCTGGTCAGGGTCGTTTCTTCAAGATTTGACGACTGCAGCAGCAGGCGTCTTATTATTTACATATTTGACAGAATGTAAATAATTTTCAGGATTTATCGAAAACACGCCCTGGGAAGGGGCGTTACTTATTTAATTCCATTTTTTTACAGAATATATATTTTCAGGAATTTACAGAAACGCGCCCTGTGAAGGGGCGTTATTTACATACTCACGCCCTAGTTCAGGGCGTTAGTTTCACAAGTCACGACCTAACTTAGGTCGTTAATTCTTCAAGAGTCATGAACAGTAACGAAGTTATATAACAAGCAATTTTCCGAGATCAAATTTCATGGATAGGACAGGAAACTAGCAGGAAGAGTCATGCATTATATTAGAATCAAGATTTCATATATATCATCTTTATAATATGGGTATTTATGATTTTCATGAAATTAACGCCTGTGTACAGGGCGTTGATTCTGAAATTGACGACCTGTTTAAGGTCGTTTCTTTACAAGTAGCGCCCTCGTTTGTGGTCGTATATTTCAAAAGCACGCCCTTTGTAAGGACGTTTCTTTCAAGAATTCATCAGAAACGTTTAAAACTTAGGAAAACTATATGCAGGTGCATGCTCATATGATTTCACTACGATCCTTATATACTTTGGGCTACATACTTGAGAAAATCCTACCTGAAGATTTGAAGATTGATATGAAAGGGGACGTTGTTGCCTTACAGCAACAATAACAGGAGGACGAGAAGGCTTTGATGAAGAACCTTGTTCTTCGGTTCTGTAACTCCTACAAGAACAGAAGAAGAAACATTAGTATTTCTTCATACTACTTGACCGAAGGTAAAAAGGGAAAAAGAACAATACCTTTGTTCTTCACGTCGTGTGCTCTCTTCAACCTGTAAGAAGAGAAGGAGATGAAGAGTTAGAAACTCTTCATTTGACAGTAAAATAAAAAGAAAAGAACGTTCAGTTCTTTACTCACCATAGCAGCGATCGATCAAATAGGTTTAGGGTTCGACCGGACAGGTTTATTTATAGGATTTTTGGAGTCCTAACAAAAGTAGTGTTTTATTGAGGGTAATATATCCCTAATAGAGTCCTTACCCTAGTAGACACTTACTGGATTAGGTAAATCTTTCCCTGGATAAGCTCTGGGTTCGAACGGTTCACAAATGAAATTAACAACTTCGGTCAGGGCGTCGATTCTTGAATTGACGACCTGGTGCAGGTCGTTTCTTAAGAAGCGCCTTGTATAAGGGCGTTCCTTGTTTTAAAACACGCCCAAGTAAAGGGCGTTTCTTGGCCTTGCCCTTTTTGGCGTTTGGAATTTGACGCCGTCAGGTGAGGGCATCCTTTCTTTAGTCACGCCGTAGATAGAGGCGTCTCTTTTTAAATTAACGCCTTACTAAGAGGCGTTATTTGTATCTTGTTTTATTTCATCTATTTAACCCTCTTCTTATTATCTGTATTACTTCTGTAGTATATATATTTTAATGCATTTCAAATATTCATTTATCAGGGTTGCTACACCCTCCCCCACTTAAAAAGAATTTGGTCCCCAAATTCAATATATATATAAATATACATGTGGAGAGTGTAGAACATATACCTCTTAGAATAACTCGGAAATTGTTTCTTCATAGATTCCTCGGTCTCCCATGTCGCTTCGTGTTCAGGATTCTTATTCCATTGCACCTTGAGCATGGGAATAATTTTATTCCTTAGAGCTCGTATTTCTTGATCTAAGATCTTCATAGGCTTCTGTTCATAGGTGAGATCTTTCTGGATCACCAGATCTCCATGTTCAATAATATGAGATGGATCGTGTACATACTTCTTCAACATAGATATGTGAAACACATTATGCACGTCGGACAATTGAGGAGGCAACGCGATGCGATAAGCAACCTCGCCAACTCTTTCGAATACCTCAAATGGTCCGATGAATCTTGGCGTAAGCTTGCCCTTAACACCAAATCTTCGTATGCCACGTCCAGGCGATATTTTAAGAAATACATGATCTCCAACCTGGAATTCAAGATCTCTTCTTCTTGTGTCAGCATAAGCCTTTTGCCTGGTCTGAGCAACTTGCAATCTTTCTCTGATTACTTGTATCTTCTCAGTTGTATCCCTTACCATGTCTGGACCTAACAGTTGTTTCTCTCCAACTTCGTTCCAGCATAAGGGTGATCGGCAACTCCTTCCATATAAAGCTTCGAAAGGTGCCATTTGGATACTAGCTTGGTAGCTATTATTATATGCAAATTTCACTAGTGGCAAATGTTCATGCCAGCTTCCACCAAAGTCAATGATGCAAGCTCTTAGCATATCTTCAACAACTTGATTAGCTCTCTCGGTCTGACCATCCGTTTGTGGGTGAAAAGCAGTGCTAAAGTTGAGCCTTGTTCCCAACGAATGTTGTAATCCTTTCCAAAAATGAGAAGTGAAACGGGGATCTCTGTCAGACACGATTGAGACAGGAATTCCATATAACCTGACTATTTCCTTGATGAATAGTGCAGCTAGTACATCAATTGACCATCGGCTCTTTATTGGCAAGAAATGCGCCGATTTAGTTAAACGGTCAATAATAACCTAGATTCCATCATGTCCTCCTTTAGATTTAGACAAACCCATGATGAAGTCCATACCAATATCCTCCCACTTCCACTTAGGAATATCTAGAGGATGAAGTTTACCAGCAGGTTTTTGGTGTTTTGCCTTGACTTGCTGGCATGTGAGACAGCGAGATACATAGTCTGCTATTTCTCTTTTCATATTAGGCCACCAAAAGTTCTTCTTTACATCTTGATACATTTTGGTTGATCCTGGATGAATAGTGTACCTTGATCGGTGAGCTTCATCTAAGATCTTCTTCTTTAATTCCGGACAGTCGGGTATACAAGTTCTACCTTTGAATAATAATCTTCCATCAAAAGTTAGTTGAAAATCAGATTGTCCTTCTAATCTGCCTTTGATTTCCACTAATATAGGATCATCATCCTGAAGCGCTTGTATCTCAGATAATAAATCTGACTGTATGCTTACATGAGATAATGTGACAAATTTGGCTTCCTTGTCCAAGCTTATATTGAGCTCGGAGAATTGTTCTAGCAACCTCCATTCTTGTATCATACAATTGGCTATCATTGCTCTCGGCTTTCGACTAAGGGCATCAGCAACATAATTACCCTTTCCGGGATGGTATTGTATATTGAAGTCGAAGTCCTTGAGATATTCTAGCCAGCGTCTTTGTCTCATGTTTAGCTCCTTTTGTGAAAATAGATATTTGAGACTTTTGTGATCGGAGTATACAGTAAACTGCACTCCATATAAGTAGTGTCTCCATATCTTTAGGGCAAATACCACCGCGGCCAGTTCTAAGTCATGGACGGGGTAATTCTCCTCATGCTTATTCAGTTGACGTGAAGAGTATGCTATGACCTTTCCTTGTTGCATTAGGACACATCCGAGGCCAATGCCAGAAGCATCTGTGTAGACCTCGAATTTCTCTCCTTCTATTGGTAGAGCTAACACCGGAGCTGTAGTGAGATGATCCTTGAGAGTTTGGAAACTTCTTTCACATTCCTCACTCCATTCATATCGGATCTCCTTACGAGTTAATCTTGTAAGTGGTACGGTGATCTTAGAGAAATCTTTGATGAATCGCCGATAATAGCCTGCAAGACCTAAGAAACTTCGGATCTCGCTAGCATTGGTTGGTCTTCCCCAGTTTCTAACAGCTTCAACCTTTGATGGATCAACAGATAGACCATCCTTGGATATCACATGTCCGAGGAAAGTCACTTCTTCAAGCCAGAATTCACATTTGCTGAGCTTTGCATATAATTGATTTTCCCTCAATACTTGCAATGCGATCCTTAAATGCTCCTCATGTTCTTCCTTAGTTTTGGAATATATCAATATATCATCAATGAAAACCACCACAAATTGATCTAGATAAGGCCTGAATATGCTATTCATTAACTGCATAAAGGCAGCAGGGGCATTTGTTAGTCCAAAAGGCATAACAACAAATTCGTAATGGCCATACCTGCTTCTGAATGCAGTCTTATGAATGTCATCATCCTTGATTCTTAATTGATGATATCCCGACCTGAGATCAATCTTGGAAAAATATTTGGATCCTGAAATCTGATCAAATAACTCATCGATTCTCGGCAGTGGATACTTGTTCTTGATAGTGAGATGATTCAACTGTCGATAGTCGATGCACAATCTCATGGATCCATCCTTCTTCTTCACAAATAAGACTGGTGCTCCCCACGGGGAAGTACTTGGTCTAATAAACCCTTTTCGAATTAGTTCCATCAACTGCTCCTTCAACTCTTTGAGTTCCGCAGGGGACATTCTATGGGGTGCCTTTGAAACTGGACCAGCACCAGGGACTAAGTCAATGGTGAAGGCCACTTCTCTTTGAGGGGGTAATCCCGGCAAATCTTCCGGAAATACGTCTGGAAATTCTTGCACTACCTGAATGTCTTCTATCTTAGTGTCCTTTGTTTCCTTAACTGTGACAAATGCAAGGAAGGATACACATCCTTTCCTGACGAGCTTGCTAGCTCGGAGAGCCGAAATAAGAGGGGAATTGCTCCGACTCTTGGGGCGAGTAAAGACTAATTCTGGAATATCTTTGAAAGCAATTTGGCTATTGCGGCAATCAACCATTGCCTGGTATTTGGATAACCAGTCCGCTCCCAGTATAACATCATACTCCTTTAGATCGAGGCATATGAGATCTATAGGTAAATTCCTACCTTGAACTATTACCTCACAGTTTTGGTAGTGATGAGTAATATCATTTTCACTTCCAAGAGGAGTAGTTAGAACTATTTTTATCCGTTCTGGTTCTAATGGTAATGGGTCGGCAAACTTCTTAGAAATAAAGGAATGCGATGCACCCGTATCAAATAAGACATAAGCACTTTTGGAACAAATTTTCAATGTACCTTCCACTAATCCGCCTTCTTCTTCTTGTTCGGTCTCCTGGATTGCATGAAGACGAGCATTCTTAGTCACCGGGCGTTTACCGTCACCGGCTTGGTCATTCATTAATGGACAATCGGGAATCCGATGTTCGCGACTCCCACAACGGAGACAAGCTCCTAATTTCCTCCAGCATTCTTCTATCTTGTGACCAGCCTTGTCATAATGCTTACACACTACATTTGAAGGGATAGTGGTGATAGAGAAGGGCTTGGTCTTCTTGAACTTGGAATCTTGAGAGGATGAACCTTCATTATTGGGCCTCTTCTTAAAGTTGGGTTTGAAAGAACCCGAACCTGTGACTTGCTCCTTCTTATCCTTTCCACGGATCCTATCAGATAGTTCCGTGGCATCTTCAAGTAGTTGAGCTCGGCGCACTATTTCAGAATAAACTTGGATGTCCATAGGCGCCAGTTGAGTAATATAGTGGGGCCTAAGCCCATTAAGAAATCTACGGGCTTTCATCTTCTCCGTGCTAATAAGATGCTTAGCATATCTAGACAACCTGGAGAACTGAGCTTCATAATCTGCTAATGATAAAGATCGTTGCTTTAATGCAGCGAATTCTACAGCCTTCTTTTCTTGGACTCGGTCCGAGAAATATTTAGCATTGAAGTATTCCACAAATTCTTCCCATATTACTTGAGTAGGATCGATGGTTGCTTCAATAGACTCCCACCAACATCTAGTATCTTTCTCTAACTGGAACGTAGCTAATAGAACTTTGTCCTGATCCGTGCATTGCATGACACGGAATATGCGTTCGATTTCCCGAACCCAATGCTCGGCATCGTCCGGATCGGTCGATCCCATAAACTTTGGGGATTCATGTTCTTAAAGGCTTGGTGTAAGCTTCCAGCTCGTGGAGTACCACCTTGTGCTACCTGTTGTAGCACTTGAGTCATCCCTTGGAGGGTACGCTGCATGTTGCGCCATTGAGCACGTTCGGCAGCCATTATCCTACAATTATAATAACTACATTAGTACGTGATCGTATTTAAAGACTCGTACACTATGTTAAATCTAACCCTTGGTTCTACCCAATCTCACTAGTTTAAAGGTTCAACTTTATCCTTGGACTTGGGTTTTTCCTAGGAATTGAATACCTTAGGCTCTGATACCACAAAAACTGTCACGCGCCGAGCGCGGAAGATACCCGGAGACGCGTGACGAGTTTATATCAATCATGTCAATCAGAGTGGTCGTGTAATCGACACAAAGACAGAGATGCGCAAAATAACAAGATAACCCAATCCTTAATTATTAATAGGCTATTACAAATCAAATACTCTGTTTAATAAAAAGGAAAAGAATACATATTTGACTCAAGAAACTATAGAAAAGACTAGATGACACTTGAGCAGCTCTATCACTTTCACTCTTGACCATTCCCATCCGATTGACTTCCATCGTCGTCGGACTTACCTGAAAAGTAAAAAGGGACAAACGGAATGAGCGAACGCTCAGTAGGAAATTATATCTCAAGTACTAGCAATGGGTTTAAGTAATTACATTTTTCACGAATGCAATAAAGCTATGCATGCTCGCATAAAACGACAAGATAGAGAGAATGTAATATCAAGGAAATAAGATGAACTTAATCATGAACTTTCAATAGGATAACAAGACATTTGAGATATTCAAGCAAGTACATTTAACAAGTCATGTCAAGAACTTTGGCTATCATGTATCAAACAAGTAAATTACCCTTTTTCGGGCCACGCAATTCATGTCAAGTCAAGTACGATTCAAGTACAAGATGTGTGTGGAATGTCCAATCAAGCAAGTCAAGTACTCGGTATAATGCCAGATACCTTATCATTTTAACTCCCATGGGCACAAGTACTTTCGGGTGCTCCTCCCAGGACCAGATCGGGCCCTATATGCGCAGGCATTTATCATGTGTTTTGACATCCACTCTTGTTTATAGCCAACGTAGAATTTCAATAATCAAGCTTGTAGACACGTATGACAACTTTGATAGAATAGAGTCCAAAATATGACAAAGGACATAGAATGGCGATAATAACGGTATAATCACGATATCGATAAAAATTTAGGTAGAATATGGTTCCCTTAACTTGGGTACCATGACAAATCAATATGGACATTCTTTATATAGAATTGAGGTCCACATGAACAGTATATCAAAGGTAAGATACCCTCATTCCTATCATAGAATTGAGGTTTTTACAAGAGCGACATGATATGGCATGATATCATCATCCCATTAAGAATTTCTTATGATATACTCTTTGTATAATCATAAGGGCCGGTATCCCATGTTTCTTTAGAGTGACATGGCATCAATGGTGTAATGGGTTTTTAGGGTACAACCAGCTCAGTCGACCTTGAGGGAATCCAAGGTACGATGAGTCTTACGGAGGTCTCTATGACTAACTCGCTAGTCCAAAGGAACGGAATGTCCAATGGAGAGCTTGTATGTCAATGAGAGTTGAGTGTGATCGATAAAACAACGTGAAAAGTGGGACTATACTCACGGAGTGGAGAATAGTGCCGATATATATGTATATGTATAATATGAAACCATCGGTTAACAGAATCAGGATAAAAATCATTTTTCAGAAAATGACGACTTAAGTAAAGTCGTGTATCAAGTAATTAACGCCTATCAGAAGGGCGTTTGCATATATTTCTATTTTGCAGAATTTTCAAAAATTTAGGAATTTATCTAAAATGCGCCCTGGTCAGGGTCGTTTCTTCAAGATTTGACGACTGCAGCAGCAGGCGTCTTATTATTTACATATTTGACAGAATGTAAATAATTTTCAGGATTTATCGAAAACACGCCCTGGGAAGGGGCGTTACTTATTTAATTCCATTTTTTTACAGAATATATATTTTCAGGAATTTACAGAAACGCGCCCTGTGAAGGTGCGTTATTTACATACTCACGCCCTAGTTCAGGGCGTTAGTTTCACAAGTTACGACCTAACTTAGGTCGTTAATTCTTCAAGAGTCATGAACAGTAACGAAGTTATATAACAAGCAATTTTCCGAGATCAAATTTCATGGACAGGACAGGAAACTAGCAGGAAGAGTCATGCATTATATTAGAATCAAGATTTCATATATATCATCTTTATAATATGGGTATTTATGATTTTAATGAAATTAACGCCTGTGTACAGGGCGTTGATTCTGAAATTGACGACCTGTTTAAGGTCGTTTCTTTACAAGTAGCGCCCTCGTTTGTGGTCGTATATTTCAAAAGCACGCCCTTTGTAAGGACGTTTCTTTCAAGAATTCATCAGAAACGTTTAAAACTTAGGAAAACTATATGCAGGTGCATGCTCATATGATTTCACTACGATCCTTATATACTTTGGGCTACATACTTGAGAAAATCCTACCTGAAGATTTGAAGATTGATATGAAAGGGGACGTTGTTGCCTGACAGCAACAATAACAGGAGGACGAGAAGGCTTTGATGAAGAACCTTGTTCTTCGGTTCTGTAACTCCTACAAGAACAGAAGAAGAAACATTAGTATTTCTTCATACTACTTGACCGAAGGTAAAAAGGGAAAAAGAACAATACCTTTGTTCTTCACGTCGTGTGCTCTCTTCAACCTGTAAGAAGAGAAGGAGATGAAGAGTTAGAAACTCTTCATTTGACAGTAAAATAAAAAGAAAAGAACGTTCAGTTCTTTACTCACCGTAGCAGCGATCGATCAAATAGGTTTAGGGTTCGACCGGATAGGTTTATTTATAGGATTTTTGGAGTCCTAACAAAAGTAGTGTTTTATTGAGGGTAATATATCCCTAATAGAGTCCTTACCCTAGTAGACACTTACTGGATTAGGTAAATCTTTCCCTGGATAAGCTCTGGGTTCGAACGGTTCACAAATGAAATTAACGACTTCGGTCAGGGCGTCGATTCTTGAATTGACGACCTGGTGCAGGTCGTTTCTTAAGAAGCGCCTTGTATAAGGGCGTTCCTTGTTTTAAAACACGCCCAAGTAAAGGGCGTTTCTTGGCCTTGCCCTTTTTGGCGTTTGGAATTTGACGCCGTCAGGTGAGGGCATCATTTCTTTAGTCACGCCGTAGATAGAGGCGTCTCTTTTTAAATTAACGCCTTACTAAGAGGCGTTATTTGTATCTTGTTTTATTTCATCTATTTAACCCTCTTCTTATTATCTGTATTACTTCTGTAGTATATATATTTTAATGCATTTCAAATATTCATTTATCAGGGTTGCTACACCCTCCCCCACTTAAAAAGAATTTGGTCCCCAAATTCAATATATATATAAATATACATGTGGAGAGTGTAGAACATATACCTCTTAGAATAACTCGGGAAATTGTTTCTTCATAGATTCCTCGGTCTCCCATGTCGCTTCGTGTTCAGGATTCTTATTCCATTGCACCTTGAGCATGGGAATAATTTTATTCCTTAGAGCTCGTATTTCTCGATCTAAGATCTTCATAGGCTTCTGTTCATAGGTGAGATCTTTCTGGATCACCAGATCTCCATGTTCAATAATATGAGATGGATCGTGCACATACTTCTTCAACATAGATATGTGAAACACATTATGCACGTCGGACAATTGAGGTGGCAACGCGATGCGATAAGCAACCTCGCCAACTCTTTCGAGTACCTCAAATGGTCCGATGAATCTTGGCGTAAGCTTGCCCTTAACACCAAATCTTCGTATGCCACGTCCAGGCGATATTTTAAGAAATACATGATCTCCAACCTGGAATTCAAGATCTTTTCTTCTTGTGTCAGCATAAGCCTTTTGCCTGGTCTGAGCAACTTGCAATCTTTCTCTGATTACTTGTATCTTCTCAGTTGTATCCCTTACCATGTCTGGACCTAACAGTTGTTTCTCTCCAACTTCGTTCCAGCATAAGGGTGATCGGCAACTCCTTCCATATAAAGCTTCGAAAGGTGCCATTTGGATACTAGCTTGGTAGCTATTATTATATGCAAATTCCACTAGTGGCAAATGTTCATGCCAGCTTCCTAGTTTTAACACCAGTTTCATAGACTTAGTTATATTTACTGTTCATCATGATAGATTTCATATTTTTATGCACATTGGTGTTATTTTAACTTACGTTAATCTATGACCAAAATCATATATTCTTGTAATAAATACATGTTTCAAATGTTAGAGGATTCAAGGTTTAGCTTGATCATTATTTTACATTATTCTCTCTCTCTTCTAAGAGTCATTTCTTAAGTACATGGCACATATCCCGGTATGTTGTCATTAGTTACACATTTGCACATTAAGTACATAATCTTGGACTTGATAACCTCTCCTTTAGATATTCCTTCCAACGGACTAGGAAATCTTGTTTCCAGGCCTCCATAAGACTCCGTGAGTCTAGGATTCCCACTAGGACGCCAAGCTAGTTGTACCATTAAACCCAATTGCCTAGAAAGCACTTTTACCGGTGTTCTAAATATTCTAGATCTTAGTGGCCATCTGGTTGACCACCAGAGTCTGATAGTGGCCATTCACTAGACCGCTGATACTAAACAAACTTCCACTAGACCGCAAAGCTCCAGATAGTTTTTCTTATATTGACGACTCCGTCTTATGAAACGGTGCAAGACTAGACCGCTTGAATTCCTAAACGGTCCAGTTTATGACCGCTTTCTGTACTAAACGGTCTTGCACTAGACCGCTTGGTTCTTAATTATATCTAACTTAAGGTTTGACCTTTGGGGTTAGTTTTCTTGAGTTCATGAATAGTATTAGAATTATCTAGACTCTAAACCTATGTTAATAAGTCAATATTAAAGGTATAGAATGTAATAAAAGTACCGTTGTGCTGCCGAATTTCTTTCGTAGCATGATGTCCATTTAAGTCATCTTTGAAATCTCTTATTCTTAAATTGAAGCATTCTTACTTCGGTTACCTTATCATGAAACTATTATTGAACTTGTACATTATTGGCCACATTATTATTATAATCGTGGAAGTAGCTTGATTTATACTTGAAGATGTAGTTCGAGCATTGATTGTGTTCAAGGGCTCTATGCTAGTTCCCTCAACTGATTATCGAAAACATACTGTAAACCATGGGGTATGATGCTACTGGCGTCGCATTGCGCTGGGAGTACTTTCTCTGTAAATAAGTGAAATATCCACGGGATCCACGTAAATTCACAAAGTACTTGCTATAAAGCGAAAAGTACTTACTTGCTTGTTACATGACTTTCTAGTGCATAGCCTTCATGGTTATGAAAAGTACATTCTTATTCATGGAAAGGCCAAAATATACATTCTTGATATATTCTTGATCAATCATATTCTCATATCTCAAACTTGATCATATCGTGTTACTTTGACTTTGTTCGCATGCTTTGTCGTATTAACATGATTTATCTTATTCTCTATAGTTAAAATGTTAATCATTTAAATTTGCCTTCATGTTGATACGAAGATAGCTATTGGGCAAGTGTGCTCATTACCTACTTTCTCAATGTTTCAGGAAGTACGGATGAATCAGATTCGGATTATACAAGTAACGGGTCCGATAGTGATTGAAGGACAAATGACTCGAGAGAAGCCTTACTTATCAATGTTTAGTCGAGTCATGATGTAATCTTTATTTTTCTTGAGTCTAGTAAAGAGAGTTGAAAGATCTTATGTAGTTTGGGAATTATTTTATAAAGGAATAAAAGTTAATGGTTTTAGTGAATTACATTGTGCAATTACTTTTATGTGATTGTCTTGCGCTCTGATTATATTGCTTGCTCGAGGCATACTTGTCGACTGTTCACATTCCCGATTGTTTCCGATGCATAATCGCGGGATGTGAAAGTGGTATCAGAGCCATAGGACTAGAAGTCCTAGGGAAAAAGTCATGTCTTAGGTTAAAGTCCAAGGGTTAAGGACCCATACCTATGAAACTAGAAAAGAAAATCCCAACCTATGAGAGGAATTGGGTAGAACCTGGGATGAGATAGTAATTAGAATTAATTTCTAAGGGTTTACCGCCCGAAAGGGAAGTAAACTTCTTCATTGAACTCATTCCCGGAGCAGCACCTGTTTCAATAGCTCCCTACTGGATGTCCCCCACATAACTCAAAGAATTGAAGAAACAACTTCAGGAGTTATTAGACGAGGGTTTCATTCGACCTAGCACATCCCCTTGGGATGCACCAGTTCTATTTGTCAAGAAGAAGGATGGATCACTCAGGTTATGTATCAACTACCGACGATTGAATTAACTCACAATTAAGAATAAATATCTGTTGCCGCGTATAGATGAACTCTTTGATCAGATTTCTGAAGCAGAATATTTCTCCAAGATAGACCTCAGGTCAGGTTATTATTAGCTCAAGATCAAATATGAAGATATACATAAAACTACTTTTCAAAGCAGATATGGCCACTATGAATTCGTGGTAATGCCGTTCGGGTTAACCAATGCCCCGGTAGCTTTTATGCAACTTATGACTAATGTCTTCAGGCCTTATCTTGACCAGTTTATAGTCGTCTTCATTGACGATATTCTTAGTTACTCCAAAACAAAGGAGGATCATGAAGAGCACTTAAGAATAGCCTTGCAAATGCTAAGAGAACACAAACTCTATGCGAAGCTTAGTAAGTGTGAGTCCTGGCTAAAAGAGGTTTCTTTCCTTGGCCATATTATTTCAAAAGACGGTATCATTGTCGACCCCTCTAAAATAGAAGTTGTTAAGAACTGGAGCCGACCGACGACCGTCTCTGAAGTCAGAAGTTTTCTAGGTCTGGCTGGTTATTATAGGAGATTTATTAAGGATTTCTCAAAGATAGCCATTCCTTTGACTAGACTCATGAGAAAGGAGAATCCTTTTATATGGTCGAAGGATTGCGAGGAGAGTTTTCAAACTATTAAAGATCACCTTACCACTGCACCTATATTAACACTACCGATTGAAGGTGGTGGTTTCGAAGTCTATACAGATGCGTCTGGCATTGGCCTAGGGTGCATCCTTATGCAAAATGCAAAGGTGATTTGCTATTCATCAAGACAGTTAAAGCGTCATGAAGAAAATTACCATGTGCATGATCTAGAACTTGTTGTGGTTATATTCGCATTAAAGATTTGGTGACATTACCTTTATGGGGAGAAATTCGTCATATTTTCGGACCACAAAAGTCTAAAATACCTCTTTACCCAGAAGGAGTTAAACATGCGACGACGTAGATGGTTGGAGTATCTCAAGGACTTCGACTTTACTATCCAATATCATCTAGGGAAAGCAAATGTTGTAGCTGACGCTCTTAGCAGGAAACGAATGGCAACTCTAGCAAGCCTCAGGAAAGGTATAACTTGTCTTATTGAAGATTTTTCTCATTTAAATCTTGATGTTAACAGAGAAGGAGAAGGAGGTATGATTGCCAATATAAGGTCTCAACCTACATTGATCGAGGACCTATTCCAATTGTAAGAAAATGACCCTACGTTGATGGAGATTAAGGGTAATATTGATCAGAGATCAGAATTTTCTATCTCAGATGATGGAAGACTATTATTTAAGGATCGAATTTATGTGCCGAATCATGATGACACTATGAAATTGATGATGGAGGAAGCTCACAAATCAAGGTATGCTATTCACCCTGGTGCTACCAAGATGTATCAAGATATGAAAAGAAACTTTTGGTGGCCCAATATGAAAAGAGAAGTAACAGATTTTGTGTCCCGATGTCTCACTTGTCAACAAGTAAAAGTAGAACATCTAAGACCCGCTGAGAAATTACACCCCTTGAATATTCCCGAGTGGAAATGGGAAATTATAGGGATGGATTTCATCATGGGTTTACCTAAGACAAGAGGTGGACACGATGGCATATGGGTGATCATAGACCGATTGACTAAATCAGCGCATTGTCTACCAATCAAAAGTCGATGGTCTGTGGATGTATTAGCAGCATTATTTATGAGAGATATTGTCAAATTACATGGTGTCCCTGTCACCATCATATATGAACGAGATCCTCGGTTCACATCTCAATTCTGGAAGGGTCTTCAACATTCATTAGGGACCCGACTTAACTTTAGCACTACATTCCATCCACAAACGGATGGTCAAACTGAGAGGACAAATCAGGTAGTGGAAGATATGCTCAGGGCATGTGCTATAGATTTTTGGAGAAATTGACACGATCACCTGCCTCTAGTGAAATTTTCATACAACAATAGCTACCAGGCTAGTATACAAATGGCACCATTCGAGGCTCTATATGGAAGAAGTTGTCATTCGCCTATTTGCTGGAGTGAAGTAGGAGAAAGTCAATTTCTCGGCCCCGACATCATTAGGGATACTATCGAAAAGATAAAGCTTATTCGGGAGAGACTCCAGATAGCTCAAGATAGGCAGAAATCATATGCAGATAATCGAAGACGCGACCTTGAATTCCAAGTAGGAGATCATGTATGTCTTAAGGTTTCTCCAGGCCGAGGTATTCAAAGATTCGGTCTCAAAGGCAAGCTTACTCCGAGATTCATTGGCCCCTTTGAGATTCTCGAAAGAGTTGGTAAAGTCGCGTATTGAATAGCTTTGCCACCTCAACTATCTGAAGTTCATGATGTATTTCACGTCTCGATTCTCAAGAAGTATGTAACTAATCATTTCCATGTCATTACTTACGACAATTTAGAGATTAAAAAGGATTTGACATACGAGCAAAAGCTAGTCAAGATCATTGAACGAGAAGTGCATCAACATCGGAATAAAACCATTCCTATGGTCAAGATCCAATGGACCAAATCATGGCCACATGAAGCAACATGGGAAACTGAAGAAGCCATGCGCAAAAGATTTTCAAAGATATTTAAATGTAAGTACACTGTCCATAAATCTATGTATTGAATTTGGGGACAAATTCTTTTTAAGTGTGGGAGGGTGTAACGCCCGAAAATTTTCTAAAATTTTTTTGGATTTAAAAATATAATTATTAGGCATTTAATGGGCTATAATTGAATTTTGGTGAATTAAAAATTAATTATTTAAGCCCTGCACTAATCCAAGAGGAATAGGCCTATATAATGAGCCCAAATTGGCCCAAAAGAATGTTTTGGACCTTAGCTCATATTCTAGAACCTTAAAATAGGTGTAATCACAGAATTAAGGGATAATTACTCTTTAGTAAGATAAACAAATGGATAATAGTGAGGATAATATCAAAAGAGTTTGAACTAGCTTCAAATTTGGCGCTCATGAAGGAAAACGGTCTATCGCGAGACCGCAAAGGGAAAAGAAACGGTCTATCCCTATACCGCTAAGCTCTGTCAGTTCCGTGAGTATGAGAAAATGTGAAAAGATTAGATTTTTAGCATCCAAATCACCTAGGATCGATTCTATCTACTAATTAGATAAGTATAGAAGGCTAGAAGATCGAATTGAATGCCTAATTTGGACTCTAGATTCATTCTAATCCTCAAAACCCTACTTAACCCTATAAATAGGTCCCAGATTTGACGTGTGCGACGCTTACTTTTGGCTCACGTGGAACTAAGGTAAGGAGGAAGAATTAGAGGTAAGTTCTACAGAGTATTTTTTTCATAATACTAAGGTCTAATTGCCCTCCGAATTTCGTTCTAGGAGATCAAGTCTACAAGGGGTTAGAGGCTTCCAAAGTTGCTGTTCCTACGCCAATAACTCAGGAAATAGGGCGGCCGACCCAAGAAGATCAGGGAAATAGAAGCTCTAAACGAGGTAATTAGATAGAAGTTCTTTAGAACAATTTGTTTCTGTTGCTACCCTCTTCTTACCCTCAAAATTTCACGTCTTTAGGTCAAGGGAATTAGGAGATACAAGGGTGTCAAGTTGCTGGTTCAGTTTAGGGCGAGTAGAGAACTAGGTTTAACTTCCAGCCTTAAATTCAAAATCTAAAGACTAGGACAGAGGTAGGTTATATCATGAATGGCTTAAAATTTATATCAAGAAGAAAATCCCTCTGGTTTTAATAGATTTCATGCATTGTACACCGAGAATTTTATGATTTACTTGAGACTATGCATCTAGTATACTCCTCATGCAAATTCTTAGCCCTAATTGAGTAAAAAGGAAATTTTATTGTTATCACATGAACCTATGCATATTGTTGGCCCATATTTGTTCTATCATGATTTTGAAAGTTTATATATGTTGATTTCCAGGCATGATATCTCTTAGATTAGTATTTTGTTTTATTATTATTGAGTTCTCGGATTAATACAAGAGGAAACGGTTGTCCTGTAGACCACCTAAATCTCTAGCGGTCGCCTGATAGATCGCTAGCCACATGGAAACGGTCACCTACTAGACTGTTTGAGTTTTTTGATTTCTGTATTTAAGTTAACCCAAAACTTAATGCAAAATGGCCTTAATTAATATATGATAAGCCTAGTTAACTAAGTTTTATTCTTGGTTTTAACACCAGTTTCATAGACTTAGTTATATTTACTGTTCATCATGATAGATTTCATGCTTTTATGCACATTGGTGTTATTTTAACTTACGTTAATTTATGACCAAAATCATATATTCTTGTAATAAGTACATGTTTCAAATGTTAGAGGATTCATGGTTTAGCTTGATCACTGTTTTACATGATTCTCTCTCTCTTCTAAAAGTTATTTCTTAAGTACATGGCACATATCTCAGTATGTTATCATTAGTTACACATTTACACATTAAGTACACAATCCTGGACTTGATAACATCTCCTTTGGATATTCCTTCCAACGGACTAGGAAATCTTGTTTTAAGGCCTCCATAAGACTCCGTGAGCCTGGGATTCCCACTAGGACGCCGAGCTGGTTGTACCATTAAACCCAATTGTCTAGAAAGCACTTTTACCGGTGTTTTAAGTATTCTGGATCTTAGCGACCATCTGGTTGACCGCCAGAGTCTGCTAGCGGCCATTCACTAGATCGCTAACGGATACTAAACGGCCTTCCACTATACCGCAAAGCTCCAGATATTTTTTCTTTTATTGACGACTTTGTCTTATGAAACGGTCCAAGACTAGACCACTTGAATTTCTAAATGGTCCAGCATATGACCGCTTTCTGTACTAAACGGTCCTGCACTAGACCGCTTGGTTCCTGATTATATCTAACCCAAGGTTTGACCTTTGGGGTTGGTTTTCTTTAGTTCATGAATAGTCTTAGAATTATCTGGACTCTGAACTAAGGTTAATAAGTCAATATTAAAGGTGTAGAATGTAATAAAAGTACCGTTGTGCTGCCGAATTTCTTCTGTAGCATGATATCCATTTAAGTCATCTTTGAAATCTCTTGTTCTTAAATTGAAGCATTCTTACTTTGGTTACCTTATCATGGAACTATTATTGAACTTGTCCATTTGGCCACATTATTATTATAATCGTGAAAGTAGCTTGATTTATACTTGAAGATGCAGTTCGGGTACTGATTGTGTTCAAGGGCGCTATGCTAGTCCCCTCGGCTGATTGTCGGAAACATACTATAAACCATGGGGTATGATGCTACTAGCGTCGCATTACGTTGGGAGTACTTTCTCTATAAATAAGTGAAATATCCGCGTGATCCACGTAAATTCACGAAGTACTTGCTATAAAGCGAAAAGTACTTACTTGCTTGTTACATGACTTTCTAGTGCATAGCCTTCATGGTTATGAAAAGTACATTCTTGTTCATGGAAAGGCTAAAATATACATTCTTGATATATTCTTGATCAATCATATTCTCATATCTCAAGTTTGATCATATCTTGTTACTTTGACTTTGTTCGCATGCTTTGTCGTATTAACATGATTTATCTTATTCTCTAGAGCTAAAATGTTAATCATTTAAATTTATCTTCATGTTGATACGAAGATAGCTACTGGGCAAGTGTGCTCATTACCTATTTTCTCAATGTTTCAGGAAGTACAAATGAATCGGATTCTGATTATACAAGTAACGGGTCCGAGAGTGATTGAAGGACAAACGACTCGAGAGAAGCCTTAGTTATCAATGTTTAGTCGAGTCATGATGTAATCTTTATTTTTCTTGAGTCTAGTAAAGAGAGTTGAAAGATCTTATGTACTTTGGGAATTATTTTATAAAGGAATAAAAGTTAAAGGTTTTAGTGAATTACATTATGCAATTACTTTTATGTGATCGTCTTGCGCTCTGATTATATTGCTTGCTCGAGACGTACTAGCCTACTGTTCACATTCCTGATTGTTTCCGCTGCCTAATCTCGGGACGTGACAGAATAAAAGTTGGGAATCTCAAACACCTTGCAGGATCCACAATACTAGTAAAATTACCATGGTCTGGCCTAACCCTGGATTTGGGACAACTCATCGTATCACATGGCACCCTACAAAGAACCGAGGACCACCCCGACCACTTAGCAAGCAGCATCGCCCTGACAACATTGCAGCAACTAGGCCTGACCTGGGACTCAAGTCGACCCATCATACCACACAGCACAAAACAAAAATACAGGGAACGACTCCTAAAATGTCTTCAACAAGCGGCCCAACGCTGATGACCCCAACCACTGAGTCAAACTCGTGCTCCGGGGATCACTAGCCATAGCACATGGCATCAAACCAAGGGTGGGGACCAATCCTAAACACCATGTAGGCGGCACCACGCCAACACCACATCAGAGGCCTGATCAAAGCCTAGACTTCGAGACACCTCACTGAATCACATGGCACAAAGACAAGAAGGGGAACAAACCTCGGGCCACCCCAAGATGGCATCATGCCAAGAGCACTCCAATGCCAGGCCAATCTCGGGCCCCGGGCACGGCCTATTGTACACCACTCCACGGGATAAGCAAGCGGGCAATAGGGTATCTCAGGATAATCACCACAAGTTCATGTCCACACGATGAAGCAGAGGCGAGCCGGTCAAAGTTGCACGAGGAACAACGCACCAAGCAACCTCGGGTGACTAGGGCATAGTCCAAGCAAAGTCCTCTCTTCTACATGGCAAAAATCTGAGAGAATCTAGTAAAAAAAATCCCCAAAATGGGATTTTATAGATTTCTCTCACCCTCTCTATCTCTCCTGGTCGATGGGACTTAGTAGACCCCCCATGGGGTCTACCCGAATCGGGTAGACCTCGGTCTACCCAACCCTGGTAGATGCCGAGGGAGTCTGCTCGGGTAGACCCTCCGCCCCCAATTCAAAAAAAAGAGAAGGGAGAGAGAGGGGGTGGCCTAAGTAGACATTGGTCTTCCTGGCCTGGGTAGACCACTGCAAGGGTCTACTCGGCCTGGGTAGCCCTTCCCATCAAATATGTATATACATATATACATATATATATATATATATATATATATATATATATTGGGGTCTACATGGACCGGGTATACCCCTCGAAGGGTCTACCCGGTACGGGTTGATCCCCCCTCATCCATGGTGTCATGACCCGGGATTCGAGCACCGATAAACCGATAACCCGAACCTTGAACTGCTACCCACGAGTGGAAAACTCGTAAGGGAAAAGGTTTTGGTGTTGCGGGGGTGCATGACAATTAGAAATAAATGCATAAATTAAATTCACATGATTTGAATATTTAACAACAGAAATAAATAAACATTTTATAGGAATTTAACATTTTAATAATGAGTCCAAGTCCACACAGTACAACTAACAAAAAGAACTACGTACACTGAATGAGCTAACTCTGGCCCTGGCAACTAGCGGCTACAACAGCACAGGCGCAACTCTCACCCGCCGGTCTATGTGGCAAAGCACCAGACCTGAAAAGAAAAAGGGTGAGCCTCATCTCATTGGCTCAATAGGGGTCCCGCGGAGCCCTACCTCAACACAAACACAGTAACAAAGCCGCAATAACTACAATTAATATAAAATACAACAAGACTAGTAGCTATCTACAACTAAAGCTACAACAGTCTACGTAGCCAGGAAAACATGGTGAGGGCAACACAATGCAACTTACAGTGGAATCACAACTTCCACAGCTACTCCGTGAACACGACAGATGGAGGTCAAACCCTGAAACACGGGAACAACACAGCTACACTAAAGAAAACCCACGACAACTCAATCGTGCACATCCATCCACACTGATGGATGACCCGAGCTAAGACTACGCAGTCACCAGCATATCCTCTTTCACAAGAGTATCTTGACCTTGAGTCGAAAAGCTCAAGTCAGAAACCTCAATCACAACCTATGAGGGAGCCACGACCTCGCCGCCGTGTCAGCTCTACCTCAAAGCCAGGAGGTCTTGCCAACGTTGTCGGTACCGTCAACCTCACCCGAGGGCCACAACATGTAGTCAGTAACGTCAACCTCATCTGAGGGCCACGACAACGTAGTCACCTCAACCGGCACTCAGCCTCTCACGTCTCTCGTACGTAGCCCACACCTCAAGCGGGGATCTCGTACGCAGCCACACCCTAACCTCGAGCCGACAGAGACATACACACACCCCACTCCCTTGGATTGGCTAGGATCGGCACAACTGCAACCCATAGTACGGCCATGTCCCACTCCCTAACACGGGATACGGCCACTGCACTCGTCAGCAACGTACTCTTGTCTTAACCAAGGCACTGCACGCTCTAGGTTGTCCTCGCCTCTGCTATAAGAGCGCCGCGCACATAGGCCTGTCCACACCCGGTCCATCCACAGTACACAGGCCACTCTTTCCTGCTCCTACCGAAAACACACGTACCCCTCGCACGGTCACGATCACGGTCACGGTCGGCTAGGCAACACAAGCCTACAAGTCACGGTCTGGAACATGAGTGAATGCACGAGTCACTAAAAACACAAGAGCTTGGCTCAAGGGCAACACACGGTGCATTCGTCACACATACCGTTCTATAAAAGCCCACATGACTAATCACATGGACAATCAGTCGTCATACAATCAATCAGAACTACAGAACTCACTTAGTTATGGCAATCCAGGCTAAACAACCATCTCAATCCAAGACCAGATTATACAACCACTCTGGCCCACAAGCATTCACAGAAGTGACCCTTACACGGTCAAACAGAAGTGACACACACATGGTCACATGAACTCGACTCTCACATGGTCGCACAATATGACACGGGAATAACCTTCCTTGGGGAACTCGCTATGAATCACATAGCAACATTAAACCCCTAAGGCATTAGACATGCCCTCACCACTCAAGGGAACACGGCCCTAAGCCATGACATAACCTTAAAAAGACCACAGTCTTAATCCAGACCATGTGATGTGAAACATTGACGGGAATGCAGCAAGTGACAATGATCCCTTGGACTTAATTCGCAAACGCATTCACAAAAGTCGAGAAAGCTTGGAAGACGCCGTCTCACCGTGCGCACCCGTTACCCGTGGTGACTCGATGATGCCGAGTCGAGGTGGGGGAGAAGGACCCTTGCTGGAAGAGGGCCAGCACAACTAAGGTTTTCCCTCCCGAAGGTAAGATGCCCACGTTCAACGGCGGCCGGGTGCCTTGGGGGCACACGGTCACTCACTCGCTATTATCCACGATGACCACTCAAGATGGTGGCTCCGGGAACGGGCACTCTCTCACTAGCCAGCGGACTAGTTTGACGGATATTAAATAAACAGATATTAAGGGGGGGCAAGGGCAGGAGCTCACCTGGTTGGTTTGAAGAAACCAACCCCGGTCGGAGACGATGGGCGAGCGGGGAAGTGTGGGTTCCCCGCACACTGCGCCGATGAAGCTTGAGTCCTGTTTAATTAGTTACACTCACTACACCTCTCGCAGGAGGGTGGACTTGGGGTGGGGATGATTGAATTACATGCAAACACGACCTCCACGCAGGGAGGGGCGGTGAGCCGGCCAGGCGGGGAGGGGAGATTCGCCGGAAACGCGAAAGGAGAAGCCGAGGCCGAATCTGCCTGCTCTCTATGATTGCTGACTGACAGTTGATGTCGGGGCCGTAGATCCCTTTCACGAATTCTGCTGATGGCGAGACCAGTGGGGAACGCTTCGTATCTGGGACTAGGATGCCTCTGATTTTTTCTGAATTCTTCTGTTGCAGTTGCGGGTCTGGGACGAGGTTCAATCAGGGAGACAGAATCTGGGCGCGGCAGCTTCCTGTTTCTAACAGCCGTTTGCAGAGAGTGCCCCGACTGCTCCTGGACTCCGAATCATGAACCGCTGGAGTTTCTGGAACCATGGACGAGCCCTCTTTGTATAAAAACTAACGGGGAAGCCGTCTGATGTCGGAGAGGACTGGGGGACTCTGAAGAGTGAAGGCAGGTCGTTACAGACTGTGGGAGGCAGACCCGCGCAGACGAGGGAGAAAAATGATAACTTTGGCTTCCGGATTCCGAACGTGGTTCTGCTTCTTGATTATGATAGAGGACTGGAGGAGGAAGAACTTTGTAGAAGGGCTCTTGGCCTGAATCTTCCTCCGTTTGTCGTGGTGCAGCTTCTAATCGGGTTCAGGTGCTCTGCAGAGGGAGTCCTATGCAGGCGGGGGAGAATGGTTCTCCCGGACACTCCGACCTCGGATTGAGACGAAACCGCCTCGCCTGCGAAGAAGACTAGGAGAGCTTTCCGTCGATATAGGCCACGCCCCCAGGAGCTCCGGGATGAGGTCGTAGACAGCACTGCAACAGGCGGCTGTTCTGCAGGTCTTCAGCTGCACACAAAGTGGAAGAGAGAAAAGGTGGAGGGGGGGTTTCTTTGGTGGAGGGGTAAGGGATATGGTTGCTTTGGTGGTGGGGAGGGGTTTGGGAGGTGGGAAGGGGTGGTGAGGGAGGAGACCAGGGGCGGAGCTAGCAGGGGTATGGGTGAGTGCGCAAATGGTCAAGGGGGTGGAGGTGGGATGATGGGGGCGCAAGTGGCTTGGGGAAATGGGGAGGGTTCTCTTTGATTCGGGTGGAGGGTTATTGGAGGTGTTTAATGGTAGCCTAGGGAAGGGGAGGGGTTGCCTTGGGGAGGGGAAGAGTTGCTTGGGAAGTGGGGATTCCTCTTGGGAAGATGGAAGGTTGTATGGGGAAGGGGGAGGGTTGCTTGGGGATTGGTGGGAGTAAATGGGGTTTATGGGTCTTGGGAAGGTGAAGGGGTGGAAGGTTGATGTGGCAGATGAGGTGGCAAGAGAGGAAGGTGAAGGGGCAGGTCCGCCCAAGGGAGAGAGAGAGGGGAGGAGAGAGAGAGGGGGCCGCCCCCTTTAGAGAGAGAGAGAGCTAGAGAGGGAGAGGGCTAGAGAGAGAGAGAGAAGCACAAATCTTGTGGCAAACTTTTTTTTTATCAAATCTTATTAGCCTCAACTGGTGGGATTGGGGTCCTATTTATAGGAGTCCCACAATTCAACATAAGTCCCTGACTTTTGGACTAATGACAACTAACCAAGGGGGAAAGGGGCACCCCTGGGCCAAGCCCATATAACTGGGCCCATTAACCAATCTAACTGACATAATGATAATAAACTTAGGTAGATGACTCATTAACCTAGGGACTTGACTCAAATAAAAGAAAAATTACAATGATATGACTCCAGAAAAATATGAAAATTACATAACTTGACTCAAGAAATCAAGACGAACACAATGGCGATCATCGGGACCCATGGAGAAATGGGAAGTGGTAAGCGATGTCCCCATCACCATGGCATGCTAATCGAGGTACAATGGCCCTCTTGAACACCCAACCTCACAGCCTCAGTCCGCACGAGGTATCCGGGACACTCACAGGTCAAAGATTGGTTAATGGGTCACAAACGGGTCAACCAGAGGCTAAAATAGGCTAGATTGAGTCGACTCATCACAAGAGTGGGTCGACCTGCCCACAAGGTTGGCCAAAAAGACTTAAACGCGGTTTAGGGTCACACCGTGATAGCACGGTCGCGGTTGATCGTGGAACCGCATCTACAAGGTCATGGTCGGGGGGACTACCACGTTAAAGAAGATCGCGGTGGGGACGTTGTCGCTTTAAGGCTGGTCGCGGTCCCCTTGAGGGCCGCGATCTCTAGTCGCGGTCTAGGTGGAGATCACGTCTCCAACCGCTATACCCGGGCCCAACACAAGTCTAAACGCGATCCTTGGGTACAACCCATTTACAATCCCGAGGCTTAATGCAGTTCACAAGGTGACCACGATCACATCACGGAATCGGACTTCCGCGAACCAGCGCGAGATCATCCGTTCCATGCCCTATTCGTGTCAAATAAAGAGGAAAACATGTTAAACCTCTTCCTTTGCCTTCGACACACCGGAAGGACCCCAAAAACCACAAAAAAGGCATAAAAAGGGGCGATTGCATCCATTTCCCTAAAATCATTCACCACATCCCATAGCACGTAATCGGCCGCGTCTTGGCCTCAAATCGCAAGGAAAACACAAATAAACGGAGGGGAATCACATCCCGCCGTTCCTACACATCATAAACATGCCATGGAATCAAAAATCACCGCCTAAATTGGTGGGAATCGCCGCTCAAACCCTGGCATGAATTTAACCCAAAAATGCCCAAACTCGCTCATTCTCGCTCATATCGGCTCAAAATCGTGGGAGAATCACCACAACGAGCTAGGGATCTATCCCCCTACCTCTTTTGACGCTTTACCACATTAGGGAAGCCGATTCAGGGTGATTCCACCTCGTTCTAGCTGTGAACTCCACGAAGCTCCACCACCTCACGCTCTCCCGAGCCCTCCATACGCCATCCACGCCATCTTCCACGCTCCTCTGCGCCTTTGTGGCCACCAGAGTGAAGGAGTGAGAGGAAGAGAGGGAGATGTGCATGGGAGAGAGAGGGGGGTGAGGGTTCCACCATGGGATGGAAGAGAGAGCACCGTAGGGAAGAGAGGGGTTTAGGGTTTGGGAAAAAAAGAAAATGGCTAGGTTATTCCCCAACCCCAAAAGAACCAAAATCACACATATGCCCATTCTTTAACCATTTTCCATAATAACTCAATTAATTTCCATTAAAACATGATTAATTTTCATTTTAAATTTCGAATCAACCGATCTAAAACCCACGGCAATATTTCGAAACTCGAAATGGCCAAATCTGCAAACCCGAGTCACTACACAAGGCCTATAAAACCCCCTTGGGAAGGCCAATAGACGCATGCATGCGAAGGCACTCAACCCCAAACGCACCTCCAACATGCGTGACAACACTCAAGGATGCATGGAAAGCGAACATCAAGTAACTTGCAAGTTACCCCTTGGCTCAATGATCGGCAAGTACATGCTGAGGGTATGTTACACAAACATCCCTCAAGCGGCGCATAGCCAAATCACGAGTCCCCTGATGAGTATCATGTAAAATGGTGGAAACACCAGCATGGCAATGCAAAGACTCGAGGACTAGGAAAATGACAGAAGTCGTCCACGACTTGCGCAAGACTTGTAATGACCATATGAATCCTTTCATGGTGGAGATCACTGAAAATCCCTCAAGGAGTTGATTATTGTGTCAGCCGGCTACTAGTCTCGATGTCATTTGTTAAACTGTTGCCTGTCTCACCACTTGGTCCACACCTTACCAGCGGAAAGGACCTCACACCAGAGCTAGTACCTGCCTACTTCACTCGGAGCCAGTGTCAGTCACTCTACTCCCGGGCCAGCACCTGCCAACTCCATGCCGAGCCAGTGTCAGCCGCTCTACACCTGAGCCAGCACCTGCCTACTTCATGCCGAGCCAGTGTCAGCCGCTCCACTCGGGAGCCAGTACCTGCCAGCTCCGCATTGAGCCAGTGTTAGCTGCTCCACCTTCGAGACAGTGCCTCGCTCTCACAAACTCAGAGCCCGTGTTTCCTCCAGTGCCAAACTGAGACCGGTCACCTGATCTCCACTTGTCCATGTTATTGTTGTGGCTGTTGCTACGTCACTGTAGATTAGGTTAAGCCCACCCGACATCATGAGCTCCAGGGTCCTCAATCCTCTTTTCGGCAGTATAAACAAGGGTGTTTGGATTACTTCCAATGTAAATTAATACTGACTGCGGTCCGTGGGGAGATATCCTGCACCCAAACCTTATGATTGCCTAATACACCCACACTCACCAAACTAAAGCTACACATGCTATCCAAACAGTCATAAATGCGCACACATATTAGATCACACGCACACTACGTGTCCCCCCAACATCGCGTGTTTCCATTCTGCGGGTCATCGTCGAAACTCGACTGGCATGTCTGCATCCCACATTCAAAGACGAAGACCCAATAGATACATATATATTATTTTTTTATTCTTCTATGTGTGCAAACAACGGTGTATCATCTATTCTTCCTTTTTTATCATTTTCTAGTTAGATGATATATCATATAACTCTTCATCTATATTGACTTCTTAGACAATGGATCATTCATTCTTCCATTTTACCTTTTTCTACTTAGACGATATATCATCTAACTCTTCGTCTATCCTAAGTTTTTAGACGATGGATCATCTATTCTTGAGATTTAAACAATGGATTGTCATACTTTCGTCTATTGAAAGACTTAGACGGAGGATCGTCTAACTCAATTCGTTGTTGTTTTGTTCATTAGACGTTATATCGCCTATGTTATATTTGATTAGACAGCCTATCGTCTAATTCTATTTCTTTTGTTTACTTAGGTGATATTATATCCATTTTATCCCATATATTTATAGACATGAATTTAGGTTAAACTTGTAATATTTTTAATCACTAAGAAAAATAATTATTTATTTTTTCATAGTTCAAAAATAATAAATTTATGTAAAAGATATTTTTCCAACATCAGGGATGCTAGATTCCAGGATATTGGAAAAAAAAGAAAAAAAGAATATATGGCCAATTTCACATCAATTGCTTATGTAATTTCTTTCGTTTATACTATCCATCAATTGTAAATTTTATAATATCTTAACCTAATAACCTTGTATGTTACCTCATTAGGAAAATAATTAAAAAAGTGGATCAACTATTGCATGTCAACATATTTTATTAGGTAAATTAAAAAGATAACAAAAGTATCTAACATATATTATTCTCCAACATTAAAAATTAGACTAAGTGGTGAGGAGTTTGGCCCGCGCTCTCGAGGAAAAACCCATAGCTGCACTTTGATAGGGGAATAGACAAATGGAGGGATATCCCTCCAGGATTAGCCTGTCCCTTCACTTAGTCTTATTTAATTTGATAAGGTAATGTACTATCCCGGTGGGACAGAGAGGTTAACTCCGATTTTATTCCAATTGCTTTGACTTGATTGAGGAATAAATATTGGGATAAATTGCTACAATGACTTAATGCCCCTCTCATCACCATGTTATTAATGATACTTCATATTTATATATACATTTTGCACCTCCTACCTTTCTATTTTTCTTAAATGCCCCTCAATTTATGCCCAACTTAATTAATATATTTGGACAAATGATATACAATAAAGTTAATAACCATTGACACTGTTCACTAGTCATAATTATTTATTTGAAATAGTATAATGTAATAAAATATGAAATTATAAAAATATCTACATAAAATAATGCTCTAAAATTTCACACATAATTCTGAATGTGGGCGAAAAATATTTGTTATGAAATTAATAATGGACTAAAACATTGTACACAATTTTTCCTTAAAAGAAATTCTTACATACTATCTTTATATTTGGTAATTAAATAATTATACACAAAATAATGCTTCTAGTTCATGATAACTTAGTACCTTTTCGACCAAGGTATTGTGCACTACTTTTTCAGTTCTCTATTATGCGGGATCACACATTACTCCCCGCTTTCATGACATAGTTAGCAAACTCTCGATGTGTTGTTAAATTACATGCGACATGAATTTGAAAGTGTAATTTTTAAAAATTATTATTTACCACTCTTGTGAAATTTTATGATTTACAATAATAATGTTACTATATATTCTTACACATGAACATATATTTATACTAATGCTCGTTCTACTTTGGCTCTTCCCATTTAAAAAAAACTATCGTATCAAAAATAAGTCATATAACTATAATATAACTGTAACATAGAGTGCCACTATGTTAACATAGCTGCATTTGAAATTGTTGCATTTGGACAACTACTTTACATAGCTGCGTGCATTTGATTTAAACAATGTATATACGTTGATATATATATATATATATATATATATATATATATATATATATATATATATATATATATAGAGAGAGAGAGAGAGAGAGAGAGAGAGAGAGAGAGAGAGAGAGAGAGAGAGAGACGTAATATATGAAGCTATAGACAAGGGAATATCCACAATTAGGTCCTCTCATTCCAATTGGTGAGAGCAATTTCTATTGATTTTAATAATTCATACAATCAGCTATGCTGGTGGCTAACATGTTACAACTAAATGTATGACGAGATCGGAAAACGGCTCCAGAGAAAAGAGTTATCAAATAGATATTTATGATTGGTCATCTTTTGTTAATTGGGCCGCATGTTTGGGCCAAATGGGCCATGTTTTATGTTTTGAAGTGATTATGTCCCCAACCATTATGTAAGAGACTTTTTTTTATTATTTGTCTTTTAGTCTTCCTAAGGGAGTTATGAGTGGTAGGAAGTAGGTGTTAAGTGAGTTGTCTTTTGGTCTTCTTTGTGGAGTCTATAAAAGGTCATGTAATCTTTGTTTAAGGCAATGAAGTTGATTTATGAATTTTTGGAAACATGTGAGGCCCTTACACCCTCCACCTCTCTATCTAGGAGTGGATTCTCCTAGTTCTCTCTCTCCAATATCTTCTCTCTCTCTCTCTCTAGGAGTGGATTCTCCTAGATTTCTCTCTCTCTCTCTCCCATCTCCTACCTCCTAGGGGTGCGATGCCCCTGTCTCTCCCTCTCCCCTCTACTGGGTGTGACACCTGGATCTTCCCTCTTCCCCCCTGCGATTCTTCTCCACACACTTACAACTCATCCCACCTCGCCACCGCTTCCCCCCCTCTCTTGCCACCGCCACATTCTGCCTCACCTCCTAGCCTCACCACCCACCCTCGCCACCCTTCTCCCTCTCTCTACATAGCCCAATGCCGAGTCCCCCCTCTCTCTTTCTTCTCTTTCCCCTCCATTATCCTATGCTAATCTCCCTGAACCCCAGTTGCTTCTCCCCAAACCTCAACATCATCCCTCTCTCTCTCTCCACTACCACACAATCCCTTCACCACCACATCCATGTAACCTGCAACCCACGCCCCTGTCAGAAACCATCGACTCCCCATCATCATACACACTGTCATCCTCTACCTAGGCCAACTCACGTGCTTGCCCACCCATCTACAAGCCATGCAGTCGGCGACCCACCATCGGTTCGTGGCAGGCCTCCCCACTGCCAGCAACCTCGCCGTGAAGCCAGCTTGCCCGCGAATGCTGTCGTCCCTGCATGCAGCCTCACCATCCTTTGGCTGCGGCAGCCATCGCCTGCCACCCGCGACGGTGCCACATCGTTCTCGCCAGCCACCCGCAACAGTGCCACGACGCCAGCCTCCCTCCAAGCAGTTCACGCTTCGTGCCATCCGACCGACATTGCCTCTGAAGCACAACCACCCTCCGAGCTCAGTGAATTCCACGGCAAGCACACGGACCTCACAGCAAGCATGGCACCTTGCCATGCAACTCATGCTTAGTGCCCATCTAGCCAACGTCGCCAACGTCCTCGTCGAGCACATCAGCGGCCCGAGCACCCCCGCGTCCGAGTTTGGCGAGCACCGCGGCGAGCGCGACATGTACCTGGTCCGAGCATAGCATATAGTGCCGTCAACCGCTGCAAGGTTCCCTACCGGTCACCGTTCTGAGCATAGGCCCTCCAAGCACGGTGACTCCGGTGTCCCTCGGAGCACATCGGCAGCCCCCCCTCTCACGTAACCACTCTTCTCTTTCTAACTCCGCCATGGGCCTCCTCTCTCCATTTCTCTCTTCCCCCACAAGTCCCTTTCTCCCTCCCCCTTACTCTCTCCAATCCCGCATGCGATCCCCTGTTTGAAACAGGGGCACCGCAGGTGCCTCCTTCCCCCCCTTCCCCCCCCCCCACATCTCCACCCCTCCCTCTCTCTCTCTCTTAACCTCATCTTCCCCTCCTCCCATCGAGCTCTCCCCTGCTGCCCTCCTTCACGTCCACCCCCTTCTTTTGCCCATGCGGCCTCTCCTCTCCCTACACCTCCCCCACCTCTCTAAACTCTTCTCCCCTCCCCTCCCTCTACACTTCGGCAGCTTTCCCATCTCTCCTTCTTTCTAACTCTCTCTACCTCTCACACCTTTTCTCCCTCTATCTTTCTCCCTCCCACACACGTATCCGCCCGCCACTGGCAAAACTCACGCCCTCTCCTCTTCACGCACAGCAGGTGCCTCTTTTTCCCAAGGCAGCTTCCCCTCCCTCTCTACCACTCTCGCTTCCACCACCCCCACCCTACCCACCGTGGTGCTGCCATGCCCAGGTCTCCGCACGTAAGCATGCCAGCATTGTCCCCGACATGCATACGCATGCATGCTCACCACCGACCGGCAGCGCCAAGCGACATTACCGGCCCTCGACGTCTGGTCAGTCTGCCACGTTATCGGTCCTCAGCGAAGACAACAGAAACCCCAGCTTTGATGGTCCTGCCATAAGCCTCGTAGAAACATCTCCAGTTCTTATCAGAAAGCAAGATGGCGTTGGGAGCAGATCTGAATGATGATGGAGACAAGGCAAAGACTCCTCCAAGGTGTCTTTGGAATGCCTTGAATCTATTCGTGGGACCTCTAATGGTTCAGGGCAATCACGTGGTACCCGTATTGAATCTCCTCCTTTGGAGGGTGATTTTTCTCAGTCCATCTTATCGCATCCTAGCAAACATTCGAGTTATACCTCCTAAGCTGAGCTTTTGTCCACCTTTCAAGTCATTATTGGAGGGCCAGTCTTCATCAGAGTGTCCCAATTTTATCTTGGATCTTTCCCCAAAAGCATGCACCATTTGTTGACTCCCTGCGAAGATGCCCATGTGCTGATGAGCCTATCTTCTGGCCATTTGACTGGAAATCTTACTGGCACCCCGAGTTTGATGGAAATTACTTGACATTTCACCATGGGCAAGTATATTTAGGATTAAAAGGCTTTGAGGGTGCCATTCACCAAAGTCTGTCAGAGTTGGACTGCAACACAACAGGAATGGACCCAATCCACAAGCTACTTCTGGCGTGCCAACCCCACCCCTCGATGAGTGGCTCATCTGCACTAGCCTCTTATGACTAACGATGAAGTACATTTCTTGAAATTAAGGAAGAAAATCATAGACCTGGGGTTGATTTCACATCAAATGGTATCAGAGCTTAGGGAACCAGGTTGTTCCATCAAATCGGGATCCTGAGCTACGAGGTTCGAGGTCGAACCTCCTCCAACCGGAGGGGTTTGACGAGATCGGAAAACGGCTCCAGAGAAAAGAGTTATCAAATAGATATTTATGATTGGTCGTCTTTTGTTAATTGGGCCGCATGTTTGGGCCAAATGGGTCATGTTTTATGTTTTGAAGTGATTATGTCCCCAACCATTATGTAAGAGTCTTTTTTTTATTATTTGTCTTTTAGTCTTCCTAAGGGAGTTATGAGTGGTAGGAAGTAGGTGTTAAGTGAGTTATCTTTTGGTCTTCTTTCTGGAGTCTATAAAAGGTCATGTAATCTTTGTTTAGGCCAATGAAGTTGAATTATGAATTTTTGGAAACATGTGAGGCCCTTACACCCTCCACCTCTCTCTCTAGGAGTGTCTTGTCCTAGTTCTCTCTCTCCAATATCTTCTCTCTCTCTCTCTCTCTAGGAGTGGATTCTCCTAGATTTCTCTCTCTCTCTCTCCCATCTCCTACCTCCTAGGGGTGCGATGCCCATGTCTCTCCCTCTCCCCTCTGTTGGGTGTGACACCTGGATCTTCCCTCTTCCCCCCTGCGATTCTTCTCCACACACTTACAACTCCTCCCACCTTGCCACCACTTCCCCCCCTCTCTTGCCACCGCCACATGCTGCCTCACCTCCTAGCCTCACCACCCCCCCTCGCCACCCTTCTCCCTCTCTCTACATAGCCCAATGCCGAGTCCCCCCTCTCCCTTTCTTCTCTTTCCCCTCCATTATCCTATGCTAATCTCCCTGAACCCCAGTTGCTTCTCCCAAAACCTCAACATCATCCCTCTCTCCCTCTCCACTACCACACAATCCCTTCACCACCACATCCATGCAACCTGCAACCCACGCCCCTGTCAGAAACCATCGACTCCCCATCACCATACACACTATCATCCTCTACCTAGGCCAACTCACGTGCTTGCCCACCCATCTACAAGCCATGCAGTCGGTGACCCACCATCGGTTCGTGGTAGGCCTCCCCACTGCCAGCAACCTCGCCGTGAAGCCAGCTTGCCCGCGAATGTTATCGTCCCTGCATGCAGCCTCACCATCCTTTGGCTGCGGCAGCCATCGCCTGCCACCCGCGACGGTGCCACGTCGTGCTCGCCAGCCACCCACGACAGTGCCACGATGCCAGCCTCCCTCCAAGCAGTTCACGCTTCGTGCCATCCGACTGACATTGCCTCTGAAGCACGACCACCCTCCGAGCTCGACGAATTCCATGGCAAGCACATGGACCTCACAGCAAGCATGGCACCTTGCCATGCAACTCATGCTTAGTGCCCATCTAGCCAACGTCGCCAACGTCCTCGTCGAGCACATCAGCAGCCCGAGCACCCCCGCGTCCGAGTTTGGCGAGCACCGCGGCGAGCGCGACAAGTACCTGGTCCGAGCACGGCATATAGTGCCGTCAACCGCTGCAAGGTTCCCTACCGGTCACATTTCTAAGCACAGGCCCTCCATGCACGGTGACTCCGGTGTCCCTCGGAGCACATCGGCAGCCCCCCCCTCTCACGTAACCACTCTTCTCTTTCTAACTCCGCCATCGGCCTCCTCTCTCCATTTCTCTCTTCCCCCACAAGTCCCTTTCTCCCTCCCCCTTACTCTCTCCAATCCCGCATGCGGTCCCCTGTTTGAAACAGGGGCACCGCAGGTGCCTCCTTCCCCCCCTTCCCCCCCCCCCCCCACATCTCCACCCCTCCCTCTCTCTCTCTTAACCTCATCTTCCCCTCCTCCCGTCGACCTCTCCCCTGCTGGCATCCTTCACGTCCTCCCCCTTCTTTCGCCCATGTGGCCTCTGCTCTACCTACACCTCCCCCACCTCTCTAAACTCTTCTCCTCTCCCCTCCCTCTACACTTCGGCAGCGTTCCCATCTCTCCTTCTTTCTAACTCTCTCTACCTCTCACACCTCCTCTCCCTCTATCTTTCTCCCTCCCACACACGTATCCGCCCGCCACTGGCCAAACTCACGCCCTCTCCTCTTCACGCATAGCAGGTGCCTCTTTTTCCTAAGGCAGCTTCCCCTCCCTCTCTACCACTCTCGCTTCCACCGCCCCCACCCTACCCACCGTGGTGCTGCCATGCCCAGGTCTCCGCACGTAAGCATGCCAGCATTGTCCCCGACATGCATACGCATGCATGCTCACCACCAACCGGCAGCGCCAAGCGACATTACCGGCCCTCGACGTCTGGTCAGTCTGCCACGTTATCGGTCCTCAGCGAAGACAACAGAAACCCCAGCTTTGATGGTCCTGCCATAAGCCTCGTAGAAACATCTCCAGTTCTTATCAGAAAGCAAGATGGCGTTGGGAGCAGATCTGAATGATGATGGAGACAAGGCAAAGACTCCTCCAAGGTGTCTTTGGAATGCCTTGAATCTATTCGTGGGACCTCTAATGGTTCAGGGCAATCACGTGGTACCCGTATTGAATCTCCTCCTTTGGAGGGTGATTTTTCTCAGTCCATCTTATCGCATCCTAGCAAACATTCGAGTTATACCTCCTAAGCTGAGCTTTTGTCCACCTTTCAAGTCATTATTGGAGGGCCAGTCTTCATTAGAGTGTCCCAGTTTTATCTTGGATCTTTCCCCAAAAGCATGCACCATTTGTTGACTCCCTGCGAAGATGCCCATGTGCTGATGAGCCTATCTTCTGGCCATTTGACTGGAAATCTTACTGGCACCCCGAGTTTGATGGAAATTACTTGACATTTCATCATGGGCAAGTATATTTAGGATTAAAAGGCTTTGAGGGCGCCATTCACCAAAGTCTGTCAGAGTTGGACTGCAACACAACAGGAATGGACCCAATCCACAAGCTACTTCTGGCATGCCAACCCCAACCCTCGATGAGTTGCTCATCTGCACTAGCCTCTTATGACTAACGATGAAGTACATTTCTTGAAATTAAGAAAGAAAATCATAGACCTGGGGTTGATTTCACATCAATGTAATTTCTTCAATTTAATACATTTTTTAAGATGTCAAGAACATAGCTTTTACATTGGATGAAAGAATGATCACTATCTTATGTAACAACATCGTGGCAATCACCAGGGTACGGTTTATCAAACTCCACAGATTTCAAACGGCACGGAACCTCTGTGCAAGACCGAGTAATACTATTCTACTTGCACGGTACATCGTTGGGCCGCCGCACATGTGCTCTGCATCGCCTGCATCACCGGTGCTCTATACTGTAAAATAATTGAAATGTCAATTTATGAACATTTTTGCTATTAAATGCTGCTATAATATCACATGGACAATTTATATCTCTGTAAAGTTCCCAAACAAATGAAATTACATTACCTCATGGCGTAGAACATTTTCTTGTTTTCTTGTTTAGTTGACAATTTAAATGGTGAACCTTCATTTGAAATTAACCCCGTAAAAGAAATCCATGTACACACAGATATGCACACGAGGGTTTATCAGGCAAGGAGTAAGGGATGGGGAGAGGCATGCTTAACATAATCACCAGTATAAGCATTACAATGTATTTGGACACAAAATGAAACTTTCAACAAACACCAGTGGTAAATCCTTGCATTGCAAAGTAACCATATGAGTATATTACAAAACAGAAGCAATCATTTAGAATTTGAGTACTAACAGCACAAAACTTACCATATCAACACAATGAACAAATATATATATATATCCCTGAACCAATCTGTTCCAACAACATGTTCAATTATGCAAGTCTAATATCCCAGAAGGGTAGGGTGACATGAAGGGAAGGCATGCGTTGCAGAAAATATACACAAATGAAGGGAAGGCACCATTTCATCTTTATATTAAGCAGTATACAGAGGTCATATTGTAATTGTGCTAGAGCGCCAATATACACAAATGGGTAAATTGGTATTGCATTGAGTTTGTCAAGTGAGGTATAAGTAAATTAAATTGAATGACATTAACAAATGATGAAACACATAAGACGTGATTCACATACCTGGGTTCATATGAAAGATGAGGAATAAGACGTGATTCTCATACCTGAGTTGATATGAAATTACGACAGGATCACTCTGAAAATGAGGGTCAAATCTGAAAACTTTAAACACTCTTTCTGATATCAAAAGATGAGGAATTAATCAGAGAATGTCACGTACCTAAATTTTACAATAATTCATGATGCAGCGTAGTGGAAGAGGACGGTGAGGAAATAGATTGGGCTCAGGGAGAAATAAAATGTTCATCCATTCAAGTGGGGTTGTCACAACCGGACAGCCAACCATTGAATAATTATGTCATTGTCTCCCAAATCATCATTGCCCATACCCCAGGTGGATCATGACATGATGCCGCCATCGTCCATAAATATCATATGAAGACAGCATGCATAAGTGAGGTGGGGTTGCTCGACTGTGCCCTCCACTACCCACAATTGCCCTTGCTGTTCACATAAGTGAATGGGGGCAACAAACATGCTTAAACACATTGGAGTTAATTCTATCATTTTTTTGCTATGATACAAGAATAACAGTAGCCCGCTTAATAGGATGGATAACCCTCGGTTGAGTGGGATACATTGACCCACCTAAAACGGTCGGACAGATTGCCTCTCTCGCATCCGCCTCGCATCTGTTCCTAGTCGCACCCTTGATAAGTCCCAACACAGCTATAGCACCATATTTGGAACAGGAAGCCATTTGACCCTTGTACTGCACTTATGATTATCAAGGCAAAGTAAGAACAAGCATGTCACATCTGCAAATGAATGTTGCAAACATATGTCAAATATAGCCAATGACCTCTAACTATACACATATAAGTCAGGGCTACGTGAGTATAGTTTTTCTAATGGCAAATCTAAATTTCTAGGTCTACCCTGAGTACATTAACAATAAGATCCAAAATACATAATCAACACAAGCGGTCACATGATATTAAAGTGCCATCTAACATTAATTACTATGTCAAATAGGTCATTGTAGCAAACAAATACATGATTATCACTACTGCAGAATTATTTAAACTTCGCAAACATGAGCAAAGTCTTCATCACCAGAAAATATCTGCACCTCATCCAACACCGCATCACAATGTTATTTTTACCAAAAATCTGAATCCCAAACTCATATAATTTCAAGTTCAGTTCAATGTTGGGCAGAGAGTTTTCATATGGGTTTGACTTCTGATATCCTGGTATATAGCCAAACATGCCTAAGGTCAGTGCTAGTTGCATTTTCCATATAGCTAAGGTCGATGCTAGCATCACACATATTGCATTCAGGGTCGGTGCTAGTTATGGTTTCACACAGCTAGGGTCGGTGCTAGTTGCACCTTCTGTAGAAAAAGTCGATGCACATTTTGATATGCGCACATTTGAAGTCGATGCTAGTTGCACCTTGTGCATACTAAGGTCGGTGCTAGTTGCATAAAGGGTCGGTGCTAGTGTCATATATCTTGCATACGAAGTCGATGCTAGTTGCACCTTGTGCATACTAAGGTCGGTGCAAGTTGCATAAAGGGTCGGTGCTAGTGTCATATATCTTGCATACATAGTCGATGCTAGTTGCACCTTGTGCATACTAAGGTCGGTGCTAGTTGCATTAAGTAATGATATTAAGTAATGATGAAACATGTTGTGTATGTGATTTTGATGATTACAAAATACCTTTGTTGCTTGGCCGTGTGCGAGAATGGTTATTCATGTCATCATGTGTATGGAGGTTGAAATGGTTGAGAAAATGATCATAAACTATTTCTATTGTGATATCATCATGTGGGAGTATTGTGATTCTATAAGGCTCATACGTTGTGATTCTATAAGGCTCATACGTGCTTTGAGGTTAGCACAAATATTGCATATACATTGCTCTACACTTGGTGAGATTGCTTTGTGATGTGTGGGTTGATGAGCTTGGCGATTGAACAAATGGAGAATCCATGGTGATACTCTTCTAATCTTGAGTTGGAAAAATGGGTTCTCAAGTGCTTTCATAGAGATCTTTCATGGGAATTCTTATGAGCCTCATGCTAATTCTTTCATAATCATATTTCATGTCATTTGGGTCTCGGCCTAAACAGAGCTTCATATGTTAATGTATGACCCATATATTTTGATCTTGATCTAACATCTTGCTTTATCATGTTTTTCAGGATGATAAATCATGATTGATCTTCATGGGATTATGGTAACATTTAATCAATTGTTTCCCTTTGGTTTGATAGAGATTTTAGTTATTTTTCAAACTCAAACTGCCTTACAGTCTTCACCATTTTCAATCCAACCGTTGGATCTCCCCTCTAAAAATAATATGTTGTAGCTCTGGGAGTCCTCTTTCCAACGCCTCTAGTCTTGCTTTGATCAGAGTTCGGAGCTAGGAGAATTAATTCCTGTCGCCGAAGCGTGCAGAGCCATTTTTGTGAAGCTGCCTGAAAGGGTCGACCCTAAGGGTCGACCCCTCAAAAAAGGGTCGACCCTTGGGGTCGACCCCTGTAAACCAGAACCAAAGTTTGTTCTGTTTGGGTTCTGGAAACCCAAGGGTCGACCCCTGGGGTCGACCCCTTGAATTGTGGAAACCCGAGGGTCGACCCCAAGGGTCGACCCATGTAAAACAGAACACAAAATCCGTTCTGTTTGGCTTCTGTATGCCCAAGGGTCGACCCTAAGGATCAACCCCTTCAGTTCCGACCTCTAGCCGCCATTTTTGACCGCCGTTCTCTTGCTCCAAAAGTCTTCCAATCAGAGTCCAACTTCTCCTAATCACTCCATAACTTGTGGGTCTTGTCCAAGGGCTGTCCCTTGACCATTCTAACATATATATACTTCTCCTTTGGTCACAAACCCTAAGGAGAGGGGTGAGATCCGATTTTTGGGTGTTTTGCTAACCCTTGTGTATGCAGGTTCGGAGTTGAAGCTCCCAAGCCCTCTTCCACCTTGTTCTGAGCTTATATGTGAAGGGAAGAACGTGGATTCAAGTCCCTAATCGATCCTCTACTGGAAGCAACGTGGAGAATCAAGATACAAGCATCATCTATGCAAGAATCGATCATTTCTCTTCAAGAACGGTTCCTCATCCTACAGAAGCTCTTCATCGAAAATCTGAGGGAGTTGTCGTGATCTTTCACTTCTGTGTTTTTGTTTGAGATTGCTCAAGGTCTTGAATGATTATCTATGAGGTGCAATATATATATATACATGTTCATTTGTTCATCTATTGATTGCTATCTTATTAGTGCTATGCTTTTCATCCTAAGTAATAAGATGAACTAATGCTTTCTTTTCTCTTGAAGAAGAAGAAGGAAGAGTGGTACCACAAGGATGAGAGTAGAGAGGTGAAGAAGAAATTAGAAGAAGGTAAAGAAGTGCATCTCGAGGAGACGAAGAAGATGATGTCTAAATCATAATCATCCGTCAACAAGCAAGGAGAATCCGTTTGTGCTGAAGAAGGGGGAGCCTTATACTTGATGCATACTTCTAGTTTTCATCTATAGAATTCGTTGGGAGGTCATAGCATATATATGTTTTGATTCATATACATTTCAGATAATATCTTGTGTGGGTGTTCGGCGAAGGGGATCTCTGAATGTGTGTGTTGTTATATGTGTGCTGATTGTGCGGAGTATATCCGCGTGAGTGTTGTTGTTGGGAGCTTTCTCCCGTGTGGTTGAGTAGGCATTGTCCTACGTGTGTGTGGACGGAGTTGTGACTCCGTGTAAGGAATTTGTTTGGGGTGTGTTCCCTAGTGTGTGTGTGTGTGTGTGTGCTGTTGTGGCAGCAAGTTGAGGCAAGGCCTTGTGTGTGTGGTTTGCTGCAAAAGTAGTGTGTGTGTGTTGGGGTTCGTCCCCGTGTTGCTACATTTTGTAGCGTGTAGTGAAGCCTCACCAGTTTGGTGAGGGGTGGACGTAGGGAGCCCGTCGTGGTCCCGAACCACCTTAAAAATCCCCGTGTCTTGTGGTTTGATTCTTGTGATTGTGTGTTCACTATCTCATCTGTTTGTGCCATCGTGTGAGCTCGGCGAGATTGAGTGAATCAAGTCTAAACTTGTTTAGATTAATTTCCTCAATCCTATCAATCTTCTATATTCTGCTGTGTGGTAATTGTGTTTTTAATTGGACATAGTTTTTAGTAGAAGGATCTATTCACCCCCCCTCTAGATCCGTGTTCCTGCACTACGGGACCCAACAATTTGTATCCGAGCGAGGCTCTGTTGTCCCTAGATCTTGCGATCTACAGAGTGATCCCAGTGCATTCCACTATCATGAATTTTTCTACTGAACATATATCTATGAACTGTTTGCCAATCTTCACTGGTGTGAATTTTGATTCATGGCTAGGTAAACTGTGTGTGGTGATCAATTCTACTAATCCTAGTCTTTGGAAATTGATTTATCATGGTCCACACACATTACCTCTAGATGAGACCAAGTGGTCTAATCAGGATAAAATAATGCATCATGATAATGTTACTGCTTTGAGTTTATTGGAAGCTTCCGTGAATACTAACAAGTATCCATTTGTATCTTCTTGTAGGACGGCAAAGGAGCTTATGGACCGGTTGATCAAAGCTCAAGAAAAGGAAAGACAAAAATGTCTCATGGCCGATGATGCTGATCAACAAAGTGACAAAAGTGCAGAAGAGGTAAATTCAGATTCTGAAGAATTTACTCTTGATGATCTTGTTGAAGCTTATGATGAGTTGAAAAAATAATATAAGAAAGTCAAGTCAGAAAATAAAAAATTGAAAAAGAAATCTGAAAACTTGGTCCATGAAAATGGTTCTTGTGATAAATGTTCTGAGCTTGATAACTTGACTGAAATCTTAGAGCATGATGTTGAATGTCACAAAGAAACCATTGCTTGTTTGAGAAATGAGAATGTTACCCTCAAGAACAAAATCAATCAATTGGAGAAAACTGAAAAAGATCTAAGAAACAAAATGGAGTCAAACTCTATTGATCATGATATTTGCAATGAATTGATTATGAATGGTAAACTTGCAAATGAAAATGAAAAACTTGAAAAAGGAAATGCATTGTTAAAATCTGAAAATGAAGAATTGGAACATCTAAACACAACCATGTCTAAAAAATTACTTGCTTTTGAATAAGGGGAAAGTTTGGTTGTTGATGAATTTGACAAGATGTATGTGTTAGAACAAAAGATGGAAAGCTACCAAACCATCAATGCCCAATTGAATGAAAAAGTCATTTCTTGTGACAATGAGATCATTTCCTATGAATTGCACATTTCATCTCTTGAAAAAGAAATTCTTGATCAGAAAGCTTCTTTGTCTAAGTTTGTAAATGGGGAAGAAAATCTGAACAAGATATTGGGAACTAAGGTGAATTTCCAAAGAGAGGGGCTGTGCTATAATCCTGTGAACAAAAAGAATTTTGAAAACAAAGTCTATAAATCCTTTGTCCATAGTTCAAACATAGCCAGCACATCAAATGAGTCTCCAAATAAAACTACTGCTCAAACAACAAAGAGATCAAATGAAAATCTGGAAAAGAAACAAAACTTGCATCAAAAGGCTAAAAGTGTTGGTGTCACGATGAATGCTAAGAAAAATCATGTTACACACACACATGCATCCACAAAGAAAATCTCATGTTTTTATTGTGGTGAACTTGGTCATATGATGCATGATTATTTTTTGATGAAACCTGAAGATCTAGATGCATGCAAGAAAATGAATGGCTTCACAAAGCCAAGAAAGCTCTTGAACACAAAAAAAACTTTTGATAACTCTTATATTCATGCAAGAAGACCATTTGAAATATTTGCTCCATTGAACTGTTTTCATTGTGGAAGGTTTGGTCACATGATGAACAATTGCTTTGGTTTGAAAAATGAGAACATCTCTTCAAACCCACAAAAATTTCATGCTCATTCTTACAAGAAAAATCTGAAGTCTTTTGATTGTTGTTATTATTGTGGTGAGTTTGGACATACCATGTATGATTGCTCTTTAATGTATTTTGATGATATGCATGTCCAAAAACTGTGGAAGGCACCCTCTAGAGGTGCAACTAACCATCCGGGACCCAAGACGGTTTGGGTACCCAAAACAACCAAATGAGAACTTTGTTGCAGGATTGCCTTAAGGCCAAGGGGAAGGCTCTAAGTCGACTTGGCCAGTCTTTGGAGCAATGCTTTGGTAAACATGGGTTGTCCTTGAATTGATACTAATTTGATTGTAGAGGCAGTCTTATGTGTTTCATATGCTTTATATGCATAGACTTGACTCTTTACACATGTTGGACTAAACCTGAAATTTCTGAAATTAGTTTTGAACTCATGACAGCTTGAGTCAATCACTTGTATTAATATTTGCAATTCATCATACAGACTTGCAGCTCATAAGAGATTATCTTGTGGAAGAAAAACAGTGAAATTAGTTTTCTCACTTGTATTGAATTGAGATTGACATGAATTGAGCTCTTTTCAGTGCAGGTTTGATAATGACCATCAACCTTTGAAATCATGGAGAGAAAGAAAGGAGCTCAAGAGGACTTCAATGCAAGATTTGATCTGCTTCCATTTCTTTTGGCTAATATCATTCTATTTCTTGCAAGAGAGAAAGAAAGGAGGTTAAGAAGACTTCAATGCCAAAGTTATTCTACTTCTATTGAGATTTGGAGCATGTTGATGAAGATTACTCAACCAAAATAAAGCAAAGAATTTGAAGATGTCAATAAAGGTAACACAAGGTAAAGGTGAGAAAATAAAGTGTTTGGCTGAAGTTCTATGGTCTTGATGTTAATGCCATAACTTGAAAGACAGTGATTGTGAAGGTTTGGATACCCCTTGGTTGTTCTTGATAATATGGATAATGAATGCTTGGCTGAATGGTATTGAAACATCTGAGCAGTATATATGAGAGTGTAGCCATTGAATACTTTTTGCTAAACCCCCGATGTCAAATAAGAATACATTTGTTTCTGATCATCATTTCAATGATTACATGGTATATAAAATGGTGACATGTGGAAGGGCAGGTCAAGCCTGTCTGAAAGCTATCACCATGCGTGAGGATGTGCCTCCGCCTGGTACCATAAATCATATATGCATATGGCATCCAACTTAAATGAATTTTCTGAAATCATGCATTAATTATGGAGGAGTTTTACATGCTGAAAATATTGAAAATGATGTTTTTCCATTCTCTCAGTATGATGATATTGTGTTTGTGACTGCACATCTTGAGGACTGAAGTTGATCAATGTTCCATGATCTTTACCAATGTGCCACGCATCTTTCTGGATAAAAGTACAATTGTTTTCAAGAAAAGTTCACATGTGATGATTTTGATGATTTGAATGAATTTTCTGAATTCTCTTTTCAGAATAAAATTATGTCCTCACATTTAAATTTTTGATAATGTGTGTCATACATTAGTTGCATTGGGTGCATATAGTGTGTCTTGTTGCATAGTTGGCATTTTCAGCATACATATAGTGCATATTTTAAAATGCATCATTTTGCACATTTCATGTTGCATAAATGCCAAAATGAATACATCCAACAATTGGTCTCATATCTTTGGAGTCAACATTTCAAGAACTGAAATTACATATCTTTTCATTTTGCATTGCATATGCATATCTTCATCGTATGCTAGCATGTTATTATATACTATTTAACCCCTTCCTTGAAACTTCTAAGACCATATACTTCATTGATAAATAATGTTGCATCTGAGTCTTAACAAGTGTGCTTCATGTAAAACTCTAAGGGGGAGCATTTCATGCTTATTGCATTTACATAAGGGGAGCTACACTATCCTGTTCTAAGTTAAATTTTCTCCATACATGTTAAATCAAATTCGTATACTTCATGCACTTTAATGTGAAATTGAGTGTTGTTCATAAGAATATAGTAATTTCATTTCAACACTCTAAAGTAATTCAACTTGCTGCATGGATGATAAGAGACAGTTGAGGAAAAAGCTATCTGCCTCCACATACAAAAAAATGGTTGATATGAAAGGCAGAGCAATGCTAAGTCTCACTGAGTAAACTGGGCACATGTCACCTGAGACGTGATGTGGTTCATTTCTGAAAAGTGATGACTAAAGTATCTCTGTTCAAATGAGGTGATAAGGTTCAACATTCTGAGTAACCGAGGATTCTGGCATGAGCTCCATGTGTCTCCTCGCGTAAAAAGGAATTATTTTGAACCTGATCCTTCTTAGAAAAATTCAGATTGTCAGTATGAAAATTTTTGATGATATATTTGATTGAGGTAGAGCGAAGCCTCCAATACGTTGTTCTCTAGATTGAAATGTAGTTTGTACACTTACTATTGTGTTTACTTGAAAATCTGGTTATCCATATGGCTAAGATTCATACTCATGTTACTCACTTACACATGGTAATTTGATTTGATATGTATTTTGAAAATTTGATTAATTGCTTGACTTGCTGTACGTCTTCTCATATTTATCTGCACAATCCTCTAGGTGTAATCATGAGCATTCTGAACTTAATGACTCACTTGCACTTTTCCTACATCTATCACTTCTTGTGAAGGAGTTTTGTTGCAAGTATCTATAGATATCTGCTTGATTACATTATATGCATTTCATGCCTCATCACTTTCATACATCTTGTTTCATGTATTTCACAAGAAAACTAAAAATCAAAAATTTGAAAACCATAGTCAGTCATCTATTGTGTTCATGTCAAAGGAGGAGCTTTACATGTGATCTTATCTGCCCAACTCATCAGGACTTATATGAGTCAACATCTTTTTATGGGTGTTTGAGTGTTGTCTGCTTGCTCATCATTGTCATGCCATACACCATTTCCAATTGCTGTAACTTGTGAGCATTTGCATATCGTTTTGTCATCTTGCATTCTTCATGACCATATTGTCCACATTTGCATTTCCAATTTCAACAATTTGTATCCAACAATTTTGCAATTAGTTCATGCATATTCGCATTTTAGTTCATGTCATCTTACATCCCCCATCATGATCCCCATTTCTGATTGTGTCAAAGGGGGAGAGAGAGCTTTATGACAGAGCATTATAGCATAAATATTTTATCATCATCAAAATGGGAGAGATTGTTGTGTATGTGATTTTGATGATTACAAAATGCCTTTGTTGCTTGGCCGTGTGCGAGAATGGTTATTCATGTCATCATGTGTATGGAGGTTGAAATGGTTGAGGAAATGATCATAAACTATTTCTATTGTGATATCATCATGTGGGAGCATTGTGATTCTATAAGGCTCATACGTTCTGATTCTATAAGGCTCATACGTGCTTTGAGGTTAGCACAAATATTGCATATACATTGTCTCTACACTTGGTGAGATTGCTTTGTGATGTGTGGGTTGATGATCTTGGCGATTGAACAAATGGAGAATCCATGGTGATACTCTTCTAATCTTGAGTTGGAAAAATGGGTTCTCAAGTGCTTTCATAGAGATCTTTCATGGGAATTCTTATGAGCCTCATGCTAATTCTTTCATAATCATATTTCATGTCATTTGGGTCTCGGCCTCAAACCGAGCTTCATATGTTAATGCATGACCCATATATTTTGATCTTGGTCTAACATCTTGCTTTATCATGTTTTTCAGGATGACAAATCATGATTGATCTTCATGGGATTATGGTAACATTTAATCAATTGTTTCCCTTTGATTTGATGGAGGTTTTAGTTATTTTTCAAACTCAAATTGTCTTACAGTCTTCACCATTTTCAATCCAACCGTTGGATCTCCCCTCTAAAAATAATATGTTGTAGCTCTGAGAGTCCTCTTTCCAACGCCTCCAGTCTTGCTTCGATCGGAGTTCAGAGATAGGAGAATTAATTCTTGTCGCCGAAGCGCGCAGAGCCATTTTTGTGAAGCTGCCTGAAAGGGTCGACCCCTTAAAAAAGGGTCGACCCTTGGGGTCGACCCCTGTAAATCAGAACCAAAGTTTGTTCTGTATGGGTTCTGGAAACCCAAGGGTCGACCCCTGGGGTCGACCCCTTGAATTCTGGAAACCCGAGGGTCGACCCCAAGGGTCGACCCATGTAAAACAGAACACAAAATCCGTTCTGTTTGGCTTCTGTATGCCCAAGGGTCGACCCCTTCAGTTCCGACCTCCAGCCGCCGTTTTTGACCGCCGTTCTCTTGCTCCAAAAGTCTTCCAATCCGAGTCCAACTTCTCCTAATCACTCCATAACTTGTGGGTCTTGTCCAAGGGCTGTCCCTTGACCATTCTAATCATATATATACTTCTCCTTTGGTCACAAACCCTAAGGAGAGGGGTGAGATCCGATTTTTGGGTGTTTTGCTAACCCTTGTGTATGCAGGTTCGGAGTTGAAGCTCCCAAGCCCTCTTCCACCTTGTTCTGAGCTTATATGTGAAGGGAAGAACGTGGATTCAAGTCCCTAATCGATCCTCTACTGGAAGCAACATGGAGAATCAAGATACAAGCATCATCTATGCAAGAATCGATCATTTCTCTTCAAGAACGGTTCCTCATCCTGCAGAAGCTCTTCATCAGAAATCTGAGGGAGTTGTCTTGATCTTTCACTTCTGTGTTTTTGTTTGAGATTGCTCAAGGTCTTGAATGATTATCTATGAGGTGCAATATATATATATACATGTTCATTTGTTCATCTATTGATTGCTATCTTATTAGTGCTATGCTTTTCATCCTAAGCAATAAGATGAACTAATGCTTTCTTTTCTCTTGAAGAAGAAGAAGGAAGAGTGGTACCACAAGGATGAGAGTAGAGAGGTGAAGAAGAAATTAGAAGAAGGTAAAGAAGTGCATCTCGAGGAGACGAAGAAGATGATGTCTAAATCATAATCATTCGTCAACAGCAAGGAGAATCCGTTTGTGCTGAAGAAGGGGGAGCCTTATACTTGATGCATACTTCTAGTTTTCATCTATAGAATTCGTTGGGAGGTCATAGCATATATATGTTTTGATTCATATACATTTCAGATAATATCTTGTGTGGGTGTTCGGAGAAGGGGATCTCCAAGTGTGTGTGTTGTTATATGTGTGCTGATTGTGCGGAGTATATCCTCGTGCGTGTTGTTGTTGGGAGCTTTCTCCCGTGTGGTTGAGTAGGCATTGTCCTACGTGTGTGTGGACAGAGTTGTGACTCCGTGTAAGGAATTTCTTTGGGGTGTGTTCCCTAGTGTGTGTGTGTGTGTGTGTGTGTGTGTGTGTGTGTGTGTACTGTTGTGGCAGCAGGTTGAGGCAAGGCCTTGTGTGTGTGGTTTGCTGCAAAAGTAGTGTGTGTGTTGGGGTTCATCCCCGTGTTGCTACATTTTGTAGCGTGTAGTGAAGCCTCACCGGTTTGGTGAGGGGTGGACGTAGGGAGCCCGTCGTGGTCCCGAACCACCTTAAAAATCCCCGTGTCTTGTGGTTTGATTCTTGTGATTGTGTGTTCACTATCCCATCTGTTTGTGCCATCGTGTGAGCTCGGCGAGATTGAGTGAATCAAGTCTAAACTTGTTTAGATTAATTTCCTCAATCCTATCAATCTTCTATATTCCGCTGTGTGGTAATTATGTTTTTAATTGGACATAGTTTTTAGTAGAAGGATCTATTCACCCCCCCTCTAGATCCGTGTTCCTGCACTACGGGACCCAACAAAACACATAAGACGTGACTCACATACCTGGGTTCATATGAAAGATGATGAATAAGATGTGATTCTCATACCTAAGTTGATATGAAATTGTGGCAGGATCACACTGAAAATGAGGGTCAAATCTGAAAACTTTAAACACTATTTCTGATATCAAAAGATGAGGAATTAATCAGAGAATGTCACGTACCTAAATTTTACAATAATTCAAGATGCAGCATAGTGGAAGAGGACGGTGAGGAAATAGATTGGGCTCAGGGAGGAATAAAATATTATCATCCATTCAAGTGAGGTTGTCACAACCGGACAGCCAACCATTGAACAATTATGTCATTGTCTCGCAAATCATCATTACCCATACTCCAGGTGGATCATGACGTGATGCCGCCTTCGTCCACAAAACCCATATGAAGACAGCATGCACAAGTGAGGTGGGGTTGCTCGACTGTGCCCTCCACCACCCATAATTGCCCCTGTTGTTCACATCGGTGAATAGGGGCAACAAACACGTTGACACACATTATAGTTGATGCACAGCAAACCTGCAAATATACACCGGGCATGCGTAGTTACTTTAAAACACTAAATCCTATACATTGTAAACTGACCGCATTAATAAATAACGATACATTAATGAAGCAAGCATTTAAAATTTGAGAGCAGCAATAGCGATTAATGAAATGGCCTGGTTCAATACAAACATAAACATCAACATGTTCTGAATATAGTCTATTACTGTCTAAAATTTGTCAACAAAATCTTAATTCTGGAGCCATAATTGTGTAGCAATGGTGTCCCTAAAAACCCTTCCCTCGTGGATGTCACAAGATGCCACGGGTGCAGTAGGATCAACATCTACATCCTATGCATCATTTTCAACAGTCGGAGCATGCAAAAAGTAGTAATCTTCACCATGTTCTCGACGAATGAAGTTCTGTACCACACAGCAGGCAACTACCATGAGTATTTAAGTTCGAAAAGGATACATGTTCCCTTTCTTTAAAGTTGCAAACCGCATCTTCAAGACCCCAAATGCTCGTTCTACTACATTCCTTAATTAGGCATGGCGGTGATTAAACTTGTCTCATAAGCTATGATATGCTGTATTATGATGGCCCTGGAACCGGGCTATATGATACTGCTCATTCCTATACGGTGCAATGAAACTCCCAATATTTGCATAACCCAGATCAACCAGATAGTATTTGCCTGTAGGGAAGCAATAGGCGGCGAAGTAGAATGAATAGAGAATATTGAAAAATGTTACTATAAGTCCAAGGAGTGAAGTTACCTGGAGGCACCCTAAATCCACCATGCTCTATTACCTGCCTCAAGATCTTTTAGTCACCAGCCGAACCTTCCCACCCCACAGAAAGGTATTAGAATTGTAAATCAAACGAGACAACTGCCATGACATTTTGTGCGACTTGTTGTTTGCGATTGCGATAGCGTGGGTGCTTCGATCCCACTACATTCGCGGGTATGTGGGTACCATCAATTGCCCCGATAGCATTCTACACAACCACTATCAAGTGCTTCAATATTAGAAAATATAGTATCGTGAATAAGAATTGCGATGCACATGAGTAATTTCCAATAATAAATGATGTCGTGTCAACTATAGTACCTTGAAGAACGGGCAGAATTTGTTCTGGTGTCACATGAAAGGGTGGACGTCATCACCTACTGTATGGAGTTGAATGTATGTGTGTCTAAGTTCCACAAGCGCCCTCGTCAGAGTATTAACATAAAAGCTTATATTTTGTGATGAATGTTGGAAGTGCTCACACAAGGCTCCTGTTGCCACACCATGTCCCATAGCATATAAGAACATACCTAACTGTTCATTGGCAGTAATGGACCGACTATCTTTGATCAAACCCCTTTCTAGTAGAACATCCCGTAAGCGTGTAAACATCGCAGGGTTAAGCCTGAATATATTATAGCATCGTCTTTCAAGACCAGCAAGAATATTGTGGATCCAAGCATGCCCACCATACCGCGAGGTATGCATGGGCCTCCTTACCATTTCTGGAACCTCATCTTCGGAAACTTCTCCCATTAAAACATTGTATGTTACCGAACCAACTATGTGGAACACCTCATTCTCCTCCAATAGAATGTCCCTAATCAATGTTGATTCGTTTATATGGGGTACTACAATTACACAAAGGTCAATGTTAGGAAGTGATATAGTTTAGTCACATAAGTTTACATGACATACATTGATTGATGATTGATAATACTACAAAGTCATGATTGGAATGAAATCCATAAGTCAAGATACATATACAGTCACAAAGTAACAGCCCACGTCTACATAACTGACCAACTTAGCGGCCTCGTAATATGATAACAAGCATCCCCAGCAATACAAAAAGAACACATATTAGGATAATAAGCAAAAGCAATATGATGGACAGGTTTTGGAATGAAACAAGGGTAGGCATCTGATGCATTAGGTTTGGCACATTAACGTCTTCATGTCTACCCCTGATCAATGGCCTCGCATGCGTCAATTGCCCTACATGAGGCACGACATTTACATGCATTTGACCTCTTAATGCCTTCTCGGTTTCTTCAATGGACCTACATCCCATATACTTATCCCCTAGGTATCTGCTGACTTGCGCATAACTCTCTCCCCAAGTGTAGTACCATCCTAAAGAGCGCCCAACCCACATGACGTAACACTTAAAGTTCCCCATTACCAAACTCCTTGCGTCCATGCAATAGGACAGAAGCAAGCAATAGACACATTTCTGAAATGAGTTAACAATGATTACAACAACTTCATAGAAATACGACATCGTACAAACAGTTAAATCAGAGTTTGGTACAACACCATAAACGATACAACATCAGAGTTTTAAGTAGTACAACACCATAAATGATATAACACCAGAGTCTTAAGTAGTACAACACCATCCATAGCAATAACCACGTACTCCAATTCATAACAACATCAATAACTAGCACCACCTCATGGATCTTCATAGAAGATCCACCCCAAGTTGTCTTCGTCATCGAGGGCCATGAATATTGCTTTGAAATTTGCGTCTTTGAATGACTTGGCTGCCCCGTACAACATGTCATGGGTGAAGCCAGGAAGACACTTCAGCTTCTGTAAACACAACTTGATTGAGCATGGATCGTCAATCGTGCCTACCGAAGAGGATGAAGGAACGATGTGGCTCTTCTGGAATTGAAGCCTTTAATCATTTAGTGAACATAGCCTTTCCAATGCGTCTACTGTTCCATCCATGTTTTTGTTGCGCTTTTGCCTCGTTCTCCTATAAGTAGGGGTCCCAAAACACCTTGCCTTATTTGGGGAGGTTGCCTCATCATCGGTGGGATGCTTAGCGGGGGGTGAAGGCGTATACTCTCCAGTCCCACTCGAGAACTGTTGAGAAGGTAATCATGACTGAAATGTATGCTGCCGTCTGTAGTCTCATCAAGATATTCCCTCATGCTGTGTAGGACATTGTGACGGGGGCATAAAGAAAGGGTTGAAATCTTGCTCAACATCTAGGGGAGGTGCATGTCCACTGCCACCAAGGGGGCCAATTGAAGTCTAGTGGCCCCAATTAGGATCCCCGGTCCCTTGTTGCGGCAGAGATGTCTCATCGTCACCGACCGACCTTCGATCATCCAAATCAACGACAGGAGCATTAGTGTTCAATACAAGACTTCCTCGGGCCATGGTCTTCCCACACAATATGTCCATTTGCTCTTTGCACTCAAAAGGCTTCCCCAATAAGGTCTTGTACTCAATGTTAGTCTGAATTTGGAGGAGATGATAACATTTATTAGGTGAATAAGACCTAACTTGTATAAATTTTAGTGTTGTCAAATGAAATTGAACATACTGCTATTGTCTCCGCCCAAGCACCCTCATTAGGAGGCACATGAAGTTTCTTGTCATCATCCCAACCCCAGCCAGTACGACCAAGCAATTGTTCAAGTAAGTGATACCATTTTTTCAAGTTCTTCGACTTGTTCATTAAATTACATTTGTCAAAAAATTGATTTGTCGCCTCATTGAATGGGCGGACGATTTCATGTTGCATCCCTACGGTTTTGATGATGTCTCACACTATAAATCAATGTGTTTTATCGCATTCTTGCAATAAAGGTCTGTGCATTTTCTTATTCATATGCATTCAATAGATCAGTGCATGCTTTACTCTAGACGTGGTAAGTCCTTGTCTCGGTGCAAGTTTCTTTTAATAAGCTCAACACTTGTGCTCGTCTCAGTAGAGCTTGGTGCATCTCGCATAAAGTCTGTGCATATTTTGCCGCGGTACATTTCTTTGTTTCTAAGCATGAAGGAGGTCTGTACTTGTTGCATGATTTAGGTCCGTGCATTATTTGTCATTCATCTTTTTGCTTAATGCATATTAAGTCAATGCATGCATTGTCTCGTTCATAAGCTTGCTCGGTGGAAGTTTCTCTAAGTTCTGCATTTCTCACATAAAGTGCTTGCCTCGGTGCAAGTCCTTGTTCATGCACAGGTTCTGATGTTCATAATCTATCTTAGTGCATTTTACTAGGTCGAGTGCACCGAGGTCCGTGCATATCATGTATCTACATCTCACCTCTCGAGGTCGATGCAATATTTGGGTCGGTGTAATTCTTGACTAGATGCATTGTTTGTCTGCTCATTTTATATTTCAGTGCAAATCCAACTCGGTGCAAGCTTTGTCTTGCATCTCTGTTTGTTCTGTGCATTTCTCTTTGCCATCTCGGGGCAGCTCTTGCTTGGACTACATATCCCGACTCGGTGCATTCTTTTCCTTTCTGAATAACATGGAGTCGGTGCAAGGTTTGGTCTGCACCTAGTCGGTGCAACTTTTGGTTAGACGTAGGTATAGGAACTCAACTCGGTGCATACTTTGCTTAAGATAAAAACATGATCGGTGCATAGACAAGTCTACACAACTCACTATAGTTGTCTGTGCACGTTTTGCTCCATGCTCACCAAGTCTATACAAATCTCTATAGCAACGAGGTCGGTGCAGTTCTTGCTTCAGGCCTATTAGACTGGGTGCAAACTTTCCTCTCTGGCAAGAATAAAGTCAACACATCTTTGTGTCTTATGGACTCTTGTCGGTGCATATCTATTGCACGATTGGACTCTATGGTCCGTGCTTATGACGTCATACGTTTTCACAAGTCAGTGCATCTCTCGCTTTTGCTCACTTCAGCTCAGTGCAATCTCTTTTTCACCATGTAGTAAGTCAGTGCAATGGTTGACTTGGAAACTCCTACTCAGTGCAGTTTATGCTTACTTACTCACTACGTCGGTACGACTTGTGCTGAGTGTGTGACAAAATATTTATTCCTTTTCTGACAGTTTATCTGTGCATTCACCAGGTGGATGGCACGTGATCCGAGGAAGATAGAGGTCCAGAACATTCCGACACATGCCTTAACCTTTCAGGCGGGAAACGTGGTATCCACACGCCTAAATTTCTGGAACAGACATATATATATACTAAGGAAAAAGGTTCAAAATATATAGGATGGAATAGTGAAAAAGAAGAGAAGCGTGAGAGCAGTGATGTGGATCAAGAGAGAAAACCAGAGACAAACCACTCCATCAAGAGCAGAGAGAAGATTCTGAGAGAAAGCTGTCTGTGAATCTGAAGATCTACTTCTATAGAAGCTACATTGTTTTGACCTTCAGATAATTGTTTTCCATCGATTTTTTATTTTCAAGTTTCCTTCATTTTCCATTCCATTTTGTTACCCTCCAAGCTTGCTCGGAGGAAGGGAGAAGTTCTCCGGTTTCCCTCCATTGTTCTTGGAGGAAGAGATGTTTGATCCTCTAGCTTTGTGAGTTACTTGGGGGCAATTTCACAGGGTTCCTTTTGCTACGTGCAAAGGAAGGGAGATTCGTTCTCCAGTGCTTCTTCTGGTTGATCAGAAGGCTGAGGAGGGTGTTCCTCAGGGCAAGCTGTTTGGCAGCGGTTGTCACAGACTGAGTCTGCTGTGTGCAATTGATCATTGCAAGGAAACCTTACTCTTCTGAGTGAGGGGTGGACGTAGATTGCGGGTAGCAATCGAACCACCTAAAAAATTCTCTGTCTCTCTTGTGGGTTTGCCTGTCTACTTTGTGCTCGCTCTCCATCTAATTGATATATTGCTTCATCGTGAATTTCTTTCTCGATCTCAATCCATAGTCTAGATATCTCTATTACCTATCTCCGAAGTTTTCTTCTCTACGTTTTGAGGGGTTGAGTAATTGTTTCTGAGTTTATCGATTTTGGGAGTGATCTATTCATCCCCCCCTCTATCTCACTTTCCGTTGTGCGTATCACTTGGTATCAAAGCGGGTTTTCACTATGTGGTCAAATGGCTAGGGTAACTCTGGATCTAATGCTCCTCGGAGCTTCATGACTGAGGGACAATCTATCAGCCGCCCTCCGTTCTTCAATGGTAACAATTATTTTTTCTGGAAAAATAGGATGGAGGTATTCATAAGGGCTCAGAGTCACAAACTTTGGCGGGTGATCACCACAGGGCCATATGATCTACCACCGAACGAAGACACGTGGATAGATGATCAAGTCAAGCTTTCGTCACTCAACTAGACGGCCCTGAACATCATCCAATGCACAGTTCATCCAGACGAATATGCCCGCATCTCAGCATGCAAAATGGCCAAGAAAATGTGTGATAAGTTGGAGTTAATCTATGAAGGTACATCCCAAGTGAAAGCGACGAAGGTAAATCTCCTCACCTCTGAATATGAGCTGTTTAAGATGAGATCAGAGGAGACCATAACTGAGATGTATGCCAGACTATCATTGATTACGAACAGTCTTAAGGAGTTTGGGAAAGAGATATCTGAGGGAGATATAGTTAGGAAGATACTTAGATCTCTAACCTCTACATGGCACACTAAGGCCATTGTGATAGAGGAGTCTAGGGATTTGTTGAGAAAGACAGTCACCGAACTTATAGGATCCCTAATGACGTATGAGATGAATTTCAAGAGGAATGGTGAAGGAAGCGACAAGAAGGGCAAGAATATTGCCCTCAAGGTGTCCCACAGTAAAGGCAATAGCAGCAGCGGGAGTAGTAGTTGTGAGTCTGACGGGCTGTCAGACCTCGACCAGGAGGAGCAAGCAATGCTCACTCGTCAATTCAGGAAATTCTTGAGGACTAAGGGAAAGATCTTTAGAAGAAAGAGGTCATATCCCTCTGGTAAGAACTTTGATTCCAGCAATGATAAGAATAGGAATGCCAAGAAAATCACATGTTTTCATTGCAGGAAACCTGGACATATGAAAGGGGATTGCCCTGATCTTCAGAAGAAGGGTCCCGACTTTCAAAAGAAGAGCTCCAAGGTGCAGAAGAAGAAACCACAAGCAATGGTCTGCACGTGGAGTGATGAGGAAGAAGATCTAGAAGCCAACTCCTCAGAGGAGGACGAAGAAGGAATTTGCCTGATGGCAAACAGCGATGAGGAGGTAACAAACATTTTCGAGAATTTTTCTATTGATGATTGGGAAGACGCCTATGCTGAACTGTTAGATAAGTTCAATTCACTGAGTAAAGAGCATAGGGTTCTGAAAACAAAATTCAATGCTAATACTGAAGAACAAACTCAAATCAGTAAGGAAAATCAAAAATTAAAGGAACAATTAAAAGAAATGATTTCTCTGAAGAAGGAAAATGAAAAGCACAAATCAGAGAACCAGGAAGTTCACACGCAGCTCAACGAACTCAAGATAAAACTTTAAGAAAGTCTGAATGGAAACAGCATGATCACTGATAAGTATGAAGCTGTTAAGAAAGTGAACACTGAACTTCTAAAAAATTGTGAGTCTATGCAAAGAGAGCTGGAAGACAAACAAAAAATCCTAGAAAAATTTGTTCAAGGAAAAACAAATCTGGACTCTATGCTAGGAACAAGGGTAAATTTCAACAAAGAGGGTTTAGGCTATAACCCGACAAATAAGAGACCCTTTGAGTTCAAGACCACTACCTTCTGCCCAGAGAAGGGAAAAGAAAAGCTGGACACACCATTCAACTCAAACAGTAATCAAAATATTCAGCATCCAAAGGAGAAAGCAACAAACCATGCTGAACAACATCTTAAAATAGGGAAGAACTTCACTAAGCCCATTCACCAGAACAGAAATGGTAGCTGGACCAGGCAAATGTATCGGAATAGAAGCTGGAATTACTATAAAAGAATGGACCCGAACAGAAGTTATTGGGGAAATGACATACACCCTCAAAAATTCGGTAATCAACATGCGTACAGAAGATACCTCAGGGATGAAAGGTCTAATAACTGGAATAGATTCCATTTCTCCAGACCAGCTGGACATAATTCTGGTCACAATTTCAATAGACCTGAAAATAAGATGCAAGAGAAAAACAAGCTGAAATAATTTTGGATTCCCAAACCGCTGCTTAAAGATTTAAATGATGTCTTTGGACCCAACTTATCTTGGGTTCCAAACCGCCTTGCTTGATTTTCTCTGTGTAGGTTTGCCTGGCAGCTGAGAACAACAAATGGTATCTTGACAGTGGCTGCTCCAGGCACATGACAGGAGACCGATCCAAGTTCAGCAAGCTAGAAATGAAGGTAAGGGGTCTGGTCAAATTTGGAGGAAAGAACATAGGTAAGATCATTGGGGTTGGCACAGTTGGTAAGTCCTCCACTAACTCAATTGAGAAAGTTTTACTTGTGGAAGGTCTTCAACACAATCTGATTAGCATCAGTCAATTATGTGACAAGGGTCATAGGGTTGTGTTTGATAATAACTCATGTAAAATTTTTGAAATAAATTCTGATCTTGTTAAATTTGTAGCCAACAGGACCAATAATGTCTACATGGTAGACTTAGATGTTGAGTCTGAATCTAATCTCTGCTTGTCTGCTAATTCTGAAAATGATGCTTTTGATTGGCATAGACGTTTAGGCCATGCTAGTTTTTCTACTTTGAATAAATTGATCAAGCATGATTTAGTTAGAGGCATGTCTAAAATCAAGTTTAATTCAATCTCAAAAATCTGTGATGCCTGTGCTCTAGGCAAGAAAACTCGCAAGTCATTTAAGCTCAGATCTGAGCCTTTATCAACCAAACCAATGGAACTCTTACATATAGACCTAGCTTTTTGGTCCAATCAGAACTCTAAGCTTAAATGGGAAAATGTTTGGGTTCGTCATTGTAGATGATTTCACTAGGTTTTCATGGCTACTTTTCTTAGCAAATAAAAATGATGCATTTCAGAAGTTTGAACATTTCTTCAATAAAATCAAACAAGGAGGTTCTCACTGTATTTCAATAATTCAAACTGACCATGGAGGTGAGTTTGAGAATTCTTTATTTTCTGACTTTTGCAATAATTAGGGACTGACTCACAAATTTTCTTCTCCCAGGACTCCAGAGCAGAACGAAATTGTTGAGAGAAGAAATCGGACAATCATCGAAATGGCCAAAACTATGCTGGTCGAAAGTCAGCTTCCCAGGAGATTTTGGGCAGAGGCAGCCAACACAGCCTGCTACACAATTAACCGAGCAATGGTAAGACCTGTGCATAAGAAAACTCCCTATGAACTTCTTAAAGGTAAAAGCCAAATGTTTCATATTTCATAATTTTTGGTTCAAAATGTTTCATCCATAACAATAATAAAAGGGACCTAGATAAATTTGATGCTAGAAGTACTCCAGAAATCTTTCTGGGATACTCTGAAACAACTAGGGCCTATAGGGTTTTCAATGTAACAGACCAAACTATAGAGGAAACTCCTCATGTGATAATTGGTGAATCAACAGATGCTAACAACCTTGATGATGCTGACAGGTCTTCAAAGCATGATGGAGAATTTCTTGAGGAGAAATTGAAGGATGAAAATGAACAATCCGAAGGACAAACCGATCAGAATCAAGTAAGCTCAACCGAACCAGGTGAGTCCTCAACCAATGTTAGATTCTTGAAAGACCACCCTGAGAATAATATAATAGGAGATTTAAGGGATCCCCCTAAGACCAGGTCTCATTTCAAAAGTGTTCAAAATCAAGATTTAATTGCTTTAGTTTCTCAAATTGAACCAAAATCTGTAGATGAAGCCTTAAATGATGCATCTTGGGTCAATGCCATGTCTGAAGAGTTAGGTCAATTTGATAGAAACAATATTTGGGAACTCTTTCCAAGACCTGAGAACACTAATGTGATAGGAACCAAATAGGTATTCAAGAATAAAATGAATGAAGATGGAATTATTTCTAGAAATAAAGCCAGACTAGTAGCCAAGGGCTACTGTCAGGAATTTGGAGTTGACTTCGATGAGTCCTACGCACCTGTTGCTAGGATGGAAGCTATAAGAATATTGTTAGCATTTGTATGCTCCAAAAATATAAAACTTCAACAAATGGATGTGAAGAGTGCATTCTTAAATGGAATTATCAAGGAAGAAGTTTTTGTTGAACAGCCCCCCGATTTTCTATTCTCTACTAAACCTGACCAAGTTTTTAGATTGAATAAAGCCCTGTACGGTTTAAAGCAGGCCCCTCCAGCCTGGTATGAGAGATTAACGGAAATTTTGATCAACAAGGGCTACCAAACAGGTAAGGTAGATCAAACTCTTTTTACAAAAGGCCTTAATGAAGATCTCATCATAGTCCAGGTATACGTAGATGACATTGTCTTCGGCTCAACAAGCACTGATCTATGTAATGAATTTTCAAAATTGATGTCAGCAGAATTTGAAATGAGTTTGGTAGGCGAACTGAAGAACTTTCTTGGCCTGCAGATACAACAGTTGGAGGAAGTATGCTTCATCAACCAGACCAAGTATACATTGGACATTCTCAAGAGGTTTCGCATGAACAACTTGAAGCACATCACAACATCAAGGGTACCAATACCTCATTGGATGCAAATGAGACAGGTAAAGAAGTAGATGTCAAGCTCTATCGAGGTATGATTGGATCTCTACTCTATTTGACAGCTTCAAGACCTGATATACAGTTCAGTGTAGGAATGTGTGCAAGGTATCAATCTAGACCAACTGAATTGCATCTAGTTGCAGTAAAAAGAATTATCAGATATCTGTCTACTACACACACCCTTGGTTTATGGTTTCTTGCATCACACACTCTTGACTTAATTGCATACACAGATGCAGACTATGCCGGGTGTAAACTAGATAGAAAAAGTACTAGTGGTCATTGTGAATTTCTAGGTGGGTGTTTAGTATCTTGAGGTTCTAAGAAACAACATTCTGTGGCCCTCTCCACTGCAGAGGCTGAGTACGTGGCTACAGGGAGTTGTGGTACACAAGTCATTTGGATTAAACACCAGCTTCAGGACTATCAATTAGACATTTGGTGCACACCCATTTTTTGTGATAATACTAGTGCCATCAATTTAGCCAAGAATCGTATCTTACATTCCCGCACCAAACACATAGAAATAAGGCATCATTTCATAAGAGATGAGATTTCTAAGAACACCTTTGAACTGATTCATGTAGGCACTGCTAATCAAATTGATGATATCTTCACCAAGCCTCTAGACAATGAAAAATTCACCACATTAAGGAGAGAATTAGGCTTATTTAAATTATCTTAATTTCTAATCTCCTGATATTACATTTTTTTTAATTTTGGCAAGAGGTTGTGTGAGAAGCCTGTCCTAACCGTGAGGGGGAGTTCTGAGTGTCTGCTGATTAGTTTTCTTTTGTGCATCGATTGAGGGGGAGCTGGGCAGTTAGTGAAGTTTGACTGATTCAAACGTTTGACCAGATGTGTGTCATTGCTGGTTCTCATGATTGAATGAGTGCGGTTCTCTCTCAGTCAGTAGAATCTTATTCATCTCTTAAGTCTATAAGTTTGTGTAACTAAAGTCCAACTAGAATCTTTTCTCTAGTAGACTATCAGAGACTCGGATTAAGTGTCTGAAGTATATCTTCCTGCATTGTTCATGATTCTGGTTCAGTCTAAAACTTGTATGTCTTGATATCTGTCCAAAACAACTTGAAATATAGACTTCAAGACTCATTTCAAAGAAACAGTTCTTCTGGTATTGTCTTCAAACACTTCATATCCACAATATAAGGGATCAACCAAATGAACAAAGGTCTATGGTTTGATCACTGAGAAACTGGGAGCTTCATCAATGAAATGAAGTCTTTCCTATGTCATGAGGTGTCAAATTCAAAAAAAAAATTGCAAAATAAACTTAATGTTTCTGACCATTACAGAGCAATGGTGACAAGGTGGTGAGTAACTGGGGACTCTGGCCTCTGATCAAGGTGTTTCCTCACGAAAAAAGCCACAGTTACTAACTCTGTTTTCTAAAAAGGAGAGGTAATGAGGTTCTCACATTGAGTAACTAGGGATTCCGGTCTCTGTTCAAGGTGTCTCCCTAATGTCAAAGATGTGATTTAAAAACTTACTTATTGGTCTTCTTGAAAATCTCTATAATATCCTTTATATTTGTGCAAATTACTGGAATGCTTGTTCTCAATACCTTGAGCACATCTTCTCTGCTTTTGTCTCTTGTCGTCTACTTAGTATAGTTGTTTGATTAGCTATGTCTTGTCATACTTGTTCATCCCTGCTCTACATCATATACCCTGTATGTGGATAAACTTCCCTCTCATTCTAATTCTCTATTGCTTACCAGAGTTAAAGAATCTTCTCTAGAGTTTAGCGCCTCACTTATTCTCTTAAGATATGCTCATGAGTCTTTCTACACTAAGAAGCCATTGTACTTCTTCTTCATGTCTCCAGCAACTGCATATGTCTTTCATTTCCTTTTGATGATGTCAAAGGGGGAGAGAGGTCATCTGAGAGGTTCAGGGCATCTAAGAGCGAGTTGTAGGGGAGCGGTTTTGGAGAGAGAAGAGGTTCAGAAGATGGTGCTTCTGGGAGAGGCCTTCTAGTTTGTCAGTATGCACATTTTGGTTTGCTCTTGATTGGTTTGCTCTTGATTATTTTTGATCTCTTGTTAATGCCCTGACATTGCTTGATTCATAGTGTTGTCAACATAAAAAAGGGGGAGATTGTTGCATCCCTACGGGTTTGATGATGTCTCACACTATAAATCAATGTGTTTTATCGCATTCTTGCAATAAAGGTCCGTGTATTTTCCTGTTCATATGCATTCAATAGATCAGTGCATGCTTTACTCTAGCCGTGGTAAGTCCTTGTCTCGGTGCAAGTTTTTTTAATAAGCTCAACACTTGTGCTCGTCTCAGTAGAGCTCGGTGCATCTCGCATAAAGTCTGTGCATATTTTGCCGCGGTACATTTCTTTGTTTCTAAGCATGAAGGAGGTCTGTACTTGATGCATGATTTAGGTCTATGCATTATTTGTCATTCATCTTTTTGCTTAATGCATATTAAGTCAATGCATGCATTGTCTCATTCATAAGCTTGCTCAGTGCAAGTTTCTCCAAGTTCTGCATTTCTCGCATAAAGTGCTTGCCTCGGTGCAAGTCCTTGTTCATGCACAGGTTCTGACGTTCATAATCTGTCTCAGTGCATTTTACTAGGTCGAGTGCACCAAGGTCCGTGCATATCATGTATCTACATCTCACCTCTCGAGGTCGGTGCATTATTTGGGTCGGTGCAATTCTTGACTAGATGCATTGTTTAGTCTGCTCATTTTGTATTTCAGTGCAAATCCAACTCGGTGCAAGCTTTGTCTTGCATCTCTCTTTATTCTGCCCATTTCTCTCTGCCATCTCGGTGCAGCTCTTGCTTGGACGGAATATCCCGACTCGGTGCATTCTTTTCCTTTCTGAATAAAATGAAGTCGGTGCAAGGTTTGGTCTGCACCTAGTCGGTGCAACTTTTGGTTAGACGTAGGTATAGGAACTCAACTCGGTGCATACTTTGCTTAAGATAAAAACATGATCGGTGCATAGCCAAGTCTATACAACTCACTGTAGCAGTCTGTGCACGTTTTGCTCCATGCTCACCAAGTCTATACAAATCCCTATAGCAACGAGGTCGGTGCGGTTCTTGCTTCAGGCCTATTAGACTCGGTACAAACTTTCCTCTCTGGCAAGAATAAAGTCAGCACATCTTTGTGCCTTATGGACTCTTGTCGGTGCATATCTGTTGCACGATTGGACTCTATGGTCCGTGCTTATGACGTCATACATTTTCACAAGTCAGTGCATCTCTCGCTTTTGCTCACTTCAACTCGATGCAATCACTTGTTCACCCTGTAGTAAGTCAGTGCAATGGTTGACTTGGAAACTCCTACTCAGTGCAGTTTATGCTTACTTACTCGCTACGTCAGTACGACTTGTGCTGAGTGTGTGACAAAATGTTTATTCCTTTTCTGACAGTTTGTCTGTCCATTCACCAGGTGGATGACACGTTATCCGAGGTAGATAGAGGTCCAGAACATTTTGACACGTGCCTCAACCTTTCAGGCGGGAAACGTGGTATCCACACGTCTAAATTTCTGGAACAAACATATATATATACTGAGGAAAAAGATTCGAAAAGTAGAGGATGGAATACTGAAAAAGAAGAGAAGGGTGAGAGTAGTGTTGTGGATCAAGAGAGAAAACCAGAGATAAACCACTCCATCAAGAGCAGAGAGAAGATTCTCAGAGAAAGCTGTATGTGAATCTGAAGATCTGCTTCTACGGAAGCTACATTGTTTTGACCTTGAGAAAATTATTTTCAAGTTTCCTTCATTTTCCATTCCATTTTGTTACCCTCCAAGCTTGCTCGGAGGAAGGGAGAAGTTCTCCGGTTTCCCTCCATTATTCTTGGAGGAAGAGAGGTTTGATCCTCTAGTTTTGTGAGTTGCTTGGGAGCAATTTCACAGGGCTCCTTTTGCTGCGTGCAAAGGAAGGAAGATTCGTTCTCCAGTGCTTCTTCTGGTTGATCAGAAGGCTGAGGAGGGTGTTCCTCAGGGCAAGCTGTTTGGCAGCGGTTGTCACAGACTGAGTCTGCTGTGTGCAATTGATCATTGTAAGGAAACCTTACTCTTCTGAGTGAGGGGTGGACGTAGATTGCGGGGAGCAATCGAACCACCTAAAAAATTCTCTGTCTCTCTTGTGGCTTTGCCTGTCTACTTTGTGCTCGCTCTCCATCTACTTGATATATTGCTTCATCGTGAATTTCTTTCTCGATCTCAATCCATAGTTTAGATATCTCTATTACCTATCTCCCAAGTTTTCTTCTCTGTGTTTTGAGGGGTTGAGTAATTGTTTCTGAGTTTATCGATTTTGGGAGTGATCTATTCATCCCCCCTTCTATCTCACATTCTATTGTGCGTATCATTTCATTCCACACATGTGATTTGAAATGGCCTTGTTGACATATGTTCTTGTGATATTCATCCACCAAAAGATTACATAAAACTGTGTCTGAACGTCCACTCCAGTTGCACACACGACTCTTGCCCTTCCTATCCGTAACATATTTATCTAACAAAAGTAGAAAAGATAATATAAGAAGACAATGATAATAACGACCAAATAGTACAATTTAGGAGTACAATAAATGAGGTATTCAAATGAAACCACATATTCAAGCAAATTATGAAGCTCGTTGGCCAATAATGGGACATGCTTAAAAATTCACACTCCAAGATTGTCCCACGTACGGAATGTAGAATGAATAAGTTCATACAAGGGCAATGTCCTCCCCTTAAACCACATAACGAGCGATTAAACTGCAAAAAAATTACGGCAAGGGATTAGGGCACACTATGTGAAAGCATTACAGACGTTGTTTTATGGTCATGCTCTTACACACCTCATTATAGTCCTCCCATGATAGATCGCTACCAAGTTGTTTCTTAGAGTCACTGTCCCATGTGAAAACCCCACTTACAATTAATTCTTGAGTTATGACATGGAATGCCTTATAGAAGCCTAGTCTATCCTTCAAGTGAGAGACAGTGAAGTTTGTGCCACATTGGTCGTTGAACGACTTCCGCAGAATGTCCCATGCATAAGACGGGCTAAAATCACCCTGAACCAACTCTTGTACAAGAAGGTCAAGTAATATTGTATCCATTTTCGACGTCCATAGGGCACCTATTCCGAAACGCAACATAATGGGGTGAGTCTACTCACCATTGATTTGGTCATCCATCTGCTACTTATAGTAAAACAATAGCCTACTAATTTTTTTACAAGTTAAAATGTACACTCATTATTTGCACTTTCTTATGTTAATGGAGTGTTACGCAAGTCTGCTGCTTTTCTTTAGCCAAACTAATTTTTTAATTTCCATGGATTGCAGTATGTGTTGTATATCAATATAATGTCATGATCTGTTATGGCCTTTTTAATGAGGTTCATTGATATCATGTTCATCATATAAGCAGAGTAAATGCACTTACGTACTTCATCTGTCAAATGTGGATATTTTGACACAGTAAATCAGAGTTACACCTATATATGTATGCCGGCCAGGGGTAAATAAGACAATATAGCATATAATTGAGGGCTACCATAACAATAAATGTTATAAGAAGAATGCATGAAGGAAAGAAGAAGAATGAACATCAGATAAGAGAAAAAGGATGGTTTATGCATTAGTTAAATGAATACATTTTTGCATGATGAGAACCTCATTACAGGTGTAATGTTATTTGCCATGAGAAATTAAGGAGACAATATAACATATAATGAATCCATGACCATAAGTAAATGAGGAGATGCACAGTATATATATTTTGAAACAATAAATCATATGAGCAATTGTATATATATGCTCTTGTAAGATAAATGACACAATAGAACATGGCAACTACATATTTACATGACAATTAAATGCCACAATAACAGTACAAAATATATGGCAATTGCAGATTTAATTTCTTCTGAAGCGGATGACAATTACAAAAGGGGGAGAAGTCGAAACATATCGGACTGTGACATCATGTCGTCCAAATGAGGGGAGAAGACAGAGTCCTCTAAATCTGGATAAACAAAAGTAATAGAACTTAAGTTTATTTCAGGAAATCTGAATCATACAGTTGAGGTTGCGAGATAAGAAGAATCATTCAAATGCTTTTTCTCAGAAAGGATTCTGAGAAACTTCTATTGGACAGGGCATTCTTCAAAATCAGGTGTACATATGGTTTCCTAGAATCAGATATGCAAGCCTAAATCTGAAGGGGGACTGGGACTTAATCAAGCTTATATGGGTAAGTTGCTTTGGGATATTATCCAAACAAAGTAGTCATTATGATATTCACGGGTCAAGAATAAATACTTACAAAAGAAGAATCTTTGGGACTACAAAATCAAGCCTCTCTATTCTTCAGCATGGAAAGGTATCCTGCATGCTAGAAGCTGGATCAACACTCATATTACCTACTACATTTCAAATGGACAGGATATGAATATATGGCCGGACCCATGGCTGAATGGAACCAACATTAATCAGCTATTTCGAGACCACATCAGACACGGTCTAGAACTGGAAAAAATTGCTATAGTTGGGATGTTCATCTCAAAAGGGAAATGGAATCTCCCCACTGGTTGTTACTGTGGTAGTATATTCAAAAAAGATGATGAGACATAAACATGTTTTTCTCCCCGCTCAAGAATTGGTGTTCTCAATATCTTCTTTCTTGCAACTGATTTAATAGCAAATACAAAGCCTAAGATACGCACCGTCGACGTGAGGTGACCGGAATGTGCAGTGCGAAGCACAACAATGGTAGCCAAAAATGGGAGATAAATTGCACAATAAGAAGAACAAAGAATAAGATGGGGGAAGAGCATACGAGCAAATGTAAAACGAGGCCTACCATAAACCCACGCAGACAGAAGAGGGAACCGATTGCTAGCGCAACAAAGGGGAGCGGGAGAACTCTCCCACAGTAGCCCTACTTATGGAGAGGGGATGGGGGTCGAAGTCCACCTGCCCCCTATTGCTCAGACGGGATGGGACGAAAACCAGGATCATGACCTAGGGTTTCAGGGCTATCGTATAAAAGGGGTGTTGACTGGCCAGAGGACCATGCGAAAGGATGACCCATGAGCTAGGGTTTCAACATGCCGATCGCATCTCCAGAGGGCTTTGAGAGAGATGGGGATGTGGCCAAAGTGGAGATCTGCCTACCTGGCGTCGGGAGAGGACGATGACCCTTTCCGTGAAGGCGAGAGGAGATGGACGATGGGTGCTTACCTCAGGCCGACAGCTCGAAGGCAAGAGGAGGAAGACGCCGGCGACCTACTTGAGGTCGAGAGATAGGACTCCATGGTAGATGCGTGAGAAGGAGAGGAGGATGGGGGTAGCTGCTGCGTGAGGCGAGGTCGGGGCGAAGACGAACTGAGGACAGGCGCGCTGCACAATGTCTGTTGGAGAGGACAGGTCAAGCGGCGTTGGGACGAACGAAGGGTAGAATAGGAACCGATGCACAGAGAACAGATTTGCGCGCCTCGACGGCAAGAATTAATTCACTCAGATTTGAAATCGGATCGTGGTGAAACTGGTGGGGTTGGAAAGAGGACTCCCAGATCTACCACATATAACTTTTGTAGGTCGATCCAACGAAGGGATGAGAAATGGGAGGCTCTGCAAGACTGAGTTTTTTTCTGACCCGGACTGACAGACACACAGGATAGACTGTGTTTTTCCTGAAACTGACATTTGACCGATGGGAAAATGATTTTTTTAGACTCCACGAAAATTATGGTGGAACGGGGTATATGTGAGGAACACTGAGGAATTTTTGTGATTTCTTTGGAATTTGATAAGGGGTGGGAAAAATACAACAAGGTGACTCTGTCCCGTAGATCTGTAAAAGGGCAGATTATTGAGAGGAAAAATAAAAATATGGGAAAAATACCAAATGACTTCCAAATGACACGAAATTTGAACTGGAGGTCAAGGGAGATGGACAAAACAAGCCCTCAAAATTAAGGCTCGAACAAACAACAAGAAAAAAAGATAAAATTTTAGAGAAGAGGTTCTGTCCTGATAGAGACAGAACTCCGACGGAGGTGGCGGCGGCGCGACGACGGTACGATGGCGGTGGCGGCGGCGGCAGAAATGGAATCCAGAGGGGCTAAGGAGAAGATAGAAGGGTTCTATACCCTGGAGATTGGGAGAGGAAGAGAAAAACCAGAGGGAGAGAGGGAGGGGCGCACCAAGCTCTTGGCCTTTTCAATATTTTCTTCTCATTAATTCTATATAAAATGGAAATACATGGTATTTATAGAAAAGTAAAAAAGACCTTAACTACCCTTAAATCTAGGTCTTTGGCGGGGGTACATAAGGGATAGAACTAATTAGTTCTAATCAATGTATTTTTGAAAAAAATTAAATGCGAAAAGGAGGTGGGTGCCCCCTTGACCAAGAGGCCATGGTAGGTGGCATCATGGACTTTTTAGTCCAATTGTCCCCCCATGTGTCTAGTTGACATTCAACCCTTTTAGAAGCCACCTAGGATGGTTGACCAGCCCCACATGGCTTAGGTGGACCAATGGGGAAGGACTGGGGGGGCCCTTGCTGGACCTACTACACTTTTGCACAAAAACACAAAGAATCCTAGGGAATGACAAAGTGGCTTATAAAGCCTTACAATTACATACATACTTTCCCAAGGATATAAACACAAACTAAAAGGACACAAGTGCAAAATAAAAATTAGTGCTCGGTGTCGATTCGCATCAACTAATTGATGCGGGACGGACACGCGACCTGGGACTCTAGCTCGCGATCGCCCTTAAGCGAGGGAAGACGTGGGACCGAGCGCGGTTGAGAAACCGGCCATGAGTCTAAGGTATCGGCTTTTCCACGTTAACTCGGATTGAGTCACAGGACGGTACACTCACTCACTCTCGCAGCGGTGATAACAATATATCAAGCTACGAACCTACACTCGCAGAGGCATATACGAATGAATACGAACTAAGAAAAATAAGATAAAGAGTGGGGGCGAGTTTACCTCCATGCTCCGGGCGTGGGGAAGACGTTCCTGGCCAAGTACGGTAACTCCCGATAACAACGGTAAAAATTTAGTTACAATAGTGAAATTTATTGCCCACTCCACGCAGGGAGATAAAGGGCTACAAGTGGGCCCAGGAGGACCTACCCTGGGTTGACGGGCAGTAATCTGGAGGTGCGTTCGACATGAACTCGGCCTGCTGGTCCGACTCGGTCCTGTGCCGACTCAGTACTGCGCCGACTCAGTTCTGACTCGCTGGACAGCAAGGTGTGGGTTCCAAAGGAACGATGCCCTCCTGAGGTCTTCTGGAGGCGCCGCTTGGCTGGGACGATGGCGGGATGTCCCTGATCGACTCCTGGGAGTGGCGGTTCCAGAAGTTGACTTTTGATATATTTGCACGAAGTAATCCCGGACTGATTTTTTTGATCTGCACAGAGAACAGATTTGCGCGCCTCGGCGGCAAGAATTAATTCTCTCAGATCCGAAATCGGATCGAGGTGAAACTGGTGGAGTTGGAAAGAGGACTTCTAGAACTACCACATATAACTTTTATACGTCGATCCAACGAAGGGAAGAGAAATGGGAGGCTCTGCAAGACGGAGTTTTTTTTTTGACCCGGACTGACAGACACACAGGACAGACTGTGTTTTTTCTGAAACTGACCTTTGATCGAAGGGAAAATGATTTTTATAGACTCCACGAAAATTATGGTGGAAGGGGGTATATGTGAGGAACATTGAGAAATTTTTGTGATTTCTTTGGAATTTATTAAGTGGGTGGGAAAAATACAACAAGGTGACTCTATCCCGTAGATCTGCAAAAGGGCAGATTACTGAGAGGACAAACAAAAATATGGGAAAAACACCAAATAACTTCTAAATGACACGAAATTTGAACTGGAGGTTAAGCGAGATGGACAGACCAAACCCTCAAAATTAGGTCCCGAAAAAACAACAAAAAAAAAGATAAATATTTGGAGAAGAGGTTCTATCCTGATGGAGACAGAACTCCGACGGAGGTGGCGGCGGTGCGACGGCTGTGCGATGGCGGCGGCGGCAGAAATGGAATCCAGAGGGGCTAAGGAGAAGATAGAAGGGTTTTATACCCTGGAGATTGGGAGAGGAAGAGAGAAACCATAGGGAGAGAGGGAGGGACGCACCAAGCTCTTGGCCTTTTCAATATTTTCTTCTCATTAATTCTACATAAAATGGAAATACAAGGTATTTATAGAAAAGTAAAAGAGGCCTTAACTACCCTTAGATCTAGGGTTAGGAGGGGGTACATAAGGGATAGAACTAATTAGTTCTAATCAATGTATTTTTGAAAGAAATAAAATGCTAAAGGGAGGGGGGCGCCCCCTTGACCAAGAGGCCATGGTAGGTGGCATCTTGACTTTTTAGTCCAATTGTCCCCCATGTGTCTAATTGACATTCAACCCTTCTAGAAGCAACCTAGGATGGTTGACCAGCCCCACATGGCTTAGGTGGACCAATGGGGAAGGACTGGGGGGCCCCTTGCTGGACCTACTACACTTTTGCACAAAAACCCATAGAATCCTAGGGAATGACAAAGTGACTTATAAAGCCTTACAATTGCATACATACTTTCCCAAGGATATAAAAGTAAACTAAAAGAACACAAGTGCAAAATAAAAATTAGTGCTCGGCGTCGATTCCCATCAACTCTCCCCGGGTGGGAAGAACTCGACCCCGTCGAGTAAGGGGTACGGCTGCTCGAGTAGCTCCGGCGGATCCATCACCGAACCTGGAAGCGCGGAGTACGCTCCACTCCAAATAATCGACACCTGCACATCCCGTATAGATTCGATATGCACACGCTGCTGGGGAAGAGGCTAGAGGTGGACACTCCGGGGTGGGGTCACTCTCAAAGGAGGGAAGGCGGCTCAAAGACTCACTAGGAATCACCGCTTGTCCCTTATGTGACTAGATCCGATATGAAGTAGAACCGATCCCAAAGTCTGACAAGTCTCGAACTCGAAAGGAACTAACAACGCGAGCGTACAAATCGACTCTACTCGATGTATGCACAAACACACGATAGACAAACGAAACTAAGACTCACAAAGACTCTCAACAAACCTAATGTTAGTCCGACCCGTACGTATGTGACGGCAGACCAGGACACCCGAATGTGTGCCATGCATGCATCTGACGTAACCGGAGGTTGACGTCATGGGGAATTCCTAGACCTCCTAAAGTGGACCATGCATGCACATTGGACTTGGATGTGGGAGGTCCGGGAGTTTCGGGTGGTTTAGGTGGGCCGAGGGAACCAAAGTCTTCATTACCCCCAAATGATGGTTCAGACCTATTACTATGTGGAGGTTGCTTGGCCCGAATGGAAAAGGTGTGATAGTGAACACCACGGAAGAAGTGGAGTGAAGATGATAGCTTGGGAGGTTCACTAGTGAAGGGGTCAAGAGGGTCAAAGAAGGTATGACCTATTGGCACCCAAAATATGATCGTCGGTGACCAAGCCACAAAGACAAAGGACCCGGCCCGCTGAAGCACGGAAGCCGATAAAGATCGACATATCAAAGATTTCTCGAGCTGCCAGAGCCTCGAGTCACTCCGTATGGACACGGGGACTTCACCTCAGGAGAGCCGAGACAAACTCACAACCAACCGGCAGTGCGACCAAGCCTGCCCAATGAACCGGCATCGACTCTGTCATGCCGCATACACTACATGATGAGGGCATCCCTTGCCCCTCCACATTTTCTCCGGACTCGGATTGTTCGTTGGCAAGCGCCATTATGTTCCTCAAGTGTTTGTGAGTCGAGTCATATAATTTTCTTATTTTTATTTGAGTCTTAATCATGTAATTTTCCCTTTATTTGAGTCATGTACCTAGGTTAGTAGGTTATCTACCAATGTCCTAAGTCATTGTGTTGTTTAGATAGGCTATTGGGCCCATCTCATTGGGCTAGGCCCATGGACACCCCCCTTCCCTTCGGTTATTAGTCATTGTGTCTTTTGTTAGGGTCCTTTGTGAAAAAAGTCATGTGCCTATAAATAGGCCACCCCACTCCTCATTTGTAACAATTTTGATGAAATATTGAAGAAATCCCTTTCAAGTCTCTCATTACTCCACTTCTCTCTCTCTCTCTAGCTCTCCCTCTCTCTCCCCAAGGAAAGGGGCGAACCTCCCCTCTCTCATCCCCCCCCTCTCATTCAAATCCAACCCCCACCTACCTCCATTATTACCCCCACAACTTCCCACACCCTTCTTTACTCTCCACCTAGTCCCAACAACCTTCCACCAATCCAAGCCCTACTTCCCAACCACCACCTACTTCCCTCCACTTCCCTAAGCACCTCCTCACTTCCCCAAGGCTGAAGGATCTCTTTCCTAGGCCCAAATTTGAATCTCCCACCCATCTCCCCTTCCCCCCTTGCTCCCTAGGTCGCACCCCTCCTCTCCCCTCAAGCCAAGTTCGCCCCCACCTTCCCTCCCACTCCCTCTCTCCCTTGTGCTCACCCCTTCCCACCACCATCTCTAGCAGACCAGCCCCCTCTCCAGCACCAATTCGCCCTCTCCACCTCCATCTCCCTAGCCTTCACAACCCCTAAAACTCCTCTCATCTCCCTCCTTTAGCCATTAGACACCCTTCCTACCATTTGCTCTCTTGGCCATCCCCTTCCCCACACCTTCTTCTTCCCCTTAATCTGTCTCTGTTTCAGGCAGCAGAACTACAGCGACTTGCAGAAGCCGCCACGACCGTCTCTCGGAGATTCAAGTGGGAAGGCCTACATCGCCGGAATCGTCTGCAAGTTAGCTTTCCAACCGAGGTGGTTTCGTCGGCTTCCGAGGTCGGAGCTGATCGGGGGAGCCGATCTCGTCCAACTGCGTCTGCTGTCCCAGTCTGCAGACCAGAAGCTGAAAGAAGAAGCTCCCACGGCCAGATCGTGAAGGCTCTGAGTGCCATTTTTGGAGGGCAGAGACTACTTCCTGTTAGCTTTCACGTCCAAGAAGAAGGACCTCATTCGGCCACCGGAGCTGTCAGTTACTAATTTCTTCGTCGAAGGTTGCAGCCAGCCACCTGCAGGTCCAGGTTTGACCTGTCCTCACATATCCGACCACCATTCTCCCCTCCGACCTCCGATTGGGGCCCCGTCAACTCTTGCTCGAAGCTGCTCCGACCACGAGGACGTCACCGCCAGGCTCGTCACATTTGGAGTTTATAAGCGTCTGTGGTACCCTCTGCAACCTGCTGTACCAGTTCTGCACCAGCCAGAGGAAGAAGCTTCTGACCTGTTCCAGTCGCTGGCCCGACCAGCCCTGAGTTCCAGAGATCCTGCCAAAATTTAGACATCATCCTCAATCTGTTAGCAAGCTTTTGGCGCAAGTCTTATCAGATTCTGAGCTCGGTGGAATTATTGGCAGCATCGACATCGACCCTCTATCCAGAAATACAGAAGCTAGGCAGAATCGGCGAAGCTCGGGAAGTCGGTTCTCTTTGCATATTTCCCCACCCCGCTTGGCCGGCTGAAGGCCCCTCCCTGCGTGGAGGTAATTTTGGATGTATTAAGCATAATTCCCACCCCAATATCCCCCCCCCCCTTGCATGGGGTGTAGTTCATGTAATTATTAAGTCGCAGGTTTGAAGCTTCAATCGACGAGGCGTGCGGGTACATACCCTCGCCTCCCCGCTCGCCCCCGTCTCCGGCCGGAGTCGGCGTCTTCGCGCCGGCTAGGTGAGCCTCGGTCCCTCTCTTACTGGTTTAATCACTTGCTTAGCTTAGTATTATTGCTATTGCTTCGTCGGACGGAGAGTGAGAGTTCGGCCCAAATTGCTAGTACATTGAGTGACCACCGCGGGTGAGTTGTGAGAGCATCCACTTAACCCACACCCTTGGTGTGTTGGCCGCCCATGATTTGGGCATCCTAGGCCCATTTGGGGTTCTCCCCAAGCTAGCCAACCATTGGAGCCTCAAGGTCCCGCCTCGGACCCTCTCCAACATCGCCTAGTCGCCATCGGGTACTAGTGTGCGCCATACGGGTGAGCTCGCTAGTGTGAGTCCGCTGCTCAAACTTGAATGCTTGCAAATAGGTCCAACGGTGGTGTCACATCAAGTGGTATCAGAGCAAGTTCACAACTTGTCTCTATCAAGTTGGTCCTAGGGCATGTCTATGCATTTAGAGTCATCAAGTGCATCACTCTTGTCCCCTAGTATGGCCACCTCATATCGACCTTACCAATCGGCCCACTCCATAAGTCCAAGCCACCAAGAGATGCCTACCACTAACACCCATAACTTCCCTGGCCATGTCAACTACTTCATGAAAGCCTTGACCTATGCCAATGAGCGGCTTGATAACATATCGGGCCGACTCAACCAACTTGGAGAAAATAGGCCCGCCCCAAGGACGGACGATAGGATGGCCCCTTTCCCACTTCCCACCTTTGATGGGACCTCTCCTAGAGAATATTTAGATTAGGAAGCTACAATGGACCAATACTTCACTTGGTATCATATTTTCGAGGATGAAAAGGCATGGATTGCCAAAATGCAACTTACCAAACGGGCAGAAACTTATTGGATGCAAATTGTCGGGCTAAGATTACTTAGAAGGGAAGCACCCATCACCACATGGAAGGACATGAAGGAGCAACTTAGGGATAAATATGTGTCCCCCTCATACTCAAATTACCAAAACTCGAGTAACACTCCCACTCCTCCAACCCCACCCGTCCAAACCCTTACCACTAGAACCCAAGTATCCAAGACCTCCACCTCCCCACCTAACCCCATGAGGTCCCCCACACCCCACCCAAAACCCCTTTCCACAACCTACACTACTCAAGCCCCTTTAACCCCCACCTCCACCCCAAATGATCCCAAGGACAAGAGACCCTTAACTGGCCCGATTCCCTCCAAAAGCACCACCACTCATCCAACCTTCACCACTCAAACCCAAGTGGACCCCATGACCACCTCTCCACTTAGGCCCATAATGGCCACCATCCCCAAACCCAAAACCCCTCACCCAACTCACCTCCCGCTTCCTACACCAATCTTTCCCCAACCTAGGCCTCCTCTGCTTCCCCTTCCGATCCAAGTCCACCCTTGCCCACCACCCCAAGTGCACCATGCTCCAGCTATCACCAATTCTCCCGCATTAGACCTACCCAACCGATTAACACTAGAAATTGAAACCTCCACAACCCTCCACATGGGAGTAGATGCTAGTCCGGAACCCATTCCCACCCATAAGGAAGCCCAAGATCACACCAATGGTAAGGAAAAGCCTCAACCCTTTACCACTTCAAATAGCCCGGATCCTCAAGAGTCACCCACCTTCACCATGAATGAGCATATACTCCAATGGCTCAAGCAAGGACCCACCCTTCCTAGCTCACCCCCACCTCTCTCACCTTTAGGATATCCATCCCAAATTGTTCCCCTCCACTCCTATCACACCACAATCCAATCCTACTATGAGGTAGAAGATTGGGATGATCTCCTCAAAGGTCTAAAGTGGCAATCAGACTTGACTTCTTTATTGGCCCTAGGAGCGGACCAACCCAAGAGCCTTAACCTCATCCATCCATGCATTGGGTCTATCTCCTCGGTTTGCACTATTGGTTACTACACTAGTGACATCCTTTTCCTTCTCCCCATAGTGGAAGAGCCCATCCTGGTCCACTCCCCTACCATTGTGATTCCTAAAATCTTGACCAACCAGCCCACCCCATACACCGGCCCAACCATTCCACTAGAAGAAGACGACTCATCACCTTTTGAGGACCTTGAGGACATGGAGCCCCTTGGTAACCCACTTTATGATCCCTATGATCCATTCCAATGGGAGTCAAGGAACCCGAGTAACCCAACCATCTTAACTACCACCTACCTTTCCCTACCCCAACCCACCATGTTTGATCCAATCCACCCCATCCCAGACCCGGGTTACACCATGGGAACCATGACTTTGGGTGGTATACACCTAGGGATCGAGGAAGTGCCCCATCTCATGATATCCACCTTTCTAGACCCCTTCGACCCATTCCAATGGAAGTCCAAAGGCCCACACATAGGAGACATCTTTGTCACAAGAGTGCATAAGTCTTGGCATACAACACCACTTGGCATGATTCATAAGTCGGGTACATTCATTTACATCACCCACATGTCAAGTAGGAAGCATAAGTGGACCGTATTTGGATGTATTGGCCCACCCTCATTCATCATGAGTCTTAAGTATGAGAGGAGCATACATGGATGTCCGGGTCCCCCGACATTTGTCATACCCATGCATAAAAGGTTCACCTATGGATGTCCCGACCCCCCTGAGTCTGTCACAATCTTCATAGCATCAAAGCATGATCGATCTACATGTGGCTGCCCCGGACCACCTTTTCATACCATACATTGTCAACTCACATGGCATATACATTCAAGCAAGTATCAAGTAACAAGCGGTGGGATTCACAAGAAGCGAGCACAAACTCCTAAGCACCACTTTGAATTCCAAGTTGATAACTTGGCGATGATGGCTTTGGAGTGGCTCTACTTTAGGGTCACCTCCAAATTGAGGGCACGAGGACTTGGACCTTGCCAAGTTCCGAGTGGCTTTGGCAACACGGCTTATGGGTTGAACTTTCAAAAAGGGTTTTGGGATTCTCCCCATTTCTCATGTGGCGGATCTAGCACCTTATAAGGGCACCGCGGTGGATCCTAGTGAGTGCCTCCAGCTTACACCTACCCTTGTGAGAGACACCCTCAGAGTGCCACCACAAATAGCCTGAGAGCCCGACGTGAGCACACAGCGGCAATACTAGGCAAGCAAGAACCCATCGCCAGCATGAGGGTATGACCGAGTCACTTTGTCGAGCTGAAGCGCCGTTCCCCGACTATGGTCGCGGGTTGAGTATGGAGATCGTGGATCACCCAGAGCCGCAATTCGATATACTACTTCCCTGGTGGACCCATACTCGACGGGGTTGAGTTTTCCCCACCCCGGGGGTATGATGAGGGCATCCCTTGCCCCTCCACATTTTCTCCGGACTCGGATTATTCGTCGGCAAGCGTCATTATGTTCCTCAAGTGTTTGTGAGTCGAGTCATGTAATTTTCTTATTTTTATTTGAGTCTTAATCATGTAATTTTCCCTTTATTTGAGTCATGTACCTAGGTTAGTAGGTTATCTACCAATGTCCTAAGTCATTGTGTTGTTTAGATAGGCTATTGGGCCCATCTCATTGGGCTAGGCCCATGGACACCCCCCTTCCCTTCAGTTATTAGTCATTGTGTCTTTTGTTAGGGTCCTTTGTGAAAAAAGTCATGTGCCTATAAATAGGCCACCCCACTCCTCATATGTAACAATTTTGATGAAATATTGAAGAAATCCCTTTCAAGTCTCTCATTACTCCACTTCTCTCTCTCTCTCTAGCTCTCCCTCTCTCTCCCCAAGGAAAGGGGCGAACCTCCCCTCTCTCCTCCCCCCCCTCTCATTCAAATCCAACCCCCACCTACCTCCATTATTACCCCCACAACCTCCCACACCCTCCTTTACTCTCCACCTAGTCCCAACAACCTTCCACCAATCCAAGCCCTACTTCCCAACCACCACCTACTTCCCTCCACTTCCCTAAGCACCTCCTCACTTCCCCAAGGCTGAAGGATCTCTTTCCTAGGCCCAAATTTGAATCTCCCACCCATCTCCCCTTCCCCCCTTGCTCCCTAGGTCGCACCCCTCCTCTCCCCTCAAGCCAAGTTCGCCCCCACCTTCCCTCCCACTCCCTCTCTCCCTTGTGCTCACCCCTTCCCACCACCATCTCTAGCAGACCAGCCCCCTCTCCAGCCCCACTTTGCCCTCCCCACCTCCATCTACCTAGCCTTCACAACCCCTAAAACTCCTCTCATCTCCCTCCTTTAGCCATTAGACACCCTTCCCACCATTTGCTCTCTTGGCCATCCCCTTCCCCACACCTTCTTCTTCCCCTTAATCTGTCTCTGTTTCAGGCAGCAGAACTACAGTGACTTGCAAAAGCAGCCACGACTGTCCCTCGGAGATTCAAGTGGCAAGGCCTACATCGCCGGAATCGTCTGCAAGTTAGCTTTCCAACCGAGGTGGTTTCGCCGGCTTCCGAGGTTGGAGCTGATCGGGGGAGCCGATCTCGTCCAACTGCGTCTGCTGTCCCAGTCTGCAGACCAGAAGCTGAAAGAAGAAGCTGCCACGGCCAGCTCGTGAAGGCTCTGAGCGCCATTTTTTGAGGGCAGAGACTAATTCCTGTTAGCTTTCACCTCCAAGAAGAAGGACCTCATTCGGCCACCGGAGCTGTCAGTTACTAATTTCTTCGTCGAAGGTTGCAGCCAGCCACCTGCAGGTCCAGGTTTGACCTGTCCTCACATATCCGACCACCATTCTCCCCTCCGACCTCCGATTGGGGCCCCGTCAACTCCTGATCGAAGCGGCTCCGACCGCGAGGATGTCACCACCAGGCTCGTCATATTTGGAGTTCAGAAGCGTCCGTGGTACCCTCTGCAACCTGCTGTACCAGTTCTGCACCAGCCAGAGGAAGAAGCTGCTGACCTGTTCCAGTTGCTGGCCCGACCAGCCCTGAGTTCCAGAGCTCCTGCCAAAATTCAGACATCATCCTCAATCTGTTAGCAAGCTTTTGGCGCAAGTCTCATCAGATTCTGAGCTTGGTGGAATTATTGGCAGCATCGACATCGACCCTCTGTCCAGAAATACAGAAGCTAGGCAGAATCGGCGAAGCTCGGGAAGTCGGTTCTCTTTGCATATTTCCCCACCCCGCTTGGCCGGCTAAGGCCCCTCCCTGCGTGGAGGTAGTTTTGGATGTATTAAGCATAATCCCCACCCCAATATCTCCCCCCTTGCATGGGGTGTAGTTCATGTAATTATTAAGTCGCAGGTTTGATGCTTCAATCGACGCGGCGTGCGGGTACATACCCTCGCCTCCCCGCTCGCCCCCGTCTCCGGCTGGAGTCGGCGTCTTCACGCCAGCTAGGTGAGCCTCGGTCCCTCTCTTACTGGTTTAATCACTTGCTTAGCTTAGTATTATTGCTATTGCTTCGTCGGACGGAGAGTGAGAGTTCGGCCCAAATTGCTAGTACATTGAGTGACCACCGCGGGCGAGTTGTGAGAGCATCCACTTAACCCACACCCTTGGTGTGTTGGCCGCCCATGATTTGGGCATCCTAGGCCCATTTGGGGTTCTCCCCAAGCTAGCCAACCATTGGAGCCTCAAGGTCCCGCCTCGGACCCTCTCCAACATCGCCTAGTCGCCATCGGGTACTAGTGTGCGCCATACGGGTGAGCTCGCTAGTGTGAGTCCGCTGCTCAAACTTGAATGCTTGCAAATAGGTCCAAGGGTGGTGTCACATCACTACACCCGTTGTCCGATCAAGGACAACGGTCAACCCGGTGGCTACCCACCTCATGAAAGGCTCTCCTGAAGATAAAATAGTCCCCCCTGGCTCTCCGAGACGGAGGACCGAAAGCTCTGTCGGCAGAAGACCCCGATCACCCGGCACGGGTGCGGCTTCCCGCCAAGATGGGCCCGTCAGTGGCCGAATGATCGCCCAGCTCGGGCGGAACTATCCCTGGTGTTATCTCTCCTTCCAAGGAGCTTCGGGCACGGGCCAGGCCGACCCAGCGGCACAAATTATAGAGCCAAAGGGAGTGTCAGCGGCAGGCCCGTATGATCAACCCAAAGCTATCAGGAACCTCGAGAATGGCCGTACGCCAACCCGGGAGCTTCAACAAGATATCTCGTCGAGGTTTCAGTGAGCGTCGGTGAGATAATGCTCACGGTGACTCCCGGAATCATCCCCGGACTCATCGACTGGCTCGAAGGTCATAAAGAGCACTAGCCCGGCGCGCCCCCTACCTTCCGCCCTCATCCCGGCGCGCAAGCTACCCTATCTGATGGCGCCTTAAACCGGCGCGATAAGTTGATGAAGCTTCCTCCCGGTGCGCCAAAGCCCACGCCGGATGAAGAGCCTCCAACCTGTTATATATATGGGTGAGGTTCGATTGAAGAAAAAGAGGGGAGAGACATATCGAGCCCTGAGAAGAAAAAAGAGGGAGGACACAGAGGAGAAAAGAAAGAAAAGAGAGAGACGAGAAGGATATAGACGGGAGAAAGGAGGGCTTTCGAGGAGAAAGAGAAGAGCGGAGGGAGAGAAAGGCTTCTAGAGAGGTTTTTTTTTTTTACTGAAGCAGAGAGTGAGTAGGGTTCCTTCGGAGGAGCTTCCGCCAGTCGTCTTCTTCCTCTACGATACCCTGTTCCCGGAAGAGGTGGGCGCCGGTGCCAGTTCTTTTCCTGCTTTCCGTAGACTGCTCCTTCTGAAGTTCCCACCCATCGAATGTAAGCGAGGGGGGGAGGAGCGACAATGATATGAGTCGTTTCTCCTCCCACTCTGTGCGATTTTCTATTTTCTCTTCCTTCCTTTCTCTGTTTTCGTGGTGCTCTGTATGCCTTCTGCCTCCGTGATCGGCGAGCGGCGACCGAGCAATGGGGCTGGCGCCATGTCCTCACCATGTAAACACTGAATCATTCCCGTTTCTGGGACGTTAATACATATATGTTGAATGCTTGGGTTATCGGGTTTAATGAATGATCCTCATCCTCCCCCCTTTCTATCTACGCCAACGCCTGTGTCTGGGTTCTTCTCGGCATAGTTTTAATTCCGGTTTCCCCGAGGTCTGCATCGTGCCCCGAATCATCATGGGCTATAGAAACACCCCTCCCCGGGGGCTTTTCTTTCGCTCATTTTTTTTATGTTTGGTTCAAGGGTTTTCGCATCTCCTTCTCTCCTCAGATGGAGCCGTGCTTCTGCGCGTGTGTCTCTCCGCCATGTACAGGGTCCATCCCCTGGACGTTGCTTTCCAACTATTTGAGCATATGCCCCTGCAGCGGGCCCGCCTCACTTATGTATTTACCACCCCTACTCATCGTGATCATCTGCACTGTTCCGAGGGTTTCTCGCCGTTTCGATCACCCGGGGAGGGGGACATTCCCCTGCTGCTTCCTGAAGTTGCTGGGCGACCGGGGGGGGCTCTATCTCTCGATTGTAGGCGCTTCCTCGAAGCCATTGCAGACAATGATAGGGGTCCTGGTTCAACGAACTTAGCCCCAACAAATTAAGACTCGATCGAGACCGGGGGGATGTGTGCTCCTTGTAGGCTAGCCCTCGGAGTCCCATTCTCCCAATGGTCAGTTCCTCCATGGGATGAATCACAGACTATGGGTCCTCCACCCCTCGCAGGCTAGCCCACGGGGTATGGCTCCCATCATCAATGACCTCGTCCCTCTGTCTCTTCCCCTATGGAATCTTGGTGCCCCTAGCAGGCTAGTCCTTGGGGTATCCTATCCAATGGGGTTTGCTGGCTGCCTTCGTGCATACCGGTGGTTTAGGGGCGTGCTCCATGAGTGCGTACGACCCCGTTTCTCCCCTGCAACTCTTCGTGTTCAGGGGAGATGCTGCCAAATTTTTTGGATAAACTTATAATGAATGAACAATGATGATTTGCCTGTTTTGAACTTAATCAACCCGGTGCTCGAGTATGAACCACGCACTGACTTGTCACACCATCCCTCAGGGTTCTGGACTTCAATTGGCCTCAAATGGCTTCAAAACCCTCAACATAAACTTAACAAACTCAAATGATTCAAAATTCATAAAAAATAAGCTAAAACGGTGCGGCCTTAACCCGACGCGCCCTAATACGGCGTGGTAGCCCCCCGCGCCGGATTAACCCTACACTCAAAAAACAAAAAAACTTCCTTGCGCCTTTCTGGCGCGCCATGAACCGACGCGCCCCAATCCTTTACGCGCCATCTTAACCAGCTATATGGTCGCGCCGTATTAACCGTTTATACCTATGCTTTATCGCGCCGTATAAGCTATCCCTCACGTGTCCGCGCCGATTTTGAACCCCTCTTATTGTTTTAATCATTCACTCGCCCCCGGAGCGATTCTCGTCTCTCACGGTCAGTGTTAATAAACCACAATTGGTAATAAATTGAATAAAGGAAGGGCCGAGCGAGTCCAAGCTATACTGTTATCATATCTTCGTTACCTTGTCCGTTAGCATTGTGCTTCGCTATTACACTTGTGTTGTTTTCCCGTTCCTTGATGGGGAGTAATAAATGTGGTTGATCATCATTTGCTTCTATGATTCTATTATCATGCTTAATATAGTCATGAACGCCATGTGCGCATGCATGCATAGATCCTCGGGTATATTAAATGGCGTCGACAGAAAATTGGATTACGTCTGGTCGGAAGTCTTCTGATGGGGACATCACCTCCCATGCCCACCTTCACAGCTCGTCTCCTCGCCCCGGTTGCATCCGGCATGGTTTAGTCATTTTATTTTGAGTCATATGTAATTTTACTTGAGTCATTTGATGTAATTTACATTTTATTTGAGTAATGTCACTAGGTCTTGCATTTATTTTCCTATGTTTGAGTGTCATTAGAGTGTGTAATGTGCTAATTGGGCCCATTTCTTCGGGCTTGGCACAATGACCTCCCCTACCCCTTCGGTTATTTGTCAATGAGTCTTTTGTCAGGGTCTTATTGTAAAATGTGGGTTTCCTATATATAGGGCCCCATTTCCTTCATTTGGAGGTAATGAATCAATCAATGAAAAAAATACCATTTGAGAGTCCAAAGCTTAGTTTAGTGTAGTGATTCCAACATTTTTTGGGTGAGAAACCCTAGGGGAGAGATTCCCCACCCTTCCCACTCTTAATCCCTCTTTTTCACTCCACTTTCTCTCTCCTCATCACCCAATTTCGAATTTTCTTCTCTCTCCTCCCTTCCCAACCACCTCAACCCCCACCTACCATCATTAAAGCCCTCCACTTCCCCATGGCCTCCATTACTCCACCCCCCTAGTCCCAAGGAGATCTCTCACCATTCCAACACCACTTTCCCCATTCCAACACAATCAACCCCTTCCCCACACAACCCCACAACTTCCAATGCCATTTCAAATTTGAAATCCACCCTTCCCTCCACTCACTTGTGCCCCCCCTCACCTTCTCCTCTCACCCACCTTCTCAAATTCATAGCTCCTCCTCCCACCACCTGTTAGACCCCCTTCCAGACCCCATTCTTCCCTTCCCCCACCTTAGAACACCCCCTCCTAGACCCCCTCATAGCCCGGGCTTTCCCCACACTCATCCACCCCCATTTCCCCTCCCATATATCCCATTCCCCCCCATCATCATCAACCTACAGCACTCAACTGAAGATCTACAGTAGACCAGCAACTTGCAGCGGCCACCACGACCTCCTCCGGACGAGTCTGAATACCCAAGAGCTATCGTCGGAAGCGTCTGCCAGTCGCCTTCGTAACCGAAGTGGTTTCGTCTTCTTCCGATCTCCGAGTCGTCCAGGAGGTCCATTCTCCCACAGCTGCGCGGTTCTGCCTTGGCTGAGGACCGAAGCCGGCTTAGAAGCTCTGCCACGACCAGCCCCGAAGGAATCAGTCCTCAAGTTCTTCTTAAAAGTTCTTCATCGGCCTGTCTACTTTCAGAATCAAGAAGCAGAAGCCCATTCAGCATCCGGGAACAGAAGTTACCAATTTTCTTCCACGGTCGCGCGGCTCTGCCTTCCCCAGTCTGCATCGACACCTCCTCACTCTTCTGGCTCCACAGATCGTCTCCGTTTTCTTCTAGCATCCCCGTTTCTTTTTCTGCAAAGAGGACTCACCCACGGTTCTAACGGCGCTGACGGCATCAAATTTGGAGTTCGGGAGCAGCCAGGACAGCCTCTGCATCCTACTGTTGGTGACCTGCCCCTGCTAGTCTGAGAAACAGAGGCCCTGTTCAAGCTTCTGCCCCGACCTGCAGTGACTCCAGAAGAAATTACAAAAATTCTGAGGCATTCCCCTTCCTGTTATGAAGATTTCTTCGCTGGTGTCGCCATCAGAAAAATTCCTGACCAAGATCTACAATAGCAACACCGACCCTCTATCCTGGTTCGTAGATAGCAGGCAGATTCGGCGTCCACCCTTGTTCCTCGTTCTTTGCTTTGGTTTCCCCACCCCGCTTGGCCGGATGAAGGCCCCTCCCTACGTGGAGGTAGTATTGATGTAATATCATTAACCCCCACCCCAAGTTCCCCCTCCTGCGAGAGTTGTAGTGGTGTACTTTGTTTGGGCAGGTCAAGCGACACCGCCGCGGCGTGTGGGGAAGTGCTCGCCACTCGTCTCCCTGCTCGCCCTCGTCTCCGACCGGGACCGGTTTCTTCAAACCGGTTGAGTAAGTGCTCAAACCTTCACTCCACTTAGTGCTTGTCTTTCAATATTAGTTCTTAATTCCGCTGGTTATGCGAGTGAGAGCCCGATCCTCAAGCCCCGTTGTCTTGAGTGATCACCGTGGGAAGAGTGCAACCGTTGCCGTTGGCACTTTATCGGCCCCCTTGATTTGGGTACCCATACCCATTGGGAATCATTCTTGGCCTTGCTGGCCCTCTACCAGCAAGGGCCCAACCCCACATCCTCCCCTTGGCATTGCCAAGTAACCCCGGGCTTGGGTGAGTGACGATAGAGCGGTGGCCCAACTTGGCCCGTTTTGAATGCGATTGTGCTTGCTTGCATTAGGTCCAAGGTTGTGTCACATCAAGTGGTATCAGAGCAAGTCTTTGATTTGTTCTCACAAGTCAAGTCCATGGGCACGCTTGCATTAGAGTTCTCATCGGATCGTTCTATGCATTATCCACCTCCCATTGTCATTGAGTCTACCGACCAAAAGGCCCCAATTCCCATCATATCCCAAGCATACCTACCTAATGGGAGCCCCACAGAAATTGACTTCATTGACATGGAAGAATATAATTGGGTATCCCCCGAAATTGTAGCCACCCTCTCTACGACTGGACAAATTGTGTACAACGGAGACCTAGTCTTCGTTGAATTCCATAAATGGTTCGGGAAGACTAAGTATTTGGATGGGGCTTGGTGTCAAAAGGGAACATTGGCGGGTCCATGTATAATCCTAGGTAAGAAATGGTTAGATGAAAGGAATGCCGACATCGACCCAATACGTCGGACTTGCCTAGTGCATCCGCCACACCTTTCGGGAACCTTTAAATTCAACAACCTTTTATTCTCCCACCCGCGGGAATCCCACCCTTGTTCACCACCCCGGGTGCACCATACTCCGGCCATCATCACCCCACCATCAAAGAACCTTCCCACTCCATTAGTTTTGGAAGAAGTAGTCCACCCGCTTTGCCACATGAAGACAAATATCCCTCGGGAACCTATCCCCTCCATAGAGAGCTCCCATGTCCCAATTGAAGAGGAAGCCTCGCACAAGGATCTTCACCCTACACCACCCCCTCTAGATAAGGCTGAATTCATCTTAGAAGAGTCCCTTGTTAGGTGGCTAAGGGAGAGCCTAATTAGAGAGACCTCGACCCATGTTTGCCCTCCCATAGAATAAAATTTTCCCCTAGTGCCCCTCTTCTCCTATCACACCACAATCCAAGCATCCTATCAAGTGGAGACCTTAGAGGATTTTCTTAGGGGCTTAGCATGGCAAATTGAGTTCACTAGCATGTTGACCCCTATGGCCGAACAACCTAGGAGCCTTAGCCTCCTACACCTATGCATAGGGTCTATCACCTCAGTTTGCACCAATGGTTGCTACACTAGCGACCTCCTTCTATTCCTCCCTACACCGGATGAGCCCAACCTTCTCCTCGATTTAGAGCTTCTTATCTCGGGTAGAAAGCCAAGCCCTCCACTCATGGCCGACCCACTTGTCAAGAACATTGGCTCAACTATCATAGGGAAGGATGACTTAGCACCTTTTAAGGATCTTGAGGACATGGAGTTCCTCCCCCTAAGTGACCTATTTTATGATCCATATGATCCCTTCGAATGGGAGTCAAGGGACTCATATGACCCAACCATCTTACCAACCACCCACCCTTTCCTACCCTCACCCACCATATTGGGCCAAACCCACCTCATCCATGACCCGGGTTGCACCTTGGGAGCCATAACCTTGGACCATATATCCCTAGGTAATAAGGTGGTGCCCCACCCCATGATGACCACCTTCTTAGATCCATTCGATCCTTTCCAATGGGAGTTCAAGGGTTGTCCCACACCTATACACATGGAAGTCACTTTTGGGAAAATTATGCATGTGTCTAGGCTTTCCACCCCCTTTGGCATGAACACTATGTTGGGTCCATTCATTCATATCACCCACATGTCTAGTAGAAGGCATGAGTGGGCCACATTCGGATGTCATAGTCCTCCTTCATTCATCATGGATCGTAAGCATGTCAAAAGCATCTACGGATGTCCGGGCCTCCCCACATTCATCACCACTTTGCATGATAGGTTCACCTACGGGTGCCCCGGCCCACCCAGGCCCACCAAAGTTTACACGACAACATTGCATGATAAGTCCACATATGATTACCCCGGCCCTCCAAAATCCATCAAAGTCTTCTTGGCATCAAAGCATGATCGGTCTACTTTTGGTTGCCCAGGTCCACCCATCACCCCTAGAATGTCAACATTCACAAAATTACATGAAAGCCTTTGCAAGCACATAAGCAAAAAGAATGAGGCTTATAAGAGGCGGGCCGACTCTCATCGGCGTCACCAAGACTTCCATGAGGGTAACTTTGTGATGGTAAGGACTGAGAGGTTCTCCCCGGGAGCCATCTCCAAATTGAGGCCACGTGGGGCTGGTCCCTTCCAGGTCCTGAGGCGCATTGGTGCAAATGCCTATGAGTTAGATCTCCCCGAGGAGTATGGAATAAGTCCCACATTCAATGTTGCCGACCTAGTGTCATATAAGGGACCCACGGTGGTACCTAGTGAGGAGATTGAGCCTACGTCTTCCCTTGAGAGAGCACCCACCCATGAGGAGAGACCCCCAGCCAAGAGAGCCCAGCGTGAACAAATTGAACAAATATTGGATGAACAAGTCACTACCACTCGGAGCAAGGTATACGAGCGCTATCTCGGCAGGTGGATGGATCGGTCTCGTTCGGAAGGCTTGAGGGCAGTACCACTTCTACACCCTCCAAGGAGGGAAGGACACTTACTCGACAGAGTCGAGTTCTCCGCACCCCGGGAGTATGATGGGGACATCACCTCCCATGCCCACCTTCACAGCTCGTCTCCTCGCCCCGGTTGCATCCGGCATGGTTTAGTCATTTAATTTTGAGTCCTATGTAATTTTACTTGAGTCATTTGATGTAATTTGCATTTTATTTGAGTCATGTCACTAGGTCTTGCATTTATTTTCCTATGTTTGAGTGTCATTAGAGTGTGTAATGTGCTAATTGGGCCCATTTCTTCGGGCTTGGCCCAATGAGCTCCCCTACCCCTTCGGTTATTTGTCAATGAGTCTTTTGTCAGGGTCTTATTGTAAAATGTGGGTTTCCTATATATAGGGCCCCATTTCCTTCATTTGGAGGTAATGAATCAATCAATGAAAAAAATGCCATTTGAGAGTCCAAAGCTTAGTTTAGTGGAGTGATTCCAACATTTTTTGGGTGAGAAACCCTAGGGGAGAGATTCCCCACCCTTCCCACTCTTAATCCCTCTTTTTCACTCCACTTTCTCTCTCCTCATCACCCAATTTCGAATTTTCTTTTCTCTCCTCCCTTCCCAACCACCTCAACCCCCACCTACCATCATTAAAGCCCTCCACTTCCCCATGGCCTCCATTACTCCACCCCCCTAGTCCCAAGGAGATCCCTCACCATTCCAACACCACTTTCCCCATTCCAACACAATCAACCCCTTCCCCACACAACCCCACAACTTTCAATGCCATTTCAAATTTGAAATCCACCCTTCCCTCCACTCACTTGTGCCCCCCCTCACCTTCTCCTCTCACCCACCTTCCCAAATTCGTAGCTCCTCCTCCCACCACCTGTTAGACCCCCTTCCAGACCCCATTCTTCCCTTCCCCCACCTTAGAACACCCCCTCCTAGACCCCCTCATAGCCCGGGCTTTCCCCACACTCATCCACCCCCATTTCCCCTCCCATATACCCCATTCCCCCCCATCATCATCAACCTACAGCTCTCAACTGAAGATCTACAGCAGACCAGCAACTTAAAACGGCCACCACGACCTCCTCCTGATGAGTCTGAATACCCAAGAGCTATCGTCGGAAGCGTCTGCCAGTCGTCTTCGCAACCGAAGTGGTTTCGTCTTCTTCCGATCTCCGAGTAGTCCAGGAGGTCCATTCTCCCACAGCTGCGCGGTTCTACCTTGGCTGAGGACCTGAGCCGGCTTAGAAGCTCTGCCACAACCATCCCCGAAGGAATCAGTCCTCAAGTCCTTCTTCAAAGTTCTTCATCGGCCTGTCTACTTTCATAATCAAGAAGCAGAAGCCCATTCAGAATCTGGGAACAGAAGTTACCAATTTTCTTCCACGGTCGCGCGGCTCTGCCTTCCCCAGTCTACATCGACACTTCCTCACTCTTCTGGCTCCACAGATCATCTCCGTTCTCTTCTGGCATCCCCGTTTCTTTTGCTACAAAGAGGACTCACCCACGGTTCTAACGGCGCTGACGGCATCAAATTTGGAGTTCGGGAGCAGCACGGACAGCCTCTGCATCCTACTGTTGGTGACCTGCCCCTGCTAGTCCGAGAAATAGAGGCCCTGTTCAAGCTTCTGCCCCGACCTGCAGCGACTCCAGAAGAAATTACAAAAATTCTGAGGCATTCCCCTTCCTATTACGAAGATTTCTCCGCTGGTGTCGCCATCAGAAAAATTCCTGAGCAAGATCTACAACAGCAACACCGACCCTCTATCCTGGTTCACAGACAGCAGGCAGATTCGGCGTCCACCCTTGTTCCTCGTTCTTTGCTTTGGTTTCCCCACCCCGCTTGGCCGGCTGAAGGCCCCTCTCTGCGTGGAGGTAGTATTGATGTAATATCATTAACCCCCACCCCAAGTTCCCCCTCCTGCGAGAGGTGTAGTAGTGTACTTTGTTTGGGCAGGTCAAGCGACACCGCCGCGGCGTGTAGGGATCCACTCACCTCCCCGCTCGCCCTCGTCTCCGACCGGGACCGGTTTCTTCAAACCGGTCGAGTAAGTGCTCAAACCTTCACTCCACTTAGTGCTTGTCTTTCAATATTAGTTCTTAATTCCGCTGGTTATGCGAGTGAGAGCCCGATCCTCAAGCCCCGTTGTCTTGAGTGATCACCGTGGGAAGAGTGCAACCGTTGCCGTTGGCGCTTTGTCGGCCCCCTTGATTTGGGTACCCATACCCATTGGGAATCATTCTTGGCCTTGCTGGCCCTCTACCAGCAAGGGCCCAACCCCACATCCTCCCCTTGGCATTGCCAAGTCACCCCGGGCTTGGGTGAGTGACGATAGAGCGGTGGCCCAACTTGGCCCGTTTTGAATGCGATTGTGCTTGCTTGCATTAGGTCCAAGGTTGTGTCACATCATCTTCGCTATGCGCGATAGTAATTTTCGGACCTATGTCCTCCGCCACGTACCGAGGATCCATAATCCCATGAATTATGCATCTTCTGCACGATAAATGTATGCATCATGCATGCTTTCGTCATGATCATCATGTAGCTCTTTTTAATTCGGCTTCGACAGCCTGCTATCTCGGCAATTAATCAAAGGTGTTCCCTCCTCGTGGGGGATGTAATTAACGCCATAGCCTTATGGTATGGCGGACTGCTGGTCCCGACCGAACCTCACATTCGCCCGACATGGGTCAGAATGAGCGCATCACAAATTCGTCACTCATGTGACTGGCACGCCCGCGTCGTTAATTGATCATTTGACTACCAGTTAATCAGTTGGTCGATCGACCCGCGAAAGAAAGAAAATGTCACAAACATGACCCCATGAGATGTGTTCCCATATGACACGGTCCCAATTGTGAAATTCTCGAAGGTGTGGATGGTCACCTTCATCCGTTATGGTGAATGGGATGGTGGTCATGTGAAAAAAATAAGATTCCTCCCTTGGGCAAAAGGGAATGAAGTTGGGCTCGACCGGCATAGGGAGGAACAAGAGGATCTCCGTGGTTACACAACCCACGGTGCACACGGAGGTAATGGACCCAAAGGCCGGATGGGTGAAGCTAAGACTAGTGGGTTGGTCGAAGCCTCGGGCCAATGAGTGAGTCAACTTCCATTGTGAGTCTAATCCCATAACGAGGTCATCCAAGGTATTAACATGGTGACTAGACCAAAAGGTAGTGTGGTAGGAGTTGACGGGCACTAATGGTAGGGTGGGGTCCATGGATGGGTAAGAAGGTGGGACCAAGCCATCCTTGAGCCAACTAAGAAGCGGCTCGGCTATGAAAAGCATACCCGTTAGAAACACGGGTGGCTCGGGCTTTGGTGGCTCCAAATAAGATGGTTCCGAATAAAGTTCGGAAGTAGCGGGTAGCAATGGAGCACTCACGGGTGGTGAAGAAGCACGTGTCCTTGCCAACCAATCCGAAAATATTTTCTCGATTTCATCAAAGGTGCGGATTGGAGTAGAGACCTCCGGGGTGGACTCGCTCCTCATCACTTGGCTCGGGTGTGGACCAAGGCTCGGCTAGAAGCAGGGCTGACACTTGGTGGGAGGTGACTGGGCGGACCACTTGATTGGGGTTGCTTTGGAGGGCTTGGATGAGGGTGAAGCGACGGGGTTGGTTGGAGGTGTGGCCCACTTGATTGTGGGTGAGTTGGTGGGGTTGGCTAGTGGTATGACCCCCGTGGTTTGGGGTAGGTGGGCGGGGAAGGTAGACCCTCCTAAGCGCTCTCTTCATATCCACCATGACTCGATGGGCCTTAGCCTCCTATCTTCCCGGAAGTACTTGATGTCCCTCCATGTTTCGGCAGCTTCATAGAAAAGTCACCTTTTGGTAAAGTCGACTTGCGCGGGACCGGACATAAGGTAACACTCAAAGTAGTCGTCCATAATGGCTTCCACTCTAGGTAGTCACCTGGGCTTTCGGAGCCATAGAAGTCCCAGGCTACGGGCCTACGGGGGCTGTAATGCCCCGGGTATTTTGGATCCTTCTTCTCGGGTCTCGAATATGTGTTTCCGGTATATCTGGCTCCGTTGTGTCCGAAATGATGTTTCAGACATCTTTCGGGTTCGGATCGGCGTGATCTGGAGTAGTTTCGGAGGACTGGAAGAGCTCCGCGATTTTTCCGCGTGTGTTTTCCGATTCTCAGTGTGTGTTTCGGTAATTCCTTCAAAACCTCGTTGTGGGTGAACCGGGCCATTCACCTAGGCGAGTGTGGTACCGTTGCGATCGGTGCGTTCCAAGGATCGCGCGGGTGTGATTTCCTATTTTTCAGGATTTTTTCGAATTTCTGGATTTTCCTATATAAACCCCCCACTCTCTCTCTTCCCCTCATTCTCTCTTCCTCGCTCTCTCCCTTCTCACACTCTCTCTTCTCTCCCTCTCTTCTCCGGCGGCCGACGGAGGCGGATGGGGGCGAGGTGGCGAGACCCGTGGGACGAGGGACGGCGAGGACGGGTCGAGGAACTAGGCGGTGGCGGGTGGCGAGTCGGTTCACGGGCGTGGAGGCACTGGCGGGGTTTTCGGAGGTGTTTCTTCGTAGATCGGCATCCACGGTTCGCGAAATCTTCGGTGAAGGTAGGGAGATGGACCCCCAGCTCGTGCACTTCCTTCCCCGTGAGTTTTGTAGGCCGTGGTGAGCCGAGCGGGCGCACTTCCTTCCCCGTGAGTTTTGTAGGCCGTGGTGAGCCGAGCGGGCTAATCGGGGCGATTTGGGGAAAAATGCATGTTTTTGGGGAGTGAGCCGGATCTCTCATTTTATGGCATTTTTGGCCGATCCAGGGGTTTAGATGCATGCCTAGGGGCTTGGGGATGGATTCCCCTTCATTTCCCCATCACCCGGGGGTGATCGGGGCGTCGATCCAATTTTTGGGCGTTTTCCCACCGTTCTCGGTTTTTCGAATGGTGGCGTTCTACCAGTAACCGCTTTCATTGGTCGCGGTCCTGGGAGAACCACGTTTGCCCAAGAGCGCTGGCAAGCGTCGCGGACGTGCGATAGACCATTTTTGTCTAGTCGCGGTCGTGACCCGACCATGACTGTCTGGTCGCGGTCCTAGGGCAACCGCTACCATCGGGCTGCGCCTGGCTAGTCGCGGTCATGACCCGACCGTGACTACTTAGTCGCAGTCCTCGGTCGACAGCTTCTATGTGGTTGCGGTCCTCAGGAGACCGCGACTACGTTGCGGTTCCCGTCTGCGTGGTTTTGACCTCCGGTCGACCCGGTTGTGACCCAGTGGTCGACCTTCGGCCTCGTGAGTATCCCAGGCACCCCTTGGGTTCCATGTCCATGTTTCTGGGGTGTCTATAGGTGCCGTGTTACCTCGATTAGCATGCCCATAGGTGTGGTCGGTCCGTGTGACCTCACGTGTTTCGGGTTTTCGTGTTACGCTCAATCGAGTCACCGTGTATCGGTGTGTGTGCGGTGGGGTCTCCCCCGCAAGTCGTGGGTCTCTTTGGAAGGCGATTCCCGTGTGGGCCATGTGTTTGGCCCTGGACTGCAAGTCCAGTTATCCGGCCTGGGGCTGGAGGTTTCCCGCTACCCTGGGATGGGAGATCGACATGGCGGCTTGTGTGCTGCCTTAGGAATCGTGCTTCTGTGTTTTCTGTGTGGCCCGTGTGGGTGGCTTTAGTCCCTTGCATTCCCTTCCCGAGGGAGTGGTCTTGGCGGCTCGTGAGTTATCTCGGTACTTGTGCTACCGTGGTTTTAAACATAGAGATTAGGCTAGATTGACGGCTTTGTGCTGTTGCGTACAACGGTCTTGACCCCGAGTCTTGTGACTCAAGGACCGTTGGGTGTAGTGCGTCTAGAAGATTGTCCAGAATATAGTGGCTTAGCGCCACTTGAGTTTTCTCGACTCTCGCGCAGGGTGCGTGCGTGGCCGTGGACTGCGAGTCCTGTTTCTTCTCTGACTGTGGTCGTCGTGCGTCGGTGTTGGTACAAGGAGCGTTCCTCGTGCCTGCGGTTGTGACGCCATTTTTCGTTAACTTGAGAGTCTACTCCTTTAGTGACCCTCCACTAGTCGTAGCCTACCAGTACGCGGTACCGGTCGCACCAGGGAGTGGTGTACGGGCTTACCCTTAGAGACGGTTTGTGGACCAGTTTCCGTCGGGCCCCGCGTCTAGCAGCCAGAGTCCGGCTGAGGGGAAAACCGGTCAGAGGACCAGACTAGGGACCCACGGTCTGTGTGTGAACACGTGGTTGGGGGCGGTTGGACCCAAGTCGACGGGCATGACCCCAGCTAGTCACTTGTTTGTGGTTACTTGTACGGTGTTCGTGCCTTTGGTAGGCGCTACCACGTCAGGCAGTTCACCTGCGGTGCGATGTAAGACGTCAGAGGACGCTATCGACTGTGCTTCTAGTGGGAGGTACTCCTATCGAGTACAGAGTGACAGACTGTCAGTTTCCGTGACTTTGACCTTCGGGTTTCGGTCGTGTCGACCGTTGAGTTTCGGTTGTTTTGCCGTGGCGCCTGTGTTGGTTTTCGCGCCGTCAGACTAGTGCTTGTGGCTTTACCGAGGTTGCATCTTGTTGTGCGGTACCCGCGATCGGATGGTCGGGGTTACACCTTGGACAGCGTGTCCAGGTCGGCTCTGTCCGGGGGACAGGCCTCTACGGCATGGTTGCCATGGGTTTTTACTTCGGTGATGGGTACTAGTGTAGTTCGATAGCCTCGACTGCGAGGTCAGGGTGCGTTTCTGGTACAGTAGGAGTAGTTGTAGTGCCGAGTTCCGACCGGCCACCGGGTCTACTGTTCCTAATGTTGCGGTTCCTCTTGTAGCCTTCCTTTCCGCTACTGCCATTGTTTCCGGTTGGGGTTCCGCGGGATCCTTGCTGAGTCTCTGTTTTGGAGACTCATTCCCTGCTTTTCAGGTGTGGTGGTTCTTCCCCGAGGTTCGAGGGCGTGGAGCGGAGGTTCTCTGTTGCCAGCTTGCCGGGCCGAGTGTTCACTCGGCATGTGGTACATTTTTACTACTTTAGACTGTACTTTCTGTTGGACTGGACTCTGTTATAGCTGTAGTTGTTTATTTATTTCTGTTAATTGTTGAATTATCATGCTTTATTTCCTATTTCTTTGTGCCTCCACACTGCTTTTAGCCCTTCCGAGCCCTCCCGGTTCGTGGGCGGCGGTGCGAGTCTCGGGTTATCGGGCCTTCCTGGTAATCAGATTCTCGGGTCGTTACAGGGGTGGTCCGGGTGGTTCTCCCATCTTAGATAGTATCGCCACCCAGCATAAGATCCAGGCGTTTGGTAATCCAGGGGACACGGGGACAATAGTGGATGGACATGCCGACACTTGGACAAGACACTAGATCGACTATGCAAGGTTGGAATGCATGCACACTAAGGACCCTAGACTTAAACCAAGACTCGGTACGTGGCAGAGTTAATCGATCTAAAGATCACTCGCGCAAGTGTACGGCCTTCCCGATAGGCGTAGCCTAACGTTCGGACAACACCTTTTGAGATACCGATTAATGGTATGCAAATGCGACACTTAGACCGACTTAGACTTAGACTCGACTTAAACGACACTTTTTTTTGTTTTTTTTTTTTTGGAGTTTTAAACACCCTAGACTCAACCTGGCTCTGATACTAAATTGATGCGGGACGGACACGCAACTCGGGACTCTAGCTCGCGATCGCCCCTAAGCGAGGGAAGACGTGGGACCGGGCGCGGTTGAGAAACCGGCCATGAGTCTTAGGTATCGGCTTTTCCACGTTAACTCGGATTGAGTCACGGGACGGTACACTCACTCACTCTCGCAGCGGTGATAAAAATATAACAAGCTAGGAACCTACACTCGCAGCGGCATATACGAATGAATACGAACTAAGTAAAATGTGATAAAGAGTGGGGGCGAGTTTACCTCCACGCTCCGGGCGTGGGGAAGACGTTATCGGCCAAGTACGGTAACTCCCGGTAACAATGGTAAAAATTTAGTTACAACGGTGAAATTTATTACCCACACCATGCAGGGAGGTAAAGGGCTACAAGTGGGCCTGGGAGGACTGACCCTGGGTTGACGGGCAGCAATCTGGAGGTGCGTTCGGCACGAACTCGGCCTGCTGGTCCGACTCGGTCCTGCGCCGACTCGGTTCTGACTCGCTGGATAGTAAGGCGCGAGTTCCAAAGGAACGACGCCCTCCTGAGGTCTTCTGAAGGCGCCGCTTCACTGGGACGATGGCGGATGTCCCTGATCGACTCCTGGGAGTGGCGGTTCCAGAAGTTGCCTTTTGATATATTTGCATGAATTAATCCCGGACTGATTTTTTTGATCTGCACAGAGAACAGATTTGCGCGCCTCGGCGGCAAGAATTAATTCTCTCAGATCCGAAATCGGATCGAGGTGAAACAGGTGGGGTTGGAAAGAGGACTCCCAGATCTACCACATATAACCTTTATAGGTCGATCCAATGAAGAGATAAGAAATGGGAGGCTATGCAAGACTGAGTTTTTTTTGACTTGGACTGACAGATACACAGGACAGACTATGTTTTTCCTGAAACTGACCTTTGGTCAAAGGGAAAATGATTTTTATAGACTCCACGAGAATTATGGTGGAAGGGGGTATATGGGAGGAACACTGAGAAATTTTTTTGATTTCTTTAGAATTTGATAAGTGGGTGGGAAAAATACAACAAGGTGACTCTGTCCCGTAGATCTACAAAATGGCAGATTACTGAGAGGACAAACAAAAATATGGGAAAAATACCAAATGACTTCCAAATGATACAAAATTTGAACTGGAGGTTAAGTGAGATGGAAAAAATAAACCCTCAAAATTAGGGCTCGAACAAATAATAATAAAAAAAGATAAAATTTTGGAGAAGAGGTTCTATCCTGATGGAGACAGAACTCCGACGGAGGTGGCGGCGACGCGACGGCGGTGCGATGGTGGCGGCGACGGCGACAGAAATGGAATCCAGAGGGGATAAGGAGAAGATAGAAGGGTTCTATACCCTGGAGATTGGGAGAGGAAGAAAGAAACTAGAGGGAGAGAGGGAGGGGCGCACCAAGCTCTTGGCCTTTTAAATATTTTCTTCTCATTAATTCTACATAAAATGGAAATACATGGTATTTACAGAAAAGTAAAAAAGACCTTAACTCTTCTTAGATCTAGGGTTAGGAGGGGGTACATAAGGGATAGAACTAATTAGTTCTAATCAATGTATTTTTGAAAAAAATAAAATGCTAAAGGGAGGGGGGCGCCCCCTTGACCAAGAGGCCATGGTAGATGGCATCTTGGACTTTTAGTCCAATTGTCATGTGTCTAATTGACATTCAACCCTTCTAGAAGCAACCTAGGATGGTTGACCAGCCCCACATGGCTTAGGTGGATCAATGGGGAAGGACTGGGGGGCTGTCACGCCCCTACGCAGAATATCGGGATGTACAGTTAGAAACGAGCTGGAAAGAGATAGAACTAATCTAAATATATACAAATGCTAAGAAATGGAAATAACTTATTGACCATTAAACAAAACATAACTGGTACATAATCCTCAAATCAACTCAATACAATTGGGATAACAACTCTAAACCACAATAATATAACTGAAGCACAACACACTCTAAACACAACTAACTGATACACTCAAAACATCACTCCTGCCCTTCCCCATCGGTAAGCGCGTCACCTGAAAAGCCTGGAAAGGGGGGAAACAACAACTATGAGCTAACGCTCAGTAGGAAATAACAGATAGGTATAAGTGATTAGCAGTTTAATTACATTTTCAAAATATCATGCTACAAAGGATAATGCAATAAAAGAGTAATGATGATATAATGAAACAAAATTTAAAGATCTTGCAAGGTCACGAAATATAAAGGAACAGAATGATAATACTTAAGAGGAATAACAAAGACAAGAATTTACTACAGGAGATAACGATAAAGAGTTGGCCATATCAAGATAATTCAAGTCATGTCAAGCACGTATGTAGTTTCGTTTCCACGTCCAAGTAACAGCAAGTAAGTAACAACAAGTAGAGTATAGAACAGTGAAGAGTGGAAAGTGAAAAGTAGTAGAGAGTAGTAGAGAGTAGTAGAGAGTAGTGGAGAGTAGTAGAGAGTAGTAGAGAGTAGTGGAGAGTAGTGACCAGTCCTAGATTTAACCCATGTCATAGTACTGGTGCCAGATGCCACACCTAGTCAATCACCTCCCCGGGGATACACGTAGTGTTCGGGCGCTCCTCCCAGGACTAGACCGAGCCCTTAACTATTTGCCAGGCATTGATTTCTTTGGATCAAAGATCCCACGAATCTAGACTTCCACAATTTATGGCCAGAATTCCAAGGTTTGAACCATGTAGCAATAACAATTTCAAGTAGGAAGGAGATTCATTTCAGAATTTCAAGGTAAGCACAATCATCAAGAAGATTGAAAACCAAGTCACAATAAGAGTTAATCATGCTGCGCTACTGTAGTACAGTAGCTATCCAACAAGCTAATCAACATATTAATCCTAATTATCAAGTTAATATGTCAAAGATTATCCATTATCATTTGCATTAAGACAATTGCCAAAAGCTGATTCAAGATGATAAGGTAAAGGAACAAGCTTGTACAGGAAGGAAAAAGAATACATTAACAGAGATTTAATTACATCATTAACCACTAATTATGTGGGTTTCTATTTAACCAATGTATGAGTCGAAATGAAGATGGTAAACGGCATGTTTTTACACTATATTTGCAAGTAGGAACCAATGTAAATTGAAATCATAAGGTTTCTAGAATAGGTCACTAGTTCTTCAAAAGTATAGTTTTCAATTGGTCTAAGTTCAATGGGTCGATCCCCTAATGATCCGGATCGATCCACGGGTCGCAAAATGATGAAAACCGGGTTTCTGGTACATGGGTCGACCCCTGGGATCGACCCCTGTAAAAATGCGGTCTGCCTGCTGGATGGGTCGACCCTTGGGGTCGACCCCCCATAATTTCTGAAGATGGGTCGACCCCAGGGGTCGACCCCCACACTTTCTGCAGATGGGTCGACCCCAGGGGTCGACCCCTTGCAGGGACAGGATGGGTCGACCCCTGGGGTGGACCCTCGGGCCTGCAGGGCTGCCCAGAAAATGCGTCGACCCCAAGGGTCGACCCCTGCAAGAACAGCAACGACAGTAACTTTCGGAAAGCACAAAAACTCACCCAATTGTGGTCCAATTGAGTTGGAAACATAACCACATGCTATAGGAATCTTACTAGACATATGAGGGTCATAATACATGAGTTTTAAAGCACGAATTTCATCAGAAACCCATTTAATCACAACCTATTCTATGTCGAACACAAGAAGACCTAATTCTTGACATACTTCCACTAAATCTAAAAATTCTCCCAACATACACAACGGAATTTGGGAATTTTGGTGTCAAAAGAAAGCTAACAAGCTATTGATTACATTCATGTATATTAATTAGAAGTTGGGCTGTTATAACCTACCTCAAATCGGAGAAAGACTTCGAAACCCTTGAATGAAGAACAAGCTTGACAGCAGCTCACAAAAAGCTTGATATCTCCACGGATACCAAATGAAATTTGGGGCTTTCAGTCCCATTGGATAGATCTCGTCGAGATGATCAAAATACTATATTTACAAGTCTCAATTGGTTAAGGGTACCTACCTTAATCGACGGATTAAAGGGCTGGAGATGAAGAACGACGAACTACCAACACCCTCCACCAAAACGACGAATGCTCCCAGATCTGGACTCCTCGTCGGCTGACCCAGCTACCAAATGAAACTAGAGTCGAAGAGCTACATTTCTATAGGTCATGGGGCTTCTGGAGCCTTCGGAGTTGGGAGTATTTGGCGCTGCAAGTTTCGTGTTTAGAAACGGAGCCGGAATCCTTGACTCGACCAAATCTATGTCGGCAGCACATTTTAGGGCTAGGTTTACCTCAAATTGATTGAGGGTAAATGTTCTTACCTCGTGGCCTTCCATTTGCCCTTGATTTCAGATCATTTGGTTGAGTAATAAGGTCGAATTTCACGTTTTAAGTTACGATTAGGTAAATGGTAGGTGAAAGTCAAATTCAGGATTAATCCTCTAATTAGACAAGGTTACGTAATTAATTTGGGTCAAGTCCAGAAGACAAATTGCTATAAAAATGATCTTTTACCCAATTACTATTTTTAAAGATTTTTCTAAGGTAGTCGAATTTTATAGGTTCTATTTTCTAATGAATTAAATATTATTATTTCGAAATTCAAACATTAATTCATTTTAATTCAATTTTCAATTAATAAAAGCTCAATAAAACTTAATAAATAATCGGGGTATTACACCCTCCCCTACTTAAAGAATTTTGTCCTCCAAATTCACTGCACTATATACGGAAAGTAGGGAAAAGATAGATCACCTAGAATAGGTCGGGATACCGCTTCCGCATAGTATCTTCCGATTCCCAAGTAGCTTCTTCGGTTCCACGCCGACTCCACTGAATCTTGACCATCGGTATAGACCGATTCCGGAGTTGCTGCTGTTTCCGGTCTAGAATCTTGATAGGTCTTTCTTCATAAGTCAAATCTTCCTTTAACTCAAAATCCACATGTTGAATGATGTGAGTGGGATCGTACACATATTTTCCGTAACATAGACACATGGAAAATATTGTGTACGCCAGATAACTGAGGCGGTAATGCCAGTCTGTAAGCAACTTCTCCCACTCTATCTAGGATCTCGAATGGACCAATATACCTCGGACTCAGCTTGCCATGAATGCCAAATCTTTGAATCCCTCTCGAAGGAGAGACTTTCAGAAACACATGCTCGCCAACTTGAAATTCTAATGCTCTTCTCCTTGTGTCGGCATAACTCTTCTGTCTTGACTAAGCCACTTGTAACCGGTCTCGGATAACACGGATGTTCTGTGATGATTCTGAAACAAGATCCGGTCCAAGCCATTGCTTCTCGCCCACCTCGTCCCAACACAACGGGGAACGACAGCTTCTTCCATACAAAGCTTCAAATGGAGCCATTTGTATGCTGGATTGGTAACTGTTGTTGTAGGCGAATTCAATCAATGCCAAGTGATTACTCCAACTGCCTTCAAAATCAATCATGCAAGCTCGCAGCATATCTTCCACTATCTGGTTGGTTCTTTCAGTCTGTCCATCTGTCTGTGGATGAAAAGCAGTACTGAAATTCAGACGAGTACCAAGAGACTCTTGCAGTCCCTTCCCGAAATGTGAAGTAAATCTCGGGTCTCTATCAGACACAATGCTGATAGGTATACCATGGAGCCTTACCACTTCCTTCAAATATAAAGCAGCCAATACATCAACTGTCCACTTGGACTTAATGGGTAAGAAATGAGCCGATTTTGTCAAGCGATCGACGATCACCCATATCGCATCAAATCCACCACGAGTCTTAGGTAGACCCATAATGAAATCCATGCCAATGCTTTCCCACTTCCATTGGGGTATGTCGAGTGGTTTCAACTTTCCTGCCGATCTGAAATGTTCAGCCTTAACTTGTTGACAAACCAGACATCTACTCATGAAATCTGCAATTTCCCTTTTCATATTTGGCCACCAAAAGGACCTTTTCAAATCCTTGAACATTTTAGTGCCTCCAGGATGAATAGTGTATTTGGATCTATGTGCTTCCTCCAGAATCTTGTTCTTTAACTCAGCTTCATCAGGTACACAAGTTCTACCCTGGAATAACAATCTTCTATCGTTAGCCACCATGAAGTCGGGTCTGCTGCTCAAACTTCCCTTGATCTCAACCAGCTCGGGATCATTATCTTGCAAGGATTTGATCTCCATCAATAATTCGGGCTTAAGTCGAACCTGTGCAATTATAACCCGATCATTATCAACATTTAGATCTAGGCTAGCTAACTGTTCTAATAGCCTCCACTCTTGTAACATGAGACTTGATAATTTAGCCACAGGCTTCCGGCGTAATGCATCTGCCACCACATTGCCTTTACCGGGATGATATTCAATCGAGAAGTCAAAGTCCTTCAAGTACTCCAACCATCTTCTCTGCCTCATGTTAAGTTCTTTCTGAGAAAATAAATACTTCAGACTCTTATGATCTGAAAATACTGTGAATGTTTCTCCATACAAGTAATGCCTCCAAATTTTTAAGGCGAATACAACTGCTGCAAGTTCCAAGTCATGAACGGGGTAATTCTCTTCATGCTTCCTCAGCTGCCTAGAAGAATAGGCAATCACCTTACCATGCTGCATGAGTACACAGCCTAAGCCAATACCAGAAGCATCGGTATAGACCACGAAACCACCGTCGCCAGAAGGTAAAGCCAATACGGGTGCAGTAGTGAGGCAATCCTTCAATGTTTGGAAGCTCTGCTGACATTCCTCGGACCATTCAAACTTGTTGTCTTTGCGGGTCAATCGAGTGAGAGGTACCGCAATCTTGGAGAAGTCTTGAATAAATCTCCGATAATAGCCTGCCAGGCCTAGGAAGCTTCTCACTTCGGTCACTGTAGTAGGCTGATCCCAGTTCCTTACTGCCTCCACTTTCGAAGGATCAACTGAAATACCTTCTTTGGTGATGATATGTTCTAAGAAGGACACTTCTTGCAGCCAGAAATCACATTTACTGAATTTGGCATATAGTTGATGATCTTTCAATATCTGCAATGCCATCCTCAAATGTTCGGCATGCTCTTCTTCAGTCTTGGAATAAATTAGTATGTCGTCAATGAATACCACGACCCATTGATCAAGATAAGGCCGGAATGCATTATTCATTAACTGCATGAAAGCTACTGGTGCATTCGTTAGACCAAAAGGCATAACGACAAACTCAAAATGACCATACCTGCTGCGGAAAGCCGTTTTATAAATATCATCTTCCTTAATCCTAAGCTGATGATATCCAGATCGAAGATCGATCTTAGAGAAATAATGTGCTCCTGCTATCTGGTCGAATAATTCGTCGATCCTCGGCAATGGGTATTTATTCTTGATAGTTAGCTGGTTCAGTTGCCGATAATCGATGCATAATCTCATCGAACCATCCTTTTTCCTGACGAATAATACAGGAGCTCCCCAAGGTGAAGTACTCAGACGAATAAAGCCCTTCTCAAGCAATTCCATCAGCTGTTGCTTTAATTCCCTTAGCTCCGCAGGGGACATACGGTAAGGAGCTCTAGAAATAGGGGACGCGCTAGGAACAATATCAATGGAGAAGATAACTTCCCGCTCAGGTGGAAGTCCTGGTAGTTCCTCCGGAAAGACTTCGGAGAATTCTCGGACAATAGGAGTGTCCTTTATCTCAACTCGCTGTTCCGGTGTAGCATGGACAAAGGCTAGAAAAGCCTCGCAACCTCGCCTCATCAGCTTGTCGGCTCGAAGAGAAGAGATGAGCGATACGGGGTTATGGTGCTTGATCCCCGTAAAAGATAAACCAGAATGTCCAGTAAAAGTCACTGAGCTAGAACTGCAGTGAACACTGGCCTCATGCTTGGCCAACCAATCTGCTCCAAGGATTACATCATAATCCTTCATATCCATGCAAACTAAGTCGGCTGGAAAGTTCCGTTCATCAATAATAACCTTACTAGAAGGATAGTAATATTGAATAGCCGCTCCAGAACCAATAGGAGTTGATATAACTAATGGAGAATTCATCATAATAGGTTCGACAGATAACGACTTCGCAAATTTCTGAGAAATAAAAGAATGCGTTGCACCAGTATCAAAGAGAACAAATGCGGGCTTGTCGATTATAGTAAGGGTACCTTCGACGAGTCCGCCATCATCAGAAATCCCAGTTTCATCCGCATGTAAAGCTTGGAGCCTTCCTTGCGGCTTCTTGATAACTTGAGGTTTTGCCGGTGTAGCTTGTTCCGATAGAAGAGGGCAGTCAGGGATACGGTGTTCCCTACTCCCACATCGTAAACACGCACCTAGCTTGCGCCAGCATTCCTCCATCTTGTGACCTGGACGATCACAATACTTGCACTTGCCCTTGAATGGAACAATAGGGCCAGGTTTCTTCTCTTCATTTCTTGGCATCTTGCCTTTCCACGTTCCCGATCCGATCCACGAACTAGACCCACTCATGGGCCTCTTTTTGCTAGTGCCAAATCTGGGTCTAGGAGTTGGTTGTTCCCTCTTCATGCCTTGCCCACGGATCCTCTCCGTCATTTCTAAGGTATCTTCTAGAACTTGTGCCTTTCTCACCATCTCAGAATAAGTAGAGATCTCCATCGGCGCCAGTTGATTGATGTAGTGAAGCTTCAACCCATTGAGAAATCGCTTAGCTTTCATCTTTTCTATGGAGATAAGGTGAGTAGCATAGCACGAAAGCCGAGAGAACTGTGCTTCATATTCGGCCACCGATAAGCTTCGTTGCTTTAGAGCCGCGAACTCCGCCGCCTTCTTCTCTTGTACACGATCGGAAAAATATTTGTCATTGAAGAATTCCTCGAACTCTTCCCATGTGACTTGTTGGTCGCCTAGAGTTGCCTTGACGGAATCCCACCAAGTACGCGCGTCCCGCTCCAATTGGAAGGTAGAAAGAAGGACACGCTCTTGGTCGGTGCATTGCATGACTTCAAAAATTCTCCCCATTTCGTTGAGCCAATGCTCGGCCTCGTCGGGGTTAGTCGAACCAGCAAATCTTGGCGGCTTCATTCCTCGAAAGTTCCGGTATAAGTCACCGATGCCATGACCTGCTGCTCCAGCTTGAGCTACCTGATGTAACGCCTGAGTCAGGCCTTGAACCGTGCACTACAGGTTCTTCCATTCAGCACGTTCGGCTGCCATCTACACGAGAAATAGATTACTTAGGTCCAATAAAATAGATAATAACACGATTAAGGAACGAACTTAACCCAAGTTTCTACCCAATCTCACCAGGTCAGGTTCTAGACTTTAACAAGGTTAGAGGTCTAATGCACCTAAACACGATCAAAACTCGGTACCTGGCGGAGCTAATCGGTCCGAAGACCACTCGCGCAAGTATGCGACCTTCCTGATAGGCGTAGCCTAACATTCGGACCACACCTTTTGATATATCGATTATTGGGATGCAATGCAAGAAAACCTAAACTTAGGGAACCTAGGAATATGAAACCTAGGGCTCTGATACCAACTAAACTATCACGCCCCGACGCGGAATATCGGGACGTACAGTTAGAAACGAGCTGGAAAGAGAGAGAACTAATCCAAATATATACAAATGCTAAGAAATGGAAATAACTTATAGACCATTAAACAAAACATAACTGGTACGTAATCCTCAAATCAACTCAATACAACTGGGATAACAACTCTAAACCACAATAATATAACTGAAGCACAACACACTCTAAACACAACTAACTGATACACTCAAAACATCACTCCTGCCCTTCCCCATCGGTAAGCGCGTCACCTGAAAAGCCTGGAAAGGGGGGAAACAACAACTATGAGCTAACGCTCAGTAGGAAATAACAGATAGGTATAAGTGATTAGCAGTTTAATTACATTTTCAAAATATCATGCTACAAAGGATAATGCAATAAAAGAGTAATGATGATATAATGAAACAAAATTTAAAGATCTTGCAAGGTCACGAAATATAAAGGAACAGAATGGTAATACTTAAGAGGAATAACAAAGACAAGAATTTACTATAGGAGATAACGATAAAGAGTTGGCCATATCAAGATAATTCAAGTCATGTCAAGCACATATGTAGTTTCGTTTCCACGTCCAAGTAACAGCAAGTAAGTAACAACAAGTAGAGTATAGAACAGTGAAGAGTGAAAAGTGAAAAGTAGTAGAGAGTAGTAGAGAGTAGTAGAGAGTAGTGGAGAGTAGTAGAGAGTAGTAGAGAGTAGTGGAGAGTAGTGGCCAGTCCTAGATTTAACCCATGTCATAGTACTGGTGCCAAATGCCACACCTAGTCAATCACCTCCCCGGGGGTACACGTAGTGTTCGGGCGCTCCTCCCAGGACTAGACCGAGCCCTTAACTGTTTGCCAGGCATTGATTTCTTTGGATCAAAGATCCCACGAATCTAGACTTCCACAATTTATGGCCAGAATTCTAAGGTTTGAACCATGTAGCAATAACAATTTCAAGTAGGAAGGAGATTCATTTCAGAATTTCAAGGTAAGCACAATCATCAAGAAGATTGAAAACCAAGTCACAATAAGAGTTAATCATGCTGCGCTACTGTAGTACAGCAGCTATCCAACAAGCTAATCAACATATTAATCCTAATTATCAAGTTAATATGTCAAAGATTATCCATTATCATTTGCATTAAGACAATTGCCAAAAGCTGATTCAAGATGATAAGGTAAAGGAACAAGCTTGTACAGGAAGGAAAAAGAATACATTAACAGAGATTTAATTACACCATTAACCACTAATTATGTGGGTTTCTATTTAACCAATGTATGAGTCGAAATGAAGATGGTAAACGGCATGTTTTTACACTATATTTGCAAGTAGGAACCAATGTAAATTGAAATCATAAGGTTTCCAGAATAGGTCACTGGTTCTTCAAAAGTATAGTTTTCAATTGGTCTAAGTTCAATGGGTCGATCCCCTAATGATCCGGATCGATCCACGGGTCACAAAACGATGAAAATCGGGTTTCTGGTACATGGGTCGACCCCTGGGGTCGACCCCTGGGGTCGACCCCTGTAAAAATGGGGTCTGCCTGCTGGATGGGTCGACCCTTGGGGTCGACCCCCATAATTTCTGAAGATGGGTCGACCCCAGGGGTCGACCCCCACACTTTCTGCAGATGGGTCGACCCTAGGGGTCGACCCCTTGCAGGGACAGGATGGGTCGACCCTTGGGGTCGACCCTCGGGCCTGCAGGGCTGCCCAGAAAATGGGTCGACCCCAGGGGTCGACCCCTACAAGAACAGCAACGGCAGTAACTTTCGGAAAGCACAAAAACTCACCCAATTGTGGTCCAATTGAGTTGGAAACATAACCACATGCTATAGGAATCTTACTAGACATATGAGGGTCATAATACATGAGTTTTAAAGCACGAATTTCATCAGAAACCCATTTAATCACAACCTATTCTATGTCGAACACAAGAAGACCTAATTCTTGACATACTTCCACTAAATATAAAAATTCTCCCAACATACACAACGGAATTTGGGGATTTTGGTGTCAAAAGAAAGCTAACAAGCTACTGATTACATTCATGTATATTAATTAGAAGTTGGGCTGTTATAACCTACCTCAAATCGGAGAAAGACTTCGAAACCCTAGAATGAAGAACAAGCTTGATAGCAGCTCACAAAAAGCTTGATATCTCCACGGATACCTAATGAAATTTGGGGCTTTCAGTCCCATTGGATAGATCTCGTCGAGCTGATCAAAATACTATATTTACAAGTCTCAATTGGTTAAGGGTACCTACCTTAATCGACGGATTAAAGGGCTGGAGATGAAGAACGATGAACTACCAACACCCTCCACCAAAACGACGAATGCTCCCAGATCTGGACTCCTCGTCGGCTGACCCAGCTACCAAATGAAACTAGAGTCGAAGAGCTACATTTCTATAGGTCATGGGGCTTGTGGAGCCTTCGGAGTTGGGAGTATTTGGCGCTGCAAGTTTCGTGTTTAGAAACGGCGTCGGAATCCTTGACTCGACCAAATCTCTGTCGACAGCACATTTTAGGGCTAGGTTTACCTCAAATTGATTGAGGGTAAATGCTCCTTACCTCGTGGCCTTCCATTTGCCCTTGATTTCAGATCATTTGGTTGAGTAATAAGGTCGAATTTCACGTTTGAAATTACGATTAGGTAAAGGGTAGGTGAAAGTAAAATTCAGGATTAATCCTCTAACTAGACAAGGTTACGTAATTAATTTGGGTCAAGTCCAGAAGACAAATTGCTATAAAAATGATCTTTTACCCAATTACTATTTTTACAGATTTTTCTAAGGTAGTCGAATTTTATAGGTTCTATTTTCTAATGAATTAAATATTAATATTTTGAAATTCAAACATTAATTCATTTTAATTCAATTTTTAATTAATAAAAGCTCAATAAAACTTAATAAATAATCGGGGTATTACAGTAGGCCCCTTGCTGGACCTACTATACTTTTGCACAAAAACCCAAAGAATCCTAGGGAACGACAAAGTGGCTTATAAAGCCTTACAATTGCATACATACTTTCCCAAGGATATAAAAGTAAACTAAAAGGACACAAGTGTAAAATAAAAATTAGTGCTCGGCGTCGATTCCCATCACTCTTGTCTGTGCATATCTGTTGCACGATTGGACTCTATGGTCCGTGCTTATGACGTCATACGTTTTCACAAGCCAGTGCATCTCTCGCTTTTGCTCACTTCAACTCGGTGCAATCTCTTGTTCACCCTGTAGTAAGTCAGTGCAATGGTTGACTTGGAAACTCCTACTCAGTGCAGTTTGTGCTTACTTACTCGCTACGTCGGTACGACTTGTGCTGAGTGTGTGACAACATGTTTATTCCTTTTCTGACAGTTTGTCTGTGCATTCACCAGGTGGATGGCACGTGATCCGAGGAAGATAGAGGTCCACAACATTCCGACACGTGCTTCAACCTTTCAGGCGGGAAACGTGGTATCCACATGCCTAAGTTTCTGGAACATACATATATATATACTGAGGAAAAAGGTTCGAAAAGTAGAGGATGGAATAGTGAAAAAGAAGAGAAGCGTGAGAGCAGTGCTGTGGATCAAGAGAGAAAACCAGAGACAAACCACTCCATCAAGAGCAGAGAGAAGATTCTGAGAGAAAGTTGTATGTGAATCTGAAGATCTGCTTCCGCGGAAGCTACATTGTTTTGACCTTGAGATAATTGTTTTCCATCAATTTTTTATTTTCAAGTTTCCTTCATTTTCCATTCCATTTTGTTACCCTCCAAGCTTGCTCGGAGGAAGGGAGAAGTTCTCCGGTTTCCCTCCATTATTCTTGGAGGAAGAGAGGTTTGATCCCTTAGTTTTGTGAGTTGCTTGGGAGCAATTTTACAGGATTCCTTTTGCCACGTGCAAAGGAAGGGAGATTCGTTCTCTAGTGCTTCTTCTGGTTGATCAGAAGGCTGAGGAGGGTGTTCCTCAGGGTAAGCTATTTGGCAGCGGTTGTCGCAGACAGAGTCTGATGTGTGCAATTGATCATTGCAAGGAAACCTTACTCTTCTGAGTGAGGGGTGGACGTAGATTGCGGGTAGCAATCGAACCACCTAAAAAATTCTCTGTCTCTCTTGTGGGTTTGCCTGTCTACTTTGTGCTCGGTCTCCATCTACTTGATATACTGCTTCATCGTGAATTTCTTTCTCGATCTCAATTCATAGTCTAGATATCTCTATTACCTATCTCCGAAGTTTTCTTCTCTGCATTTTGAGGGGTTAAGTAATTATTTCTAAGTTTATCGATTTTGGGAGTGATCTATTCATCCCCCCCCTTTTATCTCACTTTCCGCTGTGCGTATCATTTCATTCCACACATGTGATTTGAAATGGCCTTGTTGACACATGTTCTCGTGATATTCATCCACCAAAAGATTGCATAAAACTGTGTCTGAACGTCCACTCCAGTTGCACACACGACTCTTGCCCTTCCTATCCGTAACATATTTATCTAACAAAAGTAGACAAGATAATATAAGAAGATAATGACAATAACGACCAAATAGTACAATTTAGGAGTACAATAAATGAGGTAATCAAATGAAACCACATATTCAAGCAAATTATGAAGCTCGTTGGCCAATAATGAGACATGCTTAAAAATTCACACTCCAAGATTGTCCCACGTACGGAATGTAGAATGAATAAGTTCATACGAGGGCAATGTCCTCCCCTTAAACCACATAACGAGCGGATTAAACTGTAAAAAATTTATGGCAAGGGATTAGGGCACACTATGTGAAAGCATTACAGACGTCGTTTTATGGTCATGCTCTTACACACCTCATTATAGTCCTCCCATGATAGATCGCTACCAAGTAGTTGCTTAGAGTCACTGTCCCATGTGAAAGCCCCACTTACAATTAATTCTTGAGTTATGACATGGAATGCCTTATAGAAGCCTAGTCCATCCTTCAAGTGAGAGACAGTGAAGTTTGTGCCACACTGGTCGTTGAACGACTTCCGCAGAATGTCCCATGCATAAGACGGGCTAAAATCACCCTGAACCAACTCTTGTACAAGAAGGTCAATGAATACTTTATCCATTTTCAACGTTCATAGGGCACCTATTCCGAAACACAACATAATGGGGTGAGTCTACTCACCATTGATTTGGTCATCCATCTGCTACTTATAGTAAAACAATAGCCTACTAATTTTTTTACAAGTTAAAATGTACACTCATTATTTGCACTTTCTTATGTTCATGGAGTGTTACGCAAGTCTGCTACTTTTCTTTAGCCAAAATAATTTTTTAATTTCCATGGATTGCAGTATGTGATGTATATCAATATAATGCCATGATCTGTTATGGCCTTTTTAATGAGGTTCATTGATATCATGTTCATCATATAAGTAAAGTAAATGCACTTACGTACTTTATCTGTCAAATGTGGATATTTTGACACAGTAAATCAGAGTTACACCTATATATGTATGTCGGCCAGGGGTAAATAAGACAATATAGCATATAATTGAGGGCTGCCATAACAATAAATGTTATAAGAAGAATGCATGAAGGAAAGAAGAAGAATGAACATCAGATAAGAGAAAAAGGATAGTTTATGCATTGGTTAAATGAATACATTTTTGCATGATGAGAACCTCATTACAGGTGTAATGTTATTTGCCATGAGAAATTAAGGAGACAATATAACATATAATGAATCCATGACCATAAGTAAATGATGAGATGCACAGTATATTTATTTTGAAACAATAAATCATATGAGCAACTGTATATATATGCTCTTGTAAGATAAATGACACAATAGAGCATGGCAAGTACATATTTACATGACAATTAAATGCCACAATAACAGTACAAATTATATGGCAATTGCAGATTTAATTTCTTCTGAAGCAGATGACAATTACAAAAGGGGGAGAAGTCGAAACATACCGGACTGTGACATCATGTCATCCAAATGAGGGGAGAAGACAGAGTCCTCTAAATCTGGATAGACAAAAGTAATAGAATAATAAGTTTATTTCAGGAAATCTGAATCATACAGTTGAGGTTGCGAGATAAGAAGAATCATTCAAATGCATTTTCTCAGAAAGGATTCTGAGAAACTTCTATTAGACAGGGCATTCTTCAAAATCAGGTGTACATATGGTTTCTTAGAATCAGATATGCAAGCCTAAATCTGAAGGGGGACTAGGACTTAATCAAGCTTATATGGGTAAGTTGCTTTGGGATATTATCCAAACAAAGTAGTCATTATAATATTCACGGGTCAAGAATAAATACTTACAAAAGAAGAATCTTTGGGACTACAAAATCAAGCCTCACTATTCTTCAGCATGGGAAGGTATCCTGCATGCTAGAAGCTGGATCAACACTCATATTACCTACTGCATTTCAAATGGACAGGATATGAATATATGGCCGGACCCATGGCTAAATGGAACCAGCATTAATTAGCTATTTGGAGACCACATCAGACACGATCTAGAACTGGAAAAAATTGCTATAGTTGGGATGTTCATCTCAGAAGGGAAATGGAATTTACCCAATGGTTGTTACTGTGGTAGTATATTCAAAAAAGACGATGAGACATAAACATGTTTTTCTCCCCGCTCAAGAATGGGTGTTCTCAATATGTTCTTTGTTGCAACTGATTTAATAGCAGATACAAAGCCTAAGATACGCACCGTCGACGTGAGGTGGCCGGAATGTGCAGTGAGAAGCACAGCAATGGTAGCCAAAAAATGGGAGATAAATTGCACAATAATAAGAACAGAGAATAGGAAGGGGGAAGATCATACAAGCAAAATGTAAAACGAGGCCTACCGTAAACCCACGCAGGCAGAAGAGGGAACCGATTGCTAGCGCAACGAAGGGGAGCGGGAGAACTCTCCCACAGTAGCCCTACTTATGGAGAGGGGATGGGGGTCGAAGTCCACCGACCCCCTGTTGCTCAGACGGGATGGGACGAAAACCATGCTCGTGACCTAGGGTTTCGAGGCTATCGCACAAAAGGGGTGTTGACTGGCCAGAGGACCATGCGAAAGGACGACCCATGAGCTAGGGTTTCCACATGCCGATCACATCTCCAGAGGGCTTTGAGAGAGATGGGGATGTGGCCGAAGTGGAGATCTACCTACCTGGCGTCGGGAGAGGACGATGAACATTTCCGTGAAGGCGAGAAGAAATGGACGATGGGTGCCTACCTCAGGCCGACAGCTTGAAGGCAAGAGGAGGAAGACGTCGGCGACCTACCTGAGGTCGAGAGATAGGACTCCATGGTAGATGCATGAGAAGGAGAGGAGGACGGGGGTAGCTGCTGCGCGAGGCGAGGTCACGACGAAGACGAACTGAGGATAGGCGCGCTGCGCGATGTCTGTTGGAGAGGACGGGTCGAGCGGCGTTGGGACGAACGAAGAGTAGAATAGGAACCGATGCGAGAGGGATGCGAGAGGGGTAATCTGTCGGACCGAAATAGGTGGTTCAATATATCCCGCTCAACCGAGGGATATCCAGCCTTTTAAGTGGGCTACTATTATTCTTGTATCAAAGCAAAAAAAGGCTAAAAACTTACTTATCCCCGGGTTAAATGAGGGATATCCCCCTATCAAAGTGCAGCATAGTGCGCTTGGACATTATTCCAACCCATTCCATTGTGGTGAGTGGACTACTACCCTCGGTTAGAACGGGGACCGGATGTGGAACGATGGCAAGGCCCTATTGTTCAGACAGCAGGGAATGGGAAATGACAGTCGTATCCAAAACCCATTGTGTGCATTTGTTTCCAGCGGCCGGCGGCGACTATGTTTCTTGCACAGACAGTGGTTGCGACAGCGAATTGAAGGGCGTCAGGCTGCGATGGCTGGCGATACCATGGTCCGTTCAAATAGTTGAGAAGTCCTCATCATGTTTGTTGTTGTCAGAGTAGATGACGACGTCGAGGAGACTTTGGTGACGCTGGGTTCACGATTGGCCTGAGCATCTTTATCATTGTACCATTATCTCTCTCTCTATATACATATATATCTTTCACACTCCCCCTCCCCCCATTCTCTATCTCTCCTCTCTCCAATTCCCCCTCTGTATCTCTCTCTCGCTCGCTTTATATATATCATCATCATCAGAGCCTTATCCCAATTATTTGAGGTCGGCTACATGAATCATATTCCGCCAAAGATTTCTATCAAGTGCAATATTCATATTTAAACCCAAGAAACTAATACCCTTCCTAATAACATCGCACCATCTCATTTTAGGTCTTCCTCGAGCTCTTTTACTAATTAACATCCACTAAGATTAGGTCACATCTTTTAACCGACGTTGAGTTAGGGCGACGAAACACATGTCCAAATCACCTGAGTCTATTTTCTCTCATTTTACTATGAATTGGGACTATCCCTAAGTCCTTACGAATGCGCTCATTCCTAATCTTATCTTTCTTAGTCTTGTCATACATCCATCTCAATATCCTCATCTCTGCTACACACATTTTGTGGATGTGTTCCTTTCGTATTGCCCAACACTCGGTACCATATAACAAAGCAAGTCTCACAGCCGTTCTATAAAACTTCTCTTTGAGTTTCACAGATATACGCCGATCACAAAGGACTCCTGATGCACTTCTCCATCTTAACCAGCCTGCCTTAATCCTATATGTAACGTCATCATAAATCTCCCCATTCTCTTGTATGATAGACCCTAAGTATCGAAAGCTACTACTCTTCGGAATGTTATGTCCATCAATTAGAACCATGTCTATCTGAACCACTCTCTTATTACTAAAATTACAATGCATAAACTCTGACTTACTCCTACTAATTTTAAAATCTTTAGACTCCAAGGTAAGTCTCCAACGCTCTAATTTAGTATTTAGAGTATCAATACTCTCATCAATTAAAATAATATCATCTACAAATTACATACACCAAGGGATATCATCGTGCAATTGTTTAATTACTTCATCCATAAGTAAGGTAAAGAGATACGGACTTAATACAGAACCTTGATGCAAATATATATATATATATATGCACCCCACGGCTGAGGGGCCGATGAGAGAGGTTCCTCTCTCTCTAAATTGTAGGGGCTTTTTTCCCTTCTTTTTTAACCCTGCTCTTAACTAGGTTGGCCTATGACCTATTGACTTGCTTCTACAGTGTGAGTTTTTTATATAATGATGCAGATTGTGGGGGCTCTGAGAAAATAGATAGATTACTGGGACTTTCTTGTAATTACAAAAAGTTATAAGGATATTTTTTCTAAAATCCTGCATATACACGCCTCATAAGTAATAACCTGCATGCAAAGGCATTTCTTCCCGTGGTAAATGTGTAACTTATTCTAAGACTGCTCTATTAAACAAAAAACAAAAAAGAAAACGCTGGTAACCTTGGAAAAGCAAGAGTCATAATTGGTCCCTTCTTAACCATCGTATAATCCTGTTTTTCGTGTAATCCCAGTGCAGTTAAGTAATATCCGAAGTTTACCATCACTGCAATACAATCAAAACAACAAAGAAAACGTAGGTGAAGATTTTATCAACCATTTCTAGATTTATATCTACGTTTCAGAAACTTAAGTATGGGTTCAGTTTGTTATAGTCGTTCATCTGGATCCCAAAAGGAGGAAAAAAAAACACAAAACGGTCTCACGAACAAAATATATATATATAAACAAGATCCTCTCTAACGTTTTTTGGTAGTCCTGGGCAACAAACGAAACACCACCACCACCAAAGGAAACGGGAAACAGGAAAATACAGACTTCTTACACCTACGTACATCCCACCAAGAAGGATACCTGAATTAATTAGTCCTTAACTACAACCGGTCCTGTGAAACATATATATATATATATATATATATATATATATATATATATATATATATATATATATATATATATATAGCCGAAACACCCTCGATTCGGACGCAGTCGAGATCGTTTGAACATTGTGGAGATTCCGTACCTTTTATTCCATTTAGTGATTGTACGAAACACTAAGTACATGGTGCCGAGCGAGGACCAACATGAGTCTTCCTGAAGTAAACTAACATATATATATATATAATATATATATATAGAAAGATATATATATATATATCTACATGGTCTTTCGAACCATTTCGTATGTATCGTACAAATAATTAAGTTGGCGGGCTGAACAGTTGGGCATGGACTGTCACTCTCCGATCAATGAAACCCAAGCCAGCCATATTCTTCACAGCTCGTCTTTGAGGACGGGTTTCCCTTCCTTCTTGTGGTGGGGAGGGTTGGGGGAGTACTTGATGGGGTAGGATGCCTCCATGGCGATGCCGCAGAGCCCCTCCTCTGCCGCAACGCCGCGCTGCATTCGGATGTAGCCCTTGTCCCCCCACTCCGCCCCCCATGAGTTCTTGACGATCCAGTACTTGGTCCCGTGCTGGGTCGCACCGTAGCCCACAATCGCTACGCCATGGTCCAGCTGCGTGCCGCAGTCCCCGGTGAAGACTCCCTGCATGATAAAATTAAGCAGCAACGAGAACAAGCTCTGGTACTCAGTTCATGAACAGTACTAGTACACTAACTAGCTAGATGTACTCGTTACTGGTGGAGATGGGGACGGGCCTCGGAGTAGAACTGGAAATCCCGCCCGCTGGCTTCGATGGCGACGGACACCGGCTGCTGCGCCACCGCCTTCATCAGCGCGTCCTCGTCGTTGGCCGGGACGCTCTCGTACCCGTCGATGACCACCACATGGGAGTTGGCCTGCATGCGATGCAAGAAGGACTGGTTATGGAGGTTCCCCGGTTGCTGCCAGCAACGTGAGAACCAAGGAAAGGAATTGAGGAGCAGCGCAACCTTGACGTCGTCGCAGGTGCCATCTTCAGCAGTGTACGGGTAGTTGCTTTCGGTGGTAATCCCACGGTTGTTCTTGATGAACTCGAAGGCATAGTCCATGAGTCCACCGTTGCAGCCGTGGTTGTCCGTGGTGTCACAGTCAATCAGCTCCTGCTCCGACAAGGAGACGAGGGTCTTCGTCTTGATCTGGTTGATCCCTTCCACGGCGACCACCGTCGAAAATGCCCAGCAGCTTCCTGCGGGGGATCGAGGCAGAAGGAAAGGTGAGATCACCGGAATTTACTACTGTATTGGGAGGTGTTCGACGAAACGCCTACACCCTCTCCCCCCGGGCCTCTGCACCGGCCGCAAGCTTCACTTACCACATTGGCCCTGGTTCTTGACGGGGGTGACGGCTCCCCGCTGCCGCCAGTCGATGGACGGTGGCACGTCGGTGGTCTTGCCGTTCGAGAACACCCCAGACCCCTTCGGCGCCCCACGGCGAAGTGCGTGGTGGCCGATCTTGGAGCCGGCGTACGTCTGGCGGAACTCCTCGTGGGTCATGTCCCCGAACTTGTTGAGCCCCAGCTTGTAGGGCTCGTCCTTCTGGTTGAACTTGTGGATGTACTGGACATTGTCCTTGAACACATTGAAGCGCTTAAGCTTCTCGCCGAGGTCCCGCGCCACCGTGTGGTGGCTCCGCCACCGCTCGTAGAGGTCCCACAGCGTCTCGTCCGTGGCCAGGTCCTTGTCGTCGAAGTGGAAGCCCTCCGCCACGGTGACGAGCGCCAACGCCAGCGCCACGGCTAGCAGCCAGGGCTTTCCCGCACCCATCGGCATTACAACAATGTTAATTATCTGGCCTGCCACAACAATGGAGGGCTACTTGTTTGCAAATATTGCTGGTGCTTCTACAGGGGAGCGCCGTGGAGGTATTTATTGGGGTGCATCCTTCTGGCAAGGCACCTTGGAGTTAGTTTTTGGATGCTCTGCCCTCTAGCTTTTTCTTGGCACATCAACACCACCCCCCCCCCCCGGCGCCCGCCCAATTAATTTTTTGTCTTTTTTTTCAGTCTTCTCAAATATTGGGTTGCCATCTTTAGAAAGAGAGAGAGAGACATTGGAAGAGGATAAATAAAGTTAAAACAGAGAGGTGTACATAATATTTTGAGAGAGAAACATGGAGAGAGCAGCTTGTTGATGTGGAGAAGAAACCATAATTACCTATTTTGTTGTCATTGGGCCACGGACAGAGTTGCATGCGATCCTAGCGGCAGATGATCTAGTCCCCTAAGGCAAGGCACGCCTCTCTCTCTCTTGGAGGAGGAGGGAGTTCCTTGTGGACATCAACCACCGGACTGATTACAGAAACCAGAGAAGGAAGGAAGGAAGTGTTAAACAAGGCTGGGTAATGTGTTGGAGAGTTAGGCAAGGGAAAGGAAGCCCCCATTAATTTTGCTTCTCAATTTTATGTGACTTGCACCCCAAGCAAATTGTTGAATGATCCTCATACCAATATGTATATGTAAACGAAACAAGGGAATCTCTTATACCCCATACATACATACATATATATATTATATCTCCAGTTAAGCAGGACATGTTACAGTTTAGTCATTTTACCATGCATCAGCATGAGACCAAAATGACCCATTAGATGGGCACACATTTTCTCACGTCACACAGGATGTCAATCGGCTCCATAGAAGAAAGGTAGAGGAGGGGGAGGGAATCGAGGAGAGAATGGCGTGGGTGTGGGCAAGTAGCTACGAGGATCATTAACCCTTTACCCGGATTTCGTGCTACTTACTTTAGGGGTTGGCTGTTCGGTGTTCCCAACTCCCCACACGCCCCCCCCCCTCCCCTTCCCCCGGCCCCAACCATGCCAGTCACGTTAGGGGGCAGTTAAAGGCTGTAATGTAAAGACAGAGAAAAGAACACTTCGAGGTTGCGTGGGGGGCGGCGATCAGAAGCCTCGGGATTGCAGTGTAACCGTCCCTTATCATCTCTCACATCCAAAAGATCGAGTGGATCGTATATAGAAGCCGTCGGATGGACTCTCCAATTTATACTATATACCATGATGAAGAGGATACCATCTCATTCCACGTCTTCGCGTCTTCCTAGAATCTCAAATGAATCGCATACATGTTTGGGAAAAAAAGAAACTTCGCATACAAGAATCCTATAATAGCTGCGTGGCATCCCAACCAAATAAGCGTGTGTAACACCACATGTACAGACACTCGTTTTAAATTCATAAGTTGAACATTTCTATTATTCATATTTTTATTATATCTCAGATTAGCCATCGCATGAGTCATTTTTTGACCTATTATAGGTCCATTCAACTCATTTCCAATCCCTTAAGGCCTTAATTTCTTTTTTTAAAAATAATTTCTGCATTCAGACGACCTAGGCCTGAATGCGACCTATCGCGCGACCGCGTTCATCTTAATCGCGATTGTGCGATAGACTGTCTTCTCAGATTTCCATGTAACAGACTAGAAAATATATCTTCCGATCGTGATCTTTCTACAGTCCCTATGTGGCCATGTCTCTTCTTGTTTTCGAATGGGATATGCTACCACTTGGTCTAGAACACTTCCCTAACCTCTTGTGGATCAAATTTCGTTCATAGGACTCTTGTTCTTTTGGCTTCATCCTTAGATCTGACCTAGGCTTTCCCTCCCCTATAAATAGGCCCCATAGGCCTAGGGTTGGCAAGGGAGGGCGTCTAGAACTTGCCACCAAGTGATGTTTCGATCTACACTCAAGCTCCAATCAGGGACCTTCATCTTCTCTCCCTCGTTCTAATAATCTCTTTAGTGTTCTTCGCGTTCTTTCCTAGTCTTCTTTTAATTCTCATCACATAGCATAACATCGATTTTATTTTCATTCACTACATCTTACACACACGCACCTAGTTTTTATGGCCCCAAAGAGGGGTTAAAACCAAAACCTCCTAAGTAAAGCCCCTTCCTTTTATTGTTGTGTATGTGTAGTTCATATGTGATTTTGATGATGTCTAACTATAATTCAATATTGTGATTTTGATAATGTTCCAACTATGATTATATTTTGATTTGTTGAACAAGTATTTGTTCAAGATTTGATTCCTCTCTCATTTCAATTCCTGCTACTATATATGTTCATCTTGTTTATACGCTCATGTATGTGACTTCAAAATAAGAAATGAATCAATTCTCATCTCATAATTTGGCTCAATGAACAAGTTCATGTTTAACTCTTTTTCAAGTGTTTAACATGTCCAAAAAGAGCCCACAAATGTCAAACAATTCAATCCAAGACCAACCGGTCGACCAATGGACAGAAAATCCAAACGCCTAGGTCGACAGAGCAAGAGAAATCAAACACCCAGGTCGACAGAGGTTCCTCATCCAGTAGCGCCTGCTCGACATGGTCGACAGGTTCATGCATCGAGTCGACAGATCTTACCAAGGTCGATAAAGTTTATATCTAGGTCGACCTTGATGCGTATACACAGAACTGCACTCTTTCTCTCTCAGGTTGACAAGATCAAGCTGACAGAACGACATGAAGCTACATATCTACTCTGCTTCTGGTCGATAGGATTGACACTGTGGTCGACAGGTTTTGTTCAAGCTCTGAGCATCCAGGAGTGTGAATCCACATGGTGGACAGTGAGGAGGGTAAATTTGGTTTGACCCAGAAACGGCCCAATCACGAGCGGCCCATTAAGATTTGGGCGGGCTAAGCCCAGGCAAGAGACAAGTACGCATGCTCAACCCAATAAGAAGAGGACCGGCCCAGCAGAGCATCGGATTCCACGACGCACGATGGAGCCGGCCCAAGCGCAATTCTCGCCGGAGGACACACCGACGACCGACCGTTACCCCCACGACGTCGGCCTTGACCCCGTAACGGGCGAGCACGTGCCATGAGCGCCGTAAGACTAGCCCAGGGACGGGACGGCTTCAAGGCTATCGCCCTCCAATGGAAAACTCCTGCCAACATAGCGGGGGAACATTACTCTATTAAATAGACCCTTCTCTGTTATGGGATGAGGTCCCTCGCTCCAGGACAGCCCATATAAAAGGGACATCGACGGAAGAGAGGAGGGAGGGTAGATTCTTCTACTAAACTCCATACTACTACGCAAGAGGACACGGTGGATACTTCTGCCACAAGAGCTTCCTATTGAGAAGAGAGCAACCCGACCTGCAACTCCGATAGAGAGGCAACCTACAGCGACTAGAGAGAATCCTACTCGTGCACGGCCGTACCCCCCAGCGAGCACTCTCCGGGTATCCACTAGGAGCGGCGAGCACGCGTGCAGAGGACCTATATGCCTCTCGGATCGCCTGCTACAACCTCTACTTATCTCTTACTCAGCTTTTCTCTATTGCTCATTGATGGCTTGCTGACTTAAGCATCGGAGGGTTATCCCCGGGGGGTAACACTCGGGACTCCTTCTGATGCCTCTTTGGTTTCATAGTGTTTGTAGGCCTCCACGGGTGCGAGACGACTTCCCCAACAAATAAATAGAGAAGGTGGTACGTGGCCTAGGAACCATTTTCCTGTCGCTACACTTCTTGGCGCCGTCTATGGGAAGAGTAGAGCGAAAAGCTAAGGCGCCCCATGGAAGCCTCTGCAACGCCAGCAACCGGGGGCGGGGTTCCCACCAAGGATCCAACTCTCGCCGGGGATCGCAGGAAGTTTCTTCCGCTCCCCCCCGACAAGAGGTCACCCCAGGTGACCTAGATGAGCTCCGCCAGGAGATCCGGGCCTTGACAGATTTCTGCCGAGAGCTTCGGGACCAGAGTGATAGGCCCCAACTCGCCCCACCCGAACGACGGGAGGGTGAAAGGGACCAGACCGGAGAGAACTTCTGGCAAGTACGAGAGGCATCCCATGTCTCCGTCGCAAGGACCCGACGGTCACACAGCGTGTCGACACCCAAGGTACGTAGCCCGCTTCATTCTAATCCAGAAATGGACCGCCGGCTTCAACGGTTCGAAGAGATAGAGGACAAGGTCCGATACCTGGACGACGTCCTCCTGGCCGCCAAGAATCGCGGCCTCATTGATGACGATCTGGACTTCCACGCTCCCTTCTCCAGGGAGATCATGGAAGCCCCCATCCCGTCGAAGCTCCAGCTGCCGTCATTCACCTTCTACGACTGCACCACTGACCCGGCCGACCACCTGCATGGCTTCGAGTGCCACCTGGTGTTTCACCGGGCCTCCGATACCGTGAAATGCTTGGCGTTCGTTACGACTCTCCGGGAGAACGCACGGGCATGGTTCGAGTCCCTGCCGGCCGGGACAATCTCCTCCTTTCAACAGCTCAAGAAGCTGTTCAAGGAGAGCTTTGTGGGCTGCCGAAAGGTAGCCAAATCTGCTGTGACCCTACTCGCCCTCAGGTAGGGGAAAGAAGAAACATTGTGGGACTTCGTCTCCCGCTTCCGCGCGGAGGCTCTCCGTATCCCCCACCTCGACGTCGGCATCGCCACCATGGCACTCACCCAGGGGACGCGAGACCGCATCCTCTAGCACGCACTCGGAGTCGAAGCCCCGATGACACTTCTAGACCTCCTCGCGCTAGCCCAAAAGCATGCACACTGCGAGGAGAACACAGCGGCTTTGCGCCGCGCGGCCGGGACTGACCAACCCGACCGAAAGAGAGCCGTCAACTAGCCACGAGAGGGTTGAGGTAAGCGGGAGCGACGCGACGGGGACCACTGTGACTGCTCCGAGAAGGAAAGGGGAGGCTACCGCCATTATACACCCCTAACGGCCCCACCCGACCAGATCCTAATGGAGATCCGCGAGTAGCCATTCCTCAAATGGCCTTCGCAGATGAAGTCGGATCCTAACTCGCGGAATAAGAAGAAGTACTGCCACTTCCATCGAGACCACGGTCACGACACCGCTGACTGCATCAATCTGAAGGATGCTATCGAGGACCTCATCCGTAGCGGGCTCCTTGACAAGTTCCTCCCCAAAGCTGTCGAAAGATGACAGAAGACGCCTCCTCCGATCGACAACCGGCCCAATGGGAAAGAGATCATGATGATCTGTGGAGGGCCAGCCGCGGGGGGAGATAGCACGAGCAGAAGGCGTCGCTACACGACGGCCATCAACATGGCGGACCAAGGCGATGGCACCCCAAGGGAACTTTCCCCATTGGGTCGTTCGGGAGACCCCATAGTCTTCTCCGAGGATGACCTGGAAGGCGTCACGATGCCCCATTCTGATGCTCTGGTAGTTTCTGCCACCATCAACCAGTGTACTGTACGACGCATCTTGGTAGATAATGGAAGTGGACCCGATGTTATTGCGTACGACTGTCTTATACTCATGGGTGTGGACGTGTCACGACTCGCGCCATTGAACATGCCGCTATACGGATTCTCTGGCACGACTGTCTACCCGGAAGGGCGTATGTCGCTCCCGATCACGTTCAGGACGGCACCAAAATAGGTAACCTTCCTCACCGACTTTACTGTGGTTCGTGCAATGACAGGGTACAATGCCATCATCGACTGAGGGATCCTTGGCATGCTTCGGGGCGTCCCTTCTTCCTACCACCAGAAACTTAAGTTCCCCACCCCACGCGGGGTAGGGAAAGTCTGAGGTGATCAACGGGAGTCCAGAAGATGCTACCTTCTCTCCACTCGTGATCAACGTCCCGAAGAAATGCCTCTAGAAAAGAAGGCGAGGACCAAAGATCCGGGTCTGAGCACGAGTGCGCCAGCCGAGGATTTATACCTTATCCAGGTTGGGGATGACCCAAGCAAATCACTAAAGATCGGCGCTACCTTGGCCGAGCACGATAAACAAGCGTATGTGAACTTCCTCGCGGCCATCCAGGACGTGTTCGCTTGGTATGAGGATGAACTTCCCGGAATTCCTCCGGAGGTCAACACACACCAACTAAGGTTGGACCCCACCTGCCGCCCTGTACAGCAATGTCGAAGGCAGTGCAACCCTGAGCGACAAGCCATCATCAGGGAGCAAGTGGGAGAGAAATTGTGAGCAGGGCTACTCCGATCTACCCAGTATCCGGATTGGGTAGCCAACGTAGTCCTGGTACCCAAAAGCAACGGGAAGTGGTGGATGTGCGTGGATTACACCGACCTCAGAAAAGCCACGCCCAAAGATAGCTTCCCCATGCCACGGATCGACCAGCTGGTCGATGCTATGGCCGGGCACGAGATGCTGAGCTTCCTCGACGCCTATTCCGGGTACCACTAGATCAGCATGCACCGGCCCGACCAAGACAAAACGGCATTCGTCATCGACCACGGCCTATACTGCTACACTCGCATGCCGTTTGGGGTAAAGAATGCTGGAGCTACATATCAACGCTTAGTCAACCACATGTTTGACTCGCAGATCGGCCGCAACATGGAGGTCTACGTGAAAAGCCTCCGAGCAGCCGAACACTTGCGTGACTTGGTGGAGACCTTCACCACACTCAGAAGGTACAACATGAAACTCAACCATGCTAATTGTGCGTTCGGGGTACGATCAAGAAAATTCCTAGGTTTCCTCGTCACCCACCGAGGAATCGAAGCAAACCCTGATCAGATCAGAGCAATATTAGAGATGGAGTGACCGAAACGGGTGAGGGACGTACAGTGTGCCACGCCCCGATGCGGAATATCAGGTCGTACAGTTAGAAACTAGCTAGAAATCATATAAATATGCTAAACTAAACAATTACACAGGTGCTAAGAAAAGAGATAACTTATTGATCATGAAATATTCCAAATCTAGTACAATATCCTTAAACCAACTTAATACAAACTGAAACTAAACACACTCTAAGGCACAACTACAAGTAAGATAACTATGCCAACTCCAACTCTAGAACTGGTGCACTCAAAGATATCACTCCTGCCCCTCCCCATCGGTATGCGCATCATCACCTGAACAGCCTGGAAAGGGGGGAAAACAACAACTATGAGCTGACGCTCAGTAGGAAATAACAGGCAAGTTTACGTGATTAATAATTTAATTATATTTTCATATGCCATGCTAATAAAAGGAATAAATGACGATATAATGAAACAACGCAATAAAAAGGATCTTGCAACGTCAAGAAATATATGACGACAAGAATTAACAAGATATCAAGTACAAGAATTTACAACAGGAGATAGTAATAGAGAATTGGCCAACAAGCAAGTATTTAAACATCATTTCAAGCACGATCAAGTAACAAGAGTAACAAGAGATTTTTATGTCATAGACGTCACACTAGTCATGCACTCGGTGCAATACCTCACCATGTCATTTTTTTTTTCTTTGAAGCTCTAGTCATCTATTGGCTTAAGGGAGAGTGCACCCCCTTCCATAGGAAGGGAATGGACCCACTCCACCACAAGCACAGTAGATGCTGAAATTTTATTAAACTTCCAAATGGCATGTGTACAATGAGGCGGCGCCTTTACAATGCAGAAGGAGACCAAGCTATTAGGTCTCTAAATACAGAAAGAATACAAAAATCTATACAAAATGCCTACGAATATTGGGAACAGCAGCTGCATCCGCCCGCACATAAGCTCTAGCTTGGACTGGTAACTCACCAAGTGAATGGAAGTCCTTATTCCGGCCCATCAAAATGGCATGTGAAGCAAGATAGTCCGCCACTTGATTAATCTCTCTAAAGGAGTGAGCAATAGGGCAATTGCACCAAGCAAATAGTTTCTTCAATGCAGGCCACCACGGCAGAAGACTCCAAGGTGGATTCATCTGTCTGGATAGAAGATCCACCAACATCTTTGAATCCGAGAAGATGATTGATACAGAAATGGAATGCTGCCTCATCAAGCGCAGAGCATCTAGAAGTGCTCTCCCCTCTGCTAACAGGGATGTACCATACCCATAGAAATAAGAGAAACCCAGAATAAAGTTGCCATGTGTGTCCCTTACACAACCACCCCCTCCTGCAAGGCCTGGATTCCCCTTACATGCCCCATCCACATTTAGGGAAAATTTTACCACTGGAGGAGTCCATCTAATTATTGATATAACCGGCCTTTTTGATTTCACTTCAATGCCAAACTCACTAATTATATTCCTGTAGCTGGAATGAGCAGAATTTTTAAAAACCATAGAGAGCATGATCTGTTTAATATCAGCCAATATGTTATCAGCCACCCTTGGCATATCAGGGGCACAGCCCTCAAACCTAACTGAGCATCTAGTTTTCCATATCTCCCAGGAAACAAGCAAAACCACCAGCCGAGCAATAAAACCTTTAGGTGAAGCAATACTGAACCCAGTGGTAAAGGAATTCAGCCAGCAACAGAAGCTTTGATTGTTTGGCCTAATTCCACCAAGTAAAGGCCCAAACTTTTCCCATAAGAACTTTGCAATCTCACTGGTGACAAATAAGTGGTCATAGCTTTCAATTTCCTTAAAGTTCATGCAGCATGAACAGCATGAAGCCAGAGATATCCCTACTATTTGGATTCTGCTGTCCACAGGCACAGCTTGCTGAGAGAGCTTCCAACAGAAGAGTGCAGCCCTAGGAGGAAAATTACAGTTGAACAAATTCTTAACCCCAGGACCATGCTGAAGATTGTTGCCACTTCTTATATACCTGTAGGTAGATTTAATGCTGAATTCTCCTGAGATGGTGAAAGCCCAGATGTGAGAGTCCTTGCCAGCCTGTAGAGAGAAACCCTGTAGAGCCTGACAGGTCTGCCAATCAAAAATAAAATCCCAAGCAGAGTGTAGCCTGTTAGTTAGGACTTCCTTAACTGAAACATGCACAATGGAGGGAGGGGGAGCCATCTGAACTGGTATTACACTATCCTTGTACCAAATGTCCTTAAAAAAGCTGGTAGAAGCTCCATCCATAACCACCATTCGAAGACCAGATAGCAGGATTTGCTTTGCCTTTACAAAAGCTTTCCTCCTAACCCCTGCCGAAAAAGGAGCATCACATTCAGATATATGTCTTCCATGCAAGTACTTGCTCCTGATAAACTTAGCCCACAGTGAATCACTCACTAGAGAGAGCCACAACTGTTTAACCTGACAGCAAATTTGAATGTCATCCAGGCTTCTAATACCTAGCCCTCCACTGTTAAGGGGAGAACATAATTTTTTCCAAGCAATCCAGTGCCTCTTATGGGTAGAGTCCACACCCTGCCAGAAAAAACTCGCACAGATCTTAGCTATCTGATTCCTGATAGTACAAGGAATGGATGTAGCACATGCAGAATAAATGGCAATTGAAGATAACACTGAGCGAATTAAGACTACTCGGCCAGCTTGGGACAGAATCTTGCTCTGCCACCCAGCAAGTCTAGCATGAACTTTATCAAGAAGATACTTGAAATGAATGACCTTGATACTACCTTTGAACAATGGAATTCCCAGGTATTGAATTGAGCCAGTTCTATGCTGAAAACCAGTGAGCTTCTTTATCCTGTTCACAGCTAATGCAGGCATATTTTTTGAAGTCATAAAGCAACTTTTGGATGCATTCACTCTTTGGCCAGAAGATCTCTCATAACTCCCCAAAAAAGCAAGAAGGTGTTTAATTGTTAACATCCCACCATTCAAAAAAATAATCGAATCATCAGCATATAAGATGTGGGACAGTAAAGGAGAACCACGAGGCAGGTGATAGGGCTTGCATTTCCCAGACAAAAAGAGTTGATGTAGGCCTCTACTCAAGACCTCCTCTGCTAGTATGAACAAAGCTGGGGCCAAAGGATCTCCCTGACGAACCCCTCTTGAGGACTTAAAGTAACCTTGAATCCGACCATTAAAGGCAATAGAAAACCAACAGTTCACAAGGAGCTGAGAGATAAGAGAAAGAACCCTGTTGGAGAAACCAAACTTCTTTAATACTTGAAGAAGAAAATCCCATTCTATGCGATCATAAGCTTTTGCCATATCTAATTTGATTAGCATGTTATGACCTCTGACCGGCCTATCTAGCTCCATGAATAACTCCCTAGCCAGCAGGAAATTGTCAGAAATCAGCCTTCCACTAGTAAATCCACTCTGTTCACTAGATACAATATTAGGGAGCACAGGCCTCAACCTATCGCTTAGAATTTTGGAGACTATCTTGTAAGAGAAATTACACAAGCTGATCGGCCTAAAGTCAGCATAAGAGACAGGGTTCTTTACTTTAGGAATCAAGCAAACTATAGAGGAGGTGACACCCTGTGGGAGCCCCCAGCCCTGAAAAAAACTTTGCACTGCTTTCACCACATCCAAGCAAATAACATCCCAACAGTGAGTAAAGAAACCTCCAGTGAATCCATCCGGACCTGGAGAACTATTCCCAGACAATGAGAAAACAGCACTTCTTATCTCCTCCTCCAGAGGAATAGCACAAAGGGAATTATTCTGCTCATCAGTCATCAATGCAGGAATGACAGATAAAATCTCAGATTCAATACTGTGGGCTTCGGAAGTGAGTAGGTTTTGAAAGTATTTCACTGCTCCAGTCATCAGTTCCTCCTTCTTGTCCACCCAAACATCATCCACTTTAAGTTTTTGAATGAAGGATCTCTGCTGCTTAACTCTAGTATAATTATGAAAAAATTCAGTGTTCCTATCCCCCGCTTGCATCCACTGAACTCTAGACTTCTGAAACCAGAAAGTCTCCTCCCTAGCCATAATCAACCTCATTTCAGCATTAGCCTTGTTTAGAAGCTCTCTATTTATAGCAGAAGGAATAGCATCAAACACATTTTGAGCTTTTTCAATTGATTGGGATGCCTCAAGCTTAGCTTTGAAAATGTTACCAAATACTTCCTTGTTCCAGGTTCTCAATTGAACTTTAAGGAATTTCATTTTACCTTGAAGAGCATAAAAAGGATGAATTGCAGGTTCAGCCATCCGGATCTTGTTCCATTGCTCCTTTACGAATTCTAGGAAGCTGGAATGTGAATGCCACATGTGTTGGTATATAAACCTCCTTGGGAATTGAGAGGAAGGAATAGTAGAAATAAGTAAAGGAGCATGATCTGACGGCCCCCTGGGTAAGTGTGTGACTGACAGATTAATGTTTTTGTCCAACCAAAGAGAATTGTACATAACCCTGTCCAACCGAGCTCGGATATGAGAAGAGCCTAATTGATTGTTAGACCAAGTGAAATTGGATCCATTATAACCTGCATCAACCAAACCGGCAGCTGCAACAAATCCCTGAAAGTCTAACATTGAAGAGGCTGAAGGGAGGTTGCCTCCAAATTTCTCATCAGTTGACAGAACACAGTTAAAATCTCCAGCAATTATCCAAGGTATATTCACCCCCTGACTAAACTCCATCAGAGAATCAAACAGCTCTCTTCTGATCAAACGATTACAAGAAGCATAAACAACAGTGATTAATACTGTGGTGGAACCTTCTTCTTGAAGACCGACTGTAATGAACTGAGGATGTGATAACACAACCTGTAAGTCCACTCCCAAATTGTGGAAAATCCAAATTTTGGAAGCATCTCCATTATTCCCAATGACTGACTGCATTCTTATTTTTCCAGCAACATCAGAAGCTTGTTTAAAACAAATGTGAGGTTCAGAAATAGCCACTATATTAATTTTATTTGCTCTAATGATCTGAGCCAAGCTACGGGTAGAAGCAGCATTACCTATCCCCCTAATGTTCCAAACCAAAGCTGAATTAATCATTATTAAATGAAGAAGAGGATTCAACAGCCAACTCCTTGGCTTTAGCTCTATAATTTTTCGGTTACTGCAAGAAGATCAAGAGCACGCCTCCGGGCAAAGACAAAGATGAAGCCAAAGCCAGCAAATGAAGACTGTGAAGACTTCTACAAAGTCAAAATAAAAGAAGAACCATCTTCATGTACTGCGTGCCCTGCTGAAGCCTTCCCGGGTTAAAGATGATACCCGGTTTTGTCACCGTTCAGATGACAATCCTGATGAAACCCCTGTCTACGGACTGATAAAACCCCTGTCTACGGACTGATGAAATCCTTGTCTACGGACTGATAAAACCCTGTCTGCGGACTGATGAAAATCGTAATCACGATTTCGATACGAGACATGTCATAAATGAAAGGCCCTTTCGGGTGATGATACACTTAAAAAACCCCAAGTGGGCCTGTATGAAGGTGGCGCCGAAAGCCTGTGTCGAAGCCCAAATTTGGCGCCGAGAGGCCGGATTCGAGCGCGCCGGGAAGCTTATCTCAAGCGCGCCGTGAGGGTGCCTACCGAGAAGAAAAAGGGAAAAGGGTATAAAACCCCCTCCCTTCGAAGAGAGAAGCGGCGAGATAGAAAGAAAGGGGATAGATAGAAAAGAAAAAAAGAAAGACCTGGGCCTAAGTGGCAAAAGGGGGGGGGGCTCTCGGCGCGAGGCTTCCCGGCGCGCTCCTGGGCGCGCCGGGAGCCTGGCGCCGGGAGCTTGGTGCCGGGAGGCTCATGTGGAAGGGTTTGAAATAGGCTTTTTGTCGTTTAGCAGGAGAGGGAGGCCTCTCGGCTGAGGGGTTTTCGGCGGGGAAACTCGCACGCCGAGAAGGTGGAATGCAGACGGATCTCAGGGTTTCAGGGCTCAATAACGATGCTCTGTTTCTGGGATTTCTGGGTTTTATGGCTCAGATTGAGACCGAATCAGGGGTGTATGAGGGGGTTTCATGAATGCCTCTGCTAGAAGGATGCCAAGGGAGCTGAGAGGCCGGATCATCAGGAGGAGGAGAGACCATCGTCGGGGCCTGAGTAGCTTTTATCTGTATACTGCCAGACGTCTGGGGGGGTCAAGAGATGGCTGTCTCTGATTCCCCAGACTAGCATAGTACCATCTGGGAAGCAAATCGGCGATGAAAGAACCCCTTGATGCTGGGACCTCAGACCCTAGTCATTCAACGATTGGAATGAGGATCCAGGGTCGCATTCGTCTACGAGTTCAAATGCATCCTTTATAGCCGGCAATGCGGGGAACCAAGAGATTGATGTCTCTGTTTCCCGGACAGCACAAGGGGCTTGAGGAACAGACTCAAATACATACGGAGGGCATGCTATTGAAGCGGGAAGAGAGAAGAGAATAGAACCCAGCAACCCATTGAACAAGAGTGGGGGTTCTACCTTCATCCCTGTTCGAAGAACAGACCCGGCTCCGAAGCCTGAGTCATTTCGCCCATGGGGCATTCATACAAACAGTATGCATACATATCGAGACAAAGGAAGATCGTGTCGCCTAAAATCCATCACGGCCATTGCATTTATTTCATCTCACCATCATTTACATCGAGAAACATAAAGGGGAGGAACAGGGAAAGAATCGTATGAATAATCTAAACATCAAGACTTTGACTATTACATACGGAGAATCAGTAAAAAGAAAAAAAAGAAACATCGAACATGGGGGGGGGGGGGAGGGTGGAGCATTGACTCCTCTCCCTCCCCCTATCAGCCCACCTGGAGCCCTTCTTCTTTCCTTTCTTCTGCTTCTTCTTTCGACGGAGACTCTCTCCCTCTCTTTTTCTTTCTCTTTCTGGCTATCTGTTCGCTCTTTTTTTCTTCGTCTCTTTCTTCTTTTCTTTTCTGTCTATCCTCCCTCTTTTGAACCCGCAGACGAATGCAACCCTGGATCTTCATTCCAATCGTTGGATGACTAAGGCCTGGGGTCCCAGCATCGAGGGTTCTTTCATCGCCGTTTCGCTTCTCAGATGATGCTATGCTAGTCTGGGGAATCAGAGACAGCCATCTCTTGACTCCCCCAGACGTCTGGCAGCAGACAGTTAAAAGCTACTCAGGCACCGATGATGGTCTCTCCTCCCCCTGATGATTTGGCCTCTCAGCTCCCTTGGCGTCCTTCTAGCAGAGACATTCAGGAAACCTCCTCATGCACCCTTGATACGGTCTCGATTTGAGCCATAAAACCCAGAAATCCCAGAAACAGAGTACCGTAGCATCTCTGAAAACCCTGAAATTCTCCCGCATTCCACCTTCTCGGGGTGCAAGTTTCCCCGCCGAGAACTATAAGGCCGAGAGGCCTTCCCCTCCTTTCAGCTAAACGACAAGCCCCTTTCTTTGAAAACCCATAGCCCACGGCCTCCCGGCGCTAGGCTCCCGGCGCGGCCATGAGTGCGCCGGGAAGTCCCACGCCGAGAGCCTCTTCCATCCACCAAAAGGCCATGCCGAGATCCCCTTCCATCCACCAAAAAGCCAGGCCGAGAGCCTCTCCTGGCCACTTCATTGGCACGCCGAGAAGCTCCCTTCGGCCAGGGAATAGCGCGCCGAGAAGCCCCTCGCGCCGGGAGCTTTCTGCCGTCTTCCCTCTGCGCCGAGAACCTCGCGCCGGGAACCCCTTTGCCTCCTTGCCTTCGTGCCGGGAGCCTCACCATGTCATTATAACATCCCATGGGCTCAATAATTTTTCGGGCGCTCTCCCCAGGACCACACCGGGCCCCTATGATGCGTTGGCATTGATTTATTGGATCCAAGATCCCACATTGTCTAGACATTTAGTCAAGTTAAATGGCCAATTTAATCAGAGGAATTACTGCCAGAAGTTCAAGATTTAAAGGACTAACCTGTCCTTGGATTAAAGAGCACAAAACACGATAAAACTCATCTCCGAGAGATGTGCGGTCATACAAGGGCCGCTCAAGGGTATATGCGGCAAATACAGGGCCGCGCATACAGGAACTGGACTGAAACTCAGCCCGCGAGGTCAAGGATGAACGGCTGACAGTGGGCCGCTCTAAAGTATGAACGGTTAGTTCTGGGCCGCTCATGTCCAGAAGACATTAGGACCCATGAACAAGATATACGGTCCATACTGGGCCGTATTACAGATATGCGGTCATAATTTGGCTGCCTAAGAGGATATGCGGTCCACTACTGGCCGCGCATGCCTCTCGTAGTCTAATTCGATCCAAGACTTAAACCAGTGGTTTAGTCACGTAAATCGGTGTTTTTGGTAGTTCATTAGGTTCATAGCAGGCATATAAAGAAATCCCGTGATGCTAAGTTCGCCGGATGGAGTGTCCGAGGGTAAGTGTAAGACTAGCTTAACTAGAAAGCTAATGACTTACTAGAAGTCGATATGTTGGTCACGCTGTTCTACTGTAGTACAGCAACTGTCCAGTGGCTGTCCAGCAACCAAAATAATCATATTAATCCTAATTTCATGTTGAATTACCAAGGATTATAATTGCCATTAAGTCAAATTGCCAAAAAGATGATTCAAGATGATGAAATGCATGAACAAGATCGCGTAGGAATGCATAGCATGCAATTCACAGAAATTTACTTGCATAATTAACCAATTATCATGTGGGTTTCTAATTTACTAATTATCATTTATGACACTAAGATGAATCATTTAGAACTAGTATTAAGTCATTTACTGCATAGATAAACGGTTCGGAAAGAACCTTACATCTACTGGGCTAACAGGGGATGAACTGGGCTGAAGGTCTCTGCTGGTAGTTGGGCGGCTAGGGGCAGACCGCCCATGGGGTTGGGCGGTTAGGTCAGGGCCGCCCATCCCCTGGCTTGTGTGGTTACCTGAGGGCCGTTCAGGATATGTGGTCACTCTGGGACCTTTCATCTAGATATGTGGTTAGTTTGGAACCGTTCATCCTAGGATGTGTGGTTCCTGAGAAACCGTTTAACTAAGGCTATACCAGGGTCAAAGTCTGGGCTTGAGTTGTGCGGTCTATCATAAGGCCGTTCATCTCTGGGTGTTTTCCGGTCATCCCTTCCACGTCCGATGAATGCCGGAAGGTTGAGGGTTGAAGGGGTTTGATCTAAAACACTAATTACTCATGCAAACGGACTTGAAACAAGGGGCTTTTGGTACCGTTGGAAAGGTCATGAAAAATACTACCTAACAGCAGGGTCCATTTCATAATTACTTTCTGAAATCATGATTTATAATGGCAGGAACACTAGAAACCCTAATCTTGACATGCTGTTATTAAATCGTGAAATTCTCACAATATACACAATGAAAATTGGGGATTTATATATCAAAAGAAAGATTACTCGACGCTGATTTCAACCATATATGACATGCTATATGGGGATCAAGATTAATAACTCGAAATCATGATTTAACTCAAAAGGGTACATCAAAAATCACGTCTAGACATGCTCTTACTCAAATCAGAAATTCTCTAAACACGATGCATAAAATTTAGGGCTTTCTACGCCAAGTGAAAGATGACATGCTGCTGATTACAACCATATATATTAATTAGAGTTTGGTCTGTTATAACCTACCTCAATCGAAGAGAGAACTTATGAACCTAGATTGAAGAACGAACTTGACAGCCCTTCAGAAAAACCCCGAGATCTCCCTGGATACCTAATTATAATTAGGGCTTTTACTATCAATGGAAAGAGCTCGTCGAGAGGAACAATATGATATACTCACTTGCAGATTTTGGTTGAGAATGCCTACCTTAATCGAAGGTATAAGGAAGAAGGAAGGAGGACGACGGGATGCCGACACACCTCCACTAATCGCCAAATATCTCCCTTGATCGATCTCCACTGCGGCCGCCGCTACTACCAAAGGATTCTAGGGTTGCAGAGCTTCATTTTTGTAGCTCATACACCTTTCGGTGCTGGGAGAATTCGACGGGGCAACTTAAGTGATTGAAACGGCGCCGCCATAGTTGACCTCGCCTAAACTCGGCCGACTACACGTGTTAGGGTTATGGTTTCGATGAATTGATAGAGGGGAAAAGATCCTTAGATCGTGGCCTTTCATTTGCCACCGATTTGGGGTCATTTGGTGGAGTATTAAGCTCTAATTTCGTGGTTTAAGTTAAGGTTAGGTAAGAGTTAGGTAAGTGTGAACTTTGGGCTTAATCATCTAATTAGACCTAGTTACGGATTTTTGCTGGGTTGACCACAGAAGATAAAGTTGTTCAATAAATGGTCATTTATCCAATTAGCATTATCTAGATTTTTATAAGGTAGTCGAATTTTCACTTGTCCTATTTACTAAGGAATTAAATATTAAATTCTGAAATTCAAGCATTAATCCATTTTATTTCAATTTTTATTTAATAAAAGCTCAATAAATAAATTGGGGTATTACACCCTCCCCTACTTAAGGAATTTGGTCCTCCAAATTCACCGCACTAAATACGGAAGATAGGGAATGAGATAGCTCACCTAGAATAAGTCGGGATACCGCTTCCGCATAGTATCTTTTGATTCCTAAGTTGCTTCTTCGGTCCCACGCCGACTCCACTGAATCTTGACCATTGGTATAGAACGATTCCGGAGTTGCTGTTGCTTCTGGTCTAGAATCTTGATAGGTCTTTCTTCATAGGTCAAATCTTCCTCCAATTCGAAATCCACATGCTGAATGATGTGAGTGGGGTCATACACATATTTCCGTAACATAGACACATGGAAAACATTGTGTACGCCAGACAACTGAGGCGGTAAAGCCAATCTGTAAGCAACCTCTCCCACTCTATCCAGGATCTCGAATGGACCAATATATCTCGGACTGAGCTTGCCCTGAATGCCAAATCTTCGAATCCCTCTCGTAGGAGAGACCTTTAAGAATACATGCTCGCCAACCTGAAACTCCAATGTTCTCCTTCTGTTGTCGGCATAACTCTTCTGTCTTGATTGGGCTACTTGTAACCGGTCTCGGATAATACGGATGTTCTGTGATGATTCTGAAATAAGATCCGGTCCAAGCCATTGCTTCTCACCTACCACATCCCAACATAACGGGGAACGACAACTTCTTCCATACAATGCTTCAAAAGGAGCCATCTGTATGCTGGATTGATAACTGTTGTTGTAGGCGAATTCAATTAATGCCGAGTGATCACTCCAACTGCCTCCAAAATCAATCATGCATGCTCTAAGCATATCTTCCACTATCTGGTTGGTTCTCTCAGTCTGTCCATCTGTCTGTGGATGAAAAGTAGTACTGAAATTCAGACGAGTCCCCAGAGACTCTTACAGTCCCTTCCAGAAATATGAAGTAAATCTGGGGTCTCTATCAGACACAATGCTGACTGGTATGCCATGGAGCCTTACCACTTCCTTCAAATACAAAGCAGCCAATACATCAACTATCCATTTGGACTTAATGGGTAAGAAATGAGCCGATTTTTTCAATCGATCGACAATCACCCATATTGCATCCAATCCACCACGAGTCCTAGGTAGACCCATAATGAAGTCCATGCCAATGCTTCCCACTTCCATTGGGGTATGTCGAGTGGTTTCAATTTTCCTACCGGTCGAAAATGTTTAGCCTTAACTTGCTGAAAAACCAAGCATCTACTCACGAAGTCTGCAACTTCCCTTTTCATATTCGGCCACCAAAAGGATCTCTTCAAATCCATGAACATTTTAGTGTCTCCAGGATGAATGGTGTATTTGGATCTATGAGCTTCCTCCAGAATCTTGTTCTTTATTCCAGCTTCATCAGGTACACAAGTTCTTCCCTGAAATAACAATCTTCCATCGTCTGCCATCATGAAGTCAGGTCTGCTGCTCAAGCTTCCCTTGATCTCTACCAGCTCGGGATCATTATCTTGCAAGGACTTGATTTCCATCAACAATTCGGGCTTAAGTTGAATCTGTGCAATCATAACTCGATCATTGTCAATATTAAGGTACAGGCTAGCTAATTGTTCCAGTAGCTTCCATTCTTGTAACATGAGACTTGACAATTTAGCTACAGGCTTCCGGCTTAATACATCTGCCACAACATTGCCTTTTCCAGGATGATACTCAATTGAGAAGTCGAAGTCCTTCAAGTACTCCAACCATCTTCTCTGTCTCATATTGAGTTCCTTCTGAGAAAATAAATATTTCAGACTCTTATGATCTGAAAACACCGTGAATGTTTCTCCATACAAGTAGTGCCTCCATATCTTCAAGGTGAATACCACTGCTGCTAGTTCCAAATCATGAACAGGATAATTTTCTTCATGCTTCCTCAACTGCCTAGAAGAATAGGTAATCACTTTCCCATGCTGCATGAGTACACAACCTAAACCAATACCTGAAGCATCAGTGTATACGACAAAACCTCCTTCACCAGAAGGTAAAGCCAATACAGGTGCATTAGTTAAACATTCTTTCAAAGTCTGAAAGCTTCGCTGGCAATCATCTGACCAATCAAACTTTTTCTCTTTGCAGGTTAATCTTGTCATAGGTACCGCAATCTTAGAGAAATCTTGGATAAATCTCCGGTAGTAGCCTGCCAGGCCTAGGAAACTTCTAACTTCAGTCACACTGGTAGGCTGATCCTAATTCTTCACTGCCTCTACCTTTGAAGGATCAATAGGAATTCCTTCATTTGTGATGATATGTCCGAGAAAGGACACCTCTTGCAGCCAGAAATCACACTTACTGAACTTGGCATATAGCTGATGATCTCTTAATAATTGCAATGCCATCCTCAGGTGTTCAGCATGCTCCTCTTGATTCTTGGAATAAATCAGGATGTCATCAATGAATAACACGACCCATTGATCAAGATAGGGCCGAAATACATTGTTCATCAACTGCATGAAAGCTGCTGGTGCATTCGTTAGACCAAAAGGCATAACGACAAATTCAAAATGACCATACCTGCTGTGGAAAGCTGTTTTATAGATATCCTCCTCCTTAATCCTCAACTGATGATATCCAGATCAAAGATCGATCTTAGAGAAATAATGAACTCCCACAATCTGATCAAATAATTCGTCAATCCTCGGCAATGGATATTTGTTCTTGATAGTCAGCTGGTTCAATTGCCGATAATCGATGCACAGCCTCATCGAGCCATCTTTCTTCCTGACGAATAATATAGGGGCTCCCCAAGGGGAAGTACTAGGACGAATGAAACCCTTCTCAAGCAATTCCATCAACTGTTGCTTTAATTCCCTCAGTTCCACAGGAGACATACGATAAGGAGCCTTGGAAATAGGAGATGTACCAGGAATGAGATCAATAGAAAAGATAACTTCCCGCTCAGGCGGAAGTTCTGGTAGTTCCTCTGAAAAGACATCAGGAAAATCTCGGACAACAAAAATGTCCTTAATCTCAATCTGCTGCTCAGGGGTTGCACAGACAAAGGCTAGAAAAGCCTCGCATCCTCGTCTCATCAGCTTATCAGCTCGAAGAGCCGAGATAAGTGATACGGAGTTATTGTGCTTAACTCCCACAAAAGAAAGTCTCGGGTGCCTAGTAAAAGACACAAAGCTAGAACTGCAGTGAACATTTGCCTCATTTCTAGCTAACCAATCTGCTCCTAGGATTACATCATAATCCTTCATGTCCATGCAAACTAAATCGGCTGGTAAATTCTGTTCATCAATCATAACCTTACTAGAAGGATAAAAATACTGTATTGCCGATCTAGAACCAATAGGGGTTGAAATTTCTAACGGAGAATTCATCAAAATAGGTTCCACAGCTAAAGACTTAGCAAATCTCTGAGAAATAAATGAATGTGTGGCACCAGTATCAAAAAGAACAAATGATGGCTTGTCGAGTATAATAAGAGTACCTTCGACGAGTCCACCATCCTCGGCGGTTCCTACTTCATCTGCGTGCAAAGCTTGGAGCTTGCCTTGCGGCTTTCTGATGCCTTGTGGTTTTGCCGGGGTAGCTTGCTCTGATAAAAGAGGACAGTCAGGGATACGGTGCTCCCTACTTTCACATCGCAGACAGGCGCCTAGCTTGCGCCAGCATTCCTCCACCTTGTGACCAGGACAATCACAAAACTTGCACACACCCTTGAATGGAACAATAGGGCCAGGCTTCTTGTCTTCGCACTTCGACATCTTGCCCTTCCACGATCCGGACCCGCTCCATGAACCAGGTCCATTAATAGGCCTCTTCTTGCCATACCCGGGTTTGATATTCCCGGAACTTGTAGGTTGTTCCTTCTTTATGCCTTTTCCACGGATTCTCTCTGTCATTTCTAGAGTGTCCTCCAGGACTTGAGCTTTCCTCACCATCTCAGAATAGGTTAAGATTTTCATTGGTGCCAATTGGTTGATATAATGCAGCCTCAGTCCACGCTTAGCCTTCATTTTTTCGGTGGATATTAAGTGAGTAGCATATCGGGATAACCGAGAAAATTGAGCTTCATATTCTGCCACAGATAAACTTCGCAGCTTCAAAGCCGCGAACTCCGCTGCCTTCTTCTCTTGCACTCTATCAGAAAAATATTTACCATTGAAGAACTCCTCGAACTCCTCCCATGTGACTTGCTGATCACCGAGAGTCGCCTTTACTGATTCCCACCATGTTCTTGCATCTCGTTCCAGTTGAAAAGTTGATAGAAGGACACGTTCTTGATTGCTGCACTGCATCACTTCGAATATCCTTCCCATCTCATCCAGCCAATGCTCGGCTTCATCAGGGTCAGTCGAGCCACCAAATCTCAGCGGATTCATCCCCCGAAAGTTCTGATATAAGTCGCCGGTGCCATGGTGTGCAGCTCCTGCTTGAGCTACTTGTTGCAAAGCCTGAGTAAGGCCTTGAACCGTGCGCTGCAAGTTCCTCCATTCCGCGCGATCTGCTGCCATTGCGAAAGCCTACACGTGGAATAGATTACTTAGGTTTATTAAAAATAGATAATGTCGTAATTAAGGTATGGACTTAACCCAAGTTTCTACCCAATCTCATCATGTCAAGTCCTTAGACTTTAACAAGGTTAGGGGTCCTATGATAACACTTAGAACCCTAGAACTTAGAAAACCTAGAACTTAGGAAAACCTAGGAATGTGAAACCTAGGCTATGATACCAACTAAACTGTCACGCCCCGACGCGGAATATCGGGTCGTACAGTTAGAAACTAGCTAGAAATCATATAAATATGCTAAACTAAACAATTACATAGGTGCTAAGAAAAGAGATAACTTATTGATCATGAAATATTCTAAATCTAGTACAATATCCTTAAACCAACTTAATACAAACTGAAACAAAACACACTCTAAGGCATAACTACAAGTAAGATAACTATGCCAACTCCAACTCTAGAATTGGTGCACTCAAAGATATCACTCCTGCCCCTCCCCATCGGTATGCGCATCATCACCTGAACAGCCTGGAAAGGGGGGAAAACAACAACTATGAGCTGACGCTCAGTAGGAAATAACAGGCAAGTTTACGTGATTAACAATTTAATTATATTTTCATATGCCATGCTAATAAAAGGAATAAATGACGATATAATGAAACAACGTAATAAAAAGGATCTTGCAAGGTCAAGAAATATATGACGACAAGAATTAACAAGATTTCAAGTACAAGAATTTACAACAGGAGATAGTAATAGAGAATTGGCCAACAAGCAAGAATTTAAACATCATTTCAAGCACGATCAAGTAACAAGAGTAACAAGAGATTTTTATGTCATAGACGTCACACTAGTCATGCACTCGGTGCAATGCCTCACCATGTCATTATAACATCCCATGGGCTCAATAATTTTTCGGGCGCTCTCCCCAGGACCAGACCGGGCCCCTATGATGCGTTGGCATTGATTTATTGGATCCAAGATCCCACGTTGTCTAGACATTTAGTCAAGTTAAATGGCCAATTTAATCAGAGGAATTACTGCCAGAAGTTCAAGATTTAAAGGACAAACATGTCCTTGGATTCAAGAGCACAAAACACGATAAAACTCATCTCCGAGAGATGTGCGGTCATACAAGGGCCGCTCAAGGGTATATGCGGCTAATACATGGCCGCGCATACAGGAACTGGACTGAAACTCAGCCCGCGAGGTCAAGGATGAACGGCTAACAGTGGGCCGCTCTAAAGTATGAACGGTTAGTTCTGGGCCGCTCATGTCCAGAAGACATTAGGACCCATGAACAAGATATACGGTCCATATTGGGCCGTATTACGGATATGCGGTCATAATTTGGCCACCTAAGAGGATATGCGGTCCACTACTGGCCGTGCATGCCTCTCGTAGTCCAATTCGATCCAAGACTTAAACCAGCGGTTTAGTCACGTAAATCGGTGTTTTTGGTAGTTCATTAGGTTCATAGCAGGGACATAAAGAAATCCTGTGATGCTAAGTTCGCCGGATGGAGTGTCCGGGGGTAAGTGTAAGACTAGCTTAACTAGAAAGCTAATGACTTACTAGAAGTCGGTATGTTGGTCACGCTGTTCTACTGTAGTACAACAACTGTCCAGTGGCTGTCCCGCAACCAAAATAATCATATTAATCCTAATTTCATGTTGAATTACCAAGGATTATAATTTACATTAAGTCAAATTGCCAAAAAGATGATTCAAGATGATGAAATGAATGAACAAGATCGCGTAGGAATGTATAGCATGCAATTCACAGAAATTTACCTACATAATTAACCAATTATCATGTGGGTTTCTAATTTACTAATTATCATTTATGACACTAAGATGAATCATTTAGAACTAGTATTAAGTCATTTACTGCATAGATAAACGGTTCGGAAAGAACCTTACATCTACTGGGCTAACAGGGGCTAAACTGGGCTGAAGGTCTCTGCTGGTAGTTGGGCGGCCAGGGGCAGACCGCCCATGGGGTTGGGTGGTCAGGTCAGGGCCGCCCATCCCCTGGCTTGTGTGGTTACCTAAGGGCCGTTCAGGATATGTGGTCACTCTGGGACCTTTCATCTAGATATGTGGTTAGTTTGGAACCATTCATCCCAGGATGTGTGGTTCTTGAGAAACAGTTTAACTAAGGCTATACCAAGGTCAAAGTCTAGGCTTGAGTTGTGCGGTATATAGTAAGACCGTCCATCTCTGGGTGTTTTCCGGTCATCCCTTCCACGTCCGATGAACGCCGGAAGGTTGAGGGTTGAAGGGGTTTGATCTAAAACACTAATTACTCATGCAAACGGACTTGAAACAAGGGGCTTTTGGTACCGTTGGAAAGGTCATGAAAAATATTACCTAACAGCAGGGTCAATTTCATAATTACTTTCTGAAATCATGATTTATTATGACAGGAACACTAGAAACCCTAATCTTGACATGCTGTTATTAAATTGTGAAATTCTCACTATATACACAATGAAAATTGGGGCTTTATATATATAAAAAAAGCTTACTCGATGCTGATTCCAACCATATATGACATGCTATATGGGGATCAAGATTAATAACTCGAAATTATGATTTAACTCAAAAGAGTACATCAAAAATCACGTCTAGACATGCTCTTACTCAAATCAGAAATTCTCTCAACACGATGCATAAAATTTAGGGCTTTCTACGTCAAATGAAAGATGACATGCTGCTGATTACAACCATATATATTAATTAGAGTTTGGTCTGTTATAACCTACCTCAATCGAAGAGAGAACTTATGAACCTAGATTGAAGAACGAACTTGACAGCCCTTCAGAAAAACCCCGAGATCTCCCTGGATACCTAATAATAATTAGGGCTTTTACTATCAATGGAAAGAGCTCATCAAGAGGAACAAGATGATATACTCACTTGCAGATTTTGGTTGAGAATGCCTACCTTAATCGAAGGAATAAGGAAGAAGGAAGGAGGACGACGGGATGCCGACACACCTCCACTAATCGCCAAATATCTCCCTTGATCGATCTCCACTGCAGCCGCCGCTACTACCAAAGGATTCTAGGGTTGCAGAGCTTCATTTTTATAGCTCATACACCTTCTGGAGCCTTCGGTGCTGGGAGAATTCGACGGGGCAACTTAAGTGATTGAAACATCATCGCCATAGTTGACCTCCCCAAAACTCGGCCGACTACACGTGTTAGGGTTATGGTTTCGATGAATTGATAGAGGGGAAAAGATCCTTAGATCGTGGCCTTTCATTTGCCACCGATTTGAGGTCATTTGGTGGAGTATTAAGCTCTAATTTCGTGGTTTAAGTTAAGGTAGGTAAGAGTTAGGTAAGTGTGAACTTTGGGCTTAATCATCTAATTAGACCTAGTTACGGATTTTTGCTGGGTTGACCACAGAAGATAAAGTTGTTCAATAAATGGTCATTTACCCAATTAGCATTTTCTAGATTTTTATAAGGTAGTCAAATTTTCACTTGTCCTATTTACTAAGGAATTAAATATTAAATTCTGAAATTCAAGTATTAATCCATTTTATTTTAATTTTTATTTAATAAAAGCTTAATAAATAAATTGGGGTATTACACAGCGCCTCACCATGCGCGTCGCCGCCCTGGCTCGGTTTCTGTCCCGAGCCGCCGAACGATGTCTTCCCTTCTTCCGACTGATCAAACAAGCCAACTTGGCGCCGAAAAAGAATGGATGAATCGACTGGGACCATGAGTGCGAGCAGGCGTTCGAGGAGCTGAAATGCTACCTGACGACACGTTCTGTCCTCGCCAAACCCCAAAGGGGAGAACATCTGCTCTTGTACCTGTCCGTGACATCTAGCACTATGAGCGCTGTGCTCGCACAAGAAGAAGTAGGAGTCATGAAGCCCATCTACTATGTTAGCCGAGCACTATAAGGACCAGAGTTCTGGTATTCGTAGATTGAAATGTTTGCCTTCGCACTGATTATGGCTACTTGCAAGCTCCGGCCGTATTTCCTAACTCACCCGATCGTCGTCCTCACCGATTAGCCTCTCCGGCAAATCCTTCAGAACCTTGATGCTTCCGGAAGGCTAGTCAAGTGGGTTATCAGGCTAGAGGAATTCGACATCAAGTTCCGACCAAGAACAGCAATCAAATCCCAAGCTCTCGCTGACTTCGTCGCCGAATGCACCCTACCCGCCGAGGACGCGCCCGAGCAGTCCTCGGGGCCCACCTGGGAGTTATACGTCGACGGATCTTCTTGCGCGGCGGGCTGCGACACAGAATTGGTCTTACTCTCACCAGATGGGGTGGAGCTACAGTATGCCCTACGTTTCAATTTCCCAACCATGAACAATGTGGCTGAATATGAGGCACTCCTCTCCGGGCTACGCATGGCAAAGCACCTGGGAGCATCAAGTGTGCAAGCGTACAACGACTCCATGCTCATTGCCAACCAGGTCAGGAGGAGTTCGAGGCTCGTGATCCCACAATGATGAAGTACCTGGAAAGGGCCAAGATGGCAGTGAGCGAGTTCACCCGCTTCGAAGTGATACACATCCTGCGCGAAGAGAATGTCCGAGCAGACTCTCTCTCACGCCTAGCGTCAGCTACCATGGTCTGTAGTTTGAGATCGGTTCTAATAGAGGAGTTATCAGTGCCGAGCATAGATGATCCGACGCTCCAGGTAAACACCATAGACTACGAACCTTCCTAGATGGATCCTCTCCTCGACTTCCTCCTTCGGCAACAACTTCCGAGCAACCATGCCGAGGCGCGATGCACACGAGCAAGAGTGGCCCACTTCACCATGGTGGACGACCGGTTATATCACCGATCCCTCTCAGCCCCTCTACTCAAATGCCTCTTCCCCACTGAGGCCAACCAGGCCATCCAAGAAGTCCATGAAGGACTCTGCGGAAGCCACGTGGGAGGGCTAGCGCTCGCACGGACGCTGATTCGACAAGGGTATTGGTGGCCCACCTTGCAGCAAGACAGTCTCAACTACGTCCGGAGGTGCCCCCAATGCCAGAAATATTCTCACCTGCACCACCAGCCAGCTACATAGCTCCACACCTTGACGGAACCCTGCCCGTTCGCTTGGTGGGGAATTGATATACTGGGACCCTTCCCTGAAGCGCAAGGAAGGAAGAAGTTCCTCGTAGTCGCCATCGACTACTTCACCAAGTGGATCGAGGCTAAACCATTGGGGAAGATAACAAACGTAGCAACTTGGAAGTTCATGCTGCGAAGCATCATTTGCTGATTTGGGATCCCAAGAGTTCTCACAACCAACAATGGCAGAGTTGGGTATTTGGAACCACTACACCTTTCAAGAAAAGTGCTCAGAGTTGGGTATTTGGAACCACTACACCTCGGTGGGGCACCCCCAAGCCAATGGGTTGGTGGAAAATGCCAACCGAACTCTACTCCACGGTATCAAGACCCGCCTGGACCAAGCGGGCGACGCATGGATTGATTCGATCCCGAGTATTCTATGGGCCCACCGAACAACCGCTAGAGCTACCACCGGAGAGATGCCGTTTCACCTTGCCTACGGGGCTGAGGCAGTGGTTCCGGTGGAGATTTCCAACCCCTCGCTACTAGTAGGACACTTCGATGACGCAACGAATAACCAGGCGATGCGAGAGAACCTGTACCTACTCGAAGAGGGAAGAACCAACGCTCGGGTGAAGCTGGTGGCATATCAACAAAAACTGGCTCAATACTATAACGCCCGTGTTAAGGAGCGACACTTCTTCCCCGGGGACCTAGTTCTACGGTGAGCAACTGTGGGTGACCCACGAGGAGCCGCAGGAAAGCTCGCACCAAATTAAGAAGGCCCGTATAGGGTAGCGGAGACACTCGACAAAGGAGCGTACATGCTAGTGACGCTGGGGAGGAGAGAGGTACCCAGGACGTGGAACTCCGTCAACCTCAGAAAATACTTCCAGTAAAATGTCACCAGCTGTACTCCACTGAGGTAAATTACCTATAGGTAGCTTAAGGGCTTCCTAAAGGCGAGCATTGCTCCCCTTAAAAATGAAAAGGTGGCTTAAGGGCTTCCTAAAGGTGAGCACTGCTCCCATTAAAAATGAAGAGGTAGCCTAAGGGCTTCCAAAAGGCGAGCATCGCTCCCCTTAAAAATGAAAAGGTGGCTTAAGGGCTTCCTAGAGGCGAGCACTGCTCCACTTAAAAATGAAACGGTGGCTTAAGGGCTTCCTAAAGGCGAGCACTGCTCCCCTTAAAAATGAAGTGGTAGCCTAAGGGCTTCCAAAAGGTGAGCATCGCTCCCCTTAAAAATGAAAAGGTGGCCTAAGGGCTTCCTAGAGGTGAGCACTGCTCCCCTTAAAAATGAAAAGGTGGCATAAGGGCTTCCTAAAGGTGAGCACTGCTCCCCTTAAAAATGAAGAGGTAGCCTAAGGGCTTCCTAGAGGCGAGCACCGCTCCCCTTGAAAACGAAAGGTAGCCTAAGGGTTTCCATGGAGAACGCGGGCACTGTGGAATGCGAGCGTGAAGAATCATCCGGAAAGCACGCAGAAGCACTCCAAAAAAAGGTACACAACAGTATTGGCCCAAAGTAAAGAATTTTTTTTCTTTAGTCAAACTGCAAGCTGCCAAAAATTGGCAAAATACCCTCACATGGGCTAAATACAAGTACATTGAGAGACAAAACATGATCGGCAATGGCGACATATAACTTCAACAGCTCGCTCCCCGGGCATCATCCTATGCCAACGATCATGCTGAGTCTCTGAGCAGGCACCCGGTACCCATTTTTGTTCTGTGGGAGGTTACCGACGGAGAAGCCTCCCATGCCAGTGAAGAGGGACAAAGCCCCCGGGCCAACAAAGGGCTTCACTGGTAGAAGACCTGCACCAAGAAAACTAGGCCGGTTGCTCCAGCCACCCTTGCTCGAACATGGGACAATGGAGCAACGAGGTCCACCGGTTACCGGGAACCAGTAGGCCTACGCAAGCCAACGGGGGGCAACAGTACCACGAGGCGAACTCATTAAGAAGAGCACTCCAGCGTACTAGCCATGCCTGCAAACTGACGAGCAAGGCTCCGCCGCCGCTGGCATCCACCTTGAATGGAGAGGTTGTCTCGCTGTGGACGACGTATGATGAGTCCCCATCAACGGCGGGTAGAGGCATACTAGCCATGCCTGCAAACCGGGGAGCCCACCACCGTCGTCCAAATTGCATGGCCTTACCTACAAAGTGGAAGAAGGGAAAACTGCTCCCTCCCTTCCTACCGGAAGATAGGAAGATGTTCCAGCAACGGGGAGCATCTCGCCAAGCACCTGTAATAGGCAAACAACGGTTACATATTACAAGGGCAAGCGACAAGATCTTGCTGGGAGACGAAAAGCAGCAATACCCAGATACTTCTTGTCCCCTCAGGGACGGAACTTATCTGGCTCAAGAAGTAGGATCCCCCTGCTGGTGTATAAGCGGTTAACCTTCTCTAAGGCCTCCCGCCTACCATCCAGGTACCTGAGCCTAACTGCTCAGAGACCGGGCCACCCTTTCCAGGCACAGACCACGGTCGCCACGGTACCGACGCTGGGTTTCTCCGGAGGGCCAAGGGTTGACGATGAGCGCGCAGAAATTCGTCATCCGACGAAGGACCAGACTCTCCTGATGACATTCTATAAGAAGGCTACCTTCAAGGTTTTCGCCCGTAGCTGATTGCCGGAACACTACGAAAGCCACCATTTATAGGGGGAGCGAAGTCCCCAGAAGTATGAGGATTTCCACCGCCTCAATCGAATCCATGGAAATCGACGTGATGGATCTCGAAAGTCGCGCTCCTTCAGAGTCCTCATCAAGGATGCCGCTTCATATCCCCAGAGGATCTCGCGGCAATTCAGAAAGAGGGAAGTATACGGAAGAAATCTCAAGTTTTGTGAACAAAAGGAAGGCTTTCATTTCAGAGAAAGGAAAATTACAGAGAGGCTACTACCTCGGAAAGTGTAAAAAAGGAAAAGACAGCTAGGGGCATCCTCTCAAGGACCTGCCCCGGTTACATCATCACGTGCCCTGGACTCAGAAGGTGCACGTGCAGTAGCGAAACTAGGAGAAGGTGGCACGTCAATCAAGTCCACCACAGCAATGTCTGCGGGTGCTAGCTCACCTGCGCTTGACACCGATCGCTCGGTGATGTTGGTGTAGAAATGTGGGACACGGCGTCACAAGTCACATGAACAAGCATATGTGCATGAGTGATAACATAATGTGCCAATCAAGTGAACATCATGAACATGTGACTATGAAAATATGGTAGCATGACCATATAGGAATGAAAAGGTAATAAAAAATATAGAAGAATACCGTGATCGCCACCAAGGAATGACAACACCAAAGAATGTGAAAGGGGAAACTAAGTGCGCGTTGTATACCTTGGAAAAGAGGATGACCGCGCTAAATATAAGGATGCGGGAACCAATGTAAATTACCTCTCCTCACCTTCCAGCCGACTAGAAGGTAAGGGCCTCACTTTCCAGGCTTTCCTGCGAAACAAACACAAAATAAGAGGAAAAACCCATTAGAAAATGCTAAGTGTAGAAATCTGCCCAAGTGTATAAAGTAGCATGAAAGATTGAGGGTAAACTTATCGGGGGAGGGTTTTTAACCCCTATGGAAGGGTGCAAATAATAGGTGTCTATATTGTGATGAGATTAACATGAAGAGATTGATTTAATATGCCAAGATGAACATAGATAAACAAGGTGCAAAAGTGCAAGTCACAAGAAAAATTATGCAAACACTGTAAATTGGGTGCAAAGACTGATGCAAACAGTAGGGCAAAAGATGTCCAAATAGGGTGAAAATTAGTATGACAGAAGACTTGAGTGTTGTGAAGAAGTAGGAATAAGAGTCACTCCAAAAGGAGGTCGGGACAGAAAGTTATGATGTCGGAGATTTGGGGAAAAACATAGATTGTGCAGAAAATGCAGAACAGTGCACAAAATGGACTCAAAGAATGATGAATATCTCACAAGATAGAACACCAAAAAAGAAAAGAGAGGATGCTATGGAAAGGTGGGAATATTGTGGTGAAACTAGGGCAAAAGGAGGCTTTAAAACGGGGAAGACAACAGTGAAAAATGGGGTGGAAAACACAAGAAAACAATGGGGTGCAGAACATGACATAAAAATGACTGTGTAAAAATAGAATGAAAGTGCAAAACTCATGGACAAAAATATGTATGAAGATGACAGGATAATGAGCCCAAAACCAAGGAAAACAAATATTATACTTCCCTCTAGAGCCTGGAGTTGAAAGGATAGATCAGAAGTGCCCCATGGCCTCGCTCTGGCGACGCAAACATGCCCCCGTCGCAAGAAATCTGGGTTTTAAAAAAGTGCAGAATAGAGTGGTGAAACCTCAAAAGTTGGGGCTTGGAAAAAGGGGAAAAGATAGGAGAAATAAGGCACACATATAATGAAAATGAAGCTAATACTCCCCTCTTCAAGATGGAGTCAAAGGAGGACGAAGAGGATGAAGCATTACTCCGCCCCAGCTTAATGAACAGGCCCCCGTCGCGGAGTTGTAGCAGAAAAATAGCAAACTGTGATGATTTACCAAAAGAAGGGGTGAAGTTGAGTCGGCAAACGTTGATGAAATTGAGCAAATAAGGAATCAAAACAAAGTTAATACTTCCCTCTTCTGGCTAGGGTCAAAGGAGGATGAAGACAGTGCGGCATGGCTTCGTCGTCGCCTTGGAAACGCGCCCCCGTTGCGAGGTTCGCACAGGGCCCTTTATATAGAAAACTGCCTAAGTCCCCAACTTTCCTCCACGAGTTTAAGAGATAGAGTCCACCAGATCCTGAGATATATGGATCAATCTTGAGATAATAGTCAAGATAAGATGTAGGAGAAAATGGGACTCTATTTGGATCAAGGATCTAGAAGATATGGCTTTTGGAAGGGAGTCCCGGAGCTTAATCTGCAGAGTTTGTGTTGAACTAGAACGCATAAACCCCCAACTTTCATCCACATTTATGAGCAAGATAGCTAATGAAAATATGAGATCTATGGATCAAATTCAAGATAATATAAAGGAGAAGCCATAGGAAGAAACGACGCTCAATTCAGAGTAGAATTCAATAAGTTATGGGCTCTGCAAGTGGACCACGGCGCATAAAAATGGAGTAGAGTCTAGAGTAGGTTGGACTCTCAATTTACTTAGCGGTCTATTGTTAGACCGCTAAGGAACCGTTAGCAATAAGAAACGGTCGTTTGCACGACTGTTTGGGCAGACTTCGCGCGACTTTAGAAATCGGATCATATCTTGAAAACACTGCAGAATTAGGGAAAGTGGTAGAAGAGGAAATTGTAGATAACTGAAAGATGAACAACTTTCATGAAGAGAGCAAGATGAAAAGATGATCAGAAGATGGAGAAAATGGGGCTAGAATAGAGAGAAAGAATTCTGGGACACAGGTGAACATCACGTCGAAAAAATACGAATAGATTGAAATCGGTGCAGAACTGGATAATGGCGTAGAAGAAGAAATTGTAGAGCTTGGAAAGATGAAAAACTTTGGTGAAGGGTACATTTTGAATGGAGGAAGAGAATGGGATGAAAAAGGATCATTTTCAAGACTGCACAGTGAAAGAGAGCCGAATGCTTGATGGAAATGGGCCTAAATGGGCCGCAAGTCAATTTGGAAGATCAGAAGTTGATAAGATAAGCTCTAGGACTATAAGAAATCATGATCTCCAAAGTTCAAAGGCTAGGGAATAATGAAAAGGGCTCGAAATCCATCCAAGGAAGGCTCCAAAATAATGGATAATTCAGGACATCAAAAATGATGAATGAAGAGAAATAACGCGACTGGTGGGTCAAAAATGGGTGTCAACAGATGTCCCTCCTTGATGTCCGCTTTGCAAGGGAACGAGCGAAAGCGACACGGAGGTGGAATGGAAAAGAGATGGAGCGAAAGTGATAGCGATGTGAAGTGAAGTAGAGATGAAGCGGAGAGAACTGAAAAGTGGGCATCAAGGCAAAAGACACCCATCACAACCAACAAGTGACATGAATTCTCCCGAAAAATGCCGAACTAACCACTCAGAATGGATGACGTGAATGAGACATGTCTGGAGAGATAAACTAAGACAAAGGAAACATGACCAGCCTCATCGGGGACACAATCCACAGATAATGAGTGGGTCGGAAGGAAACACAGCATAAGAGCTGGAAAGGAGAATAAGACTGAGATAAAATCCAGACATGAATCACGATGGCCAACCAAATCAAGCGGGCAGATCAGAAAAATCGCTCAAATTCAGAGTGGAATGAGAATCTCTTATCCAAGGGAACTGGAGTGCAATCAACCATTGCCGAGGATAAACTCTTGAATGGATCATGAGACGCGAATGCTGAAAATGACATGATGCATGCTGGGCTAAAATAAAGAAATCATTAAAATGAATGCAAAGAAAACATAAAATATAAATTACTCAAGGATAATATTGCTAGATTGAGTAAGACAGGGTCAAGAGTCTTCTTGCAACCACGGCGTGCGAGACAGAGTCCATCGTCCCCCCCCCCCCCCAACTCAACCGAGCGGCTTATCCAACGATTAACCGTATGCTCCTAGATCATCATCATTTTTCTTAAATGGGAACATCAGATCTCAGAACACACGGGCAACCAGCCGGTCCTTGAGAGGCTATAATAATGTAGATAACATATAGTAATGCAACAATGAGCAGGGATAGGGAGCCATACCTGACTTACCTGCCAAGCAAAATGGTATTTTTTTTGAATTTTCTGATTTTCTGATTTTTATGAGATTTCATGTATAAGACAAACATAAACATAATAAGCATGAACATAACAAAGATAACATAACGATCAACTGAACCACTGACAACACCACATAACATAACAATCAAACGAATGGAAAATAATACAACATAACATAACAAAGACAAACAAGCACACATATGCAATGGCATAAACAAACCACATGTATGCACGATGAACATGGTGGGACAAGATAACAACGCGGTGGGACAACACATGGTTGGGACAAGAATATGAGGGATGACCACACGGTTGGGATAACACACGGGACATAGAGGGACGACTAACAACATATGCAAGACAACTAACAACACGTGGTGAGAGACAAAACAACATGCGTGGGATGACACGGAGGGACATAAACACGTGACAAGGACACAGCGGGATAAAAGATATGACGAATACGCCCTTCAATCAAAGCCCAAGATCAGAATGAAGCTGAACTGCCAGGTTCAAAATCGTGAGGCAAAGCCCTCCCATAAAGATATGATGAAGCGAAGCGAGAGCTGAGAAGGACATAAGCTTCAGAACATATCGAGAGATAAGATTGAAGAAGAGAGAGAACAGATCAGAAGCACGTGAACAAAGGACATAGCAAAAGATATAGCAAAGAAGCTTGAACACTTGTAACCTGCACACTTAACAAACAGATCATATCCGTCCTCAAAACAAATAGATAAAAAGGAACAAAATGATAAATATTTTTAGATTTTTCAATTTTCCTGATTTTCTTGGATTTTTAAAAATATTTGATTTTTTTTAGATTTTTGAAGTATTTGGTTTCTTTGGATTTTGAAATATTTTCTTTTTCTAGAATTTTGAAGTATTTCATTTTTTTGGAATTTTGAAGTATTTCATTTTTTTTAGATTTTTACAAAGCTATCTACAGCACCCAGAGACGGGCTTAAACTATTAGCCAGGGATCGTCGTTCCCACCCCCCTTATAAAAGGTTTCCCTTGAGCAGGGCGTGCATGTGAGGGTGGCTCGCCACAACCAACTGCCTCTAAAAATGGTGCCCCTACTAAGGCCATACCCAAGATACAACCCAGCCTAAGAGGGAGAAACAGAAGAAAAATTAGAGACAAACTTTATGCAGGATGGGAGACATCAGGACTTGAATTCCTTCCAGAGCACTACCCCTCAAAGATACAGTCTGTTGCGCCGGGGCTTTGTGTCTTTGATTTTTGGACCCATATTTTTCAGGCATGCATGCGACCGGGCTCATGACGTCCCGCGGAGAACTGTACTGCCACTCTTGCCATGCATTCCAATCATAATTTTGCATTGAATTATTAAATTTGATAGCCCTTACAGGCTAGATATTACATGAAAGCTCATTTCTCAAGGTCAAGACTGCCCCTATTTGGCGCCTAGGTTGGTCATCTCATCTGCCAATCTCTTGCCCCTGCACTCGGTCGAGCAGAGAAAAGAAAAGACCTTTGTGCACGCCCAAAGAATGGCCAAAGCAGCAACGGTGTGCCTCAGAGAGATCGGCTATGGCTTGCCGTGTGGTGTGTGAAAACCCATGCAAATGGTAACCCTCAATAATCGGGGAAAGAAACTAGACTCCCAACGTGAAGCTATCACCAGCCTAAGGATGCTGCAGAAGCGAACTCATTTTGACTGAGCTTAACTAAGTAAATTTCTAAAAGCCACTGAACCATGTTGAGGAACCAACATTTATCTTAACAATGCGCAGGAATAACAGTGATAATAATAGCATGTTCTTTGCACAAAATAAAGATACCTTGCAAATCCATGGAACGAAAACTAGCATCCTGAAGCAATCTTGATCATCAGGCTTCGCGCAGCACGAGCTTCATATTCCTTGCTTGACAAGATGAAAGGGAGAGAATAGCAAGGATTAAAGATTCCTCTATACGAAGGAGCGGTAGACACCAAATTGGACGAAGAAGGATAAAAAGGAAGAGAGACGAGGGCTAGAACTCCCTCGTTAGGGCGCAGAGACCATGATAACAGGGAACCAGATACAAAATAACCATGGAACACTGGGATCAAGGCGGGTTAAAGCCTCAAAAATAGCAAGAAAAAGGGTAATGACCCCGAAAGGGTGAGGAAGAGTGAGTGGAAAGATGAGAAGATTGCTGTGAAAGTGGCAAAGATGAGGAGGAATCATCCGACATGGTGGGAGAAGAGGAGTTGTGGACATCTGACAGGGTCGAAGAGAAAAAATGATAATCACCCGATAGGGTCGGGGAAAGAGAATGATGGACACCTGACATGGTCGAGAAAGAAGAATCATAGTCACCCGAAAAGGTCGGGGAAAGAAAGTGAGAGACACCTGACAGGGTCAGGGAAGAAGACAGATGGACCCCCGACAAGGTCGGGGAAGAAGAATAGGAGACAGAATCCGAGGATACCGGAGGAAAAGGATCAGAAGAAGAAATCCCTAGATCGAGATGAAAGTATGACGTGGGCCGAGACCTAAGACAGTAAGAATAAGGAGAATCCAGAGAAATCAGATGAGAAGAGTGGGGGTTTGCGGACCCGGGAAGAGAGGAGAAGATCATGGACGTGGGATTAGAATAAGGAAGGTACACCACCCAAGGGTGGGAGCTGAGCAGAAGGAAAGATAAATGAACGGACGAGGAAGAGGGAGTGAACCCTTGAGTGCACAATCGACAGCCCTTGAACTTGCGTTGCCGTCTCTTCTTAGCTGAAATTGGCTTGAAATGGACCTGCTTGGCGCGGGCTTGGACCTTCAGGCCTCTTATTTTGCAGTGTCTCCTTAAATAATGGGCCCATCTGGCAGAGGACCTGACCTGGCTATGAATATGCAGCTTCATCAGGGCGGTTGCCCCTAGACACCCGGCGCTAACAACAGTAGACGGACATTCTTGAACAACTAACTCCTCATAATGCTGAACATCATAGAACCATGGAGTCTTGTTATTTGGCACAAGTAGCATGAGATTTGGAAGCTCCACTCGGCAATCAGACTTGAAGCGTAACTCCCTTGCTAGTAGAGAAGGACGAAACTGAGGGAGAGCAATACACGGCATTGATGTGGCCGGCATACTGACAAACTGAGAGAGGTTGCATATAATGTGCAAAATGTCCTTCGAAAGCACAGAAAATATGGCCAACTGCCCCTTGAACATGGAATTTACCAATCTTTTGGCAGCCGTATGAGTTAGCAAAATACGGGTGGAGAACCCTTCTTGGCTAGTGAACTGAACAGCAATGGAGCGAGAAGTAACAACAGCATCAATGGTGAACTTTTCGGCGAGCAATGAGATTGCCATCGGTCTCGCTCTTGAAGACATTGGCATCAGTGCAAGGGAACACTTTTTAGCAACCATCTTTGGAAGGGCAGGCTCATCCCCAAAACAGCCAGAGACCAGGACGCGGATCGGCATGCGGTAGATGAAATCTTGAATCTTGAATGGAACAACCGGCACTGAATCGTCCTGACTCGGCTCATTGTCTCCCTGGGGACCAGACCCGAGGGGCACAAAAGAGAGCACACACCCGCTCCGTGGGGTGGAAGTAGGTGGAGGAGAAGTAGAGGTAGAAAGTTTGGATGACATGGAGGCTTTAATGGGGATGGTGTGTTTAGTTGGAGGCAGAGGGGTTGTGGGTGAAGGCGAAGGTGGAGGTGGAGCTTGCTCAGGCTCAGGCGAAGATGATGGTGGAGGTGGTGGAATAGGGGTCTTTGGGAGAGGAGGTGGTGAAGGCGGTGGTGATGGATTAGGCAATGGGGGTGGTGATAGAGATGGTGACGCGGGTAAAGGGGATAGTGGAGATGGAGGTGGAGAGGGTGATTTAGGCAAAGGGGAAGGTCGTGGTGCCCACCGTCGGCGTACCGGCACGACGCGTCGAGCGGTGTTGGGAGTGGAAGCGGTGGTGGCAATGTAGGAAGCCGAGGCAGGAGAGACACTAGCCTGAGCAAGAGCTTGGGTTGGTGGAGGTGACGGAGACAGTGTAGGAGGTGGCAAAGATTGGGTACATAATAGAGCAAGCAACAAAGCGGGTGCATCGCTAGATGAGGGATCATGGGGGTGCCCCTGGCCTTGTAGAGACGGAGATAGGTGCTTGGGTGGTGCCTGCTGCAGCTGCTTGTTGTGAAGATCTAAAATAACTTTATGCTTGGCGGCCCAATCGATCTTCTTCTGATCCTCCAAGCCAAAAACAAACTCCCAAAATTCGGGGCAATCTTCAACCAAATGACCCTGCTGGCGGTGAAAATCACAGAATTGGAGCAAATTTCCGACCGCGGGTCGGCAGGGCACAACTGGAGGGAGCGGCAACGCATGAGTGGCCATCAAATCCCTGAAAATATCTATAAAGCACTCCGACAACGGAGAGTGAGGAGCCCTCTTCGGGCTAAGGGGATGCCGAGAGGTATGAGATGAAGTGGAAGGTTGTGGAGACGGAAGTGAAGGTTGCGTAGGTAATAATGCTTGGCCGGTGGTGGGGGGATTTGGTGAAGACATATGTGGAGTAGTATGTGGGGGTATATAGACAGCATCTACTTGCTCGGGTTGTGATGTTCCCTTGACTGGAGATGGAAATGGAGCCGGGTATGTGGGTGCGAGAGGCTGACTCGTGGAGGGTTGATATGTGGGAGTATACAGATATGTAGAGGCAAGAGGTTGGCTCATGGAAGGATATGCGGCGGAAGGCTGACTCATGGCAGGCTGACTCATGGGAGCGTAGGGTTGGCTTGTGGAGGGTGAGGTGTAGGTGGATGGGGATGGTGGTGACTCGAGGTCAAGGGAACCTTGAAGTTGTTGGAGAACGAAGCGGGCTCGGCTATAAAGTTGTTGCCAGGAGGTGATGTCGTTGAGGGCTAAGATAAACCGATACTCGGGCATTACATCGGATATAAGCATCTTGATTTGTTCTCCCTCCGGAATGTGCCCCGGGACTTGCGCGGCAAGGCAACACCAACGATAGGCAAAGGTGCAGAAATCCTCATCGGGCTTCATCTTCTCATGGGCCAGATCCACAATAGAGAACTTGGGCCCAACCTGGTCTTGATACTGCTTAATAAACTTTTCTTGAACGGCTTGAAAACTCACAACTTGCTCTTGCAGAAGAGAGAAGAACCAATCCCGAGCCGGGCCTTCCAATGACATACCAAATAGATAGGCCATCAAGCGTTGGTCATGTCGAAAATGGGCCAACTCATAAAGAAACTCCTTTAAGTGCACATACGGGTCACCGACTCCACCATAACGGCGATACACGGGAATTTGTGAAGATGGCGGAAGCCGAAGACCTAGAAATGCGAATGGAACATTTAAGGAGGACTTAGGATCAATTCAGCGTTGGAGTTCATCAAGCTGGCGTTGGGCTTGAGCAATCATCTCCTGGGTAGGGAGAGATCGAGAAAAATATGGGCCAACTTGAGCAAGAGGTTGTGAATTCGAACCAAGATGATAATGGGCTGGATAAGAGGATCCGGACTGAGAAGAAGAAGGGCCCATTCCGGGAATGGAAGGATATGCGGGCCTGGAGGAAATATTGGCATATGGACTGAATGGGCCAGCAGCAACATGGTCGGAAGAATGAGACCCCTTAAGAGAATAAGGCCCATTAGAAATCGGGCCAGCGGCATATGAAGGAGAAGAAAGAGGCCCATGAAGGGTAGATGGCCCATTATGAGAAGAAGGCCCATTAAGATGAAATGAAATGAGACGTTGGGCCTGAGCCGGGTCCATTTGGCGAACAAGGCTTGATAAGTGGGTCATGATATTAGCCTGTTCCTCGGATGGATCAGAAGGACCACGGGAAGATGGGCCCGCGTGGCAAGAGGATTCCACGCGGTAATAGGAGGAATATTAGGAAAAAGAATGATACAAGGGGTTGGAATGATGCTCCATGAGGGCAAATGGAGACTTAATATAAGAATATCAAGGAGAATACAAGTGGGAAAGTAATGGCTTAATGGCCTTGAGGACAAGAGAGGACTGACCCACTAATGCAAAGACGAATGGAGAACGAAACTGGACAATGGACCAGACAATGAACACACGAAATGGGCTAGCTAAATGGGCCTAACAACAAAGAATATGTGAATGTAACACAAAACACCACTAATGGGCTTGGACAAGCCCAAACAACATAATCAATGCAATGTGAGAGTTTTCACCTAAGTCAAACAAGTTGATATGATGGAAAATATTTTAGGGGTTTTAATAGACCTTTTAATGATTTGAGTTAATAACAATTCCCTCAAGATAGGGATCCTATGGGAATAAGGTCCAAACTTAGGGTTGGCTAAGGTTAACTCCCTCACACGGATGCAAATGCAAGCCTAAAGGGTGGAAAAGGTACAACCGGCCCGGCGTCCGTGTGGAAATCCACGGCTCGCGGGGACTTACGGAGGTCCCGGATAAGATCAACTAGTCGACCCCAAGGAATATGGAGGTGAGAGGATCACTTACTAAAGTAGTAAATGTAACTATGATATGCAATGTATGACCCTATGTGCACTGGAGTGCATGCAATTTCTAGCCTAAATCTAACAAATCAAGATATGATGAACATATGCAATCATAACAATATGGATGCAAACAAGGTGAACAATATGAACATGAAATGCTATATAAACATGGATATACACACCAAAATCACAGTAAAGCATAAACAAAGTGATCGGCACTAGAGGTCCCATCGTGATTGCCAAAAAGCTGTGGGTGTAGAAATGTGGGACACGGCGTCACAAGTCACATGAACAAGTATATGTGCATGAGTGATAACATAATGTGCCAATCAAGTTAAAATCATGAACATGTGACTATGAAAACATGGTAGCATGACCATATAGGAATGAAAAGGCAATAAAAAATATAGAAGAATACCGTGATCGCCACTAAGGAATGACAATGCCAAAGAATGTGAAAGGGGAAACTAAGTGCGCATTATGTACCTTGGAAAAGAGGATAACCGCGCTAAATATAAGGATGCGGGTGTTGCATCCCTACGATTTTGATGATGTCTCACACTATAACTCAATTTATTTTTATCTCTAGATCAATTTGCCCTTATACAGTGCATTTCCTTGTTTCTAAGCATGAAGGGGATCTGTGCTAATAGCATGATTTAGGTCCGTGCATTTCAGGTTATTCGTTCTTTTGGCTTAATGCATATTGAGTCAGTGCTAGTGCTGCATCTTTCATATAAAGTACTTGCCTCCGTGCAAGTCCTTGTTTATACACAGGTTTTATTGTTCATAATTTTATCTTTGTGCATTTCTCGAGGTCGTGAGCATTAAGGTCCGTGCATATCATGTCTCTGCATCTCACCTCTCGAGGTTGGTGCAATTCCTGACCAGAATGCATTGGTTAGGTTGGTCGTTCCTTCATCTCGGTGCAAGCTTTGTCTTGTACTTCTCATTGCCATCTCGGTGCAGTTCCTGCTTGGACTGCATATCCCGACTCGGTGCATGCCTTGCTTAAAACAACTCATGATCGGTGCATAGTCTAGCCTATACAAGTCTCTGTAGCAACGAAGTCAGTGATGTTCCTGTTTCAAGTCTTATTTGACTCGGTGCAAAGTCCTGTAGACAGCTAACGTAGATTGGTGCATCTTCTGATTCATTTTAGGTCGGTGCTTGTCATAGCCCGACTTAGCCGATGCTTACTCTTTTGACTTGGTGCAAACTTTTCTCTCTGGTAAAATAAAGTCAGTGCACTTTGTGTTTTGCTGATTCTTGTCCGTGCATATCTGTTGCACGATTAAACTCCTACTCAGTGCAACTTTTACCTTCTCACTCAATACACCAATAAAAATTATGCTAAGAGTATGACGAAATGTTTATTTCTTCTCTAACAGTTTGCCTGTGCATTCACCTGGATGGCACGTGATCCGAGGTCGATAGACGTCCATAATATTCTCACACGTACCCCAACATCTTCAGGTGGGAAACGTGGTATCCACACGCCTAAGGTTCTGGATCAGATATATATATATGTTGAGGAAAAGGGTTCAAAAGTGGATGGAACAGTGAGAAAGAAGAGTAGCGTGGGAGCAGTGCTTCAAGAGAGAAAACCAGAGACAACCCACTCCATCCAGAGCTAAGAGAAAAATTTCTGAGAGAGAGAAGCGATTGTGAATGCGAAGATCTGCTTCTACGGAAGCTACATTGCTTTTGTTTTTCTGAGAAAATTGTCGTTCATCGATCATTTTGTTTTTGAGTTTCTCTTACTTTTATTTCATTCTGTTACCCTCCACTGTTCGAAGGAAGGGAGAAGTTCTCTAGTTCCCTACATTGTCTTGGAGGAAGAGAGGCTCGATCCTCTGGTTGTGTGAGTTTCTTGGGAGTAACTGCACAGGGTTCCCTTTGCTGCGTGCAAAGGAAGGGAGATTGGTTCTCCAGTGTTTTCTTCTGGTCGATCAGAAGACTGAGGAGGCTGTTCCTCAGGGCAAGCTATTTGGCAGCGGTTGTTGCAGACTGAGTCTGCTGTGTGCGACTCTATATTGCAAGGAAACCTTACTCTCTTGAGTAAGGGGTGGACGTAGATTGTGGATAGCAATCGAACAACCTAAAAATTCCCAATCTCCTCTATGGTTTGCTTGTTTACGCTGTGCTGTTCTCCATCTACTTGACACATTGCTTCATTGTGGGTGGCCTTCTCGATCTCATTTCTCTTACTGGTCATCTTTGTTGCCTGTCTCCGAAATCTTTTTCACTGCAACTTGAGGGGTTGAGAAATCGTGTCTGAGTTGTTTGAATTTGGGAGTGATCTATTCAACCCCCCCTTCTATCTCACTTTCCACTGCACGTATCAATTGGTATCAGAGCGGGTTTTCATCATGTGGGCCAATGGTCAGGGTAATCCTAATGGTCCTCGAAGCTTCATGGCTGAGGGACAGTGTATCAGCCGCCCTCCATTCTTTAATGGTAACAATTATCTTTTCTGGAAAAATAGGATGGAAGTATTCATCAGGGCGCAGAGCCACAAGCTGTGGAGGCTGATCACCACAGGACCATACGAACTACCACCGAATGAGGACGCGTGGACAGATGATCAAGTCCAGCTCTCGTCACTCAACTGGACGGCCCTGAACATCATCCAATGTGCTGTACACCCAGACGAATATGCCCGCATCTCAGCTTGCAAGACGGCCAAGAAAATGTGGGACAAGTTGGGTCTAATCTACGAAGGTACACCTCAAGTGAAAGCAACGAAGGTAAATCTCCTCACCTCTGAATATGAGATGTTTAAGATGAAACCGGAGGAGACCATAACTGAGATGTATGCCAGACTGTCACTGATTACGAATAGTCTTAAGGGGCTTGGTAAAGAGATAGCTGAGGGAGATATAGTCAGGAAGATACTTAGATCTCTAACCCCTACATGGCACACTAAGGCCATCGTGATAGAGGAGTCTAGGGATCTGTCGACAATGACCGTCACCGAACTCATAGGATCCTTAATGACGTATGAGATGAACTTCAAAAGGAATGGTGAAGGAAGCGATAGGAAGGGCAAGAATATTGCCCTCAAGGTGTCCCGCAGCAAGGGAAGTAGCAGCAGCGGGAGTAGTAGTTGCGAGAATGACGGACTGTCAGACCTTGACCAGGAGGAGCAAGCAATGCTCACTCGACAATTCAGGAAATTCTTAAGGACTAAGGGAAAGACCTTCAGAAGGAAGAGGTCATACCCTTCTGGTAAGAATTTTGATTCCAGCAATGATAAGAATAGGAGCACCAAGAAAATCACATGTTTTCATTGCAGGAAACCTGGACATATGAAAGGGGACTGTCATGATCTTCAGAAGAAGGGTCCTAACTTTTAGAAGAAGAGTTCGAAGGTGCAGAGGAAGAAACCACAAGCAATGGTCTGCACGTGGAGCGATGAGGAAGAAGATACGGAAGCCAATTCCCCAGAGGAGGACGAAGAAGGAATTTGCCTGATGGCAAACAACGAAGAGGAGGTAACAAATATCTTCGAGAATTTTTCTATTGATGATTGGGAAGATGCCTATGCTGAACTGTTAGATAAGTTCAATTCTCTGAGTAAAGAGCATAGGGTCCTGAAGAGAAAATTTAATGCTAATATTGAAGAACAAACTAAAATTAGTGGGGAAAATTAGAAATTAAAGGAAGTATTAGAAGAAATGACTTCTCTGAAAATGAAAATGAAAAGCACAAAACAAAGTACCAAGAAGTTCACACACAGCTCAACGAACTCAAGATTAAATTTGAAGAAAGTCTGAATGAAAATAGTGTGATCACAGAGAAGTATGAAGCTGTTAAGAAAGTGAACACTGAACTCTTAAAAAATTGTGAGTCTATGCAAAGAGAGCTGGAAGACAAACAAAAGGTTCTAGAAAAAATTGTTCAAGGGAAAACGAACCTGGAGTCTATAATAGGAACAAGGGTTAATTTCAACAAGGAGGGTCTAGGCTATGACCCGACTAACAAGAGACCCTTTTAGTTCAAGACCGTTACCTTCTGCCCAGGGATGGGAAAAGAAAAGCTGGACACACCATCCAGTTCAAACAGTTATCAAAACATTCAACGTCCAAAGGAAAATTCAACAAACAATGCTGGACGATCATCTAAAACAGGAATGAACTTTGTGAAGAACTTCTCTAAGCCCATTCACCAGAACAGAAGTGGTAGCTAGACTGGGCGAATGTATCAGAATAAAAGCTGGAACTACTATAAAAGAATGGGTCCGAACAGCAGTTACTATAGAAATAACTCTCACCCTCAAAAATTTGTTAATCAACAAGGGCACAAAACATACACCAGGGATGAGAAGCCTAATAACTGGAATAGATTTCACCTCTCCAGACCAACTGGACATAACCTTGGTCGCAGTTTCAATATACCTGAAATTAAGATGCAAGAGAAAACCAAGTTGAAACAACTATGGATTCCTAAAAATCTGCTTAAAGATTTGAATAATGTCTTTGGACCCAACTTATCTTGGGTTCCAAACCACTTTGCTTGATTTCGTATGTGTAGGTTTGCCTGGCAGCTGAAGACAACAAATAGTACCTTGATAGTGGCTGCTCTAGGCACATGACAGGAGACCGATCCAAGTTCAACAAGCTAGAAATGAAGGTAGGGGGTCTGGTCAAATTCGGAGGAAAGAACAGAGGTAAGATCATTGGGGTTGGCACAGTTGGTAAGTCCTCCACTAACTCAATAGAGAAAGTCTTACTTGTGGAAGGTCTTCAACACAATCTGATTAGTATTAGTCAATTATGTGACAAGGGTCACAGGGTTGTGTTTGACAATAACTCATGCAAAAATTTTGAAATAAATTCTGATCGTGTTAAATTTGTAGCAAACAAGACCAATAATGTCTACATGGTAGACTTAGATGTTGAGTCTGAATCTAATCTCTGCTTGTCTGCTGATTCTGAAAGTGATGCTTTTGATTGGCATAGACGTTTAGGCCATGCTAGCTTTTCTACTTCGAATAAATTAATCGAGCATGATTTAGTTAGAGGCATGCCTAAAATCAAATTTAGCTCTATCTCAAAAATCTGTGATGCCTGTGCTCTAGGCAAATAGACTAGAAAGTCCTTCAAACTAAGATCCGAGCCATTGTCTTCTAGACCAATGGAACTTCTTCATATGGACCTCTTCGGTCCTACTAGAACTCAGAGTCTTAATGGAAGTAGGTTTGGTTATGTGATCATTGATGACCACTCTAGATTTTTATGGATCTTTTTCTTAGCCAACAAAAATGATGCTTTTCAAAAATTCAAACAATTTTTCAATAAGGTCAAACAAGAAGGAAAACATAAGATTTGTTTAATTCAATCTGACCATGAAGGTGAATTTAAAAACTCCATGTTTTCTGACCTTTGTGAAAGTGAAGGACTAACACACAAGTTTTCTTCTCCCAGGACACCAGAGCAGAATGGAATTGTGAAGAGAAGAAATCGAACCATTGTGGAGATGGCCCGAACCATGCTGATTGAAAGTCAACTACCAAGAAAGTTTTGGGCAGAAGCGGCCAATACAGCAACTTATACAATCAACAAGGCCATGGTAAGACCAATTTACAAGAAAACCCCCTATGAGCTATTGAAAGGTAAGAAACCAAACTTGGCTCATTTCAAGATTTTTGGAGCTAAATGCTTTATCCATAATAATGACAAGAAAGACTTAGATAAGTTTGATGCTAAAAGTTATCCTGGAATATTTTTAGGATACTCTGAAGTGTCAAGAGCATATAGGGTCTTTAACATAACTGATCAGAAAGTTGAAGAGTCTCCACATGTCATTTTTGGTGAAACAAAAGATGCTGCTAACATTGAAGATGCTGACAGGGATTCTAAGCACGATGGAGAATTCCTAGAAGATAAAGAAGAAGAGGAGGTTCAACCGAATGAAACATGAGATGCTCCCAACCAGGTAGGGCCAGCTGAAATAGGTGAGTCTTCACGAAATGTTAGATATCTTAAAGATCACTCAATAGATAACATCCTAGGCAACCTTGAATATCCTCTTAGAAGTAGGTCTCACTTTAGGAATGTTCATAACCAAGACCTAATTTCTATGGTCTCACAAATCGAACCCAAATGAGTAGAAGAGGCCTTAGGTGATCAATCATGGATTAATGCTATGTGTGAGGAGTTAGGACAGTTTGAAAGAAATAATGTCTGGGAGTTAGTTCCAAGACCAGGAAATTCTAATGTCATAGGAACTACGTGGGTGTTTAAGAATTAAATGAATGAAGATGGAATCATTTCTAGAAATAAAGCTAGACTAGTAGCCAAGGGCTACTGTCAGGAATTTGGAGTTGATTTCGATGAGTCCTATGCACCTATTGCTAGGATGGAAGCAATAAGAATATTGTAAGCATTTGCATGTTCCAAGAATATAAAACTCCAACAAATAGATGTGAAGAGTGCTTTTTTAAATGGAGTTATCAAGGAAGAGGTTTTTGTTGAACAACCCCCCGGATTTCAGTTTTCTCAACAACCTAACCAAGTTTTCAGGTTGAACAAAGCCCTGTATGGTCAAAAGTAGGCTCCTCGAGCATGGTATGAAAGACTGACAACATTTCTGATCAGCAAGGGCTACCACAGAGGTAAGGTAGATCAAACTTTATTTTCCAAGAGTTCAAATAAAGACCTCATCATAGTTCAGGTATATGTTGATGATATTGTGTTTGGGTCAACTAGCTCTGAACTACGAAATGAATTTTCTAAATTGATGTCTGCTGAATTTGAAATGAGTTTGGTAGGTGAATTAAAGTATTTTCTTGGCTTGCAGGTACAACAGTTAGAGGATGGATGCTTCATCAACCAGACCAAGTACACATTGGAAATTTTCAAAAGGTTTGACATGAACAACTTGAAGCACATTACAACACCAATGGGTACCAATACCTCATTGGATGCAGACGAGACATGTAAAGAAGTAGATGCCACGCTCTATCGAGGTATGATTGGATCTCTACTTTTTTTGACAGCTTCAAGACCTGATATACAGTTTAGTGTAGGAATGTGTGCAAGGTTTCAATGTAGACCCACTGAATTGCATCTAGCTACAGTAAAAAGAATTTTCAGATATCTGTCTGCTACACACACCCTTGGTTTATGGTTTCCTGCATCACACACACTTGATTTAGTTGCATACACAGATGCAAATTATGCCGGGTGTAAACTAGATAGAAAAAGCACAAGTGGTCACTGTGAATTTCTAGGTGGGTGTTTAGTATCTTGGGGTTCCAAGAAACAACATTCTGTGGCCCTCTCCACTGCAGAGGCTGAGTACGTGACTGTAGGGAGTTGTGGTACACAAGTCATTTAGATTAAACACCAGCTTCAGGACTATCAAGTAGAACTGGGGTGCACACCTATTTATTGTGATAATACCAGTGCCATCAACCTAGCCAAGAATCCTATTTTGCATTCCCGCACCAAACACATAGAAATAAGGCATCATTTCATAAGAGATGAGGTTTGTAAGAACAACTTTGAACTGATTCATGTAGGCACTGCTAATCAAATTGCCGATATCTTCACCAAGCCTCTAGACAATGACAAATTCACCACATTAAGGAGAGAATTAGGCTTATTTAAATTATCTTAATTGCTGATCTTCTGATATTGAATTGTTTTACCTTGGCAAGAGATTGTGTGAGAAGCCTGTCCTGATAGTGAGGGGGAGTCCTGAGAATCTGTTGAAAAAATTCCTTTAGTGCATCATTTGAGGGGGAGCTGGGCAGTTAGTGTATTTTGACTGATTCAAAAGATTGACCAGACATGTGTCATTGCTGGTTTTCATGATTGAATGAGTACGGTTCAATCCCAGACTGTGGAATCTCATTCATCTCTTAAGTCTATAAGTCTGTGTAACTAAAGTCCAGCTAGAATCTTTTCTATAGTAGTTCATCAGAGATCTGGATTAAGTGTTCGAAGTATATCTTCCTACATTGTCAATGATTCCGGTTCAGGCTAAAACCTGTATGTCCTGACAAATTGTTGACACCCGTTTTATGCCGATAAGTTGAGTCGTTCCTCTTACTCCCATTTGTTGATGCCTCGAGTTGTCCATCACTCGCTGGGGCTATTTTCATGCATGCTTTGGGCCAGTTCTATGGGTTGTCTCCCTCCTTAGTTAGGTCCAAGTTGATTCAGGGCTTAACGGGCCTTGGTTTTGGTTGATTGAGCTTTTCTATAAGTTTCAAGCGCCCATGTGCATTGTCACGCCCCGAGCCTTTAATTACAGAGGAAGACTCGCTCGGGGAGCACGAACAGCCGGAATGGTAAGCCTCTTGCAAGCAAGAATCAATCAGAGCGCAAGACAATCACACTATTAGATGCAATTGCACAAGATTTAATCAAACTTCAACTTTATTTCATAATGCTCAATATTCAAGATACAATAACTAATTTGATTTTCATTCTACTAGACTCAAGAAATAGGAAAATTATATTGACTCAATCTAGGCAATTTAGAATTCCTATGTCTTCACTCTTGTCATAATAACATTCAATCGCTCTCGGACCCGCTACTTGAATCACCCGAATCCGAATTCGAACTATTTCCATCTCTTGAAAAATATTGGAAATAGGTAATGAATACATTTGCCCAGTAGGTATCTTCGCATCAACATGAAGGCACTATTAAAGTAATTAACAATTTAGCTCTAAAGAATAAGGTAAAATCATGCGAATGCGAATCGATCACGCTTTTAAACCAAAGTAACAAGATAATCATGTAAGATAGAATGATCAAGAATGAACTAGCAAGAATATAACAAGAACATGATATTGGCCTTCCATGAACAAGAATGTAACGAGATTGTACTAGCAAGCCACATATTCCTCACTTTAGCATATTATGCTTATGAGCAAGTGCTTCGTGAATTTCTGTGGAATATCAAGCAAGAATGTCATGTCGTACCGTGGATCTTCACTTATTTATAGAAATAGTACTCCCAGCGTAATACGCCAGTAGCATCATACCCCATGGTTTATAAAATATTATGTTTTCGGCAATCAACCGAGGGGACTAGCATAGAGCCCTTAACACAATCAGTGCTCGATCGCATCTTCAGTTATAAATTAAGCTACTTCCACGCAGTATAACAGTAAAGTATGGCCAAGAATATAGCACTTCTAATAATTCCAGGATAACTCAAATCAATGAATGAATGCTTCAACATAAGAATGTAGGAGTCAAGAAATAGACTTTAAACAATGTCATGCTCATAGAAATAAATCGACAGCATAATGGTATTTTCCTTAACTTCCATTTCATTTAGATCAATTTAAGCAATATGACAAGTTCTAGATCATCAAGGTTTGTCTAGAATCATTGGAATATCAACCCTTGGTCAAACCTTGGGTTAACAAATGCAAGCTTTGTAACGGTCATTTGCTGGGCCGTTACATTATGTAACACGCCAGTAATGGGCCGTTACAGTGATCCGAGTCTAGAAGGATAAAAATAGACTCAGAGGAATGTGACAGTCTGGCACTGGGCCGTTACGTGAGCCTGACGGTCCAGTTCAAGGCCGTTACATTTCAAGAATCAGAACCACGATAGAGTGTTCTAATTAATGGGCTTTCATTGGTACAATCAACTCGTCATCCTAGTGGGAATCCCAGGCTCGCGGAGAATTACGGAGGCCTTGAAATAATGATTTCCTAGTCCATTGGAAGGAATATCCAATAGAGAGGTCCTCATGTCTAAGATTGTGTTCCTATATTGCAAGGTGTGAACTAATGACAACATACCGGAATATGTGCCATGTACGTATAGAATTGACTCTATTGACAGAGAGAGATATGTATAATCAATGTGAAAATCATGATAAAAACTCCGTCAATACAATGTTAAAAAGTCATGCTTTATAGTACAAAACTATAGAATTTGGTTTAACATAACTTAAGTAGAAATGATGACAAAACATGCAATACCTATCATGAATAATCAAATATCCTTAAAATCACATGATTAGGTTTAAAACTTAGGTAACTAGGCTTTAACTATAATAAGATTGGCAGGTTATATTCTGTCTTAGGTTTGACAGAACACAGATTATAACGGTCTGGAGACGGGGCGTCACTGTTATTGTGACGGTCAGGACCCAGCCGTTACATGAATGTAACACGTCTGTCCAAGCGCGTTAGAAACAACAGTGCAATTCAAATATCACAGAGTGTGTAACGGTCTGTCGTAGGGCCGTTACTTGAAATCGACGGTCCTATACTAATGCGTTACAGTATCTGCTAACAGAAAATAACTATAGAAACTAAGAGATCAACTCACATCATGTCTTTTATCAAAACATCATGAGTTTCCAGACATGTTAACGAAGTAAAGGCCATCTATATGCATAGGTAATCATGAATAGATGAATAGTCATGTTTTAATTTCTCAATTTGGCTAAGAGGTGTATGATATGCATTGAGCTATCAAAACGTGAAATCAATGATCTACCATGCATGAAAATCAATTAAACCAGAGGCTCTTAGTCCTATCAAGCTATTTTTGCCGTTCATGAGATAACCTACCTCTTAACTTAGACTGTAGTTTCTGAATTTGGTTGAGAACCTTGCCCTAGATCCCTTGCTTGTCTTGTGACTTTTTCAGCAACTTCCTTGGGTTCTAACTCCATGACCTCTTGACCTAAAGATGTGAAATTCGGAGGGGAGTTAGTCTAAAGTATTGTAAACAACTACTTCTAAAGAACTTACCTGAGATAATGACACCTTACCTTGCTTCTTTACGTCCAAAAAGTAAGGGTCGCACAGTTCAGAGCTATGCCCTATTTATAGAGTTTAGACTAGGGTTTGAGGATTAGATCGAGTTTAGAGTCCTTGTTTCATCAAATCCTAATCCCTAAGAGTCCTTAGAGTCTTTACAATCCTTCCCAAGTTGATCCCTAGTGGATAGGAACATCAAGTTCTAATCTTTTCATGAGTTCCTTTGCTTACGGAACTAACAGGTTTGTAACGGACTAGGACCTACGCGTTAAGGTTATGTGGCGGTCTCGCGATAGACCGTTACATGTGTCGTGGATAGAGTTCAAACAATTTAAAACTCTTTTGATAATTATCCATTAACTTATCTTATATATTCTAGTATTTATCCTTAATATCCGTGGATAGACTTAATTACCTTCTAGAATGTGGGCCAAACTTAATGGGCCAGAGTTAAAACCTTTTGGACTTTAATTAAGTGGGTTGGGTTAATTGATTAACACCACTTGGCCTCATAATAACTTTATTAACCATTTATAAATTTATTTAGGCCTTTATAAATTCTTGAAAATTATTTAAAATTTCTGGGGCACTACACCCTCCCCCACTTAGAAAGAATTTGGTCCCCAAATTCAAAACATGTATTGAGGAGAGTGTACTTACAATTGAATAATTCTGGGAATCTTTTCCGCATAGTCATTTCAGTTTCCCATGTTGCTTCATGTGGCCATGTCTTCTTCCATTGGATCTTGACCATGGGAATAACTTTATTTCTTAATTGACGCACTTCCTGATCCAGAATTTTGATCGGTGTTTGTTCGTATGTCAAGTCTTTCTGAATCTCTATATTGTCATAAGTGATAATATGATCTGGATCATATACGTACTTTTTCAGCATAGAGACGTGAAATACGTCATGAACTCCTGCTAACTGTGGAGGTAAGGCCAATCTATAAGCCACTTCACCGACCCTTTCAAGAATTTCAAATGGGCCAATGAACCTTGGAGTTAGCTTTCCTTTGATGCCAAATCTTCGAATACCACAACCTGGAGAAACCTTTAAATACACATGATCTCCTAACTGAAACTCCAAGTCACGTCTTCGATTATCAGCATAAGATTCTTGTGCCATTTTCATTCTTTCTTAGATGAGCTTTATTTTCTCTGTAGAATCTCTGATAAGGTCGGGGCCTAGAAATTGCCTTTCCCCTATTTCATTCCAACATATTGGTGATCGACAACTTTTCCCATATAGAGCTTCAAAAGGTGCCATTTGTATACTTGCTTGATAACTGTTGTTATATGTAAATTCTACCAGAGGCAAGTGATCATGTCAACTTCCTCCAAAATCAATGACATAAGCCCTGAGCATGTCTTCTACTACCTGATTTGTTCTTTCCGTCTGACCATCCGTTTGTGGATGAAAGGCTGTGCTGAAATTTAATCTAGTCCCCAGTGAATGTTGTAAACTTTTCCAGAATTGTGTTGTAAAACGTGGATCTCTATCTGATATAATAGAGATAGGGATACCATGTAGTTTAACAATTTCTTTGATGTATAATGCTGCTAGAATATCCACAGACCATCGACTTTTTATTGGTATGAAATGTGCAGATTTAGTCAATCGATCTATGATTACCCATATTCCATCATGTCCACCTCTTGTCTTAGGTAATCCCATAATGAAATCCATTCCTATATTTTCCCATTTCCATTCGGGAATATTTAAGGGATGTAATTTTCCTGCAGGTCTGAAATGTTCCACCTTCACTTGTTGGCAAGTAAGATAGCGAGACACAAAGTCAGCTACTTCCCTCTTCATATTGGGCCACCAGAAGTTTCTTTTGAGATCTTGATACATCTTGGTACCTCCTGGATGGATGGAGTACTTTGATTTATGTGCTTCTTCTAAGATCAATTTCTTTGTATCCTCATGATCCGGTATACACATTCGGCCCTTGAATAGCAATCTTCCATCATTAGAAATAGAAAAATCCGATCTTTGTTCAATATTGGCCTTAATTTCCAGTAAAATTGGATCATCCTCTTGTAACATGGCCAAATCCTCTATCAATGTAGGTTGAGCTCGGATATTTGCCATGAAGCAATCTTCTTCCTCAATGTCAACATCTAAATTCATCTGAGCAAATTGAGGAATAAGGTTAGTTACACTAATCATGAGACTTGATAACATACCAATTGGTTTTATGCTAAGTGCATCTGCTACAGCATTTGCCTTGCCAGGATGATATTGAATAGCAAAATCAAAGTCCTTGAGATGTTCGAACCACCTCCTTTGCCTCATATTAAGCTCCTTTTGAGAAAATAAATATTTCAAGCTCTTGTGGTCTGTGTAGATCATGAACTTTTCTCCATAAAGATAATGACGCCAAATTTTCAAGGTGAAAATAACTGCTGCTAATTCCAAATCATGTACAGGATAATTTTCTTCGTGACGTTTCAATTGTCTTGAAGAATAGCAAATCACCTTTCCATCATGCATAAGGACACACCCTAAGCCAATTCCAGATGCATCCGTATATACTTCGAATCCAGCACCCTCTATTAGTAGTGACAAAACAGGGGCTGTTGTAAGATGATTCTTAAGACTTTGAAAACTCTTTTCATAATCCTTCGACCAGATAAAAGGATTTTCTTTTCTAGTAAGTCTAGTTAAAGGAACCGCGATCTTTGAGAAGTCCTTTATGAATCTTCTATAATAACCTGCTAGACCCAAAAAGCTTCTGACTTCAGATATAGTCGTTGGTCGACTCCAATCTCTGACAGCTTCTACCTTAGAAGGATCCACAACAACACCTTCTTTTGAAATGATGTGGCCTAGGAATGAGACTTCCTTGAGCCAAAATTCACACTTATTGAGTTTGACATATAGCTTGTGTTCTCTAAGTGTTTGTAAAGCTATCCTTAGATGTTCTTCATGTTCTTCTTTAGTCTTGGAGTATATCAGGATATCATCGATGAAGACGACGATGAACTGGTCTAAATATGGCTGGAAGACACTGTTCATAAGTTGTATGAATGCTGTTGGGGCATTAGTTAGACCGAACGGCATCACCACGAATTCATAGTGGCCATAACGACTTCGAAAAGTCGATTTATAAATGTCTTCTTCTTTAATTCTATGTTGATGGTAACCAAACCTAAGGTCAATCTTAGAAAAGTACTCAGCTCCCGAAAGCTGATCGAAGAGCTCGTCAATATGCGGTAATGGATATTTATTTTTGATTGTAAGCTGATTCAATCGCCGGTAATCGATGCATAATCTGAGAGAACCATCCTTCTTCTTGACAAATAGAACAGGCGCACCCCAGGGGGATGTGCAAGGTCTGATAAAACCCTTGTCTAGAAGTTCCTGTAATTGCTTCTTTAGTTCCTTAAGTTCTGTGGGAGACATCCTATAAGGGGCTATAGAAACAGGTGCCGCACCTGGAATGAGTTCAATGGTAAAGTTTACTTCCCTCTCGGGCGGTAAACTAGGTAGTTCAGCTGGAAACACGTCTGTGAACTCATTTGCAATAGGAATGTTTGCTAGGACAATTTCCTTAGATTCGGTGACAACGACTGAAGCAAGAAAAGCTTCACATCCTTGCGAGATAAGCTTGCAAGCGTGAAGAGAAGATATAATGGTCGGATGCTTCTTGTACTTGATGCCAAGAAAGGAAAATCTTGGAAGACCGGGCTTTCGAAAAGATATCATCCTATTTTGGCAATTGATGTAAGCATCATGGTCTACAAGCTAATCTACACGATGAGCCATTCGAAAAATAGGGTACCTGAGAGAAAAAAACAACTTGTTATTTCTCATGAAATTGGAATGAACAAAATAATTCTTAAAGCTAATTAGTTATTTTATCCCGGGTTCTACCCAATCCTCACATGGGTGTGGAATTTCTTCCTTAGTTCATAGGTAGGGGTCCTTAACCTTGGACTTATCCTATGACATGACTCTTTTCCCTAAGTCCTGAGACTTAGGCTCTGATACCAACTTAACTATCACGCCCCGAGCCTTTAATTACAGCGGAAGACTAGCTTGGGGAGCGCGAACAGCCAGCATGGTAAGCCTGTTGCAAGCAAGAATCAATCAGAGCGCAAGACAATCACACTATTAGATGCAATTGCACAATATTTAATCAAACTTCAACTTTATTTCATAATGCTCAATATTCAAGATACAATCACTAATTTGATTTTCATTCTACTAGACTCAAGAAATAGGAAAATTACATTGACTCAATCTAGATAATTTAGAATTCCTATGTCTTCACTCTTGTCATAATAACATTCAATCACTCTCGGACCCACTACTTGAATCACCCGAATCCGAATTCGAACTATTTCCATCTCTTGAAAAACATTGGAAATAGGTAATGAGCACACTTGCCTAGTAGGTATCTTCGCATCAACATGAAGGCACTATTAAAGTAATTAACAATTTAGCTCTAAAGAATAAGGTAAAATCATGCTAATGCGAATCGATCATGCGTTTAAACCAAAGTAACAAGATAATCATGTAAGATAGAATGATCAAGAATGAACTAGCAAGAATATAACAAGAACATGATATTGGCCTTCCATGAACAAGAATGTAACGAGATTGTACTAGCAAGCCACATATTCCTCACTTTAGCATCTTATGCTTATGAGCAAGTGCTTCATGAATTTCTGTGGAATATCAAGCAAGAATGTCATGTCGTGCCGTGGATCTTCACTTATTTATAGAAATAGTACTCCCAACGCAATGCGACGCCAGTAGCATCATACCCCATGGTTTATAAAATAGTATGTTTCCGACAATCAACCGAGGGGACTAGCATAGAGCCCTTGAACACAATCAGTGCTCGATCGCATCTTCAGTTATAAATTAAGCTACTTCCACGCAGTATAATAGTAAAGTATGGCCAAGAATATAGCACTTCCAACAATTCCACGATAACTAAAATCAATGAATGAATGCTTCAACATAAGAATGTAGGAGTCAAGAAATAGACTTTAAACAATGTCATGCTCATAGAAATAAATCGACAGCATAACAGTATTTTCCTTAACTTTCATTTCATTTAGATCAATTTAAGCAATATGATAAGTTCTAGATCATCAAGGTTTGTCTAGAATCATTGGAATATCAACCCTTGGTCAAACCTTGGGTTAACAAATGCAAGCTATGTAACGGTCATTTGCTGGGCCGTTACATTATGTAACGCGCCAGTAATGGGCCGTTACAGTGATCCGAGTCCAGAAGGATAAAAATAGACTCAGAGGAATGTGACGGTTTGGCACTGGGTCGTTACGTGAGCCTGACGGTCCAGTTCAAGGCCGTTACATTTCAAGAATCAGAACCACGATAGAGTGTTCTAATTAATGGGCTTTCATTGTTAGAACCAACTCGGCGTCCTAGTGGGAATCCCAGGCTCGCGGAGAATTACGGAGGCCTTGAAACAATGATTTCCTAGTCCATTGGAAGGAATATCCAATAGAGAGGTCCTCATGTCCAAGATTGTGTTCCTATAGTGAAAGGTGTGAACTAATGACAACATACCGGAATATGTGCCATGTACGTATAGAATTGACTCTATTGACAGAGAGAGATATGTATAATCAATGTGAAAATCATGCTACAAACTCCGTCAATACAATGTTAAAAAGTCATGCTTTATAGTACAAAACTATAAAATTTGGTTTAACATAACTTAAGTAGAAGTGACGGCAAAACATGCAATACCTATCATGAATAATCAAATATCCTTAAAATCACATGATTAGGTTTAAAACTTAGGTAACTAGGCTTTAACTATAATAAGATTGGCAGGTTATATTCTATCTTAGGTTTGACAGAACACATATTATAACAGTTTGGAGAGGAGGTGTCACTGTTATTGTGACGGTCAGGACCCAGCCGTTACATGAATGTAACGCGTCTATCCAAGCGCGTTAGAAACAACAATGCAATTCAAATATCACAGAGTGTGTAACGGTCTGTCGTAGGGCCGTTACTTGAAATCGACGGTCCTATGCTAATGCGTTATAGTATCTGCTAACAGAAAACAACTATAGAAACTAAGAGATCAACTCACATCATGTCTTTTATCAAAACATCATGAGTTTCTAGACATGTTAACGAAGTAAATGCCATCTATATGCATAGGTAATCATGAATAGATAAATAGTCATATTTTAATTTCTCAATTTGGCTAAGAGGTGCATGATATGCATTGAGCTATCAAAACGTGAAATCAATGATCTACCATGCATGAAAATCAATTAAACCAGAGGCTCTTAGTCCTATCAAGCTGTTTTTGCTGTTCATGAGATAACCTACCTCTTAACTTAGACTGTAGTTTCTGAATTTGGTTGAGAACCTTACCCTAGATCCCTTCCTTCTCTTGTGACTTTTTCAGCAACTTCCTTGGGTTCTAACTCCACGACCTCTTGACTGAAAGATGTGAAATTCGGAGGGGAGTTAGTCTAAAGTATTGTAAACAACTACTTCTAAAGAACTTACCTGAGATAATGACTCCTTACCTGGCTTCTTTACGTCTAAAAAGTAAGGGTCGCATAGTTCAGAGCTATGCCCTATTTATAGAGTTTAGACTAGGGTTTGAGGATTAGATCGAGTTTAGAGTCCTTGTTTCATCAAATCCTAATCCCTAAGAGTCCTTAGAGTCTTTACAATCCTTCCCAAGTTGATCTCTAGTGGATAGGAACATCAAGTTCCAATCTTTTCATGAGTTCCCTTGCTTACGGAACTAACAGGTTTGTAACGGACTAGGACCTACGCGTTAGGGTTATGTGGCGGTCTCGCGATAGACCGTTACATGTGTCGTGGATAGAGTTTAAACAATTTAAAACTCTTTTGATAATTATCCATTAACTTATCTTATATATTCTAGTATTTATCCTTAATATCCGTGGATAGACTTAATTACCTTCTAGAATGTGGGCCAAACTTAATGGGCCAGAGTTAAAGCCTTTTGGACTTTAATTAAGTGGGTTGGGTTAATTGATTAACGCCACTTGGCCTTATAATAACTTTATTAACCATTTATAAATTTATTTAGGCCTTTATAAATTCTTGAAAATTATTTAAAATTTCTGGGGCACTACATGCATGTACGGTTCATCACGGGCCGCTCAATCCATGCACGGTTGACTGTGGACCGTCCATCTATTTTGGAATATTTTGGTTAATTTTTTGAATTTCCACCGACAAGCATTTATGCAGTCCTATTCTGGCCGTTCAACTTAATGAATTGACTGGTTGTGACCGCCTATGTCCCAGAGTCCTGCGCTTGAGGGTTTTCTCAGATAATTATCCAATTAATCTATTTATCACCGACAAGGCTAGAACGGTTTGTCCTTGGCCGCTCAACCTTTGAACGGTCTCGTCTGAGCCGTTCATCTATGGGAGTCCAACGGCGAAGGTTTCGGTCAGTTCAGTTGATAATTTGGATTATTTTCTATTTATTTTGAATTTCCACCGACGAGGTTGGATGGTTAGGACATGACCGCACATCCAGTTGGGCGGTCTATCGTAAGATCGTTCATCCGTTCGATTCATGAATTTCAACAGATTTTATCCCTTTTATCCGTGGTTTTATCCCCAACTTCTCCCATCATTTTCTCCGCGGATAATCAACCATTTTAAGTGCCGTTTTGACTGGATAAAAGATAATTTGTTTATCTCCGATTTTCCTTTGATTATCTCGACTTGAAAATGCCTCTAAACCCTAATTTCGAGCTAGGACTTTAGGTGTTCTATAAATAGACCCTAAAGGCCGGGTTGGAAAACGGGGGAGATTTTGGTCGACGGCGAAGCCCTGCCGCATTCTTGAGTGACCTAGCACCAAGGAGGGAGGCTTTCTACATCTATACAAGCCTCTGGTTCAGGGAGTAGTCCAATTTTTGAGTCTTTTGTGTTTGATTGGTCTGGTCCACTTTTTCATTGCATGCACTACTTTTCTCCTTTTTTCCCCACGTTCTTCTTTATCTTCATTGCCATGCACACACCCACCTATGTTTTTTGACACCCTAGGGGTTTAAAATCCCCCAAGTATCCCCCTTTCCACTTATTAATGTTCACTCCTCATTATTTTGACATCTACTACACTGTCGAGTTCTAATCTAGGTTTTATCTTTATGTTTTCACGTTGTTTTGCAGGTCAACAATTCCTAGCACGAGGCCCATCCCCTCTGGCCGGCTGGAGAGGGTGGAGGTTGGACCCCTTTGTGACTTCTGGCTTGGTAGTCTTGCGCGATTCTCTACTAGCCGTTCAAGGAGACGTGCGGTGCTACGTGGACCGTCCTTATTCTTCCTGCGGTCGTGATAGAGCCGTTCAACTTCCAAGAGCGCTTCATCCTGCATCTTCTGCAGCAGCCTTAAATGGTCTATCGTAGGACCGTGCATTCTATACGCTGTTCTCCAAGAGCTGTTCATCTTCCCAGCGCTGTAGCCAGGCGAGTGTCTCTCCCTCTTTCCAAGGTACGGCGTGTTCATCGCGTACGGCACCTTGGTGGCGATCACGGCTCTTTACTCTCTTCTGTTCTCTTTCTACTCTCCTATTTTATTTTTACATATTGATTCATTAGAAGGAGAGAAGAGATCTTTTAAGCCGGTCTTGAAGAGAGAAAAAGAGAGTAGAACAAAACATATCAACAGCCCATTTTTTTGGCGATCATGGTGGGACACCTAGTGTCCATCGTGCTTGTGATTTACTGACCCCTCTTTCGTTGTGTTAGTCCCCTTTTGGAGTGATTACAGGTTAAGTTGCGTTTGCTGCCTTCTGGAACGTGAGCGGTTCTCATAGAGCCGTTCATCCTCTGGGCGGCTGATCATCCACCGTCCTTCCCTGCGAACAGCGCCAGTTCTCCTGCCAGCGTCCTATCATAGATGGCGTTCTATCGATCGTCCACACTTCTGAATGGCCTGTCCCTGCCGCCCATCGCTCTGGCACAGGTATGCTTCTGGGTGTTCTGACTGTAGGTATACGGTTTTTGGAGATCCGTTCTAGGGCTTACGCGGCTGTATACAGACCGCTCTTCTTGGTACATTTTTCATCGCTGCCGTCCTTCATTTCGGCACTCTGTGATTCTTTTACAGTTATTCTGCCGTTCTGTTGCTCCCTGGATTATGCGGTCCACCCCAGACCATTTATCTTATTGCGCGGTCTCCCACAGACCGTCATTCGGATGCCACAGTGCACCCGAGGTTGCTTTGATTTCCATATCTATATTGTCTTTGTTCTCCTTGGTGCCATTTATTGATCTTCCTTTGGTTACATGTTGTTGCTGCCTACTTGCTTTCATCCTCACATGTTTATTTTGATCATTGCTTGTTAGTTTCTAGGCTAGATCTTGCATGCACTCTGGTGCACATAAGATTCATGCATTTCATTCATAGTTAGTCGCATTCCTACTGAGGTAGGGTTTCCTCTCGTCTCCATACTCCTTGGAGCCGACTAGGGGACCTTGCCGAGGACCTCTGTAAGCCCCCGTGAAACGTGGATTCCCACACGGACGCCGGGCATGTTGTACCATACTACCTCCTAGTCTAGGGTCTGCATTCGTGTGAGAGAGAGTCCTTTAGAGTCTGCCAGTCCTCCATTCTCACCCTGTTCAGGTACCTTGTGGTCAAGTGAATTCCCATTTTAATTAATCCACTAAGGTACTAAAAGAGAACTTATAAAAATCTTCGCGCATCACTTGGAATCTATTTGGGTAATTGGCTGATTCTATTCTCATCTCTCTCCTCCATTGTATGTTGCATAGTGTCATCATTTGCATCTTTTTGTCAAATTAGGCTCATTTGGTCTAGCTCATCTTCGTGTGTCTCCATTTAGCTGCATTTGTCTTAGGTTCATTTCCCTCCTTGTATTCATTTAAAATTCACTGTATAGAGTCTCAATTCTCCCCGTGGAGCACTTCTCCCCTGTACCTTATTCCTATATTTCTCCATCTTCTTACCCCCGCGTGGATTCCTCTTCCCATGCGGGCCCGTCTCCTTATTCCTCCATTGGACCCTATTCTTTAAATGGGCCTTCTTATCCCGCCCGTGCTACTGCTAGTCCAATCCATCCTCATTCCCACATACATAATTCTTCCAAGCCTATGCATTCCTCCATTCCTGGAATGGGCTTTCCTTCTTCTCAGGCCGGATCCCCTTATCCGGCCCATCAACATTATCCTGGCCTAAATTCATCATCCCTTGCTCAAGCTGGCCCATACCCTTCTCGAATTATTCCTACTGAGGAGATGTTCACTCAGGCCCAACGCCAGCTTGATGAATTGCAACACCGAATCAATCCTCAGACTTCTCTGGATATCCCGTTTGCCTTTCAAGGTCTTCAACTTCCACCACGTTCACAAATTCTCGCATATCGCCGCTATGGTGGAGTTGGTGACCCCTATGTCCATTTGATAGATTTCCTCTATGAGTCGGCCCAGTTCCAGCATGATCCACGCTTGATGGCCTATTTGTTTGGCCTATCTTTAGAGGGCTCGGCCAAGGATTGGTTCTTCACATTGCCGCAAGAGCAGATAATGAATTTTCAAGCTGTTCAAGCAAGGTTTATTCAGCAGTATCAAGACCAGGTGGGGCCCAAATATTCTATGGTTGATCTGGCCCAAGAGAAGATGAAGCCCGGCGAGGAATTCTCCATGTTTGTTGACCGCTGGCGTCACCTAGCCGCGCAAATCCCGGGGCATATTCCGGAGGGCGAGCAGATCAAGATGGTTATTTCTAACGCAATGTCCGAGCTCAGATGTATCTTAGCCCTGAACGGTATCACTTCATGGCAACAACTTTACAATCGAGCCCGCTTCGTTAGCCAACAGCTCCTAGTTTCCTTTGACCATGAGTCTCCTCCACCGTCACCTTCCATATACCCCTTTTATTCCCCATCCACCACGAGTCCACCCTCCACTACATATCCTTCCACGAGTCGACCGTCCGCTCCCCCACACCCCTATACCTCCATGTGCTCCACCGCATACAAACCCTCCATGAGTCAGCCCTCCGCTATTTCATCTCGCCACACCTCTCCACTTCCGGTCAAGGAAACACTACACCCAGAGCGGGTAGATGCCGCCCATTACATTCCCACTCCCTCTACGCCTCCACATCATTCTAGCCCTCCGCCTTCACCTACCCAATCCCCCTTGCCTACACAACCCCCGCTACCATCTCCATTACCTTTTCATACCCCTCGGCATTCACCTTGCCCGAAGCAGGCTTCTCACTCTTCGTTGCCGGAATCCTTTACAGATGTTTTCAGGGCTTTGATGGCCACCCATGCGTTGCAGCTCCCTTCGGTTGTGCCTTGCCGACCCACAGTCGGGAATTTGTTCCAGTTCTGTGAATTCCATCGTCAATAGGGGCATTTGATTGAGGACTACCCCGAGTTCTGAGAACTCGTTTATAGTTTGGAAGATAAGAAGATGATTGATTGGGCTACCATGCGTCAAGTTGTTTCAGATCTCAACAGCAAGCAGCAGCAGCAAGCCGTGCCGCCTAAGCAACCGTCTCCACGTCATGACCAGGGGCACCCTGGTGTTTCTTCAGTTAATAAGGTACCTGCTCCATTGTCCACTTCTTCCTCTATCTCATCTCCTCCACCACCTTTACCTATTTTAGCCTCCGCTCTGGCAATTTCTCCTTCACCCTCCGTTTCCATCACCACTCCTGTCCCCAACGCCTCTCGACGTGTTGTAAAGATACGCCGAAGAGCGCCACCACCAGCCACTTCTTTCACTACGCCACTACCTTCCTCTCCTCCTTCTTCCTCACCTCTACCTTCATGTCCTCCCTCTCCACCTTTACCATCTCCATCAACCACATCACCCCCTTCGCCACCACCTTCTTCACTCCCATCTTCGCCACCCCCATTGGCCACATCTCCATCATCACCCTCTCCATTATCCCCATTACCCTCACCACCGTCTTCATTACCTCTCCTCGTAATAACCCCTGTTCCGTCACCTTCACAACCATCCCCGCGACCGATGCCACTTCTTTCGCCATCATCCTCTGAGCCCGAGCAGGCCGACCCTAAACCCATACCTTCACTTTTGCCTTTGCCTCCACCCATGCCCATCATCATCATCATTGCTCCATCACTTGCACCACCACCACCCGCGCCCTTTAAACATCCTCCTTCTAACCTCCCTCTACCACTTCCAACTTCACGGAGCAGGTACACGCCACCTTTGGTGCCCCTCGGGTATAGTCCCCAGGGAGATAAAGAGCCAAGCCGGGTTTCAATTATGCATTTCAAGATCCAAGATGTTATTTCCCACATGCCGGTCCGAGTCCTGGTTCCTGGCTATTCTAGGGGGAGTGAGCCTACATTTGCTATGAAGACGGTTGTCAAGAAGAGTTCTTGTGCGCTGGTGCCGGTTTCTTCAAAAGCGAGGCCGGTGGCAATCTCTTTGCTCACCGGAGAATTCACTATTGATGTTGTTATCACCTCTCGCTTGATTGCTATTCAATTCACTGGCTCAAGAGAGTTTTCCGCCCGGATGGTGCTAACCCACACGGCCGCCAGAAATCTAATGAATCTAGCATTCAAAGGGCAATTGGCCGTGTCCCCAAGATTGACCAGGGGCATTCTACATTGTCTATCTCATCTCCCTTGGTTTATTGGTAAATCGGCCACGTCAACGCCGCGCATCACCCTCCCTCAGTTTCGTCCAGTACTTTTAACAAGGGAGTTGTGCTTCATGCCCGATTGCCAAATGGAGATGCCGAATCTTATGCTTCTAGTGTCGAATGACAAAACTCCGCTATTCCCTGATGCTCATCCCAAGGAGTTGACTATTCTGGAATGTCCTTCTATGGTTACCACCGTGCAACTAGGGGCAACCGTCTCGATGAAGCGGCATATTCATGACCGGGCCAGGCCGTCTGCCAGATGGGCCCGCTATTTGAGAAAGTATTACAGATCAAGAACCCAATGGTCCGAGCCCGCGCCAGGCGATGTTGTTTCAAGAAGATTTCGGCTAAGAAGAGGCGGCGACGTAAGTTCAAGGGCCATCAGTTGTGCATTTGGGGGTCCCCTTCTTCCTCTCCTTATTCCGTCCGTTCATCCTTTCTTTTGCTCGGTTCTTATCCGTGGGTGGTGTACCTTCCACCACCTGGCCATATTTCTACCATCTCTTCCTATTTTCACCAGTCTAGGCCTCGGCCTATGTCCTCCTCTCCCCCTGAGCCAGGGGCATCTTCTAGTCTTTCTTCCCGGGTACGCCCAGATTTTGCTTCTCATCATTTTTCCCCGACCCTGTTGGGGATTCCTTGTGCACATTCCTCGACCTTGTCAAGTAGTTTTTCTGATCCTTCCCCGACTTTGTCGGGTGGTTTCCATTTCTTTTCCCCGACCTTGTCGGGTGTTCATGCATTTTCTTCCCCGCCTCTGGTAGGTGATCGCTACCCTTCTTCTCTGACCACGTCGGATGATCTTTCTCTTTCTACCTTATCATCACAGTTATCTTTTCATCATCTTTCTGTTCTTTCCTCCCCACCCTTTCGGGGTCATCGCCCTTTTTCTTGCTATTTTCGAGGCTTTAGCCCGCCTTGATCTCAGTTAATCCTTGTTTAGTTTGTACTTGGTTCCTTGTTATCGGGGCCTCAGTGCCTTAACGAGAGAGTTCTAGCCCTCGTCTCTCTTCTTTTTTTATCCCTCCTTCATCCAGTATGATGTTTGCCACTCCTCTATGTCGAGGAATCCAATCTTTTGCTTTCCTTTCATCCTTTATCCTGACAAGCAAGGATAATAAAGTTTGCGCTCCTCAAAGCTCGATGATCAAGATCGCTTCAGGAGGCCGGTTTCCACACCTTGGATTCGCAAAGGTATCTTTTATTTTGTGCAAGAACATGTTATCATTGCTATTACTCTGTTATTTCTGCACGCGCTTATAATGTTGGTTCCTTAAAACATGGTTGAGTAGCCATAGGCTTTAGTTAGTTGGCTTAGTCAAATAAGTTCGCTTCTGCAACATTCCTTAGGCTGGTGATAGCTCCGTGTTGGGAGTCTAGTTCTTTCCCCGATCGTTTAGGGTGACCTTTGAGCATGGGTTTTTCACACACTTCATGGCGAGCCATAGCCGATTCCTTTGAGCAACACCGTTGCTGCTTTGGCCATACTTTGGGTATGCACAAAGGTCATTTTCTCTTCTCTGCTCGGCCAAGTGCAGGGGCATGAGATTGATGGATAAGATGACCAACCTAGGCGCTCCCTAATACGAGAGAGGTCTCAAATACGGGCAGTCTTGACCCTTGAAAAATGAGCTTTCATGCTTTATCTGGCCAACAAGGGCTGGCAAATGAAAATCATATATGAAAATCAATGCAAAATTATGAGTCAAAGGCATGGCAAGAGTGGCAGTACAGTTCCCCGCGGGACGTCATGAGCCCAGTCGCATGCGTGCCTGATAAATATGGGTCTCAAAATCAAAGACACAGAGCCCCGGCGCAACAGACCTACTCTTTGAGGGGTGGTGCCCTGGAAGGAATTCGAGTCCTGATGTCTCCCATCCTGCATAAAGCTTGTCTCCGATTTTTTTCTTCTACTCCTCCCTCTTAGGCTGGGTTGTATCCCGGGTATGGCCTTAGTAGGGGCACCGTTCTTTAGAGGCAGTTGGTTGTGGTAAGCCACCCTCACATGCACGCCCTGCTCAAGGGAAGTCTTTAATGAGAGGGAAGGGACGTCGATCCCTGGCCGTAGTTCGAACCTGTCTTTGGGCGCTGCGGATCACTATTCAAAAATCCAAAAAATGAGATATTGTCAAAAATCTAAAAAAAAAGAATGAGATATTGTCAAAAATCCAAAAAAATGATGAAATATTATTCAAGTCCAAAAAAAATTAAATATTTTCAAAATCCAAAAAAATCAAGAAAATTTAAAATTTTAAAAATATTTATCTTTTATATTTTATCTTGAGGACAGATACATAATCTGTTTACTAAGTATGCAGGTTGCAAATACTCCGGCATTCCTTGCTATATCTTTTTGCTCTGCTTCATGTCCACATTTTTGATCTGTTCTTTCCTTCTTCAATCTTATCTCTCGATCTATTCTGAAGCTTGTGTCATTCTCAGCGTTTATCTGCAATGATCATATCTTTATGAGAGGGCTTTGCCTCACGATTATGAACCTGGCGGTTCTGCTTCATTCTGATCTCGAGCTATGGTTGAAGAGCGTATTTGTCATGTTTTTTTTGTCCTGTAATATACTTCCATGCCCATGTCCCACCGTGTTGTCCCACACATGTTGTTTTGTTCCTCACCCCATGTTGTTAGCTGTTTTGCGCATGTTGACGGTCATCCTTCCATGTTCCATGTGTTGTCCCAACGGTGTGATCCGTCATGTTCTTGTCCTAACCGTATGTTGTCCTGCCGATTGTTGTCTTGTCACACCATGTTCATGCATCCGTATTATCTGTTTATGCCTTTGCTTATGTGCTTGTTCGTCTTGTTGTGTTGTTTCCATTCACCATGTTATGTCATGTTGTTAATCGTTATGTTAATCGCTATGCTTATCTTGGTTGTCTTATACATGAAAATCCATAAAAAAAATCAAGAAAATAAAAATCCAAAAAAAACTTGCCGTTTTGCCTGCACAGGTAAGTCAGGTATGGCCTTCTATCCATATCACCCTTATTGCATTATTATATGGTACTATAATATATTATCTCGAGAACCAGTTGGTTATCTACGTGTTCCAGGATCTGATGTTCCCCTTTAACAAAAATGATGATGATCCAGGTTCACGTGTTTAATCTTTAGATAGGCCGTTACGTTGGGAGGTCCCAGGGAGGATGGTTCTATCCTGCACGCTATGGGTGCGGATGGTATCTTGACTCTGATTTTCCCAGCTTAGCAATATTATTCACGAGTATTTTATATTTTAACCTTTCTTCGCATTTATTTTAACGATTTCTTTTATTTTAGCCCAGCATGCATCATACGCATCTTTTTGAGCTTTCATGACCCATGGTTTGCTTGAAGAATGTCCCATCAGTGATGGTTAACTGTGCGTTCAGTGTTTGAGTAAGAGGAGCTAATTCCACTCTGAGTTGGAAGGTTCTCTTTGGTCGATTCGCTTGGTTTGGTTGATTAAGAGGTCCCCGTCTGGAGCTTTAGCCTGTTTCGTTTACTTTTGCTGCCTGCTTTTGGCCTCCTCGTTGGACCGCGGGATTGTGTCCCTCATAAGGTTGGTCTTGTCGATTTATTTCATTTAGTTTAGTTCCTCCAGACTGGTGTCACTTTTGGTTTTATCTTTCCTTGCATTTGGTTCAGAGTTTTTCTGGAAAATTCCTGTCGCTTGTTGGTAAAAAAAAATGGGTGTCGTTTTACCTTAACGCCCGCTTTTCCAGTCCACTCCGCTGCATTTCCGCTCCATCTCCATGTTCTATGTCACTTCCGCTTCACCTCCGCTCGCTCCCCTGCAAAGCGGACGTTAAGGAGGGGCATCTGTTGACACCCGTTTTATGCCGATAAGTTGAGTCGTTCCTCTTACTCCCATTTATTGATGCCTCGAGTTGTCCGTCACTCGCTGGGGCTGTTTTCAGGCACGCTTTGGGCCAGTTCTATGGGTTGTCTCCCTCCTTGGTTAGGTCCAAGTTGATTCAGGGCTTAACGGGCCTTGGTTTTTGTTGATTGAGCTTTTCTATAAGTTTCAAGCGCCCATGTGCATGTACGGTTCATCACGGGCCGCTCAATCCATGTGCGGTTGACTGTGGACCGTCCATCTATTTTGGAATATTTTGGTTAATTTTCCGAAGTTCCACCGATAAGCATTTATGTGGTCCTATTCTGGCCGTTCAACTTAATGAACGGACTGGTTGTGACCGCCTATCTCCTAGAGTCCTGCGCTTGAGGGTTTTGTCAGATAATTATCCAATTAATCTATTTATCACCGACAAGGCCAGAATAGTTTGTCCTTGGCCGCTCAACCTTTGAACGGTCTCGTCTGAGCCGTTCATCTATGAGAGTCCAACGGCGAAGGTTTCGGTCAGTTCAGTGGATAATTTGGATTATTTTCTATTTATTTTGAATTTCCACCGACGCGGTTGGACGGTCAGGACATGACCGCACATCCAGTTGGGCGGTCTATCGTAAGACCGTTCATCCGTTCGATTCATGAATTTCAACAGATTTTATCCCTTTTATCCGTGGTTTTATCCCCAACTTCTCCCATCATTTTCTCAGCGGATAATCAACCATTTTAAGTGCCATTTCAACTGGATAAAAGATAATCTGTTTATCTCCGATTTTCCTTTGATTATCTCGACCTGAAAATGCCTCTAAACCCTAATTTCGAGCTAGGAATTTAGGTGTTCTATAAATATACCCTAAAGGCCGGGTTAGAAAAGGGGGGAGATTTTGATCGACGGCGAAGCCCTGCCGCATTCTTGAGTGACCTAGCACCAAAGAGGGAGGCTTTCTACGTCTATACAAGCCTCTGGTTCAGGGAGTAGTCCAGTTTTTGAGTCTTTTGTGTTTGATTGGTCTGGTCCACTTTTTCACTGCATGCACTACTTTTCTCCCTTTTTCCCCACGTTCTTCTTCATCTTCATTGCCATGCACACACCCACCTACGTTTTTTGACACCCTAGGGGTTTAAAATCCCCCAGGTATCCCCCTTTCCACTTATTAATGTTCACTCCTCATTATTTTGACATCTACTACACTGTCGAGTTCTAATCTAGGTTTTAACTTTGTGCTTTCACGTTGTTTTGCAGGTCAGCAATTCCTAGCACGAGGCCCATCCCCTCTGGCCGGCTGGAGAGGGTGGAGGTTGGATCACTTTGCGACTTCTGGCTTGGTCGTCTTGCGCGTTCTCTACTAGCCGTTCAAGGAGACGTGCGGTGCTACGTGGACTGTCCTTCTTCTTACTGTGGTCGTGACAGAGACGTTCAACTTCCAAGAGCGCTTCATCCCACATCTTCTACAGCAGCCTTAAACGGTCTATCGTAAGACCGTGCATTCTATAGGTGGTTCTCTAGGAGCCGTTCATCTTCCCAGCGCTGCAGCCAGGTGAGTGTCTCTCCCTCTTTCCAAGGTACAGCGTGTTCATCGCGTACGGCACCTTCGTGGCGATCACGATTCTTTACTCTCTTCTGTTCTCCTTCCACTCTCCTATTTTATTTTTACATATCGATTCATTAGAAGGAGAGAAGATATCTTTTAAGCCGGTCTTGAAGAGAGAACAAGAGAGTAGAACAAAACATATCAACACATATGTCCAGAACAACTTGAAATCTGGACTTCAAGATTCATTTCAAAGAAACAGTCCTTCTGGTATTGTCTTCAAGCATTTTATCTCCACAACATAAGGGATCAACTAAATGAACAAAGGTATATGGTTTGACCACTGAGAAACTGGGAGCTTCATCAATGAAGTGAAGTAATTCCTATGTCATGAGGTGTCAAATTTAAAAAAAATGTCTACAAAATGACTTTAATATTTCTGATCATCACAGAGCAATGGTGACAAGGTGGTGAGTAACTGGGGACTCTAGCCTCTGATCAAGGTGTTTCCTCATGTAGAAAGCCACAGTTACTAACTCTGTTCTTCCAGAAGGAGAGGTAATGAGGTACTCACATTGAGTAATTGGGGATTCAGGCCTCTGATCAAGGTGTCTCCCTAGTGTCAAAAGTGTGATTTACCAACTTACTCATTAGTCTTATTGCAAAACTTTATAATATCCCTTGTCTTTGTGCAAATTACTGAATGCTTGTCCTCAATACCATGAGCACACCTTCTCTGCTTTTGTCTCTAGCCGTCTACTGAGTATTATTGTTTTGATCAGCAATGTCTTGCCATACTTGTTCATCCCTGCTCTACATCATATACCATGTATGTGGATATACTTTCCTCTCATTCTAATTCTCTATTGATTACCAGAGTTCAAGAATCTTCACTTGAGTTTAGCACCTCACTTATTCTCTTAAGATATGCTCTTGAGTTTTTCTACACTAAGAAGTCACTGTACTTCTTCCTCATGTCTCTAGCAATTTCATATATCTTTCATTTTCTTTTGATGATGTCAAACGGGGAGAGAGGTCATGCAATATCTGAGAGAGGCCTTGCTACAGAGGTCATGCAATATCTGAGAGAGGCCTTGCTACTGTGAAAAGGTCCTCTGAGAGTGAGCTGTAGGGGAGTGGTTTTGGAGAGAGAAGAGATTCAGAAGTTGTATTTGTTTTGTCTGCTTGATTGGCTTACTCTTGAATGTTTTTAATGCCTTGATATTGCTTGATTCATAGTGTTGCCATCATCAAAAAGGGGGAGATTGTTGCATCCCTACGGTTTTGATGATGTTTCACACTATAAATCAATTTATTTTTATCTCTAGATCAATTTGGTCTTATACGGTGCATTTCCTTGTTTTTAAGCATGAAGGGGATCTGTGCTAATAGCATGATTTAGGTCCGTGCATTTCAGTTTATTCGTTCTTTTGGCTTAATGCATATTGAGTCAGTGCTAGTTCTGCATCTTTCACATAAAGTACTTGCCTCCGTGCAAGTCCTTGTTTATACACAGGTTTTGTTGTTCATAATTTTATCTTTGTGCATTTCTCGAGGTCGTGAGCATTAAGGTCCGTGCATATCATGTCCCTACATCTCACCTCTCGTGGTCGTGAGCATTAAGGTCTGTGCATATCATGTCTCTGCATCTCACCTCTCGAGGTCGGTGCAATTCCTGACCAGAATGCATTGGTTAGGTTGGTCGTTCCTTCATCTCGGTGCAAGCTTTGTCTTGTACTTCTCATTGCCATCTCGGTGCAGTTCCTGCTTGGACTGCATATCCCGACTCGGTGCATGCCTTGCTTAAAACAACTCAAGATCGGTGCATAGTCTAGCCTATACAAGTCTCTGTAGCAACGAAGTCAGTGTTGTTCCTGTTTCAAGTCTTATTTGACTCGGTGCAAAGTCCTGTAGACAGCTAACGCAGATTGGTGCATCTTCTAATTCATTTCAGGTCGGTGCTTGTCATAGCCCGACTTAGCCGATGCTTACTCTTTTGACTTGGTGCAAACTTTTCCCTCTGGCAAAATAAAGTCAGTGCACTTTGTGTTTTGCTGATTCTTGTCCGTGCATATCTGTTGCACGATTAAACTCCTACTCAGTGCAGCTTTTATCTTCTTACTCAATACACCAATACGAATTATGCTAAGAGTATGACGAAATGTTTATTTCTTCTCTGACAGTTTGTCTGTGCATTCACCTGGATGGCACGTGATCCGAGGTAGATAGACGTCCAGAACATTCTCACACGTACCCCAACATCTTCAGGCGGGAAACATGGTATCCACGTGCCTAAGGTTCTGGATCAGATATATATATATATGCTGAGGAAAAGGGTTCGAAAGTGGATGGAACAGTGAGAAAGAAGAGCAGCGTAGGAGCAGTGCTTCAAGAGAGAAAACCAGAGACAACCCACTCCATCCAGAGCTAAGAGAAAAATTTCTGAGAGAGAGAAGCGATTGTGAATGCGAAGATCTGCTTCTATTGAAGCTACATTGCTTTTGTTTTTCTGAGAAAATTGTCGTTCATCGATCGTTTTGTTTTCGAGTTTCTCTTACTTTTATTTCATTCTGTTACCCTCCACTGTTCGGAGGAAGGGAGAAGTTCTCCAGTTCCCTCCATTGTCTTGGAGGAAGAGAGGCTCGATCCTCTGGTTGTGTGAGTTTCTTGGGAGTAACTGCACAGGGTTCCCTTTGCTACGTGCAAAAAAAGGGAGATTGGTTCTCCAGTGTTTTCTTCTGGTCGATCAGAAGAGAGAGGAGGCTGTTCCTTAGGGCAAGCTGTTTGGCAGCGGTTGTTGCAGACTGAGTCTGCTGTGTGCGACTCTATATTGCAAGGAAACCTTACTCTCTTGAGTAAGGGGTGGACGTAGATTGCGGATAGCAATCAAACCACCTAAAAATTCCGAGTCTCCTCTGTGGTTTACTTGTTTACGCTGTGCTGTTCTCCATCTACTTGACACATTGCTTCATTGTGGGTGGCCTTCTCGATCTCATTTCTCTTACTGGTCATCTTTGTTGCCTGTCTCCGAAGTCTTTTTCACTGCAACTTGAGGGGTTGAGAAATCGTGTCTGAGTTGTTTGAATTTGGGAGTGATCTATTCAACCCCCCCTTCTATCTCACTTTCCGCTGCACGTATCAATTGGTATCAGAGCGGGTTTTCATCATGTGGGACAACGGTCAGGGTAATCCTAATGGTCCTCGAAGTTTCATGGCTGAGGGACAGTCTATCAGCCGCCCTTCATTCTTTGATGGTAACAATTATCTTTTCTGAAAAAACAGGATGGAAGTATTTATCAGGGCGCAGAGCCACAAGCTGTGGAGGGTGATCACCACAGGACCATACGAACTACCACCGAACGAGGACGCGTGGACAGATGATCAAGTCAAGCTCTCGTCACTCAACTGGACGGCCCTGGACATCATCCAATGTGCTGTACACCCAAATGAATACGCTCGCATCTCAGCTTGCAAGACGGCCATGAAAATGTGGGACGAGTTGGGTCTAATCTACGAAGGTACACCTCAAGTGAAAGCAATAAAGGTAAATCTCCTCACCTCTGAATATGAGATGTTTAAGATGAAACCAGAGGAGACCATAACTGAGATGTATGCCAGACTGTCACTGATTACGAATAGTCTTAAGGGGCTTGGGAAAGAGATAGCTGAGGGAGATATAGTCAGGAAGATACTTAGATCTCTAACCCCTACATGGCACACTAAGGCCATCGTGATAGAAGAGTCTAGGGATCTGTCGACAATGACCATCACCGAACTCATAGGATCCCTAATGACGTATGAGATGGACTTCAAAAGGAATGGTGAAGGAAGCGAGAGGAAGGGGAAGAATATTGCCCTCAAGGTGTCCCGCAGCAAGGGAAGTAGCAGCAGCGGGAGTAGTAGTTGCGAGTCTGACAGACTGTCATACCTTGACTAGGAGGAGCAAGCAATGCTCACTCGACAATTTAGGAAATTCTTAAGGACTAAGGGAAAGACCTTCAGAAGGAAGAGGTCATACCCTTCTAATAAGAATTTTGATTCCAGCAATGATAAGAATAGGAGCACCAAGAAAATCACATGTTTTCATTACAGGAAACCTGGACATATGAAAGGGGACTACCCTGATCTTCAGAAGAAGGGTCCTGACTTTCAGAAGAAGAGATCGAAGGTGCAGAAGAAGAAACCACAAGCAATGGTCTGCATGTGGAGTGATGAGGAAGAAGATCTGGAAGCCAATTCCTCAAAGGAGGACGAAGAAGGAATTTGCCTGATGGCAAACAACGAAGAGGAGGTAACAAATATCTTCGAGAATTTTTCTATTGATGATTGGGAAGATGCCTATGCTGAACTGTTAGATAAGTTCAATTCTCTGAGTAAAGATCATAGGGTCCTGAAGAGAAAATTTAATGCTAATATTGAAGAACAAACTGAAATCAATGAGTAAAATCAGAAATTAAAGGAAGAATTAGAAGAAATGACTTCTCTAAAAAAGGAAAATGAAAAGCACAAATCAAAGAACCAGGAAGTTCACACACAGCTCAACGAACTCAAGATTAAATTTGAAGAAAGTCTGAATGAAAATAGTGTGATCACAGAGAAGTATGAAGTTGTTAAGAAAGTGAACACTGAACTCTTAAAAAATTGTGAGTCTATGCAAAGAGAGCTGGAAGACAAACAAAAGGTTCTAGAAAAAATTGTTCAAGGGAAAACGAACCTGGAGTCTATACTAAGAACATGGGTTAATTTCAATAAGGAGGGTCTAGGCAATGACCTGACTAACAAGAGACCCTTTCAGTTCAAGACCGTTACCTTCTGCCCAGGGAAGGGAAAAGAAAAGCTAGACACACCATCCAGTTCAAACAGCAATCAAAACATTCAACGTCCAAAGGAAAATTCAACAAACATTGCAGGACGACCATCTAAAATAGGAATGAACTTTGTGAAGAACTTCTCTAAGCCCATTCACCAGAACAGAAGTGGTAGCTGGACTGGTCAAATGTATCAAAATAAAAGTTGGAACTAGTATAAAAGAATGGGTCCGAACAACAGTTACTGGAGAAATAACTCTCACCCTCAAAAATTTGTTAATCAACAAGGGCATAAAACATACACCATGGATGAGAAGCCTAATAACTGGAATAGATTTCACCTCTCAAGACCAGCTGGACATAACCTTGGTTGCAGTTTCAATAAACCTGAAATTAAGATGCAAGAGAAAATCAAGTTGAAACAACTCTGGATTCCTAAAAATCTGCTTAAAGATTTGAATAATGTCTTTGGACCCAACTTATCTTAGGTTCCAAACCACTTCGCTTGATTTCGTATGTGTAGGTTTGCCTGGCAGCTGAAGACAACAAATGATACCTTGATAGTGGCTACTCTAGGCACATGACAGGAGACCGATCCAAGTTCAACAAGCTAGAAATGAAGGTAGGGGGTCTGGTCAAATTCAGAGGAAAGAACAGAGGTAAGATCATTGGGGTTGGCATAGTTGGTAAGTCCTCCACTAACTCAATAGAGAAAGTCTTACTTGTGGAAGGTCTTCAACACAATCTGATTAGCATTAGTCAATTATGTGACATGGGTCACAGGGTTGTGTTTGACAATAACTCATGCAAAATTTTTGAAATAAATTCTGATCGCGTTAAATTTGTAGCAAACAGGACCAATAATGTCTACATTGTAGACTTAGATGTTGAGTCTGAATCTAATCTCTGCTTGTCTGTTGATTCTGAAAGTGATGCTTTTGATTGGCATAGACGTTTAGGCCATGCTAGCTTTTCTACTTTGAATAAATTAATCGAGCATGATTTAGTTAGAGGCATGCCTAAAATCAAGTTTAGCTCTATCTCAAAAATCTGTGATGCCTGTGCTCTAGGCAAACTGACCAGAAAGTCCTTCAAACTAAGATCTGAGCTATTGTCTTCTAGACCAATAGAACTTCTTCATATGGACCTCTTCGGTCCTACTAGAACTCATAGTCTTAATGGAAGTAGGTTTGGTTATGTGATCATTGATGACCACTCTAGATTTTTATGGATCTTTTTCTTAGCCAACAAAAATGATGCTTTTGAAAAATTCAAACAATTTTTCAATAAGGTCAAACAAGAAGGAAAACATAAGATTTGTTTAATTCAATCTGACCATAGAGGTGAATTTGAAAACTCCATGTTTTCTGACCTTTGTGAAAGTGAATGACTAACACATAAGTTTTCTTCTCCCAGGACACCAGAGCAGAATGGAATTGTGGAGAGAAGAAATCGAACCATTGTGGAGATGGCCCGAACCATGCTGATTGAAAGTCAACTACCAAGAAAGTTTTGGGCAGAAGTGGCCAATACAGCAACTTATACAATCAATAGGGCCATGGTAAGACCAATTCACAAGAAAACCCCCTATGAGCTATTGCAAGGTAAGAAACCAAACTTGGCTCATTTCAGGATTTTTGGAGCTAAATGCTTTATCCATAATAATGACAAGAAAGACTTAGATAAGTTTGATGCTAAAAGTTGTCCTGGAATATTGTTAGGATACTCTGAAGTGTCAAGAGCATATAGGGTCTTTAACATAACTGATCAGAAAGTTGAAGATTCTCCACATGTCATTTTTGGTGAAACAAAAGATGCTGCTAACATTGAAGATGCTGACAGGGATTCTAAGCACAATGGAGAATTCCTAGAAGACAAAGAAGAAAAGGAGGTTCAGCCGAATGAAACATCAGATGCTCCCAACCAGGTAGGGCCAACTGAAACAGGTGAGTCTTCAAGAAATGTTAGATATCTTAAATATCACCCAATAGATAACATCCTCGGCAACCTTGAAGATCCTCTTAGAACTAGGTCTCACTTTAGGAATGTTCATAACTAAGACCTAATTGCTATGGTCTCACAAATCGAACCCAAATCAGTAGAAGAGGCCTTGGGTGATCAATCATGGATTAATGCTATGTGTGAGGAGTTAGGACAGTTTGAAAGAAATAATGTCTGGGAGTTAGTTCCAAGACCAGAAAAGTCTAATGTCATAGGAACTAAGTGGGTGTTTAAGAATAAAATGAATGAAGATGGAATCATTTCTAGAAATAAAGCCAGACTAGTAGCCAAAGGCTACTGTCAGGAATTTGGAGTTGATTTTGATGAGTCCTATGCACCTGTTGCTAGGATGGAAGCAATAAGAATATTGTTAGTATTTGCATGTTCCAAGAATATAAAACTCTAACAAATGGATGTGAATTGTGCTTTTTTAAATGGAGTTATCAATGAAGAGGTTTTTGTTGAACAACCCCCCGGATTTCAGTTTTCTCAACAACCTAACCAAGTTTTCAGGTTGAACAAAGCCCTGTATGGTCTAAAGCAGGCTCCTCGAGCATGGTATGAAAGACTGACAGAATTTCTGATCAGCAAGGGCTACCACAGAGGTAAGGTAGATCAAACTTTATTTTCCAAGAGTTCAAATAAAGACCTCATCATAGTTCAGGTATATGTAGATGATATTGTGTTTAGGTCAACTAGCTCTGAACTATGTAATAAATTTTCTAAATTGATGTTTGCTGAATTTGAAATGAGTTTGCTAGGTGAATTAAAGTATTTTCTTGGCTTGTAGATACAACAGTTAGAGGATGGATGCTTCATCAACCAGACCAAGTACACATTGGAAATTCTCAAGAGGTTTGGCATGAACAACTTGAAGCACATTACAACACCAATGGGTACCAATACCTCATTGGATGCAGATGAGATAGGTAAAGAAGTAGATGCCAAGCTCTATCGAGATATGATTGGATCTCTACTTTATTTGACAGCTTCAAGACCTGATATACAGTTCAGTATAAGAATGTGTGCAAGGTATCAATCTAGACCCACTAAATTGCATCTAGCTGCAGTAAAAAGAAATTTCAGATATCTGTCTGGTACACACACCCTTGGTTTATGGTTTCCTGCATCACACACACTTGATTTAGTTGCATACACAGATGCAGATTATGCCGGGTGTAAACTAGATATGAAAAAGCACAAGTGGTCACTGTGAATTTCTAGGTGGGTGTTTAGTATCTTGGGGTTCCAAGAAACAACATTATGTGGCCCTCTCCACTGCAGAGGCTGAGTACGTGGCTGTAGGGAGTTGTAGTACACAAGTCATTTAGATTAAACACCAGCTTCAGGACTATCAAGTAGACCTGGGGTGCACACCTATTTATTGTGATAATACCAGTGCCATCAACCTAGCCAAGAATCATGTTTTACATTCCCGCCCCAAACAGACAGAAATAAGGCATCATTTCATAACAGATGAGGTTTCTAAGAACATCTTTGAACTGATTCATGTAGGCACTGCTAATCAAATTACTGATATCTTCACCAAGCCTCTGGACAATGACAAATTCACCACATTAAGGAGAGAATTAGGCTTATTTAAATTATCTTAATTGCTGATCTCCTGATATTGAATTATTTTACCTTGGCAAGAGATTGTGTGAGAAGCCTGTCCTGACAGTGAGGGGGAGTCCTGAGAATCTGCTGAAAAAATTCCTTTAGTGCATCGTTTGAGGGGGAGCTGGGCAGTTAGTGTATTTTGACTGATTCAAAAGATTGACTAGACATGTGTCATTGCTGGTTTTCTTGATTGAATGAGTACGGTTCAATCTCAAACTGTGGAATCTCATTCATCTCTTAAGTCTATAAGTCTGTGTAACTAAAGTCCAGCAAGAATTTTTTCTCTAGTAGTTCATCAGAGATCTGGATTAAGTGTTCGAAGTATATCTTCCTACATTGTCAATGATTCTAGTTCAGGCTAAAACCTGTATGTCCTGACATATGTCCCGAACAACTTAAAATCTAGACTTCAAGATTCATTTTAAAGAAACAGTCCTTCTGGTATTGTCTTCAATCATTTTATCTCCACAACATAAGGGATCAACTAAATGAACAAAGGGATATGGTTTGACCACTGAGAAACTGGGAGCTTCATCAATGAAGTGAAGTAATTCCTATGTCATGAGGTGTCAAATTTTAAAAAAAATGTCTGCAAAATGACCTTAATATTTCTGATCATCACAGAGCAATGGTGACAAGGTGGTGAGTAATTGGGGACTCTGGCCTCTGATCAAGGTGTTTCCTCATGTAAAAAGCCACAGTTACTAACTCTGTTCTTCCAGAAGGAGAGGTAATGGGGTACTCACATTGAGTAACTGGGGATTCATGCCTCTGATCAAGGTGTCTCCCTAGTGTCAAAAGTGTGATTTACCAACTTGCTCATTGGTCTTATTGTAAAACTTTATAATATCCCTTGTCTTTGTGCAAATTACTGAATGCTTGTCCTCAATACCATGAGCACACCTTCTCTGCTTCTGTCTCTGGTCGTCTATTGAGTATTGTTATTTTGATCAGCAATGTCTTGCCATACTTGTTCATCCCTGCTCTACATCATATACCATGTATGTGGATATACTTTCCTCTCATTCTAATTCTCTATTGATTACCAGAGTTCAAGAATCTGCACTTGAGTTTAGCACCTCTCTTATTCTCTCTCTTGAGTTTTTCTACACTAAGAGGTCACTGTACTTTTTCCTCATGTCTCTAGCAATTTCATATATCTTTCATTTCCTTTTGATGATGTCAAAGGGGGAGAGAGGTCATGCAATATCTGAGAGAGGCCTTGCTACTGTGAAAAGTTCCTCTGAGATTGAGTTGCGGGGGAGTGGTTTTGGAGAGAGAAGAGATTCAGAAGTTGTGTTTGTTTTTTCTGCTTGATTGGCTTACTCTTGAATATTTTTAATGCCCTGATATTGCTTGATTCATAGTGTTGCCATCATCAAAAAGGGGGAGATTATTGCATCCCTATGGTTTTGATGACATCTTACACTATAAATCAATTTGTTTTTATCGCTAGATCAATTTGCTCTTATACGGTGCATTTTCTTGTTTCAAAGCATGAAGGGGATTTATGCTAATAGCATGATTTAGGTCCGTGCATTTCAGGTTATTCGTTCTTTTGGCTTAATGCATTTTCAGTCAGTGCTAGTTCTACATCTTTCACATAAAGTACTTGCCTTCATGCAAGTCCTTGTTTATACACAGGTTTTGTTGTTCATAATTTTATCTTTGTGCATTTCTCGAGGTCGTGAGCATTAAGGTCCATGCATATCATGTCTCTGCATCTCACCTCTCGAGGTCGTGAGTATTAAGGTCCATGCATATCATGTCTCTGCATCTCACCTCTCGAGGTCGGTGCAATTCTTGACCAGAATGCATTGGTTAGGTTGGTCGTTCCTTCATCTCGGTGCAAGCTTTGTCTTGTACTTCTCATTGCCATCTCGGTGGAGTTCCTGCTTGGACTGCATATCCCGACTTGGTGCATGCGTTGCTTAAAACAACTCATGATCGATGCATAGTCTAGCCTATACAAGTCTCTATAGCAACAAAGTCAGTGCTGTTCCTGTTTCAAGTCTTATTAGACTTCGTGCAAAGTCCTGTAGACAGCTAACGTAGATTGGTGCATCTTCTGATTCATTTCAGGTCGGTGCTTGTCATAGCTCGACTTAGCCGATGCTTACTCTTTTGACTTGGTGCAAACTTTTCTCTCTGGCAAAATAAAGTCTGTGCACTTTGTGTTTTGTTGATTCTTGTCCATGCATATCTGTTGAACGATTAAACTCCTACTCAGTGCAGCTTTTACCTTCTTACTCAATACACCAATACGAATTATGCTAAGAGTATGATGAAATGTTTATTTCTTCTCTGACAGTTTATCTGTGCATTCACCTGGATGGCACATGATCCGAGGTAGATAGACGTCCAGAACATTCTCACATGTACCCCAACATCTTCAGGCGGGAAATGTGGTATCCACACGCCTAAGGTTCTAGATCAGAAATATATATATGCTGAGGAAAAGGGATCAAAAGTGGATGGAACAGTGAGAAAGAAGAGCAGCGTGGTAGCAGTGCTTCAAGAGAGAAAACCAGAGACAACCCACTCCATCTAGAGCTAAGAGAAAAATTTCTGAGAGAGATAAGCGATTGTGAATGCGAAGATCTGCTTCTGCAGAAGCTACATTGCTTTTGTTTTTCTGAGAAAATTGTCATTCATCGATTGTTTTGTTTTCGAGTTTCTCTTACTTTTATTTCATTCTGTTACCCTCCACTGTTCGGAGGAAGGGAGAAGTGCTCCAGTTCCCTCCATTGTCTTGGAGGAAGAGAGGCTCGATCCTCTGGTTGTGTGAGTTTCTTGGGAGTAACTGCACAGGGTTCCCTTTGCTGCGTGCAAAGGAAGGGAGATTGGTTCTCCAGTGTTTTCTTCTGGTCGATCAGAAGACTGAGGAGGCTGTTCCTCAGGGCAAGCTGTTTGGCAGTGGTTGTTGCAGACTGAGTCTGCTGTGTGCGACTCTATATTACAAGGAAACCTTACTCTCTTGAGTAAGGGGTGGACGTAGATTGCGGATAGCAATCGAACCACCTAAAAATTCCCAGTCTCCTCTGTGGTTTGCTTGTTTACGCTATGCTGTTCTCCATCTACTTGACACATTGCTTCATTGTGGGTGGCCTTCTCGATCTCATTTCTCTTACTGGTCATCTTTGTTGCCTGTCTCCGAAGTCTTTTTCACTGCAACTTGAGGGGTTGAGAAACTGTGTCTGAGTTGTTTGAATTTGGGAGTGATCTATTCAACCCCCCCTTCTATCTCACTTTTCGCTGCACGTATCAATTGGTATCAGAGCGGGTTTTCATCATGTGGGCCAACGGTCACGGTAATCCTAATTGTCCTCGAAGCTTCATGACTGAGGGACACTCTATCTGCCGCCCTCCATTCTTTGATGGTAACAATTATCCTTTCTGAAAAAATAGGATGGAAGTATTCATCAGGGCACAGAGCCACAAACTATGGAGGGTGATCACCACAGGACCATACGAACTACCACCGAATGAGGACGCGTGGATAGATGATCAAGTCAAGCTCTCGTCACTCAACTGGACGGCCCTGAACATCATCCAATGTGCTGTACACCCAAACGAATGCCCGCATCTCAGCTTGCAAGACGGCCAAGAAAATGTGGGATGAGTTGGGTCTAATCTACGAAGGTACACCTCAAGTGAAAGCAACGAAGGTAAATCTCCTCACCTCTGAATATGAGATGTTTAAGATGAAACCAGAGGAGACCATAACTGAGATGTATGCCAGACTATCACTGATTACGAATAGTCTTAAGGGGCTTGGGAAAGAGATAGTTGAGGGAGATATAGTCAGGAAGATACTTAGATCTCTAACCCCTACGTGGCACACTAAGGCCATCGTGATAGAGGGGTCTAGGGATCTGTTGACAATGACCGTCATCGAACTCATAGGATCCCTAATGACGTATGAGATGAACTTCAAAAGGAATGGTGAAGGAAGCAACAGGAAGGGCAAGAATATTGCCCTCAAGGTGTCCCGCAGCAAGGAAAGTAGCAGCAGCGGGAGTAGTAGTTGCGAGTCTGACGGACTGTCAGACCTTGACCAGGAGGAGCAAGCAATGCTCACTCGACAATTCAATAAATTCTTAAGGACTAAGGGAAAGACCTTCAGAAGGAAGAGGTCATACCCTTTTAATAAGAATTTTGATTCCAGCAATGATAAGAATAGGAGCACCAAGAAAATCACATGTTTTCATTACAGGAAACCTGGACATATGAAAGGGGACTACCCTGATCTTCAGAAGAAGGGTCCTAACATTCAGAAGAAGAGCTCGAAGTTGCAGAAGAAGAAATCACAAGCAATGGTCGGCATGTGGAGCGATGAGGAAGAAGATCCGGAAGCCAATTCCTCAGAGGAGGACGAAGAAGGAGTTTGCCTGATGGCAAACAACGAAAAGTAGGTAACAAATATCTTCGAGAATTTTTCTATTGATGATTGGGAAGATGCCTATGCTGAACTGTTAGATAAGTTCAATTCTCTGAGTAAAGAGCATAGGGTCTTGAAAAGAAAATTTAATGCTAATATTGAAGAACAAACTAAAATCAGTGAGGAAAATCAGAAATTAAAAGAAGAATTTGAAGAACCAGGAAGTTCACACACATCTCAACGAACTCAAGATTAAATTTGAAGTAAGTCTGAATGAAAATAGTGTGATCATAGAGAAGTATGAAGCTATTAAGAAAGTGAACACTAAACTCTTAAAAAATTGTGAGTCTAGGCAAAGAGAGCTGGAATACAAACAAAAGGTTCTAGAAAAATTTGTTCAAGGGAAAACGAACCTGGAGTCTATACTACGAACAAGGGTTAATTTCAACAAGGAGGGTCTAGGCTATGACCCGACTAACAAGAGACCCTTTCAGTTCAAGACCGTTACCTTCTGCCCAGGGAAGGAAAAGAAAAGCTGGACACCATCCAGTTCAAACAGCAATCAAAACATTCAACGTCCAAAGGAAAATTCAACAAACAATGCTGGACGACCATCTAAAATAGGAATGAACTTTGTGAAGAACTTCTCTAAACCCATTCACCAGAACAGAAGTGGTAGCTGGACTGGGCAAATGTATCAGAATAAAAGCTGGAACTACTATAAAAGAATGGGTCCAAACAGCATTTACTGGAGAAATAACTATCACCCTCAAAAATTTGTTAATCAACAAGGGCACAAAACATACACCAGGGATGAGAAGCCTAATAACTAGAATAGATTTCACCTCTCCATACTAGCTGGACATAACCTTGGTCACAGTTTCAATAAACCTGAAATTAAGATGCAAGAGAAAACCAAGTTGAAACAACTATGGATTCCTAAAAATCTGCTTAAAGATTTGAATAATGTCTTTGGACCCAACTTATCTTGGGTTCCAAACCACTTTGCTTGATTTCGTATGTGTAGGTTTGCCTGGCAGCTGAAGAAAACAAATGGTACCTTGATAGTGGCTGCTCCAGGCACATGACAGGAGACCGATCCAAGTTCAACAAGCTAGAAATGAAGGTAGGGGGTCTGGTCAAATTCAGAGGAAAGAACAGAGGTAAGATCATTGGGGTTGGCACAGTTGGTAAGTCCTCCACTAACTCAATAGAAAAGGTCTTACTTGTGGAAGGTTTTCAACACAATCTGATTAACATAAGTCAATTATGTGACAAGGGTCACAAGGTTGTGTTTGACAATAACTCATGCAAAATTTTTGAAATAAATTTTGATCGCGTTAAATTTGTAGCAAACATGACCAATAATGTCTACATGGTAGACTTAGATGTTGAGTCTGAATCTAATCTCTGCTTGTCTGCTGATTCTGAAAGTGATACTTTTGATTGGCATAGACGTTTAGGCCATGCTAGCTTTTCTACTTTGAATAAATTAATCGAGCATGATTTAGTTTGAGGCATGCTTAAAATCAAGTTTAGCTTTATCTCAAAAATCTGTGATGCCTATGCTATAGGCAAACAGACCAGAAAGTCCTTCAAACTAAGATCTGAGCCATTGCCTTCTAGACCAATGGAACTTCTTCATATGGACCTCTTCGGTCCTACTAGAACTCAGAGTCTTAATGGAAGTAGGTTTGGTTATGTGATCATTGATGACCACTCTAGATTTTTATGGATCTTTTTCGTAGCTAACAAAAATGATGCTTTTCAAAAATTCAAACAATTTTTGAATAAGGTCAAACAAGAAGGAAAACATAAGATTTGTTTAATTCAATCTGACCATGGAGGTGAATTTGAAAACTCCATGTTTTCTGACCTTTGTGAAAGTGAAGGCCTAACACACAAGTTTTCTTCTCCCAGGACACCAGAGAAGAATGGTATTGTGGAGAGAAGAAATCGAACCATTGTGGAGATGGCCCGAACCATGCTGATTGAAAGTCAACTATCAAGAAAGTTTTGGGCAGAAGCGGCCAATACAACAACTTATACAATCAACAGGGCCATGGTAAGACCAATTCACAAGAAAACCCCCTATGAGCTATTGAAAGGTAAGAAACCAAACTTGGCTCATTTCAGGATTTTTGGAGCTAAATGCTTTATCCATAATAATGACAAGAAAGACTTAGATAAGTTTGATGCTAAAAGTTGTCCTGGAATATTTTTAGGATACTCTGAAGTGTCAAGAGCATATAGGGTCTTTAACATAGCTGATTAGAAAGTTGAAGAGTCTCCACATGTCATTTTTGGTGAAACAAAATATGCTGCTAACATTGAAGATGCTGACAGGGATTCTAAGCACGATGGAGAATTCCTAGAAGATAAAGAAGAAGAGGAGGTTCAGCCGAATGAAACATCAGATGCTCCCAACCAGGTAGGGCCAGCTGAAACAGGTGAGTCTTCAAGAAATGTTAGATATCTTAAAGATCACCCAATAGATAACATCCTAGGCAACCTTGAAGATCCTCATAGAACTAGGTCTCACTTTAGGAATGTTCATAACCAAGACCTAATTGCTATGGTCTCACAAATCAAACCCAAATAAGTAGAAGAGGCCGTAGGTGATCAATCATGGATTAATGCTATGTGTGAGGAGTTAGGACAGTTTGAAAGAAATACTGTCTGGGAGTTAGTTCCAAGACCAGAAAATTCTAATGTCATAGGAACTAAGTGGGTGTTTAAGAATAAGTACTCGCCTTTAGGACGCCCTTAAGCCACCTTTTCATTTTTAAGGGGAGCAGTGCTCACCTCTAGGAAGCCCTTAAGCCACCTTTTCATTTTTAAGGGGAGCGAAGCTCACCTTTTGGAAGCCCTTAGGCTACCTCTTCATTTTTAGGAGAGCAGTGCTCGCCTTTAGGAAGCCCTTAAGCCACCTTTTCATTTTTAAGGGGAGCAGTGCTCGCCTTTAGGAAGCCCTTAATCTATATGTAGGTAATTTACCTTAGTGGAGTATGGCTGGTGAGGTTTTACTAGAAGTATTTCCTAAGGTTGACGGAGTTCCACGTCCTGGGTACCTCTCTCCCCCCCAGCGTCACTAGCCTGTACGCTCTTTTACCAAGTGTTTCCGCTACCCTATGCGGGCCTTCCCAATTTGGTGCGGGCTTTCCTGGGGCTCCTCGTGGGTTAGCCACGCTTGCTCACCGTAGAACTAGGTCCCCGGGGAAGAAGTGTCGCTCCTTAACCCAGGCGTTGTAGTATTGAGCCAGTTTCTGTTGATATGCCACCATCTTCACCCGAGCGTTGGTTCTTCCCTCTTCGAGCAGGTCTAGGTTCTCTCATATCGCCTGATTGTTCCTTGCTTCACCGAAGTGTCCTACTCGTAGCGAGGGGTTAGAAATCTCCACCGAGACCACTGCCTCAGCTCCGTAGGCAAGGTGAAAAGGTGTCTCTCCAGTGGCAGCTCTAGCGGTGGTTCGGTGGGCCCATAGAATGCTCGGGATCGAATCGATCCAGGCGTCGCCTGCTTGGTCCAGGCGGGTCTTGATGTCGTGGAGTAGAGTTCGGTTGGCATTTTCCACCAACCCATTGGCTTGGGGGTGCCCCACCGAGGTGTAGTGGTTCCAGATCCCCAACTCTGAGCACTTTTCTTGAAAGGCAGTGCTCGCGAACTGCCTGTCGTTGACGGTTGTGAGAACTCTTGGGATCCCAAATCGGCAAATGATGCTTCGCAACACGAACTTCCAAGTTGCTTCGCTTGTTATCTTCCTCAATGGTTCCATCTCGATCCACTTTGTGAAGTAGTCAATGGCGACTATGAGGAACTTCTTCCTTCCTTGCGCTTCCGGGAAGGGTCCCAGTATATCAATTCCCCACCGAGCGAATGGGTGGGGTTCCGTCAAGGTGTGAAGCTGCGTAGCTGGCTGGTGGTGTGGGTGGGAATATTTCTGGAATTGGGGGCACCTCCGGACATAGTTGAGACAATCTTGCTACAAGGTGGGACACCAATACCCTTGTCGAATCAGCATCCGTGCGAGTGCACGCCCTCCAACGTGGCTTCCGCAGAGTCCTTCATGGACTTCTTGGATGGCCTGGTTGGCCTCCGTGGGGAAGAGGCATTTGAGTAGAGGGGCTGAGAAAGATCGATGATATAACCGGCCGTCCACCATGGTGAAGTGGGCTGTTCTTGCTCGTGTGCGTCACGCCTCAGCATGGTCGCTCGGGAGTTGTTGCCGAAAGAGGAAGTCGAGGAGAGGATCCATCTAGGAAGGTTCATAGTCGATGGCGTTTACCTGGAGCGTCGGATCATCTATGCTCGGCGCTGAGAACTCCTCTATCAGGACCGATCTCGAACTAGAGACCGTGGTAGCTGACGCTAGGCGTGAGAGAGCGTCTGCTCGGACGTTCTCTTCGCGCGCGATGTGTATCACTTCAAAGCGGGCGAACTCGATCGCTGCCATCTTGGCCCTTTTCAGGTACTTCATCATGGAGGGATCACGAGCCTCGAACTCCCCCTGACCTGGTTGGCGATGAGCATGGAGTTGCTGTACGCTCGCACACTTGATGCTCCCAGGTGCTTTGCCATGCGTAGCCCAGAGAGGAGTGTCTCATATTCGGCCACATTATTCGTGGTCGGGAAGTTGAAACGCAAGGCATACTGTAGCTCCACCCCTTCAGGTGAGAGTAAGACCAATCCTGCGCCGCTGCCCGCCGCGCTGGAAGATCCGTTGACGTATAACTCCCAGGTGGGCCCCGAGGACTACTCCGGCGCGTCCTCGGTGGGTAGGGTGCATTCAGCGATGAAGTCAGCGAGAGCTTGGGCTTTGATTGCTGTTCTTTGATGCGGGACGGAAATCAAAATGTTATGATTTTATTCTTTTCTCACCTCATTATCTATTTTTCCTTTTTTTAATTTTTTCACTTTCTTTTCTCCTCTCACAAAACATTTTTCTACATCATTCTTTTGTTTTCTTATTTTATCTCATTCTCTTCGTGATTTGTTTTTTCTAGAAATTAAATTCATCACCTTCATCACCCTTTTTTTATTATTTTTCTAATCTTCTCTCCCACCACTTTATTCATTTTTTTTGGCTTGCTGCAGTTGCATGAATGTAACGTGAGAGAGAGATGAGAGACACCTTTTCTTTTATTCCATTCTAAAAACAAACACATCGAGAGAGTGAGAAACAAAGAGAGATAGAGGGAGAGATTGAATAGAGAAAATGAGAGGGTGACGAGAGAGACTTCTCAATTTTTGTTTCATTGTTTTATTGGCTTAATACGGTGACTAACGATAGAATGAGAGGGGGGAGAGGAGGATAAAACGGTGGAGTGGGGAAGATAGAAAGATAAGAGGGGAGGGTCGTGCCCCCTTTTTTTCTTGTTTTTTTTTCTGTTAGTTACACTTGTTCCACGAGGGGATGAAGAGAGAGAAACTGAGAGAGGACAGGTGAGAGAGGGACGTGGCTTTGAGAGAGAGATGAGGGAGGGGCTCTTCCTTTTTTTATACATATATGCTCCACCAGGGGGGGTCATCCCCTGTGGAGAGGGGGGGTCGACCCCTGCTCTTGCTGCATGCATGGGCCGCGGCCTATGGCAGAAGGGGTGGGGGTGGGGTTGCGGCATGTGGCAGGGAGACATGGGTTGGGTTGGTTCTCACATGGTGTGGGGATGGGGTAGAGGGGAGAGGAAAGGGACGACATGCTGCTTTGTTGCTGGGTAGGAAGTGGGGGTGATGGCTGATGAGCAATGGGAGAGGGGCTGCCTGCCCAAGGGGAAAAGCGAGGGTGGGGTGAGCACCGGTCCAGCGAGTTGGGCCGGTTGTCGACGTGCTGGTGGGGGCAGCATCGCCGAGCGACCAAATGGGAGGGGGCGGCCCCGCCGTGCTTGGCTTGCTGAGCGACGTGGCTAGGTGTGGCCGGATCTCCTCCGAACGGAGGCAGCAGTGGTAGCTCGCCATAGTCGTGCTTGCCATGCTCGGCGGGGGACAAAGGGGCCTCCCCCTGCATGGCAGCCACTAGGGTCGTAGGCAGTGGCCACGGTGGACTTATGGTTGACATGGGTGGCGAGGGTGGCGCTATAGGGGATCGCCGGACAGTGGCCTGTGCCCACTACAGCTCGGTGGAGAGGTGGGGACAGCCGCGGGTTGGATAGAGAAGCAGCAGTTGCTCGCTGAGAGGGGCTCCGGTGCGACGGTAGCGAGTGGCTGGGAAGGGTCGACGGCGAGCTTGGCCGGAGTGGGCACCGGTGGCATTGCATGCAGGGCCACGGCAGGAGACGAGGAAGGTGGGGGGGGGGAAGGTTCTCGTGCATGGTCCCACGGTGGGTGCCATAAGACGCATGTGCATGTAGGGTGGGGTGCGCTGGAGGAGTGGGCTGCGGCAAGGGGGCCTGGTGGCTGCTGTGACTGAAAGGGAAGGGGAGGTGGCCCATGGGCTTCGCGGTGGTGCTGGTTTTGGGATCGTAGCCACAGAGGGGAGAAGGCAAGGGATGCCTGGTGCTTGTCTGGTGGGGCGCAAGGGAGCACATGTGGGGATGGGTTGTGGTATGGTGGATTGAAAAGGAGAATCAAACAAAGAATTAATGGCTAAGTTGAGGGGGAGAGAAGAGATGGTGGGGATAGAATGGGGCCTCTCACCCCATGGGCATCTCACCCATCTCCTTCTCGGAGAAAAAAATGAAGCAAAGGCATCACACCTAAACTTTCAATAATCCCATCTTAACTTCATTGTCCCCTTAACATGTGCTTACTGACTCTTATATAGACTCCTCCCATAGAAAACGTATCAAAAACTTCAACACCTAACATTTGACATTTATGACCAAACATCACCTAACAACTCTTTATAACTCATGTGGGAAGACTTAAGACACTAACATAATGGTGACACATCTTCAAAGCACACCTAAGCTTACGAATGTGACCTATAAAATAAAACACTCAAAAACATAATTTGATAAATGTTCATGCTGCTTACGATCCTCGTCATTCTTGGTCGGAACTTGATGTCGAATTCCCCTAGCTCGATAGCCCACTTGACTAGCCTTCCGGAAGCATCAAGGTTCTGAAGGATTTACCGGAGAGGCTAATCGGTGAGGACGACGATCGGGTGAGCTAGGAAATACGGCCAGAGCTTGTGAGCAGCCGTAATCAGTGCGAGGGTGAACTTTTCAGTTCATGAATACCAGAACTCTGGTCCTTATAGTGCTTAGCTAACATAGTAGACGGGCTTCATGACTCCTACTTCTTCTTGTTCGAGCACAACGCTCATAGTGTTGGACGTCACGGACAGGTACAGGAGCAGCTGTTCTCCCCTTTGTGGTTTGGCGAGGACAGGAGGTGTCGTCAGGTAGCGTTTCAGCTCCTCGAACGCCTGCTCATACTCCTGGTCCCAGTCGATCCATCCCTTCTTTTTCGGCACCAGGTTGGCTTGTTTGATCAGTCGGAAGAAGGGAAGACATCGTTCGGCGACTCGGGACAGAAATTGAGCCAGGGTGGCGACGCGCCCGGTGAGGCACTGCACGTCCCTCACCCGTTTCGGTCGCTCCATCTCTTATACTGCTTTGATCTGATCGGGGTTGGCTTCGATTCCTAGGTGGGTGACGAGGAAACCTAGGAATTTTTCTGTTCGTACCCCGAACACACATTTAGCAGGGTTGAGTTTCATGTTGTACCTTCTGAGTGTGGCGAAGGTCTCCGCCAAGTCGTGCAAGTGTTCGGCTGCTCGGAGGCTTTTCACGAGCATGTCGTCGATGTGGACCTCCATGTTGCGGCCGATCTGCGAGTCAAACATGTGGTTGACTAAGCGTTGATATGTAGCTCCAGCGTTCTTCAGCCCAAACGGCATGCGAGTTTAGCAGTATAGGCCATGGTCAGTGACGAACGCTATTTTGTCTTGGTGGGGCCAGTGCATGCTGATCTGGTGGTACCCGAAATAGGCGTCGAGGAAGCTCAGCATCTCGTGCCCGACCGTAGCGTTGACCAGCTGGTCGATCCGTGGCATGGGGAAGCTATCTTTGGGCGCGGCTATGTTGAGGTCGGTGTAGTCCACGCACATCCGCCACTTCCCATTGCTTTTGGGTACCAGGACTACGATGGCTACCCAATCCGGATACTGGGTAGGTCAGAGTAGCCCTGATCGCAATTTCTCTCCCACTTGCTCCATAATGATGGCTTATCGCTCAGGGTTGCCCCGCCTTCGGCGTTGCTGTACCGGGTGGCAGGTAGGGTCCAACCTTAATTGGGGTGTGATGACCTCCAGAGGAATTCCGGGAAGTTCATCCTCGGACCAATCGAACACGTCCTGGTTGGCTGTGAGGAAGTTCGCGTACGCTTGTTTATCGTGCTCGGCCAAGGTAGCGCTGATCTTTAGTGATCTGCTTAGGTCGTCCCCAACCTGGATGAGGTATAAATCCTTGGCTGGCGCACTCGTGCTCAGACCCGGATCTTTGGTCCTCGCCTTCTTTTCTGGAGGCATTTCTTCGGGATGTCAATCACTGGTGGAGATAAGGTAGCATCTTCTGGACTCCCGTTGATCACATCAGACTTCCCCTACCCCACGGTGGGTGGGGAACTTAAGTTTCTGGTGGTAGGATGGAGGGACGCCCCGAAGCGTGCCGAGGATCCCTCGGCCGATGATGGCATTGTACCCTGTCATTGCACGAACCACAATAAAGTTGGCGAGGCGGGTTACCTCTTTTGGTGCCGTCCCGAACGTGATGGGGAGCGAGATACGCCCTTCCGGGCGGACAGTCGTGCCAGAGAATCCGTACAGCGGCGTGTGCAATGATGCGAGTCGTGACACGTCCACACCCATGAGTACAAGATAGTTGTACGCAATAACATCGGGTCCACTTCCATTATCTACCAAGATGCGTCGTATAGTACACTGGTTGATGGTGGCAGAAACTACCAGAGCATCAGAATGGGGCATCGTGACGCCTTCGAGGTCATCCTCGGAGAAGACTATGGGGTCTCTCGAATGACCCGATGGGGAAAGTTCCCTTGGGGTGCCATCACCTTAGTCCGCTGTGTGGATGGCCGTCGCGTAGCGACGCCTTCTGCTCGCACTATCTCCCCCCGCGGCAGGCCCTCCCGAGATCATCATGATCTCTATCCCGTTGGGCCGGTTGTCGATTGGAGGTGGCGTCTTCTGTCGTATTTCGACGGCTTTGGCGAGGAATTTGTCGAGGAGCCCCTTGCGGACGTGGTCGTCGATGGCATCCTTCAGATTGATGCAGTCGGCGGTGTCGTGACCGTGGTCTCGATGGAAGTGGTAGTGCTTCTTCTTATTCCGTGAGTTAGGATCCGACTTCATCCGCGAAGGCCATTTGAGGAATGTCTCCTCCCGGATCTCCATTAGGATCTGGTCGGGTGGGGCCATTAGGGGTGTATAATGGCGGTAGCCTCCCCTTTCCTTCTCGAAGCGGTCGCGGTGGTCCCCGTCGCGTCGTTCCCGCTTACCTCGACCCTCTCATGGCTGGTTGGCGGCTCTCTTTTGGTCGGTCTGGTCAGTCCCGGCCGCATAGTGTAGGGCCGCGGTGTTCTCCTCATAGTGCGAGTGCTTCTGGGCCAGCGCGAGGAGGTCTGGGAGGGTCGTCGGGGCTTCGACTCCGAGTGCACGCCGGAGGATGTGGTCCCGCGTCCCCTGGGTGAGTGCCGTAGTGGCGATGCCGACGTTGAGGTGGGGGATACGGAGAGCCTCTACATGGAAGCGGGAGACGAAGTCCCACAATGTTTCTTCTTTCCCCTGCCTGAGAGCGAGCATGGTTACAGCAGACCTGGCTACCTTTCGGCAGCCCACAAAGTTCTCCTTGAACAACCTTTTGAGTTGTTGGAAGGAGGAGATCGTCCCGGCCGGCAATGACTCGAACCATGCCCGGGCATTTTCCCGGGGAGTTGTGACGAACGCTAAGCATTTCACGGTATCTGAGGCCCGGTGAAACACTAGGTGGGACTCGAAGCCGTGCGGTGGTCGGCCGGGTCGGTGGTGCCGTCGTAGGAGGCGAATGACGACAACTGGAGCTTTGGAGGGATTAGGACTTCCATGATCTCCCTGGAGAAGGGAGCATGGAATTTCAGGTCATCTTCGATGAGGCCGCGATTCCTGGTGACCAGGAGGACGTCGTCCAGGTTCCGGATCTTGTCCTCTATCTCGTCGAACCGTTGAAGCCGACGGTCCATTTTCGGATTGGAATGAAGCAGGCTGCGTACCTTGGGTGCCGACACGCTGCGTGACCGTCGGGTCCTTGCGACAGAGACATGGGATACCTCTCGTACTTGCCAGAAGTCCTCTCCGGTCTAGTCCCTTTCACCCTCCCGTCGTTTAGGTGGGGCGAGTTGGGGCATATCCCTTTGGTCCCAAAGCTCTCGGCAGAAATCTGTCAAGGCCCGGATCTCCTGGCGGAGCTCATCTAGGTCACCTAGGGTGACCTCTTGTCGGGGGCGAGCGGAAGAAGCTTCCTGCGATCCCCGGCGAGAGTTTGGTCCTTGATTCCTCGTGCGTCATGGAGTCCGATGCTCTGCTGGGCCGATCCTCTTCTTATTGGGTTGAGCATGCATGCTCATCCCTTGCCCGGGCTTAGCCCGCCCAAATCTTAATGGGCCACTCGTGATTGGGCCGTTTCTGGGTCAAACCAGATTTATCCTCCTCAGGATGGCTTTGGGACGGAAGTATTTTTCATCCGAAATATTCTTAATATTTCTAACAAAAAATACTTGTCTCAAATCCGTCCCAAATTAGGGACGGATTTGGGACGGATTTATTATGTCCAAAATCCGTCCCTAATTTGGGATGGATTTGGAATGGAAGGAATTTTCATCAGAAAATATTTTCGACCGAAAACACTTCTGTCTCAAATCCATCTTAAATTAGGGACGAATTTGTGATGGAACTATGAGCTGTCGGAAATAAAAAGAACTATATATATATATATATATACATACATATATATATATATATATATATATATATGTATGTATATATATATATATATTCCTATTATTTCTGATGAATCATAGTTCTGTCCCAAACCCATCCCTAATTGAAGACAGATTTGGGACATAAGTGTTTTCGGTTAGAAATATTCTTCTTTTTTCCTATGGAAAATTCTTCCATTCCAAATCCGTCTCAAATTAGGGACGGATTTGGGACAAGATTACCGCCGTCAAAAATTCATCCTAAATTTGCGTGATGAAGCTGACCTTCTTCATGTCCCTGAAGGACATAGGACGTGGTCGAGGGAGGGGCAACGAGAAGGTGGGGGAGTCTTCGTCATGTGGTGATGAGGGAGGTAGCTAGGAAGCCGAAAACGAAGAGGAGGAAAGCTCAGTCGAGGACTCCAAGGGAGCTTAGTTTGTTGTTGGACACTATAACAAAAATAGGAAATATCGACGGTATTTTACGACAGAACAATATTCATTGAAAATACGTCAAAAATATTCTACTTTCTGACGGAAATATATTATGTCAGAAATTCATCGGTAATTACCGACTATTTTTCGACATAAATATTTTGTCGTAAATACGTCACAAATTTTTGACAAAAAAATGTGCGTCAAAAATACGTCAAAAGTTTCGGACGTATTTTCGACTAACAGAGGTTTCGTCGAAAATAAATAATTACGGGTTAAAATTTATGCAAAGTTTCCGACGGATAAATTTAAGGTCGAAAATTAGTTAGACACTTTCCGATGTTATTCCGACGAACCAAAAATCCGTCGAAACTTACAACAAGTGGCGACTGATCTTTTGTCTGTCGAAAAATTAAATAAATTTTCGTCAGCCAAACTCACCTATTTGTAGGCCTTAAGAAGCTATTTGTCAGACTTAATCTGTTGCTAAAGGCTGAAACATCGTTCACTAGAAGCGTCACATGTTAAGCACGACAGATAAATGTTCAATAGAATGCCATTTAAATTCTTAAGATGGTAATTTTATGGGTTTTTTTATAATTTATGGTATTTTTATATCATTTTCATGATTATTTTATTGTTACATTTATTAACTATCATTTTTATGGTTTTTTATCTTTGATTCATCTTTCCTGTCATTTTCGTAATTATTTTATTATTATTTTACAATTATATTTATTAATTATCATTTTTACGATTTTTATCATTTCTGTAATTATTTTATTATTATTATAAAATTATATTGATTAATTATCACTTTTAAAATTTTTTGCCATGTTTATAAATATTTTATTATTATTCTACTATATTTATTAATTATCACTTTTTATGGGTTTATGTCATTTTTATAATTATTTTATTATTATACTATTATATTTATTAATTATCACTTTTTATGATTTTTTATCATTGGCATGAAGTTATTTTAATATTATTATACTATTATATTTATTAATTATCACTTTTTATGGTTATGTCATTTTTGTAATTATTTTATTATTATTATACTATTATATTTATTAATTATCACTTTTTATGATTTTTTGTCATTGACATGAAATAATTTTAATATTATTATACTGTTATATTTATTAATTATCACTCTTTATGATTTATCGTCATTTTCTTAATTATTTTATGGTTATTGGATGATAAGGGTGATAAATATATGACAGTGGTGACAAATATATGCTAAGGGTGACAAATGGATCATATAGGTGACAAATGAGTTACTAAGGGTGACAAATGGGTTACTAAGGGTGACAAATAGATCATATGGGTGACAAATGAGTTACTAAGGGTGACAAATGGGTTACTAAAGGTGACAAATAGCTCATATGGGTGACAAATCGATTACTAAAGGTGACAAATAGCTCATATAGGTGACAAAATGAGTTATTAAGGATGACAAATGGGTCACATGGGGTAACATATAGATGACAGGGGTGGGCTGAGTCGACTCCATGCCAAGATGGAGTCGACTCCATGACAAATGTGTCATAAACGTTTCGTGGTGACAAATAAGTTGACAGATAAGGGTGATATTTATGAGTTTCTTGTCATTTATGATAGTTTTCTATCATTTTTACATTTTTTTCTTAATGTTGTCCTTATTAATTATCATTTTTATAAATGTTTAGTCATTTTCACAATTATTTTGTTATTATTGTATTTATTGGTTATCATTGTTATGATTTTTATCATTTTCATAATTATTCTATTAATATCGTAATTATTGATTATCAAATTTATCATTTTTATGTTATTTTAAAATTATTTTATCATTATTATATTTATTGAATATAATTTTTATGATTTTTTTGTTATTTTCTTGCCTAGGTTACAAATTATTGTATTTATTGATTATCATTTTTTATGATTTATTATTATTATTATTATCATTTTTTTCTCTTTTGAGTTCACCTTCCGTATGTGAGAGTAGCAGGGCGAAATGAATGATAAGGGTGATGAATGTATATTAGTGGTGACAAATAAGTTGACAGAGGCAACAAATACACATTAGTGGTGACAAATAGGTTGACAGGGGCGACAAATGAGCATGAGAGGTGACAAAAGGCTCTTAACGGTGAAAAATGCACAAAGGCAATGGCTCCTAGGGGCAAAGGCGACGGCTCCTGCATGCTAAGAGTGAAAAATGCCTATTAGTGGTGACAAATAGGTCAACAGGGGCGACAAATACACATGAAGGGTGACGAATGGATGGTTAAAGGTGAAAAATGAATGGTTTAGGTAAAGAATATATAGCTCAAGTGAAAAATAGATGGCTAAGGGTGAAAAATGAGTGTCAAGAGTGACAAATATATGACAATGGTGAAAAATAGATGGTTAAGGGAGACATATGGACCATAAAGGCGACAAATGGATGGTTAAGGTTGAAAAATATATGGGTAAAGGTGACAAATGACTTGGTAAGACTAACAAATGGCCAACAGAGGTGACAAATAGGTTATTAAGGCTAACAAATAGTCAAATGGATGGTTAAGGGTGAAAAATAGATAGGTAAGGGTGACAAATGACTTGTTAAGACTAACAAATGGCTAACAGAGGTGACAAATGGGTTGTTAAGGCAAATAAATAGCCAACAGAAGTGACAAATGGGTTGTTAAGGTTAACAAATAGCCAACATAGATGACAAATGGGTTGTTAAGGCTAAGAAATAGCCACCAGAAGTGACAAATGGGTTATTGAGGCTAACAAATAGCCAACAGAGGAGACAAATGGGTTGTTAAGACTAACAAATAGCCAACAGAGGTGATGAATGGGTTATTAAGGCTAACAAATAGCCAACAGAGGTAACAAATAGTTTGTATGAGTGACAAATGCATATTAAGGGTGACAAATGAGTTTTTATGGGTGACAAATGGGTTTGCATGGGTGACAATTATATATTAAGGGTGACAAATGTGTTTGTATGGGTGAAAAATAGGCTGAGAATGGTAACAAGTGGGTTATTAAAGGTGAGAAATGGGTTTCAATGGTGACATATAGATGACAAAGGTAGGCTGAGTTGACTCCATGCCAAGATGGACTCGACTCCATGTCCATGTTTTTTTTTGCACAAAAAAAATAAGGGATCGAAGCCATGTATCTCATTTCCTCTTGAAAGTAGATTACAACAAGGAAACCCCTGCAAAATATACAATATAGATCGAAGGGCAAGGCAGAAGGGCCATCCGGCCCATTCGGCCCATCTTGTCCATTCGGCCCATTCAAATTGTTCATTTCTTCTCTTTTTTGTATTGGGCTTGGCCCCCCTTTTCACTCTATTTTTTATTCCTTTCTCTCTTTTTTTGGTGCCAACAAACACATGCACAGCCCTTGCGACCATATAATTGATCTCACATAGGTAATTGATCTCACATATGTATATGGTCTGACATATGCACTAGCTATGATCTCTTGGGTTACGCACAATGTAATCATTTTTTTCCCAAGAGAAATAAGTAGTTCATACATCAAAATGTTGTTGATTTAATGATACATCATAATTTATACATACACAAGATGATGACTAAAGGGAGGAATAATGAGAGCATGTATTGCCCATCAAATCTAAAGTTACTGATCAAACACATTGATATTAAATTACAATTCATATTTCATTAAAACAAACAAAGGGATCCTAACGATGAACTATGAGCATAAAGATAAGCCCTACTAATATTAGAAATAACATAAAGACACATAGCATAAGCAGGACAATGATGATGCATGACATCGAGGGGATTTCCATCGGCATCATGTTTCTTAGTTGGGGAGGGGTGACATCAATTGACTTGGATGGTTGCAGTGCACTAGAATCATGCATTGGGGTTGAATTGTCATTGCAGGTAGTCAAGACCCCATAATAAGCATGTTCTGCCTCCTCCATAGAATAGAATCCCTTATATTGAGATCCTGGATATCCATTAACTTGAGCGTAACATTCTGGCCAAGTGCAATATATACCAGGTGATCGACCAACCCACACTACATAACACTTATATTTTCCCATGTCAGTAGGTTTTCAGAAGCCTACACAAAAGATTTGCACAGGATAGAGTATCATCAACCAAAGTCTAAAGATGCGAAGATACAACATAAACATAATTCCACTAGAATGACAATGAAACAAAAAATAGTACTCCGACTACAAATATTAAGGGATTGACGAAGAGTATGTCCATCGTGTTAATCCAAACAGGCGTCAAACCTACTAATGAGAAGGCCACCAATGATGCAATTGACGCCGTCGAAGCCACAGGTGATAGAGCTCGCAAAGAAGAAGGAAGCCGTCCAATGTCGTCTCTACAGATGCTAGTAACCATCGCTTGGCTTCTTATAGGCACATGGAACCCTGCATTGATGGAGGGGTAAAGCGGGAAACCTATAACATCGAAAGGATGTAGGAAGAACCTCGAGAGGAGAAAAAGGCGGTCATCGGAGGAGGAATCGGCATCGTCACATCTCGTCGGGGTCATAAGAACTACAACCCTAGCTAGGCTTAGTTATGCAGAGGAGGGTGACCTGCATCAGTCCTCCTCGGTCCTCTCTCGAAGACTCAACATGCGGTAATGAAAGGTCGATGCATTAGTTACGCGAACCCTAGTCAGAGGGCATGCAGAGGGAGGAGCTGATGAAGGGGAAAAAATGACACCGCCTACCCTTATCTATATTTTCTAAGCTAGCCATTTTAAAAGGGGCTGATCTATTCACCCCCCTCTAAATCCGCCTTACACACTTATCGTCCATTTGTTAGTCATAAGGCCTATTTCTCACCCTTAAGTTCAATAGCCGTCGCCTTAGCCTTATTCCAGTTATGCCTTGACCGTTGCCTTAGCCATTTGTCACCACTAGGTGTATATTTGTTACCCCTAAAGTGGCATTTGTCACCCGTACTGCTTATTTATCACTCTTACTACATGAGCAGCCGTTGCCTTAATTTGTCTCCAATAGCTACTTGACTTTGACCTGGATCACTGTAACTCACTAGTCTATCCATTGACCTTTGACTTTGACTGGCTCTTCATTGTTGATATTTTATGTGATGAAGTGTGAAGTGATGAGGTGAGGTGTGTGAGATGGAGGTGTGATGTGTGCTAACTCAAGCAAGTAATAACATCAAGTATAAAGCATGTGGGCATGTCATCTTAGCAATGCAAAGAAAAGCAATAGGAGGAACTAAACACACGCCGTGGGGGTGGAGCAAAGAAAGGAATAAAGCAAACACACACCGTGGGTGTAGAGCAACTAAAAGAACAACGGAAATAAGAAGAGATGGAAGAATATGATAACAAATACCCAAAGAAGAAAGGCGTGATCGCCACCAAAGCAAGTAGTGCAACAAAACTACACCACGTACCTTGGAAAGAAGCCGAGTGAAGCACACACGCCCGCGAGAGAAAACCCAGGTGCAGACGTGAAAACGAAACTGTTGCGACCGCAAGGCGAAGAAAAATGGCCGATCGATAGACTGCAAGGAAATCCAAATGGTCTAGCGATGGCCGCTAAGCACACCCAGAAAATGTGGTGTGGAACTTGAATCTCCACCCCTCGTGGCCGGCCAGAGGAGTTGGACCCCGTGTAGTGAGCTCTATAGACCTGCAAAAGAGTGTAGACACAAGAAGAAAAGAACCCAATTAGCCCTAAGGAAGTGTAGTATCTATAGAACAATGGAATTAATATGCATAAAAGGAAAAGTGAATACCTGGGGGGTTGGTAGTTTTCTAACCCCTATGGGGTGTGAAAACAGTAGGGGAATGTTTAAAAATGTGATGTGAGTGTAGAAGAACGTGGAAGACGAAGGAGAATTGATGCTATGATGATGCAAAGAGACAAAGACTAAGAGAATAAAAGACACAAAAACTCAAAAGAAACCGATTACTCCCTGGACTAGACGACCCTAGGACGTAGACACAAGCTCTCCCTGGTTGGTACTCGCTCTAGGATGCGGCAGCACTTCGACGTAAACTCCAGAAATCTCCTCCTCAAGTCATGAAGTCAAGGGTTCTATTTATAGACTCCCAAAATCTTAGGTCGAGTTGGATGGATAATGGCACAAAAATAGGGCAGAACCTAGCTAAATCTCGAAGATATTACACCCAAGAGTCTATAGAAACAAATAGAAGCTTCTGAGGATCAACACTCAGAGAGAAAACATCAAACTAAGGACTCTAGTTTGACCATAGCCGGCGAGAGGAAGAGCAGATAGAGCAGGACTCTCTGTCTCTCCTAACGGTCTTGTGATATACCGCAAGGCATGGAAAAACGGTCTACCAATAGGCCACTAGGCTCAGCTGATCACAAAGAGATAAGACCAAGGAAATCCAATAGGGCTCTCTGTCTGCCTAGCGGTCTAGTAATGGACCGCCAACGTCCATTAATGGCTGCGCGATAGACCGCTAGGCTAATAGACGTGGCAAAAGAGATAAAGGCAAATAAATCTCTGAGTTAATCCACAATAAAATCCTTATTAGCCCTCATCTAGGCCCAATAAGCTCAAATGGTGAGAAAATAGAAAGAACTAGGCCCAACCAGGGAGAGAACCCATAAAATAAGCCCAAAAATGACCAAAAGTGGCCCAATAACCGGTGAACAACCCGAGACATCACAAAATAAGATAGAGAGATGACCCAACTCATTGGTCATAAAACGGTTGTCAATAGATGCCCCTCCTTAACGTCCTCTTTACAAGGGAGCGAGCGGAGGTGAAGCAAAAGCGAAATGGAACATGGAGATGAAGCGGAGTGGACTGAAAAGCGGGCATTAATGTAAATGACACCCGTCCTCAATCAACGAGTGATAGGAATCTTTCAGAAAACTCCGAACCAATCACAAGGAACGGCCAAACCGAATGACACATGCCTGGAGAAACTAACAACTAAGGAAATAAAACACGATCAACCTCCTCACTGGAACACACAGCTGATAGGTGATCGGAGCAAGCGAAAAGTAAAAGACGAGCAACTAAACTCCAGACAAGAATCTTCAGCTAACGAAACTGAGCAAGATAGACCGAAGGAAACCTTCCAACTCAGAGTGGAATGACTCTCCCTATCCAAGACCATGGATATATAGTTATCCACGATTACTGAGACACCTCAGATAGATTCGGGCTCATGAATGCTCAAAGATGCGTATGATGCATGCTGGGCTAAAGTAAAAGAAATCATCAAAACGAATGCAAAGAAAGGATAAAATAGAAAGATACTCGAGAATAGTATTGCTAGACCAAATAAATCAGGGTCAAGACACTATCTGCAACCACGGCATGTAAGATAGAACCATCGTCCTCCAATCTTTCCAACCTAACGGCCTATCCAACGATTAAACATGTGCACTTAGATCATCATCATTTTTGTTAAAGGGAATCATCAGATCCCAGAACACATGAATGAGCAGCCAGTTCTCGAGATAATATATCATAGATACCATATAGTAATGCATTAAGGGATTAAGTATCGAAATACTTACCTGACTTACCTGCTTGATGGGAAGCAATGCGACATGATGGTGCTCATGATTTGACTATTAAAGGGGTTAGCCATCGATAAGCAAGCCATGGAGATAAATATGATGCATCAAATAAGGTAAAGGCCACACATGAGCAAATGTATCATCATGCAATCATAACAGCACGAAAAACGGTCATGTAAAGACCGCAAAGGGAAGCCTAACGGTCTAGCGATAGACCGCTACCCTTGAGGAGGTTCACATTCTCCAACGGGCATGACCCTGAGGAAAAATGATCCAGGGAGGACAGCCAAGGACTGCCTAATGGTCCATCATATGACCTCAAGGCTCTAGGCGATTTCAAAACTATGAATGCCCGTTCACTCTCCCATCTCATTCTCATTCAAACCCAAACTTCACCACCGGCGACTGGCGGTGACCACCATCTCCCCATTGCAAAAAACAAAACCCACACTCATTCACATCCGAGGATGGTGAAGAAGAGGGCGATACGATGATTTCAACGCCGCATGGCTAGGAAGAACGAGCCCGCGGTTCCGGCCACCCAAATGGAGGAGGAAGCGGTGTCGGCTCAAACCGAAGCAGGAAAGCCTTCTACGGCAGCTGCTGCACATGAGGGAGGAGTTGGAGACGATGATGGAGAGCACACGTGTAGCACCCCGGATTAAATTATACTGAATAACTTCTCTAAAAAAATAAAATCCTTAAATAAGTACTCAAAGGAAAAAAATAACCGTGTATAATAATATACATGAGAAATTGTATGCGTATCTAAATATGAAAACCCAAATATAGTTAAATCACCTATATTCATATATATCTAGATACAAACCATATATCTAAATATATATATATATACATAATACAAATGCATTGTATATATATTAAACTATATTTGAATTTTAGCTAATACAAAGTATATGCAAAATCTATATATAGAAATACTTAACTATTGTAACACAACATGCTTAGACATTTTGGAAGTTTATGTTAGTAAATGGGCTTCAATGGGCCTCGTGAATAGATAGTGGGCTTTTAAGGGGGCACACACACAGATATATATATATATATATATATATATATATATATATATATATATATATATATATATATATATATATATATATATATATATATATATATATATATATATATATATACGTATATAATGGGGTCTCTTTTATATAGAGGGTTTAGTATGTATCTATTTTTCCTAAAATGCAGGGGGCTTGAAAAGCCTTCGAAATCCATAAATGGGTCTAACGATGGGGAGTGGGCTTTAAAAGGGCTATGTATATATATAAACATATAAAATGGAGAGGGGGATTTTCGTAGCCCACCACAAAGGCAGCCCAACAAGACCCACACGGTCCAACTAGGTGAGCCCGCCCGAGTGATAGCCCGCTGGGCCCACTCAGGGAAGAAAAGCCCAATAAATAAAGACTCGAGGAACCAACTCTCCCCAGCGGCCTTCTAGGCTCGGAGGGCCCGAGACAGCGGTCAGGTCCCAAGGAAGGTCCGGTCTAAAAGCCCTCTCCTCACCCGAGAGAGACAGGCTCCAGCCGACCTATCCGACCTCACCTTCGCCGGGCCATCGCTCAGACCAGAGCTAGCCTCCCCGAAGCTCGGTAAGACCGTTTGATTAATCCGCAGGTACGGCCGTTCAGAGTCCTCCGCCGACGGGAGAGTCAGGGGTGCCGCCGGACTCCAAGGGGATAACGTCCCCACGATCCGACCATAAAAGCCCCCGCTGAAGACGTAACTCCCGCCGGGAATCCCTCAGCTCACCGGACTCTTAAAAGGCGACGCACTATTTAAGTAAGGGATACCCTCCGGAAGATGGTAAGATGAACTAGGCATTCACATACCCTAAGCTCCTGAGCACGATTCGCTTCACCCTTTGGTGGAGAGGATTCTCACGCATCAGCTCTCTCCTCCCCCCATTATCGCTTCCACCATCGCTCTACTGACTTAGCCATCGGAGGGTTTGCCCCAGGGAGATCCCCTGGGCCCTCTGACACGTTTCCCTCTCTTGCAGATTCATCTTCTGGTGATCCACAGCCCGCTCAGGACCCAGCGCGAGATTCCGCCTCTTCATCTGGCGCCGTCTGTGGGAAACGCACGAAGAGTCAAGATGGTAAGAAAAAGCTCAGGGAGGAGATCCGCCGGCGGGGCAGGTAAGGCTGTGGTGGCGGCTGGAGGCACCCCCTCTAGGGTCTCACAGAGCCCCCCCTCCAATGCCAGCGTCCCCACCAACGGGCCACCCCCCCCGGCGGAGACAGGGGCACCCCTCGACGGTGGCGCCAACGCCTTCCAGGCCCTCAACGAAAAGATGGACGTCCTCGTGGAGCTCATGAGGGCCCAGGCGGCCCGGGACGCGAGGTCCCGCGCCCCGTCAGGAAGTCCCCCTCGAAGGAGTGCAACGCAGCACACCACCGGAGGCCGCTTCACCCTCCGCGGCCGACAGCTCCTCCGCAACGACGTCGAAGGACCCTCGCAAGCTCTGCCTGCGAGCAAGAGGCTTCCTCCACGCCGAGGAGAGGGAAGCAGGGGGCGAGGCCGCCGCGCCCGGGCACCAGTGCTCCGGGAAATCGCCACGACGCCCCCCCCAGCCCCACGGCGCGGCCACAGCCGGAACTGTCTCTCCGGCTACGAGATTTTGAAAGACGGTTCGCAGAGCAAGAGCGCGCTCTCCGTGCCCTGCAGAAGACCTCTTTCCCGGAGGACGAGGAGAAATCCCCTTTCTCCGAATACATCTTGAAGGCAGAGGTCTCTCCTAGAGCCTCCATCCCAACCTTCAAGCTCTACGATGGCCAGGGCGACCCAGCCGACCACTACGATAGCTTCGATGCCCTGGTGACCCTGCATGGAACGCCGGATCCCATCAAATGCCGAGCCTTCGCGGCCACCCTGGTCCAAGGCGCTCAGGCATGGTTCCGGGCCCTCGCCCCGGGGTCCATTCGAGACTTCAGGCAATTCGGGCGAATTTTCAAGGAGAGCTTCGCCAGTAGCGCCCCCCCAAGGTCAGTAGCGGGGCTCCTGGCTCTCAAACAGGCGCAAGGGGAGAGGCTCCGGACTTACGTCCACCGATTTAAATCGGAAGCCCATAGGATCCCCCGCCTGGAAGTGGCCTCAGCCACAACCGCACTGACCGGGGGCACCCGGGACGAGAATTTCTGCCGCGAGCTTGTCCTCCACCCTCCCTCGACCGTTGCCGAGCTAGTGACTCTGGCACTGCGCCACGCCGAGTGCGAAGAAGTACTCAGCGCCTGCCGAGACGCAACCGGCTTGGGTCGGGAGGGGGACAAAAAGCGGACCTCCGAGCCAAACCCCGGCTCGAGTAAGAAGCGCGATCGAGAAGGAGAGCGCAAGAGAAAGTACGAGCGATATACCCCCTTGACCGCACCAGTCTACGAGATCTATGAAGACATCAAAGACTCGGTACTTCTCCGCCAGCCCGAGCCAATGAGGTCGAAGAACCGCAAGCGGGACAGGCATTGCCTGTTCCACGGTGACCACGGGCACCACACCGGTGATTGCCATCAGCTCCAGGACGAGATCGAGCGCCTTATCCGTCTGGGGCATCTAGCCCGGTTCACGACCGGGCACAAAGAAGACCGAGACGCCGCAGAGGAGATCGACAACGCTCCCCGAGGGGTCCACATCAACGTCATCTCCGGAGGGGCGGCATCGGGCGGCGACACCAGCCGAGGAAGGAAACGTCATGCCGAGCGGGCCAGCCAAGCCTTAGAGCCTCCCAGAGGTCCGCCGATGGAGCCCCAGGTCATAGTCTTCTCCGACCAAGACCTGGAAGGGCTGAGCACCCCGCATGACGATGCCCTCGTTATCTCGGACACGATAAATCACTGTAATGTAGACAGGATTTTGGTTGATAATGGGAGCGCCCCCGATGTATTATCTTATGACTGTTTTCTCAAGATGGGGGAAGACCCATCCAAGCTCCGCCCGATCCGAACACCCCTTAGCGAGTTTAATGGCCTGGCCACCTACCCCGAGGGAGCCCTAAGCCTGCCAGTCACTATCGGCACCCCACCCAAAACCGTTACGGTCATAGTGGACTTCATAGTGATTAAAGGTATGATAGCGTACAACGCCATTTTTGGCCAAAAATTTCTCAGCCGAATAAAGGCCGTACCATCTACCTATCACCAAAAAATGAAGTTTCCCACCAAAAACGGGTTGGGGGAAGTCCGAGGTAACCAGGCCACGGCTAGAAGGTGCTACAATATCTCGGTGGAAGCCTCAAGGCCGGACGGGAAGGATAAGGGCCCCAGAGGAGTCGAAGGAAAAGCCGTGACCACCGAGCCCGGTGGCGAATTATTAACGGTATTCCTGAACGACGACCCGGCCCTTGGAGTAAGGATCGGTGCCGACCTACCACCGAAGGAACAGCAGCAATACAAGGAGTTTCTTTCTGGGTACGTCCAGGTCTTCGCTTGGTCCGATGATCAACTCCCTGGTATACCAGAGGAAACTGTGATGCACAAGCTTAACCTCGTTGCCACCGTGAGACCCGTACAGCAGCGGAGGAGGAAGCATGCGCCCGAGAAACAGGCGATCATCAAGGCGCAGGTCACCAAGGGACAAGAGACTGGTCTTTTCAGACCGGTCCTGTACCCAACGTGGCTAGCCAACGTCGTCCTGGTGCCGAAGACCACCGGCAAGTGGCGAATGTGCGTAGACTTCACCGATCTGAACAAGGCCACCCCCAAGGACTGCTATCCGCTACCGAGCATCGACCAACTGGTTGACTCAACCTCGGGCAATGAGATACTCAGTTTCCTGGATGCCTATTCGGGTTATCATCAGATCCGAATGAACCCTGAAGATGTCGAGAGGACCGCCTTCATCACCGACTACGGCGTGTACTGCTACACCCGGATGCCCTTCGGATTGAAGAATGCTGGAGCCACATACCAGCGACTGGTCAACTATATGTTCGAGGGACAGTTAGGTCGGAACGTCGAGGCCTACATCGACGACATGCTCGTCAAGACCCCGAGGGCCCAAGACCACTTCACCGACCTCGCCGAGACTTTCGGCACCCTCTTGAAGTACTGCATGAAGCTCAACCCCGCCAAGTGCGCCTTTGGGGTAAGATCCGGGAAGTTCCTGGGTTTCCTGGTCACTCAGCGAGGGATCGAAGCCAACCCTGATAAGGTCCAGGCCATCCTGGACATGCGCCCGCCCGCGTGTATTAAAGACGTCCAGCGTCTAACGGGGCGTGTCGCTGCTCTTAGTCGTTTCCTGTCCCGTGCGACCGAACGCTTGCCCTTCTTCAAGCTGATGAGGGGGCCCAAGGTAGCATCTGCCACGTTCGCATGGGATGGGGAATGCCAGACAGCGTTCGCCGAGCTCAAAGAGTTCCTGGCTTCGCCCCCGGTGCTTTCCAAGCCCGTCCCGGGCAAGGTCTTGTTGCTCTATCTCTCGGCGACGCCGTCAACGGTCAGCTCGGTCCTAGTCAGAAGTGACTCGGAAGTCGAGAGGCCAGTCTACTACACCAGCAAGGTGCTCAACGAGGCCGAGCGGAGGTACCCCGCAACCGAGAAACTCGTGCTAGCGTTGGTTACCTCCGCAAGGCGCCTCCGACCCTACTTCTAGGGGCTTCCCATCACAGTGCTAACCGACGAGCCACTGAAGAAGATTCTGGCCCACCCCGAAGCCTCGGGGCGACTTGTCAAATGGGCCATCATCCTCGGGGCATACGACATCTCGTATCGGCCACGATCAGCTATCAAAGGGTAAGCGCTCGCCGACTTCATTGCCGAGAGCACCGTTCTGGTCGAGGACAGGCCTCCGACAGCAACCGGGCCAACCTGGGAGCTGTTCGTCGATGGATCGTCCAACTCAGTCGCCAGCGGCGCAGGGATCCTCCTAAGGTCCCCCGAAGGAATAGAGTTGCAATACGCCCTAAAGTTCAACTTCTTGGCATCCAACAATGCTTCCGAGTACGAGGCCCTTATCTCGGGGGCCCGCATGGCCCGACGGTTGGGGGCTGAGCGAGTCAGGATCCACACCGACTCCCAGCTAGTTGCAAGCCAGGTCAGTGGCGAGTACGAAGCTCGGGAGGCACCTATGATCAAATACCTCCAGTTGGTCCGGAGCCTGGCCCAGCAGTTCGAGGAGTTCGAGGTAGTCCGAATAGCTCGGGAGCAAAACTCTCGGGCGGACGCCCCCTCCCGACTGGCCTCCTCCCTAGACCCAGAAGGTACACGATCGGTCCTCCTAGAAGAGCTAGAGCGCCCGAGCATAGACTCGGAGCTCCTCGCCATTGACTCGGCCACTCCCGACGACTGGCGCTCCCCCTACCTATCTTGGCTACGAGACTCCCAGGAACCCTCCGACCCTCGAGAAGCCCGCCGGATGAAGTACCAGGCTCGGCGCTTCATCATCCTCGACAACGCTCTCTACCGAAGATCATTCTCCGGGCCCCTTCAGAAGTGTCTCGGCCCCGACGAAGCGAGCCAAGCTATTGAAGAGATTCATCGAGGCCTGTGCGGAGCACATTCGGGAGGTCGGTCGCTGGCCAGAATCCTGCTAAGGCAAGGATACTGGTGGCCGACCCTACAGCGCGACTGCACGGCTTACGTACAACATTGCGACCGTTGCCAGCGGTTCGACCATTTGGTCCACCAGCCAGCCACGGAACTTGTCACCCTTACCGAGCCCTACCCTTTCGCTCGGTGGGGGATCGACATCCTTGGGCCATTCCCAACGGCTCAATCCCAGAAGAAGTTCATCATCGTCGCCATCGACTACTTCACCAAGTGGATCGAGGCTGAAGCAACAGCGAGGATCACCGAGACAGTCGTCTGGGGTTTCGTATGGAAATCGATCATTTGTCGCTTTGGCGTCCCCCGAGTGATAGTGAGCGATAACGGGCGGCAATTCGACTCTCGATACTTCCGAGACAGATGTGCCGACCTAAATATCCGCAACCACTTCACCTCGGTCGCCCACCCTCAGGCCAACGGGCTGGTTGAAAATGCCAACAAGACCATCTTGAAGGGCATAAAAACCAGACTCGGCAAGGCTAAGGGTAGCTGGCTCGAGGAACTGCCTAGCGTACTATGGTCGCACCGAACGACCCCCAGAACGGCAACCGGTGAGACCCCTTTTCAACTGGTATATGGCACCGAAGCCGTCGTTCCGTTAGAAATCGCCAATCCGTCTCTCCGAGTGATCAGCTTTTTGCCCGAGGCAAACGAGCAGAAGCTGCTCGAGAACCTCGACCTGGCAGACGAACTCCGAGAGATCGCGAACGTCCGAGCTACGGAATACAAGCGCCGCCTCACTCGGTACTACAACGCCAAGGTCCGAGGCAGACAATTCCGACCAGGGGACTTCGTTCTCAGGAAGACCGAAGCATCTCGACCACTGGAGGCGGCGGGCAAGCTATCCCCCAACTGGGAAGGCCCCTACCGAGTGATCTAGACGCTCGGGAAAGGTGCGTACAGGTTAGCCACAATGGAAGGGGAACCCATTCCCCGGACATGGAATGCAACCACACTACGCAGATTTTATTTCTGAATACTGTATCAACAAATCGGGTAAAATAAACCCCCTTATCTTTCGCATTCATTCAAGATAACTGTTGGTACATCAGAAAGGCAACTGCCAATACATTACATAGTGAAAAGCAAAAATCCATCTAGCACCGCGGCAAACGGCCATCACCCGGCCGACCCGGTCTTGACCTTCTCGCATCCAGCCACTGACTCTGCCTCGCGTAGAAACTGGCTCGAACAAGAGATGGTCGACCCAGTTGGCTCGGGTGGACCGTGACAAAGGTGACAGAGGGACAGCAAGGAGAAGGCCACCTTTCACACAAGGAAGGCTACCTTCCAAGTTGGCAACAACCTGGAAAAAGGAACGCCGTGAAGGTCTCCTCTCCGCCAAACTACCAACTCTTTGGAGGCGAACAGAAAGCAAGCAGCACCCGAAGAGTGAAAGAAATGAAGAACAAAAGAGAGAGAAAGAGGCTGCGGACAGGGGCGAGGAAGGGACTGGAGCCGCCTCCTCCCCTCCCACGGAGGGGAATGGCAGCCGGCATCCCTAACTCCCCCATCCGCCCTCCATCTCGGCGTCCGCCCGGAAGCCTCGCCGGAGCCAAGAGGAGGCAAACGGCGTGCCTCCGCACGTCGAAGCCCTCTCCAGATCCGCGCGGCGACTGTCGGACCCGTCTCATGCACGCGCGGCGACCGTGGGACCCGGCCGATATTCCAGGACAGCTGGAACCGGCCGCTCCCCGTCGTCTGCAGCGTCACCTTCTGAAGGGTCCTCCATGCTCCGATCGCGGCGGCGCTACGCAGAGCGAAAACGAGGGAATAAGAGCAGACCGCCGGCGAGAGTCCTAAGTGTTAAGAGGGAAGGAGCACCCTTCGGTCCTTTTTATAGGCCAAGGGAGGCCACGCGCCTTAAATGACTCCCCCCTCGAAAACACGCTATAGGACCTCCCCTGAAAGATCACCTCAAATTCCTCGGTCCCCACCCTAGCGGGATTCGTGAAGCACCTCGACTTTCAAAGCATGGTAATACGGAAGGACGCCCGCAAGAAGTCTCCCGAATCGACGTGCGAAAACGGCGCAAAAGATATCGGCACTTTCCAACTGCCCCGATACACCAACCAAATCACAGCAAAGATAGCGATCAAATAAAGTAAGTCATTTATTGCCTCCCATAAAAACCTCTTACAAAAGGAAAGTCAGACAAAAAGGGGAAGGGGCAAAATGAAGTTACATCAGGCCTCGGGCCCACTTTGAAGCTCGGGAACAGCAGTAGGGGATGCGTCACCCTCGGTACCCTCGACGACGGCCGGCCCGGACACTGACCTCGCCTGTGCGAGAACTGTCCCGGTCGTGAGCCCTCCCGAGGCCTCCGGAGCTGGTGACCCCGCTGGAGGCGACTCCTCCGGTTCTTCCCCGGCCGAAGATGAGGAGCTGGAATCTGACTCGTCCGAGTCATAACTCTGGCCATAAGGAAAATCACCCCCGGTAAGGTGCTCATTGGCATAGTTCATCGCCCGGCGATAGCCCTGCCTGAACCCCTTTCGAGCACCCCGGCGGAGCGCTACCTCGTAGTAGGGTAGGGCAGCTGCAATCAGGTCGGCCGAGTAAGCTTCCGAGCCTTTATAGCGCTCGATCACCTCCGCCTCGACCTGCCCGTCCCGAACCCGCTCCGCCTCAGCCGCACGCTCTTCCGCCCTCGCCAGACGCTCCTCCAGCTCGGTCATCCTCCGCTCAGCTTCGATCATCCGACCCTCCGCCTGGGCTCGGTCCGCCTCGGCCTCAGTGCGAAGGCGCTCCGCGTCCTCCGCCCGATCCTGCAGCTCGCCGCGCTCAAGCTCCCAGAGGCTATCCAGCTCGATGTGACGTTGACGCTCGTCTTCTAGACATTTGCTCTTCCTCTCGAGCGATTCTTGGGCCCTTGTCAGCTGCTCGGCCAACACCTCGGCTTCCCGTCGGCTCGACCGCGCCAACTCCCTGAATGCGAGGAACTCCCGCCGGAGCCCCTCGTGCTCCCCCTCGAGCCGAGCTAGTTTCCCCTCGCATCCACCAAGGGTCCAGGCGAGCTTCGACCGCTCCGCCTCCGTCCGGGCGTGTGCCTCTGCCATCACGGCCGCTGTCCGAGCTATGACCAGGCCGCCCTCCATCAAGATGTCAAGGACCCCGGCAGGAGTGCTGCGCTTTTCTCCCCCCCTCGTCCTATCGGCGATCGACCGGCAGAGCCGGTACAGGTCACCCGAGACACCGAGCCTGACCAGAGGTTCCGGCAAAGGTTACTGCTCCACCCTGGGCACCCCGCCAGAAGGCCCTGTTGTGGCGGCGAAACCAACCGCCCCGCGCGCCACGGTCGGTTGGGGTTGCAACGCCTCCCCGGGCGAACCCCCACCCTCGACCGGCGCCGCGGGATCAACCGCACCAGAAGCTGCCGGCACTTGGGGTTGCGACGCCCCCGCGGGCGAACCCCCATCCGCGCCGACCGAACCCTCGGTCCCAGCGCCGACCACGCCGGCATCGGCCCCTTCTGTCCCTACAGAGGGGAGAGCCGACCCATCACCTCCCTCTGCGGGGCCCCTGGTCTCCTCGGCCCCCTCTCGCTCGGCGGATGGGAGAGCCAGCCCGGAAGGGTCGGCCCCATCCTGCCCCCGAGGGGGGAGTGCCGCCGAGCCAGAATCGCCCCCGACGGCGGTAGGAAGATCGGCTTTCTTGGCCCTCTTCCTGGCCTTCGCGGCCTCCCGCAGTTTCCCCACCAGGGGATCCTTGCGCTTCAGACTAGTCGATCGAGAAGACCCCTCAGAGGCCGCCCCCTTGCCCTTATCTCGGGCATTGACGCGACCCACCGGGGCATCAGGCTCATCGGCTGCCGAGTCATCTCCCAGATCGATGACCTCGGTCGCCTCCTCCAGAGGCTCCCGCCTCACGTCTGCAGCAAGAAGAAGCCCCGGTCAGGAGGAGAAAAAAAGAGCTACCACCCCAGAAAAAGAGCCTCAAGAGCCGTACCTGACGACGTCAACCGCGAGAGAAGACACCGTTCGATGTTCTCCGGCATCACCAGCTCCTCAGTCGATTGGCGATTCTCCAGCAGACGGGCAGCATGCTGCTCCACGTGGGGAGGGAACTCCTCCTGGCGAGGGGGCAGATTCGGGTGAAAGTTGGGCGAGGTCCGGCATCTCCAGATCTCGTCCGTCGCCACCGCCTTCACCCAGAAGAATTGGGTCTTCCACCCCTTGTGCGAGGAGTCCTTCGCCGCAAGCGAGATGCAGCTCCTGTTCCTCCGCGCCTGGATGAAGTAGAAGCCTTTCCCCGCCTGCGGGTGCGCTTTCAACTCAAAGAAGAAGTGGAAGAGGTCCAGAGAAGGGTAGATGTCGCGCTGGCGACACAGAATCCCGAAGGCCGAAAGAAGAAGATAGGAGTTGGCCACCAACTGAATAGGTGCCAATCGGAAAAAATTGAGAAGCTGCAGCACGTAAGGATCGAAAGGAAGCCGAAATCCGCTCTTCCAAGCCAGAAGGGAGGTGCAAATAATCCCAGCACGATCATCCTAACTCGTCTCGTACGGAGTGGCGGCAACAAAGCTATAGCGGAGAGGCAGACGGAAACGGTGCTCTAACCTCCTCACCTCCGTCTCCCCCAACTCGCTACAGTTGGGGACGGGTTCCCGCCTCACCGGCACAGGCTCCGGGCTCCGGTCCGCCATCGAGTCGAGAGAAGATCCCTCGCACGAGCTTGAAGACTCCGGGGGAGAAGGAAGCTGCCGGATCGCCTCCGCGGTTATCCTCGCCAACTCTTCGAACGCCGCCGCAAGGCTCCGCGTCTCCGCTGTGCTCTCACGGCGCATCAAGAAGCAAGGAAAGCCTAAAACCCTGGAAGCCTAGAACGATGAACAGCGCCCCTTAAAAAACCCCTGAGGGTGGCGGCGCGCCGTTCCGTGCTCCGAGAAAAAGGGGGGCCCCTTCGCTTCCAATCCGTCAGCATCATCATTTTGGGCCTCGGCGACCGCTATAAGCGGCTCCACAACGCCAACGGAATTCCACCCACCTGAGCCACGCCGTTCCAAAGCCTCGAAAAACTACTCATCCGAGCCTCCTTGGCTCGGGAGTAGGAGGGGGACAAGTGGAGAGGGGGATTTCCGTAGCCCACCACAAAGGCAGCCCAACAAGACCCACACGGTCCAACTAGGCGAGCCCGCCCGAGTGATAGCCCGCTGGGCCCACTCAGGGAAGAAAAGCCCAATAAATAAAGACTCGAGGAACCAACTCTCCCCGGTGGCCTTCTAGGCTCGGAGGGCCCGAGACAGCGGTCAGGTCCCAAGGAAGGTCCGGTCTAAAAGCCCTCTCCTCACCCGAGAGAGACAGGCTCCAGCCGACCTATCCGACCCCACCTTCGCCGGGCCATCGCTCAGACCAGAGCTAGCCTCCCCGAAGCTCGGTAAGACCGTTTGATTAATCCATAGGTACGGCCGTTCAGAGTCCTCCGCCAACGGGAGAGTCAGGGGTGCCGCCGGACTCCAAGGGGATAACGTCCCCACGATCCGGCCATAAAAGCCCCTGCTGAAGATGTAACTCCCGCCGGGAAGCCCTCAGCTCACCGGACTCTTAAAAGGCGACGCACTATTTAAGCAAGGGATACCCTCCGGAAGATGGTAAGATGAACTAGGCATTCACATACCCTAAGCTCCTGAGCACGATTCGCTTCACCCTTTGGTGGAGAGGATTCTCGCTCATCAGCTCTCTCCTCCCCCCATTATCGCTTCCACCATCGCTCAACTGACTTAGCCATCGGAGGGTTTGCCCCAGGGAGATCCCCTGGGCCCTCTGACACGTTTCTCTCTCTTGCAGATTCATCGTCTGGTGATCCACAGCCCGCTCAGGACCCAGCGCGAGATTCCGCCTCTTCATAAAATATTAAGTTTCTTCAAAACAGGCAAAGCTGTGTTCGTGTGGGAAGGGGTTTCCACAGTTTATGGTGGGCGGCTGTAGCTTTTGATAGGGTATCTATCATGGGGAAAATTTACATCGATTAGGATTCGTACGAAGGAATCTTTGTTCCTTTAGGATTCAAGCACCATAGAAATATCTTCCCTATATATATATATACACATATATATATATATATATATATATATATTGATTTAATGGGCCTTAATAAGCTCTCCCATGTTAAAAAGAGAAAGGGTATATATATATTTTTATATATCTGATTACCTAGGTTACTTTCAAAAGCTCGAAGGCCTTCCTCTTTTCTTAAGTCACATGGGCATTGGCTTTGTAGGAAAGTGGCTGCTATTTGGGATAGGAAAGATATATGTGAGGTAATTCTAAATCTAATAGGAATCTATGAAAGAAGTTTATGTACCAATAGGATTCTAACCCCTTGATCCTATATATAAACCCCAGTAGCGAGCCTGGCTTCGGTTATCGATCATATTAATCTCTAAGCATCGACCCCAACGTCGTCCTCTGCTGCCGATACGGGAAGAAGTCCTGCAGAAGCTGCCGCTTCTTCACCTTCTTTTCTTCTTCCTGCGTAGTCTTGCTGCTGTGAGAGAAGGAGCTACCGTCCTTCTTACCATTGCGGTGTTATTTGTTCAAGAGTTGCTGTTGCTACTCTTCTTTGTTCTTCAACCGTAACCCTGCTGCTGCTGTAACTCTTATATTCTCTTCCGATCGTCGTCCTCGATCAATTAACAAGTAGGTGTTCTCTCTTACAGCTAAACTCAACTAACAAAGATAAGGCATGTTTTTACGATCATAAACAGCATGCTTATATCTTGTGTTTGAGTTCATAGTCTATAATTTTCTGTAGGTGATCTCTCTCAAGTAAAAATATTTAATAATAAAATTGGCATGATCATGCTATTGTTGATTTTACGTAGGTGTTCTCGGCATCAAGCTAAACCTGTTAAGAATAATTAAACCTTAATATGGTCTCTGCATATATGTATATACCTTAATCTTTAATGCATATGTAGGTGGTCTCTCTAAGAGCCTAAACACGATTAAAAGATGCATGTAATATTCACGGAAAACCTGCATTAGCTTGTCATGTAGATATTGAACGGTTTGCATGCTTTTGTATTTAAGTTTACATGTTCGGCAGCTAGTTAGTTATGGAGTTTTTGCCTCAACGGATTGTTCGTGAGTATTGGAGTCTCCTTTGGCCATGAAAATTTATGGGCGTACTAGTGAGATGGAGATCGAGATAGTGAGAGTGGTTGCACCGTTTTTCGTATCTCCTATCTCAATATCCCCCATTTCTTAACGAAAAATTATTTTGAACGTCCGGTTAGGTAGAGTTTTTTGAGCCCGTCATTTCGGTATATCATAGGCTCGATTCCGACGTAGTTACGTCGAGAAACGAGAGGACTAAGAGTTGAGACAATTTGTTAATGAAATGACGACAAGTCTATTGTCGTCAAATCCTTTTGACGACATAACACAAAGTCGTCAAATTATATATATATATATATATATATATATATATATATATATATATATATATATATCTTGTAACAATATCTTTGAAAATTGATATCTATTAAAATATGTACCAAAAAATTATAAACATTATATATCTGGAATTGTCATATTTTTCTCCTAATTATCATATATTTTATTTCTCTAAATTATTTTAAATAAATAAATGTCTCTTTGAATGTATATTTTTAAAACTATTCAATTAAATAGATATTGACGTGAATTCTTGTTAAATAAATTAAGATAAAAATCATAAAAATTAACGTCTCTCTATGTGGACGCTAATTAATAAATGACGCCACCCACGGGCGTCAAATAATATAAGTTTATTTAATTATAGTTAATTATAGAATTGGATGGACATGAATTCTATAATTAACGCATTCATGTTCTCACCGTTTTCTCCCGATTTTGACCCATACCGCGGGTCTTTTGGCACTCTCAACTCACGTCCGTAGATGGAGCCCCTTTTTCATGATTGGTTCACGTTATACACCTCAACTCTCGGTGACATACGAGTCCTCCGTTGGACATTCCGTTCCTTCGGACTGGCAAGTTAGTCATTGGGACCTCCGTAAGTCTCTGCTAGCCTTGGATTCCCTCAAGACAGCCGCGCTGGTTGTACCCTAAAAATCCTAGGATCCGATCCGTGTCACTTTGGTTTTCCGTTGGTCTTGACACTACTCCTTTTGGAATCTGCTTGCCATCAATTCGATAACATAACCCTTTGACTTTGTATTTGGCCAAATCTGATTCTGAAACATTAAGGGCTGTGGGTCCGCGACTTTTCAGTGTCAGGTAGGACGGAAGTCCAATTCTGTAAACCATGGTAATTCTGGGTGTGGCATTGCACCAAACTCTGTACATATGTTATATTATGTTATTCTGTTATTCTGCAAACTCTGTTAATTCTGTTAAATCTGTTATTCTGATAATTTGTAGCTTGGTTATTTTGATAATTTAGATTTTCTGCTAGATTGCTTATATTTATTGGAACTCTGTTATATTCTGGCCAATTCTGAAGTTATGTTCATCTAAGTATCTGTCATTATTATATTCTGATAGCTTGTCCTTGACTCTACATGGGAATTCATCCCTATTTCTCTTTAGCTCGTAATTGCCTTTAACTTTAATATTCATCTTTCCCGTTAGATTCATCATCATGATTTTCTAGTTCCATGCCTTGCATCGTCATGAACATGTGAATTGGCTAATCACTTATATCCTGCTTGATGAGAGATGTAATTCCTACTGAGCGTTTCGCTCACCAGCCTATTTTCAACATTTTTCAAGTAATGACATTGAAGATAGTCCATCAGATGGGGAAGGGCAAGAGTGTTGAGCGTTATGGAAGATTCGAGCTGGTGTCTTTTACTTTCCTTGAGTCTTTTCCCTTTAATAAAGTACTTGAGTCTTTTCTTTCTCTCATGTACGTGGAGTCCAGTGATGTAATTGACATTTGATTATCAATAAATATTATATTTTACCCATATGGTCTGGCCTTGGAAATTTTGTGTCTTATGTATGCTCTGATTATTCACGACCGTATCACTGCCACGTTCCGAACTACACGTTCCGCTGTTATCGGTTCGAGGCGTGACAGTTTGTGGTATCAGAGCCTAGTTATATTAAACCCTAGGTCTTGACTATAGGTTGCCATAAGTTCTAGGTTCAACCCCATTATTGCCCGGTGAGATTGGGTAGAACCGTGGGTTACGAGTCAAAAAGGAATTATACTAGTAATAATATCAGCTTGCACGAGAATTACATGATAATCTTACATGAATTATTGGTGTCTTATAGAACTAGATACCCCACTAATATATTAGAAATGTATGTCGTGTGAATTTGGGGACCAAATTCTTTTAAGTGGGGGAGGATGTAGCACCCCGGATTAAATTATAGTGAATAACTTCTCTAAACAAATAAAATCTTAAATAAGTACTCAAAGGAAAAAAATAACCGTGTATAATAATATACATGAGAAATTGTATGCGTATCTAAATATGAAAACCCAAATATAGTTAAATCACCTATATTCATATATATCTAGATACAAACCATATATCTATATATATATATATATTTACATAATACAAATGCATTGTATATATATTAAACTATATTTGAATTTTAGCTAATACAAAGTATATGCAAAATCTATATATAGAAATACTTAACTATTGTAACACAACATGCTTAGACATTTTGGAAGTTTATGTTAGTAAATGGGCTTCAATGGGCCTCGTGAATAGATAGTGGGCTTTTAAGGGGGCACACACACAGATATATATATATATATATACATACATACATACATACACATATATATAAATATATATAAATATATATATATATATATATATATAATGGGGTCTCTTTTATATAGAGGGTTTAGTATGTATCTATTTTTCCTAAAATGCAGGGGGCTTGAAAAGCCTTAGAAATCCTTAAATGGGTCTCACGATGGGGAGTGGGCTTTAAAAGGGCTATGTATATATATAAACATATAAAATATTAAGTTTCTTCAAAACAACCAAAGCTGTGTTCGTGTGGGAAGGGGTTTCCACAGTTTATGGTGGGCGGCTGTAGCGTTTGATAGGGTATCTATCATAAGGAAAGTTTACATCGATGAGGATTCGTACGAAGGAATCTAAGTTCCTTTAGGATTCAAGCACCATTGAAATATCTTCCATATATATATTTATATATATATATTGATTTAATGGGCCTTAATAAGCTCTCCCACGTTAAAAAGAGAAAGGGTATATATATATTTTTATATATCTGATTACCTAGGTTACTTTCAAAAGCTCGAAAGCCTTCCTCTTTTCGTAAGTCACATGGGCATTGGCTTCGTAGGAAAGTGGCTGCTATTTGGGATAGGAAAGATATTTGTGAGGTAATTCTAAATCTAATAGGAATCTACGAAAGAAGTCTATGTACCAATAGGATTCTAACCCCTTGATCCTATATATAAACCCCAGTAGCGAGCCTGGCTTTGGTTATCGATCATATTAATCTCTAAGCATCGACCCCAGCGTCATCCTCTGCTGCCGATACGGGAAGAAGTCCTGCAGAAGCTGCCGCTTCTTCACCTTCTTTTCTTCTTCCTACGTAGTCTTGCTGCGGCTGAGAGAAGGAGCTGCCGTCCTTCTTACCATTGCGGTGTTATTTGTTTAAGAGTTGCTGTTGCTACTCTTCTTTGTTCTTCAACCGTAACCCTGCTGCTGCTGTAACTCTTATATTCTCTTCCGATCGTCGTCCTCGATCAATTAACAGGTAGGTGTTCTCTCTGACAGCTAAACTCAATTAACAAAGATAATACATATTTTTTACTATCATAAACAGCATGCTTATATCTTGTGTTTGAGTTCATAGTCTCTAATTTTCCGTAGGTGATCTCTCTCAAGTAAAAATATTTAATAATAAAATTGGCATGATCATGCTATTATTGATTTTACGTAGGTGTTCTCGGCATCAAGCTAAACCTGTTAAGAACAATTAAACCTTAATATGGTCTCTGCATATATGTATATACCTTAATCTTTAATGCATATGTAGGTGGTCTCTCTAAGAGCCTAAACACGATTAAAAGATTCATGCAATATTCACGGAAAACCTGCAATAGCTTGTAATGTAGATATTGAACGGTTTGCATACTTTTGTATTTAAGTTTACATGTTCAGCAGCAAGTTAGTTATGGAGGTTTTGCCTCGACGGATTGTTCGTGAGTATCGGAGTCTCCTATGGCAATGAAAATTTATGGGCGTACTAGTGGGATGGAGATCGAGATAGTGAGAGTGGTTGCACCATTTTTCGTGCCTCCTATCTTAAGATCCCTCATCTCTCAACGAAAAATTATTTTGAACGTGCGGTTATGTAGAGTTTTTTGAGCCCGTCATTTCGGTATATCATAGGCTCGATTCCGACGTAGTTACGTCGAGAAACGAGAGGACTAGGAGTTGGGGCAATTTGTTAATGAAATGACGACAAGTCTATTGTCGTCAAATCCTTTTGACGACGTAACACAAAGTCGTCAAATTATATATATATATCTATATATATATATCTTGTAACAATATCTTTGAAAATTGATATCTATTAAAATATGTACTAGAAAATTATAAAAATTATATATCTGGAATTCTCATATTTTTCTCATAATTATCACATATTTTATTTCTCTAAATTATTTTAAATAAATAAATGTCTCATTGAATGTATATTGTTAAAATTATTCAATTAAATAGATATTGACGTAAATTCTTGTTAAATAAATTAAGTTAAAAATCATAAAAATTAACGTCTCTCTATGTGGACGCTAATTAATAAATGACGCCACCCACGGGCGTCAAATAATATAAGTTTATTTAATTATAGTTAATTATAGAATTGGATGGACATGAATTCTATAATTAACGCATTCATGTTCTCACCGTTTTCTCCCGATTTTGACCCATACCGCGGGTCTTTTGGCACTCTCATGTCACATCCGTAGATGGAGCCCCTTTTTCATGATTGGTTCACGTTATACACCTCAACTCTCGGTGACATACGAGTCCTCCGTTGGACATTCCGTTCCTTCGGACTGGCAAGTTAGTCATTGGGACCTCCGTAAGTCTCCGCTAGCCTTAGATTCCCTCAAGACAGCCGAGCTGGTTGTACCCTAAAAACCCCGGGATCCGATCCGTGTCACTTTGGTTTTCCGTTGGTCTTGACACTACTCCTTTTGGAATCTTCTTGCCATCAATTCGAGAACATAACCCTTTGACTCTATATTTGGCCAAATCTGATTCTGAAACATTAAGGGCTGTGGGTCTGTGACTTTTCAGTGCCAGGTGTGAGCGACGTCACGCGGTTCGGGGAAGAGCGGAGAAGGACGCGGAGCGCGCGCGGGCTCCTCTTTTCTTTCTTTTGGTGTTTGTTTGCTGCAACACAGAAATAAGAGAAGGGAGAGAAGGGGCCACCACGGGAGATTGCTCCGGCGGGGCGAGCAGGACAAGTGTGATATAGCAAAATATGGGGGTTAAACGGCCATAGCGGGAAGTGACTCGCCGCGGCCTCGGGGGGACGGGAATGGTGCAAAAATTAAATAACAAGAATTGAAACGGCCATTGGGGAAGTGACTCGCCGCGGCCTCGAGAATATGAGCAGATAATAAGATGACAGAATATGAAGAGAATACAAAGAGCGGGAATTTAAACGGCCATTGGGGAAGTGACTCGCCGCGGCCTCGATGATAAGAGCAGAATATAACAGAATATAAAGAGAATATAAGAACGGAAATTTAAACAGCCATTGGGGATGTGACTCGCCGCGGCCTCGATGATATAAGCAGAATATAACAAAACATAAAGAGATTATAGGAATAGAAATTTAAACGGCCATTGGGGAAGTGACTCGCCGCGGCCTCGATGATATAAGCAGAATATAACAAAAATATAAAGAGATTATAGGAAACAGAAATTTAAACGGCCATTGGGGAAGTGACTCGCCGCGGCCTCGATGACAAGATGTGATCGCCAGGGGCCAAAAGACCCCAAAATAAGAAAGTGATCGCGCCTACCTCGAGAGCGGGAGATGGCGGGTTGCTTCTTCCTCTCCCTTCGGCCGGCCGACGGAGAGGGCTTTCCTCGGTTACCCTTGCAAAACAACGACAAACAAGTAACAAGTGGATTAGAAAGATGAAGGTGTAGTATTCAAATCCTTGCGATAAAAGTAACGAAATGATGGCAAGACACACACCTGGTTGGTGTTATCTTTTAAACCCCTCTCGGACTCGAGTGGGAGAAAAATGAGATGATGGATGCAAGAAGTATAAGAGAAGAGGCGCCCTTGTGAAGGGGGATAGAGGATGCAGTATGATGAATGTAAAGAACTATGAAGAAGAAGGGGAAGAAAAGGCTTATTGGATGAGCCGAGGGTGAAATCCGGCGGAGCTCCGGCAGCGTGGGGACGACGTGGAAGCGCGGTGGATGAAGACGACCTTCCTCTCGCGAGCGTGGGCACCCGAGAAGCCGGCAGAACCTCCACCTACAAAAGACCCGACGGGTTAGAAAATGACTCCGTAGCCTCTGGGCTCCGGCAGCCTATCGGATCACTGCTTAGCTCCCCCAGAACTGAGGGGGTGGGCCTCTATTTATAGGGCTCCGGAGGGTGGAGGCGTCCAGGACCCTAGACACCTCCATCAGGGCCGAAATAATATTTTATTCTATTTTTATATATTTTTTTAGAATACTTTTGTGGAGGCGTCCAGGGTCCCGGACGCCTTAAGCAGGTCCACCGAAAACCGACGACGGCCGCACGCGGTTTGGCACAACGCGTGGTTTTGTGAGCGGCGTCTCGTGATTCAGAAATGGGCGCGTCCAGCTGACTGGACGTCTCTATAATTTGGATTTTTTCACACACGACAAACCGTCGTTCGGTGGTCGGCGCCCGTGAGGGTTTTGATGGAGGCGTCCAGGGGCCTGGACGCCTCCAAAATTATATTATTTTTTATTTTTCTTTTGTCTTTTATACCAGGGCTGGCAATTTGATTTTTTTTATTTGTTTTTTATGGAGGCGTCCAGGGGCCTGGACGCCTCCATGAATATGTATTTTTTATTTATTTTATTTTTTTATGCCAATTGGCATTTTATAAATATTTATTATTATTAGTTTTTATGGAGGCGTCCAGGGGCCTGGACGCCTCCATTAAAATAAATATATTTTTATTTATTTTCGGGCCCTGAGAAAATAATAAAATAATAAAATAAATTAAAAAAGATGGGGGCGTCCAGGGGCCTGGACGCCCCCATTAAGACCCACCCGGGTCGTCAAATCAGGCGTCGGCGACCGCCCGGTAGACCCCCCTTCTTGATTTCGGAACCTCCTGATGCGTCCGACTGGTGTTGATGCCGTCCGAATGCCGTGACGAGACGATTCCGGATGCCGAAAAAGGTAGAAAAAGACCCGAGAAAAGGAAGCACTCGAGTGATTCAAAATGCGTAAGCCGTTGCGGGGTGTTATATAGTAATATGAGACTTTCTCAGGAGGCGTCAAGAATGGCGTGTCTACAGCTGCCCCGCCTTGGCGTCTGCTTTGCAAGGGAGCGACATGTAGTGGAATGGTATCAAAGTGGAGTGAAATGAAGTGGGAGCGGACTGATAAGTTGATGCCAAGGTGTGATGAGACACGCTTTTGACGTTACTGTTTGGAATCTTTCCTGAAGTTTCAATGAGGCGACCTTGAAGAAGGTCTTTCAAATATTGACGATTGCTTGGACGGAGATCAAATAAGGGAGGGTGAGATGTGCGCTCAGGCACGAAACAAAAGGAGACCAACTTCTCGGTGTGGAAGTACCTGGGTCATAAACCGGAGGTTTCACCTTTGGGGAGCAGTTACCAGCCAATGTGGAAGTGCTGCGGCCAAGGTGGGTCAAAAAAGGTAAAGGAATATCTGAGGGTCTGTCCAAACAAGGGTCTCCTTTGGAAGAGCAGCGTAGGGCTGTCTCAAGGAAACTCAGTATTTCATTCGGAGTGGAATATCTCATATTTATGGGAATTGGAGCACAACGGCTTTCACAATCGAATCACTTGAATGATCTTCCACAATAAATCAAAGTCCTATATGAATGCATGCTGGGTTCAAAGAAAAATTTAAAACAAACTAAAATAGAAAATAGCCAAGGATAATATTGTCAACTTGTGAAGAACGGGTCAGGATACCGACCCGGTGAGCTGATACTGGGCTGGGGCCCGTTTATCCGCGCATCAACTCACTGAATGGAACCGTCATCCCCATTCTATCACAAGTTGACGGCCTATCCGTACAACCCAAATTCTTCTGGGATCATCACCGTTTTTGTTGAAGGGGAACTCAGATCCCAGATTCGTTCGGGCCGCACGGTCCTCGGCATGTTCTAGTAGCGTACGTATCATATACTACGATGCATGACAAGGTGGGACCAAACAATGAAAGGTGGGACAGGAGATAGGACAAAGACGTCCGTTAGTAAAACCTGCACAGACTAGCAAAGGTTAGCAACATCGGAAAGTAGTAGAATCACAGCAGAATCGCACCACAGTATAAAGGAGATCCAGACCAAAATCTTGACAAAGACCACTGATGTGACATGTTCTGTCTTGTAGCGATCTTCCCTTCCTATAAGAACTCCCCTTAGGCTAGTTCATTCAAATGCACCAAGGTGGGTTTTGGAAGCTCAGGAGAGGAAGGAGAGGAGAATCTAGAGATTTCAGGATGGAAGGAGAGTCTTCCCGCGTTATGAAGAGGAGCAGGCCTAGGAGCGAGATCAGGCGACTCTCCGACCTCGAGGGTCATCTGAGTAGGACGATCTTGTCGCATATGGTAAGTTGATTCATTTCAAATTTCTCCACGTGAACCTTCTTCTTACTTACTTCCTTTCTTCTTCTTTCCTCTTCTAGCCATATCCACTCTTCCCAGGCCCGAGGAAGTTTTCCAAACTGCCGTGGCTTTCAAATCTGACTTCCAATATCTCCATTGGCATGAGGGCCATACTCTCGAAGTGGCATCTGCAGGGGCTCCTTATTCACGCCAAGCATTACGAGAAGATTCGTATGGACTGGGCGGCTATGGGCGCACTAGTGGAGATCTGGCATCCCCAGACCCACACTTTTATCTTCCCGACCATTGAGGTGACCATCCTCCTCGAGGAGGTGGAACTTCTGCTCGGATTGAAGAAATTCAAGAGTGACGGGAAGGTGAAGGCTATGCGGATGCTGACACGGGGGACTTCTGAAAGTGTCCTTGGAAGCTTCATGCCGCCCGACGCAGCCAGAAAGGTCCGTACTCAAAAGGGGATCGATCTCCAAAAGCTTACGGAGTGGGTCATGGACGCCCTGAGAGGGTCACCAGACGATGACTATTTGGAGGGAATTATGAAGGGGTTCACCATTTGTCTGGCGGGTGCTCTCTTGTTCCCTTATACCGACAACATGGTGGAGGAAGACCAACTGGGTGCTATCTGTGGGATCTGGCGTGGAAAGAGGGTGGGACCCGCCATCCTTGCCTATCTTTACAGCGGTCTTACTGCTTCGAGCATGGGTAAGCCTCCATTTGGTTGTGCACTTGTCTTGAATTGCTGGCTGGATTTGCATTTCAAATTCGACCACCGCGAGGGAATGCCAACTGCTTCGAAGCTCTTCCAACAAAGCCCTCTTCATCACATAGCCGACGTGTTAGGCTTCGGTGGTACTGTAGTGAACCGCGTTCCGTGGCTGAAGAAACGTGAAGACTGGCGGTCTCACTTCCGCACCGTGACACAATGCTTCTTTACTTGCGCACCAGCATGTTTGCTTTCGCTAGATCTATTCAGGAGGCCTTCTCCCGAAGTTGATATTCAACTGATCGGCGCGACCGAGTTTGTTCTTTACAACGCGCATCGGTGCTGCCTCCAGATTGGCATCCCACGCCATTCGTTCCCGCCACCGACTGGCATCGTTCCTTTGAAGAAGAGGGAGTTGGGCACTGAAGCGGACGCGAAGGAAGCGAAGGCCATTAAAGCTCCCTGGAAGACAAGTGTTGCAGGAAAGGCGTTAGCGCACGTGGTGGAAGAATGCGAGCCGTGGAGGACTTATGTAACCGAACTGGGGAAGTTAAGGCCTAAGGCGCCTAAACCCCTGATGTAGTTCACTCTGCTTTCTGATGGAATAAAATCTGGCATTTGGATGTTTCGGACCCCCGTCCCCTTAATTATTATCTTTTTTGTGGTTTTTCTTTTTCTTTCCTTTTTTTCTTTTGTTTAGATTATATACATACTTTAACCCCCTTTTTTCTTTTTATTATATTTTTTATTATTTTTATTATGGGGGCGTCCAGAGGCCTGGACGCCCCTATTTTTTTTAATAATTTATTTTTTAAAAAAAAATTTTTGGGGGGCGTCCAGGATCCTGGACGCCCCTAATTTTTTATTATTAAATTTTTTTTTTGGTTTAGGGGCGTCCAGGGACCTGGACGCCCCTAATTTTTTTATTTTTTTTATTTTTTAATTTTTTGGTTTGGGGGCGTCCAGGCGCCTGGACGCCCCTAAGGTTTTTGAATTTTTTAAAAAAATAAAAAAGTGGGGGCGTCCAAGCGCCTGGACGCCCTAATTAAAGCTTAATCTATATATAGGGGGGGCTCCCCCCCTAACTCACTTACTGTTCATTCTGATCGTCCAGCCACTCCAAACGACCCATTCTTAGTCCCAATGGAGCGAGGAGGATCGAGCCAGGGTCCAGGGAAGCGGAAACGACTGGCTTGTCGTGCGAGGAGGTTGAGGGATGATGCCGAGGAGGCCGCAGCAGAGGAGATTGCTGCAGGTGAGGAGATGGAGGTGCCGCTTCTGGCTGCGGAGGCCGCTGCGGATGCTGGTGACGCGGGAGAGGACGATCACGACCCGGTAAGTACTTCGGAATTCTCACTTTGTGGTTCAATAGGCTAAAACGGGCGTGCGAGAGGCTGTGAGAGAAGGCCGGGTAGTGAGAGAAGGAGGCGTCCAGGGGGCTGGACGCCTCCACTTTTTTTATTTTTTGTTTATTTATTTATTTACGTAAATAATAAAATAAAATTAAAAAATAAGGAGGCGTCCAAGGCCTAGGACGCCTCCATAATAATATATATATTATATATATTTTTTTTATTTTTGGTTCTTGGATTTTTTTTTTGAAAAAAAGAAATAAAGAAAAATAGGAGGCAGGCGTCCAGGGGCCTGGACGCCTCCAAAAAATAATATATATATATATATATATATATATATTTTTTTTTAAAAGAATAAAATAAAAAGAATAAATAGTATATATAGTGTTATTGTTTATTACTGTTCATGTTGCTGATGTGTTCTTTGTTGGTTTTTGTGGTGTGCAGGGCGTGATGAAGGGTCGGATCAGCTGGTCCTTGGTGGTGGCAGCATACCGTGGGCTGCCGGATTTCCAGAGGGCGCGTGTGGACGCCATGGGCTTTCGAGCTTTCCTTAGGATCGAGCCCTTCCGGCTCGACCTTCCTCTTATCCAGGCATTGAGGGAGCGGTGGCACGCACCGAGCCGGGCATTTTTAATGCCTTGGGGGCACATGGTGCCGACACTAGAGGACGTGGCTCGGATTACCGGGTTACGGGTTGACGGAGAGGCAGTCAGCGGGGTCACCTACCCCGACTATCGAGAGAGTGCCCTGGACCTGCTGTGGTTAGAGACGAGCGTGACTGATAGAGACAGCAGGGTAGTCGGCCGAGTGGAGATTATGGAGGCGCTCGGATTCGTCGACCCGCGCCAGCGGGTTAGCGAGACTGGAGCGGAGTTCTTGGCTCGACTGGAGGGGGATGCTCGTGCAGCTTTCACCCAGGATCCGAGCGAGAGGGAGCTGGTGGACCTAGATCTTCGGAGGTTTCTTTTCTTCTTCCTGGGCCGCCTTCTGCTGGGGACGAAGGGGGATGGCATCCACTGCCGTTTCCTCGGGATCTTGGCGGATCTGGACAGAGTGGGACACTACACGTGGGGAGCGGCTCTGCTTGCCCATTTGATTGTTGATCTCTCCCAGACTTCGGAGAAGGAGACGACAGTCAGCGGCTTCGCACCTTTCCTCCAGGTAAACATTTTATTTATGCTTTCCCACAGTTAAATATGCAATTATTGTACTAATGATGTATGATGGATGCAGGTGTGGAGCTATTACTATTTCCCGATGGGGAGGGCTAGGCATGGGAACAGGAGGGCCGTGCCTCTGGCGCGGCAGTGGAGGCCGGTCGTGGTTGCAGCACCCCACGGCTACCAGCTGGCGTCACTTCGTCGGGAGCTGAGCGAGTATCCCGAGGCCATGGTATGATGCGTATGATTTTTTTTTTGTGTTTATGCGTGTGACTGAATGGTAACTAATATGATGTATGTATGGTGATGCAGGTGGTGTGGAGGCCCTACCTGGGCATGGGCGATGCTGGCCAGCCCTGGGTTGTAGCGGGTCTTCCTCGCTTCAGGCGGGACGTGTGGGTCCATTGCCTGAACGAGATTGAGCCGCTGCGGCTTAGACTGGTTATGAGGACGTTGGGGCTAGCCCAGGAGTGGGTTGATGTAGATGCGCCGGCCCGCATTGGGCGGAAGACCAAGGGGAAGGCGAAGATTGTGGACTGGCGTACGCGCTTCCCAGCACAGTACCAGGACTGGCAGCAGGGCGGGGTCCCAGTGGTGTCCCATGTACAGGACAGCACAGATTACATGAGACGATATCGAGCTACGTACGGGGACCGCCTCTCCTTGGGTGGTATGGCAGGGGTAAGTGAAATGAAATCGCTCCACCTTTCTATATGTATATGCATGGGACACTAACTTATGTGTAATGCAGGATGCTCGTGATACCATGATCGCCGACCTGCGGGCCCAGTTGGCAGACGCCAGGCGACAGTTGGTGGCCATCCGACAGGAGTTGGAGATCCTGGTGAGTCTATGCAATGCATTTTTTTTGTGACCTGGATTTTTGATGCTTAGCCTTTGACTGACGTTTGCCCCGTGTTTCAGCGGGCCCACCAGACAGCGGCAGCCGGGATGGCTGGTGGAGCGGGTTCCAGTTCGCGGGGCCCTCCTCCAGAGGTTTCTGCCCTCCAGGAGCAGCTGGCGCACGCGGTGGCTCGGGCTGAGGAGGCCGAGCGTGACCGCGAGGCTCGAGTGAGTGTTTGCTTGGCCCCGTCCCTTTTCTAGCTGCTTTCCTTCTATCACTGTTCTCTTACGGTGCATGCGTGCTTTGACAGGTGGCCGAGATTCGGGAGGCCCTGGCCCGTGCTGTTCGTGCTGAGCAGGAGCGCGATGCCTGGGTGGCAGAGCGTGACGCCCGGATTGCGGAGCTGGAGGAGGAGCGTCGACGGGAGGCTGAGGAGCTCCCTCGTGACGTGCTGGATCTGCGGATCGCCCTCGAGCGAGAGGAGGGCTCTAGAGGCCCAACTGCTGGAGCTTCGATTGAGTCTCGGCACGGCGGAGGGGAGGCTTCGGGAGAGCGAGGAGCGTTACCAGAGGGCGAAGGAACGCGGGGCGCGACTTCGTCAGTCTGGTTCTTTTTCCATGGGCAGCTATCTGGTCTCTTCGGCCGAGGAGCGTCGTCGCGCCTTCGAGGCTGGAGTGCCACCGCAGGGCGAGGTGAGCACGGCTTCTCAAGGTTCGCAGAGGCCCCCTTTCTCTCTCCCACACTTTCTTCTTTGCACTGAGTTGTCCTTTGAGGCACGCTCCACGAGACCTTGCCCTGAACAGCGGGGAACTACGCTTTGCACGGGGGGATTCTGTTTCCTTTCTCCCCCTTTTGGGCGCGTCCAGGCGCGAGGACGCGTCTTAATCCTTGAATTCAAATTTAAAGCGTCGGGTGGCCTTTCTTCCCCCGTGCCTTACCCGCAAACGAGCCCGCCTTCTGCCGAAACTCGCTTGCCCCCTTTCTCGTCTTCCTCCTCTTTTGATCGATGGAGTTCGGTGGGCCTGACCACGGTGAAGGTGGAGAGGGACGCGGGACCCCTCGCCCAAGGAGGGACGCACCCGAGCACGGAACGGTGTCCATGGAGGAGGAAGGGCCGCTCCGGGCCCCCGAGGGACCCGAGGGGCCCGATGGCGTGGGAGGAGGTGAACACGGTCCGGTAGGTCCTCCGATCTCTTCCTCTTTTAATTCATTTTGGGTTTTGAAGCGAGCCGCGCGAGGGGGAAAGGGTTCGGCGAGTGTTGCACTCAAATGATGGATGCGTCCTGGACAGGGGACGCGTTCCTTTTGACTGATGTGGGACCCCTTTCTTGGTGCAGGACATGGCAAGGACCCTGGGTCTGGCCGATGAGTGGGCGAGTGCGGACGAGCCGAGCCGCGTCAGGAGGGAGAGTCACGGCAAGGCGAGGCTCGAGGAGTGGCCCGTACGTCTCCCTGGACAGCAAGGGGGTATACTGGTGCAGGATAGTGCCAACTTCCTGCGGCGGCAGAGAGAGAGCTACGCGGGGCTTCCCCAAGCTGGGGACACGCATGGCATCGGCGGCTCGCGCGCCCAGCTGTCAGAGGCTAGGCGGTAGCTGGCCGTCGCTCAACATGAGTTGTCGCTCCTGGTAAGTTATGTGCCGCACTTTTAACTTCAGATTTTGGAGTTTCACTGACGGCCGTTGTTTATTTTGTTCCAGCGTGCCCAGCAGATAGCGACGGTGGGAGTGGCTGGCGGATCTTCCAGTTCCTCGGCCCCTTTTCTCGAGATTGCCTCCCTCCGGGAGCAACTTACCGGTGCGGTGGCCCGCGCGACCCGGGCGGAAGAGGAGCGTGATGCCTGGGTGGCGACTATAGCGGAGCTGCGGCATCGCGGTGAGGAGAGACCTTCTCCAGACATCCTGGAGTTAAGGGTTCTTCTGCAGATGATGAGGAGAGAGGCAGAGAGAGAGAAAGCCGAGAGAAGGTCCGAGCGACAGCGGGATCTGACCGAGAGGAGGGCCTTGGAGGCCCAAGTGAGGGAGCTCCAGCTGGGCCTTCAGGCCGTCGTGTAGAGGCTAGGAGGGATGGAGACGCGCTACGAGAGAGCGCGAGAGTTCGGGGAGCGACTCCGCCAGTCCGGTCGCTTTGCCGCCAGTGGCTTCTTTGCCACGCCAGGGGAGGAGCAGCGAGTCACTGCTGCGGAGCAGGCGCCCAGAGGCGAGGCAGGTGTTACTGCACGGGGATCCCGGAGGCTTCTGAGGGACCCTCACCTCGGGGGAGAGGAGGAGAGTGCCTAGAGAGATGAGTGATGGTGAGGATTGGCGAGCTAGTGGACCCGCCACCTCTCTATGATTGTAGTGTTTGTGACAGCTTATGTAGAATTATGAATGGAGTGATTTGATTTTCTGCTGTTTATTTGTTCTTTTGTGCGTTCCTTCTTCCCTACACTTCTTCTCCTTTGCACTGTTCCCATGTGATAGGTCTGTCGAGACTCCGCCCCAAGCAGAGAATCGCATCTTGTTGTGACCATTTTCCACGGGAATCTGCCGTCGAAGTCAATAATGACGGCCCTAGTTCCTTTTCCCGGATGTTATGTCAAATTTTGCGGACGTCCTCTAAATTATGATAGGGTATCCCTAGACAACATAGGGGGCTAGTCGTCATATTCTTCGTCCAGTCAATCACCCTGTGCGAGCGGTGAAGCGACACATGGGACCGCTTGGGCGGTGCCTCATTGCGAGGGCTATTATTGACAGGTGATGGAGGCAATCTTGGCCCGCACTCCTTCCATTTCTATAAATTCTTGTCCCTTTTATCTTCCCAGGTATATCGAGGACTAACTCGAGGAGCACAAGTTCTTACGGGAGAGGAGGAGTTCAAAATTCTGAGAGTTGGATGGAGGGCGAATCTTCCCATTCCTCGAAGAGAAGCAGGTCTAGTGGTAGTAGTTCCAGGAGGCTTTCAGACCTTGAAGGGCACTTCAGCGAAAGGGCCCCATCTCAACTCGTAAGCCAAGTTTTCTTACCCTTTTCTCATTCTTTCTTCCTTTCTTCCGACCAAACCTCACCCCTATTCCTTGTATGTGTAGGTTGTGATGAAATCACAAATCTTATGGGAGTTGGTAGTAGCAGCGTACAGGGGCCAGATTTTCAGAAGGCGAGGCTAGACGTGATGGGATTTGGTACCTTTCTTCGGATCGAGCCGATCAAGCCCGATCTGGTTCTGATCCAAGCCTTGTGTGAGATATGGGACCCAGTGAGTCGGGCATTCCTGATGCCCTGGGGGCACATGGTGCCCAGCTTGGAGGATGTGGTCCGGATCACAAGCCTGAAGGTAGAGGGCGAGGCAGTGACCGGAGTCACTTACGCGGACTACAGAGAAGGTGCCCAGAAGTTACTGGGTCTGGACCTGGATGGTCGAAAAAACAGGTCGGTAGCTAGGGCGTCCCTGATGGATGCATTAGGGCTCACCGACACTCGTCGGCGGGACGATGAATCCTCAGAAGAGTTCATGGAAAGGATAGAAATAGGATGCCGCGCCGTGTACAGCACAGATTTCGGCGACTGGGAAAGATGCAACATAGATTTGAGGAGATTTCTCCTCTTCCTTTTGGGGAGATTGGTACTGAGCTCGAAAGGTGACGGTATCTAATGTTGCTTCCTGGAGCTGCTGTCAGACCTTGAAAGAGTAGGGTATTATGCCTGGGGAGCCGCCATGCTGGCACACTTGTTTGCAGGCCTTTTCCAAGAAACGGATCGTGAGATGACTGTGAGTGATTTCACACCATTCATCCAGGTATTTTTTTGGTTTTGCTTGTTTTATATTTTTTGTGTTTTTGCAAAGTTCTGATGGCCTGCGCCGAGCAGCTGTGGAGCTATTATTACCTCCCTATGGGGAGAGCTCGGCATTGGCGACCTGCGATGGTGCCGCTAGCCAGGTGGTGGGAACCTATCATGAGTGTGGCACCCCTAACTTACCAACTGATGGTGCTAAGGCGGGAGCTACAGGAGTTCCCTGCAGCGATGGTAAACTGGAGACCCTACTCAGACATGGTCGATGCCGACCAGCCGTGGGTTCTAGCAAGTCGTGCCCGGTTCGGACGGGAACTGTGGATGCACTACCTGAATGAAATCGAGCCGCTTCGGCTACGATTAGTTATGAGGACTTTAGGACTGGCTCAGGAATGGGTGGATACGGCTGCGCCACCTCGTGTCGGGAGAAAGACGCGGGGACCGGCGACCTGTATTGACTGGCGCGTGCGATTCCCCTAACAGTACGAAGACTGGCAACGGGGTGGCACGATTGTAGAATCACAGGCGCGGGATAGCGAGGACTACTTGCGTCTATATAGGACAAAGTACGCAGAGCGGCTCCAACCCCGGGGACTTGTGGAGGTAGGTTTCCCCTTTTCTCTTCTCTTCTTTCTCCTTTTCTTGGTTTTCTGGTGAAAATGCTGACTTGTAAGGCTGCAGGATGTCCGGGATGCCATGATAGCGAATTTACGAACTCGCTTGGCAGAGATGGAACAACAGTCGGGGGATGCCCGCGGAGCTACGAGCGCCTTGGTAGGTGTACAGTACGTTCCTAATTAAAACCCCAGATTCCAGATGTTGGCTGCTAATTCACGCGGTCGTAGCATGCCCAGATTGGCGCGGCTTCCGCAGCGACGGGAGTAGGTGGTACCTCCTCCAGCTTGTGGATTCCTACCTCAGAACTTGACTTGCTTCATGAGCAACTTGCTCACGCCACGCAGCGTGCTGCGGAGGCAGAAGGGATGCTCCGTATACATGTAAAAGTTTCAGTGTTGAGTTCTCTTTGTTTATACCTTATCGTGTATCTGAGATGGTACACTTGGCAGGAAAAGGAGACGGAAGAAGCGCTTGGCCAAGCTGCGCAAAAGGAGGCTAGGATAGCAGAACTGGAGAGGGAACTGCGGCGTCATCCTGATGACGACTCTTCCAGGGATGCTATGGAACTGAGGATCACTCTCCAGTTGGAGAGGGAAGACCGCGAGAGAGAACGTGCAGAGAAAGAAAGAGACGCGGAGAGAGAAAGAGCCAACAGTTTGGCTGAAAGGGAGGAACGAAGGGCCATGGAGGCCCAACTATTCGAACTCTGAATCATTCTTGGTCTTGCTGAACAGTGACTGAGAGATGGTGAGGAGCGCTACCGAAAAGCACGAGAGCGTGGCTTTCGTGTTGGTAGCTTCTCTGCTGCTTCCGTAGATCAACGCCGGGATGCGGGAATAGGAAGAGGAGTACAGAGTGGTAGGAGTACCGCTTTTCGTAGTTGGGTAGCACCTTTGAGAGTGTTTTGTCCGGAGAGTAGTGGGACGAGTGATGCAGAGAGAGAGGGCGAACTTGATGTAATTTTATTGGTTTTTTAGAATAAAATACAAGGTTCGGTTTGTTCAGTTTTTCACCTATACTTTTGTTGCCTGAATCCCTGCACACATCACTGAAACAAACAAATCAGAATTTCTGTTCTGACTTGGCCCCTTGCTCAATAAGCAAATGGTCACTGTGACTATCCTTGATAACTGGTCAAGGGGCCAAGCCTTTATTTAACGAAGGCAAGGGAAAGATACGGTGATGATAAATGCGACAGGCAAGCACACGAATGCAAGCGGTATTAAAAGTGAGATGCTGCACGCAAACGTAATCATGCAAAATTGATTTGTTTTCTTTTTTTTTATATATATTTGGCATTTTTTTGTTTTATCATAAAAATATTTTTTTTTGTTTGCAAATATGTACATTTTCTCTTTTCCATTTTTTTTGCTTTTATCATTTCAATTTTTTTTTTATTGCTAATGCCCGGCAAGCACCCAAATGGCACCTGACCTTCGTGAGAACAGGGGTTTCTTACTAACCTCCCAAGTATCCTAAGTGCACATCTAGGTTGATTTGGGCCTCTAGACCCCTCGAATGATGATCCCGCCGGCTAAGACTTACCCTGATGACAATACCGTCATGCCATGCTTAGGCTCCCAGTCGCTTCCGACCACAGGGATTCACCCAAAAGGTGTTTGAGGTAAATGATTTGCCCGACCCGGGTCTATTTCCTCACAACTCTAGATGGTATATGATGGAACACCCTGGAACCCTAACGACCAATCGCGCGACGCTGACCCGGAATCAGACGCCGTCGCACCCATAGGTGACGCGCTTGCATTGGCCTAAGCCCGAGGTTAAACAAGAAGACATCAAGGTGGTAAACAGGGGTCTTGACCAGCCAGAAACACGGAGACTCTTTCGCAGCGATAGCTTTTGCTTTTCAAAGTAGACAACTAAATGTGTATATTAAAATAAGGTCGCAGACCCTAGGCAGTTTTCACCCTTCAGAAACTACATCGAACCTTCATCTTTAGAGGGAGAAGGAAGAGCGTAGGGGATAAACCTCCTGAAAGGACCGGCAAAGCCGTTAACCCGGCGAGCGAATAAGGGCCCATCAACTCTTTCCTTTCAGACAACTTCAGACCAAATCTCGAGCATTTACATTCCACGGCCCCCTTTGTGGATTCAGACTTTTGCTTTGAGGGGTTCCGTTTATCGCACCAGGCACGGTCATGACCAGGCTTTTCTCTTGATTTTGATTTTGTATTTCTTTTTGTGAGGGAGATATAGTCGTTTGACGTTTGTGGGCTCCCTTTTCGTATGCCTGCGGGGACACTGCCCTCTTCTCGTGCTCTGATCGATGCTCGAGGAAATGGATCCTACTCTTGCCCTTGGGGTTTGAGTTTCGGTTTCTCATGCTCAGCATTTTAAGGGCGCCGACTGTCTCATTTGGTCGAAGAGAAAAGAATAAAGATTACAGCTTCCGGAGATCTTCTGGGTGGGGCCCCACCGTAGGTGATGCTGCCAACTTTTTTGAATAAAATACATAAGTGAACACATGTTAGCTTCCTTCGAGCGAGCATAGGCCGACGTGGCCGGACAGGGGTCTCCACGGTTCTGGCAAACCAAGACCCGGTGCCTACCAAGCCTTAATGGGCCCTATCCTAACATGAAGGTTAAATGCAGGGACTTAACTATATGGTGACTGCCAGGCATCGGCATTTTGAATTTTCCATATTTTTAGTGGTTTTCAATATTTCTTTGTTTTTGATGTTTTTTATCTTTTCATCATTTTTTTTGTTTTGTGCTAAGGGTAGTATTTCTTAAGATAAAGCCCATTCCAAGGGTGGGATAACTCGGTCCCTTCGGCGTTGATTAGCTTGTAGGCGTTGCCAGGATGCACGGCTTGAATTACAAATGGTCCTTCCCAATTGGGTTGGAGTTTAGAACGCGGCCCTCCAGGTTTGACAAAAATTCTTTTTACTACCATCTCACCGACTTTGAATTTTCTCTCAACGACTTTCTTTTGGTAAAAGCGAGCGAGTCTATTTTGATACACACGCACGTGTTCGGCAGCGGCCAGTCGCTTCTCATCTAAGAGTTCCAACTGGGCGAGGAGTGAATTACGACGATCGTCGAGGGGAAATTCCTCGTCCAATTGTACCCTGAGAGAAGGGATCAGAGTCTCGTACGGGACTACCGCTTCCATACCATAAGTGAGGGCAAATGGAGTCTGCCCGGTGGGGGTACGGATTGAAGTGCGATAGGCCCATAGGGCTTCGATAAGCTTTTCTGGCCAGTCTGAAAACTTACTAGACTCGTAGGTTTTTTTGATGATTTTGAGCAATGTTTTATTGGTGGCCTCCGCTTGGCCGTTACCTTGTGGGTAATAAGGCGATGAATGATGCAATGCAATTGCGTACCTTTTGCAGAGGTCCTGTAGGTCCTGAGAAATGAACTGTGGCCCATTGTCGGTGACGATCGTGCTTGGGACGCCGAATCTGGCGAGGATGTTCTTCATGATGAACTTGCAGACTGTTGACGCCTTGATTTCTGCGTAAGCTTCGGCTTCGGCCCATTTGGTGAAGTATTCCGTCGCAGTAAGGATGAAAGATTTCTGCTTGGTGAGGGAATTGGGATCACCTAGGGGACCAATGATGTCGAATGCCCACATGGAGAAAGGCCATGGGGAGGATATTGGATGAAGTGAGGAAGATGGTGAATGGATTTTATCGGTGTGAAGTTGACACTTGACACACCTACGGACATAGACAGCACAATCTTCTTCCATAGTGGGCCAATAAAAGCCTTGGCGAATGATCTTCTTGGCGAGCATCTGACTATTTACGTGGCCACCGCACACACCCGAGTGCGTCTCTTCTACACATTTCCAAACTTCATCGTCACCAAGACATCTTAACAGAATACCAGTAAGGCTCCTCCTATAGAGTAGACCTCCAACCAAAGTATATTTCTGAGCCACCCTTCTTATGGCTTTCTTGTCCTCTGTGGTGGCCCCTTCAGGATAAGACTGATCTTGACAGTATTTGGCGATTTCATAGAACCATGGTTTCTCTTCATCAGCCAGTTCTTCTTCGACCTCTGCCAACATGATTTCCCTCTTCTCAAGGATATCTTCCTGCAGGATCTTCCTTGCTATCCTGTCTTTGATGTTTACGTAGGAAGCATCATCGATTGCAGGAGCATGAAGTTTGTAGATGGAAATGGACTTAAACCATCTTCCTAGAGGGAACCTTATGGATGATGCCAACGAAGCAAGGGCATCGGCGAGAATATTCTGATGACGAGGGACATGAACAAAGATCAGTTTGGCGAACAGTTTGGCAAAGGCAGCAGTGAGTTCTTGGTATGGCTTGAGTTTGGGATCACGAGTGCGATATTTAGTGAGCACCTGACGAAGGATGAGTTGACTATCACCTACGACTCGCAACTCAATGATACGAAAAGAATGGGCGAGTTCTAGGCCAGCTAGAAGAGCTTCATATTCAGCTATATTGTTGGTGACTGGAAATTTGAGTTGGTATGCCAATGGGAATGTGAGGCCTTCAGGCGACAGGAGGGCGATGCCGATTCCTCTCCCTTGAGAATTCAGAGCTCCATCAAAATATAGCGTCCACATTGGCTCATATGGTTGGTTGATGGACATTAGTTCCTCATCTGGAAACTCTGATTGGACGGGATCGAACTTGGGAAGAGGATGGTGAGCGAGAAACTCGGCTATGGCATAGCCTTTAATCGCCTTTTGCTGGATGTAGGTGATGTCGAACTGAGAGAGAAAACTTTGCCAGCGTGCTAGCCTATCCGTAAGGACGGCTTTCTCCAGAAGGAATTTGATAGGATTCATCCGAGCAATCAAGTGGACCTCATGAGCCAAGAAGTAGTGTTTCAATTTCTACACTACCCAAACGAGGGCAGCACAGGTTTTCTCCATGCCGGTGTACTTCTGCTCACAGGGATTGAGAAGTTTGGACAAGTAATAGGTTGCCCGTTCCTTGCCTTCTTCATCAGCTTGTGCGAGGACGGCTCCCACGGAGTCGTCCAAGACTGAGACGTAAAGGATCAGAGGTTTTTCTGGTTTGGGTGGAATGAGAACGGGTGGACTAGCCAGATATTCCTTCAACCCTTCAAAAGCTTTCTGACATTTAGAATTCCAGTGGAATTCTACTCCTGGCTTGGTCAACTCGTAGAGAGGTCTACACCTTTGTGAATGTTGGGACACAAACTGACGAATAAACTGCAACCTCCCGATTAAACCTCGGACTTCCCTCAAATTCTTGGGAGGCGGCATATCCCTGATGGCCTTAGCTTTGTCGGGATCTATCTCGATCCCTCTTTTGCTCACAATGAACCCCAGCAATTTACCTGACGACACACCAAACACACACTTTTTCGGGTTCATTTTCAATTGGAACTCTCTTGACCTTTGCAAGACCTTAGCCAAAACTTCTGGATGTTCCATCCTGGTCCTTGATTTCACCAATAAGTCATCTACATACACTTCCAGATATATGTGCATCATGTCATGAAATATGGCCATCATCGCTCTTTGGTAAGTAGCTCCAGCATTCTTTAATCCGAATGTCATGACCACGTAACAATATGTTCCCCAAGGGGTAGTGAATGACGTCTTTTTCTGATCCTCTTTTGCCAAACGAATTTGATTGTATCCTGAAAATCCATCCATGAAAGAGAGGGTTTCGTAGCCTGCCGTGTTATCAATCAGCACATCAATGTGAGGTAAGGGAAAATCATCCTTTGGACACGCGCGGTTAAGGTCCCGGAAGTCGATGCAAATCCTGACTTTCCCATCTTTCTTCATGACCGGGACAATGTTCGCCACCCATTGAGGATAAAGGACGACTCTAATGAACCTGGCTTTGTGGAGCTTATCGACCTCTTCCTTCATTTTCAAAGCCATCTGAGGGTGGAAACGCCTTAACCTTTATTTTACCGAGATGGACCCTGGTTTTAGGGTTAAACGGTGTTCGACCAAGGTTGAATCCAGACCCGACATATCCTCGTAGCTCCATGCAAACGTGTCCTTATATTCCTTGAGGACCTCAATTAATTCCTCTTCTTCAGAGGGTGGTAGGTTGTCACTTATGAGGATGATCCTAGAGTCTTCCTCAATTCCCAAGTTGACTTCTTTGGTGGATTCTTCTACGGCGGTTGACGGCTCGTCGAATCTCCTCATTCCACTAGCGTATGCACCCGCTGCATCCTCATATTGTTCACCCTCATCTTCAGTGGGGCATTCTTCATCCGTGATCTCGTAGACGCCATACCCTTCATCAGGTGCACAGTCGCCCTCGCATTCTATTTCAGGTAGCTGGATGGGATTTTCTAACAACTGGGGGATGGCAAGAAGGGCCTGACACCTGGCGGCCAAATCCAGAAGGAATCGACGAGGGATCTATCTCCCCTAGGACTTCTTCCTAGGTACTACCCTCGGCCTATCATTCCTAGATTGACTGACAATATTTACAGAAGAAGAGGAAGACGAAGAGGATGGTGTAGAATGTACAGGAGAAGATCCCTCAGAGGAGGGGTAGAAAAGGTCGCTCATCGGACCTTGGACGGGTGGTCCGCAAGGCGGTACGCACCCGTGGGAGATGTAGGAGGTTTCCTCAACGAAGATGTGTTGTTGGGGAGTTTGAAAATTGACGTTTTTTTTTATTTTCATTTTTAATGACAAAGCAGTGAAAAGAGATTGGAGGGAGAGAAAAGGGGTTATGGCTAGAGGATTGTGAGGCTCATAGAGCAGATCATGGTTGAAGACCTGGCGCGGGTTGAAAAGCCCGCGCAGGTATGTAAGCAGAGAAGGGGACCTGGGAAGATCATCAGACAATTGTCTGGCCCATGAAGAAGATATCAGCAAAGGCTGAGATGAGTGGATGGAGAAGATGGCGGCTAATGAGCCGTCAACGATGATGCTGAGGACGGATGAAGATCCGTCGATGACAGGGTCCTTCTGGCGAGGACGAGGATAGTTGGGAACCTTGGCAAGAGTGGTAATATTCTCTGGTGTTTCGGAGATCAACGGTGGTCCTTCAAGCTGCGGAGACGAGAACATCCTTTCTAGTGCAACGGAAATGTCCCGTATGTCGAACCATTTGTCCCATTCGCATTCTGGATCTTTGATCTTGCCTCTTTTGGTGATCCTCGGACATTTTTCAGCCAAATATACAGCATGTGATCCCCCATATGCTTCCCGTGGGTAATCTCCCATCTGAACAACGGGTCCTCTGCTGAAGTGGTTTGATAGAGTCCATGTGAGGGGCTCCCAATCCGCCTTGAACGGTCCTTTGAAGCCTAGGCCAAACCTACGGTTCGGCCTAATTTCTTTTGGCGGCTTGAGCATACCCTGTAACTGTGCGCCCAGACCTTTTCCCTGTTGATAGCCGATGTTCCTCATAATCTCCCAACCTTTGGAGTGAAAAGGGAGACATGATGTTGCGGTTGCCCTGACCGGCTCCTTTGGTGCTAGTGGAATGTGAGAGGGATCACGCACGTCCAGCAGTGATAGTATGGGCTGATGAGACGGCCAAACAGAAGGCATAGAGGTGTTGATAGCATCCACTGTGTGAAGGACAGGTGTACTGACCACTTTAATAATCCTCCCTTTGTAAGGAAACTTCAGACACTGATGGTTGGTGGAAGGCACAGCGTCCATGGCTTCGATGTAAGGGCGACCCAGTATAGCCTTAAATGTGGGGTCCATGTCGAGGACATGGAATTCCGTAGGAATTGACATGGGGCCTAGTTCTGCCTTCAGGATAATCATCCCCTGCGGCGGCCTTTTGCTATTGTCATAGGCCGTGACCGTGATCGAGGAAGGTCTTATTTGTTCCTCGTCGATCCCACACAACTGAAGAGTGCACATGGAGATCACATTTATGGACGCACCCGTGTCCACAAGACACGGGTTTATGGATACCCCATTAATTTTTATTGAAATGCACAATGCATATTTTCGAGCTTCCTTGGGAGCGAGCTCGTAGTTGTGGAACATGATGGGCGGTTGTGTGTCTGTTGGGGTCAGGACGGTCGAAATCTTTTCTACAGGGAGGTCCTCGTTCACCATGACCCTTTGAAGGTACTCCATTAAGGCTGCCTGGTGGGATGTGGATCTTTGAAGTAGCTCCAGGATGGAGATCCGAGCAGGTGTCTTATCCAGGTGTTTCAATAGATCATACTGTGTTCCCGGGATAGCTCTTTCTGGTTGTTCTCCATCATCCTTCTCTGGCTGAGATAGCTCAGGATTCTGACTGTTGTGGGGGAAAACCCTGTGGAAAATCCTTCCACTCCGGAGCACCAATGCCTGCGGCTTTTGTACCTCTGTGGGGGTAGCAGTGGGTTTTAACAGGGGTTTGAGGGGTAGTAGTGGAGGAATGGTTGATGAAGCAGGGGTGATGACGGGAGCAGGGATTCTGATGAGGGGTTTGTTAGGTGGAGGTATGGTGGAGGTAGAGGGGATATCGCGCGGATTATGAAGGATAAGGGGCTTGGAAGGTGGAGGTGGAGGTAAGGTTTGAAACGGGTAAGGGTTTTGAGGTGGATGGTGGGTGATGAGTGGTTTTGAAGGCATTAGTGGTGATGTGGTGGAGAAGGACGGGGTTATGTATGGTTGACGGATGATAAGGGGTTTAGAAGGCGTAGGGGTAAATGTGGTAGAGGTGGATGGTAAAGTGGGGGAGTGAGAGAAGGTGAGAGGGTGTGAAGGCGTAGTGGAGAGTGTCGGTTGATAGGAGGTCGGAGTACGGATGAGAGGGCGTAATGGTAGTGGAAATGGTGATGGTGATACTGACGCGGGTTGATGAGAGAGAGGTGCTACCCGGGCAAGGCAAGGGTGTTGCATGATGATAGGGTTGGAGGTAGAAAGAATGGAGGTACTTTCCCGGTGCCACACCTGCTCTCTCCCGACTTCCGGGAAGGAGGAGATGGGGTTAACCTGATGATTGGGCTGTTGGTGCTCTGGTAATGGATTCTGGATTATTCCCATGTCGGGCTGTTGTTGTGGGGCCTGCTGAGGCTGTTGTTGTTGTTGTAGTTGCTGCTGCTGCTGCTGTTGTAACTGCTGCTGTGGCCTCTGAGGAGGTCTCCTAGCCTTGATAGCCGCGACGTACCGTCTCATCTCATCCCAATCTATTTGATGTTCATCATTCATATCATGGATGTAATCTTTGAAATAGAAGCAGTAATCCACTGTGTGTCCCGGCTGCCTGTGGTAGACGCAGTATTTGGAGGTATCAACATTGGGGGGCCACGCGGGCCTTTCTCAGGGTAGGGCGAGTTGGTTTGATGCCATGAGGGCATTAAAAATGTCTGCTAAGGTTTCCGGCAATGGTGGATAGTAGGCTCTTTTGGGACCGAGCGGCCTCCTTTGTTGCTGTTGGGGACCATAGTTCCCTGGGGGTGGAACTTGGTTGTACTGAAGCGGTGGTTGTTGTTGCTGAGGTTGTGGTTGTTGTTGCTGGGGTTGGCGCAATGGAGGCACATTATCCTGGGGTGGATTATTTTGGGGTGGAGGACGAAGAGGGAAAGGACCTGGTTGAAGGGGAAGTCGGGGCATTTGTGGAGGCCTTGGGTTGACTGCATAGTTGGCATTGTTGACCGCACTGACTTGCTCATTTGTCACGACCCCTTCTGTGGCTCCGCCCGGGACACCAGCGCCTATCTTTCTGACCACTTTGGGCTTCGGTGACTCAAACATGTTCATGATGGGGGAGTCTTTTAGCTGGGTTTGGATGTATCGGGCCCTTTCATAGAGTTCCTCCATTGTAGTAAGTTTATTCATGGCCAGGACGTGTCTGAACTGTGGGGTTGCATTAGACACAATCATCTTCACTTGTTCGGGCTCGGAGAGGGTATCCCTTATTCTTTCCACCAGAGACCTCCATCTATCAGCATATCGGACAAAATCCTCGTCGGGTTTCATCTTTTCGGCCACTAGGTCGGTAATGGAGAGTGAGGGACCGACCCTATCCCTATATTTCTGCAAGAATCTTCTCTGGACTATTTCAAAATTCTCGGCCTCGTGGGGCTCCAGAGAATAGAACCACTCAAGCGTGGGACCATCCAATGATCTCCGAAAGAGGTATGCCAGGGACCTCTGATCGTTTTGCCAGTAAGAGGACTCATACATGAAATCCTTGAGATGAATGAAGGGGTTGCCGGTACCATTGTATCTGCGGTACGTGGGCATTTCGGAGGGAGGAAGATGAATGACGGGAAGGATTGGCAAAGCAACCTCCGGGGTGGCTTTCACGTCCACCATCCTTCTCAGATTTTGAAACTGCTCGTCCATGCGGTTGAACCTATTGAGGAGCGATTGGGCGAGCTCCTCTGGGGGTGAAGGTGGCACTTGCGACTGGGGGAGAAACTGTCTCCCGGAGACTTGAGGGGGGAACCCCGAATGAGAGGGAGCTGTCGGACCGCCGACAGTTGGCCCTGGCTGAAGCGGCGTGTGGGGAACAACGGGAGTTTGAGATTGTGACGGGAACTGGAATGAGGGTGGTTGTTGGCTCGCTTGTCCTTGAAGCGAGGGAGACTGGATGGCTTGCGCCAATGAGGGAGATGGAATGGCCTGCACGGACTCTTGGAGAGGTGCGATGGCCGGAGTTGATTCCTGGGGCGTGGGGGAAACAGATTTCCCTTTTAGAATGGCCTGGAAGGCCCGGAGCTGTTCAGAGGTAAGCTCCGTGTTGGCGAGGACGCCCAGTAAGGAAGTGATATCCTGTGGCGGGGACGTGTCCCCGGCAATAACCTGCACCTCATGCGAGGGGTCATGAGAAGGACCCGAGTCCATAGCATAGACTCGTGGGTCGGCTGTCAAACCACGACTAGGGTGGTTTTCCTCAGAAGACTCGTGAGACATGCTCACAGTTTTCCCAGAACGCAAAAACATACACTAGCAAGTAGGTAGCAGAGATTATCAAACAAGTGGATGCCTTTACGCCCTTTTTTGTGTTTTAATTTTGATGATTTTTTGTATTTTTAGCGAGATCCGAAGTTCACACAAAATGGGGACCCTAGTTTATTTTTGTTGCACCGCCGTGTCAGCTAGGGTCTCTCGTCTCACCACGAATGAAATGACTAACTCTGGGGAACTTCAATGGTACAACCAGCCCAGTGAACGAAGAGGAGATTCTTCGATGTCGGGGACTTACGGAGGTCCCAGTGTAGGAGATTCTAGTCCGTTGAGAGGAATTCCCAAACGGAGAGTCCTTCCTTCACCGGGAAAGGGTGATCCTCAAAAAAATGAAAAAAAGGATAGAAAAGAGGAATGGATGTATGCAATGGAATGCTGACAGATATATGGAGTGGGAAAATAACAGAAATAACAGACATATAATAAACAAAGAACCAATCAAAACTGACGGTGCTGCCGTGAGCACAACGGGGGCGCGCGCGGGCGCGAAGGTGGAGAGGCACGGATGGTGCCGAACTTGCAAGGGTAGCCGAAAGGAAGCAGTAGAGGTCCCACCGTGATCGCCAATCTGTGAGCGACGTCACGCGGTTCGGGGAAGAGCGGAGAAGGATGCGGAGCGCGCGCAGGCTCCTCTTTTCTTTCTTTTGGTGTTTGTTTGCTGCAACACAGAAATAAGAGAAGGGGGAGAAGGGGTCACCACGGGAGATTGCTCCGGTGGGGCGAGCAGGACAAGTGTGATATAGCAAAATATGGGGGTTAAACGACCATAGCGGGAAGTGACTCGCCGCGGCCTCGGGGGGACGGGAATGGTGCAAAAATTAAATAACAAGAATTGAAACAGGCCATTGGGGAAGTGACTCGCCGCGGCCTCGAGAATATGAGCAGATAATAAGATGACAGAATATGAAGAGAATACAAAGAGCGGGAATTTAAACGGCCATTGGGGAAGTGACTCGCCGCGGCCTCGATGATAAGAGCAGAATATAACAGAATATAAAGAGAATATAAGAATGGAAATTTAAACGGCCATTGGGGATGTGACTCGCCGCGGCCTCGATGATATAAGCAGAATATAAGAAAACATAAAGAGATTATAGGAATAGAAATTTAAACGGCCATTGGGGAGGTGACTCGATGCGGCCTCGATGATATAAGCAGAATATAACAAAAATATAAAGAGATTATAGGAAACAGAAATTTAAACGGCCATTGGGGAAGTGACTCGCCACGGCCTCGATGACAAGATGTGATCGCCAGGGCCCAAAGGACCCCAAAATAAGAAAGTGATCGCGCCTACCTCGAGAGCGGGAGATGGCGGGTTGCTTCTTCCTCTCCCTTCGGCCGACCGACGGAGAGGGCTTTCCTCGGTTACCCTTGCAAAACAACGACAAACAAGTAACAAGTGGATTAGAAAGATGAAGGTGTAGTATTCAAATCCTTGCGATAAAAGTAACGAAATGATGGCAAGACACACACCTAGTTGGTGTTATCTTTTAAACCCCTCTCGGACTCGAGTGGGAGAAAAATGAGATGATGGATGCAAGAAGTATAAGAGAAGAGGCGCCCTTGTGAAGGGGGATAGAGGATGCAGTATGATGAATGTAAAGAACTATGAAGAAGAAGGGGAAGAAAAGGCTTATTGGATGAGCCGAGGGTGAAATCCGGTGGAGCTCCGGCAGCGTGGGGACGACGTGGAAGCGCGGTGGATGAAGACGACCTTCCTCTCGCGAGCGTGGGCACCCGAGAAGCCGGCAGAACCTCCACCTACAAAAGACCCGACGGGTTAGAAAATGACTCCGTAGCCTCTGGGCTCCGGCAGCCTATCGGATCACTGCTTAGCTCCCCCAGAACTGAGGGGGTGGGCCTCTATTTATAGGGCTCCGGAGGGTGGAGGCGTCCAGGACCCTGGACACCTCCATCAGGGCTGAAATAATATTTTATTCTATTTTTATATATTTTTTTAGAATACTTTTGTGGAGGTGTCCAGGGTCCCGGACGCCTCAAGTAGGTCCACCGAAAACCGACGACGGCCGCACGCGGTTTGGCACAACGCGTGGTTTTGTGAGCGGCGCCTCGTGATTCAGAAATGGGCGCGTCCAGCTGACTGGACGTCTCTATAATTTGGATTTTTTCACACATGACAAACCGTCGTTCGGTGGCCGGCGCCCGTAAGGGTTTTGATGGAGGCGTCCAGGGGCCTGGACGCCTCCAAAAATATATTATTTTTTATTTTTCTTTTGTCTTTTATACCAGGGCTGGCAATTTGATTTTTTTTATTTGTTTTTTATGGAGGCGTCCAGGGGCCTGGACGCCTCCATGAATATGTATTTTTTATTTATTTTATTTTTTTATGCCAACTGGCATTTTATAAATATTTATTATTCTTAGTTTTTATGGAGGCGTCCAGGGGCCTGGACGCCTCCATTAAAATAAATATATTTTTATTTATTTTCGGGCCCTGAGAAAATAATGAAATAATAAAATAAATTAAAAAAGATGGGGGCGTCCAGGGGCCTGGACGCCCCCATTAAGACCCACCCGGGTCGGCAAATAAGGCGTCGGCGACCGCCCGGTAGACCCCCCTTCTTGATTTCGGAACCTCCTGATGCGTCCGACTGGTGTTGATGCCGTCCGAATGCCGTGACGAGACGATTCCGGATGCCGAAAAAGGTAGAAAAAGACCCGAGAAAAGGAAGCACTCGAGTGATTCAAAATGCATAAGCCGTTGCGGGGCGTTATATAGTAATATGAGACTTTCTCAGGAGGCGTCAAGAATGGCGTGTCTACACCAGGTAGCACAGAAGTCTAATTCTGTAAACCATGGTAATTCTGGGTGTGGCATTGCACCAAACTCTGTACATCTGTTATATTCTGTTATTCTGTTATTCTGTAAACTCTGTTAATTCTGTTAAATCTGTTATTCTAATAATTTGTAGCTTGGTTATTTTGATAATTTAGATTTTCTGCTAGATTGCTTATATTTATTGGAACTCTGTTATATTCTGGCCAATTCTGAAGTTATGTTCATCTAAGTATCTGTCCTTGTTATATTCTGATAGCTTGTCCTTGACTCTACATGGGAATTCATCCCTATTTCTCTTGAACTCATAACTGCCTTTGACTTTAATATTCGTCTTTCCCGTTAGATTGATCATCATGATTTTCTAGTTCCATGCCTTGCATCGTCATGAACATGTGAATTGGCTAATCACTTATATCCTGCTTGATGAGAGATGTAATTCCTACTGAGCGTTTCGCTCACCAGCCTATTTTCGACATTTTTCAGGTAATGACATTGAAGATAGTCCATCAGATGGGGAAGGGCAAGAGTGTTGAGCGTTATGGAAGATTCGAGGTGGTGTCTTTTACTTTCCTTGAGTCTTTTCCCTTTAATAAAGTACTTGAGTCTTTTCTTTCTCTCATGTAAGTGGAGTCCAGTGATGTAATTGACATTTGATTATCAATAAAGATTATATTTTTCCCATATGGTCTGGCCTTGGAAATTTTGTGTCTTATGTATGCTCTGATTATTCACGACCGTATCACTGCCACGTTCCGAACTACACGTTCCGCTGTTATCGATTCGGGGTGTGACAACACGGTCGAGGAAGCACTCGAGGCGGCGACTGGAACCCCCTCGCTTGAGGTAAGCCAAACCCCAAAAAAACCCAATTTTAAATTCTTTTTAGACCATGCATGCGGGTAAAATAGGAAGGGAATGGGTTAGGGAAACCATTGGAGACATGTATAGGCACTTGGGGCCATTTCTAGAGCTTGGGGAAATGGGTTGAGCACGGCCCATACGGCGAGTGCCTAATGGTCGTTCCAGCGACCGTTAGGGCGCCAGACAGTCTATCCCAGACCGTTAAGGCCAGAAAAATGGTCAAGAGTGACCGTTAGGGTTCTGAGGGTAGATTTTGATTTCTTTTCTTTTTTTTCTTTTTTTAATGCAATGCATGACTTATTAAACTACATGGATGACTGACCTTGACTGTTAAAATGCAGGGAAAGCGACGGACGAGGATATCGTGGCTGCAGGTCCGAGCAGTGTACCTGGCACTACTGGACTTGCAGAGAGACAGACTGGCTGCGATGGGGTTCGTGAAGTTCCTTGGGATAGAGGTGATGAGGCTAGACACAGCCCTACTCTACGCACTCCACGACTGGTGGTATCCAGTCAGCAAGGCGTTCTTGTTCCTGTGGGGTCATATGATCCCCTGGCTAGAGGACGTGGCACAGATCACGGATTGACAGATCACGGAGCACCTATGATGGGGATGACGTACGTGACTACCGGGAGTTGGCATGAGAGCTGCTGGGATTGGAGCTGACGACGCCGGGACACCACTCTTCCATGTTGGCGCGAGCGAACGCCTGGGATTGAGAGGAGCGGCCATAGCCGTGGGAGAGCTGCCAAAGGAGCACCTAGGGAGGCTGACGGATCGAGCCAGAGAGAGAGTGGCTGCGGGACCAGGTCCCGAAGTAGACATCGTCCTTCGTCACTTCCTGATGCTGATGTTCGGGAAGCTGATCTTCGCGACGAGGGCAGACGGAGTGAACTGCAAGCTCCTCCCTTTACAGAGGGACCTAGATGGAGTTGGGGAGTATGCATGGGGCGCGACTTCACTAGCCTTCCTATTTGACCCCCTCAGCACCACCGACCGGCAGCCGATGTTGGGAGGGCTCTCACCACTACTTCAGGTAACCCTTCTACCTTAAATGCTTGTGCAATTACATGATTATACAACTTGCTATATGCTGACATTTGACAATGCAGGTATAAAGCTACATGTACCTCCTAGGCCTAGGGAGAGGGAAGTAGGTACTGTTGTGTGGGAATGGCTGATCTAGAGGGGAGGGGTGAATAGATATGCCCCTCTTTTTCAGATACAAAAAGACTGCAGCAGAATAAAAGCACCTACCAAGAAATGCAGGAACCTAAAACATAAGATGCAGGGATGAAGATGAGCAACGAGCCTAGACAAGCATCTAGCGTAAGGCAAACATACAACCAAACCACTTGGACAGGGATATTAAGGTGGTTCAGACTCAAACCCGAGTCCTACGTCCACCCCTCACTCAAACCAAGTGAGGCTTCCCTAGTGCTACAACACTAAACCGCTGATACACAGCTTACGGCACACAAGGCCAACCACAGATCAGAGACACCCTCTGTCTGTCTTGCTACAGAACCAGGTAGGCACTGAACACCCAGACGAGAGCACACCTTCGTCTGTCTTCCTACAATAACCGGTAGGGATGGTTCACAGTTTGTCAAGAACAAATAGAAAAGGAACAATGGAAAAACTTCAGACAGAGTGACTGAAACTCAGGCCAAGAGAGAATGTTTCTATCTGAGAGATGGAGGGCTCGGTCTGCTGCTTTCAAAACACTTGCTACTTTCACGATGACTTTTCTTTGTCGGACAAGGAGCATGAGGAAGAGGAGCTACGGTTCAGCTTCTAATCTTCAATAGATGGCCTTCGGCTTTTCTCTTTCTTCTCCTTCTTCTTCTTCTTCTTCTCCTTCTTCTTGTTCTGGACATAGGTGGCTTCTTGTGCTCTTATTCTTTTCTTCAAGGGATGCCTGCAACAATAGCTTCTTCTGTTACATCTTTTTTCCAGTCACACACCTTCTTAAGGCACACCTCCGACTATCTTTCTCATTGGCTCGGGTTGCTTTTTGTTCTGTGTACCATTCTAGGACCATATCTCATTGGTTGACAGCAGAAAGGTGGTCCTGACAAGAGTCATGTCCTAGGTATGGACACTGACATGGCTTCCTCCAAAAAGGTGTTCAGGTAGGGTAATGATGGCAGACATGGGAACTTCTTGCAGACCTCGAAATCCATGTTACTTCCGGTTTACGGTTCGATTTTAATCCTCTGGAAATCCTCAGAATCGTTGCAGGTAGAGTAGAGAAAAGAGATAGAGATATTCAATGGAGTTGATGCAGCAATGTGCGAACATTCACCTTTTTCCAGCTCGGTACAGTCATACTCTCTCTTCTCTTCTCTGCAGTCCCTCTGCTTGCCTTCTCTGCTCCCTTCTGCTTGCTCTCTCTATGGCCTTCTACTATGGTGGCTCGGACTGCTATAGTGCTCGAACTCCTTCAGAAGCTCGGACTGCTACAATAACTCGGCCTTCTCCAACATTAGCTCGGATTGCTACAATGCTCTGACTGCTACAGTGCTCGCGCTTCTTCAAAAGCTTGGACTGCTACAGTAGCTACGCCTTCTCCAGATTTAGCTCGGACTGCTACAGTAGCTCGGCCTTCTCAACCTTTAGCTCAGACTGCTATAGTGCTCGGACTTCTTCAGAAGCTCGGATTGCTATAGTAGCTCGGCCTTCTCCAGCTTTAGCTCGGACTGCTACAGTAGCTCGGCCTGCTACAATGCTCGGGTTGCTACAGTGCTCGGGCTGCTACAGTGCTCAGAGTGCTGCAGTAGCTCGGTTTGCTGCAGTGGCTCGGCCTTCTTTAGCTTTAGCTCGGACTGCTACAGTAGCTCGGCCTACTACAGTGCTCGGAGTGCTACAGTAGCTCGGTTTGCTACAGTAGCTCGGCCTTTAGGACTGGCTCGCTGCATTGATGCCATAAGTGTTGCAGACGCCAGACAGAACCTTGTTAAAAAGGTGTCGACTCCTGGTGTCGACATTCTTCCTCTGGTTGTCCCCAGACAGAACCTTGATAATTAAGAGTCGACTCCAGGTGTCGACTCTTTTCCTCTGGATTTCAGAAGTCTGCTGATCTTGAGAAACTTAATGTTCTGCCTTCTGGGAAATTTTACATATGAACTTAGCTTCACACCAGTCATCAGAATGCTTGAAAAGAGTTGAATTGAAGTAGCTTGGGCTCATTCATTGGGCTTCATCTCTTGCAGTTTCTGAACTATCTGTTACGAGAGTTTCAATATAGGAATTTTGCATTAACATTGTCAATAGTCAAGAGATGAGAATGCTAATGACTCATAGTGTTAGAAATCATCAAAATCACAGGGACACAACATTCTCCCCCTTTTTGATGATGGCAACACTGTGAGTCATTAAATGACAATGTGACCCAATTACAAAGAGAGAGAACAATTCTCCCCCTTACCATGTGATTCTCCCCTTTCATGAAAACTTTCATGCATCTCTCCCCCCTTACATGAGTCAACAGACAACTCTCCACCTTTGTCATTAGCAAAAAGGAGGGACTAGAAATGGTGGAGAGAATTCAGAGCAAGGATGAATTTGACAGAAAAATACAAGAAGATCAGAGCCAGTACAAGTATGAGGGATTTTGGAGAAATACAACCTATCAGAAAAGTTGAGGATTTGATAATGCAAGAAATTTCACAATATGGTACTAATCTCATAACATAGAGAGTTGGCATTTTTAGAGTCGACCATTATACAAAAACTGGTGATATGTCCTTATTGAATCTGCATGGTTCAGATCTAATGATATCTGAGTTTGTAAAAAGAGTTTGAAAAACATCTGCATTAACGTTTTAATAGAAATGGACCAGAATCACATGTCAAAATCTTGTTTAACCTTCCTTAGCCTTGCACTCCCAGATTCAATGGCTCCTTTAGGAGTTACACAAACTAGTATTGAGGTTAAACAAGCATGAAGTTCGTATGGAATTCTAGAGTTTCAACATTTTTCTTTTATCTTTTGCTATCAAGCTCATGATTTTCTTTGAGCACAAGGATATTTTTACGAGCAATTAAGTCCAGTGCAAGCCTTGTATCTTGAGGATACATGTTGTTTAGACGCCAGTATCCCTAGGTACTTGGTATGACTGACTGTCATGCCTCAGATTGAACAGAGATAGTATTGTCACCTCATGACATATCAGACCTCATTTCTTTGATGAGGGGACATATTTCTCAGCAACTTTGCCATTGCTCTGCATAGATTTTTCTTTACAGAGCTAACAAAGGCACCTCATGACACAGTCCATTTGTCTTCTAGGACAAGGGACATGGTTTCTCAATAGACCGATGTCATTGCTCTGACATAACTAGCATATATGAATCCCAACAGTTCATGATGTTTAAAAAGAATACTTAATTTCAGTATCTCAACCAAAGTTACCTTGAAATTGGAATCTGCAGATTTCAGAAAGAATCATTCAGGGCACAACATTTGTAAACGCTGGTTAAGGTCTATTAAAAAAGTTGAGCACAGATAATTTCATAACATTTATCTCAAAACTCAATGAAGTCATTAAACCTGAACCAGTTTTATTAGATGGACAAGCACAATGCCATATAATAGAAGACTCTTACTTTAAAGTACAGTTTGTTTTATGATCATTGTACCCAGATTGGAAGCTACAGAATTTCAGATTTTTCATGAATGTGATTAAAACGGCCAGAGTTAGCCTCAAGAAGAAATGACTTAGTGAATTTTTCAGATTGATGTGGATATCAAGAGAAGAGGATAGATAGCAAACACTCCCCCTGAGAATGTGCATGAATTTAGATAGAAGGCAGCTATCAAACAGAAATGACCGGCGAGGTCGACCTGAGTAGCAGCAAGGTACCAACATTTATTGCAATTAACTATCCTTTTCTAGTGTTTCGGAAATTGATGTGAAAATGCATGCCAATGGTTGTACACTTATTAAAGTTGACAAAATGAAGACAACATGTATGCAAGTACATCTCAAGGAAATTACTCCCCCTGACAATATGGCCTAAATGCAACATTGACTGATGGTACTCGGTGGAGGTGTGTCCTCACGCAGAGTGAGTGCTTTCATACAAGCGTAACCTCTCTTTCCACCAATCACCATTGTATATACCATGGTCAAGCATGAGATGCAGCAAGTAATGCAGTAATTAGTGAAGATCTATCAAACAATGCATGGTTATGCAGAAAAACATGTTTTGATATGAAAAGTATATGCATTAGATTTTCTGTACAACATTTTATTGTAGTTCAGCATGATTAACAAACAGCTAGAGAGAGATATTGAACACTTCAATCCTTGTTTATTTGAGGTCTGCATAGACCAAGCTCTGATGCGGGACGGACACGGGAGACGACACTATTAGGTGCCACCCTCGGACTCTAGATGAAGACGCGACCAGCAGCACACACCAGGGAGACACTAAGCCCGACACCACGAGCTCCTAGTGGCGAAACGTCGCTAACAGAAGTGGAAGCTCACTCGTCGTCCCAAGCGAGGGAAAGCGCGGACCGTGCGCGGTTAAGGAACAGGCGGAGGTCAAGGGTAGTCCGACTCAACTTTCGGACTCGGATCGAGTCACGGGACGACTCTCACTCTCACAGCGGTGACATGGACACACGGGCTAGTACCTACACTCTCGGCAGCGGCAAAAGACCGTATACTAGCTAAGCAAATGAACGTCAAGAGGTTCGGATCATTACCTCCACGCACCCAGCGTGGCGAAGACAACCCCGGCCAATCACGGACCCCCGGTTAACACAATTTTACAGCAGTACAATAATTTGACCCACTCCACGCAGGGAGGTAAAAGGTCACATGCAGGGCCCGGGAATCACACTAATTGGGTTGACGGGCAGCATCTTGATGTCGACTCGACGCGCCGAACTCCGTGTTTTCGTGCTTCCCGAACGGTGGGTTCTGCGGGCCCGTGGGGCCCACGGATGGCGCTGTCCTCCGGATCTGCGGAGGTGGGTCCCACTATGATGGAGACCCCTGGTGGCGCGCCTCCACGGACGGCGGTCGGCCGGAGACACCGATTGGTGGCCGGTCGGGTCCGATCTTCAAGTTGTGGAATGGCTGCCCACGGATTTCAGTTCTGTTTTCCCTGCGCGCGCTCCGGCGAAAACAGCCGCTGCGGTCGATCCCGACGTCGGATCGGGACGCATGAGCTATCGTTGGAAAGCTCTCTTCAAATGCTTCAATCTAGACTCAGAGAGATCTGATGGATCTAGCCGGATCTAGACTTTAATGAATTTACAAATCCCTGTTGTACAGTAACCGAGACATCAGATTTACAGGGTACTTGTCTGAGAACCACCATTGACCGCCTACTTTCCGTAGGAATCAGACTCCAAGCTCTTCTTCAACTTTGTAGATAATCAAACCATGAAGCTGGGACAAGTTTTGTAATTGGATTCCGAGGTGGTGGTGATTTGATAGGAGTTTTAGAGTGTCTGGTGGTCAGATCTGGGAACTGGCAGAAAGTACTGTAGCTAGGGAAGAACTCGATTTTTGTAAAATATAAAATGGACTCCCAAAATTCAAGAAAATTTGGCGATAGAGGGGATAGTGGACAGAAATCCCAGTAAAATTGGGCGAACTAACAAAAATCCAAAAGTGGACCTAAGACTTAAAACTCCGGGCGGGTGGAAATGGAAACAGACAGGAGACAGATCTGGAAACTGGGATTGGACGAAAATAAAAAAATACCAAATGAGCTCTTTATGACCAACCAAAATTCTGAGAACGTACTGGACACCTCTGGAACATCCAGTAAAATTCCCAGCTCGATCTGAGGCCGTGGCTGAGACTGAAATTTCGTAGAAGCTGCTGTGGTACTGCGCGGACAGAACTCCGGCGGTGGCGATGGCGGCTCGTGGCGGCGGCGGCGGCGACCGGAACTGATAGGGTGGAGTCACACCACCAAGAGGCAGCCTTCATAGCTGCAAGGGGGAGAGGGAGAGAGGAAGGGGGCGGCCTAGGCCTTGCTCCAACATTAAGTTTGATTCAAATGGCATTAATTCATCAAAATGGGAAAATACAAGCATATATAGGTCACCCATCTAATCCATCCTCCACCGTTGGATCTAGGGGTGTGAGATGGAGGGTTGGGATGGCTTGTGACCATTCCACAAAAATACAATTAAAAAAATAAGGGGGGAACAGCCTATTGACTAGGGGGGGGAACAAGCTTGACATGGTAGGTGGGTGTTGGTTGAAAATGTTGACTATTTTGGTCCCTTGTCCCCCATGTGGACAATTGACCATTCAAACTTCTAGATGCCCCATGTGGCATGTTGACTGACCCCACATGGGACCCTAGGCTGAGGTGGCCCAATGTGGTGGGGCCCGGGGGGCCCGTGGGGCCCACGGGGTCCGAAATGCTCGTAAGTCCCTATTACACTCAAAATGGCAAAACCGAATGCAACGAAATAAATACAAATGAAATACACATAAAGTCTAACTAAATATAATAAAGGGGGAGGCTCAAGGCGGAGTCTCCAGGTTGTCTCCGAGCCAGATGGACGCTGAGGTGGCTCGTGTCGTGCTCCGTGTGCGGTACCGGTGGCTCGGTGTGTCGTGCCGATCAACTGCTCGGGTGTCCGCACCAATTCTCCCCGGGTGGGAGAAACTCGACCCTGTCGAGTAAGGGTCTGCATCGCTCCTGTATCGCTCCAAAAGGTCCGGATCAATCCGCTGCAACTCGCCATGTGTGATCCATGTGTCCTCAGTAGCGGGCCGTCCTCTCCATCGCACTAGGTAGCGCGGGTAAGATCCACTCCTGGTAACTGTCACTTGCTCGTCCAGTATACGATCTATGTGCTCACGCTGCCGTGAAAAAGGGGCTGGAGGTGGAAGTGGACACTCAGGTGTGGGATCACTCTCAAGGGGAGGAGATGGCTCAAAAGGCTCACTAGGGATCACCGCTGGGTCCCTATATGCAACAAGATCCGATACATTGAAGGTAGAGCTTATACCATATTCCTCAGGCAAGTCCACAACGTATGCATTGGATCCAACGCGTTTCAACACTCTAAAGGGACCGGTTCCGCGAGCTTGTAACTTCTTAACGGTTCCAGAGGGAAACCGTTCAGGTCTTACCCTGATCATGACATATTCGCCCTCTTGGAACTCTCGGTGGTGTCGATGGACATCGGCTAACTCCTTGTACCGTGCATTGCTGGCCTCAAATGTGACGACGGACATCGTCATGCAGACTCCTAACATGTTTAGCAAAAGAAAAGAAACACAGGATGCACACACGACCTAACATGCTTACCAAAAGAAACACACGGATGCACACACGACCCTAAACAACCCTACAGTTAGTAAAACCCAATCATATGCAAGGTGGTCCAGGACATCCGAATGTGTGCCATGCATGCATTTGACATAACCGGAGGTTAATGTCATGGTGGACTCCTAGACATCCTACCATGCACCAACCATAGACATGGGGTTTGGATGTGGGAAGTCCGGGAGGTTTGGGTGGTTGAGGTGGGCCGGGGGAACCAAAGTCTTCATTACCCCCAAATGACGGTTCGGACCTATTGCCATGTAAAGGTTGCCAGGCCCGAGTAGGAGGGGTGTGATAGTGGACTTCCTTAAAGAGGTGGAATGGAGGTTGTGGGCCAAAGGGCCCATGAAGAAAGGGATCGAAGGGATCAAAGAATGTGTGACCCCTCGATATGGATTCCCTCATTTCAAGGTCCCATGTGTGGAAGTCTAGAAGGTGCTGTTGATCTCCTTCATTCATGAAGGGCGATGAGACGGTGGGGGTATGATGGTGGACCCTCTCAAAAAGGTGGAGTAAATATGGTGGGTCACGGGGTCCACAAGAGAATGGGTCGAAGGGATCAAAAAAAGTATGACCCCTCGGACTAGGCTTCCACAAATCACTGTCCCACATTTGGAAATCTTGGAGGTGTAAATGATCACCTCCATTCATTATGAGAGGTGGGACGACAGTCATAGGTAGAAAGTAAGATTCCTCCCTTGGGCAAATGGGAATGAAATCGGGCTCGGCTGGCATAGGGAGGAGTAGAAGAACCTCCGTGGTAACATGACCCACGGTGTACACGGAGGTGATGGACCCTAAAGCGGGATGAGTGAAACTACGACCTGTGGGTCGGTCGAAGCCTGGAGCCAACAAGTGCGTAAATGTCCACTGCCGATCTAACCCTTTAAGAAGGTCATCCCATGTATCCACATAGTGACTAGACCGGAAAGTGGTATGAAATGAATTGATTGGCACCAGAGGTAGGATAGGGTCCATAGATGGGAAGGGAAGTGGGACCAAGCCCTTCTTGAGCCAGCTAAGAAGCGGCTCGGCTATGACAAGCATACCCGTTAGAAACACGGGTGGCTCGGGCTGAGGTGGCTTAGAATAAAGATCGGGGAGTGGGGCTTCTCCAACCCTTTTGTCCCTTATGGCTAGAGACGTCCGAGTGGGACATTGTCCGGCGTAGTGGGCGAACCCCTGGCAGTGATAACACTGCTGTCGTGACCCACTACGCTCCCTGATAAGTGGGTCCCTACCCTTATCCTCCTGACGGACAGGGGGTGTAGGCAATGGGGCTCTCGTGGGTGGGAAAAGAGGATCCACTAAGATGGGGAGAGGACCTCAGGATGGCACTCTAGATGACACTGGATTGGGACTACTGGTTGCTACCTCCTTAGGGTCATGCTTGGTTCTATCTCGGCTAGGAGGTAGGCAAGGGGGAAGCAGGGACTCAATATAATCACACTTCCTATCCACCATATCCAAAATGATTTGGAAGAGTTCGGCAATGGTGGGGTTTGGAGTAGGAGCGATGTGATGGACTCCCCCATATGAAGTCGGCCTAGTCGTGGACCTAGGCTCTTCTACATGCGCGGCACGTTGCCTCCAATTATGGCCCACCTGGGTGGATGTGATTGGGTGGGGTCGGTTGGAGGTGACCGGGCCGGGTAGGTAGACCTTCCTAAGTTCGTCCTTCATCTCATGCCACGACTCGATGGGCCTTTGCCTCCTAACCTCTCTCATGCGCTCAATGCTCTCCCATTTCCAGGCGGCTTTGTGGACAAGCCTCTCTCGGGCAAAACTAACTTGCATGGCATCGGACATGGTGTAACAATCAAAATATTTGTCCATCGCGGCCTCCCAATTGAGGTAGTCGTCCGGATCATTAGAGCCATAAAAATCAGAGGCTTCGGGCCTACGGAAGGGGAGAGGATGGTTGCCAAGCCCATGGGTGGACCAACGGCCATATTGCCCGGGTGATAGGGATTCCATGTGAAATTGGGGGGGGGGGACTACATGTTGGACATGCCGACACTTGGACACTACACTAGACCAGCTATGCAAGGTTGGAATGCACTAACTAATGCAAACACTGACTAATGCACCTAGACCTAAACCAGTATCCGGTACATGGCGGAGTTAAGCGATCCGAAGATCACTCGCGCAAGTGTGCGGTCTTCCCGATAGGCATAACCTAACATTCAGACAACACTTTTTGATATACCGGGCTATTGGGTGAAATGCAATTTGAAAACACTTTTTTTTTTTTGTTTTGAAATGATGATCCTAGACTCGACTTATACTATGCAAGACATATGCAACGACTACCCTAGACTCAACCTGGCTCTGATACCATACTGATGCGGGACGGACACGGGAGACGACACTATTAGGTGCCACCCTCGGACTCTAGATGAAGACGCGACCAGCAGCACACACCAGGGAGACACTAAGCCCGACACCACGAGCTCCTAGTGGCGAAACGTCGCTAACAGAAGTGGAAGCTCACTCATCGTCCCAAGCGAGGGAAAGCGCGGACCGTGCGCGGTTAAGGAACCGGCGGAGGTCAAGGGTAGTCCGACTCAACTTTCGGACTCGGATCGAGTCACGGGACGACTCTCACTCTCACAGCGGTGACATGGACACACGGGCTAGTACCTACACTCTCGGCAGCGGCAAAAGACCGTATACTAGCTAAGCAAATGAACGTCAAGAGGTTCGGATCATTACCTCCACGCACCCGGCGTGGCGAAGACAACCCCGGCCAATCACGGACCCCCGGTTAACACAATTTTACAGCAGTACAATAATTTGACCCACTCCACGCAGGGAGGTAAAAGGTCACATGCAGGGCCCGGGAATCACACTAATTGGGTTGACGGGCAGCATCTTGATGTCGACTCGACGCGCCGAACTCCGTGTTTTCGTGCTTCCCGAACGGTGGGTTCTGCGGGCCCGTGGGGCCCACGGATGGCGCTGTCCTCCGGATCTGCGGAGGTGGGTCCCACTATGATGGAGACCCCTGGTGGCGCGCCTCCACGGACGGCGGTCGGCCGGAGACACCGATTGGTGGCCGGTCGGGTCCGATCTTCAAGTTGTGGAATGGCTGCCCACGGATTTCAGTTCTGTTTTTCCTGCGCGCGCTCCGGCGAAAACAGCCGCTGCGGTCGATCCCGACGTCGGATCGGGACGCATGAGTTATCGTTGGAAAGCTCTCTTCAAATGCTTCAATCTAGACTCAGAGAGATCTGATGGATCTAGCCGGATCTAGACTTTAATGAATTTACAAATCCCTGTTGTACAGTAACCGAGACATCAGATTTACAGGGTACTTGTCTGAGAACCACCATTGACCGCCTACTTTCCATAGGAATCAGACTCCAAGCTCTTCTTCAACTTTGTAGATAATCAAACCATGAAGCTGGGACAATTTTTGGAATTGGATTCCGAGGTGGTGGTGATTTGATAGGAGTTTTAGAGTGTCTGGTGGTCAGATCTGGGAACTGGCAGAAAGTACTGTAGCTAGGGAAGAACTCGATTTTTGTAAAATATAAGATGGACTTACAAAAATTCAAGAAAATTTGGGGATAGAGGGGATAGTGGATAGAATTCCCAGTAAAATTGGGCGAACTAACAAAAATCAAAAAGTGGACCTAAGACTTAAAACTCCGGGCGGGTGGAAATGGAAACAGACAGGAGACAGATCTGGAAACTGGGATTGGACGAAAATAAAAAAATACCAAATGAGCTCTTTATGACCAACCAAAATTCTGAGAACGTGCTGGACACCTCTGGAACATCCAGTAAAATTCCCAGCTCGATCTGAGGCCGTGGCTGAGACTGAAATTTCGTAGAAGCTGCTGTGGTACTGCACGGACAGAACTCCAGCGGTGGCGATGGCGGCTCGTGGCGGCGGCGGCGGCGACCGGAACTGATAGGGTGGAGTCACACCACCAAGAGGCAGCCTTCACAGCTGCAAGGGGGAGAGGGAGAGAGGAAGGGGGCGGCCTAGGCCTTGCTCCAACATTAAGTTTGATTCAAATGGCATTAATTCATCAAAATGGGAAAATACAAGCATATATAGGTCACCCATCTAATCCATCCTCCACCGTTGGATCTAGGGGTGTGAGATGGAGGGTTGGGATGGCTTGTGACCATTCCACAAAAATACAATTAAAAAAATAAGGGGGGAACAGCCTATTGACTAGGGGGGGAACAAGCTTGACATGGTAGGTGGGTGTTGGTTGGAAATGTTGACTATTTTGGTCCCTTGTCCCCCATGTGGACAATTGACCATTCAAACTTCTAGATGCCCCATGTGGCATGTTGACTGACCCCACGTGGGACCCTAGGCTGAGGTGGCCCAATGTGGTGGGGCCCGTGGGGCCCACGGGGTCCGAAATGCTCGTAAGTCCCTATTACACTCAAAATGGCAAAACCGAATGCAACGAAATAAATACAAATGAAATACACATAAAGTCTAACTAAATATAATAAAGGGGGAGGCTCAAGGCGGAGTCTCCAGGTTGTCTCCGAGCCAGATGGACGCTGAGGTGGCTTGTGTCGTGCTCCGTGTGCGGTACCGGTGGCTCGGTGTGTCGTGCCGATCAACTGCTCGGGTGTCCGCACCAAGCTCCCTTCTAAGTGTAGAAAACCTGTCACTACACAGAGGCTTGGCGAAAATGTCAGCAACTTGGTTCAATGTATCAACAAAGTTCAGTTCAAAATTTTTCTTAAGAACCTCATCTCTAATAAAGTGATGGCGAATTTCAATATGCTTTGTCCTAGAGTGCTGGACTTGATTTTTAGCAAGACTAATTGCACTTATGTTATCACACAAAATCGGGACACAACCAAGATCCACTAAGTAATCTTGGAGTTGGTGTTTAATCCACAACACTTGGGTGCCACAACTCCCCGCAGCAACCTATTCTGCCTCTGCGGTTGAGAGGGCAACCGAGTGTTGTTTCTTGGAGGCCCAAGAAACTAAACACTCGCCTAGAAATTGGTAATAGCCACTAGTGCTCTTGCGATTCAACTTGCATCCAGCGTAGTCCACATCTGAATAAGAAATAAGGGAAAGTTCACAAGATGACAGATACCACAACCCCAAGTGTTGAGTCCCGGCAAGATATCTAAAGATACGCTTGATGGCAATCATGTGGGATTCTTGACGCGGCGGCGACGTGGGAATGGATCGACGGCACTCCATGACGCGAACATGACGGGAACGGATAACTGCTATCTCACACAGCTCGGCCTCACGTCGGACGGTCTCACATCAGGCGACACTCGGATCTCACAAAAATGAGAAAGGAGGGAAGGGAGATTAATAAAGGGGCAAAGGCTCCTTCAACTCAATTCTTTCTTTCATACAACATATCATACGTAACACACCTTAGCCTCCTTATATAGGGAAGGAAGCTATAACAACAAGGCCCTCTAACTTCTACTAATTATGTTCATACCCTTAGCCTAACAAGACAAACCCACCAACCAATATTTGACTTGTGGGTTTTAATCAAATAAAATATAAAAATTACACACATGTTATTTTGACTTAGACTAGCCTAATAAGACGGAAGTAAAAATACATGTAGGAATACATGTATACATACACACAAATACATATACTCAATACGCAATATAACTACCGTAGCCGTAAGCCGAGTCTTCAGGAAGGATCTCCGAGCCATAAGCTCGGTGCAGTGGCGGTGCGGCGTCAGCTCCGAGTAGTGGGCCCGGTAGTGGACCCGGACCCAGTGGTGTCCCCACCAACCCTCCCGGGGTGGCTGGAACTCGACTCCGTCGAGTAAGGGGGGACACTGCTGTGGTAGTGCTCCAGCAGATCTGGATCAAGACGCTGGAGATCTTCCCGTCTGATCCAGGAATCATCAGAAGGTGGACGGTCCCGCCAACGGACAAGGTAGCGCTGGTACACCCTGCTCCGTGTAGTGGTCACCTGCTCATCCAGTAGCCTCTCAATGTGCTCGCGCGGAACTCTCAAGGCTGTGGGACGCACAAGGGTGGGCTCACTCTCAAGGGGAGGAGAAGGCTCGAAAGGGTCACTAGGAATCGCTGTGGATTCCTTGTAGGCCACTAGGTCTGCCACATTAATGGTCGAGCTAATCCCATATTCGGGAGGTAAGTCCACAACATAAGCATTGGAGCCAATCTTCCGCAAAATTGGGAATGGTCCATCACTACGGGCTTGCAACTTCTTAAAGGCTCCCGAAGGGAGTTGTTCGGGTCGAACCCGTATCATAACCATGTCACCTTCTTGGAATTCATGGTGACGCCTATGTGAATCAGCCAATTTTTTATAAGTCTCATTACTGAGGTTGATTTGCTTGCTAATTGACTCATGCAGACCTTTGACATGTTGTGCAAACTCTTCAGGTGACTTAGATATCCTAGACTCGAGGGGAAGGGGAATGAGATCCACAGGTTTCCTAGGTTTGTAGCCATGCATGACCTCAAATGGACTCATGCCTATGGACCTATTGATGGAGCTGTTGTATGCAAATTCGGCTCCGGGCAAAAGAAGATCCCAAGTGCCAGAATGTTCCCCTACAAGACATCTCAACAGATTGCCTAAGCTCCTATTGACGACCTCGGTTTGCCCATTAGTTTGGGGATGATAGGCAGTGGAAAATTTCAGTTTGGTGCCAACTAGGTGCCAAAGTGTCTTCCAAAAATAGCTAGTGAACTGGACATCCCGGTCAGACACGATGGTTTGGGGGAGACCATGCAGACGCACGACTTCATCAAAGAATAAATGGGCTACTCTTGATGCATCAAATATTTTGGAACATGCAATGAAGTGGGCCATCTTAGAGAACCTATCAACGACAACAAAGATGGAATCATACTTGTGAGCAGTGCGTGGTAACCCAAGGATAAAATCCATACTCACATCAACCCATGGTCGATCAGGAATGGGGAGAGGAGTGTAGAGACCAGTGTTTTGTTTGACCTATTTGGCCATGGTGCATGTCCTACACTGGGCTACAATCTTGGCCACATCTTTCTTCAGGCCAGGCCAATAAAAGTGCTCCTCCACAGAATGGATAGTCTTGTTGCAGCCCAGGGGACCAGCAAGACCTCCAACATGCATCTCCCAAATCAAGAAGTCCCGAACAGAAGTCCTCGGGACACAGAGTTGCTGCCCTCGAAATAGAAAACCATCTTGGAGTAGATAGTCAGAAAAGACTATCGAGGGTCTAGCGGACAGAGCAGAGTAGGCAGGGCCAAAATCAGGACACTGTCCATAGAGTTCCTTCATGCGGTCAAATCCGGTGACCTCTACCCGAACAGTGGAGAGAAGGGAGACCCTTCGACTCAAGGCGTCGGCCACCTTATTGTCCTTTCCAGCCTTATGTTTTAGGATAAAGGTGAAGACTGGAGGAATTCTACCCACCGACCATGCCTAGGGTTTAAACCCTTCTGAGAGTTAAGGAATTTCAAAGCCTCGTGGTCCGAGTATAAGACAAACTCTTGTGGTAAGAGATAGTGTCTCCAGTGTTTGACAGCTTGGACCACGGCATAAAACTCCTTATCATATGTGGAGTATCGAAGCTTTGCATCAGAAAGCTTCTCACTGAAATAAGCCACAGGATGGCTCTCCTGGCTAAGCACCCCACCTATTCCTACGCCAGATGCATCACAAGAAACCTCAAAGACTTTGGAAAAGTCTGATAGGCGGAGGACAGGGGCTTTGGTCATAAGCTCTTTTATGGCAAGAAAAGCCTGGGTGGCGGCTTTGGTCCACTCAAAATTCCCTTTACAGATGCAATCCGTAATGGGTGCCATAATAGTGCTAAATCCCTGGATGAAACGTCTGTAGAAGGTGGCTAGCCTGTGGAAACTACGAACGTCATGGACATTCTGGGGCTCCGGCCAGTATACTATAGCACGGACCTTTGATGGGTCCACAGACACTCCTTGACTAGAAACCACAAATCCAAGGAAAGTGACCCGATCTGTCATGAATTCACATTTCTTGAGATTGGCAAACAGGGTTTCTCTCCTCAAAGTCTCGCAGACTTCCCTCAAATGATGGATGTGGTCCTGAGGGTTGTGGCTATAGATGAGAATGTCGTCAAAGTAGACGACAACAAAGCGACCAATGAGAGGTCGAAGGGTTTCCGTCATAAGCTGCATGAATGTGCTGGGGGCATTGGATAGCCCAAACGGCATGACGAGCCACTCATACAGACCTTCTTTGGTTTTGAAGGCTGTCTTCCACTCGTCCCCTGGTCGAATCCGGACCTGGTGGTAGCCACTTTTCAAGTCAATCTTGGAAAAGATAGTGGCTCCACTCATCATGTCAAGCATGTCATCAAGACGGGGAATGGGAAACCTATACTTGACAGTGATCTTATAGATGGCGCGGCTGTCAACACACATCCGCCGGGTGCCATCCTTCTTGGGTGTGAGCAAGGCAGGGACCGCACATGGGCTCTTGCTCACCCTGAGGAAACCTTTGTGGATAAGATCCTCGACAATCCTTTGGAGCTCAGCATGCTCCTTGGGGTTCAACCTATAGTGGGGAAGGTTGAGTAGGGTGGACCCAGGGACAAGATCAATGGCGTGTTGAACATCATGCATGGGAGGGAGTGTTGAAGGCAAGTCTTCCAGGAAGATATCTTGGAAGTCCTGCAGGGTTGCCTGGACTTCAGGTGGGATAGAGACTTGGGACTCCTCAGGGGTAATGGTGACGACAACAGCCCAAACAGGGGCACCCTCGGCAACCTCTCTATTCATCTCACGAACACCTATGAAGTTAAGGCGCCTAATCGGGTCATGGTCAACCTTAGGGGCCTTAGGGATGGATAGGACAGGTGTAGGAGATGAGGGAATGGGAAGCTTCCCTTTGGTGGGGGTTGGGGCATTCTCCTGAGTTTTGGGGGATGCAGCGGGTGTGGAGGTAGGACTCTTTCCCGTGGCCACCTTTGGGGGTGTTAGGAGCAACTGAATCCTCTTCCCATTGTGGGAGAAGGAACACTCATTGGACCGACCAAATGTAGTAAGGTCTACATCATAGATCCATGGCCGTCCTAGGATGATGCTCCCGACCTTCATAGGCACTACATCGCATAGGATTTGTCCTTGGTAGGACTGAAATTGGAGGGGAATGACACATGTAGTGGTAACTGGGATAGACGTGTCGTCAACCCAAGCCACGTTGTATGGCCTCGAATGAGGATGGGTAGGTAGACCTAGACGGGATACAAAGTCTGAAGAGACTGCATTGATACAGCTCCCGTTGTCAAAGATAACCTTACAGAGTTGAGTTTTGACCATGATGTAGGTTTGAAAGATGGAGGTTCGACGCCAGTCGTCCTCCTGTGGGTGTGCGAGGATGCAGCAAACTACACCTAGTCTTCCTGGTTTGAACTTTTGGCAATGTCCCCCACTTGCATATACTCGACATGCGTTCTATCATACCCTGTATCTAATTCCTCAAACTGGGCAACGAGATCATGGTCAGGTTCATATCTCTCAAGGGTTTCTCCTTCCTGAGGTGGAAGCTCCATAGGCTGGGGTCGGTGATGACCAAGGCTCGGGTGGGGCAATTGGTGGCAATATGCCCTAAGTTATGACACCTGAAGTAGCGGACTCCCGAGACAGGGGCTGGTTGGGAGGTGCTAGGGACGACTCCCTTTCCCTTGTCATCTCTCCTCTCAACTGGTGGAGTATACTCCAGCCTAGGCATAGCTGCGGGTGCAGGTAAGGGGTTTCGTGGGAAAGGAGCCGTAGGGGCAACGGCCCTAAGTGGGGTAGCAGTAGGGACGTAGGAGGTGGAGGGGCCAGCTCTCTCAGTATAGCGAACTATGGGGTTTCGGGTTTCAGGTTGGCGGTAGATGGGAACCCGAGGTGGGACCACCCTTTGAAACCTCTCAACATCTCGTGCAACCTGGTAGGCATGCTCGAGGGTGTTAACCTCCCGTAAGAATAATTCCCACTGAATACTCTCGTGTAGGCCAGCCCTAAACCGAGAGAGGGTGACGGAGGCATCCTCCTTGACTCGACTCCGAAGGAAGAAGTCATCAAATTTGGTGATGTACTCGTCCACAGACTTTCCATCTTGGGTGAGTTTCTGCCATTGGTCTAAAAGACGCTGATGGTAGGAAGGTGGCAGATACTTCTCCCTCAATTTCTCCTTCATTTCTTCCCACGTGCTAATAGGCTTCTCTCGCCTCCTAGCTAGGAGATTTTCAACGTTACACCAGTAAGTTTTGGCTTGATCGAGGAGTTTCATTTTGGCAAATCTCACCCTTGTGGCAGGGGTCATGCGGCGATGCCAATCAAAATATTGGTCCATCCCGATCTCCCACTCAAGGTATGTAGCGGGGTTGAGGGACCCATCAAAACTTGGAGCGTCAATCTTGACGTTCCGTAGGATGATATCTTCATCATCGTGGTCTCTCTCTAGGGGCGTACGGGCCTCTTGCTCTCTACCTTGGGGAGCCTGATTCGGGCGGGCTTGCTCCCTCTCCTCCCTAGGATTGGCTACGGGATTGCCGTGGCCATTTACTCTTCCTTCCTCTCCCTTCAGTCGATCCTCTAAGGCTCGGATCCTCTCATCTAGCTCGGCTCGAAGTTGGCCTATGGATTCTTCAAAATGGGTTAGAAGATTATGCTCGAGCTGAGCCAACATAGCACTCACGCTTTTCTGATCCATGTGGGATTGTAGAGTTGAAGGGCGCTCTAGACGGCCAGATGAATTCCTAGACCAACGTGGCATGCATGACCTCGGACCTAGATGATGCAGTCCTGGGACCGATAATTAGCAAGCTATAGACCCAAATTTTGTTGGGTAATTGGCAAAGGGCCAATTTGAAGGGACCAGTCAGGGAGAGTTGCTCGCCCGTAGGCGAAGTAGTTGTGGAACTACCTCTTGACATTTAGGGTGCCCTAATGTGACAGTCTAGGGCCTAAGGATGGGTACATACAAGCTCTCGCTTTCCGTCCACAGCGATGCACTCAGGAGACTGGCTGCATGGATCGGGCTCTCTCTCACTTCGCGCGGCAATTGAAAAGATACTAAATGAGCAAGTCAGGAGAGCACGTACCTAGCTGACTGAAAAGTCTAGCTCCGACCGGAGACGAGGGCGAGTGGGGACGTGCGTGCCGGCACGGCGTCGACGAAGCTTGAGCGGTTACAAAGAATTCACTCCACGCAGGGAGGATTGAGTTATTACAGACCACTCAAAATTTCCCGCGCAGGGGAACAAATCATAAATTTTCTCCGCGCAGGGAGACTTACGGGCACTCTCACCCCTAAAGTACGGAGCGTCTGTCGACGACCGGATGACTCAGCCGTTGGTCGAGCCGGAGTTGTGGACTTCAGATTCCACACTTGATAAATTATTTAAATGACATATATCAGTATATATATATATATAAATATATAAATATATATATAGGATTATATATATCCCAAATATATATTATATATATTTAACACCTCTCTTTTTTTTTCAACCCTCTCTTTATGACTTTTTTTTTCTTCAAACTCCTTTTTTTTCCACACATTTTTTCTTTTTTTTCAAACCCCTTTTTCAACCATTGCCTGCGTTTCTCACGCGGTTGGGGGGTCGACGGACTGGCAGGCGGCCAAACGCGGGTGGGCTGCAGGGCTAGGTGGGCGCAGTCAACGCGCTAAGGAGACCTCGCAGGGCAGGCGGGGTGCGGCTGACGCGAGCAATTATGCTCAGGGCGGCAGGCAGGCGGGCGGCCAGGCAGGCGGGCCAGGCAGCCAGGCAGAGGCCATAGGCGGCCGTGGGCTCGGGCGGCCAGGCAGGCTGGCGAGCGGGCGCATGCGGCAGGCGGCCGTTTGCGCTCCAGGCGCTTGCGGGCGTGGTCCAGGCGCAGGGGGCTTGCGGGGCTGGCGCACGGGCGCGCGACGGGGCCGGTGCAGGGGCGCAGGGGGGCCGGCGCACGGGGAAGGCGGTGGGGGCACTCGTAGGCGGCCACGTGGGCGGCCTCGGGGCAGGCGGGCTCGAGCGGCCTCGGGGCGCGCAGAGGCGTGGGCCTCGGGCGTTGCTGCTGAGGCGGGCGGTCGGGGCGAGCGCGCCTGGGCGCGTCTGGGCGCGAGAGTAGCGCGTCTGGGCGCGGCAGGCGACGGGCACGGGGGACGCAGCGGGGCCGGCGGGCGTCGTTGGCGGAGGCGGGGCGCGACCGTTGCGGCCCAGCCGCTTTTGAAAGCGGGCACGGGCGACGATGCCCGTGCCGCGTAGCGTAAATTTTTTTTTTCGTTCTTTTCTGAGAATCAGAGAGAGGGAAAGAGAGAGAGAGATAGAGAGTAACAGAAAGAGGGAGAGAAAGAGATTAACAGGAGAGAGATTAAGAGAGAAATAGAGAGAGTACAGAGGGGGGGTTTCGGTGCTTAAAACTTTTTTTTTCTCAATATATATTTTTTTATTTTCCTCTCTCAGCCGTGATTTGCTGTGTATATTTTTTTTCTTCTCTTTCTTCCTTTTACCCAACAGAACTCAATAACTCTTTTCTTCTTCTTCTTCTTTTTTTTTTCAATTCTAACAACCTAGAGACAGAAAGAGAGACGGCGGCGGGGACGTCGGAGGCGCCGTGTTGGGCTCTGATACCAATTTGATGCGGCGGCGACGTGGGAATGGATCGACGGCACTCCGTGACGCGAACAGGACGGGAATGGATAACTGCTATCTCACACAGCTCGACCTCACGCCGGACGGTCTCACATCGGGCGACACTCGGATCTCACAAAAATGTGAAAGGAGGGAAGGGAGATGAATAAAGGGGCAAAGGCTCCTTCAACTCAATTCTTTCTTTCATACAACATATCATACGTAACACACCTTAGCCTCCTTATATAGGGAAGGAAGCTATAACAACAAGACCCTCTAGCTTCTACTAATTATGTTCATACCCTTAGCCTAACAAGACAAACCCACCAACCAATATTTAACTTGTGGGTTTTAATCAAATAAAATATAAAAATTACACACATGTTATTTTGACTTAGACTAGCCTAATAAGATGGAAGTAAAAATACATGTAGGAAGACATGTATACATACACACAAATACATATACTCAATATGTAATATAACTACCGTAGCCATAAGCTTAGTCTTCAGGAAGGATCTCCGAGCCATAAGCTCGGTGCAGTGGCGGTGCGGCGTCGGCTCCGAGTAGTGGGCCCGGTAGTGGACCCGGTGGTGTCCCCACCAATTCTTTTGGACTAGCTTGAAATCTAGCACATAGGCAGACACTAAACTGGATGTCTGATCTAGATGCAGTCAAATATGGCAATGAACCAATCATACCTCTTTAGGTTTTTGCATCCACAAATTTACCTTTCTCATCCGCATCCAGTAATGTAGAGGTTGCCAGAAGAGTTACAATGGTCTTGCACTTTGTCATATCAGACTTTTTCAGCAACTCCTTGATGTATTTGGCTTGGCTTATGAAGCATCCATATGCACTTTGACTAACCTGTTTGCTGAGAAAAAATTAAAGTTCACTCATTAAACTCATCTCGAACTCACTAGTCATAAGGTTAGCAAATTCCTCACACATTTCAGATTTTGTAGATCCAAACACAATGTCATGAACGTAAATTTGAACAATCAAGATGTTCTTACCTTACTTTTTGGTGAAGAGTGTTTGATCTACTTTACCTCTTGTGTACCCTTTCTCGGTGAGGAATGAGCTTAGTCTATCATACCAAGCTCTTGGTGCATGCTTCAAGTCATAGAGTGACCTGTCTAACTTATACACATAATCTTCATGATTATAGTTTTCAGAACCAGGGGGCTACCCTACATAAACTTCCTCTTTTAATAATCCATTTAGGAAAGCACTCTTTACATCCATTTGTTGCAGTTTTATTCTATGTGAACATGCAAATGCAAGCAAAATTCTAATAGCTTCAAGTCTAGCTATCGGGGCAAAAGATTCTTCAAAGTCTACCCCAAACTCTTGATTGTAACCTTGAGCCACTAGTCTAGCCTTATTTCTTATTATCTTACCATCTTCACTGAGTTTGTTCCTAAAGACCCATTTGGTGCCTATGACAGATTTTGATGATGGTCTAGGAACTAGATGCCAAACCTTATTTCTTTCAAACTGGTTTAATTCATCTTGCATGGAGTTTATCTAGTTTTCATCATTTAAGACTTCTTCAACATTTTTAGGTTCCATTTGAGAGACAAGAGCAATTTGGTCTAATTCTTCAACTATTCTAAAATGTGACCTGGTTCTAGGTGGATCATTTAAGCTCCCAATGATATTTTCAAGGGAGTGATCTTTAAGAACTCTAACATCGGTAGTATCATTACCTTCACCGATAGCTCGATCCCTTGAATTGTTTGATTCCTCCAAGTCATCATTTTCTCTTGTCTCTTTTTGTGGAAGATCATGCTTTTCTTTTGTGGATAGGAACTCCCCATCGTCATCATCTTTCCTGCATAGCTTGTCACTTTTAGTATCATCACTGAATTCATCAAAAGTGACATGGGGTGATTCTTCCACAACGTGACTTCTGATATTGTAAATTCTAAAAGCCCTAGATCTATCAGAATAGCCAAGGAATATACCTTCATCACTTTTGGGCTCAAACTTATCCAATTCTCTTTTATCATTGTTGTGGATAAAACATTTAGATCCGAACACTTTTATGTGACAGAGAGAAGGCTTTTTACCTTTGAGCAACTCATAAGGAGTCTTTTTGGTGAGTGGCCTTACCATGGAGCGATTTATGATGTAACATGCCGTATTTATCGCTTCAGCCCAAAACTTCCTTGGAGTTGCCGTTTAGCAAGCATTGTTCTAGCCATCTCTATAAGTGTTCAGTTTCTCCTCTCGACCACACCATTTTGTTCAGGGGTTATTGGTGATGAAAATCTATGTGATATTCCTTCAGCCCTGCAAAATTCATAGAATTGAGCATTGTCAAATTCACCACCATGGTCAGATTGAATGTTGGAGATCTTAAACTCACCGTCTTGCTTTATCTTCATGTAGAGTGCCTGAAACTCATCGAAAGCATCATTCTTATTTGTGAGAAAGAATACCCATGTGAACTTAGAGAAATCATCCACTAGCACATATCCATATCTTCTACCACTTAGACTAGCAGTTCTTGTTGGCGCAAACAAGTCCATATGAATTAGTTCAAGTGATTTAGATGATAGGCTTTCATATCTAATTTTGAAGGATTTTCTTGTTTGCTTCCCTAGGGCACATGCATCACAAATTTTATTGTCTTGCTTAAAATAGAGTTCAGGCAGCTCTTTCACCATTGAATGCTTCAGAAGTTTATGTAGTACATTGTAGCTAGCATGTCCTAGTCTACGATGCCATAACCATGCAAGTTCAGATTTTGATGCAGTAAGACAAAGATTTAAATGAGCAAGATCATCTAAGTCAATCATGTATACATTATTGACTCTCTTACCAGAAAATTTTACTTTATCAGATTTTGGTTCTAGAATTTTGCATTCACGAGAATCAAATATTACTCTATGACCTTTATCACATAATTAACTTATGCTCAGCAAGTTGTATTCCAGACCTTCAACTAACAAAACATTTTCAATAGAGTTGGAGAGACTCTTACCTACATTACCTGTGCCAATAATTTTTCCTTTGTTGTTCCCTCCAAATAACATATCCAGCTTCTTTTTCCACTAAAAGATAGAATTTAGATCTGTCCCCAGTCATGTGTCTTGAGCAGCCACTATCTAGGTACCATCGATTGTGCACAACTGTAAGACACTCCTGCACAAGGAATTAAGTAACAATGTTTGGAACCCAAGGACAATTAGGTCCCAATAAACCTTTGATTTTAGCAAAGCAAGATAAAGCAGATTTAGGAAGCCAAATTTTCTTGACATTTTTTATTTTTTTGCTTGATGGAGAGTTTCTATTTTTGTTTTCTGTTTTCATCTCTCTTTTCTGTTCAGGAACCTTGTTATCCTTTGGTTTTTGATGGAAGTTTGAGAAGGGTTGTCCATGGTTCCCGTAGTTTGTTTTTGGTTGTCTGAAATTATGGTAGGTCTTAGGGTAATAGGTTGGGCCAGGTCTGTAAGTATAGGAGCTGAAGTGCGGCTGACCTACTGGCTGCCTTGGCCTATAAGGGAACCTATACTGACCTGCCCTTTGTTGCCCCCAGTATTGATACCTATAATGAGGTACACTCAATGGCTCTCCATAGAAAGTGGGATGATTAGTGTAGGGCTTTCTCTTGTAAGGATTGGGTACTGACCAGGAATTCACTGACCTGACCCCAAAGGACTGTCTACCAGCACTATTCTTTGGACCTCTTCTAGCCTTGGTGTGGGTTGGCTTGGATTTAGATTTATGGTGTTTTGGCTGGAATTTTTGAGGAGATTTCTTGGGGATTTCAGGGTTTTTGTTCATAGGTTCTCCCACCTTTTCTTTTCCTTTGTTTTGAGCAAGTTTAGAGTTGGAACTTGAAGCACCTGTCGAGGACACAAAAGTGACATTTTTTAAACCTACTTGCTTCTTATTTGTGGGATTAAAACCTAAGCCTTCCTTATTGAAATTCATTCTAGTGCCTAGCAGGGCTTTCAGGTTTTCCCTGCCATCTACAAACTTTTCAAGGGATTGTTGTTTGTCATTAAGCTCTTCTTGTAGTTTTTCAATGTTTTCAAGAAGTTGAGAATTGACTTGTTTGACAGCTTCATATTTCTCATTGAACAGTTTGCTGTCATTTTCATAACTTTGCATTGTTAGTTTCATGTTGTCAATCTCATTTCTTAAATCTTCATTTTCACTTTTCAAGTCAGCCATTTCTTTTCTTCCCTGTTCCGAATTCTCAACCATTTTCTTTAGATCCTCAATTTCAGATACCAGTGAAGCTATTTTATCATTCATATAATGATCATGCATAAATGAGTTAATTTTCTTTTTCAAGGATTTATTCTCCTTTCTATACATGTCATATTTTTCCATGAGCTGTATATATGCTTCCTCCCAATCATCAAGTGTGATGTTTTCAAAGGGAGACTGTACCTCCGTTTCTTCACCATCCTTGGCCATGAAGCAAAGATCTTCTTTTTCCTTGTCTAAGGAGCTGGTTTCATCATTGCTTTCTTCCTCATCGCTCCATGTGGACACCATGGCCTTGTTCTTCTTCTTGCCTTTTCATTTGTCAACTTTCTTGAATTTTTCAGGACAATCAGTCTTGATATGTCTTGGTTTGTTGCAAGAATAACAAATAACCTTATCAGTTTTCTTAAAATTTTTAGAGTTAGATCTATAACCTTCTTTACCTGTGATTTCCCTTTCATGAGGCTCTTACCTTCCTTTCTCGAAAATTTTCTGAACTTACGTGTGAGCAAGGCCACTTGGTCCTCATCTCGCTCACTTGTAGAGGCCTCACCCTCATCGGAAGTACTTTGACCGCTAGGTCCAACTTTTAGAGCCAGGGGCTTCTTCTTGGGTACCTCAACCTCCTTATTCTTTAGGTTGATCTCATAGGTCATAAGTGGCCCTACGAGTTCTTCTACCTTGGTAGTTGAGTGATCTTTAGATTATTCAACTACGGTAGCCTTTGTGTGCGAGGCTGAGGTTAGTGACCTAAGAATTTTTCTTATAATTTTCTGCTCTGAATATTTCTTCCCCAGATCAGCTAGACTATTAGTGAGCATAGTCAAACGAGCATACATGTCTTGAATGGACTCATCAGGTCTCATTCTGAACATTTCATATTTAGAAACTAATATGTTGGCTTTTGTTTCACGTACTTGAGAGGTTCCTTCGTAAATCACCTCTAACCTGTCCCACATTTCTTTTACGGTTGCGCAAGTGGCCACTCTTGAGAATTCTACTGGATGTAGTGAGCATTGCATAATGTGTCTAGCGCTCCAGTTGACTGTTGATTTTCTAATCTGCTCCTGGATCCAAGTGTCCTCATCCTCGGGAAGCACGTATGGACCCTTGCTGATGACTCGCCAGAGCTCATAGTCCTCGGCGCGCATGAACACATGCATGCGTTGTTTCCAATAAGGATAATTAGTTCCAGTAAAATATGGAGGTCTATTGACTGAATGTTCTTCGGGCATTAAACCCTTGGATGCCATTCCACCATTTCTCTCAAGGTCGTTGGACCCCATCGTGAGAGATTGGCTCTGATACCACGTGTTGTGTGGGAATGGCTGATCTAGAGGGGAGGGGTGAATAGATCTGCCCCTCTTTTTCAGATACAAAAAGACTGCAGCGGAATAAAAGCACCTACCAAGAAATGCAAGAACCTAAAACACAAGATGCAGGGATGAAGATGAGCAACGAGCCTAGGCAAGCATCTAGCGTAAGGCAAACACACAACCAAACCACTTGGACAAGGATTTTAAGGTGGTTCAGACACAAACCTGAGTCCTACGTCCACCCCTCACTCAAACCAAGTGAGGCTTCCCTAGTGCTACAACACTAAACCGCTGATACACAGCTTACGGCACACAAGGCCAACCACAGATCAGAGACACCCTCTGTCTATCTTCATACAGAACCAGGTAGGGACTAAACACCCAGACGAGAGCACACCTTCGTCTGTCTTCCTACAATAACCAGTAGGGACGGTTCATAGTTTGTCAAGAACAAAGAGAAAAGGAACAATGGAAAAACTTCAGACAGAGTGAGTGAAACTCAGGCCAAGAGAGAATGTTTCTGTCTGAGAGATTGAGGGCTCGGTCTGCTGCTTTTAGAACACTTGCTTTTTTCACGATGACTTTTCTTTGCAGGAAAAGGAGCACGAGGAAGAGGAGCTGCGGTTCAGCTTCTGATCTTCAATAGATGGCCTTGGGCTTTTCTCCTTGTTCTCCTTCTCCTTCTTCTTCTCCTTCTTTCTGTTCTGGATGCAGGTGGCTTCTTGTGCTCTTGTTCTTTTCTCCAAGGGATGCCTGCCGCAATAGCAGTAGTAGCTTCTTCTGTTACATCTTTTTTCCGATCACACACCTTCTTAAGGCACACCTCCGACTATCTTCTTCATTAGCTTGGGTTGCTTTTTGTTCTGTGTACCATTCTAGGACCATATCTCATTGGTTGACAGTAGAAAGGTGGTCCTGACAAGAGTCATGTCCCAGGTATGGACACTGACATGGCTTCCTCCAAAAAGGTTTTCAGGTAGGGTAATGATGACAGACATGGGAACTTCCTCCTGACCTCGAAATCCATGTTACTTGCGGTTTACGGTTCTATTTTAATCCTCTAGAATCCTCAGAACTGTTGTAGGTAGAGTAGAGAAAAGAGATAGAGATCTTCAATGGAGTTGATGTAGCAATGTGCGAGCATTCACCTTTTTCCAGCTCGGCACAGTCATACTCTCTCTTCTCTTCTCTGCAGTCCCTCTGCTTGCCTTCTCTGCTCCCTTCTGCTTGCTCTCTCTATGGCCTTCTACTATGGTGGCTCGAACTGCTATAGTGCTCGGACTCCTTCAGAAGGTCGGACTGCTACTGTAACTCGGCCTTCTCCAACTTTAGCTCAGACTGCTACAGTGCTCACGCTTCTTCAGAAGCTTGGACTGCTACAGTAGCTCGACCTTCTCCAGATTTAGCTCGGACTGCTATAGTAGCTCGGGCTTCTCCAACTTTAGCTCGGACTGCTACAGTGCTTGGACTTCTTCAGAAGCTCCGATTGCTACAGTAGCTCAGCTTGCTACAGTGCTCGGGGCTGCTACAGTAGCTCGTTTGCTATAGTGCTCGGGCTGCTACAGTGCTCGGAGTGCTACAGCAGCTCAGTTTGCTACAGTAGCTCGGCCTTCTCCAGCTTTAGCTCGGCTTGCTGCAGTAGCTCGGCCTGCTACAGTGCTCAGAGTGCTACAGTAGCTCGTCCTTTAGGACTGGCTCGCTGCATTGACACCATGAGTGTTGCAGATGCCAGACAGAACCTTGTTAAAAAGGTGTCGACTCCTAGTGTCGACATTTTTCCTCTGGTTATCCCCATATAGAACCTTGATAATTAAGAGTCGACTCCAGGTGTCGACTCTTTTCCTCTGGATTTCAGAAGTCTGCTGATTTTGAGAAACTTAATGTTCTGCCTTCAGGGAAATTTTACATATGAACTTAGCTTCACACCAGTCATTAGAATGCTTGAAAAAGAGGTGAATTGAAGTAGCTTGGGCTCATTCATTGGGCTTCATCTCTTGCAGTTTCTGAACTATCTGTTACGAGAGTTTCAATATAGGAATTTTGCATTAACATTGTCAATAGTCAAGAGATGAGAATGCTAATGACTCAGAGTGTTAGAAATCATCAAAATCATAGGGACACACCAGGTACAGCTGAACCGAGTACCCATCGCGAGGTGATGGATGGCAGTACGAGACACCGAGTCACTGCGACGCTTAGCGCGGGCGATCCAGGATGACATCGATACACTGCCTTATGCATCGGTAAGACTCTAAACTTTGCACTCCTAAATGCCACTAAAATGCTTTTGATGTTGACACTTGACTTTATCGCCTTCTACACTCAGGTGCGCTGGACACCGTACTGTGACGAGGGTCACGAGGGACAGCCCTGGGTGGAGGTAGTCCAGGCATACGCGGGACGAGACATGTGGCTGCACTGTATGAACATAATCGAGCCACTACACTACCGCCTATTTATGAGGACGAGGGGCGCCCACCAGCCAGAGGTGGTGTTCCCGACACGAGAGGAGGAGCACTGGGGTGATCTTCCCGAGGACTAACTGGCGAGATTGACTAGGTCACCCGAGCAGTGGACCAGATACGCGACTGGACTAGGCGAGGTCGGGTAGTGCGAGCCCGAGCCACTAGTGATGAGGCCTACCTGAAGGCCTACGCCAGACGCTACGGACAACAATTCTTCCGTGGCACCCGATGACCGGTACGACTGTAAAACTTATGCTTCCTTAATGACATATAATGCGCTGACGACTCGACTTTCTATATGCAGATAGACCATTAGGGATGGATAGCGGAGCTCCAGGGACTCCTCCATTCTACTGTTCAGCAGCGTGACGAGTTCCAGCTGGCACTGGTGCTTTTGGTGAGCTTTACTTAACCTTAGACTTAATATGCAATGCTTATGAACTTGACTTGACTTACTTGACTTCTAAATGCAGCGAGCCGAGGGGGCGCAGAGATAGGAACCAGAAGCTCCATCCGCTTTTTCCCAGCCACCAGCGGACAAGGCAGAGCGGGATGACGACCTTGCACGGGCAGTTGCTCGGGCCGAGGAGGCCGAGGCCATTCTCATAGAGAGGGTAAGCAAAACCACCCAAACTTATCTTTTGACTTAAATGCTTATGCATGCAAATGACTAACCATGATGAATGCTCATGTAGACTAGAGAGCTAGCAGCCCCGCTGAGCGAGGCGGAGCGGCTCCGGGTAGAGGTAGCAGAGGTGGTCCCTCTCCGTGCGGAGGTAGAGTGACTGAGGACTGGAGTGGCACAGGCGGCGGACTCTCGGCTGGAGGAGAGAGAGTTGATGGCCGAGATCAGAGCGCTGGAGAGAGCACTCCGCCTGGTGGGCGGATGATCCTCTCATAGTGCATCACAGAGCAGCGCACGTAGCGTACACCGAGATTATCTTACCGGTTCTTCCAGCCAACAGAGGAAAGAGGAGGACAAGCGGCGTCGATGCCACCGCGAGGAGGGCAGCACGGCTATGGGTCCGCCGGGGAAGAGGCACGAGGGGACAGGAGACAGCGGTGGTCTAGGAGAGGGACCCGCTTGATGTACTTACGAGACACATGTATATACTCTTATGAAATATATGATATGACCCTTGTGCTTTTGATTTTTAGAAAATTCAAATGCGTGGATGCTAACACCTAACTAACATTAAGAATGACGCCTAAGATTGACAAAGAGTGAGATAGAGTGAGGAAGAGTGCGTTTGAAGGCACAAAGATCGAGGAGAGAAGGAGAACATGGGAGAGAACACGCGGAGAAAATGGTGATAGAAAACGGTCTTCATGAGACCGCAAAGGGTGGCAAAAATGGTCACGGCGAGACCGTTAGGTGAATGAGAGAGAAGGCGGTGAAGAGAGGGGACAAAACGGTCGTCTAACGACCGTTAGATGAGCAAAAACTGTCGCGCAATAGACCGCAAGGGTAAATACTCAGTTAAATCCTACCGGGACTCTCTGGGAGAGTCCCAACCTGTGGATAGGAGCGCCCAAATTGCACTAAGACCCGTCCTAACTCAAATTGAAGCCCGCTAGCCTCAATCCTAATGCACTAGGAGTAGAATCAAAGCCCTATATCTAGGAACACACCTAGAATTCGCAGTTCATAGAAAACTCTTGTCTTAAGCCTTGGAAAGTTTATTAAAAACCACTCAAATCACCATGAAGAGAAACTTTGAAGCTAGCACCATGGGTGAGGTCACCTACAACGGGCCAAAGCCGACTAGGAAGGAGCATGGGGAGCTGCAGCGACTAACCTCCATCCCCAAGCATCTGAGCACAAGCCCTTCAAGAGAGGTAAGCTAAGTCAAAGTTCATTAATTTCATTAAATTCCTCATGTCATTCCTCTCTTCTTTTCCTCTTTTTTCTTCTTCCTTTTCTTCAGCTCCTTCCTGGCCCATGATGCTACTCTAGCCTGAAGTGGGTGGCTCTCATGATAAAGGAACTCCCTTTAGAGGTCATCTCAATCTTAAGGGCATGGCACCCCCACCCACTACTAGTCTTGCAAAAAAAATTCATAAACTCTCCCTAGATTGGTCTAGAATTTCAGCCTTAGTGGAGTTATGGCATCCTCAAACACACACCTTCATGTTCCCAACCTTTGAAGCCACTGTCCTTATAGAGGAGGTTGACAGTTACTTAACCCTTCCTAGGACTAAAGTGGGAGATGAAGAACTAAATGTGTCATACGGTTGACCCTATAGACCCATCACTCATCTTGGGGGATTTCATACACAACCCAAGGGATGTAAGAACCATGATCAGCTCCCGCCACATTCACTTGATGCCCATGGCCCAATGGATCACCGCCTATTGCAAAAATAAGTGGGGGAGGTATGAAGCCATAGCCAAAGCTACTTTCATTTGCTTATGTGGGGTTTTGCTCTTTCCCACCACCGACCATCTCTTGGACATTCCAAATCTCAGCGTCATTAGCGGGTTGTGGTGGGGTTTAACCATCTCCCAAGCCATCCTTTCCTACCTTTATGAAGGTCTTAGTTCGGCTTCTCTTGGGGGTCCACTCTTCGGGTCTATGATTGTCCTAGAGTGTTAGATGGGGGTTAGGTTGAAATTTCTACCCAAAGAGGACGTGCCATCAGCGATCTGTATATTTGGGAGCCATCCACTCTTCCTTGTTGGAGGTGCATTTGGGTTTTTTCAACAGGTTGAATGCCGAACTGCGGATAAAAAGACAAGGGATGATTGGTGCCTCTTCCTCAACACCTTGCCACTTGACAAATTCATGATGCGACCACAGGCTCTTTAAGGCATTACTCTTAGACTACCCCGGTGACTGGGCCTAGACCTTCGGCTAGGGGAAAACACCACCTTGGCGCTCTACAACCCCCACCGATGCTACTTACGAGTTGGACTTCCTCGCACCATGGTTCCGGCACTATCTCACTTCCCGCCCCTTCAGGCTAGGAAGATTGGGACCGAGGAGGATGAGTAGGCAGTTCGGAGCGTTATAACCATGTGTGAGATCAGCCGAGTCCGTACCTTGCAGGCAAAAGTGGCAGAGAAAGAGGAGGATTACCGAGCTTATGTGAAAGCATTGCGCAAGATTCGGCCCCACGCGGATGTGAAATTTAATGTAGCTTGAATTCCATGATCATGTACTAAATTTTTATTTGAAAGAATGATATACTATGAACGTTGAATGAATGAATAAAAGGATTGATTGAACCATTGCTTGTGAAAGTGTTCCTTGTGGCATGAATGATCAGATGGAGCAGAGTTCTCTGTCTGAAAAATGGTCCACCAAAGGACCGCCAGACTCGCCTAATGGTCTGGCAACATACCGCAAGAGGAAGGGGCACAGAAAACTCTGTGTTTTTGGCCCTCCGATGTGGCATGTGGTCGCTACTGGACCGCCAGAAGGAGCTTAACGGTCTAACAAAAGACAACAAGGGAGAAGGATCAGAGAAACCTGAGAGTTCTGGTTCTCGGGTGTGGGTAACGGTCGCCAATTGACCGCTAAGGAAGCTTAACGATCTAACAAAAGACCGCAAGGGGAAAAGAATAGATAAGCTTGCGAGTTCTTGGGTGTCGGGCATTGTAACCTGTTCCTGCGCACACTAAAATAATAAAATAAGTTAGATCCATTCTTAGGCCCAACCTCTTGATATTTGGTCAAGGGGTGGAGCCTTATTAAATAGGTAGAGACAAAATAAGAATAAATGTAATGCATGCTATAAAATGCAGAAGATGGTGTGAATTTTTTTGATTCTTTTGAAATATCTGGTTTTTTGTGGATTTTAAAATATCTGATTTTTTTGAATTTTTAAAAATCTAATTTTTTTGGATTTTTGAAATATCTGATTTTTTTTATTTTTGAAATATCTGATTTTTTGAATTTTTGAAATAGCAGATTTTTTTGGATTTTAGAAATATCTGATTTTTAGGATTTTTGAAAAATCTGATTTTTTTGGATTTTTGAAATATATGATTTTTTTGGATTTTTTTTATACTAGTTCCGCCGCGGCAATGAGGGTCCTGCCTATTCCACTAAGAATTCCCTGAGGTTGGCGTACATTAAAGGTGACAATTCTTGGTCGAGCTTACCGCATTCATATAACGGTGCCTCTCCAAGGGCCATACCCTGGGTATACTCCAATCTTTTGAGGAAGAGAGAGAAGAGTAGTTGGGGGCAAACCTAGCGTAGGGATAGAAGTTTTTAGGGCTCGAATTCCTCCCATGATGACCCAGTTGGAGATTCGGTCTGTTGCGCAAGGGCTTTGTGTCCATCATCGAGCCTTCATCCATTCTAGGCACGAATACGACCGGGCTCATAACATCCCGCGGGGAAACTGTACTGCCACTCTTGCCATGCCTAGTTCAATGTTTTATCTTTCTTGGAGCAATTTCGACGTTTCACTTTGTGCCTTTGATAGACGTGGTGGCTTTTGCCTTGATTCATGCTCCTTCTGATTGATTTGATTTTTATTTTTGTTTTTCCTTTTTCTTGTGGAAACAGGTCATAATGGACTGCTCCTATTTGAGACCTCCTCTCGTTGGGGTGTCTAGGTTGGGTCATCTCCCCCTTATTCACCCCTTGCCCCTACACCTGGCCGAAGAGAAAAAAGCATGGACTTTCAGTTCCCCTTGGCATGGTCAAAGGAGAGACATTGTTGCATGGTAGAGGAAAAAAACCGACCAGAGCTGCCATGTTGTATGTGATTGCCGTGCTCGGGGTCCTCTTTCGTGATCAAGAAAGAGACACCTCGCTACCGGGTTGGCGCTAGCTTGACTCTAAGGGTAAAAGCGCTTAAGATACAACCCATTCCAAGCTTGAGACAGCTCCTCACGTGGATTTAACTAGACGATACGCGTACCTTGGATAAGCTTCTTTAATGACGAACGATCCTTCCCAGTTAGGTTGCAATTTGGACCTGGGACCCCCAGACCTGATAAATTTACCTTTCCAAACCATATAACCTATTTGGAATTTACGCTCAATAACCTTCTTTTGAAAATAACGTGAAACTCTCTTTTGGTAAACAGACATGTGATCGGCCGCATTCATCCTCTTCTCATCCAAGAGTTCCAGCTGAACGAGCAACGCCTCTCGACTTTCATCGAGATTAAGTTCCTTATCGAGCTGTACCCTCAGGGAAGGTATCAAGATCTCATATGGGAGCACTGCCTCCATCTCGTAAGTGAGAGCAGAGGGGGTTTGCCCCGTAGGAGTACGGACGGAGGTACGATAAGCCCATAGAGCTTCTACTAATTGCTAAGGCCAATCAGCAAATTTATGAGATTCGCATGTTTTCTTTGTGATTTTAAGAAGGGTTTTATTAGTGGCTTCGGCTTGACCGTTGCCTTAAGGGTAATATGGAGATTAATGATGCAATGCAATATTGAACTTCTTACGGAGGTCCTAGAGCTCTTGTGAGATGAACTAAGGTCCATTGTCCGTGACGATGCTGCTTGGCACTCCGAACCGCGAGATGATGTTCTTCAGGATGAAGCGGTACACCGTAGTAGCTTGGATGTCTGCGTATGCTTCCGCTTCGGCCCATTTGGTGAAGTACTTAGTGGCGGTAAGAATGAAAGATTTCTATTTGGTCTGAGAATTAGGATCACCTAGAGGGCCAACAATGTCGAAAGCCCACAGAGAGAATGGCCAAGGATTAATGAGAGGATGAAGAGATGAAGCAGGAGCATGGATCTTATCAACATGCAGTTGGCATTTAAGACACCTCCGGACATAGAGGGAACAATCTTCTTCTAGAGTGGGCCAATAATAACCCTGCCTAAGGATATTCTTTGCTAGAGCCTGGCCATTGACATGACCTCCACACTCGCTTGAATGAGCTGCTTCAGCCACCTTCCAAGCTTCATCATCATCTAGACAACTCATGAGCGTTCCATTGAGAGCACGCCTATACAACTCTCCAGCTATGATAGTGTACCTCGAGGCGGCTCTTCTAATAGCCTTACGCTGTTCGACATTTGCTCCTTCTGGGAATGATCCGTCCTTCCAATACAGCTCAATTTCATGATACCAATACAATTCTTCTTCTTCCAAGATCTCTTCTAATTCTGTCCAAGAAACTTCCTTCAAATCTTTCTTCTCAGCCTTCACCTCTACAGTCCTCCTAAGGTTGTCTGTAATGCCAAGGGACTTTCGGATCTGGATCGGAGAGCTATCGGATCGCTTTTGTGGGTCATGAGTTGTGTTTTACGATCCACGCAGATTTTTCTCTCGTACAAGTTATGGATCCCAGTGGAGTGTTTATTGTTGAATTCATCGACTCGAGGACGCTACAGTTGCGTTGTGCTCCTTCCGAGGATCGCTTAGACTATTTTTTCATATTTTTCTGAATTAGTGAATTTTTGGGCAAAAAATCAGATTTCACATAAATGCGTGTTTTCCTTTTCCTATTTCTTTCTTCACCCTCTCTCCTCCCTCTCATTCTCACGTTCACTCTCTCCCTCTCTCCTCTCTCTCATTCTCACATTCACTCTCTCCCTCTCGTTCTCTCTCCTTTGTCTTCCTCTCCCTCGGGCGCGCGACCGAGGTGGAGGCAAGCAAGATGAGGACGCCGTCGAGCTGCTCTGACACGTGATAGTGCGAGAATCGAGGCATGTCATTGGAGCAATCCCTCGGTGGATTCAAAGCCGGCGTGGCGTGATTCGTGTGACGTTTTCGGCGTGGTTTAGTCATTTCAACACGCGAGAACTTTGGTGGAGGTGGGAGATGGTTACCCTACTTCTCTTCTGTGTTCCCTCGTGATTGCGAGCCGAACTGTGTGTGAACGAGCGGGTTTTCCAGGTTTAGGGCGAAAGCATGCTTGGGGGGGTGTGAGAAGAGTTTGCCTTTCTCGGTGACGGTTTCATGCTTAGTTAGTTTCATTCGAACCCCTGGCATGTTAGCATTTTGTTCCCGCTAATTTTATTCCAATCGGTTATCATTTGGCGCCGGTATGAGCCCGAGAACCCACGTGACTCATTTTGGGTCGATTCGTTAGAATCACCCGTTTCTTTTCTTTTTACCATTGAATTGATCCCTTCCGGACTATGAAAGGCGTATATCGTACTTAGGATTGTTTCCCCGTCATTTAGACGCGATTGGGGAATGGAAAGGCCTGGTTTTGGCCATTCCAACGGTTTTCTCGCCGTAACGGCTTGGCGGTCCTTTCAGAGACCATTTTTATATCTTCAGTGATCCATGGGTGACCATTATGGTTCCTTGTCGGTTCAGGTTTTAGCGGTCGGGCGATAGACCGTTTTGTGTCAACTAGCGGCCCAGGATGGACCGCTAAGCTCTGTGCAGTGGCCCAGGTAGGACTGCTACATTTTGATTAGCGACCCACGAGTGACCGCTATTCTTCGTGTTCTTTTGGCTAAGTCGGTTCGTTGGGTAACGGCCCAACGACTGACCGTTTTATGGAGTTGGGTGGCCCATCTGTGACCGCCTCTTACGATTTAATGTCAGTTTGGGCTAGCGGTCTAGCTCCAACCGCCTGGGTGCCCTTGGCGGCCATGGGACGACCGCTAGGCTCTGTGAAATGGTTCTTAGTGGACCATTTTTATTGGTTTGGCCGGTTTAGTTGGTTTGGCTGTTTGGGAGTTGACTAGGCTTAGCGGTCTAGTCGTGACCACTAGGGTCCCTCTTGCGGCCATGAGGAGACCATTTTCTGCCAAGAGACGGTCTTAGGCAGACCGTAAGGCTCCTACTTTTGTGGGTTTTAAATCTGGGGCTTCTCTTGAGGGTAGCGGCCCTTTGGCTGACCGCCTGGTTTGCCCAGCGGCCAGGGCAAGACCGCCACTTTCCCAGAGTTCTATTTTCCCGATGGTTTGGCCTCCACTTATCTTGGCTCAACCCTGTGGTTTGCCCATTGTTCCGTGGATGTCTTGGACGTCCTATGAGGCCGGTGACTGTGTTGTAGGGTGGCCAGGAGTGCCATTGTATCGAGTATTGTTCCGTGATGCTTCAAAGTCATCATTGGTTTTTGGTCAACCCAGTGTGACCCAGTGGTTGACATGTGACCTCGTGAATATCTCGGTGATCTTGTGAGGATCGAGCCATGGTTCTAGACGCCGTGAGGTACTATCTTACCTCGATTTATATGTCCATGTGTTTTGAGGGATTTTTGGTAATCCCTCATGTCTCCATGATTCGTGTCACGCAGATGTGTGGATCTGGCTGTCCTGTGCCGTTTCCTTTATAAGTGTTTTACCGTGATTTGATTTAGGGATGAGGCTGATTGGCGGCGTGTTACCGCTTTGGGCGATGATCTTGACCTGAGTCTTGTGAGTCAATGATCGTTGTATCAGCAAGCATTGTCGTTTGTCTTGAGTCTGGAAGCAATCTTGTGTGTTGCTTTGTGTTTGTGCTTCGTAGTACGTGCGGCGGTGCATACTTAGCCTGTCCGTACTTTAGCACTAATGTTTTGGAGTCTTGGTGTTTAGTTAGCCTCCACTAGTCGTAGCCTGACGATACTTTCCTATGTGTCGGCCTACCTGGGAGTGGTGGCGAGGTGAGTTCCCGACATACGATTTTTAGGCTAGTTTCCGTGGGCCCCCTTGCTTTACAGTAGCGTACTACTGGAGGAAAAAGTAGCTAGAGGCCTGTCTCAAGGCATTGGGCTTGTGTGTGCACACGTGGTTAGGGGCGTTTGGACTAGCGCCGACGGGCGTGATCCTGACGAGTCACTCGTTACTATTGTTCCTTGTACTTGGTTCTCTGAGTGTCTCAGTTACCGCTGTTCCAGGCATGTGGGAGATACTTAAGGCGCAATGTAAGACGTCAGTGGATGTATCTGGCTGTTCTTCTAAGAAGGAGATACTTCTGTCTCCCGACACCTAAGTCATTGTGTCTCCGTGACCTTTTCCCAGTAGTCTATTCTTGGCTTCACCCGAGGTCAGTGTAGTGTAGCATGCACGACGATCTAGTTGTGTATGCATTAGTGTTTCTTGACTGTGTAGGTCTTTTGTAGGGCTTTTGTCTGTTTTGGTAGGCCTTCGCTATGCAGCTAGTGCTTTGTCGACAGATCTGTAACGCCCGACTTTGTGAGATCGGGGTTAGCCTTTCTGTTGCTATTTGGAGTATCTTAAAGGGCCGTGGTTCGATCGGCTACCGTGTTTCTATCCGTTGCTGCTTTACTCTTTCTTTTAGTTGTTCTTACTCCTGCCGTTACAACTTTACTCTTGTAGTTTAGTACTGCTATTGCTTCTGCTCCTACTTTACTATTTAGCTCTGTTGTCTTGCGTGTTAGTACGTTGTTTCCAGTGGGGATCTGCGGGACCCCTACTGAGCCAGTGACACGAGGCTTACCCCCGCTTTTCAAGTGTGGTTGTTCTTCATCCTCGCGGTTCGAGGCACTGTCCGTCAGTTCGTAGTTGCTAGCGTTGCCTGCGTTGGGCTTCCCCCGACTCGTGTACGTTCTCTTTTCTGTTGAACTGTACTTGTCTTTTTTTGGACTGGACTCTGTAATTTAAATTATTTATTGAAAATAAAATTTTATTTTTGCTACTTTAGCAAACTTGATCATTGAAATATTAATTGCTTACTACTTTATCTAGAACTTCAATGTACTCCACACACGTACATCTTTTATCCCTTCGGAGCTTTACCGCTTTTGGGAGGCCTCGCAGCATCCAAGGTGGTATCGGGTTTACTCGGTATCCAGACCCTAGGTCATCACAGTTGGTATCAGTGCTAGTTGTGTGCAAGTACATGGGAATTCATGATATCGTAGTACTCAGAGTCCTTTAAGGTCCAGTACAGTCGGTAGTTGGCATTAGGCTTTTGTGTTTTTGTACCGCTTTGTTCTCTTGTGAGCGCTTGTGTGCTATGTGTTGGTGCTGCGATGATGGATTTACTCTCGTCGGATTACGATGGGGTGTTCTTCTTTTGTCATGGTATTTGTCTCGGTTATGCTGTACTTGGCAGAGTTCGCCAGTAGGCGTAAATCTGCGGAGCGGTGTTCGAGATTTTTTCGTGGCATTTTCAGGTAGCTGATTTGTTTTATCATTGGTGTGATGGCCGTGCACATTTTCCTGTTGATTTGGCCATCCCAGCTTGAGGTTTGTTTAGCCCCTGAGGTATTAAGCTTATGTTGAGGTGGTAGATTGGATGCCTCTATTGAGAGAATGCTCGGGCGAACCGAGAATTTCATTCCTAGTGAGCCACTGTTAGTCGAGCTTGATTCTTCTCATCTTGTCTGGTGGTGTCTTTTCGTGGTAAGTTTTGGAAGTGCTGTCTTGGTGAAGCCTTTGTCCTATGTCTGCTTAAGTGTGGACAGTGTTAGTTCTGAACCTGATCTGTTCTTGTTTGACGGTTGCTTGGCTTTGGACCCAGTTTGTGTGTTTGGGGGGGGGGGGGGGGCGTTGTGCACCATGTCCGACGTGCCGTGTCTGGCGGATGTTATGCTGTGAAGGTTCAGTAATTGTTTCAGGACATAAGGATAAGCTGAGACAAGTGTTCTTTGTGCTTTGTGCTAAACCTGGTGCTCTTCCTGGTTTGCACTTAGGTGACTTGTGATCGGCTGTTAGTAGGATCCGTACTCGAGGCGTGGTATATTGCAGTTTCATGAATTGCGATGGCACCGAGTGTGTGCTGAGATGCGGATGCCGAGTTGTTTTTGATGACTGTGTGCGTTGTATGAGTATGCAGCAGAAGTGTGTGGGCTTATAACCCATAGGTCGAGGATCGTTTGGTTGGGAGATTCTGGCCAGCTGAGAGGTTTATTTTCCTTGGTGCGACTTCGTCTTGGCTATGTGTGCCTTGATGTTGTTGGTTGCCGTGCCGTTGCTTGTGGCTTTTTGGTTGTTGGCACTGGTATGTGTGAGGATTGGGTAATCTGTCGGCATATCTGCTGGTTGAGTACCCTTTTCTTTCTTTGAATTTCTTGGGAGTTGTGCTATCGGGATGTGATCATGGTCCTAGAGATGCTTTTTCCTAGAGATTGTTGTTATGGGACCTTGTTGGTAAGCTGATCGCAGTGTGGCTGGTATATCTTAGCCGTGTGTTCAGCTGTAATTGTGCCTTGATGTGACCCAGCTTGCAGTTGTATCCCGTGATTTTGCGTTGAGAACGGAGCCGGGATTTCTACAGGTGTTATTTATGGCTATTGTTGTTGTTGGTGATTGTGCTCAGCTTGGGAGAAGTTCCCTGTGAGTCTAATTTGGCATTGTGTGGGCTGAGGTCTTGTCGGTTGGTTTTGCTATACTCTTCTGTTGTGGTAGAGTTGGCATGTGACTTGAATCAGATGTAATGTCTGAGTGAGGACTGACTTGATTATGCTCGTGGTCCAGTGCTATCATTGGCGTTCTACGTGCCAGGTTTTGTTGTTGTTCTTGGCACGGAAGCCGATGATGTGGAGCAGTCAGCTGAGAGGACTGTGTTTCCTTATTTAAGCTGATGCTTGTTGTGTCTGCTGAGTGTTTTATCGATAGCTATTTTGGTGGCATGGGTCGTGTCTCCTTTCCCTATGAGACGTAAGCGACGTTGCCTTGTTTCGGAGGTGTCGGACATGTGTTCACATGTGTTCCATGCTTGTTTTGTGGATCAATGTGTTTTGAGATCCGGAGCCTGTGCCTGTGATTGTGGTATGGCTGTATTCCTCTGAATTATGTTTTTCGAGATTTGTGTTATTGTGTTCTAGGTGTCTGGTGTGGCTGGAGCTTGGAGAGCATTACCAGCGTTTGGGGTAGTTCTTACCTGCTTCTTCTTGTTGACTCCTTTAATTTCGAGGATGAAATTTCCTTAGGAGGGGAGGCTGTAACGCCCTGGGTCTTTCAGATCTGGATCGGAGAGCTATCAGATCACTTTTGTGGGTCCTGAGTTGTGTTTTACGATCCACGCAGATTTTTCTCTCATACAAGTTACAGAACCCAGTGGAGTATTTATTGTTAAATTCATCGACTCAAGGACGCTACAGTTGCATTGTGCTCCATCCGAGGATCGCATAGACTATTTTTTGCATATTTTTCTGAATTAGTGAATTTTTTACCTAAAAATTGGATTTCGCATAAATGTGTGTTTTCCTTTTCCTATTTCTTTCTTCACCCTCTCTCCTCTCTCTCATTCTCACGTTCACTCTCTCCCTCTCGTTCTCTCTCCTTTCTCTGCCTCACCCCCGGGCACGCGACCGAGGTGGAGGCGGGCGAGGCGAGGACGCCGTGGAGCTACTGTGACGTGTGATAGTGCGAGAATCGAGGCGTGGCATTGACGCAATCCCTCGGTGGATTCAAAGCCAGCGTGGAGTGATTCGTGTGACATTTTCGGTGTGGTTTAGTCGTTTCAGCGCGCGAGAACTTCGGTGGAGGTAGGGAGATGGATACCCTACTTCTCTTCTGCGTTCCCTCGTGATTTCGAGCCGAACTATGTGTGAACGAGCGGGTTTTCCAGCTTTAGGGCGAAAGCATGCTTGGGGGGGTGTGAGATGAGTTCACCTTTCTCGGTGACGGTTTCATGCTTAGTTAGTTTCATTCGAACCCCTGGCATGTTAGCATTTCGTTCCCGCTAATTTTATTCCAATCGGTTGTCATTTGGGGCCGGTATGAGCCCGGGAACCCACGTGACTCATTTTGGGTCGATTCGTTAGAATCACCCATTTCTTTTCTTTTTAGCATCAAATTGATCCCTTCTGGACTATGAAAGGCATATATCGTACTTACAGTTGTTACCCCGTTGTTTAGACGTGATCGGGGCATGGAAAGGCTGGGTTTTGTCCATTCCTACGATTTTCTCGCCGTAATGCCTTGGCGGTCCTTTCAAAGACTGTTTTTATATCTTGAGCGGTCCATGGGTGACCGTTATGGTTCCTTGTCGGTTCAGGTTTTAGCAGTCGGGCGATAGACCATTTTGTGTCAGCTAGCGGCCCAGGATGGACCGCTAAGCTCTGTGCAGCGGCCCAGGTAGGACCGGTACGTTTTGATTAGCGGCCCATGGGTGACTGCTATTCTTTGTGTTCTTTCAGCTAAGTCAGTTCGCTGGGTAATGGCCCAACGACTGACCGTTTTATGCAGTTGGGCGGCCCATCTATGACCGCCACTTACGATTTAATGTCAGTTTGGGCTAGCGGTCTAGCTCCAACCACCTGGGTGCCCTTAGCGGCCTTGGGACGACCGCTTGGCTCTGTGAAATGGTTCTTAATGGACCTTTTTAGTTGGTTTGACTGGTTGAGTCGGTTTGGTTGTTTGGGAGTTGACTGGGCTTAGCGGTCTAGTCTTGACCGCTAGGGTCCTTCTTGCGGCCATAAGGAGACCGCTTTCTGCCACGAGATGGTCTCAGGCAGACCGCAAGGCTCCTACTTTTGGGGGTTTTAAATCTGGGGTTTCTCTTGAGGGTAGCAGCCCTTTGGCTGACCGCCTGGTTTGCCCTGCGGCCTGGGCAAGACCTCCACTTTCCCAGAGTTCTATTTTCCCGATGGTTTGGCCTCCAATTATATTGGCTCGACCATGTGGTTTGCCCATTGTTCCGTGGATGTCTTGGACGTCCTATGAGGGCGGTGACTGTGTTGTAGGGTGGCCAGGAGTGCCATTGTATCGAGTATTGTTCCGTGATGCTTCAGAGTCATCATTGGTTTCTGGTCAACCCAGTGTGACCCAGTGGTTGACATGTGACCTCGTGAATATCTCGGTGATCTCGTGAGGATCGAGCCATGGTTCTAGACGCCGTGAGGTACTATCTTACCTTGATTTATATGTCCATGTGTTTTGAGGGCTTTTTGGTAATCCCTCATGTCTCCATGATTCGTGTCACGCAGATGTGTGGATCTGGCTGTCCTGTGCCGTTTCCTTTATAAGTGTTTTACCGTGATTTGATTTAGGGACGAGGCTGATTGGCGACGTGCTATCAGTTTGGGCGATGATCTTGACCTGAGTCTTTTGACTCAAGGATCGTTGTGTCAGTAGGTCTAGTTGTTTGTCCTGAGTCTGGCGGCAGTCTTGTATGCTGCCTTGTGCTTGTGCTTTGTAGTACATGCGATAGTGCGTGCTTAGCATGTCCGTACTTCAGCACTAATGTTTTGGAGTCTTGTTGTTTAGTGAGCCTCCACTAGTCGTAGCCTGACGACACTTTCCTGTGTGTCGGCCCGCCTGGGAGTGGTGGCGAGGTGAGTTCCCGATAGATGGTTTTTAGGCTAGTTTCCGTGGGCCCCCTTACTTTGCGGTAGCGTCCCACTGGGGGGGAAAACTAGCTAGAGGCCTGGCTCATGGCATTGCACTTGTGTGTGCACATGTGGTCAGGGGCGTTTGGATGAGCGACGATGGGTGTGACCCTGTTGACACCTGAAATATAATCAAGAACAAAGATTGGACCGAAGATAAGATCAAATCAGAGATAAAAACTACCAATCCCTCACCCGACTAAAGCCTTCTCCGGCCAAGCTGATGTCCGGCACTGCCATCGTTCAGATGGTGGTGTTGATTAAAACCATGTCAACCCCCATACAGTCACGTGACTGATGAAGAATAGCTTCGGGATATTCTGATGACTATAGAATGGGATCTACGCTGCTTATCCCCCACTATGGATACAAAGGATCAAATGAATGCCAAGGCAGATGCAGTAACTGTGACACCTCGTGCCATTAACAAAAGGGAGACCAAATGACTAAAACCCCTAAATGGGCCACAGTCCTTGGCGCCGAGTGACCATAAGTGAAGCCCAAGTCTCCCACAGTTGGCGCGCCGAGGAGCCTTGCTGCAAGGAAGGGCGCCGAGACCACGCCAAGCCAAGAAGGGGGGTGCTGTGCCTATAAAAACCCCATTTTCCTCCACTTACGAAGAGGAGAAGATAGAGGCGGAGAGAGATATATACAGATAGCCAGATAACAAGAAAAAAAAGAGAGCAAGAGAAGAAGAAGAGAACGGGGAAGAGAGAACAGAAAAAGAAAGAAGAGAGGCTGCTGCTGAAGCTGAAGGAAGGAGAAGGTGTGTTGTAAGGGGAGGGAGAGGAGTCAATGCTCCACCCTCCCCATCTTTCATTTTCTCTGTTATTTTCCTCTGATGTATGCTCTCTGTGTCCATGTCTTACTTTGTCAGAAGCATGCTATGATTCTGATGGGGTCATCACCATCCGTCCTAGCACTCTTGGCCCGTCTCGTCACCCCGGAGGCGTACGTCATGGTCTAGCCATTTATTATGAGTCCTAAGTTGTATTTTTTTATTTTTATTGAGTCATATCATTGTAATATCCCTTTTATTAGAGTCATGTATCTAGGTCTTTGGTTTATTTCCCTAAGTTTGAGTCTCTTTAGGCTAATTTAGACTAGCTATTGGGCCCAACCCAGTGGACTTGGCCCATGGGTGCCCCTACCATGTTGGTTATTTGTCAATGTGTCAAGTGTCAAGGGCTTTTTGTAAAATGTGGGTTGCCTATATATAGGACCCCATTTCCCCCCATTTGAATCAATCAATGAAAAATTACCATTTGAGAGTTCAAATCTTCTTAGTGGAGTGAATCCCACCTACCCCCCCTCTCCTCTCTCTCTCTCCCTCCAAGAGAGGGCACCCAACCCTCTCTCTCCTCCCCTCCCAACCACCTCCCCTCTACCACCTACCTCCATTAAGTCCTCTACAACTCCCCACACATCCCATTACTCCACCCTCTAGTCCCAAGGGAGCATCCCCAATCACTGAGCCATCCTCCAACCCCCAACTACCCTACCCACTTCCCCAAACACTTTTCCTCTCCCCCATGCAACCCTCCACCTCCCTAGACCATTTTGAATTCAAAATTCCCCTTACCTCCCAGCCCTAGGACGCCCAAGACCCCTCCCCCTTGGTTAGGGTCGCCCCCCCTCTCTCTCATCTCCACCATTCTTCCTTGCTCTTCTCCATCACCTCTCCCACCTCCATTGATAGAACCTCCAAGCAGCTACGCCCTCCCCCCCCCTCTCCAGCTTCCCCACCACCTCTAACCTCCCTCAATACCTCCCTCCCACTCCCCTCCCATCACTCATCATCTCCCCCTTCACCATATATCTACTTCTTCTTCTTCTTTCTTGATCATCGGAAGCTACATCAAAGGTGCAGTTCGTAGTCCAGAAGTTGCAGGTGGACCAGCAACTTGCAGCAGTGACTCCGACAACATCCCAGCGAATCTGAAGGCCCAAGAGGTACCCACGGAAGCGTCTGCCTATCTTCTTCGCAACGGCGGTAGTTTCGTCATCGTCCGAGCACTGTGCTGCCCGGGAGAGCATTTCTCCCCCGACTGCACGAAGCTTCCCTTGCAGAGTACCTGAACCTGATGGGAAGCTCCACTGCGGCGATCCTAGTGGAAATATGAGCAAACATTCTTCTGCAAAAATCTTCTTCGACCAGTCTACTTTCAGAGTCAAGAAGTGGAGCTCCGATTGGCGCCTGGAAGCAAGAGTTCTCATTTTCTTCCTCCTGGTGCGTGGTTCTGTTTCCTATCAGTCTGCTCCGACCCATTCTCCTTGTTTGAGATCTTCCGGCCTACTCCGACATCGTCTAGCATTCCTGTGACCCACGTTTCGAAGAGGGCTTGTCAATGATTCCATCGGTACCAGACGTGCTCAAATTGAAGCACTGGAGCGCTCGTGGTGACATCTTCTTCCTGCTGTTGAAAATCTGAAGCAGTCCCAATAGAAGAACTACACCTTGGTTCGAGACTCTGCCCCGACCTGCACCGGCAATCAAAGAAATCAAGAAAATTCTGGTGTCGTCCCGGTCCAGCTACGAAGAGTTTCCCACTGGTTTCGTCTTCAACAAAAATCTAGACTACCCGCAGCGTCAACTTCATCAACCGACTGTCCATAAGCACAGAGGGTTGGCAGCACCGACGAAGATCAAATATTATCATTTCTTAGCTTAATTTCCCCACCCCGCTTGGCCGGCTGAAGTCCCCTCCCTGCGAGGAGGTAGTTTTGGTTGTAACCACACAATCCCCGCCCAAGATTCCCCCCCCCCCCTTGCATGGGGGTAGTTCATGTAATAATTACACTCGCAGGTTTGAAGCTTCGTCGATGCGGCGTGCGGGTGCTTCCCCTCGCCTCCCCGCTCGCCCCCGTCTCCGACCGGAGTCGGTTTCTTCAAACCGGCTAGGTGAGAACTCGTCCCTTGCTCTCATTTATGCCTGTTCATTTAATATTCTCCAATTGCGCCGTCGGTTAGGGAGAGAGCGCCCGATCCTAAGGCTCCACCGTCTTTGTGCGACCACCGTGGGTGTGAGTGAGTGACCCGCACCCTTTGGCCATTGCCGACTCATTGAGTTGGATATCCATTCCCCATGGGGAGGTTTACCTTAGATGTTGCTGGCCCTCTACCAGCAAGGGTCTTGTTTCCCACTTCCTCGACTCGGCATCCCCGAGTTACCCCCGGGTTGAGTGTGTGCGCCATACGAAGGTCCGCTTACGTAGGCTTCTTAGCCTTGTGGTTGTGCTTGCATACTTAGGTCCGAGGAAGCATTGGTGTCACATCAAGTGGTATCAGAGCAAGTTCACAACTTGTCTCTATCAAGTTGGTCCTAGGGCGTGCTTATGCATTTAGAGTCCCCGGTTGCATCTCTTTTGTCCACTAGCATGGCCACCTCTTACCGACCTTTCCCATCGGCCCTCTCCATGAGTCCAAACCCCCAAGGGATGCCTACCACTATCACACATGACCTCCCTGGCCATATCAACTACCTCATGAAGGCCTTTACCTATGCCAATGAGCGGCTTGATAACCTATCGGGTCGACTCGACCAACAAGGAGAAAATGGGCCCACCCCATGGGCGGATGATAGTAGGACTCCTCCCCCACCTCCCATCTTTGATGGAACTCAACCTATTGACTATTTAGATTGGGAAGTCTCGATGGACTATTACTTCACTTGGTATCCCACGACCGAGGATGAGAAAGTCCGATTTGCCAAATTGCAACTTACCAAACGGGCCCAAACTCATTGGTTGGAAATTGAAGGCTTAAGGATAATTAGAAGGGAAGCTCGCCTCACAACATGGGAGGACATGAAGCAACAACTTAGGGCTAGATATATTTTCCCCTCCCATTCCAAACACCAAAGCCCAAAGAGCATTTCAACTTCTTCATTTCCCCTTGGCCAACCCAAGACCGTAATCACGCATTCCCCACCATTTCCCACCTCTCCTACTCCAACCACCACATCTACATCCTACCTCCAAGTCCTCGCCACAACCATATGTCCACATACCCAATTGGACCCCATGTCCACCCCTCCACCTAGGCCCATAATGGCCACCACCCCCAAACCCAAATCCCCCCACCAAACCCGTACCCCACAAGCCCCCTTGGCCACCTCCGCAACCTCACCATCGTCCCCAAAAAGGGACACATCTCCCAAAACTAATCAACCCAAATCTCCTCACCCAACCCACCTTCCACTTCCAACCCCAATCCTACCCCAACTTAGGCCTCCACTACTCCCAAATCCAACCTACGTCCGACCTTGCTCACCTCCTCGGGTGCGCCATGCATCGACTATCACCAACCCACCCACCATAGACCTTCCTACTCCATTGTCCTTAGGAGTTGCAACCCACACACCCACCCAAGTGGAGAGAGATACCAATCCGGATCCACCTCCCAAAATAGAGGAAATCCAAGGGCCACACAACTCACCCACCACTCCTAGCCTAGCTCCTCAAGAGCTACACACCCTTCCCCATGACACCGTCACCATAGATGAGTCCGTACTCCAATGGCTCAAGCGAGGCCTCACCATTCCTAGTTCACAACCATGCCACCTACCCATGGGACATCTATCCCAAATCATTCCCACTCAGCCCCATGTCACTTATCAAACCTCCTATTGTGTGGAAGATTTGGGAGACTTAGTGGCCTACCTACATTGGCAAGTCCACTTGCCCGATATGCTAGCCATGAGGCCGTCGGAGCCTAGCACCATTAGCCTAACTTAGCCCGCCGTTGGCTCCATCACTTCCATATACACTAATGGCCAATTTACGAGTGAGATCATACTCTTTCTTCCCATGGAGGAGGAACCCATCCTAGTCTACTCCCCAACCATTGAGATCCCAAGTGCTTTGATTGGCCAACCCATTAGCAACCTTGGCCCAATTATTTTGGAGGAGGATGACTCACCATTTGAGGACCTTGAGAATATGGAGTACCCCTATCTAGGTGACCCTTAACATGATCCCTTTAACCCCTTCCTAACGGAGCCTAGATCTCCATGTAACCCACTCCCCCTATTCACCACCCACCTCACCCTACCCATATCGCCCATGTTGACGCAAACTCCTCCCTTCCTAGAATCGGGTTACACCATGAGAGCCTTGACCTTAGGCAACAAACACCTTGGGATTGATGAAATGCCCCACCCCATAACCACCTTCCTAGATCCCTTCAACCCATTCACATGGAAGTTCAAAAGTCATCCCACATCTATGCACATGAAAGTCATCTTTGGGAAAAACATGCATGTGTCTAGGCTTACTACACCAATTGGCATGAATATTATGTTGGGTCCATTCATTCATACCACCCACATGTCAAGTAGAAAGCATGAGTGGTCCAAATTCAGATGTAATGGTCCACCTTCACTCATCATGAGTCTTAAGCATGATAGGTGTATTCTTGGATGTCCGGGTCCCCTGGTATTTGTCACCCCCATACATGACCGAATCACCTATGGATGCCCCGGCCCTCCAACCTTTGTTAGAGAGTCCATGCATGATAGGGCCACATTTGGTTGCCCCGGCCCACTAAGGCTCATCAAGGTCTATATGGCATCATGGCATGACTGGTCTACATATGGTTGTCCAGGTCCACCCATAACCACTAGAAGGTCAGCATTCACAAAATTGCATGACAACCTTGCAAGCACATCAACAAGAGCCATGAAATTTACAAAAGGCAGGCCGACTCAATGGCGTCACCAAGAAATCCAAATGGGTGATTCCGGGATGGTGAGGAATGAGAGGCTCTCACATAGAGACAACTCAAGATTGAGATTTTGTGGGATTAGCCCCTTCCAGGTTTTGAGGTGCACTATCCCCACTACTCATAAGTTAGGCCTCCTCGAGGGATACAGAGTTAACTTAAGTTTCAATGTGGAAGGCCTTGTGCCACACAAGGGACCCACGGTGGCACCAAGTGAGGATTTCAAGCCCCCTTCCTCCCTTGAGAGAGCACCCACCCCTCCCCATGAGAGCACCGTCAGCCCAGAGAAGCCCGACGTAAGTAACTTGAGAGAATATTGGATGAACAGGAAATCATCACTCGGAGCAAGGTGTACGGGCACTACCTCGCTAGGTGGAAGAATCGGCTTCTTTCGGAAGACATGTGAGTGGTACCACTTCTGCACCTTTCCGAAGAGGGAAGTACTCTTACACGACGGAGTCGAGTTCTCCGCACCCCAGGAGTATGATGGGGTCATCACCATCCGTCCTGGCACTCTCGGCCCGTCTCGTCACCCCAGAGGCGTACGTCATGGTCTAGCCATTTATTATGAGTCCTATGTTGTATTTCTTTATTTTTATTGAGTCATATCGTTGTAATTTCCCTTTTACTAGAGTCATGTATCTAGGTCTTTGGTTTATTTCCTTAAGTTTGAGTCTCTTTAAGCTAATTTAGACTAGCTATTAGGCCCAACCCAGTGGACTTGACCCATGGGTGCCCCTACCTTGTTGGTTATTTGTCAATGTGTCAAGTGTCAAGGGTTTTTTGTAAAATGTGGGTTGCCTATATATAGGACCCCATTTCCCCCCCATTTGAATCAATCAATGAAAAATTACCATTTGAGAGTTCAAATCTTCTTAGTGGAGTGAATCCCACCTACCCCCCCTCTCCTCTCTCTCTCTCCCTCCAAGAGGAGGGCGCCCAACCCTCTCTCCCCTCCCCTCCCAACCACCTCCCCTCTACCACCTACCTCCATTAAGTCCTCTACAACTCCCCACACATCCCATTACTCCACCCTCTAGTCCCAAGGGAGCATCCCCAATCACTAAGTCACCCTCCAACCCCCAACTACCCTACCCACTTCCCCAAACACTTTTCCCTCTCCCCCATGCAACCCTCCACCTCCCTAGGCCATTTTGAATTCAAAATTCCCCTTCCCTCCCAGCCCTAGGGCGCCCAAGACCCCTCCCCCTTGGTTAGGGTCGCCCCCCCTCTCTCTCATCTCCACCATTCTTCCTTGCTCTTCTCCATCACCTCTCCCACCTCCATTGATAGAACCTCCAAGTAGCTACGCCCTCCCCCCCCTCTCCAGCTTCCCCACCACCTCTAACCTCCCTCAATACCTCCCTCACACTCCCCTCCCATCACTCATCATCTCCCCCTTCACCCTTCACCATATATCTACTTCTTCTTCTTCTTTCTTGATCATCGGAAGCTATATCAAAGGTGCAGTTCGCAGTCCAGAAGTTGCAGGTGAACCAGCAACTTGCAGCAGCGACTCCGACCATATCCCAGCGAATCTGAAGGCCCAAGAGGTACCCACGGAAGCGTCTACCTGTCTTCTTCGTAACGGTGGTCATTTCGTCATCGTCCGAGCACTGTGCTGCCCGGGAGAGCATTTCTCCCCCAACTGAGCGAAGCTTCCCTGGCAGAGCACCTGAACCTGATGGGAAGCTCCACTGCGGCGATCCTAGTGGAAATCTGAGCAAGAGTTCTTCTGAAAAAATCTTCTTCGACTAGTCTACTTTCAGAATCAAGAAGCGGAGCTCTGATTGGCGCCTGGAAGCAAGAGTTCTCATTTTCTTTCTCCTGGCGTGCGGTTTTGTTTCGTATCAGTCTGCTCTGACCCCTTCTCCTTGTTTGAGATCTTCCGGCCTACTCCGACATTGTCTGGCATTCCTGTGACCCACGTTTCGAAGAGGGCTCGTCAACGATTCCATCGATACCAGACATGCTCAAATTGAAGCTCTGGAGCGCTCGTGGCGACATCTTCTTCCTGTTGTTGAAAATCTGAAGCAGTCCGAACAGAAGAACTGCACCTCGGTTCGTGACTCTGCCCCGACCTGCTCCGACAATCAAAGAAATCAAGAAAATTCTGGTGTCGTCCCGGTCTAGCTACGAAGAGTTTCCCACTGGTTTCGTCTTCAACAAAAATCTGGACTGGCCGCAGCGTCAACTTCATCAAGCGACTGTCCAAAGGCATAGAGGGTTGGCAGCACCGACGAAGATCGAAGATTATCATTTCTTAGCTTAATTTCCCCACCCCGCTTGGCCGGCTGAAGGCCCCTCCCTGCGAGGAGATAATTTTGGTTGTAACCACACAAACCCCACCCAAGATTCCCCCCCCCCTTGCATGGGGGTAGTTCATGTAATAATTACACTCGCAGGTTTGAAGCTTCGTCGACGCGGCGTGCGGGTGCTTCCCCTCGCCTCCCCGCTCGCCCCCGTCTCCGACCGGAGTCGGTTTCTTCAAACCGGCTAGGTGAGAACTCGTCCCTTGCTCTCATTTATGCTTGTTCATTTAATATTCTCTAATTGCGCCATCAGTTAGGGAGAGAGCGCCCGATCCTAAGGCTCCACCGTCTTTGTGCGACCATCGTGGGTGTGAGTGAGTGACCCGCGCCCTTTGGCCATTGCCGACTCATTGAGTTGGATATCCGTTCCCCAAGGTGAGGTTTACCTTGGATGTTGCTGGCCCTCTACTAGTAAGGGTCTTGTCCCACTTCCTCGACTCGGCATCCCCGAGTTACCCCCGGGTTGAGTGTGTGCGCCATACGAAGGTCCGCTTACGTAGGCTTCTTAGCCTTGTGGTTGTGCTTGCATACTTAGGTCCGAGGAAGCATTGGTCTAGTGACTATCACCCCAAGGTGGTGTCACATCAGATTCTCCCTCGTTTCTTACAAGCTGGCATGGCCAGATGATGTATTCAGAGATATAATCAATGGATGATATTCTTTCTCTTAATTCTGACACTGAGCGTTTACATTTCTTACTCTGTCAATGTCTCTTGTGTGAATGCCGCTAGTGTGTTTTTCTTACTTCTTTCTGCTGAAAAAGGCTATGGAGTTCCTCACCCGATTCTATGGGTTACTGAGCTCCAAAGCCATTCCCAAATCCTTCATCTCATCGTTGCGTCCGTAGATTGCATCGTCTGTTCCTTTGCCCATCCCTCAGCTATGAACGGAACCTGAGACAAACTATCTCATGGTTTCCGTTCGTGCACCTGTGTGGAATAGCATACAGATGATATTCATTATCATCCTGCTCCGATAAACATTACTGGTGTAGTCCGATTCCCCTGGATATCCAGCCTGCATCTAGACTTCTTGATGTCCCTCAAAGCCCCCCTGAAAACCCCGAACCGAATCCTTCTCAAAATCTACCAATAAACCCCTCAGAAACTCCGAATTATATTCTTATGGAAGCCTACTGATAACCCCCTCTGGATTCCAGACTGGATCCTGATGAGAAGCCGACAACTAATCCCTTTGAATCTCGTGTTGAAACCCTGCAAAAATCTCCAGAATAAACCCCAAACCAAACCCCTGAAACTCAGCATCAGAAAGCCTCGGCGCCAAAACCTCTCGGCGCCCTGAAACCCCTCGGCGCAAGACCTTTCGTGCCGAGACCCCTGTTCCCAGTTGGACATTGCCGCGCCGAGAACTCCTTGCGCCGAGAGCCCATCTAGCATCCTCGCGTCGGGACCTCCATTTCAACTCCCCACCGCGCCGAGAACTAGCCTCACACCCTCCTTGATGCGCCGAGAACCCTCCAGGGCCTGTAAAACCCACTCAATCAGACCCATCCTATAGCTCAGGCCCCATTGGATCGTCAGAGGAGTATGGGTCTCATACCCACTAGTTCTCGGAGCTAAATTAACGGGACTTCTTCCCTACATTTCTTGACCCCTCGGTCCACGGAGCTCTGCCACTGCATGTGCTCCGATGGCTCTTTTGAGAAGGGGAATACCAATGAGGTGCCATGACCCGATCACAATGGAGCTCGGGTTACATGCTCAACTCCTTTCTTCGGCTTCCATCCCGGCATCCCGTGGATGGATGTCCTATATCTTCTTGGCATAACCCAAGATTAAGGGGAGGTGCTGCCGGAACTCTCCCGCATTGCACCTAGTCCTATGATGTCTTCTCCTAAAACCCCGATGTTCCACGGAGTCCTGCCACTGCATGTTCTCCGACGGTCCCACAAGGGGAATATCAATAAAGCATCGTACTGTCACACAGCGTACTACGATGTCTTAATCCCTCCGGATCTCGGGTCATGTATATACCCGATCATTTACGGATTCCATCCTGCCGCTGCATGGATGGTCTCCTATTCCCACGCGGCATAGTCCAAGATAGTGGGGGATATGCTGCCCGATTTAATTCATTAAACTCAACAAGCCTCTCACTTTTTTGTTCTTTTTCCTATAGCATGAAATCTTTATTACTCACATTAGTATTTTTGATCGCCTTTCGAGGCCTCCTGTCTTTGGTGTTTAATCAAGGGTTGCCCTTCTTAGGAAGGGCGTAATTAATGCCATAGCCTTTACGGTATGGCAGACTTCCGGTCCCGACCCGGACTCCATAATGGACTGACCAAGTCAGGTCAAGCGCATAACAAACTGTCACCCCGGTGACTGGCACGCCTAATAATCAATGAATACAAATAGGTAAATAACCAATAATAAAAAAAAACAAAACGCACAAACATATAAGACGGATAAAATCCATCCCCACAAAAGCTGGCACGCCCGGTGGGACCAAGTCTCCCTTCATCTCTACGCCAAAGCAGGAGGCCCGACGGCCTCTCTCAAATTATAATTGTGTGTTAATCTTATTTTCAGGAACTGAAATGGCAAGCGGGATTGTCTCTGTCCACTTCGGCCAGTAGGTCGTTGATACCCATGTGCGGGAGGGCTACCTGGCGGTGCCTACAACATTCGGCTCCATGCCACCAGCCGTGGGATTGCCCAACTGCCTGGGCCTGGTTTTCGTTGACCTACCGGAGGTCGACAATAAAGAGCTGGGCGCTACTGCGAAGTGCCCGACAAAGAAAGCTACCCCAGTGGTCGTCGCTTGTTTCATCCACCACGTCGAGAGAACGGGTGCAATCCCTGCTGTTGTCAACAAGAGAAGAAATAGCTGGAGGAGCCGGCATGTTGCTGCGAGCCGTCGTCTTTCGAACTCTGGGAAGACAATTATGGTTGGAAGCATCAAGGCGAACCTCAATGGTGGCCCTAGGGATGTCCGGCCAGACAGGGTTGTCTCGGCGATTCAAACCAACAACAAGTTCCAAGTGCTGGCCACTAGGAAGGCCAACTGGGAAACTGATGAAAGGAAGCCACTGGCGCCCAAGCCGGCAAGGTTTAAACAAGTCTGGATGCCGAAGAAAATTCAGAGCTGGGCACCAGCTCAAGAAGAAAGTGTTGCTGTCACCCGCCCTAGAGCCGGGGGCAGGAGGTATGAGAGGAAAGAAGAAGATGTTATTGTCACCTGACCCAGAGCTGGGGGCAAAAGATGGGAGAGTAAAGAAGAAAATGTTGTTCTTGTCCACCCCAGGGCCGGGGGCAGGAGATGGGAAAAGAAGGAGGAAGATATTGCTGTCACTCCCGGGAGGAGGGGAAAAGATTTCCAGAAGAAAGATAAAAGAAGAATGAAGGAAGTTGCCTCTGTTGATGTTCCAGAGAGACCCAGGGCCTGCGCTAGATAGGCCGATGTATTCAGATACCCCAAGTCAGAGTACTTGGCTGCTCAAGTCTCGATGCTGGCCTATCAGCCGAAGACTCAAGAGAGACTGCTGCCCCGTTCAGAGCTACAAGGGCACATTCAAGAAGAGATGAACCGGGTGGTTCAGGATTACTTTCACTGCCTAGGGAACTCCTCCCTAGGGCAACAAAGACTATCTCGTGCCTTGGGCACTATGGGTGAGGAGGAAGAAGTTCTTGAAGAAGTGATGCTCGGAGTTTCGTCCTCAGACTCCAATGACTATGAAGATGGCCGCGGGGCCAGATATGAGAAAGATATCCAACAGAAGGAAGGAAAAGAGAAAAGAATGTCTGTATTTGACTGTCTAACATATCCTGGATAGGTCAAGAGAAGAATCCGTAGGCAGAGAGGGAAAATGTAGATTCTTGCTTGCAATATGGCCGGCGTAGCCGGAAGATATGGTATGTTACTGAGTCAACCAAAAGAATTGACCAGACTGGCGCACAGGCCGGGTGCAGTCACAAGAAGAAGCAAAGCAGCGAAAGATAAAATAGTAGCTGCTAATCAAGGTGACCTCTCGGCCGTCAATGAAGCCCGAAGGATCACCACAATGACAGTAAATGTGGTGACTGCTGAAGAAGAAGACGATCCTCTCTTAGACCCCGCTGAAGGGACTTCGGGAGAAATGTAGATTCCAACAACCCTGGATCCCATGATCCAGATGATGTTCAGAAGATATCAGTAGGAAATTGGCTTCCTCAGGAGACAGTTGAATGAAAGAAATGAACAAACACCTGTTTCTAAGAAGGCCGAGCCAGCAGGGCAAACTTCCAGATCAGCGGAGGTGGCCGTTCTAGATTTTCCTCATCAGACTAATATGGGCAAGGCGCCAAGTCAACCTCTCCTACAGCAGGTGGCAGCCCAACCCTCTGCATCTCAAACGTAGTCTGCTGTGCCAGCCCCTCAGCCAACTCTACATACAACGGTCATGACGACCCCTTTTAGCCATCAGCAGGAGCATTTCTTTCCAGAACCAGTGGATCCAGCTGTGGCAAATAAACTGATGATAGAAAAGATTGTCGAGATGAAGCTGTCTGAGAAAGTCGGGGACGATTCTAGTACTTACGATGTCTACAAGGTACCGTAGCCCGCACATTATGTTGCCAAGAGACTACCACCAAGGCGTCAGCAAGCCGCCGAAGTGTGAAAAGTTCAATGGCCAAGGCTCTCTCAGGGAGCATATAGCCTATTACACTACAGTTATGGGTGACCTGGCGGCCGATGAAGCATATTTGCTAAAATTCTTTGGCTCGTCCCTTACAGGGTTAGCCTTTGAATGGTACTCCAGTTTGCCAGCTTGGTCGGTAGCTGACTGGCCCGATATATAGCGGAAGTTCCGAGATAGGTTTCATGTTACAGAAAGAGAAATCACAATAGCCGAACTGTATGCATCCAGGCAGAAACAAGATGAGGCCGCCCTGGATTACATAAAAAGATGGAGGAATCTGGCCATGAGATGTAGGCGATCTCCACATCAAGAAGATGCAGTACAAATATGCAAACAGAATCTCAGAAGGGAGGTACTGGAAAAGATGATCGGGGCAGATGTCAAAACATTTGACCGGTTAAATAACATAGTGGCAGAGGTCGAGACGTTCCTATCTAAGCGTCCGGCCACTAATGCCCCTGCTATGCAAAAAGGGAAAGCTATTGATCGACGGCCATCACATTCAGAAGCCAACACTGTTGATTTCGGGACCTTTGAACAACAGAAAGAAAAAAATAAGGCAACTGATGCTCCTCCGCCAGCGGGCCCAGCAGAAATGAAAGAAAAGATTCCCTAAGGAACAAGATGAGAAGGGCATACTCCTTCCCCAAAGATAAGACGGGTGCACTGTTTAATTGGGCTTATAAGTTCAACAAAATAACACTGCCCGAACCAAAGAGACCCATTGATGCGGCAAAGAAAGACGACCATTTGTTCTGTCCATATCACCGGGCCCTGGGGCATGCTATAGAAGACTGCTATGTCTTCAAAGATGTTATGGAGGGTATGTTCAAAAGGGGTGAGCTGCAATTGGGAGATTACCAGGTGAACCCTCCATGCCCTCATGAACCTCCAGCACTGAGGATGGCTGCGAATATGATTCCTGTATATCAGTAGTTACCCGAAGAGGCTGTTGAAGAATGCACTAAGCACACTTATGAGGCATGCTTCCTTACCCCATTAAGGGATCAGGAGGGGTGGCAGTCGAAGCAGGTGAAAACCAGAAAGAGGGCACCTGTTTCCGGAATGACTGGGCCATCCATTCGAAATACTACTCCGAAGTCAGGTCCACCTCTAGTAAAGCCAATTTGGCATGTAACTGAGACAAAGCCGGTCATCCGAATCCCCACCCACAATCGGAGGAGGTAGACTCCGCTTCCCACACATAAAGAAATAAGTCCTGAGGCAAAACATCTCCAACAGTACATCAACGGGCTCGACGAATATGAACAGACTGAGCCGAAGCCCTTGTTGGTAAAAGATTGTATACTCTGGGAGCAGCTGGAAGAATTGACCATTGAAGAGAAACCAGAGGAAAAATAGGAAAAAGATGAGACTGAACCTTTCTGGGGGCAAGAGTCGGTAAAGCCAAAGCACTAGAAGAAGAAAAGGCAGCTAAAGATCAGAAAAGAAAAGAAAGTCATGACAGTACAGTACAATACCCTCTCGGTGCTGTTCACCTTGCATGGGGAAAATGATGATGCAGAAGCATCGGCCACGCCACTGGAGGCCAACCATGCTGAAGCTTCAGCCTCAGCGCATGCTACCCATTCTGGGAGAAGATGGGGACATCCCCCACCAGCCAATCACAATATCATTTTCAGGGGAGAACAGCCTTATGAGACACCAGAGTCGGAAGTGCGAGGTGTCCAGATTCCTCCTTCTGCTTGTTCATACCAAGAAGAGAAGAAAGGGGATGGAGCTCCGTCATTCCTTGAATTCCTATCCAGTTTAGAGGGCGAAAAGCCGGTACAAGCTGCACCAGTCAGAAGTAACAAGCGCCAGCAGTCAGCAGCTCTGAAGCCTAAGCAGGATGAGGAAGAGGAAAAAGATTCCCCAGTGACACTAAGGGCCGTCTTTTTAGGAGAAGCCCCTCAAGAAACCAACCAAGAAACTGAGACAAGAAGTGGGTAGGTAATGCCACAAGCACCTCGTGAGCCTCCAAAGCCCTGCTGGGCAGAAGGGATGCGGCTCTCCAATGTCCAGGTAGGCAGCCGAATTATGAAAATGCTGAAGAAGCTCCCCACCAGATTCTCTATATGGGAAATTCTTTCCTCGAGCGAGGATGCCCGCCAAGCAATTATCGACGCTTTACAGTCGCCAGCACAGTATGAAGCACTACTGACAGAAGTAAATTCTGGGCCAGCAGTCACTTTCCTTGAAGATGACATGTTGTTTCCAAATCCCAGCCACAATAGGCCGCTGTACACGAGAGGACATCTCAACTGCCAGCCATTAAGCCGGATATTGATAGATCCAGGGGCTGCTGTAAACATTCTGCCATACCGCATCTATCAGAAGTACTACTTTGATATGCACCTCACTAAGGTCAGAGACATGAAGATTGCGGGCTTTAATCAGAAGTGTGAGACACCTTTGGGGGTAGCAGATTTCAACCTCACGCTGGGGGACATCACTACTGTGGTGCGATTCTATGTGATCGAGTCCAACACCACATATAAGGCCTTGTTGGGGCGACCGTGGCTGCATGAATACTAGATAGTGCCGTCCACGCTGCATCGGTGCATTAAGTACTATCATGATGGTAAAGAAGAAAGGGTGTTCACAGATCTACACCCCTTTGAAGTATTCGAGTGTCACATGCTCGATGCGTCCTATTATACGGACATTCTACAAAAATATAAGAGGAAGGAAGCTGTGACTGGCCAGAAGAAGTCGGTAGCGAAGATAGAGGATTGGCCTCTGCCACCACCACGGGGCTATGTCAAGGAGCATGAGGTATCCCATATCTCTCATGTTGGGGATTTTGCATGGATTGCACCTCCAAGCATTCATCTCGATGATACTAATAAAGAAATGAAAGAAAAATATACACAAGTCAGGGTGCCGGAAGGGCTACTCAAGCCCGTCGCCAGTTTGGAATGCCAGACAGTGCTGCCACTCAAGATTATGGAGGTCCCTCGCTTCTGCGAGCCTCCTATCATATTTTACACCGGGGAGCCTGTTGAGGAAGACGATCAGGACTGCATGATCCCAGAAGAATCCACAAGCCGAATGGTGCCAGTCACAAGCTTGGACTACACCACACAACGGGTCTCGCAGATGTTCTCCAAAATGCAGATGCCTTCACTGCAGCCCGTCGCCCAGAAGAAAGCATTCCAGGAGCTTTGGGATCCGCCCCGGAACAACAAGGAATTAATGAAGATCACCCAGCACCCGGGATTGGGTTACGCTCTTCAGGAATACTATGAGGCCGAGGTAGATGTCATCTCCTCCTTTTTCTCACATAAAAACCCTCCTGAGGTGGGTTATGACGATTACCCCTCAGAAGATGAGGAGATTATATACCAGTCCATAATGGATGATGGGCATCCCGATAGCCAGCCAGAGGCAGAAAGGTCTGATGAAGCAAACGTGTGTCGATGTTGGGAGGAGCTGTCTTGCAAAGAAGATCTGTTCCAGGCCGAAGCAAAGTTTGACACAGGAACCCCGGATGAAGACCGGATTTCTGACGATACAAGAGAATGTTTAGAGTTTGGACGTATTCTGGAAGAAGTTCGAGCTCTGCAAAATATAGATTCCCCAGAGGAATTTACGCCAGTAAAGCCTCCGAAAATGGAAGACCTAATCTTTAAGCCGTAAACGGAGCCAATCATATCCCACGGGCAAGCTGAATAAAGTCGAATGGTTTCTGCCCTATATGATGAGTCATCATCGGCCGGGGTCTAGCATGAAGAATTAGAGAACTCTGTGACTGAAGAAGACTATATCCTGGGAGGTTTCGTCGATTTGCAGGAGGCTCCGCCCGAAGTTGAAGATGGTGGCCAGGCCACTATTGTTGAGCTTGTAGAAGTAAACTTGGGGACCGTAGAGGAACCAAGGCCAACCTTTCTTAGTGTTTTGCTGGAACCAAAAGTCTGAGAACATTATATACAGTTTCTGAGGGAGTTCAGAGACTACTTCGCTTGGACGTATGATGAAATGCCGGGATTAAACCCCGATGTTGCACAACACCTGCTGGCGATTAATCCGGAAGCCAGCCCCATAAAACAGCCACCCAGGAGGATGCGACATGAGCTTATCAACCAAATCAATAAAGAGGTCGACAAGCTTATTGATGTTGGCTTCGTCGAAGAAAATCAGTACACCACATGGCTGGTGAACATAGTGCTTGTAAAGAAGAAAAATGGGCAGACCAGAATATGTGTTGACTTCCAAGACCTTAATAAGGCTTGCCCGAAGGATGATTTCCCAGTGCCAATTACTGAAGTGATGATTGATGCAACCACTGGTCATGAAGCCCTGTCATTTATGGACGGTTCATCCGGATACAACCAAATTTGGATTGCTGAAAAAGACAGAGTACACACTGCATTTCGTACTTCAAAAGGAATATTCCACTACAAAAGAATGCCGTTTGGCCTTAAGAATGTCGGGGCTACCTACCAAAGAGCCATGACAAAGATTTTTGATGATTTACTCTTCAAAAAAGTGGAGTGCTATGTTGATGACCTGGTGGTGAAAACCAGAAAGAAAGAAGATCATCTGCAGGACCTGAGGGTAGTATTTCAAAGGCTGCGGAAATACGAGCTGAAGATGAACCCTATGAAGTGCGCCTTTGGCGTGACCAGTAGAAAATTTCTCGGATTTATTGTCCGGCACAGGGGTATTGAGATTGATCCATCCAAGATCAAGGCTATTTAAGAACTCCCTCCACCGAAGAATTTGTCTGAGCTAAGGTCTCTGCAAGGGCGTCTGGCCTACATCCGCCGATTTATATCAAATTTGTCGGGTCGGTGCCACCCCTTTCATAAGCTCATGATGAAAGATGTGCCATTCCTGTGGGACGGCGGATGGCAAGAGGCTTTCGAAAAGCTGAAGGAATATCTCAAGACCCCTCCGGTATTGGGGGCACCAATCAAGGGCAGCCCTTTGATCCTCTATATAGCAGCCACACATTGTTCGTTGGGGGCAATGTTAGCATAAATAAATGAAGAGGGGAAGGAGCAAGCCTTATACTACCTTAGCAGAAGGTTAATCAGAACTGAAGAAAGATATACTTACATAGAGAAGACCTGCTTGGCACTGGTTTTCACTATTAAGAAGCTCCGACACTATATGATGTCACATGAGATCAGGTTGATATCTGCAGCAGATCCGCTCAAATATATATTGACTCAGCCGGCACTCAAAGGTCGACGAGGCAAATGGGCTGTGATTCTGATGGAGTTTGACATCACTTATATACCTCGAAGGGCTATAAAGGGTCAGGCTGTGGCTAATTTCTTTACAGAGCACCATGTGACAAAAAATGCTATGCTGGAGACCGAGCTCCCTGATGATGAAGTGCTCGAAGCATGCCAAACCCAGCCAGTCATGTGGCAATTATATTTCGATGGGGCATCAAGAACAGAAACTGATTCCAATGGGAAAACCAGAATACGTGCAGGGGCCGGCATTGTGCTGAAATCGCCAGAGGGAGAAGTATTGCACACCTCCTGTTCCATAAACAAGCCCTGCACCAACAATGAAGCTGAATATGAAGCTCTGATAATTGGTCTTCAGATCACCATCAGTATGGGCATTCGGATGCTTCAGGTATTCGGTGAATCAATGTTAGTAATAAAACAAATGCAGGGGGAATTCGAAGTGCGAAAGCCAGAATTGAACCCCTATCACCAAAAGGCTATACGCCTCATGCCGATTTTCTACCACATTGAGCTCAATCATGTGGGCCGGGGACATAATGCTCAAGCTGACGCACTGGCAAAGCTGGCCAGCTCACTATCAGTCCCGCCAGATGAGACACTCAACATCAGTGTCATGAACAGGCGGCAAGTCCCCAGCATGTTGGAGACGTGTCCTGAAGAGTATGAGATTGATGGCATTGACAGAGTACAGGGGTCTGGTTGGAGATAGCATCTACTGCAGTGGTTCCTACACCAACAGCTGCCCAAGAACAAAGAAGAGAGAATGAAACTCCTAAGGGTTAAAGATTCCTATGAATGCAGAAATGGAACTCTGTTCCGAATTATGGCAGACGCCCGTAAGAAGATCTTGCTTCGCTGCCTGTGTACTGAAGAAGCTTGGCAAGTGATGAAAGAGATACATGCTGGAACAGCAGGGGCACACCAGGCTGGGCCTAAGATGAAGATTGAAATCAAGAAGCTGGGTTATTATTGGCCCACTATGTTTGAAGACTATTGCCAGTTTGCAAAGTCATGCCAGAAATGTCAGGAGCATGCCGCTGTACCCAGGAGGCCTCCTGTAGTTCTACACCTAACAATTCCCAGTTGGCCTTTTGCTCAATGGGGAACTGATGTGGTCGGGCCACTACCAACTTCCTCAGCTGGACACAGGTACATCCTGGCTATAACAGACTACTTCTCCAGGTGGGCGGAGGCAGTAGCACTTAGAGAAGTGACTGGTGAGTTGGTTGCCAGATTCATCAAGCACAATATCATCTTCCGGTTCGGGGTCCCCAGCCGAATAATATCTGATAATGGAAGTCACTTCAAGAACCAGAAAATATATCGGCTTGCCGAGAAGTATAAAATTGAATGGAGGACCTCCACTCCTTACAATCCACAAGCAAATGGATTGGCCGAAGCTTTCAATAAGACGCTGTGCACCCTGCTAGCCAAGGTCGTCAGCTCTAATAAGAAGGACTAGGGCGAAAAGATGTATGAAGCACTATGGGCATATCGCACCGTCTATAAGACTCCCACGGGTTGCTCGCCCTATTCGCTGGTATACGGCTCCGAGGCAATAGTCCCTATAGAGCTGGAAGTACCATCACTCAGAATTGCAGTCCAGCATGGCCTAGTTCGTGACGAATAAACCAATGCTGAAAGAAGACTTGAAGAACTGGCTGAATTGGAGGGGAAGCGTCTGCAAGCCTAAAAAAATATCCAAATATATTAGGCGCGCATGGCGAATGCCTTCAACAAACTCGTGAAAGGACGAGAATTCATGAAATGAGACCTCATTATTGTCAAGAAGAGGGAGGTCGTGGCCTCCAAGCCAAAAGGAAAGCTGACCGCTAACTGGGAAGGTCCTTATGTAGTACACAGAGTCTACGAAGGTGGAGCCTACGTGGTCGTTAACCACCATGGAGATGTGCAATTCTCACCCCTCAATGGCAAACACCTGAAGCTCTATCATGCCGCGCCACTACCTTATGAAGAGCTGGCAGATGGCAGCAGATGAAGTCAGTAAAAAAAAATGATGAGATGACAAGGAGGAGGTGAAGCATGAATGACACACAGAAAATGATGATATGAAAAAGAAAGAAAAAGCAAAAAAGAGTTGGCAAAAAAAAATAACGGTGAATGAATGATGACTGATGACAATCAGGAGGGTTGCTCCTTTGCTACACACTAAACATTAGTTCGGACCCTCCATCTGGATTAGATGATGAAACCCTATTCTTCTTTGCGTTGGTGTTTACCCCACATCGACGATAAAACTCATCCACCTTTCCGGTAAACGGCCCCGTGTCCAAGCTGCTACCCATCAACATCAGTTCGGACCTCCTGTCTGTATTGCATGATAAAATCCCATTCTCCTCTGCGTTGAAGCTCACCCAACGTCAACGATAAAATTTATGCACATTTCCAGCGAATGGCCCCATGCCTGAGCCGCTACATGACAACGTCACTCAGACCCTCCATCCGAGTAGACGATGAAACCACTATCCTTTGCATTGATGTTTATCCCCACACCAATGATAAGATCCACATTCCCGCAAACAGCTTCATGCCCAAGCCACCGTCCACCAACTTTAGTTCAGACCTTCCGTCTGAATTGCATGATGAAGCCCTACTCTCCTTTGCGTTGATGTTCACCCCACATCAATGAATGGCACATGCTCAGAGAACAACGCGAGAATCTAAAAAAAAAGAAATGATAAAAAAATAAAAATGATAAGAAATGGGGCTTAAAATAGAGGTGCCCCACCGGACTTGTCCAAAACATCTTGGATGAGTGCAAAAAAATGGCAAACAACTAGGCTGTGGCGAAAACCCGAAAGGGCGCTACGGGCAAAATTGGGTACCTCGCCACGTGAAAACCTGAGAGTGCGCGTGGACAAAAGCAAGAGGGGGCTGGCTCCGGTGAAAACCCGAAAGGGCACTTGGGTCAGTAATGCGGTAATATAAAAAGTTCACTTCATGAATCTCCTTCAGCAACACATCCACCGCATGTCCCACCGATGATGAAACCCTATTGATCATAAGGCATATCGTCTCGATCAATGATGAAACCCTACCCCAGTTTAGACCTTACGTCTATTCTGATGAAACCTATAGCATTTCCTTGCATCGATATAAACCCAATATCGAAGATGAAATCAACCGTTGATCGACCGGCTCATCGCCCGATCAATGATGAAACTTGTCCAGTTTAGACCTTATGTCGATTCTGATGAAACATATGAAATTTCTTTGCATCGATATGAACCCAATATCGATGACGAAACCAACCGTTGATCGACCGGCATCTCGCCCGATCAATGATGAAACTTGTCCATTTTAGACCTTACGTCAATTCTGATGAAACCTATGAAACTCCTTTGCATCGATATAAACCCAATATCGATGATGAAACCAACCGTTGATCGACCGGCACATCGCCTGATCAATGATGAAACCTATCCAGTTTAGACCTTACGTCTATTCTGATGAAACCTATGAAATTCCTTTGCATCAATATAAACCCAATATCGATGATGAAATCAACCGTTGGTCGACTGGCACATTGCCCGATCAATGATGAAACCTGTCTAGTTCAGACTGTAGGTCTGTCCTGATGAAAACCACACACCCTTTCATGTCCCACCTACGATAAAGTCTACCCAGTCTAGACCTTATGTCTATTCTGATGAAACCTATAAAATTTCTTTGCATCGATATAAACCCAATATCGATGATAAAATCATTCACTGGTCGATTGGCACATTGCCCCGACTGGCTTTGAAACCTACCCGGGATGGACCATTCATCTGTTTCAGATGATACTCTAAACCTTTTCATTCACATTTCTGAAAACAACCCCCCCTTGCAGCACGTATGGCCGAAAAAGACATCCGCTACTACCAACAAAATTCGTTTTAAGCACCCTCCGGATACCGTCACGCGGTGGAGCGAGTTCCCCATCCTTTCTCTGAAGGGGTGGATGCTCTCCTGCTAAATACGGGCTATTCGCATGAGGATTGCTAAAACCGCTACCGAATCACCATGAAGTAATGATAATGCAATAAGTAAAGAACAACCACATATGAGACCAGCATGAAGATTCCTTTTCACCATATAAAGAAGAAAAAGAGTACAAAAGGAGCCCCTGAGGGGGAATTGTATTACAAAAAGAGAAAAAAAAAAGAGGAAGAAGAAGAGATGTTCACTGGCGTCGGAAGATGTCTTCGTAAGCTAGAAGACCCACATATAGAGTAGCCCCCAACTCATGTAGACGAGCCTCCTCCTCCTGTAGCCGAGCGGACTCGTCCTGAAGAGACACCACCTGCCCCTCCAATAGAGCTACTTCCTCTGCGAACTGCGGTCGAGAGGTTGTTATCTGCGGTAGTTCAGCTCGGAGATCAGCCAGTTCAGCTTCTAGAATGTTTATCCGGTTGCATATAAACTGCTCCCGTTGTGTCAGAGACTGCAGTTGGCCTCGGCGCTCCTGAAGGATAGAGCTCATTTTCCCCAGCTCAGATTTGCACTCTACCTTCTGCAACTTCAAAGCTGCCAGTCTGTCAAACATAACACGCGCCAGGAAATCCCGGTAGTGTACAAATTTTAGCAACAACAGAACACGCTGGGCCCATGTTTCTAAAGGACAGCCCATCGCCTGCAGACTAGCGGTGAAGCGTTCGGCTATCTCTTTTAGCTACGGACAAGTCAGTCCAGGCTGGGACTCCACTAGTTGGTGCAACATGTCCAGATTTTACAAAATAAAGCTCTCGGATGAAGCGAAGCCAAGGGAAGGGAATGGGTGTACTTCGAAAGTCACCTCACTATCAATATCTGCCCATAATGCAACATCTGGCTGGGAGGAAGAAGATGGGAGATCTGCTGAAGAGGCTGACTGGACCTTCTCTATAATTTCTTGTGGAGCTGAGGGTTCTCCCACCGCCACCTCCTCAAGGACTGCTGTTTGAATGACCGGAGCGGAATGGCTCGTGAGTGCTGGAGCCGTTTCTTCATGGGTCTCTAGTGCAATGGCTGCATCTTCAACGTCCTCTTCCCGGGGCACCCCCTCCTCCGGCCCTAGAACCACGTAAATTGCTTTTGGGACAGCTATGGATAACAGGCCAGTCTCTGCAGCAGTTGCCTCTTGCTCGGCCATCTCTTCTGCGACGGCTACTTCCTTCAGTGATGAGGCCACAGGGGCTATGACTCGAAGAGGCAGGGGTTCAATCTCCATAATCGATGTTGCAGGGATCGCTGATTCAGGCGCAATGGTCATCATTGCGGCCGGCACAAAAGCAGAACCCCTAGCCGGGTCCGCCTCAACTCTAAAATTTGAAACTCTGATAAGAGTCGAGCTCTCCCCCGAGGCTCCCATGTCCAATGACGCCAGGTCCGTGGAAGACTGTACCCTCACTGGCACGGGGCGAACAATCCCAGAAATGCCCACACAGGCTGCTGGCGGAACATGGATGATAGCCAAGACTTCAGATGGAGTGGCCTCAGAAGCTGCGGTCGTTACTGGGCTGGTGACGGCAGGTTCCTGTGAGCAGATCAAGACGACATCAAGCAATGAATGAAAGAAAAAAGAACCGGTGAAATGACAAGGTAAAAAAAAAAGAGAGAAGAGAGACTCACTCTTAATGTGATGTCAATGTCTTCAAAAGAGTGCAGGGGAGAGGAAAGCTCCGTGGTTGAAGCGACAAAAGGTGGGGTTATGTCTGCTTCGGTATCCAGACCAGTAAACTCTTCTTGTAGCTCCTCCTCAGAAGACAGCACCAGCAATTTGGGAGGGTGGAACAGCAGAAGAATTTCAGTGGATACGGACGGGACCTCTGATTTGGAGATGTTCGCCTCGCTATCGTTGAAACCTGCTTCTTCTTTCTCTGCATCAGAGACAGTCGCAGAGCTATTGTAAGATATTTCCACACTATCCACAGGCTGGGCAGTCATTTCCGGAGCATGCCGGGATGTGGACCGGGTAACTATGCGCCTTGTGGGGACAATGCCCCGTTTCGTATGGGTTTTGTGACCTTCCTGTGGCTGAGGCACATCTCTTGCTACTGCTATGACTCCAACCTCCTCTCCAGCTGTCACCGCAGTGAAAAGTCTGTGAGAAAGATGACAGAAGAATAATTGAAATGCGCAAGAAGAGATGAGAAAGCACACTTACCCTCCGCCTCGCTAGCCGGCGTAGGAGAAGGTAATCTGGTGTCTACCTAATAGGATGCCACAATCTGCTCTTGGGCTGTACCAAAAAAAAGGGGAGGGGTCAGATCCAGAGATCTCCTTGAGATTCAGCAAAGAAGATGGTGAAAGATGCAGCTGCAAGCTATTAATGTTACCCTCAGCGGATGCCTGGGCGGCCTCCCTCTGAGATGCAAACTCATCAAATGAAGGGATATCAGGGAGAGGGGTCCCAGCGTCCGTCACTGTCAGGGCTAGTTGCTGAGCATGAGCTGTCTTGGCCTTCACAACTACAGCCTTAACTACAGAAGTCTTTCTCTTCTTGCTCGGAGGCAAGGGAGTGGTGGTCGGTGCTGCTGCAGGAACTTCAAAATAAGCAGGCTTCTCAGCCTGTGCAATGATCTTCCTATAAAGTTCTTGTCGCTTTATGTCTGGCCTGTCTGTTGAAGGCACAAGAAGAGCAATGAAAATCAATAGATGCGAAGTTTAACACTGAGCATAAGACACTATAGTCAGAAAGGAAAGATCGTACCTGCTGGGCCATCATAAAAAATGGAAAGCGGCCAGTACAGATAGGCCACCTCCTTTGAGCGAGAGGCAGCCTCCTTAATGAGCCAGCAGACGTCACCGACTGTCTGACACTTCTCCACTAGTGTAGCCAGGTCGCTGTGACCGTGAAAGTCAAGACAATGAAACAGGTCGAGGTGGTCCATACCCCAGCCATCAACATAGTGAAAAGAAAGAAACAACGGCCTATTCAAAATGCCAGCTATCGGACTCTCCACAGACAGCCCATGGACATTCAACAAAATAAATAGCCAAGACGTGTGCTTATAATACGTATGAGTTCGGTCTTCCCTACGCACAAACGTCCTGTAAGGATGAAATCTGTCTGTTGGACCCTTCCAAGGGACCGCTGTCGGGAGCGGCTCTTCGAGGGGGAATGGATACTGCTATGTCTCCAGATGAGCACTCCCTACATGGCACAGATGCCTTAAGTTCTTCATAAAAGTGTCTTCGTTAATGGTAGCAAAGACAGGAGTGGGTGGCTCAGAGCCTTCTTCTTTCAAAGCCCGACGTTTGGCCAAATAGGTTTCTGCCTCTCTTGGGTGCTGTGAATAAATCCTCTTCAGATGGGCCTCAGTAATGTCAAATACTGACCCGGGTTGCTGCTTCAAGAAAGAACGCTCAGCCACGTCCCAGAACGCACCCCTGCCATCCCTATAAAAGCTGGTCCGGGTGTTCCACCATTTGATGTACTCTGATGTGACGCGGGGAACACAGTTAGAAATGGTCAGAACCCTGAAGGCTGCGCCATCTTGGCGATGAAAGAAATCCCACCATAACCGACCGTCACCAACAATTGTGGACCCGTGCTTGGCCCGACTGTCCAGAGGGAACTGAGCAACTGATGTGGGGATATGTTGGTCATAGCCGAAGTTCCTCCCGAAGCGGAATGGGTAATTGGGTTTAAGAGGAGCAAACCACCTTTTCTGAAGACTAAGACACTATGTCGGATGGCCATGGCCCACCTGACCAGCTCTGGATCCAGAAGAGACCGAACGGCATTAGCCCCCGAGACAGGTTGAATATAGGTCTCTACCTCTTCCATTTTACATTCCCTCTGAGGATGGACCAAAGGAGCTGAACCCGCTGCCGAACTCCAGAAATGAATGCTACCGGGGGCGTCTACTGGAACCCTTACCAGTCTGCCCCTTATCTTGAACAGTTGATCAGAAAAAGAGCCGGGCTCGGCACTGGCAAACTCAATCATCTTGGGAAATAATGTATCCGTCTGCAGAGTTATGGGAGCAACCTCAGGAAACAGACTGCATACCCAAGCGTTGAAGAAATGAAATGGACCCACGGTCCTCAAAGAGCGGGGAGCCCGGTGCTTGTACAGGTCCCCTAGAGATTTGTAAATCAAGCATAAAGCCACCGGACAAAGTGACAACCTCATCCCCCAGGCCATTTGACAGGCCGGGTATATAGCTTCTGGCCGGATAATCGTCTCGTCCCCCTGAGGGAGAGCGAAGGTGCACAACCAAAATGTCAAATAAGCTGCACAATGTGTGACAGGATCCACCCCTGCTGGGTTCGGACCATCTTTGCCTATACGGCGCAGTGAAGCTGGCAGCGTTGACTTGTAACGGGGAGTCCTTATCTGCTTACTGGCAGTCGGCCCAACAGAAGGAAAGTCTGCATATCTCAAAGGACCCTCGAAGAAATACTGGACCCACTGTCCGATTCGGACCCTTAACTTGCTGCTTTTCTCTCGGGGTTGGTAACCCCTGGAAGATCCTCTGATGTAAGCCAAACAGATGGAGCGATAGGCTTTCATTAAATATCGGTACGAGTAACCAAGTGAGTACCTGCCTTCGCCATTAGAACTGTCCTTCTCAGAGTCTTCCAGACAAACCTCTTCGTACGGCTCACCGTCAATGGGCAGGCCGGAAAGCTGTGACAAGCTCCAGAGGTTGAGAGACGTTTCACCCTCTGCTGTATAAAATGTGTTGAATAAGGGGAAAAACACTTCAAACATTTCGCAGCATAATCCTCGGGAGATGGGATAGCGGAATCTGGAAGCAAAGACGCTGTGATATACCCCGGCTCTGATCAGTAGAGGGGCGTATTCCTTCAAAACAAACTCTGTGAATTCTACTGCTCCCACTCGGAATAAATGGGCGTCGGTTACCTTGGCGTCCCCAAACCAACCGGCAGCTAGCTGATACTTAAACTGGACGGCCAGACAGTTCAGCACAAAAGGTTTATCTCTATACCCCCACTTTATTGGTGCCAGGAACAAACCGTAGCTGGATTTTTCTTTGTGAACTCTGCCACCGGCGGTATCCCATCGAGCAGGTGTAAATTTCGCTGCACAGTTTAGCATCTTTTTCTCTGGCTCTAGCTCTGATATACCGAGGATTGCGTCCAAATCACGCTTCTCCCCGGGAAGATAAATAGCCTTGCCGCGGTATACTGATTCTTTCAGGCTGTCCCTTTCACCAAGAATAGCGGCTTCGACCGCGCGGGCTACCCGAGGGTCTCGCATGCCGCCCACTGTAAAAGTCTGGATGAATGGCATCAAGTGGCGGTCCTTTGGAAGATCTGGCCGATAGTCGTTGCCCCTCCTGAAGCACGTCTCCGCTACAGTAGAATAGACCCTGGACGTTGATACCGTATCGGTTTCAGAATCGAAGGATTCATCAACGACAGTAATTCTGCCATACCCAAAGTCCAGGCTGTGCACATTCAACCAGTTCACTAAAGCCCGCGATATATCTGGCTGGGCTGACGAGCTTGCTCCGACAACCCCAGAAGACGCAGTAGCGAAGCTGGAGGCCATTTTAGCACCTACAGTCAAAGAATGACATGAATGTGAGCCCCAAAATAATGAACAGTCTTATGAAGATTAGGTGTAAAGTTTGGTGGAAATTTCGGCAGCGCCTCCCCTTATTCAGGGCATGCCCGAAGAATAATAGGGAATCACCCACCAAAAGGGAGTGACCCCGTAAATAGAGAGGGACGTAGTCCCTATACGAAGAAAAGGAAGAGACTCACGGCTAAAGAGTTCTCTCCGAGGGGAAGGCTCGCGCTGAAATGAGAAGGGATTGAAGAGAGAGAAGTGCAGGGTGAAAATGAAGGTGAAAACCCTCTCGGAGGGTTAAATAGTGAAAGAAGGGTAGCCTTCTTGGCGCGAAGGAATGCTCGCCGAGAGCCCCCCCTCTCGCCCAGCAAAAGGGCGCGCCAAGAGCCCCCCTTTCGCCCTAGGGCGCACCGAGACGGTGGCGCCGAGAACACCGCCTTGATAGAAATGGCGCGCCGAGAACCCAGCGCGCCGAGAAGCTGTGCGCCTAGAAGCCCGCGCCAGGAGTATTCAAATCAAAGAAATTGAAAGAAATGTCAGTGTAATGAAGCTGCCAAGCTGAAGATGAAAGATGATCAACAATATCAAGCTGATAAATGTGTTCAGATGCTGAATGATGCACCTGCAGGCACCGTATCACTTATTCTGCATTTACGCCACCTGCAGGTGAGGGGCATTTGTTGACACCTGAAATATAATCAAGAACAAAGATGGGACCGAAGAGAAGATCAAATCAGAGATAAAAACTACCAATACCTCACCCGACTGAAGCCTTCTCCGGCCAAGCTGATGTCCGGCACTGCCGTCGTTCAGACGGTGGTGTTGATTAAAACCATGTCAACCCCCATACAGTCACGTGACTGATGAAGAATAGCTTCGGGATATTCTAATGACTATAGACTGGGATCTACGCTGCTTATCCCCCACTATGGATACAAAGGATCAAATGAATGCCAAGGCAGATGCAGTAACTGTGACAGCTCGTGCCACTAACAAAAGGGAGCCCAAATGACTAAAGCCCCTAAACGGGCCACCGTCCTTGGCGCCGAGTGACCATAAGTGAAGCCCAAGTCTCCCACAGTTGGCGCGCCAAGGAGCCTTGCTACAAGGAAGGGCGCCGAGACCACGCCAAGCCAAGAAGGGGGGTGCTGTGCCTATAAAAACCCCATTTTCCTCCACTTATGAAGAAGAGAAGATAGAGGCGGAGAGAGATATATACAGATAGCCAGATAACAAGAAAAAAAGAGAGAGCAAGAGAAGAAGAAGCTAACGGGAAAGAGAGAACAGAAAAAGAAAGAAGAGAGGCTGCTGCTGAAGCTGAAGGAAGGAGAAGGTGTGTTGTAAGGGGAGGGAGAGGAGTCAATGCTCCACCCTCCCCATCTTTCATTTTCTCTGTTATTTTCCTCTGATGTATGCTCTTTGCGTCCATGTCTTACTTCGTCAGAAGCATGCTATGATTCTCCCTCGTTTCTTACAAGCTGGCATGGCCAGATGATGTATTCAGAGATATAATCAATGGATGATATTCTTTCGCTTAATTCTGACACTGAGCGTTTACATTTCTTACTCTGTCAATGTCTCTTGTGTGAATGCCGCTAGTGTGTTTTTCTTACTTCTTTCTGCTGGAAAAGGCTATGGAGTTCCTCACCTGATTCTATGGGTTACTGAGCTCCAAAGCCATTCCCAAATCCTTCATCTCATCGTTGCGTCCATAGATTGCATCGTCTGTTCCTTTGCCCATCCCTCAGCTATGAACGGAACCTGAGACAAACTATCTCATGGTTTCCGTTCGTGCACCTGTGTGGAATAGCATACATATGATATTCATTATCATCCTGCTCCGATAAACATTACTGGTGTAGTCCGATTCCCCTGGATATCCAGCCTGCATCTAGACTTCTTGATGTCCCTCAAAGCCCCCCTGAAAACCCCGAACCGAATCCTTCTAAAAATCTACCAATAAACCCCTCAGAAACTCCGAATTATATTCTTATGGAAGCCTACTGATAACCCCCTCTGGATTCCAGACTGGATCCTAATGAGAAGCCGACAACTAATCCCTTTGAATCTCGTGTTGAAACCCTGCAAAAATCTCCAGAATAAACCCCAAACCAAACCCCTGAAACTCCAGCATCAGAAAGCCTCGGCGCCAAAACCTCTCGGCGCCCTGAAACCCCTCGGCGCAAGACCTTTCGCGTCGAGACCCCTGTTCCCAGTTGGACATTGCCGCGCCGAGAACTCCTTGCGCCGAGAGCCCATCTAGCATCCTCGCGCTGGGACCTCCATTTCAACTCCCCACCGCGTCGAGAACTAGCCTCACACCCTCCTTGATGCATCGAGAACCCTCCAGGGCCTGTAAAACCTACTCAATCAGACCCATCCTATAGCTCAGGCCGCATTTGATCGTCAGAGGAGTATGGGTCTCATACCCACTAGTTCTCGGAGCTAAATTAACGGGACTTCTTCCCTACATTTCTTGACCCCTCGGTCCACGGAGCTCTGCCACTGCATGTGCTCCGATGGCTCTTTTGAGAAGGGGAATACCAATGAGGTGCCATGACCCGATCACAATGGAGCTCGGGTTACATGCCCAACTCCTTTCTTCGGCTTCCATCCCGGCATCCCGTGGATGGATGTCCTATCTCTTCTTGGGATAAGCCAAGATTAAGGGGAGGTGCTGTCGGAACTCTCCCGCATTGCACCTAGTCCAATGATGTCTTCTCCTAAAACCCCGATGGTCCACGGAGTCCTGCCACTGCATGTTCTCCTACGGTCCCGCAAGGGGAATATCAATAAAGCATCGTACTGTCACACAGCGTACTACGATGTCTTAATCCCTCCGGATCCCGGGTCATGTATATACCCGATGTAGCAACCCTGGTAAAATAAAAGGAAGATTTCAAGAAAGATTAAGTAAGTAAATGATAAGAGCCAAAATGAATAAATAATAAGTCAAATGTAAATAACGCCTCTCAACAAGGCGCGCTTTAAATAAGAAACGCCTTCACCTGAGGCGTTAATTCAAAAAGTGACGTCTATACTAAAGGGCGTCAAATTTCAAAAATGTCCAAAATGAGTAAAAGGAAAGGGAAAGAAACGCCCTCTTCTTGGGCGCGAATTACCAAAGAAACGGCACAGGTAAAGACGTCAATTAGAATTAATGCCCTAACCTAAGGCGTTAATTGCATTTGTGTTCCATTCGAACCAGGAGACTATCCAGGGTAAGTTTTAGGATTGTTACGTGTTCGATTGATTATGGTAAGGACTCTATCACGGAAACTAGAGTTCTAATCAAATTCTAACCCTAAGGGAATCCTGAAATCCTATAAATACCCCTTCCAATCGAACCCTAATAGCTGTTTTGTCGAAGGAAGGCCTGCTGCTGCTGTCTCGTGCGTGAAGAACAGGTTTGTTCTTCTTCCTCTGCCTTCAGTCAGAGAATGTGAAGATTTTTAATCGTTCTTCATCTTCTTCTGTAGGTTGCCTGCAGCAAGTAGAAACTCTCTCATCTATTACTCACCCTCACTGCACCCCTGTGTGCTGCTGCTATTGATTGTGTTCGGGGGTTGCTGTTCTTCATAAGCTTCAGGAGGCTCTGTTTTGAACAGAGTATCGTTCTCTCTTCAACTTTCTTCACGTAATTACACCCAGATCATCATCAGGTAGGTTTTCTCAAGAACTATAGCCCAAACTAGCATAAGATGTATGATAATATCATCTGTTAATTCATGCATATAGTTTTCTCTACGTTTTCATAGTTTTCTGAGAAATTTTGAAGGTAGCGACCCTCTCTAGGGCGCTAATTAAAATTCTGACGACTGATCGAAGAGTCGTCAATTTCAAGAAATTAATAAATACCCATGTTTAAAATTTAATATTTATGAAACCTATAATCTAATTTAATGCAAGATCATATATCTCGAATCCTGATATTTTTCTTGTCCTGACCATGTACTTTGTTTCTTGAAAATTATTATCTTGGAAATTACCAATGTTCATGATAAATACTGGAAAAGAGAATTAACAACCTCCAGTAGGTCATCTTTTCTGAAAGTGACGCCCCTGGATAAGGCGCGTTTTATCAAAAATACAGAATTAAGAAAATATCAAAAAATAGAAAAAAATTATAATAGACGACTGCTCCTGAAGTCGTCAAACTGAAAAGAAACGACCCAGTGAAGGGCGTTAATTTATTAAGTAGTGACTTATGTTAAGTCGCTAATTTCCTGTGTAATTATTTTTATACTGTTTACTGTTAACCGAGGGTTTTATATAAATATATATGTATATATCGGTACTATATTTCCATTCCGTGAATATAGTCCCATGTTTCACGATGATTTATCGCATTACCCACTACTTCTCGGTGATAGATGAACCCTCCATCGGACATTCCGTTCCTTTGGACCGGTAACTTTATCATAGAGACCTCCGTAAGTCTCCTCGTAGCCTTGGATTCCCTCAAGGCCGACTGAGCGAGTTGTACCATAAAAACCCTTTACACTATTTTGCCATGTCACTCTATAGAAACATGGTATACCGGCCCTCATGATATGCTATGTGGATATCATGAGAATATTCTTAATGGGATGTGGAAATCATGCCATTAATATGCTGTTCTTGTGGACCTCAATTCTATATCGAATGACATGACCATCTATATATGGTCACTTAATTGTCATGGTACCCAACTAGGGAACCAACTCCACCCAGTTTTATCGATACTCGTGTTTATATTGTCATTATCGTCCTTATACATCAAGTTCAATTTTGAACTCTACTCTATCTTGAATATCCACAAGCTTTTTCTTGAAATTCCATATTGGCTATACATAAAGTGGATGTCAAAATACATGATCAATGCCTGCACATATAGGGCCTGATCTGGTCCTGGGAGAAGCACCCGAAAGTACTAGTGCCCATGGGAGTTGTAATGATCACGGTATGGCATTGTACCGAAGTGCATGACTAGCTTGATTGGACATTCCACAATTCTTGTACTTGACTCGTACTTGACATGACATGACTAGCGTGACCCGAAAAAGGGTATTTTTATACTTGCTTACTTGAAACGTGATAGCCAAACTTTGAACATTACATGATGAATATACTTGCTTGAACGTCTTGACATCTATTTGATACAAATTCTTGGAAGTTCATGAATAGTTCATTTTATACTCTCTATCTTGTCGTTTTACGCAAGCATGCATAACCATAGTGCATTCATGGAAAATATAATTACTAAAACCCATTGCTAGTTCTTGAGATATAATTTCCTACTGAGCGTTCGCTCACCTAGTGTTCTCCCTACTTTTCAGGTAAGTCCGATGACGAGACTCAATCGGATGAGGAAGGTCAAGAGTGAAGAGAGTAGAGCTCTCCGTCTATTCAAGCGTCTATTGGTCTTATCTTTCAAATTTCTTAAGTCAACCATTGTACTTTTCCTTTTGTTCGGTCTTAGCACTTTCATTAAGTGAATTGTAATAGAAGTACTTTTGAGGTTGTGATTGAATTAAAGGATTGGGTTATCTTTACTCTTGCACATATCTGATTTGGTGTCGAATACACTAATACTTTGATTGACATGATCGATATAAACTCGTCACGCGTCTCCGGATATCTTCTGCGCTCGGGGCGTGACACCCGATCTTTTACGGATTCCATCCTGCCGTTGCATGGATGGTCTCTTATTCCCACGCGGCATAGTCCAAGATAGTGGGGGATATGCTGCCTGATTTAATTCATTAAACTCAACAAGCCTGTCACTTGTTCGTTCTTTTTCCTATAGCATGAAATCTTTATTACGCATATTAGTATTTTTGATCGCCTTCGAGGCCTCCTGTCTTTGGCGTTTAATCAAGGGCTGTCCTTCTTAGGAAGGGCGTAATTAACGCCATAGCCTTTACGGTATGGCGGACTTCCGGTCCCGACCCGGACTCCACAATCGACTGACCAAGTCAGGTCGAGCGCATAACAAACTGTCACCCTGGTGACTGGCATGCCTAATAATCAATGAATACAAACAGGTAAATAACCAATAAAAAAAACAAAAAACAAAACACACAAACATATAAGACGGATAAAATCCATCCCCACAGACCCTGACTAGTCACTCATTACTATTGTTCCTTGTACTTGGTTCTGTAAGTGTGTTAGTTACCGCCGTTTCAGGCATGTGGGAGATACTTGAGGTGCAGTGTAAGACATCAGTGGACGCATCTGGCTATTCTTCTAGTAAGGAGGTACTTCTGTCACCCAACACCTAACTCATTGTGTCTCTGTGACCTTTTCCCGGTAGTCTGTTCTTGGCTTCACCCGAGGTCAGTGTAGTGTAGCATGCACGATGATCTAGTTGTGTATGCATTAGTGTTTCTTGACTGTGTAGGTCTTTTGTAGGGCTTTTGCCTATTTTGATAGGCCTTTGCTGTGGAGCTAGTGCTTTGTCGATGGATCGGTAACGCCCGACTTTGTGAGATCGGGGTTAGCCTTTCTGTTGCTGTTTGGAGTAGCTTAAAGAGCAGTGGTTTGATCGGCTTCTGTGTTTCTGTCCCTTACGGGTTTACTCTTTCTTTTAGCTGTTCTTACTGCTGCGGGCTACAACTTTACTATTGTAGTTTAGTACTGCTGTTGCTTCTGCTCCTGCTTTACTGTTTAGCGTTGTTGTCTTGCGTGTTACTGTGTTGCTTCCAATGGGGATCTGTGGGACCCCTACTGAGCTAGTGACACGAGGCTCACCCCTGCTTTTCAGGTGTGATCGTTCTTCTTCCTCGTAGTTCGAGACGTTGTCCGTCAATTCATAGTTGCCAGCGTTGCCTGCGTCGGGCTTCCCCCGACTTGTGTACATTCTCTTTTCTATTGGACTATACTTGTCTTTTTTTGGACTGGACTCTGTAATTTAAATTGTTAACTGAAAATGAAATTTTATTTCTGCTACTTTAGTAAATCTGATCATTGAAATATTAAATGCTTACTGCTTTATCTGGAACTTAAATGTACTCAACACACACCTTTTATCCCTTCGGAGCTTTAGCTCTCTTGGGAGGCCTCGTAGGATCCAAGTGGTATCGGGTTTACTAGGTATCTGGACCCTAGGTCGTCACATTGTCAAACCAAGGATCCTGAAGAGAAGGGGCGTCCAATCTCTTGACGATGATAGTCCTAGTGATCTGACTGAGAGGAAAAGATAGGGAGGAAGCATGCGATGCCAGAGCATCAGCAAGGATATTCTCAGATCGAGGAGTGTGGATATAGATCAATTTGCGGAATTGTTTAGCCAAGAGAGTGACCAAATCTTGATATGGTTTGAGCTTCAGTTCACGAGTACGGTATGTGGAAAGAACTTGGCGCAGAACAAGCTGAGAATCTCTTACGATGTTCAAGTAACACGCGCCTAAGAGATAGACGTGGTTTAATCCGGCTAGGAGAGCTTCATACTCAGCAATGTTGTTGGTAGCAGGAAAGCGGAGCTGATATGCAAAGGAATCGTTACCCCTTCTGGAGTGAGGAGAACGGCACCTATTCCTCGGCCTTATGAGTTGAGCGCACCATCAAAGTGCAAGGACCAAAAGGGGTGGTGGGTAAGAACATCAAGATGTTCGTCAGGGAACTCATCCTGAATAGAGTCAGTGCATGGAATCGGAAGATGGGCTAGATGCTCAGCGATGGCATATCCTTTGATCACCTTCTAAACGACGAATGTGATATCAAACTGAGAGAGGAAGCTCTGTCAGCGAGCCAACATGCTAGAAAGGACGGGCTTTTCTATGAGATAGCGGATCGGGTCCATTCTAGAGATCAGCCTAACCTGGTGGGCTTGGAAATAGTGTTTCGGCTTCTGAGCTACCCAAACTAATGCAACACAAGTCTTCTCCATGGCAGTGTACTTGGCCTTTACCGGGTTAAACAACCTAGAGAGGTAATAAGCTACTCTTTCTTTGCCTTCATCATCCACTTGTGCTAGGACAGCTCCTAGGGAATCCTCAATGACAGAAATGTATAGGATTAAGGGTTTCCCAGGACAGGATGATGCAAAATTGGGGGATTGGACAAATAAACCTTCAAATCTTCGTAGGCCTTCTGACAATCTTCATTCCACTTAAATTTGACCCCCGCCTTTAGTAGTTCATAAAACGGGCAGCACCTCTAAGAATGTTGGGATATAAATCTTCTAATTAACTGTAGGCGTCCAATCAATCCTCGAAGTTCCGTGATGTTCTTCGGTGGGGGCATGCCCATGATGGCCTTAGCTTTATTAGAATCGATTTAAATCCCCAGTTTGCTAACTATGAAACCTAGCAGCTTCCCTGAAGAGACTCCAAATACACACTTCTTAGGATTCATTTTCAGCTTATATTCCCTAGCCCTCTGAAGCACCTTGACCGGAATAGCGGGGTGTTCCTCTTTGGTTCTTGACTTCACCAAAATATCATCCACGTAAGCTTCCATGCCACACCCCGAGCTTTTAATACAGCGAAAGATAATCTCGGGAAATGTGAACAACCGGCATGGTAAGTCTCTTGCAAGCAAGAATAATCAGAGCGCAATAAAAATCACACAAAGTAATTGCTCAATAATTTACTCAAACTTTTACTTTTATTAATAATAAGAATGATTCAAGTACATCAATTATTCAACTTTAAAAAATCTATTTGACCCAATAAAGAGAAAATTACATGAACTCGATCTAGACACTATTGACTTCCTAAGTCTTCTCTCAATCTTATGTGACTTTCATTCGCTCTCGGACCCATCACTTGAATAACTCGAATCCGAATCCAAATTACTTGCATCTCCTGAAAAGATTGGAAAATAGGTAATGGGCACACTTGCCCAGTAGGTATCTTTGCATCAACATGAAGGCAATATTAAAGTGATTAGCATTTTTGGCTCTAAAGAATAAAGTAAAACCATGCGAATGCGATAAATCACGTGAATAAACCAAAGTAACAAGACATGATCAAGTTAAGATATGATTGAGCAAGCACGATCAAGCAAGAATATAATTATGGCCTTTCATGAATAAGAATGTAACGAGAATGTACTAGCAAGTCAAGCAATAATGTACTATTCACTTAGTAACAAGTACTTCATGAATTTCTGTGGATATTTTCACGAGCCGTGGATAATTTCACTTATTTATAAAGAAAGACCTCCTAGCGCAATGCGACGCTAGTAGCATCATACCCCATGGTTTATAATAGTATATTTTCGACAATCAGCCGAGGGGACTAGCATAGAGCGCTTGAACACAATCAGTACTCGAATTGCATCTTCAAGTATAAATCAAGCTACTTCCACGTATATAGCAATAAAGTTGGCCACGCATGTAATAAGTTCAATGAGTGTTCAAGACTCAATGCCAATAATAAGAATGCACCAAATATAGATTTATGAGTTCAAGAAATGCATTAATAGCTAAGTTATGCCTTGGAGAAAATTCGACAGCATAACAGTACATTTTTTATCTTTCATACTTTAGCTTAGATGTCTTTGAATAAGGTTACAAGTCCTAGACTATAATTAGTCAATCTATGATCATAGGAATATTAACCCTTGGTCAAACCTTGGGTCAATAGTATTCAGAAAACTTAGCAGTCTATAACTGGGCCGCTACATTGATATGGCGGTCTGATATTGTGCCACTAGAGTGGGCTGAATCCCGAAAGAAATCAGTTTGGACTCAGAGAACTTGGCGGTTAGATACTGGACCGTTAATGGGCCTTAGCGGTCGAGTATTGAACCGTTACAGGACAGAAAATTTGAAAACATCGGTAGTACTTTCTAGATAATTTGGGCTTTAATGGTACAACCAACTCGACGTCCTAGTGGGAATCCCAGGCTCGTGGAGAATTACAGAGACCTTGAAACAAGATTTCCTAGTACATTTGAAGGAATATCCAAAGGAGAGGTTATCAAGTTCAAGATTATGTTCCTATAGTGCAAAAGTGTAACTAATGGTCATATACCAGAATATATGCCATGAACTTACAGAAATGACTCTGAGATAAGAAGAGAATCATTAAAATAGTGATCAAGTAAAACAGTGAATCATCTAACTTTTAGAAAACATGTATTCATTTATAAAAGTATATGATTTTGGCATAAATTAACTTATGTTTATTTTTAAAATAATCATAAGTAAAATGAAATCACTGTTATGAATTAGTAAATAAAAATCCAGAGTAGTAAATAAGATTAAACCAGGTTAGAACATAGTTAACTAGGCTTACTTATAAGTTAATGGGTTGTTCTTAAATCTATCTCGGGTTGACAGAAAACAGAACATTGGCGGTCTATTATAGAGCCGTTACAGACAGTTTGGCAGTTTATCGTAAGGCCGCCAGAGGGACTTTAACGGTCTATCTATGGTCCGCCAGAGGTTTCATGAAAATCACGTTTACAAAGTGTCTAGCGGTTTTTCGTACGGCCGCTTCAAAAGGTTGGCGGTTCAAGACTAGGCCGCTAAAGCACGTCTGATAATAAATTAAATAAGAAAGACTAATGTTTAAACACATCATGTCCGAAAATCAACATATATAAACTTTTCCATCATGATAGAAATGAAGATTAGGCTAACAATATGCATAGGATTCATGTATTATGACAAAGAGAATTATCTTAGTTCATTTAGGGCTAAGAAAGATGCATGGATGTATAGATCCTATTAAAACATGAAATTCTTCGTACACAATACATGAAATCAAGTGCAATAAGAGCGCTTTTAATCCTAACATGATACTTTAGCCGTTCATGAGATTACCTACCTCTGTTAAGGCTTTTAGGCTTTGAATTTGATGTTGGAAGTCAACCCTTAAGACTGCACTTCCTGTGTTAAATCAGTAACTTCACATCCTAATATCTCTTGATCCACTTGACCTAATGACGTGAAATTTGGAGGGTAAGAAGTAGATACTAAGGTGAACAAAAAGTTCTAAAGGCACTAATGCTAAGTACCTCGATTTGGTTCTCTAATCCCTTGATCTTCACCGGACTTCCGCTCAATTTCCTGGGTCGCTAATGTGGAACCAGGAACTTTGCAGGCTTCTATCTCCTTGTGTGCTTGATCTCCTAGCATGATATTTTGAGGGATGTTAGTCCTTTGTATTGGGAATAAAACCTTCTAAAGAACTTACCCAAAATAATATCTCTTTACCTTGATTCCACGCAAGCCAATGTAAGGGTCGCGTAGGTCAAACATAGGGTCTATTTATAGGGTTTTAGCTAGGGTTGAGGATTAGAACGATCCTAGAGTCCTTATTAAACCTTAGGTTGACTTCTGAGAGTCCTTAACATGTTTACTAGTCCTCCCATCTCGATCCCTAGGAGATAGAACCTTAAAAATCTAATCTTTTTGCTCTTTCTTCAATTCACGGAACTGACAGAATGTAGCGGTCGAATAATGGGCCGCTTTCTTGTATGTAGCGGTTGCACGATAGACCGCTAAGGATCCTAGGCATTGACTTTGAACTTAATTCAAACTCTATTTTTCTATTATCCACCCAATTATCCAATTAATGGGTATTTATCCTTATATTTCGGGAATAAATTAATTAACCTTCTAAAATATGGGCCAAACTTCATGGGCTTGATCCCTAAATCCTTTGGACTTTATTTAAATAGGCTAGGTTAATTGTTCATCATAATTGGGCCTTAATAATGACTTGTTTAAGCCAAGATTCATTTATTAATTCATTTGGGCCTTTGAAAATTCCAGAAAATTCCTAATTATACCAGAAATAAATTATAAACATTCCAGGACATTACACCCTCCCCCACTTAAGAGAATTTGGTCCTCAAATTCAATACATGGATTATATGGAGAGTGTACTTACAATTAAATAACTCCAGATATTTCTTGCACATAGCTTCCTCCGTCTCCCATGTTTTTCCTGACTTTGTCCACTGGATCTTGACCACAAGAATACTTTTATTCCGAAGTTGTCGTACCTATCGTTCAAGGATCCTGGTTGGCTTTTGCTCATATGTCAAATCCTTCTTAATCTCTAGATTGCCGTAGGTGATGATATGGAAAGGATCATAAACATATTTCTTTAGCATAGAAACATGGAATACGTCATGAACTCCTGCTAGTTGTGGAGGTAAAGCCAGTCGATAAACCACTTCACCGACCCTTTCTAGAATTTTAAATGGGCCAATGAATCTTGGGTTAAGCTTACCTTTAATGCCAAATCTTCGAATACCATGACCCGGAGAAACTTTAAGATACACATGATCTCCTACTTGGAATTCCAAGTCGCGTCTTCAATTATCAGCATAAGATTTCTGTCGGTCTTGTGCCATCTGGAGTCTTTCTCGAATAAGTTTTATCTTTTTAGTAGTATCTCTGATAATATCGGGGCCTAAAAATTATCTCTCCCCTACTTCATTCAAGCATATCAGTGATCGGCAGCTTCCTCCATGCAGAGCTTGAAATGGTGCCATCTGGATACTAGCTTGGTAGCTATTGTTGTATGCAAATTCTACTAGAGGCACGTGATCATGCCAACTTCCTCCATAGTCAATAGCACAAGCCCTGAGCATATCTTCCACCACTTGATTTATCCTTTCAGTTTGACCATTAGTTTGTGGATGGAATGCCGTGCTAAAGTTCAGTCGGGTCCCTAATGAATGTTGTAGACCCTTCCAAAACTGTGATGTGAATCGAGGATCTCTATCTGATATAATAGTGACAGGGACACCATGTAATTTGACGATTTCCCTTATGTATAATGCCGCTAGAATATCCATAGACCATCGACTTTTTATTGGCAGAAAATGTGCAGACTTAGTCAATCGGTCTATGATTACCCATATACCATCGTGTCCACCTCTTGTTTTAGGTAAACCCATAATGAAATCCATCCCTATACCTTCCCATTTCCATTCGGGAATATTCAAGGGGTGTAATTTACCTGCGGGTCTTAAATGTTCTACCTTTACTTGTTGGCAAGTGAGACAACGGGACACGAAATTTTCTATTTCTGTTTTCATGTTAGGCCACCAGAAATTCCTTCTAAGATTTTGATACATTTTAGTACCAATAGGGTGAATGGTGTACTTGTAACTATGAGCTTCTTCCAGGATCAGTTTCTTAGTATCAATGTGATCCGATATACAAATTCGGCCCTTGAATAGCAACCTTCCATCATTAGCAATAGAGAAATTCAGCCTTTGCTCAATATTAGCTTTAATCTCCAGTAATACTGGGTCATTATCTTGTAGCTTGACCAGATCTTCTATTAATGTGGGTTGAGTTCGGATATTGGCTATAAAATAATCTTCCTTCTTCATGTCAATATCTAACTTCAACTGAGCAAATTGAGAGATGAGATTAGTTATACTAATCATGAGAGTTGATAGTTTTCCTATTGGTTTACTGCTGAGTGCATCTGCTACAGCATTAGCCTTGCCAGGATGATATTGGATAGCAAAATCAAAGTCCTTTAAGTATTCCAACCATCTTCTTTGCCTCATATTCAGTTCCTTTTGGGAGAATAAATATTTCAAGCTTTTATGGTCTGAGTAGACCGTGAATTTTTCTCCGTAAAGGTAGTGACGTCAAATTTTTAAGGCAAATATAACAACCGCCAATTCTAAATGATGCACGGGGTAATTCTCCTCGTGACGCTTCAATTGTCTTGAAGAATAGCAGATTACTTTCCCGTTTTGCATAAGAACGCACCCTAGGCCAATGCCAGATGCATCCGTATAAACTTCAAATCCACCACCCTCAATGGGTAATGATAATATAGGGGCTGTAGTGAGATGATCCTTAAGAGTTAAGAAACTCTCTTCACATTCCTTCGACCATATAAACGGATTTTATTTTATTATAAGTCTTGTCAAAGGAACAACAATTTTAGAAAAATCTTTTAAAAACCTCTTGTAATACCCAGCCAGACCTAGAAAGCTTCTTACTTCTAACACGGTCGTTGGCCGGGTCCAGTTCTTGATTGCTTCCACTTTAGAAGGATCAACAACGATACCCTCTTTTGAAATAATGTGACCAAGAAATGAGACTTCCTTGAGCCAGAACTCGCACTTGCTAAGTTTTGCATAAAGCTTATGTTCTCTTAGAGTCTGAACGCTATTTTCAAATATTCTTCATGTTCCTCCTTTATCTTGGAGTAAATAAGAATGTCATCAATAAAGATGACTATAAACTGGTCCAGATAAGGCTGGAAAACTTTGTTCATAAGTTGCATAAATGCTGCGGGGGCATTAGTTAACCCGAATGGCATTACAACAAACTCATAATGACCATAACGGCTTCGAAAAGTAGTTTTGTATATGTCTGCACCCTTAATCCTGAGCTGATGATTTCCTGACCTGAGGTCTATCTTGGAGAAGTATTCTGCTCCCGAGAGCTGATCAAAGAGCTCGTCAATACGCGACAACGTGTATTTGTTCTTAATTGTGAGTTGATTCAGTCGTCGGTAGTCAATACAGAGCCTGAGTGATCCATCCTTCTTCTTGACAAAAAGAACTGGCGCATGGGGATGTGCTAGGTCGAAAGAAACCTTTGTCTAATAATTCTTGAAGTTGCCTTTTCAGTTCCTTAAGTTCTGTGGGGGACATCCTGTAGGGAGCTATAGAAACATGTGCTGCTCCTGGGATGAGTTCAATGGAGAAGTTTACCTCCCTTTCAGGTGGTAAACTAGGTAAATCTGATGGGAATACATCATGAAACTCATTTACGATGGGGATGTCTGCTAAGATTATCTCCTTAGACTCGGTAACAATCACAGAAGCAAGGAAAGCTTCACATCCTTGCGAAATAAGTTTGTACGAGTGAAGAGAAGAACTGATGGTAGGATGTTTCTTATACTTAATACCAAGGAAGGAAAATCTTGGAAGGCCTGTTTTACGAAAGGATATTATTCTATTTCGGCAATTGATATCGGTATCATGATCTACTAACCAATCTACCGCTAGAATGGCATCGTAACCTTTCATGTCAAGGCATACCAAGTTTGCAGGGAGATTATGACCTTCTACTATTATCTTAATATTAGGGTAGTAATTGGTAAGCTTTGTTCCAGAACCTAAGGGTGTAGCAATAGAAAGGTCCGAAGGTAAGGGTACTGATGAAATTGGTAATATTTTTGCAAAAGCAGTGGATATAAAGGAATGAGAAGCACCGGTATCAAATAGCACAAATGCAGGACATGAACAAACTTGGATAGTACCTTTCATAAGTCCGCCATCCCTGGGTGCTTCCTCATCTTCTAAAACAGCATTGATGTGAGCCTGCCTCTTACGTCTACCACCAGACGATTGTTCCTTCATGAGAGGGCAGTCTGGCATGCGATGGTCCCGCCTGTCACACCTTAAATAAGCACCGAGGTGCTTCCAGCATTCTTCGGCTGAGTGGCCAAACTTTTCATAAAAGGTGCAAGCCGCCATAACATGCTTTTCCTCCTCCTTGACCTTTTTATTCTTTTGGGAGCTACTCCCGCTCCTGTTCCTCGACCTCTTCCTGCTATCACGGGATTTGTAGGGCTCCGGATGCTAAATTTCTCCTTCTTACTACGCCGATCCGATCGTCGGCTTGACTCTTCTCCCTTGCCTTTCAATTTTTTGACCTTTTCCAAGGTCCTCTCATAGAGATATGCTCGCTGGACCATCTCCGCATAAGTATGGATATTTTGAGTCCCGAGCTGCTGAATGAAACCGGGTCTTAACCCGTCCATAAATCGATTGGCCTTCAATAAATCGGTATTGACTAAATGAGTTGCATATGGTGCTAGCCTGGAAAACTGTAATTCATATTTAGCAACTGTCATCATTCCTTGACGTAAAGAAGCGAATTCCATAGCCTTCCGCTCCTTGACATGCTCAGAAATATACTTGGCATGAAATAAGGTAAGAAAACCTTCCCACGTGTATGGTGCGTCCGTTGGAGTTGCCGGTACTGACTTCCACCATGTACGTGCATCTTTGTTGAGTTGAAAAGTAGCAAGACACACTTTTTCCTGGTCTGTACATTGTATGACGTCAAATATACAGTTCATTTCATCGATCCAGTTCTTGACCTCGTCTGGATTCGAAGAACCATAGAAACGTGGAGGATTTAAGCTTCAGAAATTACGATGCAAGTCCTCAGCTCTTGCTCTTGTGCCTGCTTGGGCTATAGTTTGCAGAGCTTGTGTGAGGCCTACAACAGTCTGCTGCATACCATCCCAGTCTACGCGATGAGCCATTATAATAATAAGGTACCTGAGAGGAATAACAAATTGTTAATTCCCATGGAATTTTGAAAAGGGATTAATCTAGAGCTAATTTGCTATCTTATCCGGGCTCTACCCCATTCTCACATAGGTGGGGAATTTCTTCCTTAGTTCATAGGTATGGGTCCTAAAACTTTAGACTTATCTTATGATATGACCTTTTCTCCTTAAGTCCTTGGACTTAGGCTCTGATACCAACTTAACTGTCACGCCCCGAGCTTTTAATACAGCGGAAGATAATCTCGGGAAACATAAACAGTCGACGTGGTAAGCCTCTTGCAAGCAAGAATAACCAGAGCGCAATAACAATCACACAAAGTAATTGCTCAATAATTTACTCAAACCTTTACTTTTATTAATAATAAGAATGATTCAAGTACATCAATTATTCAACTTTCAAAAATCTATTTGACTCAATAAAGAGAAAATTACATGAACTCGATCTAGACACTATTGACTTCCTAAGTCTTCTCTCAATCTTATGTGACTTTCATTCGCTCTCGGACCTATCACTTGAATAACTCGAATCCGAATCTGAATTACTTGCATCTCTTGAAAAGATTAGAAAATAGGTAATGAGCACACTTGCCCAGTAGGTATCTTCGCATCAACATGAAGGTAATATTAAAGTGATTAGCATTTTTGGCTCTAAAGAATAAAGTAAAACCATGCGAATGCGATAAATCACGTGAATAAACCAAAGTAACAAGACATGATCAAGTTAAGATATGATTGAGCAAGCACGATCAAGTAAGAATGTAATTATGGCCTTTCATGAACAAGAATGTAACGAGAATGTACTAGCAAGTCAAGCAAGAATGTACTCTTCACTTAGTAACAAGTACTTCGTGAATTTCTGTGGATATTTTCACGAGCCGTGGATAATTTAACTTATTTATAAAGAAAGTACTCCCAGCACAATGCGACACCAGTAGCATCATGCCCCATGGTTTATAATAGTATGTTTCCGATAATCAGCCGAGGGGACTAGCATAGAGCCCTTGAACACAATCAGTGTTGGAACCGCATCTTCAAGTATAAATCAAGCTACTTCCACGTATATAGCAATAAAGTTGGGGATGCATGTAATAAGTTCAATAAGTGTTCAAGACTCAATGTCAATAATAAGAATGCACCAAATATAGATTTATGAGTTCAAGAAATGCATTAATAACTAAGTTATGCCTTGGAGAAAATTCGACAGCATAACGGTATATTCTTTATCTTTCATACTTTATCTTAGATGTCTTTGAATAAGGTTACAAGTCCTAGACTATCATTAGTCAACCTACGATCATAGGAATATTAACCCTTGGTCAAACCTTGGGTCAACAGTATTCAAAAAACTTAGCGGTCTATAACTGGGCCGCTACATTGAGATGGCGGTCTGATATTGGGACGCTAGAGTGGGCTGAATCTAGAAAGAAATCAGTTTGGACTCAAAGAACTTGGCGGTTAGATACTGGACCATTAATGGGCCTTAGCGGTCGAGTATTGAACCGTTATAGGACAGAAATTCTGAAAACATCGGTAGTGCTTTCTAGACAATTTGGGCTTTAATGGTACAACCAACTCGGCGTCCTAGTGGGAATCTCAGGCTCGCGGAGAATTACGGAGGCCTTGAAACAAGATTTCCTAGTCCATTGGAAGGAATATCCAAAGGAGAGGTTATCAAGTTCAAGATTATGTTCTTATAGTGCAGAAGTGTAACTAATGGTCATATACCGGAATATATGCCATGAACTTACACAAATGACTCTGAGATAAGAACAGAATCATTAAAACAGTGATCAAGTAAAACTGTCAATCATCAAACTTTTAGAAAACATGTATTCATTTATAAAAGTATATGATTTTGGCATAAATTAACTTATGTTTATTTTTAAAATAATCATAAGTAAAATGAAATCACTGTTATGAATCAGTAAATAAATATTCAGAGTAGTAAATAACATTAAAACATGTTAGAACATAGTTAACTAGGCTTACTTATAAGTTAATGGGCTGTTCTTAAATCTATCTCGGGTTGACAGAAAATAGAACATTGGCGGTCTATTATAGAGCCGCTACAAACAGTTTGGCGATTTATCGTAAGGCCGCCAGAGGGACTTTAACTGTCTATCTATGGTCTGCCAGAGGTTTCATGAAAATCACGTTTACAGAGTGTCTAGCGGCTTATCGTAGGGCCGCTTCAAAAGGTTGGCTGTTGAAGACTAGGCCGCTAAAGCACGTCTGACAGTAAATTAAATAAGAAAGACTAATGTTTAAACACATCATGTCCGAAAATCAGCACATATAAACTTTTACATCATGATAGATATGAAGATTAGGCTAACAATATGCATAGGATTCATGTATTATGACAAAGAGAATTATCTTAGTTCATTTAGGGCTAAGAAAGATGCATGGATGTATAGATCCTATTAAAACATGAAATTCTCCGTACATAATACATGAAATCAAGTGCAATAAGAGGGCTTTTAATCTTAACATGATACTTTAGCCGTTCATGAGATGACCTACCTCTGTTAAGGCTTTTAGGCTTTGAAGTTGATGTTGGAAGTCAACCCTTAAGACTGCACTTCCTGTGGTAAATCAGTAACTTCAAGTCCTAATATCTCATGATCAACTTGACCTACTCACGTGAAATTTGGAGGGTAAGAAGTAGATACTAAGGGGAACAAAAACTTCTAAAGGCACTAATGCTAATTACCTCGATTTGGTTCTCTAATCTCTTGATCTTCACCAGACTTCCGCTCAGTTTCCTGGGTCGCTAATGTGGAACCAGCAACTTTGCAGGCTTCTATCTCCTTGTGTGCTAGATCTCCTAGCACGAAATTTTAAGGGATGTTAGTCCTATGTATTGGGAATAAAAACTTCTAAAGAACTTACCCAAAATAATACCTCTTTACCATGATTCCACACAAGCCAATGTAAGGGTCGCGCAAGTCAATTGTAGGGTCTATTTATAGGGTTTTAGCTAGGGTTGAGGATTAGAACGATCCTAGAGTCCTTATTAAACCTTAGGTCGACTTCTAAGAGTCCTTAACATGTTTACTAGTCCACCCATTATGATCCCTAGGAGATAGAACCTTAAAAATCCAATCTTTTTGCTCTTTCTTCAATTCACGGAACTGACTGAATGTAGCGGTCGAATAATGGGCCGCTTTCTTGTATGTAGCGGTTGCACGATAGACCGCTACAGATCCTAGGCGCCGAATTTGAACTTAATTCAAACTCTATTTTTCTATTATCCACCAAATTATCCAATTAATGGGTATTTATCCTTATATTCCGTGAATAAATTAATTAACCTTCTAGAATATGGGCCAAACTCCATGGACTTGGTCCTTAAATCCTTTGGGCTTTATTTAAATAGGCTAGGTTAGTTGTTCATCATAATTGGGCCTTAATAATGACTTGTTTAAGCAAAAATTCAATTATTAATTCATTTGGGCCTTTGAAAATTCTTGAAAATTCCTAATTATATCAGAAATAAATTATAAAAATTACAGTGCATTACATTCCATGTACACATGCATCATATCGTAACGTATAGCCATCATCGCCCTTTCATAGGTGGCACTAACATTCTTCAATCCGAACGGCATTACCACATAGCAATAAGTACCCCAGGGCGTAGTGAAGGAAGTTTTCTCTTGATCTTCCAGAGCGAGACGGATCTGGTTAAAGCCTGAATAGCCATCCATGAACGACAAATCTTCATACTCGGCCGTGTTATCCACTAACACATCTATGTGAGGTAGCGGGAAATCATCCTTGGGACATGCCTTGTTTAAATCCCTGAAATCAATGCAAATCCGCACCTTTGCATCCTTCTTGATAATAGGGACTATATTTGCCATCCACTGGGGATATAGAACGACTCGAATGAATCTGGCCTTATGCAATTTATCAACTTCTTCTTTCATCCTTAAGGCCATGTGGGGGTGAAATCTCCTTAGCTTTTGTTTCACGGGTGTTGCCCCTGGCTTAAGCACAAGTCGGTGTTCCACCAAAGAGGGGTCAAGACCTGACATGTCCTCATATGACCAAGCAAAAGAGTCGCTATACTCCCTCAAGACCTTAATCAACTCCTCTTCAACCTTAGGAGGGAGATTGCAACAATAATGATAGGCCTGGGCTCTTCATTAGTTCCCAAATTAATTTCTTATGTAGGTTCATCCACTGTTGACGATGGCTCATCGAACCTCTTCAAACCTTGCGCATATAAGTCGGCAGTGTCATCTACATCGCCGTCCTCAAGATCGACCGGGTCTTTTTCATCCACGACTTCATAAACACCTAATCCATCGTCGCTCCATACCCCGTCTTGCTCCTCATCTTCTTCTAGCACGATCGTCGTCTCGACGAACTCCAGGCATTTGAGAAGTGCATGACATCGTTGAGCTAGATCCTGCAACAACCTATAAGGAATGGATTTGGAATAAGGCACCGACGGGCGCGGCTCAGGTGCGGAGGAAGGGTTGGACGCATTAGAACAAGACCGTACTTCTCTAGACCTAACAGACTCTACTTCCCTAGACTCAACTAACCCTAAATCTGACCTAGGAGAAAGGAAGTCTAATGGAAGGGAAGCAGGGGCCTCATGCCCTTGGGAGGAGGTTGGATGGAACACAACGTAATCTTCCACTGAAATCTCTGTTTCAAAATTGACGTTTTTTTTGGAGATCAGTGGAGAGCACGCAACAAGATGGAGATGATGGGGAAGGAGGAGGAAGGGCGAGAGGGTAAATGGACAGGCAAAAGCTATCGAAGAGGGGATCAGTGGAGGAGAACCACATACTTGAGAGATCAATTGGTGGGCAGCACCCACACGGACAAGTGACAATGAGAAATTCAGTCGGCATTTCCAACAGCAAGGGATAAATCATGATAGGAGGTGAACGGGGTATCAAATCTAGCGTTTGAAAAAGAGACAACAAACGGGAAAGAGACCAAGTGAAAAGAGTGGGTGAGCTCCCCTCTTCTCGCGTATGGTAAACCGGCTCTCCTAGCGTGTACTGCATAAGCTGCACCTCCCGATTTCTTGGACGGTCTTCTTCATAGAACATCCTGGCAAAGGTTTCACATAAATCTTCCATATCATCCACGGGCCCCCTAAGCAGCAATGGCGGGCCAGAAACTGTTCAAGTAGTATCTTCTTTCTCAGTCTGACTTGGCGGGGCATTCAAAGTGCCTGGCTACAATGGCCCCCTGATAAAGAGCTGACGGTAGTCCCAAGTCAATGGCCCTGAGTCTCCCATGTAGAACCTCCTCCTTGAGTGAATGTCTACTTTGATTGCTTTTGATGATGACCAAACACTATATGTATATATATATATATTGTCTTTGAAGTGTTCTAACATCTAAAGTCTTGCAAAGCTTAACTTCCTATTGAGGTCTTGGAGCAAAGAAGGTTAAAGAATAACTTCAACGGGTAAGCCTTTTCAACTCAAATTGCAAGGCTACATCTAATTCATAAATTATGTTTTACAGGGCAAGGAACGTGGCTAAGTGCTTAAGGAACTCAAGGACGGCCGGTGAGATCAACTTCAACCTATTGGCCCTTGACCTTGTTGTTTGAAATTCATTATTTTTGATCTCACGGGTTATATTGGTTTGAGTCTTATCTAAGCTTAAATGAATTGGGTCTTCTTATTCATGTCTTAACAACATTCCCCTTGATGTCTTAAAACCAAACTTGTAACTCCCTAGCTTGATACTTGGACTTAGAGTATTTTTGTTCTACTTGTTAGAAGTCCAGGGACAAGGGTCGACCCCAAGGGTCGACCCTTGTTAGCTTGAATTTAACTCCCGACGGGTCCTTTCACCATAACTGCAAGGGTCGACCCAATGGGTCGACCCATTCACGCGAGGGTCGACCCCTGAGAGTTGTAATTTTTACCCGCACGGGAGGGGCACGAGGGTCGACCCTAAGGGTCAACCCATTGAATCTGGTTATTGAAAAACCCCACGAGGGTCGACCCCAAGGGTCGACCCTTTCCGGTCCGGGGCGGCGCCGTCAAATACGACATTCGTGTAGGCACGCAAAAAGTCTTCCAAGTCCGGTCCAAATGCCCCAAATCACTACAAGATATGTGGATCTGGTCCCTAGCCTATCTCTTGACCGTCCAAATCATATAAAACATTTTATTGGGTTGTAAACATAAGGCAATTCGGAGAGAAATCTGAGTGTGTTTTTGCTCTAACATTTGTGAGTGCAGGGTCGCAGCAACAGCTCCAGGGTCTTCTTTCAGCTTGTTCTGAACCTGAAAGTGAAGGGAAGAGGCTTGAATCAAGCCTCCACATCATCCCCAACAGCAAGCTGCGTGGGATATCAAAGCTGCAATCTTATTTGTGCGACATAGCTTCATTCTTCCTCAAGGATCGATCTTCCTCTTGCCGAAGCACCAAACTACGTTCGGAGAAGAAAAAGGGGGAGCTCCAACCACGATAAATCATTCTTCACTCCTTATTCTCAGAATCATTTAGTTTGAACTTGAGCATTTGTTGTAAAAAGCTTAAATCAGATTCTTGTGCGTGGTGTTCGTGTTCGGAAACACGAACGTGTGTTTAAATGTGTGTGGCAGCCCAAATTGGGTGCCATGTGTGTGTGTTTGCTATTTTGCACAGCGTGTGTGTGTGGCTCACTTCATAGTGAAGTCTTAATCCTCACTGTGAGGGGTGGACGTAGGGGACACTTCAGTGTACCCGAACCACCTAGAAACTCTGTGTGTTACTTGTGGTTTGATTTTCCAGATTCATTGTCGAGTGGGTTTCACGGTGAGTTGAGCATACACCGCTTCATTAATCAAACACCTACACTTATCTACACGCATTTACAAGTGAGATCATGTTCGAGTGAGGCCAAGTGCTTGTGTGGTTAATTAACATTGTTTTCAATTGGAAGAAATTTTTAATTGGCCAATCAATTCACCCCTCCCCTCTTGATTGCCACCGTTCGGGACTCAACAATTGGTATCATAGCTTTGGTCTCTTTCTCACTAGACCACACGGTCGTAGAGTAGATCCCTTTATATGGCAAACAAGGGGATGATGCCCGAAGGCCATTCGATCCAAAGACCCCCATTCTTTGATGGATCAAAATACCCTTATTGGAAAAATAGAATGTATATTTTTCTACCAGCCCAAGACTATGACGTGTGGCGCGTCATTAGCAAGGGTCCGTGTACTCTGTCTCAAAATGAGGATGAGTGGGATGATGAGGATATAAATAAGTGTTCAGCAAACTTTAAAGCCATGAATATAATACAGTGTGCTATTCATCCTAATGAATACTCATGCATTTTCATGTGTTCTTCTGCGCAGGACATATGGAACAAGCTACGGCTAATCTACGAAGGAACATCAGAAGTGATGGAAACCAAGGCGAACCTGCTGATTCAGGATTACGAGTTGTTCATGATGAAACCAGACGAGTCCATTTCTGACATGTTCGCAAGATTGACAGAAATAACAAATGGACTAAAGGGTCTAGGTAAGGAATATTCAGATAAGGAGCTCGTCAGAAAAGTTATGAGATCCTTGTCATCACAGTGGCACACAAAGGCCACTGTAATCGAGGAATCAAAGGATCTCAGCACCTTGAAACTGGACGAGTTAATTGGCTCCTTGATGACTTACGAAATCAACATCAAGAGGAGCGAGGAGGAGCACAAGAAGAAGAAAGTTGTCACACCATTGGCGCTGAAGGTCGACCAACAAGACTCAGAGGGCAGTGACGATGGCTCCACCGGCAACACCGAAGATGAGGAGCTGGTTGCCATGATCACAAGAAGAGCGGGGTGATTTGTCAAAAGAACAAGAAAGTTTGGAGGTCAATTCAGAAAAGGACCAAGGAAGCAAGGTCCTAACAGAGGTGAAAGTAGCAAGAAGGAAGAAGTTATTTGCTACGAATGTAAAAAACCTGGTCATATGCGGGGCGAGTGCCCCGATCTCATGAAAAAATTCAAGAAAGGAAAATTCAAGAAGCCAAAGGCCATGGTGGCCACATGGAGTGATGAAGACGAGGTTGAGTCCGAGAAGGAAGATGAACTGGATGAGTTGGTTCAGAATTTGTGTTTCATGGGAAATGAAGATGATGCCAATGAGGTAAATTCTAAAACCGAATCTCTTACATGTGAACAATGGCAAATTGCATATGAGTCATTATATGAAAATTGTAAAAAATTTAGATATAAAAATAGACATTTTAAAAAGAAAATTGAACATCTTGTGCATGCTGGAAACTCATGTGAAAATTGCCATGTGTTAAAATTTGAAACTGAGAAATTGACAAATGAGAAAGAAAGTCTTGTGTCCAAGAATGAATTACTTGAAGAAGAGATTTCATGCATGAGAGAGGAGCAATTCACACTAAGTAAAATGCATGATGATTTGGAAAATAATCTGGAACAAGAAAAGCTTGAAAGCATGGCATGCAATCAAGCAAAAGAAAAGGCCAAAAATCAAGTTCATTCACTAAAGCATGAAGTCAATGAGTTAAGGGATGTCATTGCCATTCTTGAAAAAGGAAAAACGTTACAATCTGAAACACATTCAACTCATGTGTCTCCCAGTAGTTCATCTCCATCCTCGTCAAAAACACATGTGCATAATTCATTCTTGAATGAAGGCGGGAGAAGAAACATGGATAGAGCCATTACATGCTTTTATTGTGGAAGGTCAGGCCATGACATGTATGATTGCAGAATTCTGAAATTTGATGATGAAAGCTTTGCTAGAATGAGAAATAGATCATACACATCTCATGTCTCTAACCATCGTGGACCCAAGCTTGCTTGGGTACCAAAATCCGCATAAGTACTTGTGTTGTGCTTGCAGGTCTGCTTGAGAGCCCAAAGGAATAGATGGTACTTGGACATCGGATGCTCTCAGCACATGACGGGAAACAAAGATTTGTTTACGGACTTGCATGAAAAGAATGGTGGGACAGTAGCATTTGGTGGTAAGGACAAAGGCAAAATTGTCGGAGAAGGTAAGATAGGTAAGAATCAAAATCATGCCATTAAAAATATCCTGCTAGTGAAAGGGTTGCATCACAATCTTCTAAGCATAAGCCAATTGTGTGACAAAGGATGCAAAGTGATTTTTGATTCTAACCATTGCACTATTATAAATAAAAATACTCATGAGATAAAATTCATTGGTTTTAGGCATAACAATGTATATATGATAGATTTGGATGATGCCTCTCATGAGAACTTGTGTTTGGTTGCAAGGAATAATGATGATGCTTGGCTTTGGCATCACCGACTTGGGAATGCTAGTTTTAATGTTTTGCTAAAATTATCTCGAAAAGATTTGGTAGTTGGTTTGCCTAAGCTGAAGGTTATTGATGAAGGAGTCTGTGGGGCATGCAGCACGGGTAAGCAAATAAGGACATCATTCAAGTGCAAGAATGATGTAACCACATCAAGGCCCCTTGAGTTAATCCACATTGACCTCTTTGGACAAAACAGAACACATAGCTTGGGTGGTAAACTGTATGGATTTGTAATTATGGATGACTACTCAAGATTTTGCTGGGTATATTTCCTTTGTCATAAAAATGATGCCCTGATGGAGTTTGAAGCATTTTGCAGGGTTGTTCAAAATGAAAAGGGGTGCTGCATCAAAGCCGTGCAGAGCGATCATGGTAGGGAATTTGATAATAATGAGTTTAGCAATTTTTGTAGGACTCAAGGCTATATGCACGACTTCTCCGCACCAAGAACCCCTGAACAGAATGGAGTTGTTGAAAGGAAGAACATGACACTGATTGAGATGGCGAGAACCATGCTAAATGAGAATAACTTGCCGAGGTACTTCTGGGCTGAAGTAGTGAACACTGCCTGCTACATAGTCAACTGTGCCATGGTAAGACCATTGTTAAAGAAAACCCCCTATGAGCTGTACCGAGGTAAGAAGCCAAACATCTCCTATCTTAGACCTTTTGGCTCTGTTTGCTACATTCATAACAATGGTAAAGTAGACCTGACAAAATTTGATCCCAAAAGTGATAAAGGTATATTTCTTGGGTACTCTCTTAGCTCAAGAGCTTATCGAGTGTATAACTTGAGAACTCTTGTAGTTGAGGAAAGCCCACATGTCATTGTTGATGAATCATCTTCCAAAAGCACTAATGAAAAATCTGTTTTGTAGGACGATGAATTGAATGACGATGATATCGGGAAGATTGAAGGAAAAACTGAAAAATAAGAAGTAAAAGAACCACAAGAAGATGATGCAAATCCGAAAGATCAGTTGGAACAGCAGTTACCTAGGCAATGGACATTTGCTTGAAGAGATCATTTTGGTGGCCGAATATGAAAAGGGAAGTTGCAGACTTCGTGAGTAGATGCTTGGTTTGTCAGCAAGTTAAGGCTGAACATTTTCGACCGACAGGAAAATTGAAACCACTCGACATACCCCAATGGAAGTGAGAAAGCATTGGCATGGACTTCATTATGGGTCTACCTAGGACTCATGGTGGATTGGATGCAATATCGGTGATTGTCGATCGATTGACAAAATCGGCTCATTTCTTACCCATTAAGTCCAAATGGACAGTTGATGTATTGGCTGCTTTGTATTTGAAGGAAGTGGTAAGGCTCCATGGCATACCAGTCGGCATTGTGTCTGATAGAGACCCCAGATTTACTTTACATTTCTGGAAGGGACTGCAAGAGTCTCTGGGGACTCGTCTGAATTTCAGTACTACTTTTCATCCACAGACAGATGGACAGACTGAAAGAACCAATCAGATAGTGGAAGATATGCTTAGAGCATGCATGATTGATTTCGGAGGTAGTTGGAGTGATCACTTGGCATTAATTGAATTCGCCTACAATAATAGTTATCAATCCAGCATACAGATGGCTCCTTTTGAAACATTGTATGGAAGAAGCTGTCGTTCCCCGTTATGTTGGGATGAGGTAGGTGAGAAGCAATGGCTTGGACCGGATCTTATTTCAGAATCATCACAGAACATCCTTATTATCCGAGACCGGTTACAAGTAGCCCAATCAAGACAGAAGAGTTATGCCCACAACATAAGGAGAACATTAGAGTTTCAGGTTGGCGAGCATGTATTCTTAAAGGTCTCTCCTACGAGAGGGATTCGAAGATTTGGCATTCAGGGCAAGCTCAGTCCGAGATATATTGGTCCATTCGAGATCCTGGATAGAGTGGGAGAGGTTGCTTACAGACTGGATTTACCGCCTCAGTTGTCTGGCGTACACAATATTTTTCATGTGTCTATGTTACGGAAATATGTGTATGACCCCACTCACATCATTCAGCATGTGGATTTCGAATTGAAGGAAGATTTGACCTATGAAGAAATACCTATCAAGATTCTAGACCGGAAGCAACAATAACTCCGGAATCGTTCTATACCAATGGTCAAGATTCAGTGGAGTCGGCGTGGGACCGAAGAAGCTACTTGGGAATTTGAAGATACTATGCGGAAGCGGTATCCTGACTTATTCTAGGTGAGCTATCTCACTCCCTATCTTCCGTATTTAGTGCGGTGAATTTGGAGGACCAAATTCCTTAAGTAGGGGAGGGTGTAATACCCCAATTTATTTATTGAGCTTTTATTAAATAAAAATTGAAATAAAATGGATTAATGCTTGAATTTCGGAATTTAATATTTAATTCCTTAGTAAATAGGACAAGCGAAAATTTGACTACCTTATAAAAATCTAGAAAATGCTAATTAGGTAAATGACCATTTATTGAACAACTTTGTCTTCTGTGGCCAACCCAGTAAAAATCCGTAACTAGGTCTAATTAGAGGATTAAGCCCAAAGTTCATACTTACCTAACTCTTACCTAACCTTAACTTAAACCATGAAATTAGAGCTTAATACTCCACCAAATGACCCCAAATCGGTGGCAAATGAAAGGCAACGATCTAAGGATCTTTTCCCCTTTATCAATTCATCGAAACCATAACCCTAACACGTGTAGTCGGCCGAGTTTTGGTGAGGTCAACTATGGCGGCGCCGTTTCAATCACTTAAGTTGTCCCGTCAAATTCTCCCAGCACCGAAGGCTCCAGAAGGTGTATGAGCTATAAAAATGAAGCTTTGCAACCCTAGAATCCTTTGGTACTAGTGGCGGCCGCAGTGGAGATCGATCAAGGGAGATATTTGGCGATTAGTGGAGGTGTGTCGGCATCCCGTCGTCCTCCTTCCTTCTTCCTTATTCCTTCGATTAAGGTAGGCATTCTCAGCCAAAATCTGCAAGTGAGTATATCATCTTGTTCCTCTCGATGAGCTCTTTCCATTGATAGTAAAAGCCCTAATTATTATTAGGTATCCAGGGAGATCTCGGGGTTTTTCTGAAGGGCTGTCAAGTTTGTTCTTCAATCTAGGTTCATAAGTTCTCTCTTCGATTGAGGTAGGTTATAACAGAACAAACTCTAATTAATATATATGGTTGTAATCAGCAGCATGTCATCTTTCATTTGGCGTAGAAAGCCCTAAATTTTATGCATCGTGTTTAGAGAATTTCTGATTTGAGTAAGAGCATGTCTAGACGTGATTTTTGATGTACTCTTTTGAGTTAAATCATGATTTCGAGTTATTAATCTTGATCCCCATATAGCATGTCATATATGGTTGGAATCAGCGTCGAGTAAGCTTTCTTTTGATATATAAAGCCCCAATTTTCATTGTGTATATTGTGAGAATTTCATGATTTAATAACAGCATGTCAAGATTAGGGTTTCTAGTGTTCCTGCCATTATAAATCATGATTTCAGAAAGTAATTATGAAATTGACCCTGCTGTTAGGTAGTATTTTTCATGACCTTTCCAACGGTACCAAAAGCCCCTTGTTTCAAGTCTGTTTGCATGCGTAATTAGTGTTTTAGATCAAACCCCTTCAACCCTCAACCTTCCGGCGTTCATCGGACGTGGAAGGGATGACCGGAAAACACCCAGAGATGGACGGTCTTACGATAGACCGCACAACTCAAGCCTAGACTTTGACCCTGGTATAGCCTTAGTTAAACGGTTTCTCAGGAACCACACATCCTGGGATGAACGGTTCCAAACTAACCACATATCTAGATGAAAGGTCCCAGAGTGACCACATATCCTGAACGGCCCTCAGGTAACCACACAAGCCAGGGGATGGGCGGCCCTGACCTGACCGCCCAACCCCATGGGCGGCTCCCAGAGAACCACCTAACCCCATGGGTGGTCTGCCCCTGGTTGCCCAACTACCAGTAGAGACCTTCAGCCCAGTTCAGCCCCTGTTAGCCCAGTAGATGTAAGGTTCTTTCCGAACCATTTATCTATGCAGTAAATGACTTAATACTAGTTCTAAATGAATCATATTAGTGTCATAAATGATAATTAGTAAATTAGAAACCCACATGATAATTGGTTAATTATACAAGTAAATTTCTGTGAATTGCATGCTATACATTCCTACGCGATCTTGTTCATTCATTTCATCATCTTGAATCATCTTTTTGGTAATTTGACTTAATGTAAATTATAATCCTTGGTAATTCAACATGAAATTAGGATTAATATGATTATTTTGGTTGCTGGACAGCCACTGGACAGCTGCTGTACTACAGTAGAATAGCGTGACCAACATACCGACTTCTAGTAAGTCATTAGCTTTCTAGTTAAGCTAGTCTTACACTTACCCCCGGACACTCCATCCGGCGAACTTAGCATCATGGGATTTCTTTATATCCCTGCTATGAACCTAATGAACTACCAAAAACACCGATTTACATGACTAAACCGCTGGTTTAAGTCTTGGATCGAATTGGACTACGAGAGGCATGCGCGGCCAGTAGTGGACCGCATATCCTCTTAGGCGGCCAAATTATGACTGCATATCCGTAATACGGCCTAGTATGGACCGTATATCTTGTTCATGGGTCCTAATGTCTTCTGGACATGAGCGGCCCAGAACTAACCGTTCATACTTTAGAGCGGCCCACTGTCAGCCGTTCATCCTTGACCTCGCGGGCTGAGTTTCAGTCCAGTTCCTGTATGCGCGGTCCTGTATTAGCTGCATATACCCTTGAGCGGCCCTTGTATGACCGCACATCTCTCGGAGATGAGTTTTATCGTGTTTTGTGCTCTTGAATCCAAGGACAGGTTAGTCCTTTAAATCTTGAACTTCTGGCAATAATTCCTCTGATTAAATTAGCCATTTAACTTGACTGAATGTCTAGACAACGTGGGATCTTGGATCCAATAAATCAATGCCAACGCATCATAGGGGCCCGGTCTAGTCCTGGGGAGAGCGCTTGAAAAATTATTGAGTCCATGGGATGTTATAATGACATGGTGAGGCATTGCACCGAGTGCATGACTAGTGTGACGTCTATGACATAAAAATCTCTTGTTACTCTTGTTACTTGATCGTGCTTGAAATGATGTTTAAATACTTGCTTGTTGGCCAATTCTCTATTACTATCTCCTGTTGTAAATTCTTGTACTTGTTATCTTGTTAATTCTTGTCGTCATATATTTCTTGACCTTGCAAGATCCTTTTTATTACGTTGTTTCATTATATCGTCATTTATTCCTTTTATTAGCATGGCATATGAAAATATAATTAAATTGTTAATCACGTAAACTTGCCTGTTATTTCCTATTGAGCGTCAGCTCATAGTTGTTGTTTTCCCCCCTTTCCAGGCTGTTCAGGTGATGATGCGCATACCGATGGGGAGGGGCAGGAGTGATATCTTTGAGTGCACCAGTTCTAGAGTTGGAGTTGGCATAGTTATCTTACTTGTAGTTGTGCCTTAGAGTGTGTTTAGTTTCAGTTTGTATTAAGTTGGTTTAAGGATATTGTACTAGATTTGGAATATTTCATGATCAATAAGTTATCTCTTTTCTTAGCACCTGTGTAATTGTTTAGTTTAGCATATTTATATGATTTCTAGCTAGTTTCTAACTATACGACCCGATATTCCGCGTCGGGGCGTGACATGAAATCCTCGTCCTATGTGGACGAGGGGTGGACTTAGATTGCAGTGGGCAATCGAACCACCTAAAAACCCCTTTGTCTCCGTGTGTGATTGTTGTTTTGCTTTCTGGGAGATTTTTGATCGTTGGTTGGTGGAGGTTGCCATTACGTTGGCTTCTTTGACCCCTCATGTGCTCGATCATTTAGCCATGTTTCACCGATTGCTATCTAGAACGTTTATTTCATTGTGAGCGTATGTTCCTATCGAGTGAGAAGTGTTTTGCATCTTATCTCTCGAGTCATCTAGCATGATCTTTTGATCTCTATTTTTGAAAATAGTGGTGATCTATTCATCCCCCCCTTCTAGATCACACTCTGCGTTTCTATCAATTGGTATCAAAGCAGGTTGCCCATTATGTGGTGCAACGACCAGGGTAGACCTGGAACTAACACCCCTCGCAGCTTCATTGCCGAGGGACATTCTATTAACAGACCTCCTTTCTTTGATGGTGTCATTTATCTCTACTGGAAAAATAGGATGGAAGTGTTTTTAAGGGCGCAGAGTCACGAACTCTAGAGGGTAATTACAATAGGACCATTCGAGCTGCCACCAGAGGAGGATACATGGACGAGGGAACACATCAGGCTTTCAACAATCAACTGGACGGCACTCAACATAATATAGTGCGTAGTCCATCCTGAGGAATACGCGAGGATTTCTGCCTGTAAGACGGCTAAGAAGATGTGGGACGAACTTGAACTCTTGTATGAAGGTACATCCCAAGTTAAGGAAATGAAGGTAAACATGCTCACCTCCGAGTATGAATTGTTTAAAATGAAATCTGAAGAAACAATCACTGATATGTATGCCAGACTGTCGTTGATCACGAACAGTCTTAAGGGTTTTGGAAAAGAGATTTCTGAAAAGGATGTAGTTCGAAAAATTCTTAGATTGCTGTCTCTCGTGTGGCACACTAAGGCCACCGTCATAGAAGAATCCAGGGATCAGAATTAGTTGGATCTCTAATGACTTATGAAATGACGTTAAAAAAGGATGTTGAAGAGGTAAATAAGAAGGGCAAGAACATTGCTCTTAAGGGTCCTCGTAGTGGTAGTGGTAGCAGTAGTAGCAGTAGTTGCAGCAGCTGTAGTGAGGAGTTTGAAAACTTCTCAGATCTTGATCAAGATGAGCAAGCCCTACTGACCCGCAGATTTCAACATTTCTTGAGATCCAAAGGCAAGAAGTTTAGGAAAAGAAAACCTCAATCATCTTGTAAGAATTTTAACTCCAAGTCTGGCAAATACAAGGCCACTGACAAACTTACTTGTTTTCATTGTCACAGGCCCGGCCATATGAAAAATGATTGCCCTGAACTTAAGAAGAAGAACACCAAGGTGCAAAAGAAGAGGCCTAAAGCAATGGTCTGCACCTGGAGTGACGAGGAGGAGGATGTTGATGGAAATTCCTTCGAAGAAGAAGAGGAAAGATTGTGTCTGATGGCCGACACAGACATTGAGGTAAGCATCCCTTTTGAGCGATACAGTATAAATGATTGGGAGGATGCTGATGTAGATATACTTGATAAATTTAATTGTCAAACAAAGGACTACAAAATGCTTAAGAAAAAACTGAATAGTGTAGTCGAGGAAGGAAACTACTTGAAAAAGGAAAATGAGGATCTAAAGAAAGAAATTGAAGAATTAAACTCTTTAAAAAATGAGAATAAAGACCTCCAAGATCATGTTGAACTAGCTAACAAGAATCTGGATGAATTCAAAGTATGATTTCATGAGTTGCAAAAGGAGAATGATCTGTTTTCCAAAAAAAAATGATGCTATAAAAATGTCAATTCTGAGATACAGAAAATGAGTGAAAAGCTGAAAAAGGATCTTGAAGATAAGTAAAACACCCTAGAAAAATTTGTGCAAGGAAAATCCAACCTAGACACCATGCTAGGTGTGAGAGTGAATTTCAACAAGGAAGGTTTGGGATACAATCCCACAAACAAAAGGCCATTTGAATTTAATACTATAACCTTCTGCTCTGAAAAGGGAAAAGAGAAGCTGGACACCCCATCCAGCTCTAACGGCCAAGCCCAAGAATCTGTGAAAACTAACTCCATTCCGTCAAAGAACACCAAAAAGAATGATCATGATGCGGGACGGACCACGGACTCGACTCCAATTGGATATGCAATCCTTGGACTCTACGCAAACTCACGATCGTCCCTTATCGAGGGAAGCGTCGGACGTGCACGGTTGAGAAACCGACAAGAGCTAGGGTGGTCAACTCATAATTTTGTGCCCGGATCGAGTCACGGGACGGTCTCACTCTCTCTCGCAGCAGCGATAATGTAATAATATGAAGCGAGCTAATTACCCTATCATGCTCTCTAGCAGCGGCATATGAAATATATACGAATAAAGCAAGTTGCCGAGCAAGGGAGAGAACACGATACCTCCACGCTTCCGGCATGGGGAAGACGATCCCGGCCGAATTCGGTAACTCCCGGTAACAGGAATGAATTAAATTACAGCAATGAAATATCGCCCACTCCACGCAGGGAGGTAAAGGGCTACACAAGTGGGCCCGGGAGGACCGATCTTCGGTTGACGGGCTGCACTTGATCACCCTGTCGGCGCGGTTCGGACGGCATATGCTGCTGGTTGTGGGGCCCATGCGCTGGTCGGTGGGGTCGGGTCGGACCGGGGTGGCACCACTGTGGTGGGGACGCCTGGGGAAGCGCTTCCTAGGATGGCGGCGTGCTGGTTCGCCGGTCGGAGGCCGGGCGGCTCCGATCGGCACCGGTTGGAAAGAGTGCCCACGGATCTGCTGCTTCTGTTTTCAGGCACGCGCTCCGGCGAGAGTGGCTGCTGCGATAAATCCTGATGTCGGATCGAAGCACAGGAGATACCGTTGGAAAGCTCTTTCGAATTCCTTCAATCTAAGACCAGAGGGATGAATTAGATCTACACGGATCTGGCCTTTGTTGATTTTTGAAGTTGCTATTGGACAATTCCCGAAATCTCAGAATAGCAGAGTAGTTTCCTGAGAACTGCCTTTGACCGTGAAGTATACCTCAGATTCAGGCTTCGAGCTCTTCATGAAAGTTATAGAGGGGAAGGAGAGGAAAACGGAAATATTTTTTGTGAAAGCTTTTGTTGAGATTCGGCTGGAGAAAAGTATTTTAGACTGGCGGGTGGTCGGATCTAGACAGAGGTAGGCAGAACTGTAATGGGATCTGAAAGTGAATTTTATAAAATAGGTGGAGGCCTGTGGAAATTCCACAAAAATTCTTGAGTGGAGGGGATAGTGGGCAGAACCTCCAGTAATTTTGGGGGTTCCATAAAAAATCAAAACGGGGACCAAGAAGGTGAAACTCAGGGTGGCTGTGACTGGATCTGAACAAAAGGCAGAACTGGTGGGTGGAGATTTGTTTGACACATTTATTCTATTTAGTTTATTTTATTTATTTATTGATTTATTTATTTATTGGCGTGCCAGTCACCGAAGTGACAATTTTATTGTGCGCTCGATCTGACTTGGTCAGTCGATTGTGAGTGATCGTGTCTGGACTAGAAGTCCGTCATACCATAAAGGCTATGACGTTAATTACGCCCTTCCAAGGAAGGATAACCCTTGATTAAACGCTAAAAGTAGGAGGCCTCGAGAGGCAAACATATATTCATGTGCGGAAATGGAACTTCATACCGAAGCCGGAAAGGCGGGCAAGATAATAACACCAACCGTAGAAACAGATGATATCGTTAAGTCAGCGGTTCAAAGCCCGGGCTTAGGGGGGAAAGAGGATCTCAGTCACAGGTAGCCTGAGCCGCGACCGTGATGAGGTTTAAAACATCGATCAGTATTTCGACAGCATCTCCCCTTTATCTGGATTATGCCCAGGGGGAAATAGACTATCATCCACGGAGTGCCGGGATGAAAGCCAAGAGAAAGAGAGAGGCCAGACCTCCCTACTCATATGTGTATATACATGCCATAGGGCAGTGTTTGATATTCCCTATAGAAGCCGGTGGAACTCATACAATGGCAGAGCCCTCCCGAGCCAAAGGGGTTGCTTATCGATGCAGTTCGAGTATACATAGGTTCCCATCACGAAGGCAAAATGGCCAAGGCTCTCGGCACAGAGAAGGAGGCTTCCCGGCACGCCAAGAGATAGGGTTCTCGGCTTGGCAAAATGGGCAAGGGGGGGGCTTCCCGGCGCGCCAAGGGATAAGGTTCTCGGCGCAAGAAATCATGCGCCGAGAGCTGCTCATGCCTTTTATTATTCGTGGCGCCGGGAGCTAAGATGATGCAGAGATGGTCTCTAAGGGTTTACGGGACCTGCTTTTGGGTTTCTGGACTATCCAGGCCATGGTGGATGGGTTCTTTTGGGGTCAAAGTGGATCAGTGCATCAAATCTGAGCTGGATTAGATTTGGGCTTCACAGAAGCATCAGGATAGAAGAGGGATTTAGGAAGACTAGGGTCGAGGGAAACCCTGTCACCATTATCATGCAGAGCCCGGGGGATAACCTGATGTCGACTTTCATCTCCTGAGAGAATTTTGGCAGCACCTCTCCTGGACCGAACATTTGCTAGAGAGTGGTATAGGCTAACATCCACGGAGTGCCGGGATGAAAGCCGAAAAATGAGTGAGCACTAAGGCTCGAAGAGACTATCCATGTCTCTGGCATCGATCACTATCCCCCTTCTCGGAGACCGACGGAACCCTTGTAAAGACAAGGTCCACCGAACCCGTGGGGTTGCATGTGAATCAAATTCGGGACATAGGAATGTAGGGGAGGTCTTCCCCATTATTATACCACCTCAGGGCACATATGATGATCTCTGAGCATCCCCTAGACAGATGTATAGGGAACCAAAAGGGTCGAAGGATGACCATGCAGAGGGGGGCCTCAGACTGGGTTTCATTGGCCAGAGCAAGGGCATCGGCATGGTTTTCTATCGGCCAGAGGAGGGTCTCGGCGGAGGTTTATTGGTTGGCCAAGGGGGTTCTCGGCGTGGGTTTTAGTGGTTGGCCAAAGGGGGTCTCGGCATGGGTTTCAATGGCTTGAAGAGGGTCTCGGCGTGGGTTTTAGCGGTTTGAAGAGGGTCTCGGCGGGGGCTTGGCCAACAGAGAGAGACTCTCGGCGCGGCTTGACCAACAAGGAGAGGCTCTCGGCGTGGCTTGATGAAAAGGGGGGAGGCTCTCGGCACAGAGCTTCTCGGCGCGCTCCTCATCGCGCCGGGAAGCCGGCGCCGAGAGGCCAAAGGCAAGGGAGTTCACGTGGAAATGGCCTGGAGGGAATTTTGTCGGCTTGCTGATGAAAGGGGTCTCTCGGCAGCGTAGTTCTCGGTGGGGAATTTTGTATGCCGAGAGGATGGAAATGCTACAGGGTTTCAGGGTTTGCAGAACTCAGACGATGCTCTGTTTTGGGATTTTATGAGATTTCTGGCTCGGATTGAGGCTGGATTTGGAGGGTAGGCTAGAGATTACACATACATGGGTTTGATTTGCCAAAGATGGGCTGGATTCAAAGGGGGGATCGAAGGGATCACTGCAGGATGGGGCTCTCGATCGTCATATATCACAGACCCTCGGGGGATCATTTGTTGGCGTCTTTGGTCACCTGGGAGCCAAGAGATGGCCGCCCCTGGCCCCATAGGTGATTTCAACAATGCCTGTAGATGGAGCGAAAGCATTTATAACTCCGGAATCTCACGATCTTCGATCATCGCATAGCACAGCTTTATCCCGGATGCCAAGGGATAGTCTGTCCCGGGCTCTGGGATAAGCATGGATGGTGCCTTAAAACAAAAGAAAACAGACGGATCGACGACTTATTAGTTTACTGGGGGAGGGGGATCAGCATGCTACTAGTCTGAGAGAAGACAAGAGACATGAAGAATGGTGATAGAGCTTCAGAGGAATCAAAAGCAGGCATAAAAGCAGGCATAAACTGTAGCCCATCATGTTTATTCATCCGACGACATTCCTCGGGAGAAATACATAGTAAGAAAGCAGGAGCAGTACATCATTCCAAGACTCACCAATCACCGAGAGGGAGTGAGGGAAAGGGGATGAAACAGAAGCCAGGACATCCCGGCTACATCCGATGCATCGAGATAAACTCGTGAAATTACATGAAGAAGAAAAGAACTCATAAGAAAAGAAAACATAGGGGGGGGAGGGTGGAGCATTGACTCCTCTCCCTCCCCCAAGCAGCCCACCTGGGTGTTTTTCTTCTTCTTCTTCTCTTTCTTTCAGCAGAGGCCCTCTCTCTCTCCTTTCCGATCTCCTTTTCTGGATGGGTTTCTTTCTTTCTTGCTGTCTTTTCTCTCTTTTTTTTTTTGATCAGTTCTATCTATTTCTCCCCGTCTGTCCTCTCTTCTCTTCTGTTCGAAGGGAGGGGGCTTTTATAGCCACTTCTCCCCTTCTCGGTAGCAGCATCACGGCGCGCCCAAATGGAGCTTCCCGGCGCGCATTTGACCAGGCTCTCGGCGCCCTCTGTTGGGCTTCGGCAAATGGCTCTCGGCGCCCTCTTTGCAGGCCCAATTAAAGCCTTTTTTAGCCACTTTCACAGACCCATTTGGGTCTTTCAAGGACATCATCACCCGAAAGGGCCTTTCATTGATGACATATCTTGTATCGAGATTACCATTACGGTTTTCATCAGTCCGTAGACCGGGATTTCATCAGTCCGTAGACAGGGGTTTCATCAGTCCGTAGACAAGGGTTTCATCAGTCCGTGGACAGGGGTTTCATCAGTCCGTAGACAAGGGTTTCATCAGAATTGCCATCTAAATGGTGACAAGACCGGGTATTATCTTATCGATATCGTCACTTGAATGGTGACGAGCTTGGGCATCAGCTTTAGTCCGGAAAGACTTCCGTCGGGTGTATAACCTGTGGAGATCATTCTTCTTCTGTTCTGACTTTGCAAAGCCTTTGCCATCTTCATCTGCCGGTACCGGCTTCATCTTCATCTCATATTACATCTGTCAGTAAGCCGACATCTGACTTACCCTGACATATCATCTGTGGAATCTTGGGCGAAACGGTAGTACAGCTCTCATTAAAGGGCTGGAAGGTCTCATCAGTCGAGTGGCTGCTGCTTTATCAGTGCTGCCGTCTGAGTGACATTGGCACCGGGCATCAGCTTTGCCGACAAGGGCTTCAGCCGAGCAGACAGTTGATGAGCTTCATCATTGGTCTTTCATTGTTGGTCCGACCCTCTTTTTAATTATGTTTTCACCCTTGTTCATTTTCCAGGTGTCAACAAATGCCCCCCACCTGCGGGCGGCGTAAGTGCTGAATAAGCGGCACGGGGCTCGCAGGTGTCTCTCATCATTCGAGGGTATCTTCCTCAATTTTTCTTTAATCGGGTTCTCAGACCCGATCATCTTGATGCAACAATATTTTGCACTCTTGTCTTCCCTTTTCACATTTTCATTCTTCATATTTTCTTTATTTTCAGCAATCTGGAGCTTCTCAGCACAGGGCATGGACTTCTCGGCGTGAGCCTCTGCGTGAAGGGCCTCTCGGCGTGAAGCTTCTCGGCTTGGAGCTCTCGGCGTGGAGGGCCTTGGACCGGGCTTCTCGGCGCGCATTTGATCGGGCTCTCGGCCTGGACTTCTCGGCGCGTCCTGGCGGAAGGGGGCTTCGGCCTGGGGTTCTCGGCCTGGGGGATTTCGGCCTGGGGTTCTCGGCACGCCTTCTGGCCGCTTGGAACTCTCGGCGTGGAGGGCTCTCGGCGCGCATTGCTTCGCGCCGAGAAGCTCTCCCTCCCCTTCTCTATTTAACCCCCCGAGAGGGTTTTCTTCCTCATTTCTTCATCTTCTTTCTCTTTCTTCATTTCTTTTTCTTCTTCCGCTTTCTTTCATCGGCGGGAGCTCCGTCTCCTCTCGGCCGCCCTCGTCTCTCTTCCCGTTTGGTCGGATCTCACCTGGGTAGGACGATACTAGGGATTTAATCCCTTTTTCTTTCGGGATCACCCCCTCTTGGTTGGTGATTCCCTATTCTTTTTGGGCAGACCCTGAATAAGGGGAGATGCTGCCGAAATTTTTATTGAATCTCATATTACAATCTACACAAGACTGGCCTTTAATTCACACTTTTTCTTCGACCGCAGGCGCTGCAATGGCTTCCAGTTCTGATGTTGCATCTTCCGGAGCTGTTGGTGCTAGCTCATCGGCCCAGCCAGATATATCTCGGGCCACAGTGAATTGGCTGAATGTGCATAACCTGTGGTGAGGACACACGGCGCTAGCCTCGACGGAGCACCCGGCACACCGCTACCTCTTTGTGGCTCGGCGACGGCGGCACCTTCTAGTTATTTTTTTCATCATGTTTAGGCCATGTTGGGCCTCAGTCTGGACTTGCTCAGGCCTTGTGGGCCTTGTCTTTTAGTCCCTGCGTGGACACTGCTTTCTAGTTGTGGGCCCTTGTAGGCCAATTGGACATTTTTTTATGCTTTGTAGGCTTATTTAGAGGGCAAAGGGTTAGTGGGCCATCTTGTGCTCCACTCCTCCTTGGCCCATGTGGGGATTTGCGCACCCACCCCTAGGGTTAGGGTTTTGGGCGCATCCCACCTCCTCCAAGTGGAGGAGGTAGCAGCCGCCTTCCCTTTTGGGCGCCCCCCCCCCCTTTCCCTTTCCACTCTTTCCCCCTTGCCTCACTTGAGCGCACCCCCTTGATTGGAGGGAGGGCTGGTCGCAACCCCCTTGAATGGAGGGAGTTGGGGCCCACCCCTCCTCCCATTTGCGCACCCCTCCCCTTCTAGCTAGATTAGGGTTTCCCCATCCCCTATAAATAGTTCTCACCTTGTACCGATTACAGTTTACACATGATTTTGAATACAAGTGAGTATTGTGCAAAGCTTTTTGCGCCCTTCTCTCTCTCTCTCTTTCTTCTCCTGCGACGGGAGAACGGCGGGGTGTGACGCCTCAGCCCTCGGTGGACTCCGGGGTTCCCTCTTATCCTCATCTTCTTCCTCAACGGTTCGTGTGCGTGATTCCAGATTTCTGCCCCGACTTGTAGCAGAGCTCACGCCCCCTTCTTGGACGAGTTTTGCCACGATCTATTTTCTGGAGATACGTCTGCGGATCAGCTTCGCGTCGGCGCCGGTTTTGCATCAATCGGGGATCGGCACTGCCCGTACCGATTTTCTCCGCCGACCTGCGCCAGCACCACTTTCTCTGCTCGCCCAGCGGGGAGGCCCTGATTGCGAATTTTCCCCAGGCCTCCACGCTGCGTCTTTTGCGCTGGTTTCTTCAGGGTTCGTGGATCTCCGAGTTAACTTTCCAACGCCGCCGACGGCGTTGCGTTTCGACATCGTCACCGTCCGTGGCGGTCGATCTCGTGGGGTTACGCCAGCGTGTCTGCCCAGTCCGCCCAGCGAACCAGTCCTGACTTTCAACGACTCCTGCGGCTCGCACCGGCGTCGTCTGCCAGCGCCATTTGGCCGAGGGCGACCTCTGCCAATCAGCTGTCTCCACCAACCGGCCCGGACTTGTTCGGGCACCAGAAGGCCGATTTCCAGATTTTACCGACGGCGTGCGCAGTTCTGTGTCCACAGAACCTGATCTGACTTTCAGCAGCGCCCACGGTCACCACCGGCGGATCCAGCGCGCCCCCTTTGGCCGGAGCGTTCCTCCATCAGTCAGCGACGCGTCCTCTCTGACGGTGCTTCAAACGGGCGTCGTATCAGCCCGTGAGACCCCCTCCGCTCAGGCGCGCGCGACACCGGTTTCGGCAGCGTTGCACCCGAACCTCCTCGCGGCCAACCCGTCACCGAGTGCGGCCCGTCAACCCGTGTCCGGCAGTCCCGAACGTATTGGTTGTAGCCTTTTACCTCCCTGCGAGGAGTGGGCCACTATTGGGTTGTATTTTATTGATCTCTGGTGTATCGGGGTTGTTGGTTCACGGCCGGGGTTCCTTCCCCACGCCTAGGCGTGGAGGTACGCGCTCCGACTCTCCTCTTTTTGCTTGCTCTTTTAGTATGTGATTGATTATGCCGCGTGAGAGAAGGTAGGCGTCTAGCCACTTTTTGCCATCACCGCGGATCGTGAGTGAGAGCATCCATCCCTAGCACTAGTCGAGCACCGAGCTAGGACTCGACTCCCCTTGTCTTTGGAGGTCGACTATACGCCTAGACACGTGCGCTTCCCTCCTTGGGACGGCCGAGGTCGGAGTTTCTGTTGAGAGACGTCCCTCATTCTGTGGGATATCACGGTGGTCAGCCACTTGGCGACCCTTGAGCGTGCTACTGCTGGCCTGAGTTAGAGTCTTTTGTGAGTCTTAGTCCGTGTCGGTCCCCGTCCCGCGTCAAATTTGGTATCAGAGCATGGTTACCAACTTGTCCTTACAGGTTGGGTCTTAGGGTCGTGTCTAGGTTTTGGACGTGTCTTGTTTGAGTCTTGCATCTCATTGCATTCGTGTCCCTCTAGGTCTTAGGGTGTCAGCCTACCCTTCCCTTAGTCTCCTTTGCATGCCCACTCGGGGTGGTTCGGATTACCATCGCCCGGACGCCATGGGTGACCAACACCCACCTCAGGGACGCCCATCTCTAGAGGATCTGATTACCCAACTTATGACCCGTATGGACAGGTCCGACCAGTCCATCAAGGAGTTGACTGAGCATCTAGATGGCCGTCTGAAGATCATTGAGGATCGTGCCAGAGTGTCTGACTTAACCATCCAGGGCCTTGTTGGACGGATTGGGAGAGTTGATGAAGTGCCCCACCAGGACCCTCCTAGAGCCGATCGAGCCCCTCCAGTTGCTGCCGCTCAAGCCCCTCGGGCTCAGGAGCGACGTCCCCGAGCCCCCGACTTTGATGACTATGGGTCCGAGAATGATTTTGAGGGGAATGGGCGCCAGTACCGTGGTCGTCGACCACATCAGGATGAGGATGATAGGATCCTTAGGACCGTCCGTGCCGATCCACCCACTTTTGAGGGGTCCCTTGACCCAAAAGTCTACATAGACTGGGAGAATAGCATGGATAGGTATTTCGAATGGGTTGAGATGTCTGAGCTTCGGCAAGTCCGATTTGCCAAGATGAAGCTCGTGGGGAGAGCCCAGACCTACTGGAGGAATGTCGAGAGCCTGATGTTGCAGAGGCAGGACCCACCCATAGAAACCTGGATTGATATGCGGCGTAAGCTCCGCGAGAAGTATGTCCCTCCTTCTTACCGCCAGAGGCTCATCGACCGATGGCAGACCCTTAGTCAGGGCGATCGGTCCGTGACCGAGTACATCGCCGAGTTTGACGAGTATTATTTGCGATGTGGAGTTGATGAGGAGAAGGGCATGCCTGTTTCGCGTTTTCGCCGTGGTTTGAGGCCCGAGTATCAGTATGAGCTCTACCGTCGCCAGGTAGACACTTTAGAGCTGGCTTACCAGGTTGCCCTAGAATTAGAGCAATTTGAGTTGGAGTTTGGCCCCACCTTTCGTCAGGGGATGCCTAGTCAGCGGGGTCTTGACCCTCGCTCCACTTCCACCCAGTATGGTCGATATCCGGCGGCTCGGCCCGCGGAGCCTCTTCGCCAGGACCCCACTGGTCCCAGGCCTCGTCCACCCCTTCCTAGGGACCCGTTCCCTCCACCTCGCCAGCAGCCGCCCTACCCCCCCACACGCCCTACACTTCCACCTCCCGCGCACCCTGCGCGTTCTCAGCCTTTACTGCCCGCGCCCCGTCATGATGACAAGGGCAAGAGTCCTATGACCGCTGGAGCCTCATCCAGTGCGGGCGCACGTAATAATTGTTACCGGTGTGGCGGATTTGGCCACTTTGCTGATAGATGCCCCACTCGAGAGAGGAAGGCCCTTGTCATGGCAGACCCCACTTCCACTGAGTCCCCCACTGAGCCTATTCCTGTTAGTTATGAGGTAGACCAGGACTTGGTCGAGGAGTTCTTCGATGATCTGCTCGAAGGGGAGCAGGATGGTGCCCAGGATAGTCACTTTCAGGATGACCCACAGTTAGGGGTAGTTAGGTGCATCCTAGCCCAGCCCCAGGTGAGTGACGACTGGCGTCGCACCACCATTTTTCACACCTTCTGCAGGCTTGGTGGTAAAGCTTGCAAGATTGTCATTGATAGCGGGAGTTGCATCAACGCCATATCTACTGGCACTGTTACCCGCCTTGGGTTGACCCCAGTTAACCACCCTGCCCCCTATAGGGTTTCGTGGGTCGATTCTACCTCCATTCCTGTTAGGCTCCGTTGCCTGGTGCCCCTTCAGTTCCAGACCTATCAGGATGAAATTTGGTGCGATGTTCTACCTATGGAGGTAGGTAGCATTATTTTAGGGAGGCCGTGGTTGTTTGACATGGATGCCACCCTACAGGGCCGTGCAAACACTTGCACATTTGATCACAACGGCCACAGGATCACCCTCCACCCAGCCCCACCTAGGGACCCTACTGTTAGGGGACCAGCCGGCCCTAGTGCCACGACCACCCCTCACCAGGGGAAGGTCAGCCCACCACCACCACCACCTCCGGTGTCAGTTTCCACCCCCTCTCCCACCCTCACCATAGAGGCCCCTCCGACTAGGAGGTTGATGATCATCAGTCCCCGAGAGATGGAGAGAGAGGTTGCTAGTGGTGTCCCTCTTTTAGCTGTGGTTGTCAGGGAGACGGGTGAGGTGGTCCCCAGTCTCGAGGGAGTGACAGACCCTCAGTTAGCTGAGATGTTGCGAGAGTTTGCTGATATTTTCCCGGAGGACCTTCCCGAAGGCCTTCCACCATTGCGTGACATTCAGCACGAGATTGATCTTATCCCGGGCTCGTCCTTGCCCAATCTTCCACATTATAGGATGAGTCCCGCGGACCACGCTGAGTTACAGAGGCAGGTTGATGAGTTGATGAGTAGGGGTTCCCTACGGGATAGCAAGAGTCCCTGTGCTGTTCCCGCCCTGCTAGCGCCGAAGAAGGATGGCACATGGCGTATGTGCATCGATAGCCGTGCGATCAATAAAATCACGGTTAAGTATAGGTTTCCCATTCCCCGGCTGGATGACTTGCTTGATATGATGTCGGGAGCCACGATTTTCTCGAAGATCGATCTTAGGAGTGGCTATCACCAGGTAAGGATCAGACCAGGTGATGAGTGGAAGACTGCTTTTAAGACCAAGGATGGTCTTTACGAGTGGTTGGTCATGCCCTTCGGGCTGACTAACGCCCCTAGCACCTTCACGCGGTTGATGACACAGGTGTTGCGTCCTATGATTGGAGTGTTCTTGGTCGTCTACTTCGACGACATCTTGATTTATAGCCGCACTAGGGAGTTACACCTAGACCACCTTAGGCAGGTATGTGTTGTTCTGAGACGGGAGAGCTTGTTTGCCAACCCTAAGAAGTGTAGCTTCATGACTGACCAGGTTTCTTTCTTAGGGTTCATTATGTCCCGTGACGGAGTCTCCGCTGATCCGGAGAAGATCCGTGCCATAGTGGAGTGGCCCGAGCCCCGCTCACTCCACGATGTTAGGAGCTTTCATGGTCTGGCGACATTCTATCGCCGTTTCATTAGGGGGTTCAGTTCTATCACCGCCCCGATCACGGATTGCATCCGTAAGGGCGAGTTTACTTGGACGAAGGCTGCTGCCACAGCCTTCCAGACTATCAAGGATCGCATGACCCAGGCACCCGTTCTTACACTTCCTGACTTTTCTAAGGTGTTTGAGGTTACATGTGATGCCTCAGGTGTAGGCATAGGAGGTGTGCTTAGCCAGGAGTCCCACCCTATAGCCTTTTTCAGTGAGAAACTCAATGATGCCAAACTGCGTTACTCTACTTATGACAAGGAATTCTACGCAGTTGTCCAGGCTTTGCGCTATTGGAGGCACTATCTCCTCCACCAGGAGTTCGTGCTCTTTTCTGACCACGAGGCTTTGAGATTTCTCCACACCCAAAAGAAGTTGAATGCCAGGCATAGTAGATGGGTGGAATATTTGCAGGAGTTTACATTCGTTCTCAAGCACAAGGCAGGTGCTGAGAACAAGGTGGCCGATGCTCTTAGCCGGCGGGTGATGTTGATATCCACCATGAATGTTCAGGTGGTTGGTTTAGAGAAGTTGAAGGAGGCCTACATTGATTGCCCGGACTTCGGTCCCATCTATTCTGCCCTTCAGTCAGGACCGTCCCGTGAGTTTAGCGAGTATGTCCTTCAGGATGGTCACTTATTTCGAGGTGATAGGTTGTGCATCCCACGGACTTCAGTTCGTGATTTTCTTACGTGGGAGCTTCATGCAGGAGGTCTTGCCGGCCACTTCGGCCGAAACAAGACCATAGAGGCTGTTGAGCACCGTTTCTGCTGGCCCAGTTTGAAGAGGGATGTGGCCCGCATAGTTGCCCAGTGTCGTATTTGTGCCCTAGCGAAGCAGAGGAAACAGAACACTGGCCTTTATACCCCTCTGCCTGTCCCTGATAGTCCTTGGCAGGATATCAGCATGGACTTTGTGCTTGGTTTGCCCCGTACTGCACGGCGGCATGATTCTATTTTTGTTGTGGTTGACCGCTTCTCCAAGATGGCCTTGTTTATTCCTTGTTCCAAGACATCGGATGCCTCTAGAGTTGCCAGGTTGTTCTTCACCCACTGTGTGTCCAGGTTTGGGTTGCCACGTACCATTGTTTCTGATAGGGATGTGCGTTTTACGAGCTATTTTTGGAAAACCCTTTGGCGGATGATGGGCACCCAGTTGAAGTTCTCCACCGCATACCACCCCCAGACTGACGGTCAGACAGAGGTAGTCAATAGAAGTCTAGGGGATCTTCTGAGGTGTCTAGTGCGTGATAGAGTTGGAGATTGGGACCTTGTCTTACCATTAGCAGAGTTTGCATATAATGATTCGGTCAATAGGTCTACAGGGTTGAGTCCATTTGAGATTGTCACTGGTCGAAGACCTAGAAAGCCGATTGATTTGATTCCCTCCCCCATTCAGTCCCGAGTCTCTGAGTCAGCTGAGTCTTTTGCGGAGCATATTAGACAGTTGCATGACCATGTCCGTCGTCATATAGAGGCCAGCAACGCACGTTACAAGGAGTTAGCTGACGCGCACAGACGCACACGTGAGTTCCGCGAGGGAGAGTACGTCATGGTCCGGGTTAGACCGGAACGGTTTCCTTCGGGAGCCGTAAAGAAACTCCAAGACCGCGGTGCAGGACCATTCAGAGTGTTGAGGCGTATTGGGTCGAACGCGTATGAGATCGAGCTACCAGACGACTACGGGATCAGTTCGACGTTCAATGTCTCTGATCTGGTAGCTTATCGGGATCCCGCGGTGATACCCAGTGAGTTATTTGGGCCTGACCCTCCTGTTGTGAGTGATACACCTACTGAGAGTCCACCTCCTCCAGCCCCATTACAAAAACGCGAGCATATAGATTGCATACTGGATGAGCAGGTGACTACTACCAGGAGCGGAGCCTACCAACGCTTCCTAGTGCGTTGGAGAGGGCGCCCCGAGTCGGACAACACCTGGATTACACGTGGAGAGCTGGAGCGGATCGATCCGGACCTGCTGGAGCGGTACCTCAGCGACCGTGACCCTTACTCGACGGGGTCGAGTTCTTCCCACCCGGGGAGAATTGGTGAGGACACACGGCGCTAGCCTCGACGGAGCACCCGGCACACCGCTACCTCTTTGTGGCTCGGCGACGGCGGCACCTTCTAGTTATTTTTTTCATCATGTTTAGGCCATGTTGGGCCTCAGTCTGGACTTGCTCAGGCCTTGTGGGCCTTGTCTTTTAGTCCCTGCGTGGACACTGCTTTCTAGTTGTGGGCCCTTGTAGGCCAATTGGACATTTTTTTATGCTTTGTAGGCTTATTTAGAGGGCAAAGGGTTAGTGGGCCATCTTGTGCTCCACTCCTCCTTGGCCCATGTGGGGATTTGCGCACCCACCCCTAGGGTTAGGGTTTTGGGCGCATCCCACCTCCTCCAAGTGGAGGAGGTAGCAGCCGCCTTCCCTTTTGGGCGCCCCCCCCCCTTTCCCTTTCCACTCTTTCCCCCTTGCCTCACTTGAGCGCACCCCCTTGATTGGAGGGAGGGCTGGTCGCAACCCCCTTGAATGGAGGGAGTTGGGGCCCACCCCTCCTCCCATTTGCGCACCCCTCCCCTTCTAGCTAGATTAGGGTTTCCCCATCCCCTATAAATAGTTCTCACCTTGTACCGATTACAGTTTACACATGATTTTGAATACAAGTGAGTATTGTGCAAAGCTTTTTGCGCCCTTCTCTCTCTCTCTCTTTCTTCTCCTGCGACGGGAGAACGGCGGGGTGTGACGCCTCAGCCCTCGGTGGACTCCGGGGTTCCCTCTTATCCTCATCTTCTTCCTCAACGGTTCGTGTGCGTGATTCCAGATTTCTGCCCCGACTTGTAGCAGAGCTCACGCCCCCTTCTTGGACGAGTTTTGCCACGATCTATTTTCTGGAGATACGTCTGCGGATCAGCTTCGCGTCGGCGCCGGTTTTGCATCAATCGGGGATCGGCACTGCCCGTACCGATTTTCTCCGCCGACCTGCGCCAGCACCACTTTCTCTGCTCGCCCAGCGGGGAGGCCCTGATTGCGAATTTTCCCCAGGCCTCCACGCTGCGTCTTTTGCGCTGGTTTCTTCAGGGTTCGTGGATCTCCGAGTTAACTTTCCAACGCCGCCGACGGCGTTGCGTTTCGACATCGTCACCGTCCGTGGCGGTCGATCTCGTGGGGTTACGCCAGCGTGTCTGCCCAGTCCGCCCAGCGAACCAGTCCTGACTTTCAACGACTCCTGCGGCTCGCACCGGCGTCGTCTGCCAGCGCCATTTGGCCGAGGGCGACCTCTGCCAATCAGCTGTCTCCACCAACCGGCCCGGACTTGTTCGGGCACCAGAAGGCCGATTTCCAGATTTTACCGACGGCGTGCGCAGTTCTGTGTCCACAGAACCTGATCTGACTTTCAGCAGCGCCCACGGTCACCACCGGCGGATCCAGCGCGCCCCCTTTGGGCGGAGCGTTCCTCCATCAGTCAGCGACGCGTCCTCTCTGACGGTGCTTCAAACGGGCATCGTATCAGCCCGTGAGACCCCCTCCGCTCAGGCGCGCGCGACACCGGTTTCGGCAGCGTTGCACCCGAACCTCCTCGCGGCCAACCCGTCACCGAGTGCGGCCCGTCAACCCGTGTCCGGCAGTCCCGAACGTATTGGTTGTAGCCTTTTACCTCCCTGCGAGGAGTGGGCCACTATTGGGTTGTATTTTATTGATCTCTGGTGTATCGGGGTTGTTGGTTCACGGCCGGGGTTCCTTCCCCACGCCTAGGCGTGGAGGTACGCGCTCCGACTCTCCTCTTTTTGCTTGCTCTTTTAGTATGTGATTGATTATGCCGCGTGAGAGAAGGTAGGCGTCTAGCCACTTTTTGCCATCACCGCGGATCGTGAGTGAGAGCATCCATCCCTAGCACTAGTCGAGCACCGAGCTAGGACTCGACTCCCCTTGTCTTTGGAGGTCGACTATACGCCTAGACACGTGCGCTTCCCTCCTTGGGACGGCCGAGGTCGGAGTTTCTGTTGAGAGACGTCCCTCATTCTGTGGGATATCACGGTGGTCAGCCACTTGGCGACCCTTGAGCGTGCTACTGCTGGCCTGAGTTAGAGTCTTTTGTGAGTCTTAGTCCGTGTCGGTCCCCGTCCCGCGTCAACCTGGATTTCGGTTATGACAGGATTGCTTCATTTGACGAATCATCTGACTCTGAAACGGACACCGTGTCGACAGCCCGGGTATACTCCACGGCGACTGAGACATGCTTCAGGCGAGATGGTAACTATCGGCCAGACCTCCCGAAGGACCGACATTTGATGCCGTTCATCCGGACTTTCACAGTGGGCGGCATGCGAGATTACCGGATAGCTCGCGTAGTTGAAGCTTCCATCCTTGCTGAGCGAGATAGCCTGAAGGACTCAGTGTATCGCAGCAAGGCCATCTATCTTCCTGGGGAAAAGTGCGACTGGGATGCCGTCCTTGGTATATCGGAGCTGGAACCAGAGAAGAAGATGCTGGTCCGGGCCCCGGAATTCACACCAGCCCGGTGGGATAATGCTAGCGGCCGAGTTCATAGGGAGAAGCCCGGATATGGTATGTTGTTGGCACCATTAAAGTGGGGATATCGCGAAGAACCCTTCGTGCTGAATTGTTCGGCCGTTCAGTTCAAGTACCTTCTGGCCGCTGGCTGGTTCGGAGACACCAAAATCACTGACGCCCACCTATTCCGAGTGGGGGCAGTGGAGTTTACAGAGTTTGTTCTGCTAGAATATGCCCCCCTGTTAATCAGAGTAGGGGTATACCACAGTGTCTTCACTTCTAGATTCTGGTATCCCATATCCCGAGGGCTGTGCTGTGGGATGTTTGAAGTGTTCTGCCCTTTATTCAACACTTTCTATACAGCAGAGGGGGAGACATCCCTGGATCTCTGGAGTTTATCACAGCTCTCCGGCCTGCCCATTGATGGCGAGCCGTATGAGGAGGTTTGCTTGTCAGATTCCGAGAAGGATAGCTCTGATGGCGAGGGCAAGTATTCCATCGGCTTCTCATATCGATATCTGATGAAGGTGTACCGCTCCATCTGTCTGGCGTACAGTAGGGGGTCCTCTAAAGGCTATCAACCCCGAGAGAAAGGCAGTAAAATGAGTGTCCAGATAGGGCAGTGGATCCAGTATTTCTTTGACGGTCCCCTGAAGTATGCAGACTTTCCTTCTATGGGTCCGGCTGCTAGCAGGCAGGTAAGGGCTCCCCGTTATAAGTCGGCGCTACCCTCCTCATTGCGCCGTGCAGGTAGCGGTGGTCCCAACCCAGCAGGCGTAGACCCCATCACACACTGCGCAGCTTATTTCACATTTTGGCTGTGCACTTTTGCCCTCCCACAAGGGGACGAGACAATCATTCGGCCAGAGGCCATATATCCAGCTTGTCAGATGGCATGGGGGATGAAGCTGTCGCTCTGCCCAGTGGCCCTGTGTTTGATATATAAATCTTTGGGGGACCTGTACAAGCATCGGACTCCCCGTTCTTTGAGGACCGTGGGTCCTTTTCATTTCTTCAACGCCTGGGTCTGCAGTATATTCCCCGAATTAGCTCCGAGAACCTTGCAGGCGGATACAGTGTCACCCAGGATGGTTGAATTTGCCAGCGCTGAGCCTGGTCCCTTTTATGATCAGCTATTTAAAATAAGGGGCCGACTGATAAAAGTACCAGTGGACGCCCCTGGCAGCATACATTTCTGGAGCTTGGCAGCAGGTTCAGCTCCTTTGATTGATCCTCAGAGAGAGTGCAAGCTGGAGGAGATAGAGACATATATCCACCCTGTCTCAGGGGTCAACACTGCTCGGCCAATCCTGGAACCGGAGCTGGTGAGATGGGCCATGGCAATTCGGCCCAGTGTTTTGGTTTACAGAAAGGGTGGCCTGCTTCTGTTGGAGCCATATTATCCGTTCCGCTTTGGGTGAAACTTCGGCTACGATCAGCATATTCCTACCTCAGCTGCCCAATTTCCCCTAGATAGTCGGGCCAAGCACGGGTCCATCATTGTTGGCGAGGGCCGGTTGTGGTGGGATTTCTATCATCGCCAGGATGATGTAGTTTTCAGGGTGCCCACTGTTTCTAACCGTGTTCCCCGGGTAACACCAGAATATATCAAATGGTGGAATATCCGGACCGGCTTTTATAGGGACGGTAGGGGTGCCTTCTGGGACGTGGCAGAGCGCTCCTTCTTGAAACAGCAACCTGGGCCAGTGTTTGATATTTCCAAGGCCCACTTGAAAAAACTTTACTCGCAGCATCTGAGGGAGGTGGAGAATTATCTGACTCAGCGGCGGGCCTTGAAGGAAAAGAGTTCCGAGCCGCTTGCTCCTGTCTTCGCTGCTATGAATGAGGACACCTTTATGCAGAGTTTGAAACATCTGAGCCATGTAGGGGGCACTTGCTTGGAAGTGCAGCAATACCCATTTCTTGTCGAAGAGCCGCTCCCGACAGTAGCTTCCTGGAGGGGTCCAGTTGATAGATTTCATCCATATAGGACGTTTGTACGTCGAGAAGATAGAACTCAGACGTACTATAGACAAACGTCCTGGCTGTTCATTCTGCTGAATTTGCATGGATTATCTGCAGAAAGCCCGATAGCTGGCATTTTGAACAAGCCACTGTTTATATCATTTCATTATGTCGATGGCTAGGGCATGGACCATCTTGACTTGTTTCGATGCCTTGACTTTCGCGGCCATAATGATCTGGCAGCTTTGGTAGAGAAGTGCCAGCTATTTGGTGATGTGTGCTGGCTCATCAAGGAGGCTGCTTCCCGCTCCAAGGAGGTAGCTTACATGTACTGGCCACTTTCTGTATTCTATGACGGCCCGGCAGGTAAGATTTCTTCTTTTCTGATTGCAGTGTTTTCTGCTTAGCATCTGAATTTTACATCCGCTGATCCCATCATCCTTCTGCCATTCTTAATAGACCAGCTTGATATAAAGCGGCAGGGGCTCTATAGAAAGATTATTGCGCAGGCCGAGAAGCCCACTTATTTTGAAGTCCATGCTGCAGCGCCGACCACTACTCCCCTGCCTCCCGGCAAGAAGAGGAAGGCTTCCGCAGTCAAGACTGCTGTTGGGAAGGCCAAAAAGGCCCACATTCAACAGTCGACTTCGGTGGTGATGGATACTGGGACCCCTCTCCCTGACATTCCATCATTCGATGAGTTTGAGCTGCAAAGGGAGGCTGCTTCGACACCGGTTCAGGGTAACATCAACAGCTTGCATTTGCATTCTTCACTGTCTTCTGCAGGATCTCAAAGAAGTCCTTGAATCTGACCCATTCTTTTTTTGCACAGCCGAAGAGACAGTCATAGCACCTTCTGTGGCGGAGACCAGATTGCCTTCTCCTACGCCGGCTAGTGAGGCGAGGGGTAAGTGTATCTTCTCATCTGTCTCATACCTGTATTTGTTTTCTTTGCTACATTTCTCAGAGGTCTCTTTTTGCATCAGCGGCAGGCGAGGAGCAGACTGAGGCTGTGGTGATAGAAGAGTTGCTTCAACCACAGGAAGGTCACAAGGCTCAGTCGAAGCAGCGTGCTGTTCCGGCCAGGCGCATAATTACCCGGTCTACATCTCGGCATGTTTTAGAGGTGGCCCCACAGCGTATAGCTAGTGTGGAAATATCCTCAGGCAGTTCTAAGACCGCCTCTGATGAGGAGGAAGCAACCTTCAGCGACAGTGAGGGAGATGCTCCTGAATTAGAGGCCCCACTTGTATTTGTAAAGGGTGTTCCGTCTTTTCAGCCTCCTAAGCTGGTGGTGCTATCTCCTGAGGAGGAGTTGCAAGAGGAGTTTGCCGGGCTCGATACCGAGATTGACATAACTTCACCATTTGTCATTCCGACTACGGAGCTTCCTTCTCTTTCACCCCACTTCGAGGATGTGGACCCTGCTTCAAGGGTGGGTTCCTTTTCATGTTTGTTGCTTCATCTGCCCCTTCTTCTTTTATATCTAGCACTGAAGTTGCTTTGTTTTGGTCTCAGGGCATTGCCATTGCCAGCTCAGACACAACTGCGGCTATCACGGACATTTCCTCCATAAACTGGGCTATTGTCCCTTTTCAGCCTTTAACTTGCACGGGAATTCCCGAGATCATTCGCCCTGTGCCGGCGCGGATACAGTCCTCGACAGATTTAGCATCGTTGGACTTAGGATCACCAGGAGAGATTTCCATCCTTGTCAGGGCCTCAGAGCTCAGAGCCGAAGTAGACCCATCCAGAAGCTCTGCTTTCATACCGGCTGCCATAATGTCAACTGCGCCTGAGTCGGCAGTCCCTGCCACAGTGGCTATAGAAACTGGATTTCTGCCTTTACAGACTAGAGACCCTTCGCCCCTATTATCAGGAAGAGTAGCTGAAGATGCAGCCCTTATTCAGAAGATTCATGAAGAGATAGCTCCATCATTCATCGGTCCTCCCTCCGCTGATGTTCAAGCCATAGCGCCCGAGACGGAGGGGGAATCTTCAGTTCAGCCAGAGGGCACGGAGAGGGACCGGCCAGTTCTTCCAGCAGATTTACCATCCTCATCCTCTCAGCCGGATGTCGCACTGTGGGCAGACATCGATAGCGAATGGACCTTCGAAGTGATCCCCTCTGCTTCTTTTAGCTTTGCATCATCTGAGAGCTTTGTCTGGCAGAACCTGGATATGCTGCGCCAGCTGGTAGAATCTCAGCCTGGCTTGACATATTTGCAGCTGAAGGAAATTGCTGATCGCTTCACTGCCGGTCTGCAGGCTATGGGTTACCCTCTGGACACATGGGCTCAGCGGGTCTTGCTTTTGCTTAAATTCGTGCATCGGAGGGATTTCTTAGCACGGACCATGGTTGACAAGCTAACGGCTCTGAAATTGCAGAGGTCGGAATGCAAATCCGAGTTGGGGAAGCTGACACTTACGCTTGATGGACGCCGGGCTGAGCTAGAAGGTGCTATTCAGCGGGAAGAAGCCGTGCGGGACCGGATAGCCCTACTGGAGATGGAACTCTCTGGACTTCGAGCCGAACTGCAACAACTCTCCTTTATCCGGCCGCAGTCTGAAGAGGAAGTAGCCTCGCTGGAGGGACGGGTGATGTCTCTTCAGGACATGTCTATTGGGCTTCAGGAGGAGGAGGCGCGCCTTCATGAGCTAGGAGCCGCCCCTTATGTGGGTCTTCTGGCCTTCGAAGATATATTCCGGCGGCCGTGAATTGTTTATCCCTCCCTTTTTTTGTTTTCTTCTGTAATGTGATGTCCCCTCGGGGCCCTTCATGTATTCCCTTCTTATTGGAAAGGAATCTCTTGGCTTCCAGCGTCTCCATCTTACTTTGCATATGGTTTTATCACTTTGGGAAGTGGGGTAGCGGTTTTGACAATCCCTCACGCGAACGGCTCGTACTTGGCAGGAGAGCGTCCACCCCTTCAGAGAAAGGATGGGGGACTCGCTCCACCGCGTGACGGCATCCGAAGAGGTGCTTAAACCGGATTTTGTGAGTGGCAGCAAAAATCCTTCCGGCCATGTGCGCCGTAAAGGAGACAATTTGTAGGAGTGTGAAAGGAGAGGTTCCATCAGAATAAACGTGAGGTCTAGACTGGGTAGGGGTTATAGTAGGTGGGACAATTAAAGGATATGTGGTTTTCATTAAGACAGACGTAGGGTCTGAACTGAATAGGGTTTCATCATTGATCGGGATGAAATGCCAATCGATCAATAGTTGGTTTCATCATCGATATTGGGTTTATATCGATGCAAGAGGAGTTTCATAAGTTTCATCAGAATAGACGAAAGGTCTAAGCTGGCAGGGTTTCATCATTGATCGGGCGAGGTGCCGGTCGATCAACAATTGATTTCATCATCGATATTGGGTTTATATCGATGCAAGGAGATTTCATAATCTTCATTAGAATAGACGAAAGGTCTAAACTGCATGGTTTCATCATTGATCGGGCAGGGTGCCGGTCGATCAACAGTTGGTTTCATCATCGATATTGGGTTGATACCGATGCAAAGGGTTTTATAAGTTTCATCAGAATAGACGAGAGGTCTAAACTGGGTAGGGTTTCATCATTGATCGGGCGAGGTGCCAATCGACCAACGGTGGGAAGTGTGTGAAGGTGTAGGTCTCATCAGGACAGACGTAAGGTCTATTCCAATAGGTTTTATCGCAGGTGGGACTTTGCCAAGAAATGCGTAGATTTTATCAGGACAGACGTGAGGTCTGAACTGGATAGGCTTTAGCCAAATGATGATGGGTTTCATTGTTGGTGGGACGTTTGAAAGAGGGTATGTAGATTTTATCAGGGTAAACGTAAGGTCCACCCCGGAAGGGTTCTGTCGTCGGCGGGGCACCGAAATAGTTGACCGACGGAAGGCTTCATCAATAGAAGGGAGGTAAAGGTAGCGTGCCAGTTGGGATGGAACTTTTTAAATTACCACATTACTGACCCAAGTGCCCTTTCGGGTTTTCACCGGACCCAGCCCCCTCTTGCTTTTGCCCACGCGCCCTTTCGAGTTTTCACGTGACGGGGTACCCGATTTTGCCTGCAGTGCCCTTTCGGGTTTTCACCACAGCTGGGTTTTTGGCCATTTTTGCCCTTATCCGGGATGTCCGAACAAGTCTGGTGGGGTATCTCTATTTTTAACCACATTTATATATATATATATACATATGTTTCCTGAATTGGGACTTCAGCACGGATCAGGCGATGTGCTGCTTCATTAGTGCATGTTCTTATCATCGGTATTGGGTATATACCGACGCAAGGATTTTATAGGTTTCATCAGGGTAGACGTAAGGTCTACACTGGGCTGGTTTTATCATTGATCGGGCAAGGTGCCGATCGACCAATGGTAAGTTTCATCATCGGTATTGGGTTTATATCGATGCAAAGGGATTTATAAATCTCATCAGAATAGACGAAAGGTCTAAATTGGGTAGGGTTTCATCATTGATTGGGCGAGGTGCCAATCGATCAACAGTTGGTTTCATCATCGATATTGGGTTGATATCGATGCAAAGGGTTTCGTAAGTTTCATCAGGATAGACGTAGGGTCTAAACTGGATAGGTTTCACTGCTGCTTGGACCGTGTGCCCGCTAATCAGCAGCAGGCTTCATCACGGTGGGACAGGAAGAGATGCAAGTTTAATAGGATGGGTTTCTCTGTCGATCGGGCAGGGTGCCCATCGATCACAGGTGGGTTTCATCATCGGTATTGGGTTTATACCAATGCAAGGATCTTATGAATCTCATCAGAATTGACGTAAGGTCTACACTGGGCTGGTTTTATCGTTGATCAGGCAGGGTGCCAATCGATCAACAGCAGGTTTCATCATCGGTATTGGGTTTATACCAATGCAAAGATTTCATAGGTTTCATCGGGACAGACGTAAGGTCTAAGCCGGATAAGTTTCATCATTGACCGGGCAGTGCGCCTAATCGGTCAACAGCTGGTTTCATCATCGGTATTGGGTTTATACCAATGCAAAGATTTCATAGGTTTCATCGGGATAGACGTAAGGTCTAAGCCGGATAGGTTTCATCATTGACCGGACAGTGCGCCTAATCGGTCAAGTGCTGGTTTCATCATCGGTATTGGGTTTATACCAATGCAAAGATTTTATAAGTTTCATCAGAATAGACGAAAGGTCTAAACTGGGTAGGGTTTCATCATTGATCGGGCGAGGTGCCAATCGATCAACGAGAAGTTTATGACAGGAGGCGAGGTTTCCTTTAGGATCACCATATTACTGGCCCAAGCGCCCTTTCGGATTTTCACCGGAGCCAACCCCTTCTTGCTTTTGCCCACGCGCCCTTCCGGGTTTTCACGTGGCGGGGTACCCGATTTTGCCTGCAGTGCCCTTTCGGGTTTTCACCACAGCTGGGTTTTAGCCATTTTTGCTCTTGCTCAGAAAACCTGAACAAGACTGGCGGGGTATCTCTATTTTTAACCCCATTTTTTACTTATTTATTTTCATTATTTTATTCTCTCTTCCCCTCTTTTTGGGAGGGTAACAAGTCGGACTATCATTAGATCTTGATGAGGGATGGCTCGGCTAGGGCGGAGTGCCGCTAGACCAAGGAAGAAGGGTAGCTCGGTTAGGGCGGAGTGCCGCTAGACCAAGGAAGAAGGGTAGCTTGGTTAGGGCGGAGCGCCGCTAGACCAAGGAAAAGGGTAGCTTGGTTAGGGCGGAGTGCCGCTAGACCAAGGAAAAGGGTAGCTCGGTTAGGGCAGAGTGCCACTAGACCAAGGGAGCAGGGTAGCTCGGTTAGGGCGGAGTGCCGCTAGACTAAGGAAGAAGGGTAGCTTGGTTAGGGCGGAGCGTCGCTAGACCAAGGGAGCAGGGTAGCTCGGTTAAGGCGGAGCGCCGCTAGACCAAGGAAGAAGGGTAGCTCGGTTGGGGCGGAGTGCCGCTAGACCAAGGAAGAAGGGTAGCTTGGTTAGGGCGGAGCGCCGCTATACCAAGAAAAAGGGTAGCTCGGTTAGGGCGGAGTGCCGCTAGACCAAGGAAAAGGGTAGCTTGGTTAGGGCGGAGTGCCGCTAGACCAAGGAAGAAGGGTAGCTTGGTTAGGGCGGAGCGCCGCTAGACCAAGGGAGCAGGGTAGCTCAGTTAGGGCTGAGCGCCGCTAGACCAAGGAAGAAGGGTAGCTCGGTTAGGGCGGAGTGCCGCTAGACCAAGGAAAAGGGTAGCTCGGTTAGGGCGGAGTGCCGCTAGACCAAGGAAGAAGGGTAGCTTGGTTAGGGCGGAGCACCGCTAGACCAAGGGAGTAGGGTAGCTCGGTTAGGGCGGAGCGCCGCTAGACCAAGGAAGAAGGGTAGCTCGGTTAGGGCGGAGTGCCGCTAGACCAAGGAAAAGGGTAGCTCGGTTAGGGCAGAGTGCCACTAGACCAAGGGAGCAGGGTAGCTCGGTTAGGGCGGAGCGCCGCTAGACCAAGGAAGAAGGGTAGCTCGGTTAGGGCGGAGTGCCGCTAGATCAAGGAAAAGGGTAGCTTGGTTAGGGCGGAGTGCCGCTAGACCAAGGAAATGGGTAGCTTGGTTAGGATGGAATGTCACTAGACTAAGGAAGAGGGTAGCTTGGTTAGGGCGGAGTGCCGCTAGACCAAGGGAATGGTAACTTTTAGCCTGATTACTCGGGGAATATTGGTTGGGCAGCATGATACAGCTTTAGGTGTCTACCGTTGAGTGGTGAGAATTGGATTTCCCCTCGATGGTTAACAACCATGTAGGCCCCTCCTTCGTAGACCCTATATATCACATAAGGACCTTCCCAATTAGGATTTAGCTTTCCTTTTGGGTTGGACGCCATGACTTCTCTTTTCTTGACCATGACAAGGTCACCTTTCTTAAATTCTCGTCCTTTTACGAGTTTGTTGAATGCAGTGGTCATGCGGGCCTGATACATCTGGATATTCTTCTGAGCTTGGAGACGCTTCCCTTCCAATTCAGCCAATTCTTGTAATCTTCTTTCTGCATTGGTTTGTTCGCCATGGGCCAGGTCATATTGGACTGCCACTCTGAGTGACGGGACTTCTAGCTCTAATGGAACTACTGCCTCTGAGCCGTATACCAGCGAGTATGGCGAGCACCCTATAGGTGTCTTGAAGACAGTGCGGTATGCCCACAGAGCTTCATACATCTTTTCTTCCCAGTCCTTCTTATTAGAACTGACGACTTTAGCCAACAAGGTGCATAAAGTTTTGTTGAAGGCTTCTGCCAATCCATTTGCCCGTGGATTGTAAGGAGTGGAAGTCCTCCATTCGATCTTATACTTCTCGGCAAGCCGATAGATCTTTTGATTTCTGAAATGACTTCCATTATCAGATATTATCCGGTTGGGGATCCCAAACCGGAAGATAATGTTCTGCTTGATGAATCTGGCAACCAGCTCACCAGTCACTTCTCGTAATGCTATAGCTTCCGCCCATCGGGAGAAGTAATCTGTTATTGCCAGTATGTACTTATGTCCGGCCGAGGAGGTCGGTAGTGGGCCGACTACATCAGTTCCCCATTGTGCAAACGGCCAGCTAGGGACTGTAGGGTGCAGAACGGCAGGTGGCCTTCTAGGCACAACAGCATGCTCCTGACATTTCTGGCATGACTTTGCAAACTTGCAACAGTCTTCAAACATAGTGGGCCAATAATAGCCCAGCTTCTTGATTTCTATCTTCATCTTAGGGCCAGCTTGATGAGCACCTACCGTCCCAGCATGTATTTCTTTCATTGCTTACCAAGCTTCCTCAGTAGACAGACAGCGGAGCAAAATCTTCTTGCGTGCATCTGCCATTATTCAGAACAGAGTTCCATTTCTGAATTCATAAGAATCTTTGATCCTTAGAAGTTTCATCTTTTCTTCTCTTTTCTGCGGCAGCTGTTGGTGTGAAAACCATTGTAGCAGGTGTTGTCTCCAATTAGATGCCTGTTCTGTACTGATCATGGCGACTTCATTTTCTTCGGGGCAGCCTTCTAGCATGCTAGGGACTTGCCGCCGGTTTATAACAACAATGTTCAGTGTCTCATCTGGTGGGACTGCTATTGAGCTGGCTAGCTTTGCCAATGCATCAGCCTGGGCATTATGTGCACGGCCCACATGCTTGAGCTCAATATGATAGAATTTCGCCATGAGGCGCACAGCTTTTTGGTGGTAGGGGTTCAACTCCGGCTTTCACACTTCGAACTCCCCTTGGATTTACTTTATTATCAACATTGAATCCCCGACTACCTGAAGCATCTGGATGCCCATGTTGAGGCTGATGTGCAACCCGATTATCAGAGCTTCATACTCGGCTTCATTATTAGTGCAGGGCTTGTTTATAGAACAGGAAGTATGCACAACCTCCCCCTCTGGCGATCTTAGCACAATACCGGCTCCGGCCCATATTCTGGTCTTTCCATCGGAGTCCGTCTCTGTTCTAGATGCTCCATCAAAGAATAGCTACCACATAGTTGACTGAGCCTGGCAGGCTTCTAGTGTTTCATCATCGGGTAACTCAGTCCCCAACATATCATTCTCTGGCACAGGATGCTCTGCGAAGAAATCGGCCACGGCCTGTCCTTTTATTGCCCTCTGGGGTATATATGTGATATCAAATTCCATCAGAATTACTGCCCATTTGCCCAACCGGCCTTTCAGTACTGGCTGAGTCAATATGTATTTGAGCGGATCTGCTGCAGATATCAATCTGATTTCGTGTGACAGCATATAGTGCCGGAGCTTTTTAACAGCAAAGACTAGTGCCAAGCATGTCTTTTCTATATAGGTGTAGCTTTCTTCAATTCTAATCAGCCTCCGACTCAGGTAGTATAGAGCCTGCTCTTTGCCTTCTTCATTTATCTGTGCTAGCATTGCCCCCAGGGAACAGTGTGTGGCTGCAATGTATAGTATCAGGGGCTTGCCCTTAATAGGTGCCCCAAGCACTGGAGGGGTCTTGAGATATTCTTTCAGCTTCTCAAAGGCTTCCTAACAGCCATCGTCCCAGAGGAACGATACATCTTTCATCATGAGCTTGTGAAAAGGGTGGCATCTCCCCGACAGATTTGATATGAATCGTCGGATGTAGGCCAAACGCCCTTGTAGAGATCTCAGCTCGTGGAGATTCCTTGGTGGAGGGAGCTCCTGGATAGCTTTAATCTTGGATGGGTCGATCTCAATGCCCCTATGACAGACAATGAACCCAAGGAATTTTCCACTGGACACGCCGAAGGCACATTTCATAGGATTCATCTTGAGTTCATATCTGTGCAGCCTCTGGAACACTATCCTCAGGTCTTGCAGATGATCTTCTCTTCTGCTGGTTTTCACCACCAGGTCATCGATGTAGCACTCCACTTTCTTGAAGAGTAAATCATCAAAGATCTTTGTCATAGCTCTTTGATAAGTAGCGCCGGCATTCTTGAGGCCGAACGGCATCCTTTTGTAGTGAAATATCCCCTTCGGGGTGCGGAATGCAGTGTGCACTCTGTCTTCTTCAACAATCCAGATCTGGTTGTATCCGTATGACCCATCCATGAATGACAGGGCTTCATGGCCAGTGGTTGCATCGATCATTACTTCAGTGATTGGCACTGGGAAATCATCTTTCGGGCAAGCCTTATTCAGGTCCCTGAAATCCACACATATTCTGATCTGCCCATTTTTCTTCTTCACGGGCACTATATTGGCCAGCCACGTAGTATACTGGTGTAGATCGGATTAAAAATCCTCAAATACCAGGGAGTGAAAAATAAATAACAATGATGATAACATGTATAAGATGTGATAAAGAATATAGCACGAGGTGCTAAAGGGGAGTTGTGATCGCCAGAGGGTTTACCTCAATAAGAAGAAATGAGATCGCATGTACCTAGTGAAAAGTGGGATGCGGGATGAATGTGGGTCTCCTCCTCCAACTCCAATCGGCCGGCCGATGAAGTGGGTTTTCTCGATTGATTACCTTGTAAAAGAAGACAATGAAAAAACAAGGAAAAGAGAAGGGGATCAGCCAAAGTGCAATAGTATCAGTCAAGAGCCAACATAAAAATGATGAAAAGACGTCAACATGCGCACCTTCTTTTTTTGTTTTGTAAACCCCTAGCAGAGAACTAGGGAAGAATATGATATGCTAAATGCGGTAAAAGAACTAACGACAGGTAACAATAGTGATGATAAGAATGTGATGAACAACAGACAAGATATATATATATATCGCCCTGCTCTCCCTGACAAGAGTAAAGGGGACCGGGAAGACGCTGAACGGATGCAGAGGGATGAAGAAAAATCAATGCTCGAAGGAGGAAGCTCTGCGTGCTTGCTTGATAACTCACGTCTTAACCTCTAAATGCTCAGGGTGCCTATTGAATACTTAAAATCTTCAACCTCTGTTACGAGCGAATGAAGTTTTCTTTTATAGTTTCAATCGGATGTGATCAAACAAGGAAATGATAAGAATGGGTAATGAGGCATCCAAGGAAGGATTAAGATCGAGCAAGAGTCCAAGGATAGCAGGGAACTGTGGGGGAAAGATGGAGAAAAAAAGGACTCTGGAGTGAAAACACGCCTTGCGTCAGGGCGTCTTTTTATGAATTGACGACCTGCACAGAGGCGTTTCTTGAAACACGACCTAGTAAAGGCCGTTTCTTCCTGGGTTTAATTTTGGAAATGAAAATTCCCTCCGTTTGGAAACTGAGATAACACGCCTGCGAAAACGGCGTTTCTTCAAAACACGCCCTGAGGAAAGGCGTTACTCAGAAAAGCCTTTTATTTTGAAAATAGATAATTCCAGAAATTAACGGATAATACCAGGAATTGACGCCCTTACATACGGTCGTCCTTTCTTTTAAAACGCCCTATGACAGGTCGTTACTTTATCAAGTAACGCCCTTAGTCAAGTCGTGATTAACAAAAATGCAGGAAAAATGCAGGAAACTCATGAAAAATAAAAAACTTTATATTATAGGAATATTGAAGTCCACTTGGGGGTGTTTACATAATAACATGAGATTTGATCAACAAAATGTCAATTTTGGCGTGTCTATATCAATCATGTCAATCAGAGTGGTCATGTATTCGACACAAAGACAGAGATGCGCAAAATAGCAAGATAACCCAATCCTTTATTTCATAATGGATAGACTATTACAAATCCAATACTCTGTTAAATAAAAAGGAAAAGAATACATAGTTGACTCAAGAAACTATGGAAAAGACTAGACGACACTTGTAGAAGCTCTATCACTTTCACTCTTGACCATTCCCATCCGATTGACTTCCATCGTCGTCGGACTTACCTGAAAAGTAAAAAGGGACAAACGGGATGAGCGAACGCTCAGTAGGAAATTATATCTCAAGTACTAGCAAGTGGTTTAAGTAATTACATTTTCATGGATGCAATAAAGCTATGCATGCTCGCATGAAACGACAAGATAGAGAGAATGTAATATCAAAGAAATAAGATGAACTTTCATGAACAAGATACAAGTTATTCAAGATATTCAAGCAAGTACCATTATCGAGTCATGTCAAGAACTTTGGCTATCATGTATCAAGCAAGTAAATTACCCTTTTTCGGGCCACGCATTTCATGTAAAGTCAAGTACGATTCAAGTACAAGATGTGTGTGGAATGTCCAATCAAGCAAGTCAAGTACTCGGTATAATGCCAGATACCTTATCATTTTAACTCCCATGGGCACAAGTACTTTCGGGTGCTCCTCCCAGGACCAGATCGGGCCCTATATGCGCAGGCATTTATCATGTGTTTTGACATCCACTCTTGTTTATATAGCCAATATAGAATTTCAATAATCAAGCTTGTAGATACGTATGACAACTTTGATAGAATAGAGTCCAAAATATGACAAAGGACATAGAATGGCGATAATAACGGTATAATCACGATGTCGGTAAAACTAGGTAGATTATGGTTCCTTTAACTTAGGTACCATGACAAATCAATATGGACATTCTTTATATAGAATTGAGGTCCACATGAACAGTATATCAAAGGTAAGATACCCTCATTCTTATCATAGAATTGAGGTTTACAAGAACGACATGATATGGCATGATATCATCATCCCATTAAGAATTTCTTATGATATACTCTTTGTATAATCATAAGGGCCGGTATACCATGTTTTCTTTAGATTGACATGGCAAAAACTGTGTAATGGGTTTTTAGGGTACAACCAGCTCAGTCGGCCTTGAGGGAATCCAAGGCTACGAGGAGTCTTACGGAGGTCTCTATGACTAACTTGCTAGTCCAAAGGAACGGAATGTCCAATGGAGAGCTTGTATGTCAATGAGAGTTGAGTGTGATCGATAAATCAACATGAAACGTGGGACTATACTCACGGAGTGGAGAATAGTGCCGATATATATATATGTATAATATATAAACCATCGGTTAGCAAATCAGAGGAAAAATCAGTTTACAGTAAAATAACGACTTAGGTCAAGTCGTGTCTCAAGTAATTAACGCCTAACTGAAGGGCGTTTACATATATTGCCAATTTGCAGAATTTCCATTATTTCATTAATTTATCAAAAACACGCCTTTCCTGAGGGCGTTTCTTAAAAGTTGACGACTGCAGGGGCAGGCGTCTCATCATTTACATATTCGACAGGATATAATTATTCTCAGAAATTTATCAAAAACGCGCCCTTGGAAGGGGCGTTACTTTTAATATTCACGCCTTGTACTGGGGCGTTAGAATATGGAAAACGACTTTGTCCAAGTCGTGAATTTCAAGGGATTTACGATATTTTAATAAATAATATTTCGAGAGACAGGAGGCATGTCATGGCAGTAAAATTTAACAGGAATTCACAGAGTCATGCAAGATATTAAAAATCAATATTTCATATGTATTGTAATTTTTAAACAGGATCAATTATTAATCACATGCGATTCTTATGAAATTAACGCCTGCGTAGAGGGCGTCAAATATTAAATTGACGACCACTAGTATGGTCGTTTCTTTTAAATTAGCGCCCTAATCAAGGGCGTTTCTTTCAAAATATTTCAGAAAACGCGTGAAAACTATAATAATCATATGCATGACATGCTTTTATATATATATATATATCTTGCATTAATTTCATTTGGGCTACAGTAACTTGAGAAAACCTACCTTATGGTTTGATAATACTGATACTCTGTTTGGAACCTTCGTGGATGAAGAACCTTCGTTCTTCAGGAAGATATTGCCACAGCTACCTGTAAAGGAAGAGAAGATATCAATCTTCTTTACCTACGTAACCTGAAGGCAAGGGAAAAAGAAGAACTTTACCTATTCTTCGGCAACGATGGTGATGAAGACGATGATGATGAAGACCCTTTGTCTTCAAACACTAGAAGCAGCCACCTATAGCAAAGACGATGAAGGATGGTTAAAACCTCCTCATGTGTTTATCAAAAGCAAGGAAAGGAAGAAGAACTGTTTGTTCTTCACATACCTAGCAGCAGACGTTCGATCAAATGGGTTTTAGGGTTCGATTGAACATGTTATTTATAGGATTTTGAAGTCCTAACAAGAGTAGGGTTTGATTGAGGGTAATATATCCTTAATAGAGTCCTTACTCTAATAGACACTTACTAGATTAGGTTAATCTTTCCTTGGATAAGTTCTGGGTTCGATCGGTTCACGAACTGAATTAACGCCTTAGGTCAGGGCGTGTATTCTTGAATTAACGCCTTGCATAAGGGCGTTTCTTAAAAAGCGCCTTGAAAAAGGGCGTTTCGTGTTTTAAAACACGCCCAAGATAGAGGCGTTTCTTTTACTTACCCATTTGGTCGCGTGAGAACTGACGACCGTAGGTGTGGGCGTCCTTTCTTTATTCACGCCATTGGTAGAGGCGTTTCTTTATAAATTAACGCCTTAATAAGAGGCGTTATTTTTAATTTTGTTTTATTTCATCCAATTAACCCTATTCCTTTTATATATTACTTCAGTAATATATATGTTTTAATTCATTTCAATCATTCATTTATTAGGGTTGCTACACCCTCCCCCACTTAAAAGAATTTGGTCCCCAAATTCAATATATATATAATTATACACGCGGAGAGTGTAGGACATATACCTCTTAGAATAACTCGGGAAATCGTTTCTTCATAGATTCCTCGGTCTCCCATGTCGCTTCGCGTTCAGGATTCTTATTCCATTGCACCTTGAGCATGGGAATAACCTTATTCCTTAGAGCTCGTATTTCTCGATCTAATATCTTCAAGGGCCTCTGTTCATATGTGAGATCTTTCTGGATCACCAGATCTCCATGCTCAATAATATGTGACGGATCGTGCACATACTTCTTCAACATAGATATGTGAAATACATTGTGTACCTCGGACAACTGAGGAGGCAACGCGATGCGATAAGCAACCTCGCCAACTCTTTCGAGTACCTCAAATGGTCCGATGAATCTTGGCGTAAGCTTGCCCTTAACACCAAATCTTCGTATGCCACGTCCAGGGGATATCTTGAGAAATACATGATCTCCAACCTGGAATTCAAGATCTCTTCTCCTGGTATCAGCATAAGCCTTTTGCCTTGTCTGAGCAACTTGTAATCTTTCTCTGATTACTTGTATCTTCTCGGTTGTATCCCTTACCATGTCTGGACCTAATAGTTGTTTCTCTCCAACTTCGTTCCAACATATGGGAGATCGACAACTCCTTCCGTATAAGGCTTCGAAAGGTGCCATTTGGATACTAGCTTGGTAGCTATTATTATATGTAAATTCAACTAAAGGTAAGTGGTCATGCCAGCTTCCTCCAAAGTCAATAATGCATGCTCTCAGCATATCTTCAACAACTTGATTAGTTCGCTCGGTCTGACCATCCGTTTGTGGGTGAAAAGCAGTACTAAAGTTGAGCCTTGTCCCCAACGAATGTTGTAATCCCTTCCAAAAATGAGAAGTAAAACGGGGATCTCTATCAGACACGATTGAGACAGGAATTCCATGTATCCTGACTATTTCTTTAATGTATAGTGCAGCTAGCACATCAATCGACCATCGGCTTTTGATTGGCAAGAAATGTGCCGATTTAGTCAATCGATCAATGATAACCCAGATTCCATCATGTCCTCCTTTAGATTTAGACAAACCCATGATGAAGTCCATACTAATATCCTCCCATTTCCACTTAGGAATATCTAGAGGATGTAGTTTTCCCGCAGGCTTTTGGTGTTCCGCCTTGACCTGTTGGCATGTGAGACAGCGTGATACATAGTCCGCTATTTCTCTTTTCATATTGGGCCACCAAAAGTTCCTCTTTACATCTTGGTACATTTTAGTTGATCCAGGATGAATAGTGTATCTTGATCTGTGAGCTTCATCTAAGATCTTCTTCTTTAATTCCGGACAATCGGGTATACAAGTTCTATCTTTGAACGATAATCTTCCATCAGAAGTTAGTTGAAAATCAGATTGTCCTTCTAATCTGCCTTTGATTTCTATTAACATAGGATCGTCATCCTGAAGTGTTTGTATCTCAGATAACAAATCTGACTGTATGCTTACATGGGATAGTGTGACAAATTTGGATTCCGTGTCCAAGCTTATATTGAGCTCGGAGAATTGTTCAAGTAACCTCCATTCTTGTATCATACAATTTGCTATCTTTGCTCTCGGCTTTCGACTAAGGGCGTCAGCAACATAATTACCCTTTCCGGGATGGAATTGTATATTGAAGTCGAAGTCCTTGAGATATTCTAGCCAACGTCTTTGTCTCATGTTCAGCTCCTTTTGTGAAAATAGATATTTGAGACTTTTGTGATCGGAGTATACATTAAACTGTACCCCATAGAGATAGTGTCTCCATATCTTTAGGGCAAATACTACCGCGGCCAATTCCAAGTCATGGACGGGGTAATTCTCCTCATGCTTCTTCAGTTGACGAGAAGAATATGCTATGACCTTCCCATGTTGCATTAGAACGCATCCGAGGCCAATGCCAGAAGCATCAGTGTAGACCTCGAATTTCTCTCCTTCAATTGGTAGGGCTAAGACTGGAGCTGTGGTGAGATGATCCTTGAGAGTTTGGAAACTGCTTTCACATTCCTCACTCCATTCATATCGGATCTCCTTACGAGTTAATCTTGTAAGTGGTACGGCGATCTTAGAGAAATCTTTGATAAATCGCCGATAATAGCCTGCAAGACCTAAGAAACTTCTGATCTCGCTTGCATTAGTGGGTCTCTCCCAGTTTCTCACAGCTTCAACTTTTGACGGATCTACAGATAAACCGTCCTTGGATATGACATGTCCGAGAAAAGCCACTTCTTCAAGCCAGAACTCGCATTTGCTGAGTTTAGCATATAATTGATTTGTCCTCAAGACTTGCAATGCAATCCTCAAATGCTCTTCATGTTCTTCCTTAGTCTTAGAATATATCAATATATCATCGATGAAGACTACTATGAATTGATCCAAGTAAGGCCTGAATATGCTATTCATTAACTGCATAAAGGCAGCAGGGGCATTTGTTAGTCCAAAAGGCATAACAACAAATTCGTAATGGCCATACCTGCTTCTGAATGCGGTCTTGTGAATGTCATCATCCTTGATCCTTAATTGATGATATCCCGACCGGAGATCAATCTTGGAGAAATATTTGGATCCTGAAATCTGATCAAACAATTCATCGATTCTCGGCAGTGGATACTTGTTCTTGATAGTAAGATGATTCAACTGTCGATAGTCAATACACAATCTCATGGATCCATCCTTCTTCTTTACAAATAAGACTGGTGCTCCCCACGGGGAAGTACTTGGTCTAATAAACCCCTTTCGGATTAGTTCCATCAACTGCTCCTTCAACTCCTTGAGTTCAGCAGGGGACATTCTATATGGTGCCTTTGAAACCGGACCAGCACCAGGGACTAAGTCGATGGTAAAGGCCACATCTCTTTGCGGGGGTAATCCCGGCAATTCTTCCGGAAATACGTCTGGGAATTCTCGTACTACTTGAACGTCTTCTATCTTGGTTTCCTTAGCTTCTTTATTAGTGACAAAAGCAAGGAAGGATACACATCCTTTCCTGACGAGCTTGCTTGCTCGAAGAGCCGAGATAAGAGGGGATTTGCTTCGACTCTTAGGACTAGTATAAGTCAGTTCCGGAAATTCCTTGAAAACAATCTTGCTATCACGGCAATCAACCGTTGCCTGGTATTTGGATAACCAATCTGCTCCTAGTATAACATCATATTCTTTTAGATCTAAGCAGATAAGATCAATAGGAAAATTCTTTCCTCGAACCATTACCTCACAATTTTGGTAATGATGTGTGATATCCGTCTCGTTTCCGAGAGGAGTAGACAATATTATCTTCATCCATTCTGGTTCTAGAGGTAATGGGTCAGCAAACTTCTTGGAAATAATGGAATGCGATGCACCCGTATCAAATAAGACATGTGCATATTTGGAACAAATTTTTAATGTACCTTCCACCAATCCGCCTTCTTCTTCTAGTTCGGTCTCTTGGATTGCATGAAGACGCGCGTTCCTTGTCACTGGGCGTTTACCCTCACCGTCTTGGTCATTCATTAATGGACAATCGGGAATCCGATGTTCACGACTCCCACAACGGAGACATGCTCCTAGTTTCCTCCAGCATTCTTCTGTTTTGTGACCAGCCTTGTCACAATGCTTGCATACTACGTTTGAAGGGGTAGTGGTGATAGAGAAAGGCTTGGATTTCTTGAACTTCTGATCTTGAGAGGAAGAACCTCCATTATTGGGCCTCTTCTTAAAGTTGGGTTTAAAAGAACCCGAACTTGTGACTTGCTCCTTTTTGTCTTTCCCACGGATCCTATCAGATAGTTCCGTGGCATCTTCAAGCAACTGAGCTCGGCGCACTATTTCAGTATAAACTTGAATATCCATAGGCGCCAGTTGAGTAATGTAGTGGGGCCTAAGCCCATTAAGAAATCTACGGGCTTTCATCTTTTCCGTGCCAATTAAATGCTTAGCATATCTAGACAGTCTAGAGAACTGTGCTTCATAATCAGCCACCGATAAAGATCTTTGCTTTAATGCGGCAAATTCGGCGGCCTTCTTTTCCTGGACCCTATCAGAGAAATATTTGGCGTTGAAATATTCAACGAATTCACCCCATGTAACTTGAGTTGGGTCAATAGTAGCTTCAATCGACTCCCACCAGCATCTAGCATCCTTTTCTAACTGGAAAGTAGCTAATAAGACTTTGTCCTGATCCGTGCATTGCATAACACGGAATATACGTTCAATCTCCCGAACCCAATGCTCGGCATCGTCTGGATCGGTCGATCCCATGAACTTCGGGGGATTCATATTCTTGAATGCTTGGTGTAAGCTTCCAGCTCGTGGAGCACCACCTTGTGCTACCTGTTGTAGCACTTGGGTCATCCCTTGAAGGGTACGCTGCATGTTGCGCCATTGAGCACGTTCGGCAGCCATTATCCTACAATTACAATAGCTATGTTAGTATTATGTCACTATAATCTTATAAAGGACTCATTGATCATTTAACCCTTGGTTCTACCCACTCTCACTTGGTTAAGGGTCTTGAAACCTATCCTTGGACTTGGGTTTCCTAGGAATTGAATACCTTAGGCTCTGATACCACAAAGACTGTCACGCCCCGAGCGCGGAAGATACCCGGAGATGCGCGACGTGTCTATATCAATCATGTCAATCAGAGTGGTCATGTATTCGACACAAAGACAGAGATGCGCAAAATAGCAAGATAACCCAATCCTTTATTTCATAATGGATAGACTATTACAAATCCAATACTCTGTTAAATAAAAAGGAAAAGAATACATAGTTGACTCAAGAAACTATGGAAAAGACTAGACGACACTTGTAGAAGCTCTATCACTTTCACTCTTGACCATTCCCATCCGATTGACTTCCATCGTCGTCGGACTTACCTGAAAAGTAAAAAGGGACAAACGGGATGAGCGAACGCTCAGTAGGAAATTATATCTCAAGTACTAGCAAGTGGTTTAAGTAATTACATTTTCATGGATGCAATAAAGCTATGCATGCTCGCATGAAACGACAAGATAGAGAGAATGTAATATCAAAGAAATAAGATGAACTTTCATGAACAAGATACAAGTTATTCAAGATATTCAAGCAAGTACCATTATCGAGTCATGTCAAGAACTTTGGCTATCATGTATCAAGCAAGTAAATTACCCTTTTTCGGGCCACGCATTTCATGTAAAGTCAAGTACGATTCAAGTACAAGATGTGTGTGGAATGTCCAATCAAGCAAGTCAAGTACTCGGTATAATGCCAGATACCTTATCATTTTAACTCCCATGGGCACAAGTACTTTCGGGTGCTCCTCCCAGGACCAGATCGGGCCCTATATGCGCAGGCATTTATCATGTGTTTTGACATCCACTCTTGTTTATATAGCCAATATAGAATTTCAATAATCAAGCTTGTAGATACGTATGACAACTTTGATAGAATAGAGTCCAAAATATGACAAAGGACATAGAATGGCGATAATAACGGTATAATCACGATGTCGGTAAAACTAGGTAGATTATGGTTCCTTTAACTTAGGTACCATGACAAATCAATATGGACATTCTTTATATAGAATTGAGGTCCACATGAACAGTATATCAAAGGTAAGATACCCTCATTCTTATCATAGAATTGAGGTTTACAAGAACGACATGATATGGCATGATATCATCATCCCATTAAGAATTTCTTATGATATACTCTTTGTATAATCATAAGGGCCGGTATACCATGTTTTCTTTAGATTGACATGGCAAAAACTGTGTAATGGGTTTTTAGGGTACAACCAGCTCAGTCGGCCTTGAGGGAATCCAAGGCTACGAGGAGTCTTACGGAGGTCTCTATGACTAACTTGCTAGTCCAAAGGAACGGAATGTCCAATGGAGAGCTTGTATGTCAATGAGAGTTGAGTGTGATCGATAAATCAACATGAAACGTGGGACTATACTCACGGAGTGGAGAATAGTGCCGATATATATATATGTATAATATATAAACCATCGGTTAGCAAATCAGAGGAAAAATCAGTTTACAGTAAAATAACGACTTAGGTCAAGTCGTGTCTCAAGTAATTAACGCCTAACTGAAGGGCGTTTACATATATTGCCAATTTGCAGAATTTCCATTATTTCATTAATTTATCAAAAACACGCCTTTCCTGGGGGCGTTTCTTAAAAGTTGACGACTGCAGGGGCAGGCGTCTCATCATTTACATATTCGACAGGATATAATTATTCTCAGAAATTTATCAAAAACGCGCCCTTGGAAGGGGCGTTACTTTTAATATTCACGCCTTGTACTGGGGCGTTAGAATATGGAAAACGACTTTGTCCAAGTCGTGAATTTCAAGGGATTTACGATATTTTAATAAATAATATTTCGAGAGACAGGAGGCATGTCATGGCAGTAAAATTTAACAGGAATTCACAGAGTCATGCAAGATATTAAAAATCAATATTTCATATGTATTGTAATTTTTAAACAGGATCAATTATTAATCACATGCGATTCTTATGAAATTAACGCCTGCGTAGAGGGCGTCAAATATTAAATTGACGACCACTAGTATGGTCGTTTCTTTTAAATTAGCGCCCTAATCAAGGGCGTTTCTTTCAAAATATTTCAGAAAACGCGTGAAAACTATAATAATCATATGCATGACATGCTTATATATATATATATATATCTTGCATTAATTTCATTTGGGCTACAGTAACTTGAGAAAACCTACCTTATGGTTTGATAATACTGATACTCTGTTTGGAACCTTCGTGGATGAAGAACCTTCGTTCTTCAGGAAGATATTGCCACAGCTACCTGTAAAGGAAGAGAAGATATCAATCTTCTTTACCTACGTAACCTGAAGGCAAGGGAAAAAAGAAGAACTTTACCTATTCTTCGGCAACGATGGTGATGAAGACGATGATGATGAAGACCCTTTGTCTTCAAACACTAGAAGCAGCCACCTATAGCAAAGACGATGAAGGATGGTTAAAACCTCCTCATGTGTTTATCAAAAGCAAGGAAAGGAAGAAGAACTGTTTGTTCTTCACGTACCTAGCAGCAGACGTTCGATCAAATGGGTTTTAGGGTTCGATTGAACATGTTATTTATAGGATTTTGAAGTCCTAACAAGAGTAGGGTTTGATTGAGGGTAATATATCCTTAATAGAGTCCTTACTCTAATAGACACTTACTAGATTAGGTTAATCTTTCCTTGGATAAGTTCTGGGTTCGATCGGTTCACGAACTGAATTAACGCCTTAGGTCAGGGCGTGTATTCTTGAATTAACGCCTTGCATAAGGGCGTTTCTTAAAAAGCGCCTTGAAAAAAGGCGTTTCGTGTTTTAAAACACGCCCAAGATAGAGGCGTTTCTTTTACTTACCCATTTGGTCGCGTGAGAACTGACGACCGTAGGTGTGGGCGTCCTTTCTTTATTCACGCCATTGGTAGAGGCGTTTCTTTATAAATTAACGCCTTAATAAGAGGCGTTATTTTTAATTTTGTTTTATTTCATCCAATTAACCCTATTCCTTTTATATATTACTTCAGTAATATATATGTTTTAATTCATTTCAATCATTCATTTATTAGGGTTGCTACACCCCGCCTTGGCGTCTGCTTTGCAAGGGAGTGAGACGAAAATGGAGTGAAGTGAAATGAAAGAAATGAAGTGGAACGAACTGATATGGAGACGCCAAGGTGTGATGTGACACGCCTCAGACACTAAGCATTTGAAATCTTTCCAAGATTTTGAGTGAAACAACTCTGAGTGATTCCAAGGAAACATCGGTTTGTCGGATAAAAGGAGATCAAACTAAATAAATAAAGGGTGTGCGCGCGGGCACGACAGGGAAAGACCATTGGAGAGCGATTACCAGCCAACGTGGATGTGCTGCAACCAAGGTAAATTTTGCAAAAAAGTAAAGAGAATTGGGATAGAGATCCAACAAAAGGATACTTTCAAGGAATCAGCCTGAATGGCTTCAAATAGAACGAAGTACTTGATTTGGAATGGAATATCTCATGTCAACTCAATCGAGAGCGAGTGAACTTCATTATCGCCATAATATGAAGATTTTCAGCATGAAACTCAAAGTCCTACATGATGCATGCTGGGCTAAAAGAAAAGGTTAAAACAAACTAAAAATAGAAAATAATCAAGGATAATATTGCTAAGCTGTTTAGGTCTGGTCAAGAATCCATATTTCTGAGCTAACACTAAGCCGAAGCCCGTTTGTCCGCGCATCAACTCAGAAAGTGGAACCATCGTCCCAAGCCTTTAACAACTCAACGGCCTATCCATGTGATCAAGATTCTCCTGAAATCGTCTTCGTTTTTGATAAAGGGGAACTCAAATTTCAGGTTCATCATAACCACAAGGTCCCTGATATACTATAATATCGTAGATATCATATGATAATAATGCTTACAAGAAACAATACAAGGTGACACGATGTTGCTCCCATGAGCGATCCAAACGTCCTGAATCCTGCAAACTTCTGCACTTTGAAAGTTATTAGACGTCATTTATCAATTCAGAACATGACATGATCATAAGTGCTTAATCATAAACAATTTCATCAAATAATAGCACTTAAGTTCATTCAAAAGCATTGGGAGGGCAAAAACGTAGGCCAATAAAACACGCCTAAGAATAGGGCGTTAACAGCATGAAAGACGCCGTTCCATAGGTCGTTAATTGTTAAATCACATCCTACTCAAAGGCGTCACCAAGAAAGGAAGCTTAGAAGAAACACGACCTCATCAAGACACGACCATGCCAAATGTCGTCTCATCAAAAAAATACGCCCTTTCATAGGGCGTAACCAACAGAGAAAGCTTGGAAGAAACACGACCTCATCAAAGGCGTTACATGAAACACGACCAGTATAAGGTCGTCAAATCAAAAATACACGCCCTTAAACAAGGCGTGAATTAGCCCGATCCTCCGTTTCTAAATCAAGAACAGAGTCCTTAACCCAATCAAACTTCTATCTTCGGGACTCTTTAGGACTCTTCAAATCCTTATAAAACGGCAGACTTTCTTAACCAAATCATCAGAATTCTTCTACGGCCGAACTGCTTCGTTTCTTTCTTTTTCTGCAGGCCTTTTGTTCTCTTCTTGCTTCTGTTCTCAACTGCTGGCGGCGATGGACAGAATAATGAAGAAACCTAAGATTTCTACTCCTAGAATCTCTGAAATACAAGGGCACATAAGCAACCGCATTGCTTTGAAACAGGTAAGCTTTCTCTTCTGCCCGTTGCTTTGCGATGCTCCTTCTGCCGAATTCTCCTTTCACGTTGCATATGCTCATACTTGTTTACTGCATGTGTTCTGTTCTTCACAGGACTATCCAAATCTTCCGGGAGCTAGAAGATACGTCCAAATCAAATGGTTGCCCCTCATCCTCTCCAAGTTTACTTCAGACATGAGGGTATATGTAGCTAGATGGCATCTTTTGTGG